>CM077643.1:148590104-150045104 GCA_039707465.1 Rhabdophis nuchalis | reverse complement strand
ATATGGGATATCGCTCAGAGAGATGAGAATTACAAAGAGCAGCTGACTGGCTTTAATTTCATTCATGATCCTTTCTTGAAGAAATTTTAGCTAGAAGAATTACTCGTCTGACTAATTGCATGAACCAATGATTCAGCTGCTTGTAACCTTAAAGAAAAACGGGTGTTTCTAAGACCAAGCTAAGACTGGCCAGATAACAAAAGCTAATTGCTTGGTTGTTTGCCCTCCATTCTTAGAATTACTTGGAGGAATTAAAGACACTGGCAGGAGAAGAAAAGCATCAGTGGTATGTTTGATGTTCCAGAGCAGGCCACATAAGGAATGGTCCACCATACTAAGTAGAAGCAGCAGTCTTATACCGAAATTTGCCAAATGCTTTTTGTTTTGCAGCATATTTCAGAATCACTTTGTACAAGCCTTCAACTTACAAGTTCTAAAATATTGCGACCTGTTTAATGTTGTCCCACGCTGTAACCCAGAGGTGGGTTCCTACCGGTTCAGACCAGTTCTCCAGAACTGGTAATGTTGCCTTCAAACAAAGAGTGAACCAGTTCTCTGTTTTTTTTTAAAAAAATGGGCCCACCCTCCCACCCACCCCTGGGTTATACTTACCTTTATTTCAGTTTCCGAAGACCAGCTGATCCAGGGCGGCAGCTAGAATAGCATAGCATAGCATAGCATAGCATAGCATAGCAGAATTGGAAGGGCTCTTGGAGGTCTTCTAGTCCAACCCTCTGCCTAGACAAGAAACCCTACACCACTTCATACAAATGGTTATCCAATATCTTCATAAGAACATAAGAATAGCCTTGCTGGAACAGGCCACAGCCCATCCAGTCCAGCATTCTGTCTCACACAGTGGCTCCCCATTTGCTTCAGGGTCTTCCCAAGCAGATGTCTTCACCTGCTTATGATTCCCTGCAAATGGCATTGAGAGATATCCTGCCTATCTCTCCAACCCGGAGGGTGTCCTTAGGCATCCATAATGATAGCCATGGATACCCTTATTCTCCATGAACTCATCTAATCCTTTCTTAAAGGTGTCGAGGCTGACAGCTGTCACCACTTCTTCTGGCAGGGAGTTCCATAGACCAGTGATCCTCTGGGTGAAAAAGTACTTCCTCTTATTTGTTTGAGGTCTAGCTTCCAAAAGTTTCACGGAGTGCCCCCTAGTTCTAGTGTTGTGCGGTAGGGAAAACAGTTCATAAAAACTTCCAGTGTTGGGGCAGTCACAACTTCTGGAGGCAAGTTGTTCCACTACTTAATTATTCTGTCAGGAAATTTCTCTTCAGTTCTAAGTTGCTTCTCTCCTAGATTAGTTTCCATCCTGCCCTTCTTGTCCTGCCCTCAGGTGCTTTGGAAAATAGTTTGACTCCCGATTCTTTGTGGCAAACCCTGAGATATTGGAACACTGCTATCATGTCTCCCCTAGTCCTTCTCTTCATTAAATTAGACATTGCCGCTCCTCAGCTGTTTTCCTTTTTTTTCCTGACTAATTTTCATTCAATTGCACATGCACAGGCAGCAAACTGGTAATATACAGATTAGGAACCTACCACTGCTGTAACAGTAATATCGTTATCACAGCCTTTGCCTTCTGTACATGAAACCTAGCTGTGCATAACCTTTTATCAATCATGTAATCCTCATGATTACAACATGGAAAAAGTTAGTGAAAGCAGCAGGATTGTTGAAACTTGCTTTGACAACTTTGACCAAGCTTGTACAGTACTCTTGTCTTTTGAGATATCATTATCCCATGTAAGAAACATGCTGATTTGGCTTGGATAACCATGACTGAAGAAAACAGATGGTTCAGAGAAAGTTTGGTGCTTCCAAACACTCAAACTTTCAAGATATTTCCATATGTTCTGAGCGAATGTGAAACAAAACTCCAAGTCACGGGTTCCCTGGTGTCACAAGTTTTGAAGAACTAAGCTGATTTATTTTCAATTTTTCAGTTTGAAACCCTATAGTTCTTTTTCTCTCCTTAGAGAGCAGTCTTATCTCATCCACCTGCTGCCCACATTGCAGCTATCCTCAATAGCCCAAAGGAACAAACATGTTTGCTGTCTTCTTTCTCTTCCACACATCAAAGGGCCAGGCAGCAATATTTTTTATTAGGATCCTGGGAATTTTTGTTGTCCTGGAACCCAGAAAATATCAGCACTTCAAAGCAAATCAGGATTTCACTCTTTGCTCTAAGTATTTCAAGTTAGCAAACAAAAACAATAACACAGGCATTCAAATTGGTTCCGTAAAGTTAGGCCAAGACAGCTAAGGTGTTTATTTAATGCAGTGTCCTCCACCCTCAACAGTCAGATGGGAAAAAACAATCTATTGTGTTACTGCTGTGAATCCTTATCTTGGAGTTCTCCTTAGGAAAGTGGGACACAAAAAATACTTGTAATAGTGTGTTCCTTTCCTTTTTGCCAGTCACCTCAGAAAGAGGCATTGAAGATCTATCTCCCAATTACAAAAAGTGTGAATGAGCTGGTTAGAACCTCCAGCCATCACAACCCTGTTGTGGAAACATTTCCATTATGGTTCATGTATTGTAACAAACAACTTTCAAGTCAACTCCTCGATAGACTTCACACCTTGTGCTTTACTTAAGTGGAAAAGCTGAAATATGAAGGCAGTTCTGATCTACCGTATTTTTCAGAGTATAAGATGCACCTTTTTTCCTCTAAAAAGAGGCTGAAAATCTGGGTGCGTCTTATACATTGAATACAGAATTTTTTGCCTCCTGAAACCCCGCCCCTTCACCAAAATGGCTGCGCGCATACCCTTATGGAGGCTTCCAGAGAGCTCCTGGGGGCTGGGGAGGGCAGAAATGAGCAAAAAACAGGGCATTTTTACCCCCCAGCCCCCAGCAGCACTCTATAACAGGGGTCCCCAAGCCCCGGGCCGCGGACCGGTGCCAGTCCATGGCTTGATAGGAACCGGGCCGCAGTGAGCGGCATAACTCTTAGAAAGGGCCGGAGAGGAGGAGAAGGGAGGAGGGAGCAGCCCCCTGGGCAGAGCGCACGCCAGGGGCTGGAGAGCGCAGGCGCAGCCACTTGCGCCGTTGGGGGCCCAAGAGGGGCGAATGAGCTGACTCACCACCCCCGCGTGTGCATGCGACGCCTGTTCCCCCTCCCCCCGCTCCCTCTCTATGCCGGCCGAGCCATGGCCACCGGTCCATGGAATTTTTTTAATATGAAACCGGTCCCTGGTGCCAAAAAGGTTGGGGACCCCTGCTCTATAAGCCTCCATAAGGCCATGCATGCACTTTCTTTGACCAAAAAAAGGCACAAAGGCACAGAACAAAGCTAAGTCCCATGACTCATTTCCTGAAAAGGAATGGTGTAGCTTAGGTATTTAAAGTTGATCATTAAAATTACCAATAGGTTTATGACAGAGCTACAGAAAGAGAGGCAGCCATTCAATTTGGACTGGGATTGCGAAAAAAGCAAAAGAGGAAATATATCTATACTGTTGGAAGAAATGTCCATTTGGGTTCAGTTCCAAGTGGGGAGAAAGACACTGGAAACATGAAAGCTGCTTGGAAAGATGGTTCAATGGTGGACAGGACCACGTGATTTGAGATCCTGGGCAAAAAAAAAGTTCAAGTTCATTACATTTATATACCGCCCTATCTCCCTGATGGGACTCAGGGCGGTGCACATGAATAATAAAAACACAACAATAAATACAATAGAAATATTAAAAATAGATTAAATTTAGAACCCGTGCTAAAATTATCATTAAGAACACTACTGTCATTGTTGTATCACCTTTTTATTCTTTCTGTGCACCGCCCTGAGTCCTTTTAGGGAGATAGGGCGGTATATAAATGCAAATAAAGTGAAAGTAAAAAGTGTGTGTGTGTGTGTGTGGGAGAGAGAGAGAGAGAGAGAGAGAGAGAGAGAGAGAGAGAGAGAGAGAGAGAGAGAGAGAGAGAGAGAGAGAGAGAGAGAGAGCATACAAACAAAAGCATCAGAAGGAAAGAGAAGAAACAATGGTTGGAAACTAAAAGAGGAGAGAAGCAGCCTGGATTTAAGGAGAAACTTCCTAACAGTGAAGACAATTAACCAGTGGAACAGCTTGCCTTCAGAAGTTGTGGGTGCTCCATCACTGAAGGTTTTTAAGAAGAGACTGGGCCCTATACCCTTTGATGGCTAACCTTTTTTGGCTCACTTGCCAAAGGGTGGGGGGGAGCGCAGCAGGGTTGTGCGTTGGCGTGCCACACCCATAATGCTATGTGGGTGACCGCCTGCTTTTGGCACGCTTTTTTCACCCTCCTCAGGCTCCAGAGGCTTTCTTTTTTAAGGTGTGGGGGGGAGGCTGTTAAAACAGCCTCTCCCCGGCTTTTCCGGTTCCGGCTCCTGCGGCGACGGGCGAGCCTAGTGCTCGCTCGCCGCTTTGTTTCTTCTTCTGCCCCCCAACGGGGGCGAGACTCCTCTGTTTGAGGGTCTCCCGTAGGGCCGGCTCGTCGGGGGGCGTGCCCCCCACGGCGGTGGAGGAAGCGGCTCCCGGCGCGGCTCAGGTGAGGGAGAACATGCTAGCGGGGGGCTTTCCCTTCGCCCAGGGAAGACGGCGCCATTTACAATTATGAGGAGGGCTGATCGGCTCAGTCAGAAGGACTCCCGAGGCTTCAGCTGCGAGGAGAGAGTGAGTCTTTAAAAAACTTTTTTTTCCTGCTGCCAGCCAGACTGAACGGACTGGGAGGGGGGTGTTTATTTTTAAAAAACCCCCCCTCGGATTTAAGCGGCACGTTAAAATGGCTTCTCTGCAAAGGGAAAGCGGAAACTTTCACTCCGGACGGTCTCTAACAAGGGAAAGTGGAATGTGACTTTTTGCAACATTGTTTCTAGGTCTGGCTGAGTTTAAAAAAATTCTTTTTTTGCTACTTTCTCCCTCTGGCTGAGATGGGCGGTGGAAGTGGCTTCTCTGTGTCCCTGCCTGATTATTTCAACTAAGGAAAATTTCCAGCGTCTCTTTGAAAGCAGGACTCTCTCTGGATTTTTGGAAAAAAAAAATTTTTTTCTTGATGGATTTGTGATTTCTTCTTTGGAATACCTTCGTTATTACTATTTGTTGATTTGGGAAATTGTGTCTCTTTTGGTTTCTGAATTGTTTGCAACTTCACGGCCCTGAACTGAACTGAGCTCCTGATCTGCCCTACCAGCCCCACCCGGAAAACGCCATCTTGGTGGCAGTGATTCTAACTTTTAACCATGGCACAAGAAGCAGCACTTGTAAATTTGGAACAAAGGATGGCTTCTCTTGAAACCTCTATGCAGACTTTGATAGCAGAAATAAAGGCCCAGAGGGCTGAAAATAGTACTTTCAAAAAGGAACTATTGGATACCCGGAAGCAAGTGTTGGAGAATACACAGAAGAATGAAGAATTGGAAGGAGGGTTGGAGGGGGCTAAGGGAGAGATTAAAAATATTTCTAATGAGGTGGGGGAAATAAATGGGCGTGTGTCTAGGATGGATATGGAAAGAATGACATATTTTTTGAGATTTCAGAATGTTCTTGAGGATTCTGGTGAATGCCTACCTGATCTTATGAGTACAATTTTAGCAGACTATTTACAAAAACCTAAGGATGAGATCAGGGGGGACATTGACCTAGCCTATAGAATTAACTCTGCATATGCCAGGATGAATGAAGTGCCTAGAGAGATACATGTGAAATTTGTTAGAAGGTCAACCAGAGAGGAAATCCTGAAAGCGCAGAGAGAGAAACCTTTAACTTATCATCGAGAAACGGTCACTATCTTGAAGCAGATCCCTAGAAAAATTAGAGACTCAAGAAGGAAATTTTCCTTCTTGTCTAAAACCTTGTTTGATCACGGGATTTGGTTCAAGTGGATGACACCTGAAGGGATGCTGGTGTTCTGGGAAGGAGGAAGAGTGAGGATTAAAACAGTTGCTGAGGCGGAAGCCTTTCTTAAAAAACATTCCTCTGCCCTGGGGGAAGATTCAGGGGGGACGGAGGGGGCCACGGCTCCGCCTGCGGGGGGCCAGGGAGGAGAAAAAGAAGATACAATAGCCAAAAGACTTAGATCAAAAAAATAACTTTGCCTTGATTTTTTCCTGAACAATTTTGCATAATATTTCTATCCGGACCTTTTGTAAATGTCTGACAGCATGGAAGGGAGAATTTAGGTAAATGTACTTGCTTTCAACTTGTAGTGGTATGGAAAATGTTTTCTATATTAACTTTTTTAATGTGTATTTTGAGGTCTCGGAAGGTCCGATGACTCTGACGTGAATGCTCTCAAAATTTCTTTGTAACCATTACCTTACCCTGTTAAAAAATGTAAAACCAATAAAACTTTTTCAATATAAAACAGCCTCTCCCCCACCTCCAGAGGCTTCAGGAGCTTCCTTGAATCCTCCAGAGGGCAAAATACACCCCCAAAAGAAGGCCTAAATCAGCTGGCCAGCACACACATGCGTGCTGGAGCGGACAGGGCAACGCATCGCGTGCCCTAAGAAATGGTTCTGCGTGCCACGTGAGGCATCCGTGCCATAGCTTTGCCATCACGGGTATAGGGCTTCCTCTTTGAGCAGGGGGTTGGACTAGAAGACCTTCACGATCCTTTTCAGCTCTGATTTTCAGCTCTGATTGGCACCCTTGGCCAATGCTCAAGCTGAGCAATCAGGAGAACATTATACAGGTAGAGAACCTCCTTTTCCCAGTCATCTGTGGTAGAAAGCTTTTATCCCTAATTTAAGGAGTAATTAGGGTTCTTCTATTCATGGACTGATTTCCATGCAGTTTGATTGGCTGCAAAATATGGTTCACAGGCCAGCCATACAGACATATATCAATTAATGCGAATCAAATATTGCATTGGCAATGCTGCTGCAGCTCCAAGTATCGCCACTCTGCTTTTTGCCAACTCTGCTAAGTAAGGAAACCAGTAGACATCATGCAATCTCTTGCAATTAAGCAGCTCTATATCAGGTTCCTCTATCCTAAGTTAGAAGATTAATTAATTACAACAGCAAATGGATTGCAAGGGCCTCAAATGCTAGTGTAATTAACTCATTTATTATCCTGCTCACTTATACAGTGACAGCTCTTAAAGGTCATCATTCATTTTTATGCCCCACTTTATCCCTCCCATATCACTATAGTTTCACCTCTATAGTAAAAGTTAAATGAGGAGGGTTTTTTTAATACCATATAAACTTGTTCAATCTGAAGGGATCATCACTGAAGATATTCTTATCTTTAACAGCAAATATTTTGGATCACTATCCTACCTTTATTGCCTTTTTGCTTTTCCACCAAGGTATCAAAACAGTTTTGAGGCTGTCCTTGGATATTGTGAGAAAAGAGAAAACACTAGTACATTAGTGGACATTACTGCTAAGGAATCATTATTTTGAGCATGAGCCGGAGACAAGATTTTGGACACAACATGGAGACACTGCTACAAGCAGAGCAGAAGAAATTACAAAATACATTTAGGCCTTGGTTAGAAGCAAGAGAAGAAGAAAAAATCATCTTTGGATATATAAAAAACATATCTTTGAGGAAATTGTATCCAAAGATTATTAAAATGTTGCTTGAAAATCTCCCATTATATTTACAAAAATACAGTGTATTCTTTGTGGCTTATTTTACTGCAAAATTCTGGGGTCCAATTAAGTAGTCCTCAATGGAACTGCATCTACATGGAAGGAAGTATGCAGTGGAGTCCCCCAAGGCTCTGTTTTAGGCCCAGTACTCTTTAACATCTTCATCAACGATTTGGATGAGGGGATAAATGGGGAACTCATCAAATTCGCAGACGACACCAAGCTGGCAGGAATAGCCAACACTCCAGAAGATAGGCTTAAGATACAGAAGGATCTAGACAAACTTGAACATTGGGCACTGTCTAATAAAATGAAATTCAATTGTGAAAAAAGTAAGGTCCTACATATAGGCAAGAAAAACCAAATGCACAAGTACAGTATAGGTGGTACCTTGCTCAATAGTAGCAACTGTGAGAGGGATCTCGGAATCCTAGTGGACAACCATTTAAATATGAGCCAGCAGTGTGCAGCAGCTGCCAAAAAAGCCAACACAGTTCTAGGCTGCATCAACAGAGGGATAGAATCTAGATCGCGTGAAGTGTTAATGCCACTGTATAGTGCCTTGGTAAGGCCACACTTGGAATACTGCATACAGTTTTGGTCGCCACGATGTAGAAAAGACGTGGAGACTCTGGAAAGAGTGCAAAGAAGAGCAACCAAGATGATTAAAGGACTGGAGACTAAGACATATGAAGAACGGCTGCAGGAGCTGGGTATGTCTAGTTTGATGAAGAGAAGGACCAGGGGAGACACGATAGCAGTGTTCCGATATCTCAGAGGGTGCCACAAAGAAGAGGGAGTCAAACTTTTCTCCAAGACACCTGGGGGCAGGACAAGGAGCAATGGGTGGAAACTAACCAAGGAGAGAAGCAACTTAGAACTAAGGAGAAATTTCCTAACAGTAAGAACAATTAACCTCTGGAACAGCTTGCCTCCAGCAGTTGTGAATGCCCCAACCCTGGAAGTCTTTAAAAAGATGTTAGACAGCCATTTGTCTGAAATGGTATAAGGTTCCTGCCCATGCAGGGGGTTGGACTAGAAGACCTACAAGGTCCCTTCCAACTCTGCTATTGTATTGTATTGTATTGTAATATTTTTTCCCCTCTTTATCAAATGGTTGAGGAAGCCATAATGTAAAGTCATAGAAAATAAGTATTTTATCTATTAAATGCCACCTGCAAAAAAGAGGTAGAGAACAATTCTGGTATACAATAACTTTAATTCATTGTGAAGATTCATTTCTCCTGATTTTGAGCCACTAATTAGAGAAGAGGAGAAGACATGATAATAAGCTAATTGTAGCATGACTTTACATGATATAAAACCACTTCCTATGGCTCTCCAAATGGTGATACTCACACCTCTAACTGTGAATGGCAGAGTGCCGCAAAACAATTATGCAAACTCTTTTGAACAAATTCATAAAACTGAAGCAGGGCGGATTGTCTTGTTTGTTTGTTTGTTTGTTTGTTTGTTTTTGGTGGACTGGATTAAAGGAAATCAAGACAAAGCTAGAGAAATGTGACACCTTAAAATGATGCAGCATAAAATCTACTGCTAGCTCAAGGTCACTGGTGAAGGAGTCTGGGAGGCGTAGTTTTCAATACTGGATAGACACAACTTCCCCATTGCTGAACTGAAAGCAAATTTAAATTTCTCTCCCACCTGCCAATCTCATGCTTTGCTTTATTACTTTGAAAGAATGAGCTAGGCACTCTGGTTTCTAAGCAGTTTCTTCTTATGGGTAATACAATGGAGTAGATGTAGGACAAGTGAAACTCAAGGAAGATTACTTGGATGGAATAAAAGAAAGTGTCTTCATCAATGTGAATGGATATAAGGCTATCAAGATGTGGCAGGGAAAACTAAAAAAAAAACACCATTTTTTTTTAAAGGCGTTGGTTCTCTGTGTCCTCCCTCCTCCCAAATGCATGTTACTTAAGGTGGCAAATGATTTCAAATTGGGTCAAGGCAAAGTTGCCTACTGCTATAGTGGTTCTGCACATACTTTGCATGCAGAAAGGTGCAATTATATCACCCTATCACAACCTTGTTAAATGATGTCATGTCAAAAAAAACTGGGACATTACTGCTTAAAATAGTGGTAAGCAGACATCACTGGACTATAAAGAGGCAATTTAATAAACAAATGTAAAATAAAACGTCTGTATGAACCAATGATCCTTTCTTAGGTTATGTAGATGATCTCCACATCTATTTGTACTTGCCCTTGTATAAACCCTGACAACATTGTCATCAAAGGCAGTTCTCCAAACTCCTTTGTAACTGATGCATATTAACAAAAAATCAGATTGTAAATGAGCAGGGATTGCAAAAAATAATAATAATAGATTTCTGTCATGCATATACAACCAGTCCCACAAGTGTAGAGTTCAAACAAGCTACTTTATTATTCTCCATCTATAATACAGGAATCTTCTCAGACAACCCCCGCAGGCTAGGTGGTCAGGGATTACAGAGCCAGGGCTCGAGGCTGATGTTTTGTAATGCCAGGTCCGTGGTCAACAAAGCCCCCCTCATTTACGACCTTGTGTCGGAGGGGGAGCCGGACCTGGTAGGAATAGCGGAGACCTGGTTGGGCCACGAGGGTGGACTTCCCCTCGTAGAAATGTGCCCACCAGGTTACCGCGCTTTTCATCAGCCACGGGCCCTAGGCAGGGGTGGAGGTGTAGCGGTTATTGTTAGGGAAGGTCTTGAGCTGAGAGAGACCACTGTGCCACAGACCACCGGCTGTGAGTCCCTCTGTGTGAAGTGGGGCCTAGGGAGGCAGTTGGGCTTGCTGGTTGTATACCTGGCTCCCCGCTATGTAGCAGCAGCCCTGCCCTAGCTCCTCGAGGTGATCGCTACGATGGCAGTTGAGACCCCCAGACTGATAGTCATGGGGGACTTTAATCTGCCATCGGTGGGCGAATCATCGGAGGCAGCTCGGGAGTTCATGGCTTCCATGACGGCCATGGACCTGACCCAAGTAATTCAGGGCCCCACTCACGAGGGTGGACATACGCCGGATCTAATCTTTGTCTCTGGCCAGTGGAAGAGTGATCTGGGTATAGGGGATATAGTCATCACACCCCTGTCATGGTCAGACCACTCACTTCTCCGGCTCGACTTTCCAATCGCTACACCCCATCGCGGGGAGGCGGAACCTGAGTCACCTATCTGGTTCCGCCCCAGGCGCCTGATGGACCCGGACAGGTTCCAGACGGCGCTTGGGCCACTTCCTGTATCCCTGACCCGCGCCCCGACGGAGGACCTCGTGGCCGCATGGAATACTGCGACCGCGGGAGCCTTGGATCGGGTCGCGCCCTTGCGGCCTCTCTTGCGGCGGCGAACCACCCTGGCCCCTTGGTTTACCGAGGAGCTAAGGGTGATGAAACGCCACAAGAGATGCCTAGAGAGGAGATGGAGATCTACTCGATCTGAATCTGACCGGACACAGGTAAGAGCCCATTTACGGACTTACATTGTGGCGCTGAGAGTGGCCAAACGCCATCATTGTGCCACTCTCATAGCATCCGCAGATAACCGCCCTGCCGCCCTGTTTAGGGTGACCCGCTCCCTCTTACAACAGAGGGTGCGGGAAGCCCCATTACAGGGTAGAGCAGAGGAATTTGTGATTTATCTGCAGGAGAAAATCGCTCAGATTCAGAACGAGCTAGTCTCCATTGATGGCCCAGTGGGATTGCACGAGGTGGGCCTTGGTTGGGAGGAGTTTGACTCTGTTGCTTCCGAGGATATGGACAGGTTACGTGGGCGACTGCGAGCCACCACATGTTTATTGGACCCGTGTCCTTCCTGGTTTGTACTGGCATCCTGGGAGGTGACACGAGGCTGGCTCCAGGAGGTTGTCAACGCTTCTCTGAGTGAGGGTTTCTTGCCTGCCTCTCTTAAAGAGGCCATGGTGAGGCCCCTCCTGAAGAAGCCCTCTCTGGATCCAGCTTTATTAGCCAACTATCGTCCCGTCTCCAACCTTCCCTTCCTGGCGAAGGTTGTTGAGAGTGTGGTGGCACAACAGTTTCCCCGTCACTTGGAGGAAGTTGATTATCTAGACCCACGCCAGTCCGGCTTCCGGCCCGGGCACAGCACTGAGACGGCATTGGTCGCGTTGGTAGATGATCTCTGGAGGGCCAGAGATGGGGGTTGTTCCTCCATCCTGGTCCTATTAGACCTCTCAGCGGCTTTTGATACCATCGACCATGGTATCTTATTGCATCGGCTGGAGGGGTTGGGGGTGGGAGGCACCGTTTTACGGTGGTTCTCCTCCTACCTCTCCGGTCGGTCGCAATTTGTGTTGACAGGAGGGCAGAGGTCGACCTCTAGGCCCCTCACTTGTGGGGTGCCTCAGGGGTCGGTCCTCTCGCCACTCCTGTTCAACACATATATGAAGCCGCTGGGTGAGATCATCCGTGGTTTTGGGGTAGAGTATCACCTCTACGCTGACGACACGCAGCTGTATATATCTACCCCAAACCACCCCAACGATGCCGTAGCGGTGATGTGTCAGTGCCTGGAAGCCGTGCGGGCCTGGATGGGAAGTAACAGACTCAGACTCAACCCGTCTAAGACCGAGTGGCTGTGGTTTCCGGCATCCCGGTACAACCAGTTGACTCCATCACTGGCCATAGGGGACGATCACCTTACCCCTGTGGATGGGGCACGCAACTTGGGCGTCCTCCTTGATGCCCGGCTGTCCATGGAAGATCAAGTGACAGCCGTGGCCAGGAGGGCGTTTTACCAGGTTCGCCTGGTCCGCCAGTTGCGTCCCCTATTGGATCGGGGTGCCCTTTGCACAGTCACTTATGCCCTCGTGACATCCCGGCTGGACTATTGTAACTCTCTCTACATGGGGCTCCCCTTGAGGTGCACCCGAAGGCTTCAGCTAGTCCAGAATGCAGCCGCGCGGGCAGTTATGGGAGCCTCTAGGTTCTCCCATGTAACACCGCTCCTGCGCGAGCTGCACTGGCTGCCTGTCGTCTTTCGGGTGCGCTTCAAGGTGTTAGTTACCATCTTTAAAGCGCTCCATGGCACGGGACCTAGCTATCTGCGGGATCGCATTCTGCCTCATACATCCCTGCGACCGATTCGCTCCCACAGAGAGGGACTTCTCCGGGTGCCGTCCACTAGGCTGTGCCAGCGGGCGACGTCCAGGGGAAGGGCCTTCTCTGTGGCGGGCCCGACCCTCTGGAACGACCTTCCCCCCGAAATCAGAACGACCACTGACCTTCGCTCCTTCCGACAGCTTTTAAAAACTCATTTCTTCCGTTTGGCTGGCCTAGGGTAATTTTAATTAGTTATGGTGTTAAGGGGTTTTAGGGACAGTTTTTAGTTTTTATAGATGTTTTTAGCGCAGGATATGTTTAATTGTGTTTTTTTAAATTTTGTACTCTGTGTTTATTGTTTTTTAATTCTCCTGTGCCCCGCCTCGAGTCCCTCTGGGGAGAGAGAGCGGGTTAGAAATAAAAAATTATTATTATTATTTATTATTATTATTATTAATACAGGAATCTTCTCAGATTAGCAGCTTCTACCTTGGAAAGACCTAGATAAGGTCCAAAGCCATTTTGGGAGGGGGGGAGGAGGTGTCAGACTGTCAATTGTCTGACTAATGAACCACAATAAGTAAACGCTCTTAAGAGTTTTGAATTCTGTAAAGTAAAACTTTATGGGATACACCATTTTTGTACTGAAAAATCAAAACCAGCTCTGGTTTTCCCGCGGAAATGCTTACCTTGTTAAACAATAGCTTCCCTTCTCCCCACCCCTGGGTGATCACATTGTCCAATTATAAGACATCCTTTTGTTATGGGAACAATCCACCTTCTTCCCAAGCATCTGCAGTGGTGACCTTCATGGTTTCCAGGCTCTCATGATCCATGCACAATCTCCCAGCACTCCACTCCCCCCTTCCCTTCCCCCAGTTCAATGGCAAATTGCATAGCAATAAGGTTTACAGAAGCAAAGTGGCTCAATCTTGACACAGGCATTGCTCTCTTGTGTTTACATAATGAGCCCAGACTAATTCTCCACTTGAGCCCTCTTCTTGACTGTTGCTATCCAACAATCTCATAGTGTAACTTCACAGAGATTAGGTGTGTGTGTGTGTGTGTGTGAATGTTGCTCTGGGTTGTCTTTTCTTTTTCTTATATTAGAACAGAACTTTCACACATGCCAGAATATCAATTACTCTTTCCTCCTTCTTGAATCAGGAGTCTGACAGGAAAGCAATAAATTCACATTCACATATTGTGAAGAAGCCCTCTCTGGACCCAGCATTATTGGTTAACTACCGTCCGGTCTCCAACCTTCACTTTCTGGCAAAGGTTGTAGAGAGTGTGGTGGCACAACAGTTTCCCCGTCACTTGGAGGAAGTTGATTATCTGGACCCGCGCCAGTCCGGCTTCCGGCCCGGGCACAGCACCGAGACGGCATTGGTCGCGTTGGTAGATGATCTCTGGAGGGCCAGAGATGGGGGTTGCTCCTCCATCCTGGTCCTATTAGACCTCTCAGCGGCTTTTGATACCATCGACCATTGTATCCTATTGTATCGGCTGAAGGGGTTGGGGGTGAGGGGCACCGTACTGCGGTGGTTCTCCTCCTACCTCTCCGGTCGATCGCAATTTGTGTTGGCAGGAGAGCAGAGGTCGACCCCGAGACCCCTCACATGTGGGGTGCCTCAGGGGTCGGTCCTCTCTCCTCTCCTGTTCAACACATATATGAAGCCGCTGGGCGAGATCATCCGTGGTTTTGGGGTAGAATACCACCTCTACGCTGACGACACGCAGCTGTATATATCTACCCCAAACCACCCCAACGATGCCGTAGCGGTGATGTGCCGGTGCCTTGAAGCCGTGCGGGCCTGGATGGGAAGTAGACTCAGACTCAACCCGTCCAAGACCGAGTGGCTGTGGTTTCCGGCATCCCGGTACAACCAGTTGACTCCATCACTGGCCATAGGGGACGAACACCTTACCCCTGTGGATGGGGCACGCAATTTGGGCGTCCTCCTGGACTCCCAGCTGTCCATGGAAGATCAAGTGACAGCCGTGGCCAGGAGGGCGTTTTACCAGGTTCGCCTGGTACGCCAGTTGCGTCCCCTATTGGATCGGGATGCCCTTTGCACAGTCACTCATGCCCTTGTGACATCCCGACTGGACTACTGCAATTCTCTCTACATGGGGCTCCCCTTGAGGTGCACCCGAAGACTTCAGCTTGTCCAGAATGCAGCCGCGCGAGCAATAATGGGAACCTCAAGGTTTACCCACATAACACCGCTCTTGCGCGAGCTGCATTGGCTGCCTGTCGTCTTTCGGGTGCGCTTCAAGGTGTTAGTCACCATCTTTAAAGCGCTCCATGGCACGGGACTTAGTTATCTGCGGGATCGGATCCTGCCTCATACATCCCTGCGGCCGATTCGCTCCCACAGAGAGGGACTTCTCCGGGTGCCGTCCACTAGGCTATGCCAGCGGGCGACGCCCAGGGGAAGGGCCTTCTCTGTGGCGGGCCCCCGCCCTTTGGAACAACCTTCCCCTTGAGATCAGAACAACTACGGACCTCCGCTCCTTCCGTCAAAAATTAAAAACACACTTTTTCTGCTTGGCCGGCCTAGGTTAGTCTTCTGTCTTTTAATAGGGTTTTAGGGGATTTTAGTATATTTTAAGATAGGGGATTTTAGCGCAGGGATAATTTGGTTTAATTCGTATTTTATCTATCTATTTATGTATTTGATATTGGTATTTTTAATTTTTTCCCTGTGCACCGCTCCGAGTCCCTTTGGGGAGAGGAGGCAACCCCCCCCCCCAAAAAAAACCATGGTCAATAAAGATTTGAGTCACTTCCCCAAGTAGCTTATTTGGGGTGATAATACAGCAGCCTCTTCTATGAGTTCTCTTCTGTTGTTTCCCAGCTATCTAGAAAGCTACATCTACTCTGACACACACACACACATACACACACACATATATATACATATATATATATGCTTTCGTAGATTTTCACGGGTGTAGGTATGCTGGTATTGCTGTCTTCGGGTGTTTTCCCGTGTAAGTATGCAATAGTTTTTGCAACGTTTCGGCAAGATCTCACTTGCCATCTTCAGGCTTTGGTCTGCGGTTTCAAAGGCGTCGCCCTTTCTTAAATCTTGGTGGTGGTGGTGGTGGAGTGTTGACTGTTGTTGTGAGTGGGTTGATTGGCTGTGCAGCTGTATCATGATTGGTAGATTGATGCTGATTGGTCTTATTTGTATGTTTCTCTTTATTTTGAATTTCAACGGCTTGGATGGAGGGTGGGGCTCGTCTGTTGGTCAGTGCTGGTTTCCAGATGTCTGGTAGGCGGGAGGTGTCGTCACGTTTGTTCATATTGTTAGGTTGCTTCTCTATTTCGATGGCTTCTCTGATTATTCTCCTGTTCAGCTGTTCAGCCTTGGAGATCAATTTAGTTCCTTGAAAGTCAATATCATGTCCTGTAGCTTTGAAGTGTTGATAGAGAGATGAAGTATTAAGATGATTTTTTACTGCATTCTTATGTTCTGCGACACGTGCATTTATTCTTCTGTTGATTTGTCCTATGTAAGTGGCCGGGCAGAAAGCCATGAGTTCCGGTGTGTAATTTTTTTATATATCTTTGTTACGTTTTTGAGCTGATCAATAGTCTCCCTGACTTATTTATTGATCAGCTCAAAAACGTAACACACACACACACACATATATATACTAACACACATATTAAAAAAAAATTAACACACTGGAACTCATGGCTTTCTGTCTAGATGGTCTCTGGTGATGAGCCGAAAGGCAGAAAAGGAAACAGTATGTCTCCTCCCTTAATTGGGACTCTAACAGGGTGTTGTGAAATATATATATATATATTCTTGAATGCATGAATTAAAATGTGCAGAAACTAAATTAGTCATTGGTATATAAAATGCTGGGAAATTTTTCTCAGTGTGACCTTTGTTTGTGTTTTTCCAGAAATTAAAATATGGTTGTTAATGAATGCAGAATTAATTGTGTATGAGATATAAAATTCTACTGATTGTAGAAGGATAAATTCCTGAGTGTGGCATCAGTGAGACTTGGTTACCTATTTGTCAAAGGTAAGCAAAAAAGTCATTGGGAAGCTGCCATTAGAGCACAAACCTGATATCAACACAATGTAGATAGCAGCAATTTGAAATGTGTAGGGCAGCCCTCGTTCTGGATGTTGTAGTCAAAAGTGGACAAATAAGCCCAGAAATCTGTCTCTCAACCTTGCTAGCAATTTCTTATTTATGTGATTCACCATCAGGATGAGCCACAGAGAGAATAAGTGCATGTGAAAATCAATACTAAGAGGGGGAATAGAAAAATGAGGTGAAAGAGGAAAGTATCAGTAAAGAAACAATTTCTTCCATGAGGAAACTATTGATGAAGCTCTTGATCCTGGTCTACCTATTCCATTAGTAACAGAGATATGAAGAAAAGTGGATGTTGTTATTCATTTGTGCTTGAGGTGACTCTTTGTGTGGTATTCTACCGATTCGGAGTGGCTTTTCCAAACCGGTAGCAGAAATCGCAGGTGACCCTGCCCGCTTATTCTGGTTCTACGGCATCCCATTTAGGTCCTTTTTTTCACCAAAAGTGCACGTGAAGAAGGCTGTGTGCATGCGCAGAGGTGAAGGTATGTGCTCACATTTGTGAACCGGTAAGGAAGGTAAGTCAATACCACCCTTGGTGTTAATCCACTATTTGTGAATAATGTCTCATAAATGAAAATATTTAACTGAGAGGAAATGCAAACATTATTATTAGCAGCAACTCTTCTGCATATTTCTATGTCTTGCACGATAACTTCCACTCTGCATTATACTATCAAAGTTAATAATGTTTACTTTGTCTAGTGTTCTTTCTTCCAAGCAGATGATGCTAGGAATACTAAGTAGGACATGAAGGCAAAATCTATCTCCTCAACTACAAGTCCTCAGAATTGTCATAGTAGAAAGGCAAAGGATGCTCCTATTATATTCTTACTACAATTCTGATGATATGATACTTCTGTTAATTTCTTATTCTCATGTTCAATTAGAAACAAGAGTTGACCTAGACGTATAGCAGACCATTTCAGAATCTGCCATGGCAGCTTTCATTTCCTTTGAATTCATCAAACAGCCCAAACTGTGTATCACAAGCAGTGAAATGATTGTCAGAAAAGGCAAATAAATGTTTTAGCTTTCCTCCTAATGACACTCATTTTTGAATGCTGAGGTTAAGTTAGTGGGAGTCTGCTTAACCTTCAAAAACATTATGCGATAATATAAATTTTCTAAGTTTTTTGGACAAAAGATCAAAAGAGAAATAAAATCCTATATTTTTATTCAGTGAATCCTCATGCTTTTTACAAAATTATGTGTCAGTTTGTTTCTTTTATATCGTTGCACATATTATGTTTATTCTTTAAAATGTAATACTTTTTAAATAATAAACAATGGGGAAAACATTCCTGAATGTTAGTAGTGGGAAATGGAAATGAATCTCAGAAAACACCATGTGTCAATCAATGCTCTCTCCAGCTGACCAACTGGAGGATCCAATAATCCCATTGGTGTCTCATAGTCTGAAATAGGATGGGAAAACTCACTTTAACCTAATCCACATGGGGGAAGGAAAATAAATCACCTATTTTCAATATATTATGAGGTATTTGTCCAGTCTGTTTCAAACGATCTGAACAGATACTATGAGAAGATTCTGCCCAGAACAAAGATGGGATTCCTTCTATTCTATAGTTGTTATAAGCAGTGAAATCAAAATAATCCTACTGTATGCTGCTACTTTTGCAAACGGATACTGTTTACAATAGCTGTTGATGTTGTTGCTGTTTTTCAGTCAGAGGTGTCATGCACTGGACATGCCCACCCCTGGTTTAGCTAAGGGGGGAAAAGTTATGATACATCAAATGATGTCAATGACATCACAGGTTTGACACCTGTGCTCTGCGTCGTATCTCATAGACATAGCACAACAGGCTCCCCTGTCCTCCATTGTCTCCTAGAATTTTCCCAATTCATGTTCACTGCATCAAAGACATTATCTAACCATCTCATCTTCTTTTCCTTTTGCCTTCAATCTTTCCTAACATCAGGGTCTTTTCAATGAGTCCTTTCTTCTCCTTTGGTGGTGGCACAATCCACCAGGATTTGTGCCAGGAGAGGTGGATAATGCCACTAGAACTCATTTAGCAATGTTGAATGAATATCCTTGTAACTCTTCTCTGGGATATGGCCAATCATGTAAAACCGACAAAGCTGAAAATGATAGAGTTTCATGTTTATTTCTCTCTACTTGGCTACAAACCATGCACCAGCTCAGTGTTTTGATATGTTGCATAGAAAACACCCATTGCTCTTTCAAATATATCACAGCTAAAGCATAAATAAATCCACCTGCTTCTCAACACTGCCAATTTGAGCCACAGCTTCTGGACCTTAGCCTAATACCTTTGCCACTCAAAAGTCTTCACTACTGTTTCTGAGAGGTAAAAAGACTGAGGAAAAGGATAGATAATATAGGCTTCCAGCTAGCCAACAGGAGAGCAGAAAAGATTGGGCATCAGCCAGCACCTATCCTCCACCAAAGCCCAATTGCTTTACAGGAAGTCATCTAAATTGACATATTCTTTTTATGTATTCCTATAAAGCAGTAACTCAGGATAACAGCCAAAGCAAGGAGGAAATTTTGAAGGACAAGTAAGAAAAACTTGAAAAAGAACTTGTTTTGGGTATGTTTGTCTCTTGTCTTGGTTCATAATGCGCACTTTGTTTTATTTCCCAGGCTGTATGATAGAAGGAAATAATACGCAATCTTTTTTTGCTTAGGCAAGTGGAAACGCTTCTATCCTCTAGAGCGCCCCCAGAAACAAAAAAGAGAAGAGCACCATTGTATTATCAACGCAGAAATGCTAAAAAGAAACTTACAATCTTTCCTAGCTGTCAGCTGTTAGGAAAGAATCAATGATTTCAAGTTCTTCTTGAAGAGGAATTATCGTGAACATTGCCCCTAGCACCTCTTCCGCTACTTTAGTTAGGAGAAGCAATTAGTCTATGTAAAGTTTATGAACCATTACAGACAGAGATGGGGACATCTGGCCTTTCAAAAATGTCTATTAAATTTGTTGGCAGATAAATCAGCTGGATAACTTCTCCAAATTTCTCTAAGGGAAGGAAAAGTCAGCCAACAAGGGGTCCAGTAAGGAGGAGGTCCTTCATGATGTTTTCTGTTGTGTTTATCTAAATCGTGGGAAGCCAAAGGAGGCTGCAGACAGTTTGAAAGAATGAAACGTGTTTGAATATCAGTAGATTGGGTTGGTAGTTAAGCTGCTGGTTTGAGCTCTGAGCTTGGCAATTTGGTTGCAAACTTTTCGTCACCATTCAAGGAGACATTGTCAGTGTGTTTTGAACTGTGCTCGTCTGTCAGAACAGAGGTCTTTAAATACCTAATTAAATTCAAGCCTAAATTTTAAAGGTTATTGTACACTTAAAGGAGGAGCTTTGTCATATACATCCAAATAAATGCAAGGACATCTGATTCCACCCTCACAAATTTCCCTGAAAAGTTTTCAAAAGCAAATTCAGAAATGGATGAGAATGGAGGGGGGAATTGCAGGGAATTTTTTCTCTCTCACAACACCACTTCCAACATTTTGGAGAATGCAAATGAAATACCAAACTAAGACCCTTTCAAAAGGTTAACACATTTTTACGGAGACATTTAACTGGCCACATCTGAAAGCCCTCACTGCTGATTCATAGCCTCTGACATGAAGCTCCTGTTTGTCATCTTAACAAGACAAAGGGTTTGATATTTATAGGAGAGTGCTTCTGTTGGATGGCACAAAAGTGATGAGGCTGTCCGTAAAGTAGGGGCACATAAATTCATTGCAAGGAAAACATGCACATGCAGACATATATCGTTCGAACAAAACAAAAAAGGCAGGGTGGTATCAAGAGATAGCATGTCGTGGGAAGCCCAGGAAGAATTCTTAACCCCCTTCTGCTCCCAATTAATCCAGAGTCAGTTCCACAAGATGGGAAGTGGATTTCTCAGAAAAGTATTGCAAGGATTTAATATTAAATCCTTACTTAGCTAAGTATAAGTATTTAGTAAGTAACTCTCTTTACAAAAAAGAGAAATTCAAGGGAGGGTTACTCAAATAAATCAAAGAAGAATGATAGGGGAAAGCCAGAAGATATACATAAGGAAAAGAAAAAAGAAAAAAGGGAATCTAAGAGTAGGAGATAGAAGGGAAAAAGAAAGCGGAAGAAAAATAGAATATCAAAGACAGCAAGGCACGGGACCTAGTTATCTGTGGGATCGGATCCTGCCTCATACATCCCTGCGGCCGATTCGCTCCCACAGAGAGGGACTTCGGGTGCCGTCCACTAGGCTATGCCAGCGGGCGACGCCCAGGGGAAGGGCCTTCTCTGTGGCGGGCCTGGCCCTCTGGAATGACCTGCCCCCCGAAATTAGAACAACTACAGACCTCTGCTCCTTCCGTCAAAAATTAAAAACGCACTTTTTCTGCTTGGCTGGCCTAGGTTAGTCATCTGTTTATTGTTTTAATCGGGGTTTTTAAGGGGTTTAGCTTTTTTAGTATTTTGGGTTTTTAGCGCAGGGATAAATTGTTTAATCTTGATTTTATCTATATTTATGTATATTTATGTTTGTATATTTTAATTCCCCTGTGCACCGCTCCGAGTCCCTTCGGGGAGAGGAAGCGGTCTATAAATTAAATATTATTATTATTATTATTAAGAGATGAACTGAGAGTAAATGGTTAGGAAAGGAGGAAAATGAAAAAGAGACATATTGGTAGAAAATGAAATATATGGATATTGTTGTTGACATATACCTAAATAGAATATTATTGTCAAGTGTGAATAACCAATTAAGTGGAATGGTTGTTATATTAAAATGAAATTTGATGACATATGCTACATACAAAAACTAGAAATAATAACTGGAAAATGAAATGATAATGTTGATATATTAGGTATGGAAGAGCGAAAAACTATTATGTTTATTTGTTAAGAAAAATTAAAATACAAGATGATAATTTGGAAAGAAAATGTGGGGTCAAAATTAGAAATGATGTGATGTAAAGTTAATTATATATAAGAGAAAATGTAAAAAGGGAGAAAAACCCAGTCAACACTTTCTCTATAAAGAGGTTTTGAAGTTTGTAACAAAAAAAAATAAAAAATATATTAAATCCTTACTTTTCTGAGAAAGTAATTCATTTTCCACCTAATGGGAACTGACTCTCTGTTCATTGGCAAGAAGGTGTCTCCCACACTGCAGTAGGCAGCATATTATTATCCCTGTTTCCCGAGAGTGTTTAAGAGCTTTTGTCTGAATGAGGATCTGAAATTTAAACTAGATTATGGAGTCTGTCCCTTCCCTTCATAGTAAAGGCACTAGGTTAGAAACCGGGAGAAGGTAAGTGCTAGTCCTGCCTTAAGTAATAATACCAACTGGGTGAATTTGGGCCAGTTATTCATTCTCTCAGCCCACAGGGCTGTTGCTATGAGGAAAATAGGGAAAGAAAGGAGTACTGGGTATGTTCATCTCCTTGACTTATTTATAGAAATAATATCGGAGGGATAAAGGTAAAGATTTCCCCTGTCCAGTCCTGTCTGACTGTAGGGGGCAGTGCTCATCTCTGTTTCTTAGCCGAGCGAGCAGTGTTGTCCAAAGACATTTATATGGTCATCTGATCTACATGATTATACACTCAGACTCTGGAATGGCGTTACCTTTCCATAGAAGTGGGACCTTCGTATATGCCAATATTCATCTATTTTCATTTGCATGCTTTCGAACTTCTAGGTGGGCAGGAGCTAGGCTAGGGCAAGTAATGGGAGCATCTTTAACCGCTGATCCATTGTGGTCCAAGGGAGGGATATAAATAATAAAGCAATTGAATTTCAGTGTCCACGCTATACTGCTTAGTGAGAGACATAGTTTTGAGTGTAAAACACAGATGCCTAACTTAATATTTTATTTGCTGATCCATTACAATGGTGGACGTGATTTCCTTTGGCCAGAAATACCACAGTCATCGAAACACAGTGGTGAACTATCATGAAATGCTTTCAGTACTTTTAATTGGATGGGCAATGGATCATGTGCTTACTTCAGGCATTTTTTTTTTCTGATGGGGTCCATGCATCTTGCTAAGCCAATTTGTTTGATTTATTTAATAGATCACATAAGGCTGAGTTCACACATTATGATAAATTGTTTGGGGGTCACATAAGAAGCTAAATCAAAATCAAACAAACCAGTTGTGGTATATGAACCAGATCTCGATTTACACTAGCATTTTGTCTCTGTATGACTTGAATCACAGATTTTACCAAACTATGCTTTTTAAACTAATGCACCAAAGACAAATTCCTTGTGTGTCCAATCACACTTGGCCAATAAAGAATTATGTTCTGTTCTGTTCTGTTCTGTTCTGTTCTGTTCTATTCTATTCTATTCTATTCTATTCTATTCTATTCTATTCTATTCTATTCTAAGCTTTATTGGATAAACCATAGTGAGATGGCTGTGAACAATATACTTTCAGCAATATACAATACATTATAGGTTTTTTCCTTTTAATGGCCATAGCCGAACACTGTTCTCATAGAAGGTATTTGAGGGTATATGTGTTATGGGTCAGATGCACATACTGTATACATCTAAATATAAATATTTCAAATTTGAAGATAGCAAGAATCTTTTATTGATAGAGCACACTTGAGAATCTTCTGGCATACCAGAGTAAAAGTCTTAGATCTTTACCATTTGCAAAAATAAAATAAAATAAAAATAAATTACCTGTAGAAGATGATTTTAACATATACAATATAGGGAAACAATATTTGGATGGAAAATTGCCACCCACAATGTCGAAGCTTGCCCTGTGTCTTGGAAAAACCACCTGGATTTGAGCAGCCCTGTGCAATATGGATAACACTGAACCAAACGAATAACACTGAAAAATAGTCCTGGTAGATGTACAGATGGCCTTTATAAGTGGGGCAAAATGCCATCACCGAATTCTGGCAGAAGAGCTGAACAACAAATTATCCAACATATAGTGACAGAGTGCCAAAACCTATAATGGAGACATTGCTGATTTCCTGGCTGTGACAAATGAAGCAAAACATTATATCTGTAAGCTAAATGTATGTTTATAACATTTTAAATTTTATATTTTTATCTCTTGTGTTTTTAATTGAAATGTGATGTGAATGTGCAATACAATAAATTAATGATTGACAATGATGATGATAACAATAATTTCCAATTACAGAACAGCAACATAAAATTGTCAGACCTACTGCATGAGTTCCTCAATTAAAAGGCAAGAGGCTATCTTACCCGTATTTAATCTGCTTCCCTGTGGGAGAGGTTGCTCAAAGTCCAGTCCTGCCATTAAGGAAAAGGAGTGTGGACTTCTCCCCATATTTTGGAAAACGCAGTCTCAGAGATGAGCCTGGTCTCCATATTCAAGATGTGACAAAGCCTTCCTTTGGTTGCTTAGTCAAGGGTCCATCAAGTAGATTTTTGTAGCTGTGTTGAAATGGCTGAATTAAGACAATTGTAATGTCACTTTTCTATTTTATATTGCAGAGTTTTAGGATTGGGTTGTATAGATATTTTTGGAAATAAATCAAAATTACTATTTATCTAACGGGTCTTTCAAGTGTTATATTGCAACACATGTTTATCTATAAACCATGGTTTATAAATCACAATAGCTTCAACGCAAAACATGCTAAACTAATGTCGGGCATGGCAGTGTATTGAATACTCTGATACAAAAAAACAGAATGTGGGTGGGTGTGGGTGGGTGGGCTTCAATTTGCATATAATAATTCACTTAATTATAATTTACCAAATAAACCATAATTGACTGGAGGTGAACAATATCCTAGGATAACTTCCTCCTTATTACCATTTGGAGGTGTCAAAATCTATTGGAAGCGACAGACTTTTGCAATTTTAAGACCTAAATGTCTATGGTTCTAATTTTTATAATTCTTTTTGCTTGTAATGCAGCCAAGATCAATGTGACAAAGACTGAAGAAAGTCTACAGAATCCTGAAATAATTGGTACAAACATTATGTAAAACTGTGGTTCTAATGGCATCAAAAAAGCAACTCTTCTAAAAGAATTATGATTGCATCTCAGATGTGCCTTTTGATCATACTGAACAGGGTTTTGTTCTATATATTGTGTACAAAAGCATATTTCTCTCGTTTGTCGCTTAAGATAATATTTAAAATATTATTTCTGAAGCAGAAAATTACTCCCTTTATGGTCGGTTGAGCGGCGTTTTTAAAGTCATTCAATATTCTAATATCGAATTTGAACTCAGTAAAAGGTACAGTGTATAAAGATGAAAACAGTTTATTTTAAAAAATGATGTTCTTGCCATTTTCATGGGAAAACCCAATTCATTACCTTAACAACATTATAGATATTTGTGACCATCAGAGTAACTAGAATCCGTATCCTACAGTAACCATTTCCCTAAGGAGCTAACAGAAGTCCTTAGGATCTGTTTTTAACAACTGTCAACAGAGGATAAATCCTTTTGATTCCACTTAAGATGGACCGCTGCATTTAACAGCACATTTTTGCAAAAACACCGCTACCAATTTAATTGCTTTCTCTGTGGTAAGCAGTTGAAATCATTCAGAGTTTGAAATCATTCAAGGTGCTAACTATCATCTTTAAAGCGCTCCATGGCTCGGGACCTAGCTATTTGCGGGATCGGATCCTGCCCCATACATCCTCACGACCGATTCGCTCCCACAGAGAGGGACTTCTCCGGGTGCCGTCCACTAGACTTTGTCAGCGGGCGACGCCCAGGGGAAGGGCTCTCTCTGTGGCGGGCCCGGCCCTCTGGAACGACCTTCCCCCCGATATCAGAACGACCACGGACCTCCGCTCCTTCCGTACGAAATTAAAGACCCATTTCTTTCGACTGGCCGGCCTTGGATAGTCTCTCTGTCTATAGATTTTAAATGTATTTTAATGGGTTTTTAATTTTTTAGCACGGGATAGCATTGTTTAATTGTGTTTTAATGTATATATTTTTGTATCTATTGTTTATATTGTTTTTAGTTCCTCCTGTGCACCGCCCCGGGTCCCTGTGGGGAGAGGGAGCGGTTAATAAATTCAAAGTTATTATTATTATTATTATTAAAGTTATTATTATTATTATTATTATTATTATTATTATTATTATTATTATTATTATTATTATTATTATTATTATTATTATTATTATTTCCTGAATTAGCTATAATAGCTTTCTGCCATTCCATTTTTCCCCCTTAACTGTCAAAATACATCCCAAGAACAAATAAAAATGAAAAGTAGTTTGTGGTTTGTTTGGTAAATTTAACATTTCGTAAAGTATTTTTTTGTCGAGATTTCCAAGAAACTAGAGCTAGAGGGCTTAATTAAGAAATACAACTTTGGGCAGCTGTTTCATACCTTTTAATAATAGGGATCAGCTCAAGATATTTCATTATGGTAATTTGTCTTTTTTGTTGGGGGGGTTGTTGTAGAGTATCTTCATGAATTGGTGACATAGTCTTCCTAGATACAGACAGACAGCCTCAAGTCTGTTTTATAGCAACTAACAATTATGGCTCCCCCCTTTATAATATTCTTACAGATTTCAATAATTTCAATAATTGCTGGATGTGCACGGGTATTCATATACAGTGGTATCTCAGTACTTGACTCTTCAAAACTCCTTAGATTTGGCTCTTGACGCATTTTGACATGAAAATGTTGTCCCAGCCTTTGTTTAGTACTTGACATGCTGCTATAGAAAGAGGGGGATGGCTGTGGGAATGAACAGGAAGTCAGCCATGCTGGGAAGGTTGCTGCTAAAGGAGGGGGACAGCCAAAGAGGGTGGACAGGACATCAGTGGGAAGATGCTGACATAGGAAAAGGGACTGACAGAAAGTTCTTCCTAGGCGAAACAAAGGGTTACATGGTAAGTCACGTTTGTTTAGAACTCATCCTGTTTAGTACTGGTTCACCTCTCAGAATGAATTAAAACTCTGAGTACCAAGGTATGGCGTTCTTAATGCTTTCTCTCAGTTTCTGGTGTGCCATGCTGACTTTGATCAGGATGTTTATTACAAACAGACTTAAAACGGCTAGTAATCCATCTTTACCAATGTTTGATGCAGCTCACAGAAGAAGGCTGTTATAATGAAGCATTTGCTTCTTAATTGGAAAATAGCATTTGCTTCTCACTTTAGTCCAGGTTGACATTTGGGATAAATGTACTGGCTGTTATCTGGAAGACTAGGTGTTCAACAGCAATCATGAAAGAAGCACCATAACACAGACTTGTGATGTTTCCACTGCTGTTAAAATGCCTACAGGTAGTCCTCGACTTAAAAAAGTTCATTTAGTAACCGTTCGAAATTACAACATTGAAAAAAAGGAACTTGTGACTGCTTTGCACACTTATGACTGTTGCAGTATTCCCATGGTCATGTGATCACTTGGAAACTGACTCATATTTATGATGGTTGGCGTGATGATCTTTTGTGAGTTTCTTACAAACAAAGTCAATGGGAAAACCAGATTCACTTAACAATCATACTACTAACTTAACAATTGCAGCAAAGCAGGTTGTAAAATGCAAAATTCACATAACAATTGTTTCGCTTAGTAACAGAAACTTTGGTCTGAATTGTGATCATAAGTCAAGGACTACCTGTATTTGCAGGGATGGCCAAACACTAACAAAAGAGCAACAAACATCCTATTTTACAAAGAGATTTATCTTAAACCAGAGTGAGAAAAAACAATCCTTTCACACGTTTTACAGAATTTGCACCTAAAGTATTTCATTGTTTTCCATAGTTCCACTTTTTTTTCCAATACAATACAGTTCTTTCCTAATAGTTTTGAGACTTGTTAGATAAGACCAGCAAGTGCTTTACCCCGCAAATACTTGGAGTACAATTATTTGCACCTTTCTTCAGAAGCCCATTGAGTTCAACGAAGCTTTTCCCCCCCACCAGCAGGGCGTACATCTTTTTGGAGGGAGAATCATGCAGAACATTTCACCCAAATTTGCAAATGTATTTCTTCACAGTGAGAAAAAGTAGTTTACAAGTAATAGAATTCACTTTCTGACTAACGTTTCTTCTGTCCAATGGAGAGCTTATACCAACTTAAAACTCTGAATAATCATCTGATCCATTTGGATAGAACTTCTTTTAACTTCATTTGATGGGTTGCAAATTGCACAGCGGTCAAACCACAAAGGAAATCATGGAAGGGTTCCATCTCATGACTATAAACAAGCAGGCTGTACAGGCTAATTTTAGGTATACCGCATGAAACCGGATGACATTATTGGTTTGGGACAACACTGTTAACAAAATTAACAAATGAAAAGATGTAGCATTTCATTTTGAGGCATTTTTTCACTGTGCAAAATATAGGATTGCATAGTTTGTCATTCAGCATGAGTGTATCAATTGCCTTAAAGAATCACCCAGCTTTTTGATCTGATGCCGGGTGATTGTTCTCCTATACTGTGGTCTAATTGCACAGCAATGGCTGAATGATGCCGCAGGACAGCACAAAGTATTAGTGTGAAAACTGCATTTTCATCTGTGCAACAGCCCTTTTCATATGTGAACACCCCCAAAGTAAAACAGTGGAGATTTTTTTTTAAAGCTCTGGCCTGAAATTATGGGATTCCCCTCTTGTTCTCATTATGGTGTCTTAATAGACACTGTATATTAATACAGTACTATCACTGCCCATTCCTGCTGAACTAAAACAGCAGTTCAACTAGGAGATCATTAGCTAATATTAAAATAGCTTATCACCTCCCTTGGAGTATCAGTGTGGCATAGAGGGTGAGGAATAGCAAGGATCAAGGAAAAATAGGACGTCTTCCCTTGACCAAAAAGCTCACTAAGCTAGTTGGGACCAATGACTAGCCCTCAGTCCAATCTCTTGTATTTATTGTTATCAGAACAAAATAAGGAGCCATCTCTATCCCAATGTGTGCCATTGTGCTGCCAATAGAGTTTCTACGTTAATGGCAGAAGAAAGATGAGATAGAAATACAATAACAAATAAGTTAATTGCTTTATGGACAATCTCACATGTAACAAATTAATCTATTACTATACCTGTAGATTTGCAGTCGTTTTCAGAAGTACATGTAGTCCTCGGCTTACAACAGTACATTTAGTGCCCAATTGAACGGCAGTGAAAAAAGTGACTGATGACCATTTTTCACACTTATGACAATTGCAGCATCACCATGGCCATGTGATTTTACATTTGGATGCTTGACAACTGACTCACATTTTTGATAGTTGCAGTGTCCCAGGGTCATATGATCCCCTTTTGTGACTTTCTGACAAGCAAAGTCAATGGGGAAACCCAATTCACTTAACAACCACATTACTAATTTAACAACTGCAGTGATTCATTTAACAAATGTGGCAAGTAAAGTCATAAAATGGAACAAAATTCAGGAATTTTTTTCACTTAGCCAAATAAATTGTGGTCGTACGTTGAGGACTACCTGTGGTTTCCTTGGGGCAAAGGACGAGAACTGACAACCTTAGGAGTAGTTGAGTGGAGATGCCTTAAGAGACTAAAGTAAAAAAATAAAAAAAATCCTCCCTTGCACCACCGAATTGCTCCAAGAGTCCTGGCATAATTTCCTGATTTGAGCAGCAGGTAAACTAGATGGACTTTTAGATGTCTTTCAGTTGTAAGCATCCTTGCTATTGCTGCCTTGCTTAAATGATATTGCACTGGTTCCAGTGGAGGGCTTTGAAAATTTTTATAACCTCTTCTGTAGGTGTGGCCTGCTTTGTGGGAGTGGCTTGCTGGCCATGTGACTGGGTAGGAGTGGCTTGCTGGCCATGTGACTGGGTGGGCATGGCCAACTTATAAAATGTGGTGAAACTCACTTAATAATGCTTTTGCTCAGCAACCAAAATGTTGGCTCAGAAACTCTGACATTTGAAGCACGCAAGTCTTAAAGCTGTCAAGTTACAAGACCCTTGCACCCCTAACCCTTTAGAGAAAAAAACCCCCAGGGGTGTTCAAACTTGACAGCTTTAAGACTTGTGGACTTCAACTCCCAGAATTCCTCCTCTCGCCCTTCATCTTGATGATGTGCGGATGGGCGGGGGGGGGGGGGGGAGCTGGATCCGGTTCTAAACGGCACTGTAGATTTGTGGAACCTCTTCTATAGAAGAGGTTAGAACTGGTAGGAACCCACCCCTGATTGGTTCCTGTGAAAGAGATCAGTTTAGAAGGGATAATCTTTCATGTTCCTTGACCTCTATTTCACATGGACTATCCTTATGGCCAACAAAATAATGTGTCTAGGCCACAGCCTATTAAAATCCATTCAGTTCAATTCATTCTCTTCAGAAAAGTTAACCGGCCTTCATTTTTTCCTGTCAGTATTACAATCTAAACTGGCTCTAAGGCAACATTAAAGGCATCCCTTGGGCCAAACTCTACAGTTACGTTCTCTTTTTTGGGGTGGGTGGGGGTGGGGATGGGATTGAGAAATCTAAATATTGCGTTTTCCAAGTGATAAGTCACAAGCTACTCTACATCCAAGTGTTCACTTGTTTACTTCAATCTAATGAATCAACTTGGGTATATTACGTATATATATACATATACATGTATATGTGTACATGTACACAGGCACATACATACACATATATACATACAGACATACAAAGATGGTATATATCTTAATTCAAGGCAGCTTGTAGTGGCACTTGTGAAAGTATATATAGAAAAAAGAGTATCTTGATCAATTTACTCAGAAGATAACTATCAACACACGTTATTGATACCAGTTTAAATAGGATGGCTTCCTTAGAACAGTCTGGAAATTGTATCTTAGTGAGAGTTGTGAGAAGGCGCTTAGGAAACTCTGACCTAATTCATAGAACTCTAGTCCTAGGCTGTATACCATGATTTTTAACTATGGCTGGTGGAAAAGGACATTGTGGCCTAATCTGAACACAGAGTAAGCCAGTGTTTCTCAACCTTTTCTATTTGAAGACTGGCAGATAGCTGGGGAATTCTGGGAGTTGAAGTCCATACAACTTCAAGTTGCTAAGGTTGAGAAACACTGCCTTAGGCCATGTTGTGTGTTCACACATAACCTTACGTTGAAGACAAACAAGCTGAATGCAATGAGTAAATCGAGATTAAAATAGTTTGCCAGTGCAATCCTGAGCATGTTTACTTAGAAACCCCCATAGGCCAGAAAAGAGGGAGGTACTGTAGGTGCTTAAACCCACAGGGTAGATTGATCAGAACTCCAGTTTCTCTTAAGTACAACCTTTTTGATGAATGTTTAAATGGACAAGATTGCAAAACAACTTAAATGGCTGCAGAATGAAATCCAATGGATCCCCACCCCCTTTTAAACAAAAAAGAACAAAACAAAACAAAACAAGACAATCATAGGGAATTGTACCAAATTACTCATACAGCGAAAAATGAATTGGCTTTGCAGAAAATGGTTGAAAGGTCAAGTAGAAAATTTGATATGGGAAAAGCCCATTTCGACAATTTTTTAAATCAAATGCCCATGATGAATCATTCAGCTGTATCTTGTGCTTTGTCAGTTGTTTACATGCTGGTGGTTCAAGGGGAGAATTCCCTCCCTTTCTCCTCGCATGCCCTCAAAGGGGGCTGCTAGCTGATTCTATCCGAAGAGGGAAAAAGAACCGGCAGGGCTATGTGCTATCTGATAAAAGCCTGGGCAACATTATTTACTTTTATAAAACAAGAGCAATCAATGAATTGCAATTTCAGTTGAACATCCTGGGGCACTCAAGTTGGCATAGGCCACAGAATAATTTCTGTATTTGAATACTTAATCCTCTGGTTAATACAGTTAAAAAACAATACCCAGACATACCTTCTTTCCCTCTTCCTATATGCATGTGTTTGGGTGTGCAATTTTTTTAAACCTTACTTATACCATTGTATACATGACAAATTAAACCCTTCCGTTCCCCCATGCCCCCCCTTTGAGGACTTGGTCCTAATTCACTGTTTGCAGTATATATTGCACTTCGTTTCACAGCCAAACTTTTAACCTCTTTTTGTGGTGAGCGGCTGGTCTGCCTTGCCCCCTCTTGGCTGGGGAAAGGCCTCTTGTGCTCCTTGTGTCAAGATGGCATGGGGAGAGGGCAGAGAGCCCACATGCCACTTGCTTTTGAGTTCCAGTCCCACTCGGTTGCGTTAAGGCCTCCTAAATACTTTAGCTTAGACTGTTGTGACTCTCATGACAAGCTCTCTGTTTGTGCTAGAATGGCTTCTCTGCTCGTTAGGCCTCAGGTGGCTGAGTATATGCAAGATGGTATAAGCACAGTGATGATCAGACAAAGTACCCGTGGCGTGACCAGCTCCTCGGGCAACACTGTCTTCCACAGCGGAGTTGCTGGCTGCGCCATTAGTGGAGGATGAATGGTTGATCTGAGAGGAGTTTCGTTGATTGCTCCTAGACCCTGATTTTTGATCCTCCAAATCCTTTGTTTTGTCATAGTTCAAAACTTTCCACTGTTGATTGACTGCTTGCCACCTTTTAAAAATCCGGTAAACCGAGGGTCCTTCATGTATTATGAGACCTGCAGGATAAAGAGTATATGGTTAGTAAAGAAAGACAAAAGAAGAAGGATCAGTATTTGCTGTATTGGCTGGTTTTCCCCCCCAGCACGCACAGCCTGGGACAGCATTCACCATATTGAGGCCCCTTCAGATGTATAGATTTGAATTCCACAAATTCTTAGCAATGGCTTTTCTGGATGGAATAGAAGCCCAAAGTTTGGGAAGGTGTTGAGATAGGGGAAGCTGTGCTTAGAAGCTTTTCAGAGCATAAATCTCCCAATGTCATTATTTGGTAAGGTTGGTTGCATAAGTGCTTCCCCAAAGAAGATTCCTAATGCTCATAATCAAAAGGCATTCAGCAGGAAAAGATGCATGGATCTCTGGGGGAAAAGGAACAAGAAGGAATGGGTGTAGGAAAACACAGTAGGGTTACATATAATAGACAATATCATCTTTCTTCTGTATAATTTCATGAATGAGGTAGAGTGACTTCCAGCGCTTCCTTGCCTGGAAGCAACCAGTCTGAATTCATTGTATTAAAATAGTGAAAGCATATTGCAGAACCTTGAAAGCATATTAATTGCCTAATTGCCTTACTAGATCAGATAAAGTTCCCTCTAGACCAGTGATTCCCAACGCCCACGCCCCACAGGGGGGCAATTTGATTTTTAATGGGGGCAATTTGAACCTTATTAAAACCAAGTTAATGGCCTTTTAGGCTTGTGTGAGTAGAATTCACTTTTTAAGAATTATATGTCACGGGGGGGGGGCATCAGAGATGCTTAGGTGGGGCATGGGCAAACAAAAAGGCTGGGAACCACTGCTCTAGATCACCTTTTTTTCTTCTTCATCCAACAAAATATCTCCTGGCATTCTAAGTAAGGCATTTGTTCACCAACATTCAGTATTCAGAAGAACGACCATTGACGACCATCTTTAAAGCGCTCCATGGCTCGGGGCCTAGTTATATGCGAGACTGCCTTCTGCCCCATACATCCCTTCGGCCGATCTGTTCCCACAGAGAGGGTCTTCTCAGGGTGCCGTCGGCCGGACAATGCCGACTGGCGACACCCAGGGGAAGAGCCTTCTCTGTGGCGGGCCCTGCCCTTTGGAACGACCTACCCCCTGAATTACGCACCATCACCGACCTCCGCCTCTTCCACCAATGTCTAAAGACACATCTTTTCCAACAAGCTGGCCTAGCCTAACCGCCCGTGGGGACTATTTTAGAGAGTTTTTAAATTGGGTATTTTAAAATTGGTTTTAGCATAGGATTAGAATAATTTAATATGTTTTTAAATTATGTATTTGTTTTTTGTATGTTTTTAAATTCCTGTGCACCGCCCTGGGTCCTCTGTGGAGAAGGGCGGGATATAAATATAATAAAAAAAAAAAAACTACGTAAAGGAAGCCCTTTGTATTAAATCTAGCCATCTTTTTTTTTTTTTAGCTATAATGGTAATTCCAAAAGAATCTGGGCCAAGAGAAGGACACACTCGCTCCAATTTTTAAGATGATTGCTTTTACCCTTTACCAAGTTATGGATTTACGGCTCTTGTTGGCTTTCTTCAGAGAAATATATGGGTTACAAGCTTTAAAGACATAAATAGATTCTCATTCCATAGTCCCTATGTGAGTATACAATGTACAAAATAAGTCTTTTCAGAAATATTCTTCTAGATCAGGGGTCCCCAACCTTTTTTGCACCAGGGACCAGTTTCATTTTAAAGAAAATTGTGCGGACCGGCTGGCGTAGAGGAGGAGCGCGGGGGGGGGGGGGAACAGGCAGCGCATGCGCACGCGGGAGGGGAGTCGGCTCACTTGGCCCTCTAGGGCCTCCAACGGCACAAACGGCCGCGCCTGTGCTCTCCCGCACCTGGCGCGCGCTCTGCCCAGGGGGCTGCCCCCTCTTCCCTCCTCCTCCTCTCCGGCCCTGCGGCCTGGTTCCTATCAAGCCACGGACCGGCACCGGTCTGCGGCCCGGGGGTTGGGTACCCATGTTCTAGATCATATTACTATTTTACTACCCAGCTACTTTTTAAAAAGTTGGCCATAAAACACTGCTGCATAGTTATATACAAGATAAGTGATAAAAACTGCACCATGATATTATAATCCAAGCTTCATGACATACATATTTGCGGGATGCAATTCTAAAAAGCTGGTATTTGTGATGCCATGCCATACATTTTATGGCATTTTAGTTACCTTAATTTATAGGGAATGTGCTTTGGTGAAATGTAAGTAAAGGTTTAACTAGCCTGAACTAGAACTGAGAGAGAGGTCTAAGAAAAAAGACAGAAAATACGATAGTTTGATAGAGGAAACATACTCAACAGATCCTCTGAATAAATGAGAGACTGAATATAATATCTCCTTATACATATCCAAGGTACTATGCTAATGAGAAAGAATAGGAGAGGCCAGGAAGTGGTCCCAATATAAAAATTAACTTACACTGCAGAGGTGGTAATGACATTTTACATTATATTTATAAATCTCCAGCATAAACAGAAGAGATTATGCCACTTAGGACTTGATTTTGCTTATGGTCAATTTAAAGAGTCTAGATGATCATCACTGGACTAATGCTCCCCTCCAAAAATATTTTTCCCATAGAATATAATTTCTCAGGTCAGATATTGATTGCATGTTGTTTTGTTTTAACAAATTCCCATGTTGTTACATCTACACTCTTAACTTCCATCTCTTTCCTTTGGAATATAGGATGATTATATAACTAAGAGACAGAATTACGCTTTTTGTGTACATAGAAACAATAGTAGTTCTCACAATAGTGAACAATAGTGTTCTCACATTCAAGGTCTGTAAATAACCGAAAACAGTATATAGTCAAAAATGTCTAGACTTTAGAACCTAATTTTGTGTACCTACTCACACAGCAGCCCACATGATGTGCCGGACTACCTCAAGGTGTGGAAAGTTGCAGTCCAACCTTTCTGGTGCTGAATATTTACACATCAAAAAGCAGAAAACTCTATGGACTATAAGCAAAGTTTGCTGATAACAAAGAGACTAACTGAACTTCCTTGTGGCAAGCAGCACACAAAGGACTACCAGCAAAAGTCACCCTAAGAAGCAATAATAACCTTAATTCCTCCTGGTGTTCAACTACCAAAGCTTTACAAGTAACATCACCATAACTCCTTTCACAATACACAACTTCAGAATGCTGTGGCCGCATATGCTATGTGCTGCTCCTATACTTTCAGTTTCACTTTAGTTCCAGTAAACAGTTGGTTATTTTTAAAAAAAATTTTAATCACATTTATATCCCGCCCTTCTCCACAAAGGACCCAGGGCGGCGCACAGGAATTTAAAACATACAAAACAATAAATACAAAATTTAAAAACATATTAAATTATAATCCTATGCTAAAAACCAATTTTAAAATCCCCAATTTAAAACTATCTAAAAAATAGTCCCCACGGGAGGTTAGGCTAGGCAGATAAATCCCAAATTCCTCTGCACATCATTATGTGCAAACAACTCAAAACACTTTCAGAGATGCACAGTGGTAGGGCGTGAACAAAACGAAGAATTTGTTAGTAATTTTGGAATCCTAAAGGTTATAAAGCAGTGCCTGTTCTGAATGGTCACTCAATTTATGTAAGCTCCATATCTACAGAAAAGGTGATTGTGCAAGAGACAGATGTATTATTTCAATAAAGTTTCCATTAAGAGAAACATTTCAGAAATATTTCCATTAAGAGAAACAACATAGCAGTTGCTAAATACATCAGGCATTGTGTATTTCAGATAAGGAATATAAGCCATAATTCACAAAGACCTGTGATATCATCTACCCATTTCCCATTTTGCTGAATAGATCCAACAGGTATGCATTTTAGCAAATCAGCAGTTCCCAGAATTCAAAAATTCGTTTCAAGGAGCCAAATACTGATACTGAGGCAAGATTCTACCTTCAAAATTAATGAGAGCATTCCTACAGATCAGTTAAGAGTTTGATAGGAAATTGTGAACTCAATTATTTAAATTAAAGCACATGCTCTTCAGAATCTGCTTCAGCAAGTTTATGGTTTAGATATTGAAAGTTCAATTTATTTTATTCTTAAAGCTTATGGCAAATGTTTTACGTTTGTTTCTTTGTTTCACCTTCTAAACAAGCGCATATGAATACTCCATGCAATTTATAATACAGCGTTGATGAATGGGCTAGTATATGAACTAAGCGCCTGTTTTCCCAGATAAATCAAGTTTCAAAATATTTACTAAGAGTGCAAAACATAACTTTCTTCTCCTTTGCCAGGATCCAAATTACTTATCGATTTCCTAGCACTCAGCTCAGGAAGCTGTAAAATTAAAAAGGAACAAGCAACGAAGTCGGCAGAAAGATGGAAATAAGAATGCCAATCTATTTGCACTGTAAAAGATGAAGATTTAGTAGGGACATCTATCAGTTTAACAGTCGTTAGCAAGAAGTCCCAAGATTTCATCAATATAAGCAGCTTTAGCAAAACAGGCATCAGATCTCACCAAGTAACTATGGCCTTTAATACTGAAAATGTGTCCAGATCTTTCTTTTTTTAACCTTTTGCTTCAGTTATAGATATCCACCTCCATCTCCATCATCTCTATTATTTCTATCTATCAGTCTGTTGGTCTAAAGATTTTGCAGGTGGTCTTTGACTTAGAACCATTAATTCAGCAACTGTTTGAAATTATGGTGGTACCGAAGGAAGGGCCTCACGACCAGGTCACCAAATTATAGCTGTCGCAGCATCCCTGCTGTCAGGTGAACAAAATTTGGTCATTTGGCAGCCTCAAATAAATTCTAAATTCTACTTGCACTTACCTACATTCACAGAGTTACTTCCACTCTTCCCTCCCCCTACCTCCTCCTCATCTACGTCCTTTTGTCCTCTGCAATCTGCAGCCTTTGCCACCCTAACTGGCCTTCACCATTTTCTTGCCCCCGTTTCTGACCAAGCATGTTTGGCATGGTCCTTCATGAGGCAACTGCTGGCCACATGAGGCTTTCTTTTACAAGGCTGCATATGGCAGTTTCCTCACAGGACCTGGGAGAGATGGTCTCATGTGGTTTCCTCATGGAGGGCCAAGGCGAGCATGCCTCATCAGCAGTGGGAGCAAGAAGAAGACAACAGTCAACGAGGGCAGTAAGGATTTTGGAGTGCAGGGTGGGGAGGGCAAATGTGACTGGGTGTAGAGCAAGGCACTTCCCAGATACTGTGGCTTCAGGCTGTGCTGTTAGAGCTTCTTGGGCATGGTGGCTTTGCACTGTGATGCTGGACTGTGTTGGGGCAGCTGAGGCTTTGAGGGGCAGCTGCAATGTTGTGCTGCGCTAAAGCTCAGGAGCTTCTTTCAGGCCCAGACCCACGGTACACTAGGAAGCCCGTGAGCTGCAGCATGGCAAGCAGCCCCAGAGTAGTATGTTTCTAAACCTGCTTACTGCCCCACAAAACAAGGTGCAGGATGGTCAAAAGGGCAGAGATCAGAGGTGGTATTCAGAAGGTTCTGACCAGTTCTGGAGAACCGGTAGAGGAAATTTTGAGTAGTTCTGAGAACCGGTAAATACCACTTCTGATTGGCCCCACCCCCATCCATTCTCTGCCTCCCGAGTCCCAGCTGATAGGGAGGAAATGTAGATTTTGCAGTATCCTTCCCTTGCCACGTCTACCAAGCCATGCCACACCCACAGAACCAATAGTAAAAATTTTTGAATCCCACCACTGGCAGAAATGGTGAGAAAATAGGCAACTGCAGGGAGTTGAAGAGGAGGCAATCCCCTACTTGGAAGAACCGAGGCTGAAGGCTGGGAGGGATCAAGACTGGACTGGGGCAGGTCCTCACCAAACAACCAGTGGTATTCATTTAGTGGCAGCAACAGGAAATGCTCAGATTGCCATTGCTACGTGATGTGGTCACATGACATCACATTTTATGATTGCATCACATAGCAACGGAAATTCTGGTTCTCACTGTAGTGGTAAATCAAAGACTATCTCTCTACCTCTACCTCTATCATCTCTTTACCTCCGTCTCTGTCCTATCATCTAACTCCCATCTCATATAACTTCAAGTTATATGAGTAGGGAGTATACATCCCTTAGACCGATACGCTCCCACAGAGAGGGCCTTCTCAGGGTGCCGTCGGCCGGACAGTGCCGACTGGCGACACCCAGGGGAAGAGCCTTCTCTTTGGTGGGCCCTGCCCTTTGGAATGACCTCCCCCCTGAACTTCGCACCATCTCCGACCTCCGCCTCTTCCGCCAGTGTTTAAAGACACATTTGTTTCATCTAGCCGGCCTAGCGTAACCTCCACAAATGACTATTTTAGACAGTTTTTAAATTTTGGGATTTTAATTTGGTTTTAGCGCAGGACGGTATCAAATCAGTTTTTTAAATTTCTTACTTGATTTTGTTATGTATTTTTAAATTTCCTGTGCGCCGCCCTGGGTCCTTTTGGAGAAGGGCGGGATATAAATTTAATAAAATAAATAAATAAGTTGACTCTCATATGACCATAGGAAGTGGTAACAGTAGGGAAGTGATTCACCATTGTTGGATATTATTTAACTTCCTACATTACATTATAGCTCCAGGGTGTCAAGGTGGTCTCCCACTGAATCCCAAAACAGGTTTGACCTTGTGAAAGTCATCCCGGTTGCCCAGCTAAAGCACCTATATCAGAGGGTTGCAATACAGCAGCAATATAGAAAATGCTGGAAATTATTGATTATTTCAGTGACAACTGTGAAGGTATCATTTCATACTACACAGGGGAAGGCATTAGTGAAACACTCCTGTATTTTATATATAAAAAACACATGGTTAGCAATATAAAGTGATTGATGACATAGTGACAGATTATGAGTTGCTGAGGTTGCTTATCAGTCAACATGCTACTAAGGAAGAGCTGAAGATCTTTTGGAGTAGTGACACTATTTATGAGACAGATAGATTAACGCCTTCTGCGTGTCTAGTTATCAATATTGCCATGCAGAAAAATAAAATCCAGAGAAACAAAGTGGGAATATGGAGCAGAGAAGGCATGAGCACTGGAAAGCTTAACACAGAAAAAAGATGAAAAGAATTGACTATACATTAACATCTTAGGTATCTGTGAATTTGAATGGATTGGAATCGCACAGGTTCTGTTGGAAGAGCACAGGGCTTATTAGTCAGGATGTGAAAAATAAAGAAGAAATGGCATGACTTTCATAATCAGGAAAGATATGGCAAATATAGTACTTGGGTACAACTTTGTGGACAACCTTTTAAAATGATAGTTGTTCAAGTTAATGTTCCAATGCAGGAGAAGAGTTGGCTGATGAGTTTTATAAGACGTTCAAACTGAAGTTGATAGAACGTGCAAGGAAGATATGCTGCTTATGACTGAAAACTGGAATGTCAAAGTAGGAATTACTTTTGGTCCGTTCAAGACACTTTTATCTCCTGGGAACTGCCTGGATCAGTCCTTGCAGTTTTCTTGGCAAGATTTCAGAAGAGGTTTACCCTTGTCTGCTTCCTAGATCTGCGAAAGAGTGATTGGCTCAAGGTTCCCCAGGTGGCTGGGGAACCTTGTGTCTAAGGAAAGACTAGAACTCACAGTCTCCTGCTGTTTAGCCTGAACCTTAATCACTACACCCAGTGGGCTTGTTAAAATAGGAAAGAGGAAAGAGGAAAATGTAGTTGGACTGTACCATGTAAAAAACAGAAACGAAGCAAGAGAATGACTTATCAGTTTCTGCCATACAAGGATCTTCTCAGGGATAACATAGCTACAACAACAAAGATGTCAACAACAAAGATGGCACTGTCAGAGATCCATTGTGGTACAGATCATGAGAAGGAGGAAGAGGAGGAGGAGGAGGACTCAGTTTCCAAGATAGAACTAGCTAAGGATAGATTGCATAGAGAAAAATCTATCTACATGGTAAAAATGAGTCGATGGCACCTAATCAATAAATAATCAATCAATATGCTTGATTGGAACAAGTTTGGAACAAGATGAGCATGGTTTTAAAATTTGAGGAGGAATAATCAATAACTCAACTCATGCTGATGACAATATTCTGTTAGCTGAAAATGTAAATTGAGAAACCCGACAATGGAATTCATGCTTGTATCACAATTCAAATGTCAAATGCAAGGCATCGCCCAACACAACTCACCATGAGAGAAATTCTGAAAAGGTGGGAATGATGAGCTGATATTTTATATACTGACAGGAAGCTCACCAGTCTGAACCTCAGTTGTGCCTAAAAGCTATGGAAGCTTTTGCCTTGGATAAAGGTTATTCAAATGCTGATACTTAGCTGGACTTCAGGAAAGCGGGACTTTTTTTTTAAAATGAACCTTTTAAACAGTAAAACTGATTTGTTTAAAGTCAGATTGTCCTAACCTACCCTTAGCCAATTTAGGCCAATCTTAGTTCTTGCGAGCACTTTGTTTTACTTGTTCAATTGGCAGATACCACAGGCAATGCATTCAATACACATTAGGAAGAGCCCTTTATCGTACTGTTTACATATCAGTTATGGAGTTCTCTGCCACGGAGTGTGTTGATCACCAATTGCTTAGGGGCTCTGATCTATACAGGATGACTCTATCAATGCTCACTGATCATTATGACTAAGTGCAACCTCCAGGGAAAGCTATGGCCTTCGCATCTTTCTCTAGCTCATGAATTTCACAGAGAGATGTTTCCCAGTGAAAAATAGGATGCTGGATGAGATGATTCAGCCCAACTCCTTTTATTTTCTTGGAACCATTTCTATATTTGTCAGATTGATCATTTCTTAAAATGGAAGGCTTCTTCCTAATATTAACCTAGAAGAACATTTCTTAGAGAATTTACTCATTCTTGGCTGACAATGAATTGAGAAAATAGTTAAATATGTCACTGTGGAAACGTAGGAAGTGACATTTTCACTAAGTGATAATATGACCAAATTTGGGGAATTACCTGATGAAGTTTTTAACTTTGGTTGGTATTTCACATAACCCTGAAGTCATAACTAGCATTCAAGGCACTTTTCATTTAAGCAGTGGATGCGTTCTTATTTTGGGTGAAGACCAAATTTGGCTCAAAGACATAACTTGATTCCTAATATTCCTCTGTTACAAAATGTATGATCAATTCCTTCCACCCCTCCCTGAATTCTTCTAAATTTAGGAGCCAATAGAAAAATGATCTAAAACTAATTCAGGAACTTAATTATTTATTTAAAAAATAAACACCATAGCATTCTAGTCCTTTACTAATTTCTGTATCTTCTTTTAGTTCCACTAATCTGCAACATTGCAAATACAAATAAATTGGGGATTGTCTGTATCTTTGTATGAATACTACATTTTGGTGAGAGACTTTGTGAGTAGACATACTGTATGCACTGCTGTATAATGGTAAAATCATACTAAGATTACTTTTTGTTTTAAGAACATTTTACCAATTCTCACAAATACACAGGAATCCTAGGAATCTGCTGCCATTTCTGTGTATGATTAAACTCTTCTTTAGGTTATCAATGCACAAGGGGACATTAATAGAGTTTCAGAAGAGGCAATAGTGAATACATACCAACCATGCTCTTCCCCTTTGAAGCAAGCAGTGTTCTATTTTCAGTTAATGGGGTGAAAAAAAAAGAATGTATAGCTAATCTGGTTTATACCAATGTTATTCATTATACTTCTCTATAATTTTCTTTTCTTCCTAAATATATACAATAGAAGAGAAAAAACTAATATCTCAGGATAGAAACAAACCTTCAGAACATTCAGTAGAAGAAAAGCTAATAAGAAAAAAATGGATTGGGGAATAATAACCAGTTTGGTAGCTCTAGCATGCAACATTACATACTAAGATTCTATCATATAGGCACATCACAATGTCATTTAAAACCCCCCACAATAATTGCATTTGGATTAAATTCAAAGGGTAATCTTTGAATTTTGGATGTGGATTTTTTCCCCACTTAATTCAAAATGGGGTGCTTTATTTCAGCATATGCTTGAATTGAATGCCATAATTGGAGTTTATTTTAATAAAAAGGAATTGAGACCTATCTTTTGAAGACATTTCTCTGTGTTGTTTTTTATTAAAAAAAACTTGTGTCCATGAGTATTTTATTATCTTTTTTCTCAGACCATTTTACACATGTAACACACAAAAGTTAGAAGGGGACTACACTAAAGTTTTATCACAGTCCTGGACTTTTAAAACAATGCACCGTTACAATAAAGCCGCCATTAATCTTGATCCAGAACCTGAGTTGTAAATGTCGAAAAGGCAGCAATTCCATTAATTACCCTTCACATCAAGCCACAAATGATCAAATGCCACATATCAGTTTTAATTGGCTATTGATCTCTTCTTCTAGTCTTCTAGTCCCTGTGGTCAGACAGTAATGTCTTTGGGATTTATTGCATGACTCTGGTTTCACTCGGCAGTCGGCAGCCTTCAAATCATGCCTTTGCCTATGACTCCCAACTTGATGCAGATTATTTGTTATTCCAAGACAGATCATTTGTCCGAATAGTTCCGTGAAGGGCAGTGGCTCTCTAGGTGGGACTCTATCCAAGGCTAGTCTGGAGAAGGTAACAACTGACTCTGGATCCTTTTTTTACATGTACAATAACAATTGTACATGTACAATAATGCCACGATGTAGAAAAGATGTGGAGACTCTGGAAAGAGTGCAGAGAAGAGCAACCAAGATGATTAGAGGACTGGAGGCTAAAACATATGAAGAACGGTTGCAGGAACTGGGTATAATAATAATAATAATTTAATAATTTTTAATTTATAACCTGCTCTCTCTCCCCGAAGGGACTCGATGTCTAGTTTGATGAAGAGAAGGACCAGGGGAGACATGATAGCAGTGTTCAGATATCTCAGAGGGTGCCACAAAGAAGAGGGAGTCAAACTATTCTCCAAGGCACCTGGGGGCAGGACAAGAAGCAATGGGTGGAAACTAATCAAGGAGAGAAGCAACTTAGAACTGAGGAGAAATTTCCTGACAGTTAGAACAATTAACCTCTGGAACAGCTTGCCTCCAAAAGTTGTGAATGCCCCAACCCTGGAAGTCTTTAAAAAGATGTTAGATAGCCATTTGTCTGAAATGGTATAAGGTTCCTGCCCACGCAGGGGGTTGGACTAGAAGACCTACAAGGTCCCTTCCAACTCTGCTATTGTATTGTATTGTAATTATACATTGCACGGTGGCACAGTGGTTAGAGTGCAGTACTGCAGGCTACTTCAGCTGATCACCGGCTGCCTGCAGTTTGGCAGATCGAATCTCACCAGGGTCAAGGTTGACTCAGCCTTCCATCCTTCAGAGGTGGGTAAAATGAGGACCCAGATTGTTGAGGGCAATAGGCTGACTTTGTAAACCGCTTAGAGAGGGCTATAAAAGCATTATGAAGTGGCATGTAAGTCTAAGTGCTATTGCTATTATTGCTCTGGATTGGTCCTTCCATTAGATAGAACTTAGGCAGTTCAGCTTTACAGTTCTTCCTCCTGAGCCTGGTTGACCAAGAACCTCTCTTTGAGAAAAGAGTAGGCTGCAAATAATTTGAAAATTTGTCAGAAGCGATTTGGGTCTTTGAGTCAGCAAAGAACCTCTCTGGAAGCCTGCCTTTTCCCAAGCTTCCATGCAAAGATATGGCTGCTTTAAGAGCTGCATTCATTTTAAGGCAATTTCTTAAAGCAGAAGTCTGAAAAAAAGGTTGCTTTAATACTGTGCAGAGAGATCCTCTGCCAAGTGTACATAAATCCAAAGCTTTTTCCTCCTCCCGAAACATGCACATCCCTAGGGTAGAGTTGTTCTACATTCCCTGAAGCAGGGCTGGATCTAGTCTTAGGCCAAGGAGGCACCAGTATAAAAGTGCCAAATTTCAAAAAACAACAGGGGAAGGCTTAGAGTGCCAACATAGGTAGCTCTATCCTGAAGTTCAGGTAGTCCTCGTTTTACAACCATTTGTTTAGTGACCATTCAAAGTTACAATGGTACTGAAAAAAGCAACTTACAACTGTTTTTCTCGTGTCTGTTGCAGCATCCCATTGATCACTCGATCAAAATTTGGGGGCTTTACAACTGAATAATGGAATAACAGAGTTGGAAGGGACCTTGAAGGTCATCTAGTCCAATTCCCTGCCCAAGCAAGAGACCCTGCACCATTTCTGACAGATGGCAGTCCAGGCTTTTTCTGAAAACTTCCAGTGATAAAGGAAAGCTGTTCCTTTGTTTGATTGTTCTCACTGTCAGAAAAATTCTCCTTATTTCTAGGTTGAATCTCTCCTTCCATCCATTACTCCTTGTTTGACCTACAGGTGCCTTGGAAAACAGCTTGACCCTTTCATCTCTGTAGCAGCTCCTCAAATATTGGAACGCTGCTATCATGTCTCACCTTGCCCTTCTCTTCACCAGACTAGCCATCCCCAGTTCCTGAAACCGTTCTTCATTTGTTTTATTCTCCACTCCCCTAATCATCCTGGTTGCTCTTCTCTGCACTCTTTCTAGAGTCTCCACATCTTTTTATAGTGTGGTGGCCAAAACTGGATGCAGTATTCTAAGTGTGATCTTACTAAGGCTTTATACTGGCATGCATTTATGACAGTTGAACTGTCCCAGGGTCATGTGATTGCCATTTATAACCTTCCCAGTCATCTGCCAACATGAAAAGTCAATGGGGGGAAGCCAGATTCACTTAACAATTTCAAGGTTCACTTAACTGCAGTGATTCACTTAACAACTGTGGCAAAAAAGGATTGTAAAATAGGGCAAAACAATTCTCTTGTTTAACAACAGAAATGCCAGGCTTAATTGTGATCATTAGTTGAACACCCTTTTCTCCTTCTCAATGATGAAGAAGGATCCCGGCAGAGGGAGACAATACAATAGCAGAGTTGGAAGGGACCTTGTAGGTCTTCTAGTCCAACCCCCTGCGTGGGCAGGAACCTTATACCATTTCAGACAAATGGCTATCTAACATCTTCTTAAAGACTTCCAGGGTTGGGGCATTCACAACTTCTGGAGGCAAGCTGTTCCAGAGGTTAATTGTTCTAACTGTCAGGAAATTTCTCCTTAGTTCTAAGTTGCTTCTCTCCTTGATTAGACAAAGAAGTCACAGCACAGCAGTGGTGAAATTCAAACATTTTACTACCAGTTCTGTGGGCGTGGCTTAGTGGGCATGGCATGGAAGGATACTGCAAAATCCCCATTCCCACCCCACTCTGGGACCAGCCAGAGGTGGTATTTACCCAAACTAACCCAAATTTCTGCTACCGGATTTCCAGAACCTGCTGGATTTCACCCCTACAGCACAGTGGAATCTGGGTGTGTGTGTATGTGTGGGTGGGTGGGTGGGTGGGGGTAGTGGTGTTGTATGTGTAACATGGTCCACAAATGCTTCAAACATTTTGATTCTGCAGTTTTGGCCACCATCTTAACTTTTTCATTCTCACCCTCCCGAGGCGCTCCTGGTGTTGAGGTGTGTTTCAATGGCCAGATGATTGGCCCTTTTACAGGGACTAGGAAAATGCTCAGCTCCATCCAGTTACCCTGACTCTACCCCGAATTAAGGCTTACAGGGTCATAAAAAGGGACTTTTATAGGGAATAGAAATGGTATTCTTTGCACAGTGTCTTTTGTCAGCTCTGCTAACCCCCAGGTTGGTTTCCCTTAGATAATTATGGGCACTTATAAAAACTGCCGACTTGCAGGGAGAGAGAAAGCTGATTTATGTTGTTTTCCAAACTGTCAGATTCGGTAAAAATGTTTTTATAAATAGGTAATCTTCTGACTCAAAGATTGTGTATTTTGTAGGCGTATACATATTGCATATGAAAAGATACAGAAATGTAAATGATTGGCGCTAGCGAAAGGTGACTGAAATGATATTTACTCAGAGAGTTGCTGCTAATCAAAGTATTCTGGGCCAGAGGGACAAACAATCTGATCTAGTATGACATGGGTTATGTCCCTATAGCTTTCCCAAATATGGTGGTGGTAGATGGGTTGAATACCACATTTTACAATTGGGGAGAATGTTATAAGCACTCAAAGAAATTACTTCCAAAATGTTTTACAGATGGCACCTGGCACCAACAAGGTTAGCTAAAATCTCAAAAAATACCTCTCCAAAATGTTGGAAATGTGAATCAATACATGGAACATATATGGTGGACCTGTGAGGAGGCTAAAAAGTTTTGGAAAAGGATCAAAAATTGGCTGGAGGCAATAACAGAAGTTAAAATAGAATGGAAACCTGAAGTTTTTTAATTAGGAATAGTGTCTGCGAAATACAAAAAATAAATCCAGTGTTTAATACTACATATAATTACGGCGGCAAGGATTGCCTTTGCCCAGAAATGGGAAAAAAAATTAACTCCAAGCAAAGATGAAACAATAAGAAAGGTTATGGATTGTGCTGAAATGGACAAATTAACTAAAGAAATCGAGGGAAAAGAAGAATCAGAATTTTACCAGATAAATGGTATAGGTGGATGGAGGAAATAAACCAATGAAGGAATACAACAAAACTCAAAAATAGTATACAGTAATCCCTTGTTTTTCGCGGGTAATCGGGACCGGACCCTTCCGCGGAAACTGAAAAACCGCGAAGTAGGATTCTGTATATCTATACCGGAAACTTGAGTTGGTGGACATCATTTAAAGCAAGCACTAGGGGGCGCTTGCCTCCTACCGATGCATTTTTTTGCTATTGAAAAACCCGCGAAGCACTGAAGCCGCGGAAAATGAAGCCGCGAAAAACAAGGGATTACTGTACTAGTAAAATAAGAGGGTTAAGAATGGTGAAATCCAAATGAAATATCATAGAAGGGAAAATAATATAAGGTGAGTGGCATCGATTGACAATTGCTATTAGAAAGAACAGGGAGCTCCTGTTCGTATTGTATTGTGTAAATGTGGTGTATGTCTAAGTTTTGTGTGTGTGTGTGTGTTTTACATGTTTGTAAATAAAATAAAAAATAAAATAAAAGAAATTACTGCCATAGGTGGTTTACTGCCCATTTACAAAATGTAGATGTGGTGAATCAATCAAACAGCAATGATCCACAGGACATTACATTGGTACAGTCGGTCCTTGTCATTCTTGTGAGTATCCCAAGGGGTGCCTCACCAGTTCAAGCATGTGTCTTTTTTTCCCCTGGGAAGAAAGGTACATTTGCAAAGCCATGGGCTGCTATCACTCCTGATTCTTATTTTCCTCTTATTTATTTATTTTATTAAATATACTGTATATGCTGCCCATCACACTATCCACAGCAACTCTGGGCCACTTACAATGCACTTCTTACTTTCCACAAACGCTTAGAAGGCTGAGATTCAATCCGAAGGCAATCATGGAAATAAAAATAATTTCTGAAGAGGCTGTTTTTCTTGCCAGCATGCCATCTTGGCTTTTTAATTAAAACAATCTGCAACAATTAAACAATAACAACAACCAAGACTGGAGACATGAGGGTAGCATTCTCCAAAATTGATACCCACGGGGATCTCATCATTAGAAATCTCAAGTCTCCTCTGATTCCATGTGTCTATCTCATATAGAGAATAACACTGAATAACACTGAAACACATAGAACAGCAGAATTGGAAGGACCTTGGAGGTCTTCTAGTCCAACTTACGAGATCGCCTTCTGCCACCGAGAGTCTCCCACCGGCCAGTACGCTCCCATAGAGAGGGTCTCCTCATGGTGCTGTCGGCTAGACAATGTCGACTGGCGACACCCAGGGGGAGAGCCTTCTTCGTGGGAGCGCCTGTCCTCTGGAATGAATTGCCCCCGGAATTAAGAACTATCCCTGACTTACGCACCTTCCGCCGTGCTCTCAAAACCTTTTTCTTCCAACAAGCCGGGCTGGCATAAAACATGATTTTTAAATTCAATTTTTTATTAATTTTAATCAGGGTTGGTTGGATTTTTTTCACTTTTAGGCCAAAGTTTAATATGTCTTTTAAAAACTTTTTAAACTTTTATATATTTTATATATTGGTTTTTATTCTGCCTGAGTCCTTCGGGAGTCGGGCCGTATAAAAAACCAATAAACTCAGACTCAAACTCAACTCTCTGCTTGAGCAGAAGACCCTATACCATTTCAGACAAATAGTTGTCCAATATCATCTGTAAACCCTCCGGTGATGGAGCACCCACAACTTCTGAAGCAGGGCTGGGTTCCTACCGGCATTGGTATCATTTTGCTTCGTGTGTGCTTTGCTCATGCGCACACGCACCAGCCACACATTGCTTGCGCATGCATAGTTCACTGTGAATTGTTCTGCGCATGCACGAAGACCAAGAAAAGCTAAAAAAAAATCATGGCAGCAACGGCAGCAGAAACTGGGGAACCGGTTTGGGGGCAGCCTGGGTTGCTGCCGGTTCTGTGACTCAGGCCAAATTACCACTACTGGTTTGCCCAAACCAGTGCGAACCAGTAGGAACCCACCTCTCTTCTGAAGGCAAGCCATTCCACTGGTTAATTGTTACTTCTCTCCTTGTTTAGTTTCCACCCATTGTTCCTTGTCTTGCCTTCTTGTGCTTTGGAAAATAGGTTGACCCCTTCTTCTTTGTAGCACCACTTAAATATTGAAACACTGCTATTATGTCTCCCGTAGTCTTTCTTTTCACTAGATCAGACGTACACGATTCCTGCAAGTGTTCTTCATATGTTTTAGTCTCCAATCTGCTAATCATCTTTGTTGCTCTTTTTTGCACTCTTTCCAGAATTCAGCACCTTTTTTTATATTGTGGTGACCAAAACTGGATGCAGTAAGTTTTTATTTGCGCTTCGCCCATTAAGGGGTTTTTTATATAAATTTTTAATTTTTAATTTTTAAAGTTGCCTAAACTAAATAAGTTGTCAATGAGGTTTTCCTCATTTGCCCAACCTGACATCTTACTTAGTTCTATTCTGATTCAGGTCTGTCTAATTCCTTCATTGCCAGAGGCAGAGAATTGTTTCTGAGGGCAGAAAACTTCTGTCTTATATTATCTTGTCAACCTAGCTACAGGGTTAATTTATGGTCCAACTCTCAAACACCTTATGCTTTACTTGAGTTATGTCACCTTGAGTGCTCCTTCCCCCTTGGGACAGCATGCTTCAGCTTCCGTAAGCATCTCATAAGACCAATAATCCACTGACTGCTTTGTATAGAAAGAAGACTAGATTCCTGGGACTATTTGGGAGCTGTAGGTGAAACCCTTCAGATGGCTGGGAAAATAGTGAATCAATGCACCAGTACATCTTTTTTCTTAATAAAGACAGGGGAAAGAAGGAAGCTAATGGGAAAAAAGTCATCAAGAATAATTCTGTCAGGTTTTGAATCAGCCCCCTTCTACTAGCAAGGCAAAAATTATAGCTATCCTGCTATTTGAGCATTCCTCATAAGGAGAGGGGAGGTCTAAAAACACGACAAAGGAACAGAACAGTAAGGAAGTATTATTTATATGACTGTTTGTTATCAGTGTATGAATTTTGATTCTTAGTACACATACATTCAATTTAACTTTGCATACATACATGTTATATGCAGGAGTGGGCTGCTGAGGGTTTGCACAGATTCAGGCAATCCTCTAGCTAGGATTCTGCCCAGTTGGATGAACTTCCATATGCCACCCGTGGCTGGCCCCGTCCACCCCACTCCTCCCAGGAGTCTCCACACGGCCTGTGCATCATGCCAGGTAAGTGCAGGGTACACGCGGAGGGCCAGGGATGGGGGGAAATGGGCCTACTGGAGGTTCTGGAAGTCCAGAAATGGGCCGGCCTCCGGAGGGCCTCTGGAGACCAGGGGAAGTAGTTTTTGTCCTCCCAGAGTTTCAAGGAAAGCCTCTGGAGCCTGTGGGTGGCAAAAAACGCCCCCCCCACCTCCTGAGGTATTTATTTATTTATTTATTGGATTTCTAGACCGCCCCCTCTCCCCGAAGGGACTCGGGGCGGTGCAGGAGGTGCAGGAGGCTGTGGTGCAGGAGGCTGACTAGGTCACGCCCACCATGGCCATGCCCACCCAGCAACAGGGCAGGAACCCATTGCTGCAATTTTTGAAGCCCACCCCTGGCTATATGGTGTATCTATTTTATATTTGTGACCAGCAAGACCTGCCCTTAAGGAGGAAAGCAACCGACCATTGCTTTCAAGTAGAGAAAGGTAGAGAGCACAGCAGAAGCTACCAGTCCAATGGGAGGTGTGGCTGCTCACAGGCTGAATACCTTGCAAGGTGCCACCAAAGTGTTTCAGACCACACTGGTATTTCTTAAAATGACTTAGAGTTCAGCAGAGACCCCTGTCAGGACTGCGGTAGAGAAACAAAAAGCACCATCTGATAGTCAGCAAGAGGAGAGCAAGAATATCTTTGCAGATTTTCCTCCCAGCCTGTCTGGAAAGGGTCTGGGTCAAATGTCAGTATGAAGATCCTGATAGAACAATTAATCAGTAGAACAGCTTGCCTCCAGAAGTTGTAGATGCTCCGTCATTGTAAGCTTTCAAGAAGAGACTGGGTAGCCATTTGTCTGGAATAGTGTAGGGCAGCAATGGCGAACCTTTTTTGGCTCACATGCCATAAGTGGGGGGAGTGCTGGGGGGGTCTTGTGCGGGCGTGCTGTATCCATAATGCAATGCTTGACCCCCCCACTGCATATGCGCGCACTACAAGCGCAACCCCCCATATTTTGCATGATGTTTTTGCTCTCCCCAGGCTCCAGAGGCTTTAAAGGAGCCTGGGGAGGGCGAAAACAGCCTCCCCCCCCCGAACGCCCTCCGGAGGCTTCAGCGACCTTCAGGAGGCTTCCCTGAAGCCTCTGGAGCACTCAAAATGACACTCCAATGAAACCGGAAGTGATGTCCGATTTTCTTGGAGTGTCGTTTTGAGTGGTCTGGAGGCTTCAGGGAAGCCTCCTGAAGGTCGCTGAAGCCTCCGGACCACTCAAAAGTACACTCCAAGCAAATTGGGCATCACTTCCGGTTTCGTCGGAGCATCATTTTGAGTGCTTGGAGGCTTCAGAGGGGGCTGGGGAAGGCTCTTTTTGCCCTCTCCAGGCTCCTATAAAGCCTCTGGAGCCTGGGGAGGGTGAAAAATGGCTTCAAAAAAGGGCGGATTCAGCTGACGGCAGCGCCGCGCGTGCCCTGACAAAGTCTCCATGTGCCACCTGTGGCACGCATGCCATAGGTTCGCCATCACAGGTGTAGGGTCTCCTGTTTGAGCAGGGGGTTGGACTAGAAGACCTCTAAGGTCCTTTCCAACTCTGTTATTTTGTTATTTCCTTTATTTAAGTAAGAGCCTAGAGAACATCAACTTAAATGGCAAATATGGATCAGCTCTAAAAATGGAATATAGTGGTACAATTGTCAGAAGCACTTGCCTGAGGATATCTGTGACGGGCATGATTTGTAGAGAGGAAGATCTATTTCCCGATTTTGCTCATTAGGGACAAATTGGCTACACTGAGAAAGATCTTTGCTCTCTACAGTTCATGCCAGTGACAAGCACTCTAGGGCTGCAGGACCTTGTGACAACTTCACCAACTGCATTCCAATATATCTTCTTGCTCCAAAAAGATGCCTGTGCTTAACTTTCTTGCCATACGATCTCCTCTTAAGCGTGTCACAAATTGAGTGAGCCAGTGTGTAAGCTCTCATCCAGCAATGTTCTTTCACAAAAGGTCCTCACCTGAGGTGGTTCCATGATGTGCCACAATTTTTCACTGAACATTTTGTTATTTAAGATGATGCATTTTAGAAGGGGGGAAAATACCTTTCTATTTCATGCACCATTTGCTCCAAATGTATTTACAGGCATTTCCTTTCCAATCTGTTACTGCTTGTGGATGGAGAGAATAGGCATTTATTTCCATTACTAAGGCAACAAGGCAATCACTCATTTCCATAATTTCCTACTTTGAGCGACAGGACCCAATTGGATGTGCCTCTTGCTACACAGAAAGGTTAGCTTGTCACGTGGGAACCCCCTTTCATACAGGGCTCTCAGGATAACCCCGGGTACATGATGCAGGCACGTGAGCAGCTGAGAGTTTTCTATCTGTACATGGGAGTCTGCAGTTCTGCCTGCTGTTGTCGATGTCATGAATGGAGTGTTGTGATTCATGCTTGCCCTTTTTTTCACATGTGTGCAAGATCACTACACAAAGGACTAAGTCTTGGGTTCCAGTAGTGCAGTGTTGCATTTGTCAGACAGTTTGACCCCCATCTTCACCCTGAGGTCACCGCTGAGTCTTTTAGCTCATCTCATCTCTTGGATGTCTTGAGACTATTCTAAGTAGCTAGGTTGCCTGTTATATGCCCAGGCGGCATCCTAATCATTTCCTAGGTCCATGATGGTGAACCTATGGGATGTGTGCTACAGGTGGCACACAGAGCCCTCTCGGTAGGCACACGAGCCGTTGCCCTAGCTCAGCTTCAGTGTGCAGGTGTGCACATCTCCCACCGTCCAGCTGATTTTCAGGTCTCTGCCTGAGGGAGATCTGTGTATAAGAACATAAGAATAGCCTTGCTGGAACAGGCCACAGCCCATCCAGTCCAGCATTCTGTCTCACACAGTGGCTCCCCATTTGCTTCAGGGTATTCCCAAGCAGATGTCTTCACCTGCTTATGATTCCCTGCAAATGGCATTGAGAGATATCCTGCCTATCTCTCCAACCCGGAGGGTGTCCTTAGGCATCCATAATGATAGCCATGGATACCCTTGTTCTCCCTGAACTCGTCTAATCCTTTCTTAAAGGTGTTGAGGCTGACAGCTGTCACCACTTCTTCTGGCAAGGAGTTCCATAGACCAGTGATCCTCTGGGTGAAAAAGTACTTCCTCTTATTTGTTTGAGGTCTAGTTATCAAAAGTTTCATGGAGTGCCCCCTAGTTCTAGTGTTGTGCGATAGGGAAAACAGTTTTTCCTTTTCTACTTTGTCCACACCGTGCATGATTTTATAGACTTCAATCAGGTCACCTCTCAGGCACTGTCGTTCTAGAGTGAAGAGGCCCAGCCGTTGCAGCCTCAGATGGTAAGGAAGGTGTTCCAGCCCCCTAATCATTCTGGTTGCCCTCCTCTGCACCTTTTCCATTTCCATAATATCCTTGCATGCATGTGCGGGGGGGGGGGGGAGCATGATGGCAGCCACCCGCACCCTGTTTTTGGTCCCAGGAGGTTGCAGGGAACCCTGCTAGGCCCAAATTGGAGTGCAGGGAGGTCATGTGTGCATGCACGGGGGGGGGGGGAGAGCATGGGGTGTCATACATGCATGTGCGGGAAGTGGGGAACAGGTGTGTGTGGTACATGCATTGCATTATGGATGTGGGCACGCGCGCTTTCGGCACTCAAGAACAAAAATCACTGTCCTAGGGCTTACTAACGCTGTCATAAAGCAACAGTCCTGCTGACCAAATGAGACTTTCTAACCCCACCCCCAAATCTTCTCTTTTTGTATATAAACCATTCAGATTAAAAAACGAACAAAACATTCAGTAATGCATGTCCCAGATCTCGGCAATATGACAGTAGCACACTTTCCCAGTTTTCTAACATTGCTATTAATTATTTTGCATGCTAGCCTGCTAAGCCCTTAGCTTTGATACCTCACATTTCCAAAATTCTTTGGCCTTTGGGAAACAGCCACACGTATTTTATACTACCTGGAATTAAAAGCAGAAGCAATGAACTATAACTTCGAATTAAAATACCTTGCTAGCAGGATTCCTTTTCTGGCAACTATAAATGGAACAGAATCTCGGGATGCAATTTTTTTTCTTAAAATACTGTCTTATCTATCAGCACTTTGTGATTTTTTTAAAAAAATCAGTAAACAACTTTACGCTGCGTCTCTGTGCCAGATACAACTTTAATGCATGAACCAATTTTTAATGCTTTTCAGAAAACACATAAAGGTTGCAATCAAATGAAGCGGAAATTAAGAAATTATACTCAATTCTTAAATGCAATCAAAACATACCTCCCCCCCCCCTCCAATTAAGTGCTGGCTTATTTTGCTCCTATGGTATCCAACTCATGGATGAAAGGGGAATGTTTACTTCCTGCTGACAGATGAGCTAACCAGCTGCTTCCAGCCTTTCCTTCTTTATCAAAGTTATGTTAATCATGTAACTTCCTGACAGCCACTAGCTACCCACTTACTTCCTCTGTGTTCCTATCAGCACTCAAACACATAAACACTACAGTTTCCCCTCTTTCCATTCCCTGAGAACCACTGGAAAGAGAAGGAGCTCCTCCTCCTCCTTCGACTGCCATGCTGCCTAATGGGCGCATCACCTCAAACACTCTGTGGTGGGCAGCAGATGGAGGAGAAAAGTCTGCAACCTGCCTGATGCCCTTAAAAATTAGGTTCTTTTGACTCCTGAAATAAGCACTTGGCCTTATTTTGGGGGAGGTCTTATTATTTGTGAGGTGCAGGAGGTGGCGAGCATAGTCATCTCATGGCTGCTGCTGTGTTGCTATATTTTTTGGGGGGGAGGGGCTTATTTTAGCGCATACACTCAAAAGCCCAATTGGGCTTATTATCTGGGGAGGGCTCATTTTTGGGGAAAGGCTATTTTATACCTTATTTTATGGAATTTAAGAGAGAAACTATAGGCTATTCCAGCCACTAGGGACTGTCCAATTTGATTCTGAATTAATACATTTTTGGTTTAATCTCATACTGGGGAAGAGTTTTAGATGGCTTACAATGGTTGACAAGAATGGCCGCTATGTAGCAGAGGGTTAGTCTTCTTTAATCCACATGCTTTAGTTAGCTCTTAGAAAACCACCTTAGTTTCTACTTTTTCTTTTATACCTTGTCAAGAGGATACGGAGCAATTGCTCTCCCCAGGGTCCTTTTAGAGTCATCTTCGCTACTTCCCATACTTTGAAAGATTCATTGACCCACCTATACAGACAATATCCATGAAGCCATACATCCCATAACAGATCTGGAAGAGCAGGTCTTGGCGCTGCCACTTAGCGGACGGACTGAATGTTGACCAGATAAGCCACGAGATACTGGCGATAAGGAAAAGGGAACCCAAGATGGCGGCTGCTATCTGAACTTTTTCGATGACGGTCAGAGAAATGGTCTGCCACTGCGTAAGGCCCCCGGCAACAGGAAGGCAGCAACAAACAAGCCAGAAAGAAAAAGAGAGATAAATGGAATTAGTTCTTGATTCATAGGCACCAATTCACGCTAATTAACATCCAATAACATTTCCACATGGATTTTTTCGTACAAGATTGTAACAGCAATTTAAATAAAATGGACCTCATTGTTATGTAGTAGTTCCCAGAAGAAAGGGCAATTCTGAATCCGAGACAGCATCTGGAAAAAGACAGTATTAATTCCTGCCCTGTTTCTCCCTCCAGCATTAGTGTTCCCTGTCCTGCCATTTTTCCACACTTTTATCTTGCTGCTTTCTTAATGGTTGGTTAGGAATTAATTGAACTCCATTGTTTTAAAAAAGACTAATAAAACATGAAATGTTAATTTTGATAATAATAGACATGATTTTGTTGCATTATATTCTAATATATCTTAGTATTCATACCTCTTTTGCGTCACCTTGAGATCCCAGCATTAAGCAATGGTCAAAACTATTTTTACTAAACAAATGCACAGTTAATTAGAGGAAATAAAATAGCATTTGGGACAATCCCTGGAGATCAGATTAGTCTTGACCCTGTTGGCTTTTGCACGGCCCTGAAGGCATAGCTCTGTTCCTGTGTCAGGGGGGAGCAAAGTGAATTAATTTTGTTGAAATATCTGTAGTATATTGGTATGGATTTTTAAAAAATCTGATCTACCAATAATCTATTTTTGTTGGCTTTTTGTGATTTTATTTAATTATTGCTAGTCATCCAGAGTCATCATTTGTTTGAGATGTGTAGCTATATCAATTGAATGCATGAATAAATAAAATGGAGTTTTCTTCATTAGCTCATCTATTAACTTCTGTGATATTTAATTCTGAAAAGTGGGAAAAAGAAATTTACTTCCTGGGTTATGTTGGAGATATCCTACCGCCCAGGCGTGGGTTCCGGCTGGCACTACTGCTGATTTGCTCGTGTGCACACTGTGTGTGCATGCACATACAATGAAAATTATTCTGTGCATGCGCTGAAGCTAAAAACAAGATGGCACCACCTATGGCCTGCCCGGAGAACTGGTTTGGGGCATGGCAGGCCTGGGTTCCTGCCAGTTTGTGACCCAGGCCACCAAATCCAGTAGGAACCCACCTCTGCTACAGCCTAAATATATCATTAACAGATTCATTAACATAGGAATAATAATAATAATAAATTTAATTTGTTGACCGCTCCCTCTCCCCGAAGGAACTCGGAGCGGTGCACAGGGCAAATAAAACAATAAATACACACACATAATTAAAAACAGATTAAATATTATCCCTGCGCTAAAAATTCCCAGTTAAAAATTACTAAAATCCCCATCTAAAATTACTAACCCCATCGAAGAGAGATTACCCTAGGCCGGCCAAGCAGAACAGATATGTTTTTAGTTTTAGACGGAAGGAGCGGAGGTCCGTGGTTGTTCTAATGTCGGGGGGAAGGTTGTTCCAGAGGACTGGGCCCGCCACAGAGAAGGCCCTTCCCCTGGGCATCGCCCGCTGACAAAGTCTAGTGGACGGCACCCGGAGAAGTCCCTCTCTGTGGGAGAGAATCGGCCGTTTGGATGTATGAGGCAGGATCCGATCCCGCAAATAGCTAGGTCCCGAGCCATGGAGCGCTTTAAAGATGATAACTAGAACCTTGAAGCGCACCCGGAAGACGACAGGCAGCCAGTGCAGCTCGCGCAAGAGCGGTGTTACGTGGGTAAACCTTGAGGTTCCCATAATTGCTCGCGCGGCTGCATTCTGGACTAGCTGAAGTCTCCGAGTGCACCTCAAGGGGAGCCCCATGTAGAGAGAGTTACAAAGAAAAGCATGTCCTTGTTTTGGGTACTAATAAGATAACTTTACAAAAAATACCCCAAAGTAGTAGGCTGAAACAGTAGCACTCCTTGACCTTCAGTTCCTTTCCAAATTTACCATTCTCTTGTGAACTGCCTCTTTTTGCTTAGGTGCCATCAGTAATTTTAGTACGGAGCCTGCAGGGGTCATTATCTAGTCTTTGTCCTGATTTTTTAAAAATAGAATTGTTACACGGACTACAATGTAAAATCAAGATTCTCAATTGCCTCTTCCACATTCTGCTGGACGCAATCAGAAGATAGGTGGTAAAAATCTCCCTTTCTCTCTCCACGTTTCTGCTTTAAGCACCGTATTTGAGCTGCAGGGGGCAGCAAAGTGATAAGAATAACTTCACTTTTTTTACTGCCACCCAGTGGTCACCTGAATGAATGCAGGTTAGATATTGTATCTCTGCAATGTTTCCAGTCTTGGGACAACTTCAGGGCAAAGTCAATGGGGCAGGGAATATGGCAATCTAGTTTTCCTAAACTTTCACCATGCTCTCCACCCCATGACCTTGATGCACCTGAATGGTACCACACACACCCCTCCCCTCCTCCCCATGGCACTCTTAAACTCCTTACCTGGGACTCCCATTACTTTCTGTTTACCAACCTCTATGTCTTTGTCCTCCTATGTCTGGTTGTTGAAGTAACCAGGCCTGCTGGTATTCTCATGCTAAGCAATGCAGTTATGTAACACCATACTTTACAATGCATTGCTTAGCAATGGCAATCCTGATCTCAACTGCCATTATAACCTGAGGACTACCTGTATCTTACATGTTTCCTATCAAGCTAACATATAAGGGACATAACTTGGAACTTACAACTGAGGAGCCATTCTCCTTTTCATTCAGTATATCTTCTTTATTCATGTATTCCATGTTCATTACATACAGTATACCTCTTTACTTATTTTTCATCCCAACAGTAAATCGGCTTGTTGTGATAGCTTTATAATCAGGTGACATTAGATTTCTCTTTACAATTTAAAGTTTTTCTCTACCTATAATCTTCAAGGCACAATTTTAGTATTTTTTTCTAACATGCTACTTTGATTTTCTTGAGTTCTGTTTTATCTTACTAGTTCCTTGCATTCAAATCCATATTTTATCAAACACTGAATAATTTATTTCGCTGTAAAAAAAAAGCAAGACAACAAATCCACAGTTTTATTAAAACAACACTTAGAAAACTGTGATCTAAATTATATCAAACAATCATGATCCTTGCATTTGACTCTTTTGAAAATAACTTTTGTGTGCCTTGTCTTCGCTTATCCTAATCAAATGAATATAATAATAATAATAATAATAATAATAATAATAATAATAATAATAATAATAATAATAATAATAATAATAATAATAATAATAATAATTTAATTTCTTGACCGCTCCCTCTCCCCATAGGGACTCGGAGCGGTGCACAGGGAAACGTCCGTGGTCGTTCTAATGTCGGGGGGAAGGTCATTCCAGAGGGCTGGGCCCGCCACAGAGAGAGCCCTTCCCCTGGGCGTCGCCCGCTGACAAAGTCTAGTGGACGGCACCCGGAGAAGTCCCTCTCTGTGGGAGCGGATCGGCCGTGAGGATGTGTGAGGCAGGATCCGATCCCGCAGATAGCTAGGTCCCGAGCCATGGAGCGCTTTAAAGATGATAACTAATACCTTGAAGCGCACTCGGAAGATGACAGGCAGCCAGTGCAGCTCGCGCAGGAGCGGTGTTATATGGGTAAACCTGGAGGTTCCCAGAATTGTCCGCGCGGCTGCGTTCTGGACCATCTGAAGTCTCCGGGTGCACCTCAAGGGGAGCCCCATGTAGAGAGAGTCCAGTCGGGATGTCACGAGAGCATGAGTGACTGTGCGAAGGGCGTCCCGATCCAATAGGGGGCGCAACTGGCGAACCAGGCGAACCTGGTAAAACGCCCTCCTAGCCACGGCTGTCACTTGATCTTCCATGGACAGCCGGGCATCTAGTAGGACACCCAAGTTGCGCGCCCCATCCACAGGGGCAAGATGTTCGCCCCCTATGGCCAGCGATGGCGTCAGCTGATTGAATCGGGCAGCCGGAAACCACAGCCACTCGGTCTTGGTCGGGTTGAGCCTGAGTCCGTTACTTCCCATCCAGATCCGTACGGCTTCCAGGCACTGGCACATCACCGCTACGGCATCGTTGGGGTGGTTTGGGGTAGATATATACAGCTGAGTGTCATCAGCGTAAAGATGGTACTCTACCCCAAAACCACGGATGATCTCACCCAGCGGCTTCATATATGTGTTGAACAGGAGAGGCGAGAGGACTGACCCCTGAGGCACCCCACATGTGAGGGGTCTCGAGGTCAACCTCTGCTCTCCTGCCAACACAAATTGCGATCGGCCAGAGAGGTAGGAGGAGAACCACCGTAAAATGGTGCCTCCCACCCCCAACCCCCCCAGCCGATGCAATAGGATACCATGGTCGATCGTATCGAAAGCCGCCGAGAGGTGTAATAGGACCAGGATGGAGGAACAACCCCCATCTCTGGCCCTCCAGAGATCATCGACCAACGCGACCAATGCCGTCTCGGTGCTATGCCCGGGCCGAAAGCCGGACTGGCGCGGATCTAGATACTCAACTTCCTCCAGGTGACGGGGAAACTGTTGTGCCACCACACTCTCAACAACCTTCGCCAAAAAGGGAAGGTTGGAGACTGGACGATAGTTGGTTAGTAAAGCTGGATCCAAAGAGGGCTTCTTGAGGAGGGGCCTCACCATAGCCTCTTTTAGGGAAGCAGGCAAGGAACCCTCACTCAAGGATGCGTTGATAACCTCTTGGAGCCAGCCTCGTGTCACCTCCCAGGATGCCAGTACAAGCCAGGAGGGACACGGGTCCAATAAACATGTGGTGGCTCGCAGTCGCCCACGTAACCTGTCCATATCCTCGGAAGTAACGGAGTCAAACTCCTCCCAGACAAGATCTGTCTCGTGGCATCCCACTGTGCCATCAATGGGGGCTAGCTCGTTCTGTATATGAGCGATTTTCTCCTGCAGAAAAGTCACAAATTCCTCTGCTCTACCCTGTAGCGGAGGTTTCCCGCACCCTCTGTTGAAGGAGGGAGCGGGTCACCCTAAACAGGGCGGCAAGGCGGTTTTCTGCGGATGCTATGAGAGTGGCACAATGATGACGTTTGACCACTCTCAGCGCCACAATGTAAGTCCGTAAATGGGCTCTTACCTGTGTTCGGTCGGATTCAGAACGGGTAGACCTCCATCTTCTCTCTAGGCATCTCTTGCGGCGTTTCATCACCCTCAGCTCCTCGGTAAACCAGGGAGCCAGGGTGACTCGCCGCCGCAAGAGAGGCCGCAAGGGCGCGACCCGATCCAAGGCTCCCGTGGTCGCAGTATTCCATGCGACCACAAGGTCCTCGATCGGGGCACGGGTCAGGGGTACAGGAAGTGGCCCAAGCGCCGTCTGAAACCCATCCGGGTCCATCAGGCGCCTGGGGCGGAATCAAATTGGTGACCCAGGTTCCGCCTCCCCGCGGAGGGGGGTGGCGGTTGGAAAGTCGAGCCGGAGAAGTGAGTGGTCTGACCATGACAAAGGCGTGATGTCTATATCCCCTATACCCAGATCACTCTTCCACTGGCCAGAGACAAAGATGAGATCCGGTGTATGTCCACCCTCGTGGGTGGGGCCTAAAATTAGTTGGGTCAGGTCCATGGCCGTCATGGAAGCCATGAACTCCCGAGCTGCCTCGGATGATTCGCCCACCGATGGCAGATTAAAGTCCCCCATGACTAAAAGTCTGGGGGTCTCAACTGCCACCGTAGCGATCACCTCCAGGAGCTCGGGCAGGGCTGCTGCTACATAGCGGGGAGCCAGGTATACAACCAGCATGCCCAACTGCCTCCCTAGGCCCCACTTCACGCAGAGGGACTCACAACCGGTGGTCTGTGGCACAGTGGTCTCTCTCGGCTCAAGACTTTCCTTTACGATAACCGCTACCCCACCACCCCTTCCAAGGGCCCGAGGCTGATGAAAAGCGCGGTAGCCTGGTGGGCACATTTCAACGAGGGGGAGTCCACCCTCGTGGCCCAACCAGGTCTCCGCTATTCCTGCCAGGTCCGGCCCCTCCTCTGACACAAGGTCATAAATGAGGGGGGCTTTGTTGACCACGGACCTGGCATTGCAAAACATCAGCCACAAGCCCTGGCTCTGTACTTCCTGACCACCTAGCGAGCGGGGGTTGTGGCACCCCCGCTCGCTATGAATATAGAATCATAAGGGCTGAAAGGGACTTTGGAGGTCTTCTAATCCCAGAGCTTATAGGATTTGTGGATCTCTCTCCCTGGATGGAAGAGAGAGAGAGAGAGAGGTCTAGCCCAAAAGAGGGCATGTTGGAATAGGTTGCAGAGCCAAGAGATACAAAGATCTGTATCAAAACCAGAGACACTGCAACTATTTCCATCTCCTTGGAATTGATCTGAAAAACAAATAAAATGGTTTACGGCAACGCCGACGAGTTTTGCTCCACCCGTGCCCTGGGGGGTGCCTCTGGAGGAGGAGGAGGAGGAGGGCTGGTGTGCCTGTCCTGCCGCAAATGCCGCAAGCAATGTTTCCGCAACGCCATGTGCTGCTCGGGCAACTTTTGCAACAACGGTATCTGTATAGAATTTGACCATTTTCATTCTGGATGGTTTGATGAGATCATCATAGAAAACTATGACCATGGTACATTGGATTCGCATCTGAAAAGGACCACGACCTCATCTCAAATGTACCACTTAAAAGGCCAAGAACTTGGTGACTCGGCCGGTGGCCTACCAGCTCCGTGCTCTGCAGGCCCTGTCGGAGATTATGGGTCCTAATGACAGTTTATATTAAGACGGTGCTTTTCTTTCTGACAATTCATCTCCCTACAGACTACTCTTTCAATGTACTCAGTGGCTGACCTCCGTGCCCTGTGGGAGTCCCCCCTCTCACAGGTTTGGCCCTCAGCTTTAACAAGGGCCCACCTCGATGATGGGTTTGTAAACCAAGAGAGGTGGCAGAAGAGGAAACTAAGGGTTTTTTTAGTAAAAAAAATAATTTATGTTTTAAGGGGTCCCAGGGAGGGGGAGGGTGAATCTAGAATTAGGGTGGTGGGTGAGGGGGAAAACCCACCAGGGAATGTTTTTAGGCCGGCTAGGGGCCATGGCGGGGAGGGTGTAGGGGCTAAAATTGGGGAGGGGTGAAGGTCTGTCCAAAAGAGTCTATTCCATCTGCACTGTGAGTGGGAGGGGCAGATATGGTGGGAGCCGAGGGCCATATCATGTAAGGGGAGTGTACACTCGCTGTCTTCGAGTGGTGGCGCGCTCCGGCCTTCATGGCTCCCCTCCCCAGGGGGCTTAGGATCTCAGGGCTTGGGTCTTCGGCTGCTGTTGTGTAATGCCAGGTCCATGGTCAATAAAGCTCCCCTCATCCACGATCTAGTTTTGGAGGGGAGTGTGGACCTGGCGGGCATTACGTAGACCTGGTTGGGCCAAGAGGGGCGGTGCCCTTCATTGAAATGTGCCCACCGGGTTACTGTGCATTTCACCAGCCAAGAGCCCAGGGTCGGGGGTGGGGGGTGGCGGTTGTTATAAAGGAGAGTCTGGACCACTGTGCCTCAGATAGCCGGATGTGAGTCCCTCTGTGTGAAGTGGGGTCATAGGAGGCAGCTGGGCTTGCTGATTGTATACCTGGCTCCCCGCTACATATCAGCAGCCCTACCCGAGCTTCTCAATGTGATAGCCGAGGTGGCGGTTGGTACCCCCAGGCTGTTAGTCATGGGGGATTTCAACCTGCCATCGGTAGGTGAGACATCTGAGATGGCACGGGAGTTCATGGCCTCCATGGGGCGGAACCGGAATCGGTGAGATGGTTCCGCCCCAGGCGCCTGATGGACCCTGAGAGGTTCCAGATGGAGCTTGGGCCGATACTTGAGACCCTGACCCACGACTCGACTGAGGACCTGGTGGCCGCTTGGAACATTGCGGCCACGGGGGCCCTGGACCGGGTCGTGCCTTTGCGGCCTCTCACCCGGTGCCGAACCACCTTAGCTCCTTGGTTTTCCGAGGAGCTGAGGGTGATGAAGCGTCGGAAGAGATGCCTAGAGAGTGGTTGGAGGGTCACCTACTCTGAATCTGACCGAACACTGGTAAGGTCCTATTTGAAGACCTACCTAGTGGCAATAAGAGTGGTGAAACGTAACTATTTCTCCGCTCTTGTCGCATCTGCAGATAACCGACCAGCCTCCCTGTTTGGGGTGACCCGCTCCCTTCTTCATCTGAGGGCGCGGGATGCTCCCTTGCAGGGTCGAGCGGAGGATTTTGAGTGTTATCTGCACGATAAAATCGATCAGATTCGGGATGGGTTGGCCTTCGACTGGACTAGTTCAGACTAGTGACAGGATGCTGGGGTGGCTGAACGCCACCACATATTTATTGGACCAGTGTCCCTCCTGGTTGGTACTGGCCTCCTGGGAGGTCACACGAGGCTGGCTCCAGGGAATTATCAACACTTCTTTGAGGGAGGGGTTTCTGCCGGCTGCCTTGAAAGAGGCGGTGGTGAGGCTCCTCCTCAAGAAGCCCTCTCTGGATCCGGCTGTTTTGGCCAACTATCATCTTGTCTCCAACCTTCGTTTTATCACGAAGGTTGTTGAGAGTGTGGTGGCATGACAACTCCCTCGACACCTGGATGAAGCTGTCTATCTGGACTCGCGCCAGTCCGGCTTTCGGCCTGGGTACAGCACGGAGACGGCATTGGTCGCATTGGTTGATGATCTCTGAAGGGTTGTTCATCTATCCTGGTCCTGTTAAATCTCTCAGCTGCTTTTGATACCATCGACCATGGTATCATGCTGCACCGGTTGAGGGGGTTGGGGGTGGGGGGCACCGTTTTACGGTGGTTCTCCTCCTATCTCTCTGACTGGTCGCAGTTCGTGTTGGCAGGGGGACAGAGGTCGACATCAAGGGACCTCACTTGTGAGGTCCCAAATTTATTTATTTATTTATTTATTATTTTAATTAGATTTATACCCCGCCCTTCTCCGAAGAGGACCCAGGGCGGCGCACAGGAATTTAAAAACACATACAAAATCAAAATACAAAATTTAAAAACATATTAAATACCTATCCTGCGCTAAAATCCAATTAAAATCCCCAAAATTAAAACTGTCTAAAATATTCACAGCGGAGGTTACGCTAGGCTGGCTTGGTGAAAGAAGTGTGTCTTTAGACACTGGCGGAAGAGGCGGAGGTCCAAGATGGTGCGAAGTTCAGGGGGTAGGTCGTTCCAAAGGGAGAAGGGCGGTATACAAATCAAATAAAACTAAACTCAACTCAACTACAGAAGAGAACAATAACAATGAAGGTACATCTTTTAATCGCAGAGGAAAGAGATGGGTTTCCCTCTTTCTTTTTGCTAAGGTTCCTCTATTAAACATCTAGGTTAACACTTGCCCAATAAATCTGTTCTGTTCTGTTCTGTTCCATCCCATCCCGTCCCATCAGTTGCTTCATTCTAAATTGTCCCATAAGCCTTTCTCATTCCTCCTCTTGCTCCAATGAATATTGAAAGTACAGAATTGTTCTTTGGCTCTTTGGCACACATTTGGATCCAGGTATAACCTTTTGTTCTTTCATGAGCCTTCCAGTCTGTCATGCAGATGCACAGATAGCTCGCTTATTAAGATTATGCTTTGATTAGTTCCACCAGAGAGAAATGCAAGAACATTACCTGTCCCGCAGAGGTAAGATTTTTTTTTTTAAATAGCTATTTGGGCTAGAAAACGCTCGTTTAGTTTGAGCATTTCAAGTTAAATGGCTACCTCACTGAAGCAAGGAGGATTTTTCCCAGTATGCTTTGCCTCATGTGCTACATGGCTATACAAGGCTACTGGGAAATGAAGATTTCTTGACACATTATGATGTTTCCTTGGAAATCACTGTGGAACCCATACAATCGGTTTTATTGGGAGTAGGGAAGAGGGGGGTAATTGTTTTTTAAGTGGAAGCATTGTGCATTGCAGTAACCCAAACTAATTTTTATCTCAAGCTGGGTATGTTTACTGCTTGCTATAATATCTCAGGCAAAACCAATTTCCGAGACTGAATTGGTACATTTCAAAATACAAGCAAGTATTATTTTGATCCTAATCAGTGGAGCCTAGAAAAGGGCATTGCGATCATATTAAACTACTGTTATTTTTGCTGGTTTAGAATACTGGTAGGATGACCAAAAATATTTGTTGTTAGTTGCGAAGTCATGTCCAGTCCGACCCATTGAGACTCCATGGACAACATTCCTCCAGGGCTTCCTGTCCTCTACCATCCTCTGAAGTCCATTTAAGCTCACGCCTACTGCTTCGGTAGCCACCTCATTCTCTGTCGTCCCGTTCTTCTTTGCCCTCAATCTTTCCCAGGATTAGGCTCTTCTCCAGTGAGTCTTTTCTTCTCACAAGGTGGCCAAAGTATTTGAGTTTCATCTTCAGGATCTGGCCTTCTAAAGAGCAGTCAGAGTTGATCTCCTCTAGGATTGACCGGTTTGATCATCTTGCAGTCCAAGGGACTCACAGGAGTTCCTTCCTAAAATATTACGACACCTTATATAGGCTAATCTTTGAATAATGGCATATACAGATTGAAAAAATGCAATACCTATTTCCTTCCCATCATCTAAATTTTAAAGCATAAAATGTTTGTGTAATTTGGCAAGTTTCTTCTCAAAGGTCATCATTACACTGTCCAGCAAAGAACAGGACTGAAAAACAAAACATCCACATACTACTCTAAAACTGGAAAAACGTTGTACAAAACTCCGGTCACCCACCAATCAGAAATGTGCAAGCTGTATTTCACGCATGTGGCAACTTCAGCTACAAATGCAATTTAATTCTATTTAATATTTCAAAACAGTTACAAGGACTTTCTATGTTTTTTCAAAAAAGTCTTTCAAGATGATGTCTTCAACAGTCACCCAATTCTTTCAAATTTCTCCCATTCAGATTTCATCCCATCAGAAAGATTGATAATGCCTGTATAGTCTACCCAATTTTATTAACACGTCTATTTACAGGAATGCTTAAGTTTATATTCTCTACTTATGGTGCTTAACACACTGCTCAGGGCAGCTAATAACAACAATCAGTAAAATATGGGGAACAAGAAGAAAGGAAAGGAGTAAAAATCAAACAGCTAAAAGAAGGTATGAAGTGAACATTATATTTCTTATAAAACAAAAAACTTCTGGAAGACAAAGAATAGTCTCTTTGGGAGGACTCCAGCATTAACCAAGATGACAAAATAGAGAACTTCCAAAGTACTGAGAAAGCCTTTATGGTATACTAGCTTCAGTGAATCTTCTTTATTGTCCCCTCTGATATTCTTCCAAAGAATTTTTCTTCTTCTTTAACTACCTGATGTACTTGCAACATTCCGTAACCACCTATTTGTCTTGGTAAGTCAACCTTACTGCATGGGTGAAAGGCATGATTCATTCTCATTATTTGCCTGATCTTCTTAACTAGGGTTTTTAGTTCTGCTTGAGTCCAGTCCATTAATCCACATGTGTATCTAATGACTGAAATTGCCCAGGTGTTAATTGCCTTGATGGTGTTTCCTTCCCTGACTTTGGACTTCTTCATTCTCTTGGTCTATTCACTTTTAATTTTCTTCTTGACACTGGTGTCCTTGATATTCGCAGCTTGGAGGATGCCCAGGTATTTGTACTGATCGTCTTCAACTAGACCCTTTATATTATTTCCAGAGGGAAAACTTGATTCCTCCAGTTTTCACTGCTTTTTCCCTGTAGAGGATGGGTGTGACACATCTGTCCATTGCAATATCTTGGCTAAATATACAACAGTGCTGAGTAGCAATTCTATTTCATAGAGTGTTTTTTCCCCCACACAGTTTATATTGTCCGTGTAAGGGAGGTGTGATAGCCTGGCAGACGTGTTTGATTGCCATGGCTTGACTTGTTCAACATTGTTGGCAGAGGAATCAGTACAATAACAACCTATGTTAGTGGTAGTGAGTCAGAGGGGGTATTCTGCCGGTGCGCCCCCAGTTCAGGCAAACCAGTAGCGGTGGCGGGAGGCTCCGCCCACTCACTCAGACATCATCATGGACACTCTGCGCATGCGCAGAAGGTTACGGGCATGCGCAGAAGCGCCCTGCACATGCTTGCGCCCCCGGTTCTGAACTGGTAGCGAAGATAAGAGGATTTCATGACTGTAGTGGGTCTATTATTATTAACCACACTGATGAAGTTTTGTTGCCAAATTTCAGCAATATAATCTTGAGATGCTGCCCTCCCGAAACTCCTGGTAAATCCATTTCTGTTATTATCCCCATCAGTAGGCTTCTCATACAGTTTGGGCAGGTTAAATTATTAAGCCTTCCGGGGATATCCTAAGATAGTCAAGGGATGATGCTTGTTCTAGATTGAACTCTGAGTAGAATGAGAGAAACTTTTAATCAGTCCAAGATACATCAAGCATTTTTCCAAATCACTAAATCAAATCCAAACCGAACCACAGAGCCACTGCACACATCCAATGAAAGTCCTCTTCACTTATTTTCAGCTTCACTGTTTATCTTTCTGTGAAATGGGCTGAACTTAGGAGCAGAAACTCCACTACCTTGTCTTTTAGCGTAACTATTTACATTTATTTTTCTGTTTGTGTTTTGTCACCAATAGTGTCCACCATGGCAATTATTTTATGAAATGATATGTTTCATGGCAGTGTCAACAGACTGTTTCAAACTTATAGAGGTACTAAACAAGACCCCAAAAGATCAAGATTGAAGAAGTCAAACACAATCCTTAATATTATTTTTGTTAATTTCCTCTCTCTCTGGGATGACATTTTTAATCTTTTTCTTTTAAAACTAATTGTTTAGAGTTGTTTATTCTATGGAATTAAGGGAAGCGGGGGTGAGGAGAAACAAAGGAAGATTTAGTTGGTCCTGTAAATTAAGATGTTGATTAAACACTACAATAAACATTATTTGTGGAAAAGAGACCACATTCATTTGATCTATTGACTATTTGTAGACTTTGGTGTGTGGGGCGTGTTGACATCTAATTGATAAGGCCACATTTGGAATACTGCATTCAGTTTTGGTCGCCACGATGTAGAAAAGATGTGGAGACTCTAGAAAGAGTGCAGAGAAGAGCAACTAAGATGATTAGGGGACTGGAGGCTAAAACATATGAGGAACGGTTGCAGGAACTGGGTATGTCTAGTTTAATGAAGAGAAGGACTAGGGGAGACATGATAGCAGTGTTCAGTATCTCAGGGGTTGACACAAAGAAGAGGGAGTCAAACTATTCACCAAGGTACCTGAGGGCAGAACAGGAAGCAATGGGTGGAAACTAATCAAGGAGAGAAGCAACTTAGAACTGAGGAGAAATTTCCTGACAGTTAGGATAATTAAGCAGTGGAACAGCTTGCCTCCAGAAGTTGTGAATGCCCCAACACTGCAAGTCTTTAAGAAGATGTTGGATATCCATTTGTCTGAAATGGTATAGGGCTTCCTGCCTAGACAGGGGGTTGGACTAGATGACCTCCAGGGTCCCTTCCAACTCTGCCATTGTATTGTATTGTATTGATCATTGACTCAGGTTGTTAATAGCATTCTAGTTCAAAATGACATATTCTTTAGTGGCAATTTCCCCCGTTCTCGTGCAGCTATGTGTTCCTGCATATATTTTCCCTCCATGAGTGATGATGTGATATAGCACACAGAGGACATATAAGGGAGATGGTTTCAAACTGTTGAGATCTGTTGAAGAGACCCCACACAGACAGCCACAAAATCTCCCTCCTACCCACCAGAGGTTATTGTGATGACCCTATAGGGACTTCGAACATATGTTTGCTTTCAACTCTTCAGAAGAAAAGTGGGATGCAAATTCAATTCGTGAGATGCATGCTGCAAAAGAGGCAGAGGGCTGCTTCCTTTCATTAAGAATGACAATTTCCAGTTCCTGATACACTAACTCTGAATTCAGCAGGGATTTCTGTTCTGAACAAGTTAAACAGGAATAATATTGCTGAGGCCACTATTTCAAGCAGGAAGGCAGTTGCCTCCACACTGTGTGCCTCAGAACCAAGTGGAGTATGTCTCAGGGGTCTCTGTATTTTAGCTGACTTGCAGTTTCTAATAGATCAAATTGTGCAGTTGCTATAAATTAAATTGACTGGGGCAACACAACAGCATGTATCCTTTCCACTAATTCAGTGCTGGCTTTTAAGTGAGCTATCTGGCTCTAGTTGGAGATGCAATGCTAAGAAGACTGTAACATCAGAACCCGGGGCTTAATATTTTGCTTAAATATTAGGAGTTTGGCACATTTCGCTATTTATTACAAACAGAAGAGGGTATCTGCAGTTCAGGGTTGAGGTTTGGCTTGTGGGTGATCTCTGAGCTTGGTTGTTTTCTTGCAGATGTTTCATTATCTACCCTAGATAACATCATCAGTGCTGCTAGCGAGTGGGGTTTGCTTTCATCTCAGTGGTAGTCAACCTGGTCCCTCTAGTGGGCGTTCCAGCTTTCATAGTGGGTGGTAGGGGTTTTGTCCGATACTGAAGCACTTTCCTTTTTTAAATTTAATTGATTTCCCTACTTTATAAATCGCCATTACTGTGGAACTGGTGGGCGGTTAGAAAATTTTACTACTAACAGAGATATAAAAGTGGGTGGTACATATAAAAAGGTTGACTACCCCTGTTCTTTCTAGTGGCTAGGATATTCTAGGCCAGTGTTTCTCAACCTTGTCAACTTGAAGATGTCTGGACTTCAACTCCCAGAACTCCCTAGCCAGTGAATGCTGGCTGGGGAATTCTGGGAGTTGAAGTCCAGACATCTTCAAGTTGACAAGGTTGAGAAACACTGTTCTAGGCCCATGATGGTGAACCTGAATGGTGAACGGACTTCCAGTTTGTGGCACACAGAGCCTTTTCTGAGGCCCCACAAGCATTGCCCTGTCAGCTCCAGTGTGGATGCGTGCACTGGCCAGCTGATTTTTGGCCTTGATTTTCAGCCATATTTCACCCTTTGGAGGCTTCCCTGAAGCCTCTAGAGGGCAAAAACCCGCCCAACGGGCAAATGGGAAGTTTTGGAACGGACTTCCAGTTTGTGCGTTGGGCTGTTTTTCACCCTCCAGAGGGAAAAAAACAGCCCAACAGGCAACCCCGTTCCCAAACTTTCTGTTTGCCTGTTGGGCTGTTTTTTGCCCCCCCCCCCCCCCCAGGCTCCTAGAAAGACTCTGGAGCCTGGGGAGGGCGAAAAATGAACCTACCGGGCCCACCAAAAGTCAGAAAACGGGCCATTTCTGGTATGCACAGGGGGCACGACACGGGAGCATTAAATTAGAGGTGGGTGGGCAGGCATGCGCACGTGGTAGCGCACGTATGTGTGATTTTTGCACCCAAAGTGAAAAAGGTTCCCCATCACTGTTCTGGGCTAATAATCTTTCATTTTGCTGCCCCTGGCTAAGAGCCAGACCTGAATCTCAGTTCTTCTGTACTGTCCACTAAATGCAGACAGGTAATATTTCAGGAAATGGATTTGGAGAATATGAACAGATGTTCCAGCCTTCAGCTCACCTCATCTATCCCAAATGTGGCTCACACTTTGTGCTTTCTCGCTTCACTGCAGAAATGCCGTGTTTTGACTTCTGACACAGTATTTGACCATTCAAACACAGAGTCGAGATCCCTTTGCAAAACAACTAACTGTAGCATTGAATCATTTTATGTCACCGGCAAAAAGGACGCAATTGCTTTTAACCGGATCACATGAATAATTGATATAGAGCAAGAAAAGTGTGGGACCTGCAACGCTGCCTTATGGAACACCACTGTCAACTGATGCAGGATTAGACAGCGAGTTCCCGATTCTGATTTTCTGCAGTCTATTAGACAGGAAAGCAGCAATCCGCTTGTGCCTAGATCCAGAAATGCCATAAGAGGTTAATTTCAACAGCAGTTCATCATGGACTACTGTATCAAAAGCCTTACTTCATACTTAAGTGTTTAGTAGAGGTGGTGGCATAAATGCACTAACGTGCCTATCCTCCCTGTCATTGCATTTTCATTCTTTCATTCTTGTTCTCATTTTTGTTTGACAAGTTCTAATAAATACAATAAAATTAATGTGCTCTGAGCTGAATCTTCCTAAGTTTAAAGGCGGAGAGAGACTTGACCTGCTCCTGTTGGCCATCTGCAATGGACAGGTTTCAGGTTCAGGTTTCAGGTTTATTGGATTTATACGCCGCCCTTCTCCCAAAGGACTCAGGGTGGTGTACAAGATAAAAAACACACATTACAAAAGTTAAAAGAGAGATTAAATAAAATATCCCAAAAAACCCCAATTGACATTTACAATAAAATTTTAAAAATTAAATTAACCATTAACAATTAAATTAATCATTTATTTTATTCAGGCCAGGCCGGCTTGCTGGAAAAGCCAACTTTTTAGGGAGGGTTGGAAGGACCGGAGGGCGGGAATTATGCGAAGCCCCGGGGGCAGCTCATTCCAGAGGGAAGGCGCTCCCACAGAGGAGGCTCAACCCTTTTAGTCCTCAGCTGCTGGGATTTTGATAGCAAGAGAGTCAGGACTCCACTAGTATGGAAAAAAGGGCTTACCAGTTATATTCAGAACTCTCCTCCTATTCCTCTTGCCAACTCCTGGAGAAATAAGGGGAGAGAAGAGGAGAACGGACCTCTTTTACTTCCCCTACTTCTCTTGCCAGCATTTTGGGAGGCAAGGATGGAGAACCAATTAATCGGCAGCCTTCAGCAGCCCATCATTGTTGATGCTCAGACAGAACAGTTTCCGGCATCCGGCATCATCCCAAGCCTGAGGCAGGATCTGAAACCCAGACTTTCCGACCAGCATGAGCAGATTCAGGCTGTGGTGCAGAACAGCTCTCAGTCTCCCCACCATTTCAGCCTCAGGGCCTGCTGCTGACAATGGAAGGAAACTTTCATATGCACCAAAAGGGTCCCCTCCTCCCTCATTGCAAACAGTAGACACTCTGATTCAGACCTGTGCCAAGTTAGCAACTGCGAAACTAATTTTTACTGTGGACGACGTTGTCCCCTGATTAAAGCCATAGTTGGCAACCTCGTGGAGGCAAACGTTAGTGTTTGTTTGGCAAGACATTTTATTTCAAGATCTCCATTTATTTCCCCCCCTGGTCACCTTGATGTGTTTTCTAAAAAGTAACTAAAGTGAATGGTCTGTTTCTTCACCACACGCAGGGCACCATACAATGAAAAGCCACACACGCATAACCAAGAGTGCAAATATAGGAAGCAGGGAAAAGCCAAAACAAGGAAAGGAAAGGACTTTGGAATAATCTCTAGTACCTTTACCTGCAGGGGGTTCTTTGTGCTTATGGCAATAACGTGATACTTGTAGTAACACAGCTCACAGCTCCAGCATCCCCTCTCGCTGATCCATTTGATCAGGCAAGGTTGATGTGTACATTTCACTGACCCGTCACACCGACATGGACTCAGCAACTCACCCTGGAAAGAGAATATTACATACTTATTAAAATTCTTTACTGGAATGGTTTCCTTCCAGGCACTTTTCTTCTTATGGATGTGGTGGATTAAACATTTATTGTAAATATGTAAATACAGTATATATTGTATAAATATATAAGAAAGCCGCTTTGGTGTAGTGGTTAAAGCACCAGGCTACAGACCAAGTTCTTGCTGTTGTTAGTTGCAAAGTCGTGTCCAACCCATTGTGACCTCATGGAAAGTGTTCCTCCTGTCCTTCCTGTCCTCTACTATCTCCTGGAGCCCACTGAAGCTCACCCTACTGCTTCGGTGATTCCATCCAGCCACCTCATTCTCTATCGTCCCCTTCTTCTTTTGCCCTCAATCTTTCCCAGCATTAGGCTCTTCTCCAGTGAGTCTCCTCACAGACCAAGTTCTAGACCTGCTATAAGCATGAGGTCAGCTTGCTATCTTTTGGCCAGTCATTCCTTCTGAGCCCTAAGAAGCAAGGAAGGAAAAACTACTTCCAAAATTCTGTGGAGAAAACTGCAGGGACATGTCCAGGGTGTCACCAGGAGTCAACACTCACTCAAAGGGACAACAATAACCAGTTTAGATATAATGATTGTGTTTATTTACATAAGGAAGGCTATGCTTAAGGATCTTTTCTCATGTTGAAGTGCCACAGCTCACCTTTGAGTTGGAAGAAACTAGACCAGCATTAAGTTTGTTAGCCTGCCCAGACTACCTCTGTTCTTCCTCACTCCCAGTCCTGCAATTTCCCTCTAATGTAATGGATGACAAAACCTACCAGATTAACCCCTCTCCTCTCCCTTTGAGGCTGCTGTTGGTCAAACTTTGAATAAGGGAGAAAATCCTGCCAGGGATGACTTAAACCAGTTTCGCTCCTTGGCTGGGGGAGAAGACAGAGGAACACTCTATCCATAGCAAGAAATGATATTGCCAAGGCATATTCACATGAACCTAATCATGCTGTTTTTTCCTGTGCTGTTCCTCTTCTCTCCTTTTTTGTTGAATGTGGTTTCTTTTTCCTTGCAAAGCGAATTATTAGCCCCCGTGGAAAGGGCCCGCAACCTAGGCATCCTCCTGGACTCCCGGCTATCCATGGAGGACCATGTGATGGCTGTGGCCAGGGGGGCTTTTTACCAGGTTCGCCTGGTACGCCAGTTGCACCCCTTGCTTGACTGGGACGCCCTTCGCACAGTCACTCAAGCACTCGTGATGTTCCGTCTGGACTACTGCAATGCTCTCTACATGGGGCTCCCCTTGAGGTGCACCCGAAGACTGCAGCTAGTGCAGAATGTGGCCGCGCGGGGGATTTTGGGAGGCTCACGGCATTCCCATGTAACACCTCTCCTGCGCGAGCTGCACTGGCTCCCGGTGGTTTTTCGGGTGCGCTTCAAGGTGCTGATAACCATCTTCAAAACGCTCCATGGCACGTGGCCTAGTTATTTGCGAGACCGTCTCCTACCCCATACATCCCTTCGGCCGATTCGCTCGCACAGAGAGGGACTTCTCCAGGTGCTGTCTACTGGGCAATGCCAGTTGGCGACCCCCAGGGGAAGGGCCTTCTCTGTGGCGGGCCCAGCCCTCTGGAACGACCTGCCCCCCGAACTCCGGACCACCACAGACCTCCACCTCTTCCGCCAACGTTTGAAGACCTATTTCTTTCATCTAGCCGGCCTAGCCTAGCCCCCAAGAGCACCTCCACAGACTGAATTTTAAATTGTTCTAAATTGATTTTAATTTGTGGGTAATTTTTAGGGAATTTTTAGCACAGGACACTTTAATTTAATCAGATTTTATTGTTCGTAGTCTTATTTATTATATGTCTGCTTTTTACTTATGTATTGTATTTCCGCTTTTTAACCTCCTGTGCACCGCCCTGAGTCCCTTCGGGGAAATAGGTGCGGTATAAAAAAAAAAAAAAAAAATCAAATCAAGCTTGCAAGATGAGGGAGCTGAAATTGAAAGGATCAAGAGTGTCCTAAGTAGCCATACTTTGAACATTTTCCATGTGATCACCCAACTGCATAAATGCAGCAATTAGATTCATAAATCTTAGTAAGCCGTGGTTTAACTATCGATACCAAGGCTGGAGACTAAACTGGGAAGAGGAAAAGAATACAAGAAGGAGGAATGGAAAATCTCTTCTCTCCTGCTGCCAAGAAATTTCTCATGAAATCAACAGCAACCAATCTCAATTTGAAGGTGCTAAATTAAAAATGGTAAGACACTGGATTCCCATAGCAGACTAACTCATAGTTTACAAACTGGATTTTGACAGCATGCTAAACCCAAACTGAACAAATAGTCACTTATAAGTTTTAGACTTGTGAAGAATTGAGTATTACCAATCCTTTCATTTTCCTGGAATTTGGAGAATGTGAGGGATATTTATGGGATCCATACAATCAGCTGGGTCAAACTAAAGACTGTTAGACACAGAACACAACACAGACATCTAAGTATTTTTTTTCCAAAAAATTGATTGTTTCGATTGACAAATATATCCTTTGCAATCCCGCCACCCCACCCCCAGTTAACATACTTTTGGGTTTGTATATTGTTTGGCCTTGGAACTGAATGAGAATTCATTGTTGTGCAGTGGTTAGTGTCCAGTATTGCAGGCTAGCTCTGCCCACTGCCAGCAGTTCGATCCTGACTGGCTCAAGGTTGTCTCAGTCTTCCATCCTTCTGAAGTCAGAAAAATGATTGTTGGGGGCAATAGGTTGAATCTGTAAATCGCTTAGAGGGGGCTGTAAAACATTGTGAAGTGATTTGATTGATTTTATTTTATTAAATTTATATACCGCCCTATTCTCCATGGTAGGACTCAGGGCGGTGCACAGAAAAGTAAAAACCACAACACATACATATAATATAAAATGGGATTAAATAGTAAACCTGTGCTAAAATAGTTAAGACCAATTAAAATATTAACTTTAAAATTAGATCCTTAATCTATGCCAGGCCAGCCAGATGGAAAAAATGGGTTTTGAGCGTCTGACGGAAGAGGCAGAGGTCAGTAATGGTGCGGAGGTCAGGGGGCAGATCATTCCAGAGGGCCGGACCCGCCACAGAGAAGGCCCTCCCCCTGGGAGCCACCAGCCGGCATTGACCAGCAGGCGGCACCCTGAGGAGGCCCAGCCTGTGGGAGCGGACAGGTCGAAGGGAGGAGTGTGGTAGGAGGCGGTCTCGCAAATAGCCAGGACCCGTGCCATGGAGCGCTTTGAAGATGGTAACTAACACCTTGAAGCGCACCCGGAAGACCACAGGCAGCCAGTGCAGCTCGCGCAGGAGAGTTGTTACCTGGGAGTACCGTGAGGCTCCCAGAATCCCCCGCGCGGCCGCATTCTGTACCAGCTGCAGTCTCCGGGCGCATCTCAAGGGGAGCCCCATGTAGAGAACATTACAGTAGTCCAGGCATGAAATAACGAGGGCTTGAGTGACCGTGCGTAAGGCGTCCCGATCTAGAAAGGGGCGCAACTGGTGTATCAGGTAAACCTGATAAAAAGCCCCCCTGGCCATGGCTGTGACATGGTCATCCAGGGACAGCCGAAAATCCAGGAGGACGCCCACGTTGCGTGCCCTTTCTGCGGGGGCTAATGACTCGCCCCCGATAGCCAGAGATGGAACTAACTGGCTATATCGGGATGTCGGAAACCACAGCCATTCGGTCTTGGACGGGTTGAGTTGAAGCTTGTTCCTCCCATTCCAGACCCGTATGGCCTCCAAACACCGGGACATCACTTCAACGGCATCGTTGGGGTGGTTAGGGGTAGAGATGTACAACTGAGTATCATCAGCGTAGTGATGGTACTCTACCCCAAAACCACAGATGATCTCGCCCAGCGGCTTCATATAGGTGTTGAACAGGAGGGGCAAGAGAACCGAACCCTGAGGCACCCCACATATGAGGGGCCTCGAGGTTGACCTCTGCCCCCCTGTCAACACAAATTGAGACGGGTCGGAGAGGTAGGAAGAGAACCACTGCAATACGGTGCCTCTCACTCCCAACCCCTCCAACTGGTGCAATAAGATACCATGGTCGATGGTATCGAAAGCCACTGAGAGGTCTAATAGGACCCGGATAGAGGAACAGCCCCCATCTCTGGCCCTCCAGAGATCATCTACCAACGCGACCAATGCCGTCTCTGTGCTGTGCCCAGGTCGGAAGCCGGACTGGCGCGAGTCTAGATAGACGGTTTCCTCCACGTGTCTGGGGAACTGTTGTGCAACCCCTCTCTCTACAACCTTAGAAAGAAAACTAAGGTTGGAGACCGGATGGTAATTAACCAACAATGCTGGGTCCAGGGAAGGCTTCTTGAGGAGGGGTCTCACCACAGCCTCTTTCAAGACGGCCGGTAGAAACCCCTCGCTCAAAGAGGTGTTCACTATTTCCTGGAGCCAGCCTCGTGTGACCTCCTGGGAGGCCAGTACCAGCCAGGAGGGACACGGGTCCAATAAACATGTGGTAGCATTCAGCTGCCCCATCAGCCTGTCCATCTCATCTGGAGTCACACGATCAAACTCTTCCCATAAAATGGTCTCAAGGCCTGCCTCCATATGCCCACCGGGACTAAACTCATTGGAGGCCAGTTCGCTCCGGATCTGAGTGATTTTATCCTGCAGATAATGTCCAAATTCCTCTGCACGACCCTGTAGGGGAGCTTCCCGCGGCCTCTGCTGAAGGAGGGAGCGGGTCACTCTAAACAGGGCGGCAGGGTGGTTATCTGCGGATGCAATAAGAGTGGTGAGATAATTACATTTCGCCGCTCTAATTGCCACGAGATAAGTCCTCAAATGGGACCTAACTCGTGTTCGGTCAGATTCGGCGTGAGTGGATCTCCAGATGCTCTCTAGGCATCTCTTGCGGCGCTTCATCACCCTCAGCTCCTCAGAAAACCAAGGGGCCAAGGTGGTTCGGCGCCACGTGAGAGCCCGCAAGGGCGCGACCTGGTCCAGGGCCCCAGTGGCTGCATTATTCCAGGCAGCCACTAGGTCCTCAGTCGAGTCGCTGGTCAGGGTCCTCAGTATTGGCCCAAGCTCTGTCCGGAACCTCTCAGGGTCCATCAGGCGCCTGGGGCGGAACCATCTTGGTATTTCTGGTTCCGCCTCCCCGCAGTGGAGTGAGTCGGTTAGGAAGTCTAGTTGAAGAAGGGAGTGATCTGTCCATGACAGGGGTATAATCGTTAAATCCATTAATCCCAGATCACTTCTCCACTGGCCGGAGATAAAAACAAGATCCAGCATGTGGCCCCCGGTGTGAGTGGGGCCATGAATTACTTGGGTCAGGTCCATGGCCGTCATGGAGGCCATGAACTCCCGAGCTATCTCAGAGGTTTCACTTACCGACGGCAGGTTAAAGTCCCCCATGACTAATAGCCTGGGGGTCTCAACCGCCATCTCGGCTATCACCTCGAGGAGCAGGCGCAACTGCCTCTCAAGGCCCCATTTCACACCCAGGGTTTCACAGCCAGTATCTGCGGCACAGCGGTCTCCCTCGGCGCTAGGTCCTCCTTTACAATAACCACCACTCCCCCACCCCTGCCTTGGGCTCGTGGCTGATGAAATGCCCGGTAGCCTGGTGGGCACATTTCAACGAGGGGAACTCCTCCCTCGTGGCCCAACCAGGTCTCCGTAACACCCACCAGGTCCGGTCACCCCTCTAATACCAGATCCTGGATGAGGGGGGCCTTGTTGATAATGGACCTGGCGTTGCATAACATCAGCCTCAGGCCCAGGCCCTGGGAACCCGGACCTCCTGGATTGCGAGAGGAGCCTTGGAGACCGGACCGCGCCACCGCTTGTAAATAGCAGGTGCGCGTTCCCGTGACATGATCTGGTCTCCGGCTCCCTACCCCTCCCATGTACCGTCCTGATGTTATGGCCCTCTATTAGGTTGACCTCTGTTCCCCCCCAGAAAGTGGATCCTCCATCCTCTCCGTCGGGATCATAGGTCGGCCTGGACATGGGGGCCCGTGGGTTATTCCCCCCACCCACATCCCTAATTTCTATTCGCCCACCCTTTTCCCTAGAACCCCTTAAAAATCTAACTAAAAGTTTCCCTAAAAAAACCCTAATCTTCCGTGGTATATAAGTCTACATGCTATTGCTATTGCTATCTTCTAGAGAGCAACACATGGCATATTTGGTTTTTTTAAATTATATTCTTCTAAAAAGTTTACTGATGATTCTGTTGCTGATCCCCGACATTGGATAGAAAGACCAGAGATCCAAGAGTAGTTCATTTCCTTCATTTCCATCTGCCTCTGATATTATAGGCTGTTCAAAAAATAACTACTACCAACCAGCCTTCCATACAGGACCTGTACACTGCACAGAGTCAAAAAGAGGGCTGTGAAAATATTTACAGACTCCTCGCATCCTGGACATAAATTGTTTCAACTCCTACCCTCAAAACGATGCTATAGAGCACCGCACACCAAGACAACTAGACACAAGAACAGTTTCCCCCCGAACACCATCACTCTGCTAAAGAAATAATTCCATCGACAATGTCAAACCATTCACTAAGGCTGCATTACTATTTGTCTTCTCATCGTTCCTATCGCCCATCTCCTCCCACTTATGACTGCAGGACTGTAACTTTGTTACTCTTTGTCTTTCGCTTTTATCTTTCCCTGTGCACCGCCCTGAGTCCTGTGTTGGGGAGAGAGGGCGGTATAAAAATATGAATAAAATAAATAAATAAATAAATAAAATAAAAAATAAACTTTGTTGCTTAGGATTTATACTGATATTGATTGTTTCCTGATTGTTTATTTGTACCCTATGACTGTCATTAAGTGTTGTACCTTATGATTCTTGACGAATGTATATTGTCTTTTTATGCATTTATGTAAACTGAGAGCATATGCTGCAAAGACAAATTCCTTGTGTGTCCAATTATACTTGGCCAATAAAGAATTCTATTCTATTCTATTCTATTCTATTCTATTCTATTCTATTTACAATAAGCAACTGGCACTGCCATCACTGCCTTTGTTTAGGCAAATCTAATTTCTTACCCTTAACCCTCTAGATCAGTTTTCTCAACTTTAATTAACCATTTGAAGATGTGTGGACTTCAACTCCTAAAACACCCCAGCCAGCAAAGCCTAGTCTCTTACCCACTAATTCTCTAGGTCATTTTTTCACCACCTTAGTCCTGACTGGAGTATTCTGGGAGTTGAAGTCTGTGCTGTACAATGAAAGAGCTAAAGTTGAGAAACACTGCCCTAGAAGTTCACTTGTACTGTATAACATGGAAGCTGGTGAATGTTATTATACAGTTAACCACATCAGACTGTTCAGGCCAGTGAGCTGAACCATACTGAACGGGGAACGGGTTGCCATCTTCAGTCACAGCCAACAGCTCTGGAAAATTATCTGCTGGAATATAAATAATGGCAATGAATTCAGCTGAGAGCTAATTTGGTGAGAAATATATTATTAGGGTGCTATTTTCCGGTACTAAACACTCACCCCTCTGGGCTATTTGATTAGCTGACTTAAAACGCTCAGACTCTGCCTTTCCGAATGCATACATGGCTGCTTGCAAATATTAGACACAGATCTAAAGAGAAAAGAGTCAACCAATTTACTCGGGGTTTTCACCTCAATAGCCCAAAATCTCTTGCAGGAAAACACATAATAGGACTGCAAGAGAGAGGAAGGCTACTTCATATATAGCCCCCGGATTTACACAGGGGGCAAAATGTAAAGGCTGGCAATCTTTTCAGTATCTTCTGTTGTCCTTTCACACCTGCGAGAGCAAATGTGGTGCGGTGCTGGATCAGAAAACCAGCCAAAGCTGCTCGGCATTCAACAGAGATCACCATCAAGAAATGCTATTAGTATCCATTGCACAGTTCCAAATTACAACCACGCTATAATGAGAAACGGTAAATTCTGCCATTCCTGGTCATATAGACACAACAGCTCAGTGATGAATGGTTCTTGCCATCTGAAACTAAGTGCACCAATTTGTGCATCAGAGATACAGCATGGGAATGAAGAGAGTGAGGTTATATTTTTCGTAGCATGGCCCACCAGTCAGATGAGTTTGCTACTATCAGCCATAAGAGATGGAATGTTTTCTGACTCCATCCATCCATCCATCCATCCATCGTAGCACTAGTCTGAATGAACTGCTGGTAAGGAGGCCACTCTTGAAATTGACAGAAGTTCATAAATCGTTTCTACATGATTATGTAACCTGAGATCATGTGGTAGTATTTGCAAAGGTGAATAGAGAACGGGCAATTTATTTGAAAAGAGACGTTGAATGTGTGGGGTGAAGGTACTGTATGTGTACATGTGTGTATATATCTGAACATGTGTACATGCAAACAGTGGTGGGATTCAAATTTTTTTACTACTGGTTCTGTGGGCTTGGCTTGGTAGGCGTGACGTGGCTTGGTGGGTGTGACTTGATAGGCATGGCAGGGGAAGGATACTATAAATTCTCCATTCCCACTCCAGGAAAAGGTTGCTACAAAATCCCCATTTCCTCCTGATCAGTTGGGAATCAACAGGCAGAGAATAGATGGGCACTGGGCCAATCAGAGGTGGTATTTACCAGTTCTCCAAAATACTCAAAAGTTCCTCTACTGGTTCTCCAGAACTGGTCAGAACCTGCTGAATATCACATCTGCATGCAACCCAACAATTTCAGTGAAGTTGGTGAAAGACAGAAAATGTTAACATTGTTAAACTAAATAGTTAAACTGCTGGGTACAGGAGACAGGACTCTTGGAAATGTTAAACAAATATGGATAGAGATTTTGGGAAGAGAGGGGAAGCATTTCCTAGGTCTGTAGATTCTAGATTAATAGACTCCAGTCCCAGTCTCAGGCCAATGGAAGAGTGATCTGGGTATAGGGGACATAGTCATCACACCCTTGTCATGGTCAGACCACTCACTTCTCCGGCTCGACTTTCCGACCGCTACTCCCCTCCGCGAGGAGGCGGTGCCAGAACCACCTATCTGGTTCCGCCCCAGGCGCCCGATGGACCCGGATGGGTTCCAGATGGCGCTTGGGCCACTTCCTGTACCCCTGACCCACGCCCCGATGGAGGATCTTGTGGCCGCATGGAATATTGCGACCGCAGGAGCCTTGGATCGGGTCGTGCCCTTGCGGCCTCTCTTGCGGCGCCGAGCCGCCCCGGCTCCTTGGTTTACCGAGGAGCTGAGGGCGATGAAACGCCGCAAGAGATGCCTAGAGGGAAGATGGAGGGCTACCCGCTCTGAATCTGACCGGACACAGGTAAGAGCCCATTTATGGACTTACATTGTGGCGCTGAGAGTGGCCAAACGCCATCATTGTGCCACTCTCATAGCATCCGCAGAAAACTGCCCTGCCGCCCTGTTTAGGGTGACCCGCTCCCTCCTTCAACAGAGGGTGCGGGAAGCCCCGCTACAGGGTAGAGCAGAGAAATTTGTGATTTTTCTGCAGGACAAAACCGCTCAGATACAGAACGAGTTAGCCCCCATTCATGGTCCAGTGGGGTGCCACGAGGCTGATCTTGTTTGGGAGGAATTTGACTCCGTTGCTTCCGAGGACATGGACAGGCTACGTGGGCGACTGCGAGCCACCACATGTTTATTGGACCCGTGTCCCTCCTGGCTTGTACTGGCATCCTGGGAGGTGACACGAGGCTGGCTCCAAGAGGTTGTCAACACTTCTTTAAGTGAGGGTTCCTTGCCTGCTTCCCTAAAAGAGGCTATGGTGAGGCCCCTCCTTAAGAAGCCCTCTTTGGATCCAGCTCTTTTAACCAACTATCGTCCCGTCTCCAACCTTCCCTTTTTGGCGAAGGTTGTTGAGAGTGTGGTGGCACAACAGTTTCCCCGTCACCTGGAGGAAGTTGATTATCTAGACCCGCGCCAGTCCGGCTTTCGGCCCGGGCATAGCACCGAGACGGCATTGGTCGCGTTGGTAGATGATCTCTGGAGGGCCAGAGATGGGGGTTGTTCCTCCATCCTGGTCCTATTAGACCTCTCGGCGGCTTTCGATACCATCGACCATGGTATCCTATTGCATCGGCTGGGGGGGTTGGGGGTGGGAGGCACCGTTTTATGGTGGTTCTCCTCCTATCTCTCTGGCCGATCGCAATTTGTGTTGGCAGGAGAGCAGAGGTCGACCCCGAGACCCCTCACATGTGGGGTGCCTCAGGGGTCGGTCCTCTCGCCTCTCCTGTTTAATGCATACATGAAGCCGCTGGGTGAGATCATCCGTGGTTTTGGGGTAGAGTACCATCTTTACGCTGATGATACTCAGCTGTATATATCTACCCCAAACCACCCCAACGATGCCGTAGCGGTGATGTGCCAGTGCCTGGAAGCCGTGCGGATCTGGATGGGAAGTAACGGACTCAAGCTCAACCCGACCAAGACCGAGTGGCTGTGGTTTCCGGCTGCCCGATTCAACCAGCTCTCTCCAACGCTGGCCATAGGGGGCGAACATCTTGCCCCTGTGGATGGGGCGCGCAATTTGGGTGTCCTCCTGGATACCCGGCTGTCTATGGAAGAGCAAGTGACAGCCGTGGCCAGGAGGGCGTTTTACCAGGTTCGCCTGGTCCGCCAATTGCGCCCCCTATTGGATCGGGACGCCCTTCGCACAGTCACTCATGCCCTCGTGACATCCCGACTGGACTATTGTAACTCTCTCTACATGGGGCTCCCCTTGAGGTGCACCCGGAGGCTTCAGTTAGTTCAGAATGCAGCCGCGCGAGCAATTATGGGAACCACTGGGTTTACCCACATTACACCGCTCTTGCGCGAGCTGCACTGGCTGCCTGTCGTCTTCCGGGTGCGCTTCAAGGTGTTAATTATCATCTTTAAAGCGCTCCATGGCTCGGGACCTAGCTACCTGCGGGATTGGATCCTGCCTCACACATCCTCACGGCCGATTCGCTCCCACAGAGAGGGACTTCTCCGGGTGCCGTCCACTAGACTTTGTCAGCGGGCGACGCCCAGGGGAAGGGCTCTCTCTGTGGTGGGCCCGGCCCTCTGGAACGACCTTCCCCCCGATATTAGAACGACCACGGACCTCCGCTCCTTCCGCTTGAAATTGAAGACTCATCTTTTCCGCCTGGCCGGCCTAGGGTAGTCTCTCTCTCTATGGGTTTTTAAATGTATATCTATATTTAGTGGGGATTTTTAGTTAATGGGATTTTAGCACAGGAATTAATTTAATCTGTTTTAAATTGGTATGTATTTTGTATATTTATTGTTTTTATTCTCCCTGTGCACCGCCCCGAGTCCCTGTGGGGAGAGGGAGCGGTCAATAAATTTAACTATTATTATTATTATTATTATTAGTCTAGGAAAAGAGGAGAAGAAAGGAAAGTAATTTAAAAGCAGCAGCCCCTTCCCTTGGTTGGCAAAAAGACTATGTGTGATCAAGAGGACAAGGTATCTCTTTAGAGCATGGGTGTCAAACTCGTGGCCTCACATTGCGTTATCACAATGTTTTTTCCCTTTGCGGAGCTGGGGTGGGCATGGCCTGCATATGACGCATCCGGCCCACAGGGCGCCAGTTTGATACCCCTGCTTTAGAGGGAAAAGCAGGAGGCTCAGAGCAAATAATTCAGGTTCAACAACTCAAGCAATGTGGAGGGTCACAGGAGATGGACATTCAACCTGTGAAGGAACTGCCCATGGATCTGGTTGGAGGAAATGTGGGAAGAAGGCCTAGTCAACAAGATAACCAGAAGAGAACAGTTATGTGATACAAGTGCAATTACTGTCAGTGCATTTAAAAAAGAGTTGGGAAAGCGGGATAGTTTCAACATGTACTGGATTTCTAAAATGCCCTGTACCTTTTAGGAGACTATTCAATACACTGTGTGTAAGAGAGAGAGATTGACCTAGTCAGGGGGAGGAATGAAACAGGGACTTAGTTTAGAATCCATACCTGGGCACAAGAGAGTGAAGTCTGACCCCGCCTTGAATGCCATTAAACCTTACCTAGTTTCACTCAGGTGCAAACCATCAGTCAGAGAAGAAGATAAAGGGTATAGACTTGAGCAATAAGACAACTACTTGAACTCAAGTTGTTTGTGCTTGACACCATGTATAAGAAGCTCTGAGCATTGAATTCAACACCCAGCATGGTTTAGAGTTCTTCTTACGCCTATTCCTATCTCTGTATGCTGTTTATTAATGATAAAAGTAAAACCTGTAAGAAGTTCACAACTGGGTTATTTTTTCTTCTTAAAGGATGGTCCAGGAAAGGAGGAGAAATCCCTCCTCCTGCTCGAAGATTTAACAGTGGGCTTGATACAAATAAATTGGTTAAGAACTGAAGTCGTTGGGTGAGATAATCCGTGGTTTTGGGGTAGAGTTCCATCAGTACGCTGATGACACCCAGCTGTACATCTCTACGCTGGACCACCCCAACGATGCCGTGGAAGTGATGTCCCAGTGTCTGGAGGCCGTGAGAGTCTAGATGGGAAGGAACAGGCTCCGACTCAACCCATCCAAGACCGAGTGGCTGTGGCTTCCGGTGTCACGGTATAGTCAGTTGATGCCATCTCTGACTATTGGGGGTGAGACACTGGCTCCCGCAGAGAGGGCTCACAATTTGGGCATCCTCCTGGACTTTTGGCTGTTTCTAGAAGATCACATGACAGCCGTGGCCAGGGGGGCTTTCTATCAGGTCCGCCTGATACGCCAGTTGCGCCCCTTTCTGGATCGTGACGCCTTACGCACGGTCACCCAAGCCCTCGTCACCTCCTGTCTGGACTATTGCAACGCTCTCTACATGGGGCTTCCCTTGAGGTGCACCCGGAGGCTCCATTTAGTTCAGAATGCGGCCGCGCGGGGATTCTGGGAACTTCTAGATGCTCCCATGTGACACCTCTCCTGTGTGAGCTACACTGGCTGCCTGTGGCTTTTCGGGTGCACTTCAAGGTGCTAGTGACCACCTTTAAAGTGCTCCATGGCAAGGGAACTGGTTACCTGCAAGACCGCCTCCTGCTGCCAAATACTTCCCTCCGACCAGTTCGCTCCCACAGAGAGGGCCTTCTCAGGGTGCCGTCAGCTAAACAATGCTGGCTGGTGACCCCCAGGGGAAGAGCCTTCTCTGTGGCAGCTTCCACCCTCTGGAATGACCTACCCCCTGGACTAAGGATGATCTCAGACCTACAGCTCTTCCGTCGGGCCCTGAAGACACATTTATTCTGCGCTGCTGGCCTGTCGTAGTTTTTAAAGATAGTTTTTAAAGGGATTTTATAGTGATTTTAGTATGGGGTTTATTTAATATCTTTTTAACATATTGTTTTAGATTTTGTACCGTTTATTTTATTGTGGCTGTACACCGCCCTGAGTCCCAAAAGGGAGAAGGGCGGTATATAAATCAAATAAAAGTAAAGTAAAGTATTTAGGGGAATCTTTGAAAGAATTCAGCTTTCAAATACAGAACTGGCTTCTGTATTACACCCAGGGTTGTGGTGGTAGGAAGTTACACACATACATACATACATACCCAACAATTATTTAAAACTTGGTTTGTTGCAGTGGTGGGATGCAACTGGTTTAACAACCGATTCGGTGAGCACATGCATGTGTGCTTTGCATGCACGCGCATTTAATGCGTGCTTGGTGCACGCAACACAGCGTTTAAAAACCACCCATTTGACTCTCAAAAGCTTACCTTCTGTGTCAGCGCCGGTGGGTAAAACAGCTGATGCATGGCAATCCGCTGTGCCGCACAAATCAGCTGAGCTAAAAAAACAGGGAAATATAGGACAGGAAAGAGCAGGGACGAGTAAGCAGGGCCAACAGCTTACCGGAACTATTGGTTTGCCCGATTCGGCTGAATCCCACCCCTGGTTTGTTGCCCTTCAAATATGGATCTCTTTACTCAATTTGGAGCTACTTGGGTTATTTTCCCATCTCATGGCAATATAGCCAATGCCCGGGGTGCCTCACCCGACTGAAACCTCATTAGTGGACATGAAACTTGGAGGAATTCTGAAGGAATCACAACTCAGCCAAGGTTCAGACAGTCCCAATGACACTATCTATCACCCGAAGTAATTCTTCACTTCTCCTCTAATTTATTGGCACTGGTGTTTCATCATCTGCAAGCAGCATGTGTCTTCATGGTTCAGTGTAAACACTGTAACGGTCTACAGAGCAGAAGTACCGACGAGCGAGCCAAGCAATTTCGTTTAAATGAATATGAGGAGAAAACGTAAACCAGATCACAAGGAAGAGGCACAGCGTGACTTTCTCAGCTGTTGTGATTACTCTGCCGTGAAAGGAAACGGGAAACTTTCTAAAGTTTTTGCATTCCTAGATTCTTCTGCACACAAAGACTAGTCTCTTACTATTACCAGTAAGGGAAAGAAGGACAAAGAAGGTAAGGGCTTACACAATATTTGCCTCTGCTCATTTAAATACAGGTAGTCCTTGACATACGGCCATGATTGAGTCCAAAGTTTCTGTTGTTAAGTGAAACATTGGTTAAGTATGTTTTGTCTCATTTTACGACTTTTCTTGCCACAATTGTTAAGTGAACAATGGGGAAGCCAATTGTTAAGTGAATCCAGCTTCCCCATTGACCTTGCTTGCCAGAATGTCGCAAAAGGTGATCACAGGACCCTGGGACACAGCAAAGGTCATAAATATGAACCCGTTGCCAAGCATCTGAGTTTTGATCCAGTGATCATGGGGATGATGCAAAGGTTGTAACTGTGAAAAACAGTCATAAATCGAGATTTTTTCAGTGCCATTGTAACTTTGAATGGACACTAAATGAACTGCTGCAGAGGTGGGTTGCAAATCCTGGCGCTACCGGTTCGCTCGTGCTTGCGCACACGCTTATGATGCTTCTGCACATGCGCAGAAGTGTCCGGGTGGGTAGGCAGAGCCTCCCGCCACCACTACCAATTTGCCCAATCCAGGCCGAACCGGGAATAACTCACCTCTGAACTGCTGTAAGTCGAGGATTACCTGTGTATCACAAGTGAAATGCTACCGGTTTGGACCAGATTGCCCGAAACGGTAGTAAAAAATGCTACTGGTTGACCCGAACCAATATTTCCGACGATCAGCTGTGACACATGATTTATATTAGCTAGAAAGCAGGATTTCCTGCTTTCTAGCTAATCTAAATTGCGTGGCACAGCGGATTCCCCTCCCTCTCAGTTCTACTAACCTTTGCAGGCGGGCTCAGTAGCAGCCTCTGCCCACCTGCCCGGACCTCATCATGCCCATTCTTGAGGCTCTGCGCATGTGCGGAACGTCCTCACTTTTGCATGCGCTCACATTTGTGAACCGGTAGTGAAAGTAAGTACATTTCACCCCTGCTGTGTATGGATGCACATTTAGAACTGAGAACTATACAGTAGTTCAAATGGAATGCAAGACCTTTCATCATAGCAGGGAAGGCTGTATTCTTGCACTGCGTTTCGGCAGTAGGTACACTGGCAAAAGAGAAAGGAGTCCCAGGGGACTTGTGGGAAGAACAGGCTTAGCAAATGCCTCTTCATGCTAGGCGTTGGCATCTTCTGGATGGGCAGCTGGTAATTGCTTTCCAATGAGTATAGTGCAAACGATGGGATGCCAGTACGTGCCAGCTGTGCATATGGAACTATATACGTGCACAAACAGAGCTCAGGTTATTTGGATTTCCTCCAGAATTCAATTAAGAGATGTGAGCCATCAGCAGTCTTGGTAAGTCTCTATACTGGCCAACATTTTATGACCTGCTTCATTGAAAGCTTTTAAACGGCTTGCAATAAATTCCCAGGAAAGGACAATAAACAACCATGGTAGCACTGCCCATTTTAAAGCCACGATTCATAGATCATTTTAAAGAACTAGATATCGATGTCTGACTTCAGAAACAAAATATTAATTCTTTTGCCAGAATTGAAACCCTGGGCTTTAATCTCTTTCACTATAATTTTTTCTTGAGCATTGGAGAGTTTCCATAGCTCACTCTACAACTGATATCCCTTTGCACGTTCTCAGTTTATATGTTATAATTGTTCCTATTTCAAAGCCTGGTCCAAAAATGAACTCATTGTTAAAAAAAAGCATGAGCGTTTCTGCCTGGGGGCTTTGCAATAAAACATGAATCCTTGCTGGGCTTATTTCTTCGGATGGTCCAAGAGAGTTTCCAATTATTTCCGCAAAGGGGAAAAAAAAGGCTTATTCACGTTTAAATTTAATAATTCTATTGCATTATAAAATGTTTTGTGATCTAAATCCAACAGGGTTTTAAGAACCAAAGAAGTATCCTAACCTGATGAATATGCACCATATACTGATGTGGATAAAGAGGGGAGTAGATAGGCAGGGTAATATTTTTTTTTTACAGCTTCTACACAGTGAAATGGATGCAGAGAAAGTTCCTGAGTTTTACGCCTAAAGCTTTGATAAATGGTTTGATGGATTTATCTCAAGTACAAGAAAACAAAGCAAAAAAACCACTGTGATTTGTGGTGGTGGGATGGAGCAACAAAGCCTTGAGCTAGGAATAAAACGTAATGAGTAGCTTTAATGATCTCCACAATGTATGAAAATCCATGCTGACTTTATAAAGAATGGCAAGAGGAAATGGGCCGTTTCCTATGCTAAAAATATAACAATACGGCCTCTCACAACACTTCTTCTGCTGCCAATAACCATTTGTTAAGAAGGTGTCATCACTCAAGATATTTGGGGATAAATGCAGGATTTCCCCCGCTTGCATCTAACCACAGCACAAATATGTCTTGACAACATATGTCTTCTACCTATCCTAATGTAAGGGTCTGTGGGAATGATTTTAAGAGACAGGAGGAAGAGGTATCGTCTAAACAGCCACCACACGAAAGTTATCTCAGCCCACAGAAGGAAAAGGGAAGCCGGAAGTGGCTCAGAAGAGATCTGATTGTTGTTTTGTTTCATTCCCCAAACTAGGTAACATCATCAATGATACTAGATGATCAGTGGTGGGATTCAATTTTTTTTACTGTGGGCGTGGCTAGGTGGGCGTGGCATGGCTTGGTGGGCGTGGATGGCGGGCATAGCTTGGTGGGCATGGCCGGGGAAGGTTACTGCAAAATCTCCATATCCTCACCATGCCACTAACCTGCTTTCCAGCTCCGTTCTCCTGTTCAGGGCAAGAAAAGAAGATCGGCTGGGAGGCAGCAGGGGCGGAGCCAGCATATTTGCAGGTTCTCCAAACTACTCAAATTTTCCACTACCAGTTCCCCAGAACCTGTTAGAACTAGCGGTACACCACCTCTGTAGAGGATGCCGTCGCACCAATGATGTTACCTCGTTTGGGTAATGAAATGTCTGCAAAACATCAACCAAGCTCAGAGAGCACCAAGGACTCCTCATTTCAACCCTGAGCTCCAAATATTCTCCTTTACTGGTATCAGAAGAGACCCTTCCCAGTTTTCTGGAAAGTAAAAGTAGATGCAATGGTATGTGGGAAAGATCTGGAGAAACAGAATGAAGAAATGCTGCTTAGGGAACAGTCAGATAAGACAAGTCATAGAGATGGACGAAGAAAAAGGCTCAGAAGGAAGTCTCTAACTCAGTGGTAATCAACCTGGTCTCTACCGCTCACTAGTGGGCGTTCCAGCTTTCATGGTGGGTGGTAGGGGTTTTGTCCGATATTGAAGCATTTTCCTTTTTTAATTTAATTGACTTCCCCACTTTATAAATCACCATTACTGTGGAACCGGTGGGTGGTTAGAAAATTTTACTACTAACAGAGATGCAAAAGTGGGTGGTAGGTATAAAAAGGTTGACTACCCCTGCTCTAACTGATTATGTTCTATTTGGTTCCCCCTCCCTCCTTTCCTATATAATCACTATTCAATCTAGACTTTTTTTATTGCTCTATTTTAACAAACTTTAAAAAATTCTGACAAAACTGTTGGATTCTGCACATGCTGGACTAGGATAGGGGGAGACCAAGTCCACAATGAACTATGACAGTTCTGAGAAATTGCAAGAGTAATATCACCTTGGTGTAGTTGTCATTTTTATCAGCCACTACTAATATAAATAAGCGTCATTCGTTTTGCTGGACAGCTAATATCATTGCTTGTTCATTGCAGAGCCTGTCTAAAGGGTCATCCTTCACTTTATCTAAATTTTCTTCAAAGAAGCATACATTTCTTGTATGCACAGACTATGACTGAGATCATACCTCACATACTGCATGGTTTGTTTAAAATACCATTTTTAGCCATAGAATCAAAGGTACATGGTGCAGAAAACTTGCTGAAGCTAAGCATATTCTAAGATCGTTTTTATTATTCTAGAGATCAACCTGTCACAGAATCTTAAGAATTGGAGGCGGCTATTCTAGTAATAGCAAGGCATTCACACAGAACCTCTCAGCAGCTTTTTGAAACAGCTTTTGCCTTTTTCCAGGATACATCAGATGCAATGTATTGCCAGGAAAGGATATTTAAAGTTAAAACAATCTGCCACAGGAGTTACACACATGTTTTTTACACGCTCTGATGTACTTTCTCTCTTTGGAACCTGAAAAGCTACACTGCCCTATTGGTGCATTTCTATAAAACATGCAATAAGACTTGTTTTTGACCATGCTGACCTAAAATTTGAAGATGTCTACAGAGCGATCTTTCATTTTCTCAGGTACTGATATTAGAGTGGTTGCTCTATAAGTTTCCAGGTGTGTCTTTTTCTCTCTCTATTGAAGCTAGGGAATAGATTTGCTCTCTTCCAATCTTCCAGCATTTTACTCATTCTTCAGAGTTTCTCAAAGTTAATCGATAAAAAGTTTGATCAAGCCACTAGCAACTTCCATCAGTGCCTTGGGTGTTGGAAGGGGAATCTGAACTCATTCATTGTCAGAAGGCACTTCACAACTATGTTTCTGCCAAGGTCAAGCTTGAACTCTACCCAACCAGTGCTAACAATCTCTTGATAGAATGAATACTGTTTTCCTAAAAGAAAATCATTCTAACCTAGCATCGGCAACCAACTTTTGGTTTTTTCCTTTTATGTGGACTTGCTGTGAAAATTTTAAATTAACAGACATTGTTAATTTGCGTTAATCCCACCTGCAATTTGATAGATTTTGAATGCAATGGATGAAATTTCCATTTGACGTTCCCCCAAATTCCAGATATCCATTGCATTTGAAGAAATCCAGATTAGGTATTATAATATGCTTTTTATATCATTTCTGTAATGACATGATTTGACAAATGTTGCAAATCAAGTAATCCACACTGATTTGCATCATTTGTGTCAAGAATACAAGTACGGTATATGCCTCCTTTCACTTTTTGAAAAAGAAAGCTGTCAATATGGTAAGTCAAGAGTTGCCAAAAATCTTGCTTGAATTTCAGTGTAGGACCTTAGATTGATTGATTGTAGAACATAGAAGGAGAAAATGTTTTCTGAACTGGTGTTCTTCAAATATGAAACGTGGGTGAGTTTCCTACCGACAGAATTTCTACTTTGTGATTTATCATTTTTGTCCAATAATTTGCTTTATATGGAAAAGAATCATCTTTATGTGATTTATGTCAAGATACTGTTTCCACGAAAATAAGACCTCCCCGGATAATAAGCCCAAATGGGCTTTTGAACGCATGTGCTACAATAAGCCCTTCCCTGAAAATAAGCCCTCCCCAAAAATATTGCCACACAGCAGCAGCCATGAGGTGACCACACTCACCACCTCCTACACCTCAAAAATAATAAGACTTCCTAAAAAATCACACCAAGCACTTATTTCAGAGGTCAAAAGAAAATAAGACCCTGTCCTATTTTCATGGAAACACGGTAGCCAATTTGTGCCAAAGCTCTAGAAACATGCAAAGACATTTTCTCACCAAAACCCCTTTCTGCCTTCAGTCATACATTTATTATTTCACTGTGTGTCTTGTCTCTTACTTACTTTCATACTTACAAACAGCTGCAGTTGGATGGCCATCATCAACCTCTTGTCCAACTCCCCCCCCCCCCATAAAAAAAGGAAAAGAAATCTGCTAAGACTAGAAACAAAGATTGACATATTATGTCATGTCAAAGCTGATGAAGGATCCTCAACCATAGGTTCTCCTTCCCAGCGTATTTCCATAGGTGCAGATTCGTTTTTTGGATCATTGAATGCCATGGTCAGCTGCCCCTCCAGGGCGTAGGCTTGCGGCTTGCATATTTGAGTTGATGGTGTCTTGCCAGCTCTCTTTTGGATGTCCGTGAGGTCGCTAGCCATTGACTTCTAGTTGGTAGGCAGTTTTGGCAACAGTGGAAGGTCTGCTCTTTGGACCTGTCCATACCAGCAGAGCCCTCCTCAACCATAGTTTGAACATGGAGAAATCTACCGTACCCAACATATTGAAGAATGCTAATCAAAGTTGTTTTTAAAATATATTATTTTTATTAAAAACTTTTTAAAAGAAAGATGAAAATGAATACAAACTAAAATATACCATGTTTTCCCGAAAATAAGACAGGTTCTTATTTTCGGGGGAGGTCTTATAATTTTTGAGGTGCAAGAGGTGGTGAGTGTGGTCACCTCGTGGCTGCTGCTGCGTAGCAATATTTTTGGGAAGGGCTTATTTTCGGGGGAGGTCTTATTTTAGCCCATGTGCTCAAAAGCCCGATTGGACTTATTATTCAGGAAGGTCTTTTTTTGGGGGGGGGGGGGGAAACAGGGTAGTAAGAAAAAGAAAATAAAAATAAAAAAATCAAAGAAAAAGCTAAAAGCACAAGAAAAAAAAAGAGAAAAAAGAAAAACAGAAAGAAAGCAAGAAGTGGCTACCAATATTCTTCACAGCCATTATAAATACAATAATATTTTAACCTTTCTTTAAATCATGTTTGTCTTCTTTCTATAACCTAATTCTTTCTGATCAAATTAAAATTTCGTTTTTTCCCCCTTTTTTATGCAAAATGTCTCTTGCCTTGGCCATGAAAGCCAGCTGGGTAACTTTGGGCCAGCCTCTCTCTCTCTCAGCCCAACCACCCTCCTCACAGGGTTGTTGTTGTGGGAAAGAAGAAATATTAACCGTATTTGCCACCTTGTAAAATTAAGGATACAAATAAATATAAATAAACAAATTCTTCCATAGTGTAATCCAATTCTTTCATTGTAATCATATATTAAAATAATCTTCTATGACTATTTTTCTAGTGTATTCATCAATTTTAAAAAGAAAAGTTCTGGCTTCAATAGAATATTAATCTTTAAAATCATTTTTAAAATCATCATGGTCAAAGTGGAAACTAAGGGGTTTTTAAATTAGATTCTTAATTCATGTTTTAAGGGGCTCCAGGGAGGGGGGGCAAATTGAGACTAGGGTGGTGGGTGAGGGGGAAAACCCACCGGGGAGTGTCTCCAGGCCGGCTAATGGCCCCAACGGGGAGGCCGTAGTGTCCAGAATTGGGGAGGGGGTGAGGGTCTGTTCAACAGAGGGCCACTCTATCAGGACTGTGTGTGGGAGGGGCAGGTATGGCAGGAGCCGAGGGCCATATCATTTAAGGGGAGGGCGCACCCGCTGCTTGCGAGCAGTGGCGCGCTCCGGCCTTCACGGCTCCTCTTGCGAACCAGGAGGTTCAGGATCTCAGGGCCTGGGCCTTCAGCTGATGTTGTGTAATGCCAGGTCTGTGGTTAATAAAGCCCCCCTCATTTATGTTCTGGTTTTGGAGGGGGGGCAGACCTGGCGGGTAATACGGAGACCTGGTTGGGCCAAGAGGGGGGGGTGCCCCTCATTGAAATGTGCCCACCGGGCTACCGTGCATTTCACCAGCCAAGAGCCCAGGGTTGGGGTGGGGGTGGGGGGTGGCAGTTATTATAAAGGAGGGCCTGGATCCGAGGGAGACCACTGTGCTGCAGATAGCCAGCTGTGAGTCTCTATGTGTGAAGTGGGGTCATGGGAGGCAGCTGGGCTTGCTGATTGTGTACCTGGCTCCCCGCTCCGTATCAGCAGGCCTACCCGAGCTTCTCAAAGTGATAGCCGAGATGGCGGTTGATACCCCCAGGCTGTTAGTCATGGGGGATTTCAACATGCCATCGATAGGCAAAGCATCTGAGATGGCACGGGAGTTCATGGCCTCCATGATGGCCATGGACCTGACTCAGTTAGTTCATGACCTCACCCACAATGGAGGACACACACTGGACTTGGTTTTTGCCTCCAGCCAGTGGTTGAGTGATCTTGGTTTAGGGGAAATAGTCGTTGAACCCCTGTCATGGTCAGATCACTCTCTCCTTCGGCTGAGCTTTCCAACCGCTGCATCCCACCGCGGGGAGGCGGAAACGGAAGCGATGAGATGGTTCCGCCCCAGGTGCCTGATGGACCCTGAGAGGTTCCAGATGGAGCTTGGGCCAATACCTGAGACCCTGACCCGCGACTCGACTGAGGACCTAGTGGCCGCTTGGAATAGTGCGGCCACGGGGCCCTGGACCGGGTCGTGCCTTTGCAGCCTCTCACCCGACACCGAATCACCTTGGCTTCCTGGTTTTCCGAGGAGCTGAGGGTGATGAAGCGTCAGAAGAGACGCCTAGAGAGTGGTTGGAGGGCCACCTGCTCCGTGTCTGACCGGACACTGGTAAGGTCTCATTTGAAGACCTACCTAGTGGTGATAGAAGCGGCGAAGCATAACTACTTCTCCGCTCTTATCGTGTCTGCAGATAACCGGCCTCTTCATCAGAGGGCGCGGGATGCCCCCTTGCAGGGTCGTGCAGAGGAATTTGGGTGTTATCTGCATGATAAAATTGATCAGATCCAGGATCGGCTGGCCTCTGACTGGTCTAGTTCAGACGGGTTGACAGAGGCAGGTCTTGAGTCTGTTATCTGGGAAGAGTTCGATCCTGTGACTCTTGAGGACATGGACAGGATGCTGGGGCAGCTGAACGCCACCACATGTTTACTGGACCCATGTCCCTCCTGGCTGATACTGGCCTCCCTCGGCACCTGGATGAAGCTGTCTATCTGGACTCGCGCCAGTCCGGCTTTTGGCCTGGGTACAGCATGGAGATGGCATTGGTCATGTTGGTGGATGATCTCTGGAGGGCTCGGGATAGGGGATGTTCCTCTATCCTGGTCCTGTTAGATCTCTCAGCGGCTTCCAATACCATCGACCATGGTATCATGTTGCACCGGCTGGAGGGGCTGGGGGTGGGGGGCACCATCCTACGGTGGTTCTTCTCCTACCTCTTCGACCGGTCGCAATTTGTGTTGGCAGGAGGGCAGAGGTCGACGTCGAGGTGACTCACTTGTGGGGTGCCACAGCGGTTGGTTCTCTTGCCTCTCCTGTTCAACATCTATATGAAGCCGTTGGGTGAGATAACCCGTGGTTTTGGGGTAGAGTTCCATCAGAACGCTGATGATACTCAGCTGTACATCTCTAGCCCGGGCCACCCCAACGATGCCGTGGAAGTGATGTCCCGGTGTCTGGAGGCCGTGCGAGTTTGGATGGGGAGAAACAGGCTCCGACTCAACCCGTCCAAGAACGAGTGGCTGTGGCTTCCGGTGTCACGATATAGCCAGCTGGTGCCATCGCTGGCTATTGGGGGCGAGTCATTGGCCCCTACAGAGAGGGCTCGCAACTTGGGTGTCCTCCTGGATTCTCGGCTAACTCTAGAAGATCATATGACAGCCATGGCCAGGGGCGCTTTTTATCAGGTTTGCCTGATACGCCAGTTGCGCCCCTTTCTGGATCGTGATGCTTTACGCATGATCCAGAAATGCCGAGGGTCACCCAAGCCCTCGGCATTTCCCATCTGGACTACTGCAACGCTCTCTACATGGACCTTCCCTTGAGGTGCACCCGGAGACTCCAGTTAGTTCAGAATGCGGCTGCACAGGGGATTCTGGGAGCGTCTAGATGCTCCCACATGACACCTCTCCTGCGCAAGCTGCACTGGCTGCCTGTGGCTTTCCGGGTGCACTTCAAGGTATTAGTAACCACCTTCAAAGCGCTCCATGGCAAGGGACCTGGTTATCTGCAAGACTGCCTCCTGCTACCAAATACCTCCCACCGACCAGTTCGCTCCCACAGAGAGGGCCTCCTCAGGGTGCTGTCGGCCAGGCAATGCCGGCTGGCAACCCACAGGGGGAGAGCCTTCTCTGTGGTAGTTCCTGCCCTCTGGAATGACGTGCCCCCTGACCCACGGACAATCACAGACCTGCACCAGTTCCGTCGGGCCTTGAAGACCCATTTGTTTCATGTGGCCAGCCTGGCGTAGTTTTTAAATTGTTTTAGTAAGGGTTTTTAACAGGATTTTAGTCAGGCTAGCTACTTAATAGACGTTTAACTGTATTTTATGTTTTATATCATTTACTTTTATTAGTGCCTGTACACCGCTCTGAGTCCCGGAAGGGAGAAGGGTGGAATAATTTTTATTATAATAATAATAATAATAATAATAATAATAATAATAATAATAATAATAATAATAATAATAATAATAAATTAATCCACTGGTCATTATGTAAATAATATGGTTTACCTGTATCCAGAATGTCATGGGAACACAAAGTAGAAAAGGTTATTGAGAATGAGAGGGTGAAGATCTTGTGGGACTTTCGAATACAAACAGACCGTCATTTGGAGCATAACACACCAGATATCACGGTTGTAGAAGGCCGAAGTGTACAGTTCATTGATATCGCTGTTCCTGGAGATGCCAGAGTCCAAGAAAAAGAACTAGAAAAAATCATGAAATATCGCGACCTGGCCATCGAAACCACACGGCTATGGATGAAGCATGTCACAGTGACGCCCATTGTCATCGGGGCACTTGGCATCATGTCCAAGAATTTTAATAAATATCTCAGCAAATTGCAGCTTCCTGCAATAACACCAGCGGAACTGCAAAAAACGGCGCTACTTGGCACATGTTATATTCTACGAAGATACTTGGTTGATACCTAGGATGCTGGCAGCAAACTGTATCAACAATTAGCACCAGTCAATAGTATTTGTAATATGCATTTTTAAATGTTCAGTTGGCTGAGTTTCATGTTTTAAGAATAAAGTAAATAAAGTTAATAATAATAATAATAATAATAATAATAATAAGTATCAATGTATGTACTGTATTTCAATCCATTTCTTAAAGATGCTAATGTCTATCTTTGTCTGACATAACTGCGTGCATTAGAAATTCATCTGTAGAAAAGATTGAGAAAATGCCTTCATTCTATGTAGAACATGACACAAGGAAGAATATATGTTCAAGGGAGATAGTGTTTAAGAATAAAGCTCTTAAAAATTTATGAGCACTTTTGTCGATACATTTGAGTTACTCCTCCCAACCCTCCTTTTTTCCACTGGTTTTCCATGCGCCTATCACTTTATAGGAGTTGGCTTTATGTGAGGTTTAAACCGGAAAATAACTCCTGCATAAAGTGTGAGAAGCCTATCTATGCCTTAATATCTCTAACCTGCACGCCTTCAATTGTTCCATTTTAAATGGGATCACTGATGCATATTTTAAACGTTCAAAGTCTAAAGTTAATGCTTTCGACATATAAGCACCTTATAATATGCTCCTTATTGGCGATGCTTTCTACAATTTCACCAACTTGAACTTTACAGCTACTCGTACGGGAAGCTGTTAGCGAAGAAAGCCACTCGCTAATGGGCATTTTGGAAAACATTACATGGGTTGGAGCGCTGAAGAAAACCCCAGCCGAAGAGAATTTCAGAAAGGGATAATTCTTAATGGCCTGCGATGCCAGCTCTCCATATACAAAAGAGCCGAATGAAAGCAGCTCAATGCTTCCCCCTCTTTCTTTTGTGGAAAGCTGGAAAACTGTTTGATAATAGAACACAAAGGATCATGGAAGAAGGATCAGCGGGTGCCCAGTCTGTATTCTTTCATGCTTGGTTTATGTTCCCACTTTCATAATAAATTATCTAAGAAGACAGAGCGAGTGGCGGTGCACTAGCTGCTTGGGTGGTTCCATCCAAATTTTACAACTACGAGGAGGTCTGCTTTTGCTGCCACCATTTCCCTGCTTTTAAAAGCAGCACAGCGTCTCCTAACACATCCCAAGAGTAAGAGAACGGGAGGGAAATGAGTTTTGCTCAGCTGAGCGATGGCGAGTAGCAAATTTATGATGGGAGACTCTGGGAGCAGCCACAGGAGGCTTTCAATCCTGGTTTCTCTGGCTCCCTGCTTGCCCTAATTCAAGGGCTGGTTGATGGCTTCAATAATGCTGTTGTACTAGTATATACACTTACCTCCAGCCATTGTTTGGATTTAATGGCCCATGCCTACACTGGAAAGAGCACCAGAATATTTTGTTGGTTTTAAAATAGTTAGCCTAACCATCATTCTTCTTTTAAAAACATTTTTAAAAACATGAAAGTAAAGGAGAAAAGAAGAAAAAAGCATTAATTGCAACTCTTTTCAGCAGAGTAGGACGAAAGTAGTATGGCACAGCCTCCCATTTTATTTCTACATACTGAGTATACTAGCTATTTCTATAATAACAGACTTAGCTTATCAGTAGATCCCAAACTTTTTTGCTGTTACAAAGTCTAGAACCAGTTTCCAATTAGAAACAAAACTATTGTTTTCTTTGATTACAGAAGCTAATTTGGCCATCTCTGCAAGCTCTAGCAATTTTCCTATCCATCATTCTTCCATTGTGAGGATTAATATCAGTGGTGGGATTCAATTTTTTTGCTACCAGTTCTGTGGGCATGGCTTGGTGGGAGTGGTTTAGTGGGTGTGGCAGGGGAAGGATAAAATGTAAAATCTCCATTCCCACCCCACTCCAGGGGAAGGTTACTGCAAAATCTCCATTTCCTCGCCATTAGCTGGGACTCGGGAGGCAGAGAATAGATGGAGGCGGGGCCAGAAGAGGTGGAATTTATCGGTTCTCTGAATTACTCTTCTTTTTTTGTTATTGTAAGCCACCTAGAGTAGCCCCACAGCGAGATAGATGACAAGTAATTTTAACAAATGAATAAATAAAATATGGCTCTCTCGTGATTATCTTGGAATATTCACTTAAATAGGAGAACAAACTGATGTAGTGTATCTAGTGTCCTCTGAATATAGCTGTTATAAACCTCTATATTACTATTTGAGATCAAAAGAATATATGTAGCTCAGCATTGAACTGTGGAGTCCTTGGTGGTCCATAATGCATCTTCTTCTTGGCGCAAACAACCAAGCTCAGACAGCATCAAGGACTCCACTATTTGAGACAATTCCTACTACTATTCTTTGATTAAAGTAGTGCAGTGCCAATCTGACTCCATTTTCCTATTGGTTTAATGGACTAACTCTGACTAAAGGCTTTATTTTCAGGCTCAGAATCAGCAAAGTGAAAGTGAGCCAGGATGCAGTCCAGGAGGGAGGAGAAATGGGGAGATGAGATTTTGTAAAACTGGCAGCAGATCTGAGGAGGCCTCTGATCTTCTAGCAATGCAAGGCAAGCCATCTTGGCAAAGGATCACTGCATGACTGAACATTTTATATGAAGCTGTTGGAAACGTGCCTGGAGAACGTTTGCCAAGCAGGAAGAAATGCTACAGAAGTGGAACGTTCCATCTTTAAAGTCATCTTTGGATGAAGAAGAGCACAGCTTATCAAGGGAGAGAGACTGGCTGAACACCCCAGCTTTGGGAGTTGAATGAGCTCATAGTTAGCAGCGAGAAATTCTTGATACAACAACAATAGCAAAAAGTTGACTGAAATAGCAATGGCAACACCAACAACTAAATGTAATACAGACATGGATTACACAATAGATTTCTGTTGATTTTTGAAGACCGGCCAAATAAATGCCATCCTGTAATAGTGCTCATCAACTACTTGCAAATAGTCTCTTTTTCTCAAGATGTTAGAAAGGAGGGTAATAGACTCCATGTGTTAGGGATGAAACACATTGTTTGGATTTATTTCAATCTGGATTCAACCTTTGCTTGGATCTTGCCAATTCTTAATTTCCTGATGGGTGACACTCAAAAAAAGGAGAAATTTGAGGTTTTTAAAAATCTTTTAGTGGAATTGGATATTATCAAACATGGCATCTTGTCTGGCCCATTCTGTAGAATGTGTTTCGGTACGATAGACGGTATGGTGTTTTATTTCTACCTATAATAATTTCAAGAAGATAATATTGCAAGATTTCCTTCATAGAACTTTTGCAATAATTCTCCCATACTGGATAAACTCCTACTAAAAGGAATCATACCAGGTTTTAAAATAAGCATTGCTCATATAATAACCACCCTCAGATCTATTTCTTTGTCAACTGGTAGGTGATCCTATGCAAAGGATGAGTCAGAGCCAGAATTTAGAATAGACTGGGTAAAGTTTTAGTTGACTCTTTATTTGTTAGTTTGTTTGTTTGTTTATTTATTAGATCCATATGCAATCTGACTTATTTTATTTATTATTTTATTGGATTTATCAACCGCCCCCTCTCCCCGAAGGGACTCGGGGCGGTGCACAGGAAATTAAAAAACATATAAATATAACAATTATAAATATTTAAAACCACATTAAATAACTATCGCCCTGTGCTAAAATTTAACTCATTAAAACTATTCCCCTTAAAATCCCGATTAAACAATTTATCTCCCAGACTACAGGCTAGGTGCAGTAGGTTAGGCCAGGCCGGCCTGATGGAAAAGATAGGTCTTTAACTTTTGGCGGAAGGAGCGGAAGTCCGTTGTAGTTCTAAGTTCGGGGGGCAGGTCGTTCCAGAGAGTTGGGCATGCCACAGAGAAGGCCCTTCCCCTGGGCGTCGCCCACTGGCATTGCCTAGTGGATGGCACCCGGAGAAGTCCCTCTCTGTGGGACTCAGAATTACTCTTATCATTAGACACTAAAGCAGCACATGATCGCAGGAGGTATTGCTAATTTCTTTGATAGTAAATAGTTTAATCATATTCTTTACAAAGTTATGTAAGAAGCCCTCTTTGGATCCAGCTTTATTAAACAACTACCGTCCAGTCTCCAACCTTCCCTTTCTGGCGAAGGTTGTTGAGAGTGTGGTGGCACAACAGTTTCCCCGTCACCTGGAGGAAGTTGACTATCTAGACCCGCGCCAGTCCGGCTTTCGGCCCGGGCATAGCACCGAGACGGCATTGGTCGTGTTGGTCGATGATCTCTGGAGGGCCAGAGATGGGGGTTGCTCCTCCATCCTGGTCCTATTAGACCTCTCGGCGGCTTTCGATACCATCGACCATGGTATCCTATTGCATCGGCTGGGGGGGTTGGGGGTGGGAGGCACCGTTTTACAGTGGTTCTCCTCCTACCTCTCTGGCCGATCGCAATTTGTGTTGGCAGGAGAGCAGAGGTCGACCTCGAGACCCCTCACATGTGGGGTGCCTCAGGGGTCGGTCCTCTCACCTCTCCTGTTCAACACATATATGAAGCCGCTGGGCGAGATCATCCGTGGTTTTGGGGTAGAGTATCATCTCTACGCTGATGATACTCAGCTGTATATATCTACCCCAAACCACCCCAACGATGCCGTAGCGGTGATGTGCCAGTGCCTGGAAGCCGTGCGGATCTGGATGGGAAGTAACGGATTCAGGCTCAACCCGACCAAGACCGAGTGGCTGTGGTTTCCGGCTGCCCGATTCAACCAGATGATTCCATCTCTGGCCATAGGGGGCGAACATCTTGCCCCTGTGGATGGGGCGCGCAACTTGGGTGTCCTCCTGGATACCCGGCTGTCCATGGAAGATCAAGTGACAGCCGTGGCCAGGAGGGCGTTTTACCAGGTTCGCCTGGTACGCCAGTTGCGCCCCCTATTGGATCGGGACGCCCTTCGCACAGTCACTCATGCTCTCGTGACATTTCGACTGGATTATTGCAACTCTCTCTACATGGGGCTCCCCTTGAGGTGCACCCGGAGACTTCAGTTGGTCCAGAACGCAGCCGCGCGAGCAATTATGGGCACCTCCAGGTTCGCCCACGTTACACCGCTCTTGCGCGAGCTGCACTGGCTACCTGTCGTCTTCCGGGTGCGCTTCAAGGTGTTAGTTATCATCTTCAAAGCGCTCCATGGCTCGGGACCTAGTTACCTGCAGGATCAGATCCTGCCCCATACATCCTCACGGCCGATTCGCTCCCACAGAGAGGGACATCTCTGGGTGCCGTCCACTAGACTTTGTCAGCGGGCGACGCCCAGGGGAAGGGCCCTCTCTGTGGCGGGCCCAGCCCTCTGGAACGACCTTCCCCCCGATATTAGGACAACTACGGACCTCCGCTCCTTCCGTCTGAAACTAAAGACACATCTTTTTTGCTTGGCCGGCCTAGGATAGGATAGTCTCTGTTGTGTCCTCGAGACCGGTCGCAGGTCGAGGACACAACAGTCTCTGTTAAGATTAAGGGATTTTATGAGGGATTTTAGCGCAGGGACATATGTTTAATCTATTTTTAACTTAGTTATTTAGTTATTTATTTATTTATATTTATGGTTTTAATTCTCTATCTGTTTGGTTTTAGTTGCTTTTAATACCCTGTGCCCCGCCTCGAGTCCCCTCGGGGAGAGAGAGCGGGATATAAATAAAATTATTATTATTATTTATTATGTTTTTGAGACTCCTCACCATTGTTTATAGCAGTGTTTCTCAACCTTGGCAACTTTAAGATGTATTGTGTTTGATGTATTGGCTGGGAAATTCTCGGAGTTGAACTCCACATATCCTAAAGTCACCTAGATTGAAAAGAAAATCTCAATGCAGAGTATGGCTACCAACATTTTAACTAGTGCAGCCAGTTTTTTCTTATCATATCAATTTTAAAAGAGCTGCACCTGTTCTCTATTTAGTTTGGAATCCAATGAAAGATACTGGGATTTACCTTTAAGGCCATACATGTCTTAAGATCCCAATTCTTAGAGCTTTTTTTGTAAATCCAATATTGGGAACTTATTCAGGTCACTCTCTTAGTTTGTCCTTTGTATACCCCTTTTAATTATTAAGCTGGTTAAGGCAATAGCCAATATACAGGTTGTAGATGCAGTGTAGCGTTTTTTTCCATATTATTAATGTAGCCCGCCATTTTTAAATCCACTTTCAGATCAAACTCAGTCTTGTCCAGTAAAGCCTTCCATAACATCTTTTAAACATAGTCAGTCTATATAAGTAAAGACTCTTAAAATTAACTTCTGGATTCTCCATTGAAAAATATCCTTCCAAAAGTCCAATGTTAAAATATTTGCTTTATTTAAGAATTCAAAACAAAGTATTTTCCCATGGGAAGAATTCTTATAATGAATTAAAAAATCTTATTTCAAAACCATCTGGACCTTTAGTCCATCCAAAATCAAACTTCTAATTACCGGTATCCTTTTGCTGTTTATTCCAAACTAAAACCCTTTTAAAAACCCTCTTAAACTTGTATTTAAAACTTCTTTCACTGAGGATTAAAGGAAATTCACCTTGTTTTTCCAGATTTGTCGATCTAAAAATGCATAAAAGCTGAAAAGCAGTTAACAAGCAATTTCCAAAAATATTTAGAAAAAAGAAGTATGTGAACCCAGTGTCCTTTTGAAGGTGCTGGATATTGTTTCAGCAAGTTGGGTATTCTCTTATCTCCCAGAGATGAGAGAATACTCAACTAGCGACTGCAGTCTGCTGATGAGGAGCAATTGTCTGGAGCACTTATGGATGATATTCAGTCCTCTCTCTTGTCCAGAGAGAAATTACAAAAAGCCAATCTACTTACTCACTCTTCATTCCACCATGATCTTCACCATTTCTTTTCCAAAAGTGGAATTTTAAGATATTTTGTTTAGGCCCTTACGTTGGTGCCTTCCTTGTGGGAAACATGTACAAATTAACAACAAAGAAGAGGTTCCTTTGGTACTGATTCTCTGAAATGGGAAATCTTATTCCAAAAAGCGTGCCTGGAGCTCTATTTAAGGCACCTCATTCAAAAGTGTTTGCTTGGGGGTGCAAGTATAATTTGGGGGGGGGGGGGGATCAATTTTCAATGTATAGTTCCACTACTATTTTATTTTAGCCTTGATGATTTTGTGATTTTAATTAACAGTTTACGATATATGGGTTGTTCACAGTCCTAGAACCTACTGAATGAAGAGTGGCATAACAAAATTTTAGAAAAACAGTAAATAATAAAAGTTTGTGCCTCAGCAGAAAATAAATCATATTCACAGAAGACAGCATTGCTTTATTGTTGCTTGAACAAACTCTTTTTGATAGTTCAATAAAAGATTAAGGTCCAGGATGTCTTAAGAATAAATGTCACAGTTGAGACGGTGTCTTTGGGACAGCAGACATGCCCTTTTAATTAAATCTTATGTGCTAATAAAGCCAACTAAGGAAAAAAAATCTGAAAGTCATTTAAAAAGAAATTCCTGTCGAAACAAATGTTAATGTCTTAGGTCTTAGTTCTTCTCCTGACAGGGCAAGAGTAAATTGAATTTTTATATTTGTTTCTTCCCAGGTCAGTAGAATTTATCTCTATGGCCTTATCAGAGAGAGTTCAAGATGTGTTTAGCTCTGAGTTGGTTGAATTCCAACTTCTTGTACTGCATTGCCTCTTTGGATAGGTTGTCTTGTAATGTGTTTTTTTGTGTGGATGCTTCTGAAAACTCAACATGTCAGGGCTAATGCGTTCTAACATTTCTTTTAGTACAGAGGTAGGTTAGACCCTGTGATGTTAATTTAGCTAAGCCCTAGGATTGGTGATTCTGGGTCATGTGCCCAATTCTCTTGATTTTCTTATTGCTAGTTCTTACTGATGTAGTTGCCCAAAGTTGTGTGTGTGTGTGTACGTACGTACATACATACATACATATACAATATTGCAGGCTCTTGTTTCTCACTATTCCTTATATTTAATCATCCTATGGAAAATGCCAGAGGACTATCTATCTGCTCTTAAGCAGAGATCAGTCTTCTGTAAAGTAGAACTACTCTTTAGTATTATAAATATGGACCATCTTGACTCCATTCCAGAATTTGTTTATTCTGTAGATCTGACATTAAATATCATTTAATAAGGATCTATCATTTGATAGGAGAAACTTGAAGTTCTTAATGTCCAAAGTCTTCACAATGTGTCACTGTGTCAGGTGAAGTCCAATTTATTTTATTTTATTTTATTAAATTTATACCCCGCCCTTCTCCGGAGAGGACCCAGGGCAGGGGTTCAAGAAGAACATAGAACAATTCAGTCAGATTTTTGGCTCAATTATAATTGTAAGTCAAGAATTACCTGTATAAGGTTCTGGGAGAGACTCAAATACTTACTATTTTACATATCAACCTTGAGTCAAATCTGTTTTCAGAGTAGTAACTGAACTAGAGACATATGCCTTTAATGTAGTCATTCTGCATTACATATTAAGGGTTGCTAGACAGAGCCATGTGGCAGCAGATCTAATGCAACTAAGAAAATGAAATGGACCATTGGAATGGACGCACCTTCCATAAATACTAAAAACGTATACAGGGAGGAGAGCCTTCAGTTTCAGCTGCCCTTTGAGTATGAACAATTGCTCGACTTCCTAAGTCCCCCCAGACTACCGGAAGCCTTTCTTGATTAGGACACCCACTCATGGAGAAGTGTGTTGAGTCTTATAGGATGGTTCCTTATTCGGACCTTGAGATCAGCATTCAAAGGATAGGACAACACTAAGTATAATTGTGATAGAACTAACTGCTCCATTAGCAGTCTGCACTGTACAATGAATTCTTGGGAAACAGCTTAGCGAGAGACAAGAAAATAGGCAAAGAAGAATGCTGATTTGGCACTGCTCTTTCAGTATTCTTAAATATTTTACAAAGCAACCTATCCATATTTTCATGCTTGACCTAGTTGGCCTGAATCCAAGATATTAACAGGGAGAAGAAGCAAGTGCACCACAAAGCATCTGAGCAGCAATTTATATCAGAAGAAGGCTGGAAGGTGAAGGGGGAAAAAAACCCTTACGTTTTCTTTGTACTTTATGTCTGGAGGGCAGGATTTATTTAAGAGTGGAGAGAACTCTGGTAACCTTGCTACATTTTTGCTGGGCAGCAATTAAGGAAGTGTTCAAAATGGTGAGGAAAACAGTTTAAAGAAACCTTTATTTTCTCAGTTATATTTTATTTTTATTTACTGTTCACCTTTTTAAACCGCCCCTCTCCCTTTTGTACGCTCCTTTATTGGCATTGCACGATGAAATATTAAAGTATAAAAACGGCATATCAAAATTAAAAATTTAAAAGGAGGCAAGGATGATTAAACCCTGTTAAAAATTAGTTTAAAAGGCAAAGGGAGGGCTCTCAGGGTACCAAAGGGAAGCTGCATAGTCATGGTTTAACTCCTTTTTAGAAGGGGGTAGGCCTGACTCACCTTCCGGGTGGAGGGCAATATTCCACAGGGAAGAGGCAACCACAGAAAGCTGTCTTCCTAGAACCCGCCAGTCAGAATTCTTTAATTCTTTAATCAATGTTAATGAGTTAATAAGATGAGGTGAGCAAGTAAGTTGAAGAAGTTAAATATAATGAAGACACATTGCAGACATTTAAAAAAAACCCATCCTGTACATTATTTGTAACTAGTTGAATAGTTGCCCGGGTATCTATTTATAGGGGGAAAATGTCCGAACCAAATGTAATTTCTAATGTTGGATTTTCCCCCTTACCAGAGGGAGCCTCCTTGTGGAGTACTGTGAAGCTGTTACCATGGCAACTCCACAATGCTGTACAGTAGAAACCATTTTATGACAGTACAGTAGAATCCATTTTAAGGCACAACAGGGTGTATCTTAACAGAACACACATTCCAAGGGGTGTTAGGGGTGTCTTACCCTCACAGTATTTGTTTCCGGAGAGTAAGTCATCTGTGTACCAAGTTTGGTTGAAATTGCTCAAGGCATTCCAGAGTTATTCTGGAATATACACACACAACCATTTAGATAGATAGATAGATAGATAGATAGATAGATAGATAGATAGATAGATAGATAGATAGATAGATAGATAGATAGATAGATAGATAGATAGATAGATAGATATGGATTATAGATAGTCCTTGACCACTATTAAGCCCAAAATTTCTGTTGTTAAATGAGACATTTGTTAAGTGAATTTTGCCTCATGTGACAACCTTTCTTGTCATAGTTGTTAAGTGAATCACTGCAGTTGTTAAGTTAGTAACAAGGTTATTAAGTGAATCTGGCTTCCCCATTGGCTTTGCTTGTTAGAAGGCCGCAAAAGATGATCACTTGATTCCAGTACACTGAAAACATCATAAAGATGAGAGTTGCCAAGCATTTGAATTCTGATCATGTGACCATGGGGATACTGCAGTGGTTGTAAGTATGAAAAATGGTTATGTTGCTTTTTTCAGTGCTGTTGCAATTTTCAATGGTCCTTAAATGAACTGTTGTAAGTTGAGAACGAACTGTATTTTATACCTTCTGCATTTAAATCACATTTTATCCAGTTACATTGTAAACCTTTCTGTAAGAATAACTAAAAGACGAAGGTCCTTTTCAGAAATGACGAGTTCCTCCATCTCCCCAAAAGGTGATGCACACGTTGTATCTAAGATGAGCCTCCATCCAAGGCATTTACCTTAAGGGAGATATTCATCTTCCTGACCTTTGCCAAAAGAGGCAGCCAAAGGAGACGGGGCCTTCAGTTCTTTCCAAGCTCTTACAATTCTGGAGCTGACATGTAAAGCTGATCTCTTATCTGCATGTTAAATATGACAGCAACATCAAGTGATGCCTTGCTTGTGTCCGGCATTAAGCCCAGATAAAAAGTTTCCTCACACTTCACTTACAATGCTTCTCTATGATCTGATTTAGCACAGGGTATAATTTAATATAGTTTTAAGTATTTATGTATTTATTGTGATGTATTGTATTTTTATATTTTCCTGTGCACGGCCCCGAGTCCCTTTGGGGAGAGGGGGCGGTTAATAAGTTGAATAAATGAATGAAATGAATGTATGAATGATTGATTATTCAAGATTCACCAAATAAACCTTAATAGCCTGGATTCACACTGTCCCTTAAGCCGTACCTCATTCACCACAGATCACATTGGCCAGATTTATACAACATCTAAAATCAAAACCGAATCAACAGAATCAACCTACTTAATGTGTATTCTTATTTTTGGTTTTCTGTTTTTACTGTGGCTGTTCACTGCCCTGAGCCCCGAGAGGTAGAACGGCGGTATATAAATCAAATCAAATAAATAAATAAATAAATATACGTTGCAGTCAACACCCCCATGCTGGATTGTCAATACAGTTAGTGTGTAAGAACTCAACATTGGCATAAATCAGTGGTAGTCAACCTGGTCCCTACCGCCCACTAGTGCCTTTTTTGCCAGATATTTAGGTTATCTTACATTTATCAGCATCATGTATTATTATCGTTATACATTCCAAGATGCAGACAAACGTTTATTAAGGAAAGTGGACAAAGCAAATGGAATTGGCACCCAAAAGAAATACATTTATCTTTCTGATTTTGCTAAGATCTAATAATCATAAGTACAGACTTAGTCTAGAAGGCAACCGGAAGTTCCAGAATTGCCATCATAAGTCAACACAGTCATGTGACATTGCACTTTACAACTATGTTGCTTAGCAACAGAGTTGCTAGTCTCAATTATTGTTGTTAAGTGAGGCCTATATAAAATGCTTTATTGTGATATTCAAAATTCTGTTTTTATAGTACCTATATTTGATAGGGAAGCCTGCACGAGGTTTAGCAGATTATGTGTTAAAAGCCTATTCCTTTTCAAGAAACTTGATAATTATTCCAAAATTTGACAATTTTTTTACAAGAATTGCAGGAGGGCCACCTGGAGACAAAACCAAGGCTGGGCCTATCTTTAAACAAAGGAAGTAGACATCTCAGGTACCACGGGAATGGAGAAGAGAAATATGGTCAGTGACCTGCCTTGCCATTTCTCATCCATTGCTGCTTTAAAATGTAGCTGTGTGACTATCCATCGCCAGTTGCTTTTGAACATTACATGAGAACAGATGCCATTTTGCTCCTGCCTCAGGCAGAGCAACAATTTGGGCCGAAGCAGAAATTTTTCACTACCAAATTAAAAATTGAGAAGCTTCCATCTGGGTTTCTGGTTTAATCAATATGGCTACATTGAGATTAAAGATACTCCCACCTAGTACTTAGTTGATCCCCTCCAAGTAGTGCCCAGCCAGAATGGAGTCATAACCCAACTTGGCTAGAAGGCAGCACACTGAATAAAGTTATAGTCTAGAAAATAAAGGAGATGCTTCTTTGCAGTAACTCGATATTTAAACGTTGTTTAGTTGTCTTTTAATTTATTGAGCTGTAGTGTTAATAAATGTTCCCAGAATATAGACACCACTAGTACAATCACACCACTTTACCACTGATTTTAACTGCACACAATCACATACCTGGCTACCAGTGGTGGGTTCTGGATCCCGGTGCAACTAGTATGGTTCTATGGAGCCAGGCGTCCACCACATGAATGCGTGCAGAAGGCGATTAATTAATTCAATAGGCTTTGAACTGAGAGGTTTCCTTTTTTTAATATTTTTTTTTCTGAACTTGTGGATTGAAGCGCTAGAGCAAGGTTTTTTCCCCCCCTTTGGAAGTGATTGGACTATTTTTGGTTTCATTTCTTCTCTTTTTATTTTTTGCTACTTAAAATCTTGAATCTGGGACTATCTCTATAATTAACTTTGAAGATTTATTGTGTATTTTTAAAACTGAACACGAACTACACTTTCTACTTCCCCCCCCCCACCTTAACAACAAAGGAAAGGACGTATTGAAAAGTAAAAATTTGTTGCCACTGGAGGTCGCTGGTTGGTTCTTATGAATATCAAGGCTATAGTAGCTGCCTTTTGATAACTGAAAATACCAAAATAAAACAGGCCAGGGACCAGGTGGCAGTCAGAACTAACTTTTATCATCTTTTGGAATTGTCAACATGGTTTTATACTTTGAAGAGAATACTCCAGAAAACCAGAATGCTTTGGCTGAAATTTTAAACTTATTGAAACAAAATACTAGAAGAATAAATAATGCACTGGACAAAATTTTGTCTGCTATACCAAACTATGGCCAATTGGAGACTCCAGAAATTAAAGAGAAAGAAGAAAAGGAGGAAGATATAGAGATACGCATTTTAGTTGAAGATAAAGATATCAATGGATCAAATGTGAGAGAAAATATAGAGAAGGGAATACTTAAAAGAGAATTTGAGGAACCTGAGCTTCAGCTTGGTTATCAAGGAAAAGAGGGGGGGGGGGAAAGATTTGAAGATGCATGAAAGATGAAAAGCCTCTCCAGAAATACATCTGATATTTAAAAACAAACAACATCTAAAGATAGGAACTGGACAGCGGTATTATTGGAGAGTTATATTGGACAATAAAGTGCGAAAAAAACTTTATAAAAAATCTGGAAAGAAGAAGATTAAAAAGAGACGGGGCCACAAATGGCAAAAGAGATAGTCCAACTCGCTACTGGAAGGACACTGGTTGATAAGGAATGCTGTTATCCTTTGATGATTAATAACTAGCTAGATTGTGTTTAGAATATCATCGAAGGATTATTAGTTTATAAATAGTCATTTACAATAAGATTAATTAACAACAATGTTGTAGTTTAATGATATATATCTATGTATCTATGTATCTGTAGAAATTTATGAATTAAAATACATTTAAGATTGTATTAGATATTACTGAAGAATCACTAACATAGAAATTAGGAGCTATCTTAGGAGCAGCGGAATAATTACAGTTGATACTGACTGATAATGAAAATTGATATTTTGATGATTAATAATTAGTTAGATGGTTTTAGAATATTACTGTATATATATATGTGTACGTTTGTTGGGAATAGAAAATGGATGCTATTAGGTGGTTGTGTGTTAAAGATAGGTTTGATGAAGAAGATAATGAGAATTTTGGTGTACTGATATTAAGGTATATGATTTATAAAATGAGATTATTTATGAATGATAATCACTTTAGAGATGCACAGAAGTTACGTGAGGCCGGTCGGTATGCTTTCTAAAGGGTACAATGTAGAGTGATGACTTTTAATTTTTATTTTCAATTTTGTTCTTTTCTATTTTTTGTCTGTCTTGTTGGTGGAATGCCATTCTATACTTTTGTTTTACATATAGAAGGATGTAAAGACAATCAATTAAATTGAGGTTGAGATATAATAATTGCAAAAATCAATATGGAAGAAATGTATGGAATTTTGTGATTAACTGATACAATTTTTATGATTTGTAATTTGTAATGGAAGATGGCTTTTTATGCTTTTAAAAAAATGTCTGCTTTATTTGTGTTTTTTCAAAAATAAATAAAAATTCTAAAAAAAAAAAAGACACGTGGAATGACTTCTGAGCACTTTTCTTTATTATTCCTCACATAGACAGAAATCTTGTCAAACTAAAGCAACCATTTGCATCATTATAGATATAACTGCTAGGGAGGAACTGTCTTAACTCTCTTTCTCCTGACCAAATTACCTAAGCTTTGCTGCGTCTTTGTCATCTGGAACGCAGTCTCCTCCCTCCTGGGTATCCAGACTACATTCTACCACACAACCTTTGTATCAGGAGAGAATAAATAATGTTTTATGACATCATCAATCACTTCCCTACTAGCCAGGTGAGTTTTTCTTACCTAGGCTTCCTCTCCAGCAAAGTCCCGGCAAACTACTGACCTTGATCAGGCTTGGAGAGCTGCCAGGTCGATATCTTCCAAACGCCACACTGTAGCAGCAATTACTTGGCAAGAAGTCAGGAACAGATCTTCACCCTACAGAATTGAACTAATTGTCTCCTGTATACGCCCCTCCCCTTTCCCTCTTCTTTATTCCCTATGGGAGGGGCCATTCACCATCCACCTGTGTCTTTACTCCCGAGTTCCTTAACTGTTCCCTTCTCCTGGCAGCTCTGTGTATGCACACATCGGGAACAGGCTCCAGCTGTTCTTCTGCCCCCTGATATCCAACACAGCTGATAACTGTCAAACATCCCTGGCCCCATCTCTGCCTCCAATGCAGAGCATTCATCAGTGCCTTCCCCAGACTCCAGGACTAACCTATGTTCCTCCCCAACCTCCTCACTGTTTGAATCTGTCACCAGTTCCACTGGCTGCTGGCGGGCAACAACATAAACAGCAATCAAAAGGGAAAAACAGGTTGAGATAACGAGAAAGAAAATAAAATGGAAGTTCTTCAGGTTTTGTAGTCCAGATGCAGTATGCCTGTTGTCTTCCCTCTCCTATCTTCACAAGCAGCAAGAAGCAAGACGAAGCAGAGAGCATTGGCAGCAATCATAGGGGAAGCTACCAGGACTAAGAATTCCACTTCCAGCACATACTATTTCACCTATAGAAGAGAATATTTGTAACTCAGAGAAGAACTATGGTTAAGGTGACCAGACGTCCTGCTTTTTGCGGGACAGAACCACATTTCTAGCATCTGCCTTGCGTACCGCAGCCTCTTCAAAATATCCCGCTTTTTGGCGGTGGGGACCGGGCGGCCGGCGGGCGCTCTGCACGCGCTCAGAGGCACGGGGCGGGGCAGGAAGTGGCGGCCTGGTGGGCAGGCGGAAGGGGAGGGCCAGCGAGGGAGGAGCCAGGCCCAGGCAGGCAGCAGGCGGTGGAAGAGGAGGACAGCCTGCTGGAGCCTGCGCAATCCTGAACTTCTTTGCGCCATGCCACGATGCGCTGAGAGCAGCCGGACGGAAGCCCCACCGCCCCCTCCTCCTCACCCGGCTAGTCCAAAGCGCCCATGGTGGAACAGGCGGGCGGTGGTGGGGCTTCCGTCTGGCTGCTCTCAGCGCATCGCGGCACGGCGCAAAGAAGTTCAGGGCTGTGCGGGCTCTGGCAGGCTGTCCTCGTCTTCCGCTGCCTTCTGCCTGCCTGGGCCTGGCTCCTCCCTCGCTAGCCCTCCCCTTCTGCCTCCCTGCCAGCCCACCAGCCCGCCCACCACTTCCTGCCCCGCCCCACGCCTCTGAGCGTGTGCAGAGCGCCCGCCCCCTGCCCAGTCCTGCTCCGCTGCCCCACCAGATGCCTACCTGCAGGTGCCCTGCTGTGGGGGGGGGGGTGGAAGGGAGGGAGGGGGTGAGCCTGCACGCCCCCGGTCAGTGAGGGAAGTGGGTGGCGAGGCTGCGGAGCTGGGAATGGCCGCTGCGCCCCCCCCCCTCCGGTCGATGGTGTCCCGCTTTAGTCAAATTGAAATCTGGTCACCTTAACTATGGTGTCCTTGCTGCTCTCTCACCTTGGTGCTCTTCTTGCCAACATTTCATTACCAAATTAGGTAACATCATCAGTACACCAAGAAAGCCACCATGCTTAGAGCCCAAGGACACCACATAATGTTTTTTCATACATGCTACTACATGATAATGGCAGACTTCCCTTTATTTGCCCCCTACGTCCTTCCAAAGTGCTGTTGTATACAGCAACATTTGGGCTCAGTGTTTGAAATGCAGAAATCTGAACAACTATTAGACTTGGCAGCAAAGAATTACAAAAAATATTTGCCCTAATAATGCACTCTTTTTCTATTTGGATGCGTTCTTAAAAAAAATTGGACAGGTGGAATAAAATCATTGTAGAGGAGAATGACATTACAAAAACCAGAGAGAATATGCCAATTGATACATTATGCCTTATTCCTAAGGGCTTCCATTCAGACAATACTTATAATAAATTAAATTACTTTACAGAGACCCAAACTTCTTTAGAGGACTCCGGGTTTTACTTCTTACTTCTCTTTCCATGAATGCAGGTCTAATGCCTCTTAGAAAAACAGGATAAAGTCTCCCTTGAGTCAAGCTCAGCTCCTGGTGATGCTTTTCTTGGCAACCATGTGGAAATGTTTTCTTGTTGCCTTGTTCCAGGAATGCATCTTAAACATGATTCAGATTGACCCATGGAAAATACCACAGCACAGTGTTTCAGGGAAAATGGAGGGAAGGCCAGCCTGAGAATAAAAAAACCCTCACACTGTTCTTTCCCAAGATAGCAAAAACCTTCCACAGAAATGCATCTGTCTTCGCCACTTTTATACTTCTTCATCAGGGGTGGGCTTCAAAAATTTCAGCAACAGGTTCTCTGTCTGATGGTTGGGTGGGCGTGGCCATGGTGGATGTGGCCTAGTTGATCTCTTGTACCATGGCGGGGGGAGGGGGCGTTTTCGCCTTCCCCAGGCTCTGGAGGCGTTCCTCAAGCCTCTGGGAGGGAAAAAACTGCTTCCCCCAGACTCCAGAGGGCTCCTGGAGGCCAGAAATGGACCTGTTTCTGGCCTTCCGGAACTTCCGGGAGGCCTGTTTTTCCCTCTCCCTGAGCCTTCACAAGGGCCCTGCACTTATCTCGCATCCAAAATGGGCCACGTAGAGACTCTTGGAAGGGGAAGGGTGGACGGGGCCAGACAGGGGTTCTCCAAACCAGCCATAACGTTAGCTATGGGTTCTCCCAAATCTGGGTGAACCCGTAGTAGCCTACACCTGTTCTTCATGCTTCTTAGCGTAGAGCAATCACTGAACAGAAGTTTAGATGCAGTGTGGAAGGAGGAAAAATGTGTCAACAATGGAAACATTCTAAGGAATGTATAGATAATCCTCACAAGTTGGACCAGAACTTTTGTTGCTAAGCAAGGCAGTTTGTAAGTTAGTCATACCTGATTTTGTGACCTTTTTTGTAGTTGTTAAGTAAATCCAGCTTCCCCCATTGAGTTTGCTTGCTGGAAGTTAACAAGGAAAGTTGCAAAAGGTAATCACGTGACCCCAGGACACTGCAACCAGCGTTTATGCCAATTGCCAAGTACCTGAATTTTGATCTGGTGATGTTGGGGACACGGCAACGGTCATAAAGTCATTATGCAAAACCAGTCGTAAGTCACTTTTTTCAACACAGTGTAGCTTCAAATGGTCATTAACCAAATTGTAAATTGAATATTACCTCTAATAGGCAACTGTCACAAGGCTCAGTAGCCTGTCTGATAAAGTATTGATTGTTGCAAGCTAATTTGTAGTCCTTTTAGTAAGCAGAGAGTTTTTGCAGCATGCTCCTTATCCTCTGTAGAGCAAGCATGTTTCCATATGGGAAATTAATCTTTTGAGCACCTGAAGTGGAAAGTGATTGGAAGCAAAAGCAAATTAGGACACACCGACTAGAATTGAAAAGAAGATATTGAGAAGATGAAGTCAAATTCTCTGAATGGGGACAGCCGCTTCTGTCCAAGTTGCATTTCCTGAAAGCTTGTTATTATGTATATACTGTATGTACACCTTATTGTATATCAATCATTCAATATTTCGCATGACTGATTTTGCAGCAGGCGTTTCAAAAGAAGTTGACAAAGTACAGAGTGTTGACAAATGCATACTAAACTTCATTGTTGATCACAATGATTACCATGGAGAAGCACAAACGCCAGGCTGTTCCATTAGGAGGCTGTCCAATCTCTATCTTGCATGGGAAACAATTTCCTTCCTGCATGCTGGCAAATAGGATGCTAAGATGGCTAACAGCTCAGGCAGGGCATATGCCACATTCATCAGGTCCTGTCCTAAAACGCTTCCATGCAGGGTGGGATTGAAAAATGTTAGCAAACGGTTCTCTGCCCACTTGCTGGGTGGGCATGGCCATGGTGGGTGTGGCCTATTCGGTCTCCTGCACCACAGGGGTGGGGGGGCATTTTCACCCTGCCCAGGCTCCAGAGGCTTTCCCTGAGCTTCCGGGAGGGCGAAAACTGCCTCCCCTGGGCTCTGGAGGCCCTCCTGATGCCAGAAACAGGCCCATTTTTGGACTTCCAGTACTTCTGGTAGGCTCGTTTTTCACCTGCCCCAGGCTCCAGAGGCTTTCTTAGAGCCTCCAGGAAGCAAAAATGGCTTCCCTCAGGCTCCGGAGGCCCTCCTGAGGCCAGAAACAGGTCCATTTCCAGACTTCTAGGAGGCCCATTTTTCACCCTCCCAGAGCCTCCATGCAGGCTCCACACTTCCCTGACATGATGAATGGGCCGCATGGAGACTGATGGGAGGGGGGGGGGGCAGCCAGAACTTGCAACTACAGGTTCGGCGAACCAGATGTCAAATTAACGTTCAGTTCATCCGAACCGGTGAGACCTGGCTGAATCCCACCCCTGCTTCTATGCACCTACACAGACAAGAAACAATCTCAGTCTCGCCTACAGAAGTATCTTCATCTGCTCTAGCTTGGTTGTGATTTGAATAAATTCAAGGCAAAAATCCTATCTGCAAGATTTCCTTCTTCTTTGTATGCTAATCATTCAGTTCTTGTTGAATCTTGAACCTCAGCATTAAACTTTACATTGTTTGATGCATCAGTAGAAACCATGGCTTTGGGATATTTTTGAAAGACACTTAAAAAAAAGGAGACATGGGAAAGCCTATGTGCTAACTACAGCTTGTAGTGAAAGGATTTCACAATCTATTGTTCCTATAGTAAAACTAAAATTCTCTTTGAACTGAGCTCAACTTCTGATGACTCATCTGGATATACTCATATAGTTTTCTTGGCATGATACAGATGTAGCTTGTCACTGGCATCTTCTAGGATGCTTTTTCAATTTCCCAGGCTACCTGACATCTTGAACATCCTAAGCAATTCCTACCTAAATGCTAATTGGCGCTGCACCTTCTTAATTTTCTAGATCAGCCTAGTATGGTCAAGTATAATTGTCACCTGTTAAGCTTCTCTCTGCCCGGTTGCTGGGTGGGTTTGACCATGGTGGGTGTGGCCTCCTACATCATGAGGGGGGGCGTTTTTACCTTCCCTGGACTCCAGAGGTTTTCCTTGCACCTCTAGGAGGGCGAAAACAGTCTCCCCAAGCTCTGGAGGCCCTCTGGAAGTTCCAGCCTTCCCGAACTTCCTGTAGGCCCATTTGTTGCCCTCCTCAAGCATCCACACATGTCCTGCCCTTACTTGCATCCAAAATGAGCCGTATGAGGACTTCGGGGGGGGGGGGGTGTTGAGCCAGGAGTGGGATTTGGGAGTTTTCTGAACTGACCAGAATCTTAGCTGGAGGTTCTCCTGAATCCCTGCGAACCCCCAGCAGCCCACACCTGTTCCTATGCTACAGCCTTGACAAAAAGTTGCTCATTTGCTCAGAAAAGTCACATTTCGTTTCCTTTCTCCACACATTAGAACATCCTAAACTTAGATAAGCATAAAGGTTTATCTATCTTAAGTTTCTTGCTGTACAGCATCATATTATGAGTCTGATTATAGTACTGCAAAAGAAATGTCTCTCTATAGTGACTGTTCATTAAATACACACAATGTTGATAATGGGAAGTTATCACTGTGTACTGTACAGTTAGTCCTCTATGTATGTCCACAATTGAGATCAGAATTTCCATTTCTAAGCAAGGCAGTTGTTAAGTGAGTTGTGCCAAATTTTATGACCTTTTGGATTTATATTTTAAGCAAATCACTGCATTTCTTAAATGAATCATGTAGTTGTTAAGCAAATCTGACAGGTTGCAAGTCACTTTTTTTCCAATGCCATTGTGATTTTGAATATTCCCTAAATGAATGGTCGCAAGTCAAGAACTATTTGTAAGTGGCAAATACCAGTCTGTATCGCCCCAGCCTGTATTTTCAAATTGTTTATTTGGTTTTACTGGGTTGCAATTTTAATGTTCTTAAATTTTAGTACAGGGTAATTTAATTCGTTTTTAACTTTGTTATGTATTGTATGTTTTTAGATGGTTTTTTAATTTTCCAGTACACCGCCTGAGTCCCCTCGGGGAGAGGGGGCGGTTTATAAATGTAAAAAAACATTCAATGAAAGACTAAATTCTTGCCACCGGTTCTAATGCAGATACAACAGCACACCTGTGCTCCCAATGCCTTTATATCAGAATAACAGAATCAAATGTTTCCTTCATAAATTAGAAGAAAAGTTAATTCAAAGTGGAGAGGAGAACCCCGAGTTCCCATCAGGCAGCTCTGAACCTTCTTCATCCTTTCTGCCTATTCTAGCAAGACCAGTGGCCTGACAGCTGAATTCTTTTGTTTCCTCTTTATCCTAGTTACGTTATCAAAATAATAGCTGCAATGCAAAAGGGAATCCGAAATAAGGGAAAGCTAACAGGCTTAACCCATTTCCTTTTTTTCAATAATTGTTTTATTCCCAGGAAACCCTTACTATGGTATAATTTAATGGAGGCAAGACAAATGCGCCTATTCACTCTCCACCGCTTCTAAATTTACGCAGCTGATACTACAATGTGGAGCTTAACCTTAGCATAATTGAATTGAAATAGCATGCAGTTCTCTGAGGCAGGCTAAGATATGCATAATAAATAAGAAGGGTGGGGGGGAGGGAGAAGAGAAGGAGGAGCTGTAGCTGTCCTGCTTGGTTTTCTCTCCTGAAATGGGAGGCTAAATAATACATGAAATACAGAGAGGATCTGGATACTGCATGTTGAAGTTACTTCTTTATGGGTAATTTTTGCATGATTTGTTCCATTATTTAATGATTGTGGGGCTTTCGCCCAATGCAGTGCTCTGTCAGGAAGTGTTCTTTGCTCAAGGGTTGTTCTTTTTCCAGATGAAAATTAGTTTCTCAAGAAATAGCAATAGCTGCCAACCATATACTGTACCTTAGGGAAGATACCTTTAGCCATTTGGACAAAAGTTGCACAATTCCTAAAGTACAGTGCAGGGGTGGGTTGCTGCCGGTGTTACTGCTGCTTCGCGCGCGCCCGCTGCACGGTGCTTGCGCATGCGCAGTTATTTGTATATTGTTCTGTGCATGTGCAGAACATTATAAAATGAATAAAAAGCATGCCGGCAACGGCATGGGCGACCAGGGAACCAGTTTGGGGCTGTGGCCAGCCTGGCGTCCCTACCAGTTCGGCAACCCAGTCATAATTTCCACTACTGGTTCGCCCTAACAGGTGCAAAACGGTAGCAACCCACCTCTGGTACAGCGTAGATTTGCTATTCTTCCATTTTGCAAAAAAATTGACATTACTTGTGTGTGCCCGTGGGTTTCTCACAAAAACAATTCAGCCCTTAGTACCAATTCCCATTCATCCCTCCCCCCCACACAAAAAAGATGGGAAGGGCAAAGGTTAAGAATATTGTTTTCTTCCTTGTTGGCAAAATGAAAAAACAAAACAAAAAAGTCTTAGAAATGAGTATCAAAGGCAAAGGTTAGGAAGTTATTTTACACTAGCTGTACCCGGCCATGCGTTGCTGTGTCCCAGTCTGGTTAAATGGCCAACCAATCTGTGTGTAGATGTACATCTGCACACACAAACACGTACACACAACCACCGTATAACCCCCAACCTACCTACCTACTGTATTTCTCCCTCTCTATCTATCCCTCTACCTACCTACCTATTGTATTTCTCCCTCTCTGTCTCTATCCCTCTACCTACCTACCTACTATATTTTTCCCTCCCTTTCTCTATCCCTCTACCTACCTACCTACTGTATTTTTCCCTATCTTTCTCTATCCCTCTACCTACCTACCTACCTATTGTATTTCTCCCTCTCTCTATCCCTCTACCTACCTACCTACCTACCTACTGTATTTTCCCTATCTCTCTCTATCCCTCTACCTACCTACTGTATTTTTTACTCTCTCTCTCTCTTTATCCCTCTACCTACCTACCTACTGTATTTTTCCCTCTCTCTCTTTATCCACCTACCTACCTACCTACCTACCTACTTACCTACCTACTGTATTTCCCCCCTCTCTCTTTATCCCTCTACCTACCTACCTACCTAACTATCTACCGACCTACTGTATTTTCCCTATCTCTCTCTGTCCCTCTACCTACCTACTGTATTTTCCCTCTCTCTCTCTCTTTATCCCTATACCTACCTACCTACTGTATTTTTCCCTCTCTCTCTCTCTTTATCCACCCACCTACCTACCTACCTACCTACCTACCTACCTACCTACCTACCTACCTACCTACCTACTGTATTTCCCCCCTCTCTCTATCCCTCTACCTACCTATCTACCTACTGTATTTCTCCCTCTCTCTTTATCCCTCTACCTACCTACTGTATTTTCCCTCTCTCTCTATCCCTCTACCTACTTACCTACCTACCATATTTTTTTCTCTCTCTATCCCTCTACCTACCTACCATGCAGCCTCCTGAGACCAAAAATGGGCCACCTGGGAGTGTGCTACCCCCCAAGCCTAGTTTTGGGCCTTGTAGGCATCCATACAGCCTCCTGGGACCAAAAATGGGCCACATGGGAGTGTGCTACCCCCCATGCCTAGTTTTGGGCCTAGTAGCAGCTGGATGAGAGGACCTACAGGGAGGTGAAAAACTGAGAAGTGCGTATACCTGTTACGTTTGTGCTGCTTGCACATGACACACGTGTGCCAACCACACAAAATGTACCTATGATTGCATCGGAAGTCCTTGGGAACATTGTGTGGAAATTTGGTGCCCATTGGTGCAGTACTTTCTGAGATTAGCGGCTTTGCACAAACTATTTTACATTTTTATTTATATAGATAAGGGATTGTAGAAGACAAATACGAGTGGTGGGGTGGCCTAGAGGTGGAGCTCTCACCTCACAATGAGGAGGCAGTGAGTTCAATCCTAGGTAGAGGCCGATATTTCTCTCTCTGGGCACAATGAGAATATATCTGCTGAACAAATCTCCACACTGGCGTTAGGAAGGGCATCCAGCCAGTAAACACTCTGCTAGTTCCATTCAGTTGCCCAAACTCCACCCTGCAAGGCGGTGGTAGATTAAGGCTCATTGGTTTCCTAAGCATTGACAAATCTTGGTGCCCCTCCTTTGTACATACTGTACAAATCTTCATTGGGTTTTTTTCTTTCTCTCTAAACTTTGTGGTGCCCCCTTTGGGGACTGGTGCCCTAAGCACGGGCTTAGTCTGCTTAATGGTTAATACACCACTCCTCAAGGGATTATGGAGTCGTTAAACGAAATGATGATGATGATTTATAGAAGTCAAGTACAGAGGAATGGAAACCAGTGGGACAAGAAAGAGGAAAAATCAATGGGCAGGAGAACCAGAGCTTGGAAAGTCATCATAGAAGGAGAGATGATGACAGGGCTCCAGATAAGGGATCCCAGGCCAGAGACCTGGATATTTCGTGATCCCTGCATCGAGTCTTTCTGAATGTTATTGTTGCTGTTTGGTCCAGTGGTTATGTTTTTAATTGTGTATTTAAATTATGTATTTGAAATATTATCTGATGCTTAGAATGTTTTTGGAGTTGGGTGGCCTTCAAAAACCAATAAAGTAAAAGTAAAAGAGAAGCAACTTGTACAGATAGCAGTGAATGAGTCGTTTGTTTCATTATCCCAAGTAAGCAAAGAACAGCCAGGCATCCTGGTCTCTTTTATACGTTTAGAAAAATAAAGTTCTTTTCTGACTTTAAAAAGAACAGTCAATTTACCTACAGGGATTTTATGGATAGCCTGAACATAAATCTGTTGGCACAAAAGCCAGTCCTACAAAACAGACAGTAAAACAAATTGGATTTATAGCAATCTGCACTTCCGCAATCTGTTTTTCCTGAAGCATTTTACTGACTGTAGCGATAGAATGACATAGAGAGACAGGAAGGAAGAAAGAAAGAAAAAGGAAATAAGGAACCATAGACTAGACAAGGAAGAAATGAATAGATTTTGGATTTGATCCTGCCTACCTCTAGTATTAACCTCTGACAGATTTTCTTAAAAGGAAGATAGTTCGTAAGAGAGAGAGAGAGAAAAAAAAACCATTGGACAAGCGAGAGGCTCAGGTTAACAATTCACAATGCTCAGTGGATGATCTTGGCAATGTCTTGTTTCCTGGTAATGTTCAATGAATGTAGCATCTTGATGTGATAGTATATATTCAAGGGGGGGCTTCAAAATTTTTAGCAATGAGTTCTCTACTCGGTTGCTGGGTGGGCGTGGCTATGGTGGGCATGGCCTTAACCTGGCTTAATCTTCCGAGTCCATGTACTGGTTTTAAATTGAATTAGATTTTATTGGGGTTTTAATTGGTTTTAGCACAGGTAGGGTTAATTTAATAAGTTTTTAATATTTATGACATATTTATTATCGGTTTTATGTATTTGCGTGGTTTTAATTTTTCCTGTGCACCGCCCCGAGTCCCTTTTCGGGAGAGTGGCGCGGTATATAAATTTAATAAAATAAAAAAAATAAAATAAAATAAATGCCCTAGTTGGCCTCCTGGACCACAGCTGGGGGTGGGGATGTTTTCAGGATGGCAAAAACGGCCTCCCCAGGCTCCGGAGGCCAGAAATGGACCCATTTCCAGCCTTCTGGAACTTCCGTGAGACCCATTTTTCACCCTCCCCAGGCTCCAGAGGCTTTCCTCAAGCCTCTGGGCAGGCAAAAACAGCCTTCCCCAGGCTCCCCGGAGGCCCTCCATAGGCTGGAAACGGATCTTTTTCTGGCCTTCAGGAACTTCCAGAAGGCCCATTTTTCGCCCTCCCAGAGCCTCTGTGTGGGCCCTGTACTTACCTGGCATTCCAAACGGGCCATATGGAGACTCCTAGGAGGGGAAGACAGGCTGGGCGGGGCCAGCCAGAGGTGAGATTTGCGGGTTCACTGAACTGGGTAGAGCCTTAGCTAGAGGATCGCTCAAACCCATCGAACCTGCAGCAGCCCACCCCTGAATATATTCCTTGTCCTCAGGATAAGTTCTAATCTATTTCTCAGCCTTTATTTTCCTGATATTCTGCAGCAGCAGTTTCTTCCTTTTTCTTTCTCTATCCTTTCCTTTGCTCTCTCCCAATTGTTTCAGAAGCAAAACCAGGGGGAAAAATGAGGCATTTCTGAGTTCTTAACATTTGCTTCTTTCTGGCCTCCAAATTGGTATTTTTGACAAGAGCATTTCATCACAGGACCTCCAGAAGAGTGACAGTGTTAATTCATTTACTTAAAAAGGAAAAGGTTAAATGTTTTCATGGGCACATTTATAGCCAAAAATGGAGATGGATCAAATCACCAGCAACCTTTATTTCCCCTAGAGCAGTGGTGGGCAAACTCATTAGTCAACAGAGCCAAATATCAACAATACCACAATTGAAATTTCTTTTGAGAGCCAGAAGGTGTGGCCTGTTTTGTGGGAGTGGCTCAGCAGTCATGTGACTGGGTCGGCGTGGCCAACTTGGAAAATGTGAAACTCACTTAACAATGGTCTTGGTTAGCAACCAAACTTTTGGGCTCAATTGTGGTCATACGTTCTTTCTTTCTTTCTTTCTTTCTTTCTTTCTTTCTTTCTTTCTTTCTTTCTTTCTTTCTTTCTTTCTTTCTTTCTTTCTTTCTTTCCCTCTCTCCATTTCTCTCTCTTTCTCTTTCTTTCTTTCTTTCTTTCTCTCTGTCTCTCTTTTTCTTTCTTTCTCTCTGTCTCTCCTTCTTTCTTTCTTTCTCTCTTTCATTCCCTCTTTCTCTCTTTCTCTCTCTTTCTCTTTCTTTCTTTCTTTCTTTCTTTCTTTCTTTCTTTCTTTCTTTCTTTCTTTCTTTCTTTCCTGCTCTCTTTCTCTCTCTCTTTCTCTCTCTCTCTTTCTCTCTTTCTTTCTCTTTCTCTCTCTCTTTCTTTTTCTCTCTCTCTTCCTTTCTGCCTCTCTTTCTTTCTCTTTCTTTCTTTCTTTCTTTCTTTCTTTCTTTCTTTCTTTCTTTCTCTCTCTCTCTCTATCTCTGTCTCTCTCTCCTTCGTCCGCCCATCTCTGCCACTCTGTGTGTGTGTGTCTGTCTCGCATTCACGCACTTAATCACTCATTCTGTGTCTCTGTCTATCTTTTTCTCCCTCCCTCCCTCTCTCTGTCTCTCCCTGTCTCTCTCTGTGTGTCTGTCACTCTCTGATTCCCTCCCTCCCTCCCTGTCTCTCTCTGTGTCTGTGCCTCTGTCTGTCTGTCTGTCTGTCTGTCTGCCCCCCGCCCCCCACCCCTCACGCGCTTACTCACTTGCTTGCCTTAGCCTGGCCCGCCCGCCGCGCTCGTTCGCTTACTCAGGCTACTTCCGGGGTGAGAAGGCTCTGTGTGGGGGGGGGAAGGAATGGCGTTCAGTGGGTGACCCACTGGACGCCGGTTCCCTCCAATCGCCCTGGAAGTAGCCTGGCTCGCTCGCTCACCCGCCCGCTCGTTCGCTCAGGTTACTTCCAGGAGTGAGAAGGCTCCGTGTGGGGTGGGGAAGGAACGGCGTTCAGTAGCTGACCCACTGGATGCCGGTTCCCTCCCCCCGCTCGCGGAGCCTCCGCACCCCCTGGAAGTAGACGAGTGGCCCACATGCCGGCTGGGGAGGCTCCATGGGGGGAGGGAGGGAATCGATGGCTGGTAGGGAGGGTTTCTTCGGCGGGTCCCAGGAGTCCCACTGTCGGCGAGGGTGGAGGAAGAGCCGCACTCGAAGGGCCAAAGAGCCGCATGCGGCTCGTGAGCCGCGGTTTGCCGACCACTGCCCTAGAGAAATAGAGATGGGGAGTCCAACATCTCATCTCCCGCCCAGCCTCTCTTTCTACATATATTTTGCATTGGAGCATGAAGGGAAAAATTTAAGAAAATGATTTCCTTTAGATTATTATAACTCCTTAGCTACCTCCCAACTCAGCCTATTCACTTCTTGGGTTGACCTTCAACACGCCACTCATACCCTAGTGCTGTGGCACATCCCTCTCTTCCTTGAGCAGAGGAAAACCTTCTTCTGAAGCTTGGTTGAATGATTCAAATAGATAGATAGATTAGATGGAAGAAAAATAATTGAAAATCAGATGACCAGCATTCAAAGTTGTACGAAAAAATATCAAGCCATCCTTCTAATAGTTCAGGTAGAAAGATTAGTGACTTTAGATTCCATTCACTGTGTGCAAGATGTCCATATAGCTCCTAGATATCTTTCTGGAAAGTAGGAAAGAACCGCTCCTGATACCAATTCTGGTCTACAGTTTAGAGAAACTAAGATTCACACAGAAGTGTTAATACAGAGAGCATGTTTGAAGATAGCTTAACTTCACAAACTTGCAATGACAGAAAGATGATAAGGTTAGATTTTGGACTGTCCTCCAGATCTATCTCTTTAGATAGCAGTTCTACTTTTCTAATGTCAAGGCCAATTTCACCTATATTAAGAAGACGAATTTTGTTCCTGCAAATTTCTAACTTAATCTACTTTATGTTTCTACTGCAAAGCATATTGTGAAATGTGATGTACTATGGGACTAGGAGATAATGATTTTAGCTCTTCCTTTATGTGTTAACAAAGCGTTTAAAACTACTAGCTATATTTCAGCTGAAGAAGAAATTCGCAATACAATTTGTTTTAGTAGGATAGACGTTGACATTTTACTCATTATATTAAGATGTAATAGTTAACAATAAAGTGCTGCATGTAGCTACTCTTTTAACAATGTCCAAGATGGTTGAGGGATCTTTGTGCGATTTAGTATTAGAAAACCCTATTAAAGTGTGGCAAATGCAGAACACTTGCTCCTAGTTTATTCTGAGGATTAGGATGATATGGATAGAAGATTTTGTCAGAGGAAATCTCAAGAGTCCTAGTCTTGGGAAAAAAAACCTCTATCAGGGATAGGTTTATGAGAAGGCCTTAAGACAGGGGCGTCAAACTCAGGGCCCGGGGGCCAAATCCGGACTGTGGGGTGCTCAGATCTGTGGGGCCACCCTGAAAACAGCAAAGGACTGGCTTGTGGTGCTTCTGCCAGTGAAAACAAAGCTAGGGAGGGCCGCAGGAGGCCATCACAGCTGGAAAAGGAGCTCGGGACCCCATTTTTGTTGGCAGAGCACTCGGGCCACCACAGGAACCCCGACACAAGTGGCCATGCCCACACGCTCACCCCACCCCCCAAGATCAAATATAACCTGACGCGGCCCCCAATGAAATTGAATTCGACACCCCTGCCTTAAGACATTAACTCATGCTATGGTCACTCTATGTGTGGATTATTTGTGGATTCCTGTGATGCATTCTACAGGGGGCTGACTTTGAAAACCACCTGGAATCTGTAACTGGTCCAGAATGCAGTAGCATGTCTTGGTTTGCCCATGTAACATCTGTGCTCTAGATGCTACTTTGGTTAACAGTTGGCTTCCTCCTGGTGTGATTTCAGATACTGGCTATTGGGTATAGAGTCCTTCATACCAAACGGCCTGGTTACTTGATGGATTCCCTGTCTTCACGGCTGTTGTCTGCCCTATACAATTAAGCAATGACACTTATTGGGATCTAGGAAGTGTTGTAACCCCTGCTGTCTGGAATGACATGCCCCGGAAAGTCAAATCCCAACAACTGGCTTTATTTAGATGAGCTCTTTTCCCACAGCTAGAAGATGGTGTGAAGATGGTGGTTGTTTTTTTTCTGGACATCAGTTTTATGTTTTTTTATTCTGTGGATTAAAAAAAAAAATTCTATGCCATATGCCGCCCAGAGTTGTAATTATGTTTGGGTGACTTATACATTTAATAAAATTAAAACTGAATTGAATTTAGAGCCAGAGAAGGCAAGAGCTGACGGTAATAATTGATGGACAGCTATAAAGCTAGCTATAGAAATGTGACCGTCAGCTGCAACAATGAAATGGTTCTGAATAGAAAAATCTTTCACCTTCAAATCTGTTCTTCAGGCTCCTTACATAGGTGTATTAAACAGGCACACACACACACACACCGTACACACACAATGTATACCAATCTATGCTGCAGAATCCACAGTATATGTTTCCTTATGGGATAATTCCAAAACAACTAAATCTCGTGAAGGCCTCTCAACAATAGACCTAGAAAGCAACTTTGGAGTTTCAGGATTTCATCAATTGGTTACTCTCAGACAGGAGCTTTTACAGTTCTTCTAAAGCAGGGGTCTCAAACTCAATTTACCTGGGGGCCGCTGGAGGCAGAGTCTGGGTGAGGCTGGGCCGCATAAGGGATTCCTTATATTAATATTAATACTAATATTAATACTAATATTATACTTTCATATCACGGTGGGGGCCACAAGATACCGTCCTGCGGGCCGCAATTGGCCCGCGGGCCACGAGAATAAGACCTCTGTTCTAAAGGGTCCAAGGAATTTAAAAAATGGCTAAGGTATATCTCTGCCCACCTAGCAGTTCGAAAGCATGAAAATGTGAGTAGATAAATAGATCCCACTTTGATGGCAAGGTAGCAGCGGTTTGTGTTTTGCTGCATGCTCTGCACTCCAGCATCATATCGTGCTGACCACATGACCGTGGAAATGTCCTAAGATCGTGATGGCAAACTATGGCATGGGTGCCACAGGTGGCACACAGAACCATTTCTTAGGGCATGCGAGGTGTTGCCCTGTCAGCTCCAGCGCGCATGTGTGCGCTGGCCAGTTGATTTAGGCCTTCTTTTTCACTCTCTGGAGGCTTCAGGGAAGCTCCTGAAGCCTCTGGAGGTGGGGGGGAGGGTGTTTTAACCCTCCCCAGCAGGGGTGGGTTTCAAAATTTTTGGAACAGGTTCTGTGGGTGTGGCCTGCTTTGTGGGAGTGGCTTGCCGGCCATGTGACTGGGTGGGAGTGGCTTGCCGGCCATGTGACCGGGTGGGAGTGGCCAATTTGGAAAATGTGAAACTCATTTAACAATGGTCTTGGTTAGCAACCAAACTTTTGGGCTTAATTGTGGTCATAAGTTCTCTCTCTCTCTCTCTCTTTCTTTTTCTTTCTTTCCTTCTGTCTTTCTTTCTCTCTTTCTCTGTCTCTCTTTCTTTCTCTGTCTCTTTCTTTCCTTCCCTCTTTCTTTCTCTCTCTCTTTATTTCTTTCTCTTTCTCTCTTTCTTTCTCTTTCTTTCTTTCTCTTTCCCTCTTTCTCTTTCTTTCTCTCTCATTTTTTCTTTCTTTCCCTCTCTCTCTCTCTCTTTATTTCTTTCTCTTTCTTTCTTTCCCTCTTTCTCTCTCCCTCTCTTTCTCTCTCTCTTTCTGTCTCTTTCTTTCTTTCCCTCTCTCTTTCTTTTTTTCTCTTTCTTTCCTTTGTCTCTTTCTTTCTCTTTTTCTCTGTCTGTCTTAGTTTCTCTCTCCCACTTTCTTTTTCTTTCTTTCTCTTTCTCTCTCTCTCTTTCTTTCTCTTTCTTTTTCTTTCTCTTTCTTTCCCTCTTTCCCCCCTCTCTTTCCCTATTTCTTTCTTTCTCTCTCTCTTTCTCTTTCTTTCTTTCCCTCTTTCTCTCCTTCTCTTTCTTTCTCTCTCTCTCTCTCTCTTTCTTTCTCTTTCTCTCTTTCTGTCTCTTTTCTTTCTCTCTTTCTCTCTCTCTTTTTTCTCTTTCTTTCCTTTCTTTCTCTCTTTCTTTTTTCTCTCTTTCTCTCTGTCTGTCTTTCTTTCTCTCTTTCTTTCTCTCTCTCCCACCTTCTTTTTTTTCTTTCTCTCTCTCTGTCTCTCTCTCCTTTGTTTGCCCATCTGTCACTCTGTGTGTGTGTGTGTGTCTGTCTCGCATTCAGGCACTTAAATCACTCATTCTGTGTCTCTGTCTATCTTTCTCTCCCTCCCTCCCACTCTCTGTCTCTCTGTGTGTGTCTGTCACTCTCTGGTTCCCCCCTCCCTCCCTGTCTCTCTGTGTGTCTGTGCCTCTCTCTGTCTGTCTGTCTCCCCCCCCACAAACCTCCTCAGCTCCTGGAAGTAGCCTGACCGGCCCGCCAGCCTGCTGGCTGTATTTACTCGCTCGCTCTCTCACCCATCCACCGGACAAAGGAACCTGGCGTCCGATGGGTGAGCAAGCGAGCGAGCGAGCAACCGCGGCCAGCGGGCCAGCAGATTGTTGGGCGCTGCCGCAACAACTTTCCTTACCCGCCCGCCGGCCAGTCGGCCACAATCACTCGGACCTCCCCAATCTCCCTCCTGGCTGCCCACGCCAAAGTCGGGGACCCCCTTCTGCACCCCTTCCCCCCCCACAAGGCCAGACCCCCCTCCCTCCCCAGACCCCTCCTCTTCCCCTTCCTCCCCCCCCTTTGCCCGGGACCCTCCGGGCGCCGCTCACCTTCTGCAGGGCGCGCACGTTCTCCTCGCCCAGGAGGCCGCTGGTGCCCTGGTAGACGCCGCTGGCCGCCCTGCGGAGGCTGTTCTGCTTGTCGGCGCCCCGGGACTGGCCCGCACAGCAGCAGCAGGAGCAGCAACAGCAGCAGTGCGCCCCGCGCCCCGCTCCGGCTTGCCATGGCGCGCTTGGCTCGGCTCGGCGCGAAGCCCCCCCAAGCGCGAAAGGCCCAGCCCGGCCCTTAAAGCTGCCAGCGTGGCTGCAGGGGGTCGGGATGGCTTCGCGCAGCCCACGAATAGCTGCGCGAAGCCCCCCCAAGCCTCTGCATTCGCGCCAAGTGCGAAAGGGCCGGCTCGGCCCTGGCAGCTTCAAAACTAAAGGGCCCAGGCCGGGCCTTGAAACTCTTTCCCTGTTGGCGCGGCTGGGGAGGGCGGGGGGGCCTTCGCGCACCCAGTATGCCTTCCGCTGCCCCCCCCTAGCCTTGCTAACAACGAAAGAGCTTCAAGGCCCGGCCCCCGGCCTTTAGTTTTGAAGCTTGCTGGGTAGGGGCGGCGGAACAGCGCGCTAGGCTACGCGAACCCCCCCGCCCCCCGCCAGTCGTGGCAAAACTTTCCATGTTGGCGCGACTGGCGGGGGGCGGGGGGGGGTTTTGCGCAGCCTAGCGCGCTGTTCCGCCACCCCTAGCCGGCAAAGGCTTCAAAGGCTGCCGGCTAGGGGCGGCGGAACAGCGCGCTAGGCTGCGCGAACCCCCCCCCCGCCAGTTGCGGCAAAACTTTCCCTGTTGGCGCGACTGGCGGGGGGCGGGGGGGTTCGCGCAGCCTAGCGCGCTGTTCCACCGCCCCTAGCCGGCAGGGCCCCTCCAAGTCAGCCAGACTAATCCCCTCCAAAGAGTTAAGGTGAGAGAGTTCGTATTCCTGGAGGGGCAGGCGGGTAGGAAAAACGCTGAATAACAAATAACTTGTCCAAAGGGATCGCTTGGGATCTGAAAATTTGACGAAAGGGCTCGCGGGAACCCCTGCGAGCCCTTAGGAACCGACCCCTGCTCCCCAGGCTCCTAGAAACCCTCTGGAGCCTGGGGAGGGCGAAAAAAGCGTGCCAAAAGCAGGGGGTTGTGCACATAGCATTATGGGTGTGGCACTCCCACACACAACCCCCCTGCACTCCCCCCGCTTTTGGCACGCGAGCCAAAAAAGGCTAGCCATCACTGTCCTAGGATAACACTGGCTCCCTTGGCTAAGAAACGGAGATGAGAACTTAGAAACAGACACTACTGGATAGGCAATAGGGGAAACTTTTGCTTTCTTTATAGCTCTACCACACAAGGAAGGAAAAACATTGCAAGATATTGTTCCCAATACAATGGTCAGATCACATGCTAATTATAGTGGCGATAGCTTAATTGACTGAATTAAGAAGTAGTAATTTATATTACTATTTTTCCAATACTTGAGGGGATGGCACAAAGCAGAGGGGGGAGGTCAACTTAAAGCACCTGAGGGCAGGACAAGAAATAACGGGTAGATTATTATTAAAGAGAGATCTAGGCTTGAGTTAAGGACAAATTTCCTGACAATGACAACAAATACTCAGTGTAATGGTTTGCCTCCAGAAGTGGTGGGTACTCATTCACTGGAGGTTTCCAAGAAGAGGTTGGACAACCATTGGTCTGGAATGGTGGGGCTCAAGCAGGGAGTTGGGCCAGAAAGTCTCCAATTTGCCTTCTAACCCTGTTATTCTATGCTCTGTGCAACATCTCCATTCAGTCTTTCATTGTGCAGAAAAGTTCATATAAAAATATGGAAGACAACTATACTTCATATAGCTCATTAAACTTCTGTATAACTCCTTTGGTGTTGGTTTATAGTCACTGTGGCTTGTAAATCATAATATTATTACTAGCTTAGAGCTTAGATCCTGAGGTAATTTCCTACAGACTTAGTTAGTGATTTTAATTTTCATCGGTTTTAATTATATTTTTTAGCACAGGTTATATTTAATTTAATTCATATTTTAGTGTTGTGTCTGTATTTATTCGGTTTGTATGTTTGTACTCTTTTAAACTTTCCTGTGCACCGCCCTGAATCCCATCGGGGAGATAGGAGCGGTATAGAAATGGAATAAAATCAAAATCAAAAATATTATGTATAGCCAGCCAACTCTGTTTATTCAATAAAACGTGTTTAAATAAACCATATTTAGTGTGGCATCAACCTAGTCCATGTGAATTAGTCCATGCAGCTCCTTTTCCCCTTTTTTATGGATTGTCTGTGATAGGGAAAAACATCAAGGCAGAAAGCAAGTGGAAAGCATGGCTATTCTGACTCCCAGTATAATTCCATGATCAAAAAAGAATGGTTACATGGAAGAAGAATGCTATGGACCACCATTTAAAATTCTGTAGCGCTTGAAAGATTGTGTATGAAGGATTATACAGTATAATTGTACTCTACTGTATACAGGTAGTGCTCAATTTACAACTGCAATTGAGACTGGAATTTTTATTTCTAAGTGAGTTGTACCCAATTTTATGACTTCTTTTGCCGTGGTTGTTATGTGAATCACGTGACTCTGAAATGAATGGAGCTTCCCCCACTGACTTTGGTTATTGTCTTCATCATAAATATATGCTGGTTGTCAAGGGCCTGTACTTTGATCACATGGCCTGATGATTTTCAGGTCTCTACCACACATATGCAGGGGGGGGGGCATGTGGGAGATGAATGCACATGTGTGGGGGGAGTGGGGTCACATGCATATGCAGCGCTCCCCCCTGCAACCCGTTTTTGATCCCAGGAGGCTGCAGGGAGGCCTGCTAGGTCCAAAATGGGGCATGGGAATGCGGCGTGCCCTCCACTCACGGCCCAGTTTTGATCCCAGGAGGCTGCAGGGAGGTCTGTTAGGCCCAAAACGGGGCACAGGAATGCAGTGTGCCCTCCTACCACTGCCTGATTTTGATCCCAGGAGGCTGCACGGAGGCCTGCTAGGCCTAAAACGGGCACAAGGTTTCATGTGTGCATGCACAGGGGACGGGGGGAGCACGGGGGTGTCGCACATGCATTGCATTATGGGTGCTATTGCGCACACACACATGCACTTTCGGCACGTGACGACAAGAAGATTAGCCATCCCTGCTCTAGTGTTTTTAGATATGCAGTTTTCAATTATTTTAATAGCCAAGAGAATAGCTGGATTTTTTGAGACTGTGATAGAACCTTTCAGAGCCATGAAAATTATCCGCAAGAAATCAGAAGAACGACTGTGGGATACATGGAGCAGATAAAGATCCAACATAGATTGAGACAGGCCCTGCCTGTCCTGTTAGAACCTAAACTCTATTTTGGATGATGGGGTTTCTGAAAATTCTTCTGAGGCCTTTTGACTTCTCTATGCAGATGTAAGAAATTGTAGCTACCAAATGAGACTGGGCATCTCTGTCTTCAATTCCTCTTTCTCCTCAGCAGACCTTGGTGAATAAATCTACGCAGATGTAACTGATCATTTTTTATTTAAACGAGACCCAGACAGTCATTTATACGCAATTCCAAAATGTGCCGGCACATTGGCACGTACTGAAAATGGTAGTAATCTTTCTGTGGTATCCTATTACATGGGAAATGAGGAAATAAAATGCATAACTGGTTTTCAGTCCACGGCAAAAATCAGTTAATTCCCCAAAGCCACCAAAACACACGTGTTTCTGTGAATGGACATCTGGCAAGAAAAATAAAACACAAAACTAAGAATAAATTCCCATTCTTTTTCTGAGATTTCTTCTCTCTAAATAGTGTTTTCCCAGAAATCCAACATATGAAATCTCAAATCAACTTATGCACAACAGTCACGAGAACATGCAATGCAAATCTGCACTCATCTTCAGACTACAAATGCGCAGGTAGTCCTTGGCTTAGGACCATTTGTTCAACAACAATCTGAATTTGCGACAGCTGCAGAAAAAAATGAATGGCAACCAATTCTCGAAGTTGACTTTTGTGCCACTTCCAAAGGCATCTGATTTCAATTTGGATGCTTAGCAACAGACTCACACTGACGACGAATGCAGCATCTTGTGGCCATGTGATCCCCATTTGTGACTACCCAAACCAGCTTCTGACAAGCAAAGTTAATTGGAACCCTGGATTTGTTTAATGATTACAGGTTCACTTCATAACCATATAAACCACAATGATTCACTTAACGATTGTGGTAAAAATAATGGCCGTACAACAAGGTCTGATCATGTAAATGACTTGCTTAATAACCCCATTCCTTTGTGACCAAAATCCAAGTCCTAAATGTGGACGTAAATCGAGGACTACCTGTACCTTTGCAAAAGTTCGGTTTAAAAAGAGAAAATAAGAAAGCTCTGCTTTCTCCTTAAAAAGGATCATTAATCGAGGTTGCTGAGCCAAGATTTAAACTGAACAGCTTCTTAGTTGACATTTATTTCCTGCATTTATATTGCTGCTCATTAACATGTACTCCAGGTAGTCTAAAGAGGAGAGCGTAAAATGTAATGCAATCTTTTAAATACCGCAAGGCACAATAACAGGGTCCTAAGGCACCTTTTCCCTTTTAACAACAGAAGAGTGTGACCATTTAAGACTCATTTAAGTTTTCTGTAGATAGAAACGTTCTCACTTATACTGTAGCATGCCCCTTGGCCTTAGGTTTCTGGGCTCTAGCCTTGAGGGACTATATTAGCAAATATTTGTTGCAGCAATATCTAATTCTGGAATGTCTTTCTCACAAATTAATTTACCTCCGCTTTATTTTCTCTTTTAAAAAATTATCTGTTTCTTTGAAAAATTTTGTCCCCACCTTGTTCCAATTTTTAGGCTGCTCTTGAATATTGCAGTATTATAGCAGCATATAAATACAGAGGGTGATCTCAAATCTATCCAGGAACTAAAACAGGAAGGAATAGAAATGAATTTCTACACATATATGCAAATACATTCTAGACATAAGGAAGGAAGGTGTCTATGATAAAATGACGGAACTAGATAACATTCTAACAGGCGTTGATGAAAAAGTAATTTATACTAGTTATATGCGAGACCGCCTCCTGCCCCATACATCTCTTAGACCGATACGCTCCCACAGAGAGGGCCTCCTCAGGGTGCCGTCGGCTGGACAATGCCGACTAGCGACACCCAGGGGGAGAGCCTTCTCTGTGGCGGGCCCAGTCCTCTGGAACGACTTACCCCCTGAACTCCGCACCATCTCCGACCTCCGCCTCTTCCGCAAGTGTCTGAAGACACACCTATTTCACCTAGCCGGCCTAGCGTAACCTCCACACTGACCATTAGATAGTTTTTAAACTTGGGATTTTAATTTGGTTTTTAGCGCAGGGTTTATTTATTAAAATAAGTATTTTAAATTTCATATATTTTATATTTTGTATGTATTTTAACATCCCTGTGCGCCGCCCTGGGTCCTAACAAGGAGAAGGGCGGGATATAAATTTAATAAAAAAAAAAAAAAAACTTTATGCTTATTTATTAGAGTTCAGGCTTCAGGAAGAACAAGTAAAAGAAACTATGATAACTTGAGAATACCATCACATTTAATGTAGAAGTCTATTGTATGTTGCTTCAAGCATAGAAGTTTGAAGGTATAAATTACATCAGGTGCAGGTAGTCTTTATTTATGACGACTGTTTTGAACAGTCCTCAAAGTTCTGGCCATTGCATCATTTTTAGTGGCTATGTGATTGCCATCTGGGCACCTGGCAACCAAACCACAATTACCACGGATGTGGTATCCCATGGTCACATGATTGTCACTCGCCACCTTCCCTGCTGGTTTCCTCCAAGCAAAGTTAATGGTGAAGCCCACAGGGAAGGTCACATTTTGCTCTGGGAAATTGCTCACACCCTCCCCTGCTCAACAGCAGCCACTGCCAGTGCTGCTATGCTTGTGGGTCACCTGTGCAGCCTCTCCCACCTGGGTCACATCCTCCCATGGTCCTGCCACAGTTGCACTGCATGTTGCCTGCGTAAGCATCCAGGACTTGCTGCAATCCTCATTTATGAATAGCAGTGAGGAGTGCCATCAGTAAGCGATGTGGTTGCATCTTAAGATTCCAATCCCAGTTACCATCATTAGCCAAAGATTACCTGTAATGCAGTATTTACCAGCTTGGCTATCTCAAGATCTGTGAACTCTTGAGAGTTCAAGAGAATTCAACTCCCAGAATTCTCCATTAGAGCCATTACTCAGAATTCTGGAAACTGAAATCTATAGCTCTTGGTCAGTGATGGTGAACCTTTTTCGCCTCGGGTGCCAAAAGCATGAGTGTGCATGCTATCGCGCACGCTTGCGTGCCCACCCCATAACAATGCCCCCCCACGCCGTGCACATGTGTGTATGAGACGCCCCCACTGACCCGAGCATGCGCACATGGCTTTCTAGGAGCCTGGGGAGGCAGGAAATGGCCCATTTGTTTACTTCCAGTGGGCCTGGTAGGTCTGTTTTTCACCCTCCCCAAGCGCCAGAGGCTTTCTAGGAGCCCGGGGATGGTGGAAACAGCCTCCCTCACCCCACTGAAGGCCCTCCGGAGGCCGGAAACAGCCTGTTTACTGACTTCTGATTTGTGCCCTCTGGTCAAAAAATGGCCCAACACGCAAACTGGAAGTCTGCTCCCAAACCTCTGGTTTGCGCATTGGGTTGTTTGTGGCCAAAAATGAAGGCAGAAATCAGCTGGCCAGCGCACTGGAGCCCACAAGGCAACCCCTCGCATGCCCTAAGAAATGGCTTCATGTGCCACCTCTGGCACACGTGCCATAGGTTGGCCATCACAGCTGTAGGCAGTGGTGGGATTCAAATGATTTAACAACCAGTTCCCTGCTCCTCCTTCTCCCCTCACACCTGCCACTCCATTTTCCATTTCTCTATTGCAGCGCAGCGCCACAGAGCTGGCCCCGCCCACCACCGCCCAGATGCCCTCGCCTCAATTTCAATTTCAATTTTATTCAATTTCTATACTGCTCCTATCTCTCCAATTGGACTCAGGGCGGTGCACAGGAAGTTAAAAATGACACAAGCAAACAACAATAAATACAGTTACAACGTTAAAAAGCAATTAAATTAAGTGACCTGTGCTAAAATATTCGCGTTAATAAAATTTTAAAATCCATTGCCAAATCTATTAAAATTATATCAAAATACCTTATAATACCTTTTGATATAAAATTATATCAAAATAATATCAAAATAATATCAAAATGCCTCCCCCAAGCATTTCTCTGCTAACCTGATTTCCAGCTCTTGCATTTCTCTGTCGTGTTTCTCCCCATCATGTGTAGGGAAACAAAAGTTTGTGGGACTAAAAAAAAATTCAATCAATTCCAACTTCACGAGATCTTTTTTTTTTTTTTGGTTCCCTGCAAATGGCAGCAAAAAATGCGACGGAGAAACACGACAGAGCTGGAAATCAGGTTAGCAAAGAAATGCTTGGGGGAAGCAAGGGCATCTGAGCACCAGGCGCTGAAACAGACCCATTTCTTTCCAGCAGCTGCCCAGGCCTGCTGGAGGGAAAGCCAGCATCTACCAGCACTTAAATGCGGCAGCATTCTAGGTCTTGCTGGGAAGGAGCAGCCGGCATGGGTGCTGCAGGCAGGACACCCACTCACCTCAGCACCATCCCTGACCCTCTGGCACTCTGCCGGTGCTTTCGCCCTGGGCTGCTGCCTTATACACAAGCCCCCACCTGCTGTACAGTAAGACAGTTATACAATACAATAGCAGAGTTGGAAGGGACCTTGGAGGTCTTCTAGTCCAACCCCCTGCCCAGGCAGGAAACCCTACACCATTTCAGACAAATGGCTATCCAACATCTTCTTGAAGACTTCCAGGGTTGGGGCATTCACTACTTATGGAGGCAACTTTTGTTCCACTGGTTAATTGTTCTAACTGTCAGGAAATTTCTCCTCAGTTCTAAATTGCTTCTCTCCTTGATTAGTTTCCACCCATTGCTTCTTGTCCTACCCTCAGGTGCTTTGGAGGATAGCTTGACTCCCTCTTCTTTGTGGCAGCCTCTGAGATATCGGAACACTGCTATCATGTCTCCCCTAGTCCTTTTTTTCATTAAACTAGACATACCCAGTTCCTGCAACCATTCTTGATACATTTTAGTCTCCAGTCCCCTAATCATCTTTGTTGCTCTTCTCTGTACTCTTTCTAGAGTCTCCACATCTTTTCTACATCGTGGCGACCAAAACTGAATGCCGTATTGGTAAGTGTGGCCCTACCAAGGCATTATAAAGTGGTATTAACACTTCATGTGATCTTGATTCTATCCCTCTGTTTATGCAGCCTAGAACAGTGTTGGCTTTTTTGGCAGCTGCTGCACACTGCTGGCTCATATTTAAATGGTTCTCCACTAGGACTCCAAGATCCCTTTTACAGTTGCTACTATTGAGCAAGGTACCACCTATACTGTACCTGTGCATTTTGTTTTTCTTGCCTAAATGTAGAACCTTACTTTTTACTCTTTTTAGTTTTTGCCTGAGTGTCATGATTGAAGGTGCCATGTCTCCGTTTGATTTCTGCCGCTCCTGTCTTGGACTTTTGGGGAGGGTTCCCCTCCCCCCCACTGCCTGGAAGGAAGTTGAACGAAAACCAGATGGGTTCCGGAAAACAAGAGATTTATCATAACCAGTTCGCCGAACTCAACAAAAAATTAGGTATTGGTTCTGCCAAACCGCTGCAAACCGGCTGAATCCCTACACTGGCTCTACGACTCCCTGGCTGGCAAAGGCTGATGAAAAATATTACTTTGATAAATGTATGTGGATTTATAAGCGAGATCTGCTATTGCCCACTTTTCTGCTTTCTGACCTGTAAAAAGGAAGTAAAAACATATAAAAGATGCCACATTTATTATCACGGTGGCTGGGAAATATATCTATTGTAAACCCTGAAGAAATGTTGCTTTTGGCGGCATTACTATAGAGCAGGGGTCTCCAACCTTTGCAACTTTAAGTCTGAAGGACTTCAGCTCCCAGAATTCTCCAGCCAGCAAAGCTGAAGTCCTTCAGACTTAAAGTTGCAAAGGTTGGAGACCCCTGCTTTAGAGGAAACAATTAGAATGGCAGGTCTTGAAAATCCATTGCCACAAGAGCATCACAACAATTGCAAATGTCAACCCTGGGCGAAACCACCCAGCTGTCCATTTAAAATCACTCTGCTAGTGGCAGAGAACAATTCCCTCATGACTCCAATTTAAAAAGGGTCAGATTGCTTGCTTCTGTTCTATAGTGGTCAAAGGGGAGCCCCCTCCCCCCCTCCCACTCCCGTATTGCTCTTTGTACACACACCGTGGAGAGATTCTGGATCAGAACATTTTATTACAATTGCCTTCCTGCTTTGAAGGGGGAATTGCTTGCCAGAAGCTGTCTGAAATTTTCAGTGCTGACCTGATGACCGCTGAGGCTTCATCGCTGGCCAGATGGAGCACTGGCTGAATAGGTACATCTCCTCTTTGAATTAAACCAGTTTAGACTAATCAGCCCAAGAAAACCCATGTTCTCCCACCCCAAAAGCAGGTAAGGAAGAATTTTTGGAATAGCAGATGGTGTTTGAGTTTAGAAAGATGTGCCATTTTTGTTAATCGTCCAATTGCATACAAGATGCTAATATCTGAACTCAAGTATTTTGTTTGCAACCGTGTACAATACGATTATGTTACAATATGCCAGTGGTGGGATTCAATTTTTTTTTACTACTGGTTCTGTGGGTGTGGCTTTGTGGGTGTGGCAGGGGAAGGATACTGCAAAATCAACATCCCACCCCCCTCTCAAAATTTCTGCTACCAGTTCTCCAGAACCTGTCAGAACTGGCTAGAATACCACCTCTGCGATATGTCACTTTAACAAGTTGAGTTATTAATGGATAGAAGCCAAACAACTTTCTACTGCTTTTTTATACCATCACAATTGGTATATAGGCAGTCCTGGACTTATGACCACAATTGAGCCCAAAATTTAGGTTGTTAAATGAGAAATTGGTTAAGTGGATTTCATGACCTTTTTTTGCCACCTTTGTTAAGTGAATCACTGCAGTTGTTAAATTGGTAACAACAGTTGTTCAGAGAATCTGGCTTCCCCATTGACTTTGCTCATCAGAAAGCTGCAAAAGGTGATTACATGACACTGGGGCATTGCAACCATCATAAATATGAACCAGTTGTCAAATACCCAAATATCACATGACCATGGAGGTGCTGTAACAGTCATAAGTGTGAAAAATGGTCATAAATCCTTTTTTCTAGTCCTGTTGTACCTTCAAACGGTCACTAAATGAATTGTTGTAAGTCGAGGACTACCTTCCATTCCCTACTCCACCAGGTGAATCAACTGCTTATTATATTTTGCCATCGCTGCTTTTATATGTTGATACCAACCAGACTGGAAGCGCAGAGATTGAGTATTTTCCATCAAGTCTACAACTCTGATATTCCGTTTGTGTTATATTTGCCTCCAATACATTCCAGAATTTTCCATTACGCTTATGGACTATCCTAGAAACCTGCTGTGAGTCATTGAGTAAAAAACTTGGAAATGCACCTATGTTATCCTCTCCAAAATAATTGGTATGGGGATCTTCATCGCATGTTGCTCTTGGGATAATTCACTCTCACGGAGTAGTTTTGCAAAGTTGCTGTTTCTAACTGATTGCATGCTTTTTTCCCTTCTTTCTAATTACCAGTTATAGTGGACTTACATTTAATTCTGTATCCATTCTGGATCTTCATCACACAGCATTGGAAGACTTTTTTGCATCCTTAAAAAAGATTAACTATTGTTTTAACAAACAGAAACCAAGGGCTAATTTGTCTTTGCCTAAAACCCTGTATTTTTAATTCTTCCAAATGTTCAAAGGACTGCACATGTGTTGGGGTTTTCTTTCAATTCTTGCCATAACAGCAAAGGAAGTGATGGCTAATGTTTTTGTGATCGCATGCTAAAAAAAAAACCCGTGCTCCCCTGCCCCCACCAATTTTTGTCTTCCAGGTTGGTGCAGGAGGCTTTCCAGGGGCCTCGTGCGGTGCCCTCATGCCCCGTTTTGTCTTCCAGGTTGGTGCAGGAGGCCTTCCAGGTCCAAAATGGGGCATAGGGGGACACGATGTGATGTGAGCACATGTGACCCGCCCTCAGCGCATGTGTGGCAGAAACCTAAAGATCAGCTGGCTGGTGGGAGACATGTGTGCATGCTGGGCTGGGGCGACACTGGCATGCCCGCAGAGAGGGCTCTGTGTGCCACCTGTGGCACACATGTCAAAGGTTCACCATCACGGGCATAGGAAATATAATGATCCACTGCTATACTAAGAAAGCATGGCTAGCTTAAACTATTGGTCCATTTATTTTGGTAGAAGTTAAATTTGAACTGATACTTTTTGGGTATAAACAAGATCTCCTATTCCATACTGTTCAATTTTTCTACGATTGGGAATAGTTGGGGGATAAAAACAACAACGACAATGTACTTTGCACTTGTATCAGTTTATTTTTTGGCACCAAAACCAGACTGTGGATAGAATCTTGCCTTTGGATAGAATTGAGCTCCTTGCTGGATTGAGGACTGTGTATATATTCCAATATATTTCTAACCCACTCATTGGCTTTCCTTCAACTGTCAATGCCTTAACTTCATCGATCGGGAGTGGAACAGCATGGAAACTTTAATTTAGAACCTCTCTCACACATACAGAGTATTCTACTGCAATTAACAGACTCTTGGCATCTCACATCTTAACACAATTTCTGCCCTATACATCATTTCAACTGTCATAGCAGGAAAGTGGCAATTAAACATTTCATTTTTTTATTTTCTGTATTTCTGAAATCATAATTAAAACTAGGGTTTTTCTGCTTTGTCCAAAATGCCCAAATGTTTTGACATTTTTGTGTCAAACATCTACAATACTCTAAAAAGACTCTTACGAAGCAGCTAGCTGTTTCCTAACTCTTGGAGTACTCCCAAAATAATTTTTCTGCATTCTTGCCCCTTTGCTTTACAATCCATACTGTATATTAATTCAATAAATAATTAGCAGGTGAAGCTAGGCAAAATCACATCAGATACCCGTACAATTAGCACAGGAGCCCCCCAGGGCTGTGTGCTCTCTCCACTTCTCTTCTCTCTATATTCCAATGATTGCATCTCAAACGATTCATCTGTTAAACTACTGAAGTTTGCAGATGATACAACAGTGATTGGTTTCATTCAAGACAATGATGAAACCACATGCAGTCAGGAGGTTGAACAACTAGCCTCATGGTGCGACAGGAACAATCTGGAACTACACACACTCAAAAGCGTAGAAATAGTGGTAGACTTTAGGAGAAACCCTTCCATACTACCTCCTCTTACAATACTAGACAACACAGTATCAACAGTAGAGACCTTCACATTTCTAGGTTCTATCATATCTCAAGACCTAAAATGGACACCTAACATAAAAAATGTCATCAAAAAAGCACAACAAAGAATGTTCTTCCTGCGCCAACTCAGAAAGATCTAATTGCCCAAGGAGCTACTGATACAGTTCTACAGAGGAATTATTGAGTCTGTCATCTGCACCTCTATAACTCTGCAATCCAATAAGACAGGCACAGACTTCAGAGGATAATCAGAACTGCAGAAAAAACAGTTATGGCCACAATGCCTTCCATTGAGGACCTGTACACTGCACGAGTCAAAAAGAGGGCTGTGAAAATATTTACAGACCTCTCGCATCCTGGACATAAATTGTTTCAACTCCTATGCTCAAAACGACGTTGTAGAGCAGTACACACCAAGACAATTAGATACAAGAACAGTTTCCCCCCCAAATGCCATCACTCTGCTAAACAAATAATTCCCTCACCACCATCAAACCATTTATTAAGGCTGCATTAGTATTACTAATAGTCTTCTCATAGTTTCCATCACCCATCTTCTCCATTTTATGACTGCAGGATTGTAACTTTATTGCTTATATCCTTACGATTTATACTGATATTGTTTCCTGATTGCTTATTTGTATCCTATGACTATCATTAAGCGTTGTACCTTATGATTCTTGATGAATGTATCTTGTCTTTTTATGTACACTGAGAGCATACGCACCAAAGACAAATTCCTTGTGTGTCCAATCACACTTGGCCAATAAAGAATTCTACTCTACTCTACTCTACTCTACTCTACTCTACTCTACTCTACTCTAATCCAGGCTCTCAAATCTTCTGTTCATCACTCATCGCCAGTGTTTTCTGGCCTAAATGCTGTAAAAAGATTGATTGTTAGTACCACTCTGATGTTTGATTTAAAATCACTTATTATTATTATTATTATTATTATTGTTGTTGTTGTTGTTATTGTTGTTATTGTTGTTATTGTTGTTATTGTTGTTATTGTTGTTATTATTATTCTGTGGTTAATCTTTGGTGAGATTCACAGCCTTTGGGGCTGGTTGGTAGCTCAACAGCTCGAGTCCTAACCAAGGACCTAGGAACTGTCAAGGTAACGTCGGAGGATAGAAGCTGTTCCAAGCAGGGTGGCTCTTTGTAGAGTCAGAATGCTCAAGTCTGGCAAACCTAGAACCTCCACATAGCGAGGCAGTCCTCCAGGTATTGCTCCAAGGGCTCCAATCACAATTGGGACAACACACGACTTTATCTTCCACAGTCGCTCAACTTCAACTTGCAAGTCCCAGTACTTTGTGATTTTTTCTTGCTGCTTATTTTCAATTTGTGCATCACCAGGTATTGCAATGTCAACGAACCATACTTTTTTTCTTTTTTAAAATAATAATAATAATAATAATAATAATAATAATAATAATAATAATAATAATCTGTCACTATAAAGCTGTTTCATCCCTTCAAACCTGGTTGCCTCAACCTTATCTCTCTCTATAATTAACACTCTAGCACCAATCATTCTTGAATAGTGAGAACAATTAACCAGTGGAACAGCTTGCCTTTAGATGTTGTAGGTGCTTCATTACCGTAGGTTTTTAAGAAGACACTGGACAACCACTTGTCTGAAATGGTATAGGATCTCCTACTTGAGCAGGGGGCTGGACTAGAAGACCTACAAGGTCAATTCAGCTCTATACTGATTCCAATTCTGAAAGAAGCACAGTTTGCAGACAAGGTATTTATTTTGCCATTGCATTCATTAATTCTCCAGATATTACAGAATTTGGTTGGTAGAGAGAGAAATATTATTGTCTCTTACTTTATATATTTCCCACCAGGGCTTCTTTTTCTCACTGCAAAAAGAAAGTGCATTAAAGAGGACAGGACAAAGGGCTTTCCCCCACTGCTGAGCAAAAGTGCTAGCCATCTATTCTTGAGTCGGCAGGAAATGATGCCAGCAAGACACCGACTGCCCCAACTGCTGATCCCTATTCTGCTTTTATGGTATCTGTTCGCACTTGCAGCCAAATGGTGTTGCCCTGATTCTGTGTGAGCAGAGACTGGCAGTTCCTCCATTTATGCTATTCTTCTTCCGCAGAGAGCTGACAGCAGGAAAAACCTCCACCGATCATGATGATGCAGGAGGAACTGGGTGAGCCTTCTGCAGGGCTCATCATAGGTTTCCCTGTGTCACCGTTTCTGTACACCTCATTGCATTTTAATCAGTGCTGTATAAAACGGAAAAGACAGGGAAAGGATATTGAACAAGGCTTCTGGAATTCTTTCCAACCTCTTACTAGCAGTGGCTGTGGAAGGCTTGCATATTTTTGTCTCTAAGGTGCTTTTTCAAAAGGCAACTGGACTTTCTTTACTTTTGCTTGACGATGTAGACAGTTAGCACCCACCCTCTCTCCTAGAAGAATAAAACCTTTTGAGAAATATTAAAAAGGCAGAATATTATATTTCCCTGGATGCAGCCCCCACCGTTCTTAATAGCCCTCAGCAGACATTAGCACTTAAGAGGTAAAGGGAAAGCTAGCTCTATTCATAAGCTAATAATAATAATAATAATAATAATAATAATAATAATAATAATAATAATAATAATAATAATAATAATAATAATAAACTTTAATTTATAGACCTATTTACTTCCAGACTGCTTCCTGCTCTCCACTCAGAGGCAATATCGGGGTGGGATGTTCCATTCATTCCAACAATGCCATTGTAGAAAGTTAGCACCCATCCCTTTCCAAGAAGAATGAAATATTTTGAGAAATATTAAAAAAATATTCTCCCCTAAAAGAGAAATAAATAAAAAAAATCTTAAAGAAGACAGAAATCCCGAGCCCCAGCTCTCTGCCCCCAAACAAATACTGGGGAGGCAGCTTTTAAAAATGCAGATTTGGTGATCCATTCAAGACGGGATATTTTGAAATTCCCTGCAGCAAAGTCTCAACAAAGTGATATGATTAGCCCTCACTTAACATCCCAACCAGGACAAAGCCATTAAGCCATAATAGGAATTGCCCAACACCCTTTCAGAACACAAGTTTCTTCATTGCATCATCTCAGCAGTCTAAACTCCAACCAAACCAGGGAGTTCAGACAACCTATAGGGCCAGCTATGACCTCTACATAACCATTACAACAACCAATAGAATACATGCTCCTGCACAGGAACAGGAAGCTCAAGTGCAAAGCTCAGAGAGGGTATAAAACCCACCCACTCTCAAGTCCAGCTGCCGAGAAGCCCATGTGGTTCTGCTTCATCATTAAACCATATTCCCAATCAGTCTCTATGTTTCCACTGTCTTTTTCCTGGCTTGGAACTAAACCAGATGGATATTTCTTCCCACAACATTTTTCAGCCTTGTATTTAACTCATAAGGGCCACCGAGTTAAAACACTTACAGTACTTCTAGCTGAGCACTACTGCCCAATTCTGAGAGGCCACTAGGACAGCACTGTTGTGCTTCGCTCTTTGGGGAAGAAAAGTGTGGAAACAGACAACGGTGACTGCTCCAGCAGGAAGGAAGATGCTGAAACTACCAATCAGCAGCTCTCTAACCTCACACATGTGTCAGTCATGATGTTTTTCTCTCATTTAATGGCTGGAAAAAAATATAACAAATTTAAATATCTTGGGATGGCTGTTAGATGCTTTAAGACCAGTCCAGTTAAGGTAGATCTGCCATACCAATGGGCTTGGTATATGATGAAGTCAGTGTTGTAAGGACTTGTTTGTATCACAGTAAGTGAAATCCCAGAGTCCTGAGTAGTGCTGCTACTTTTCCAAAGTTGCTTGCTCTCTTACAATTTTTACTGGCTCCAACAAATCCTGTCTGTTTGTCAGCTAAACCTATTTTAAGTGTGTTCAGTTCACAACTCTCTGTGATACTTAGCACTCTGTATGCTGAGATTACAGAGAGCAGATCCTTATGCTGTGGCACACTTAACATTTGTGGGATACTGCAGTTGGCTAAAAGCTAAGCAGAACCCCCAAATAGCTCTTTATTTCTAAGCATCTGCTAGTCTTAATCTCCTGACATTGATCCAAGAAAAATCTTGCTTCATGAATTGGTAATGAGGAGTTAAGTGCTCTCTTGATCAGGCACAAAAAAGGAGTTATGCTGACCCCTCCTGCCCCCACCCTTGCCTTAACTTGAGACTTAACTGCTTGTTTCCTTTCTAATCCCTGCAAAGTGAACTTTCATCATTGCAGGGAATAATAATTTACAGAGAAGACTGAACATACAAATCTGCTAAACTTTCCATAGGAAAAATTTCCTTCAATCTCCTCCAGAACGTTTAACAGGAAGGAAGGAAGGAAGGAAGGAAGGAAGGAAGGAAGGAAGGAAGGAAGGAAGGAAGGAAGGAAGGAAGGGTCAGGGCTCAAAATAGCATCCAAAAGTAAATCAGAGTCCAAGGCAAAGTATTCCTCAAAGTTCCAATTTATTAAGAGAGCCATGTTGGCACACCTGGGAAAACCTGAATCAGAAAACTTCCCGGTTTTCCCAACCTAGTTGAAAGTTCAAGATCTTGTCCCCACACCCACAAGTCCATCACATGGTCCAATCTTCCACTGCCATGCTGGCAGTTCCACCCATCCAGTTCCGGTCAGGTGCAGAGGTTCAAAGATGAAGAATGACCTTGGCTTTCTAGAAAGAATTTTGTTATGGCTACATCGTATCTCACTCCTACAACCCCCCTCCCATTTTCCCACAATAGAAAATGCATAGTAGAATAATAGAAAGTGTGGCAGGCAGGCCAAAGATTAAAAAAAAAGATGGCTGCAGGCCTGACAGGAAGGAAGGAAGGAAAGGAGGGAGGGAGGATTGTCTTGCTTCTAAACAAATCATTTCTGAATGCCTGAAGTTTGAAGGACAGCTGAAATTATACATACCAAGGCTACAACAATGTGTAACACATCTACTACATTCTTAGTAGGAATAAAGTAATTTTTAAAGACAAATAAAATCTCATAAATGCAAAACAATATATTATAGAATTAGCCTATTAGCATTTTTATATATTCTGGTTTAGGTGAATCCTCCCTCTTACTTGGTCTAAATCCTGTGATGCCTCTTCTATTTTATAAGAGTGACTTGATCAAATCTAACTACAGATGCCTCCCTGCATTATGTTCTGAATGATTCTCCTGATTGCAATTCTGGATTTTCTAGTTGTCTCTTTGATAGATCTTGTGAACACTTTAACATAATCTCCAAGTCTATGTGCTCAATGCTACATATACTTAGTTGTAGTTTCCTTATTTCTTTGAGTTTCTATCGTCTCATGTCTGTCTCCTTGCAACTGTTCAGTATTCTGCTGCCAAAATACTTCATATCACCTTACATGATACCTACTATTTAAATAAATTTAACTATTTATTTTTGTTCTAACATCCCAAGACATAGCTCTTTATATTTGTGTCTCTAGTACAACCAACTGTTTGAAGATCTATTCTTTGACACTATTCCTACTTACATCCCAGGTGTTAATGTCAGCCTTCCAGATAGCATCCAAAATTAAATCAGAGTCCAAGGCAACGTACTGCTCAAAGTTCCAATTTATTAAGACAGCCATGCTGGTACATCTGGGAAAACCCGAATCTGAAGCTTCTCAGTTTTCCCCACCCAAGTTAAAGTTCATGATCTTGCCCCCACGCCCATGAGTCCTTCACCCATCCAGTTCTGGTCAGGCCAAAGATCCAAAAGGAGCAAGGCTGCAGGTCTGAACCAGAACAATCTGATGTCCATGTATTCCTTAGTACCTAGCAGCTTTTGTAACCCAAAGAATTAAATGAAAAACTGGATAATAAATTCGAATTTTAATAAATTCGAATTTATTAACCGCTCCCTCTCCCCACAGGGACCCGGGGCGGTGCACAGGAGGAACTAAAAACAATATAAACAATAAATACAAAAATACATACTTTAAAACACAATTAAACACTATTATCCCGTGCTAAAAATAATTAAAAACCCATTAAAATACATTTGAAATCTATAGACAGAGAGACTATCCAAGGCCGGCCAGTCGAAAGAAATGGGTCTTCAATTTCGTACGGAAGGAGCGGAGGTCAGTGGTCGTTCTGATATCGGGGGGAAGGTCGTTCCAGAGGGCCGGGCCCGCCACAGAGAGAGCCCTTCCCCTGGGCGTCGCCCGCTGACAAAGTCTAGTGGACGGCACCCGGAGAAGTCCCTCTCTGTGGGAGCGAATCGGCCGTGAGGATGTATGGGGCAGGATCCGATCCCGCAGATAGCTAGGTCCCGAGCCATGGAGCGCCTTGAAGATGATAATTAGCACCTTGAAGCGCACCCGGAAGACGACAGGCAGCCAGTGCAGCTCGCGCAAGAGCGGTGTAACGTGGGTGAACCTAGTGGTCCCCATAATTGGATAACATCTTCTTCTTCTTCTTCTTCTTCTTCTTCTGATGTTTTGATCAGAAAGCTACCGCCCAAAAAACTGAAATAGGATATCACAGCTTTTACAGCTAGGAAGTTATATGGATTTCAAGGAACACCACCACAAATTCAGGTTCTTATAAATAGAGGTTGTGGAAGTGGCAATATATATTGTGACAGCCAATTTCTCAAGACTAGTTGACAATTTGTGAGTATACCCAAAACATTATTAAATTCTGTTAATGTCACTATGGTTTCCAATACTTTTTTATTCTGCTGCATCTCGAGCTGGTCCATAAGCTTCATCCTACCTTCCAAAGCATGTCACAAATTTCCTTGATTTACAGATCCTTTGTGAGAGCACCATAGTTCAGTGATTAAAGACACTGAGTTTGTCAGCTGGAAAGCTGACAGCACAGATTCGAGACCTGACCATCATGCAACGTGGTGAGCTGCCATTCCTTGCTCCAATTCCTGCCCACCTAGCAGTTTGAAACCATGCAAATGGGAATAGATTAATAGGTACCACTTCAATGGGAAAGTACAGCATTCTGTAGGTCTTTGGCATATAGCCATGCTGGCCATGTGACCATGGAAAATGTCTCTCTCGGCTAAAAAATGAGATGATGACTACGCCCTAGAGTTGGACACGACTAGAAAGGAAAACCTTTACAAATCTTTCTCCCAAACCCATGTTTTCCTCAGGGCTATTATATATTCACTTTTATTTCCATGCACTTTTGCCTGTATCTAAGTGTGAGTAGCTGGAACAACCACATCTTCATTTCCTGATCATCTCACTTTTGTCTCCTCTTCCTCTGTTTCCTCTGCATTGAATATTACTCAGTTTTTAGGGGCAGAGATTCATCCTCTAGTACTCTGACATACCAACTTCACTGATAATGTTTTAGACATAAATATATTTGACAGTAATCTAGTGTGTGTATGCACACACGCACACATCTATGTCTAGATTTGTATCTATGTTTATGCCTGTGTCTACTATATCTAATCTGTATCTATAATTCCTTTAAAATATCTGTTTTAGCTGCTGAGAGTCAAATTTGTTGCTACTGACACAGGCATAATTTAAATAGCGGCTAGCCTAATGAAAAATAGAATAAAATGGATAATTTACTCCCTGGAGCAGAGAGAAAAAAGATCTATGAAAAGACAAATCCTGCTGAGAACAAAGATAGCTTGTTAAATTGTTTGACTACTGTTGTTTGGAAATAATGCATAGATTATGCAGCACGTGCTTGGGAAGCAAAGATGCAGCTATCTGGGGAATATCTATATAAAGCAGGCTTACTGTGGTGTAGACTGAAGAGAATCGAAGCTGTAGTCAAGAAACAAGAAGCATTTGTCTTTAAATTTTGCTGGCAGTTATCTTTATTAAGGAAATTTAAACTTTTTCTGGATGGGGGCTATGTCCGAAACATTAGAGGGGGAGAACTGATATTCAGCACCACAACTGCCAACTTTAAAATGTCCATTATAGTTGTTCTTCAGGCAGTCATCAACTTCTTACTGGACTTTGAAATACCCTACCAGTTGATTTCTGTATCTCATTACCATTTCAAAGTGCAAAGGACTATTTAAAGTCACAATTTTGTCCAAGTTATTTATTTAGATAGATTTAAACAACCTATTCTTGCAGAAGGAACATGTAAGTATATTGTATAAATGCTATAGGTTATTTCCTCATATAAAGTAGAACTGGGAGGAAGATGGTCCTTATCCTTGCTCAGAAGAGCTTACTTTTCCTTTCTAGCACATCTCTCTCCTTTATGCATTATTTAAGGCAAAAAGCACCAAACACAAACTTTGTCTTTGAAGAGTGGCTATTTACAAGTTGTGTAAGGGAATGGCCAAAGGCACATGGTTTTTTTTCATCAGGTGCTTCTAATTTTTGAAGAAGGCACAACAAGGATGTCCCTTCAAAACTTCTGGTTAAGTGGGGGTCCTTGGTGTTCTCTGAGCTTGGTTGTTTTCTTGCAGATGTTTCATTACCAGACTGGGTAACATCATCAGTGCTGGCAGGGAATGGAGTTTGTTCCCATTTTATATTCTAACTAGCCGTTCCCGGCCACGCGTTGCTGTGGCCCAGTCTGGTTAAGTGGCCAACCAATCTGTGTGCAGATCTACACCTGCACACACAAACACGTACCCACAACCACTGTATAACCCCCTACCTACCTACCTACCTACCTACCTACCTACCTACCTACCTACTGTATTTCTCCCTCTCTCTATCCTCTACCTACCTACCTACCTACCTACCTACCTACCTACCTACCTACCTACCGTATTTCTCCCTCTCTCTATCCCTCTACCTACCTACCTACCTACCTACCTACCTACCTACTGTATTTCTCCCTCTCTCTATCCCTCTACCTACCTACCTACCTACCTACCTACCTACCTACCTACCTACCTACTGTATTTCTCCCTCTCTCTATCCCCCTACCTACCTAACTACCTACCTACTGTATTTCTCCCTCTCTCAATCCCTCTACCTACCTAACCTACCTACCTACCTACTGTATTTCTCCCTCTCTCTATCCCTCTACCTACCTACCTACCTACCTACCTACCTACCTACCTACCTACCTACCTACCTACTGTATTTCTCCCTCTCTCTATCCCTCTACCTACCTACCTACCTATCTACCTACCTACCTACCTACCTACCTACCTACCTACCTACTGTATTTCTCCCTCTCTCTATCCCTCTATGTACGTACGTATCTACCTACCTACCTACCTACCTACTGTATTTCTGCCTCTCTCAATCCCTCTACCTACTTATCTACCTACCTCCCTACCTACTGTATTTCTCCTTCTCTCTATCCCTCCACCTACCTACCCACCTATCTGTATTTCTCCATCTCTCTATCGCTATACATACATACATACATACATACATACATACATACATACATACATACATACATACATACATACTGTATTTCTCCCTCTCTCGGGCCCTCTACTTACCTACCTACCCACTCACTCACTCACCTACCTACGTACCTACGTACCTACCTACCTACCTACCTACCAACCATATTTCTCCTTCTTCCTCTCTATCCCTGTACCTACCTACCTACCTACCTACCTACCTACCTACCTACCTACCATATTTCTCCCTCTCCCTCTCTATCCTTCTACCTACCTACCTACCTACCTACCTACCTACCTACCTACCTACCTACCTACAATATTTCTCCTTCTCTCTATCCACCTACCTACCTACCTACCTACCTACCTACCTACCTACTGTATTTCTCCCTCTCCCTCTCTATCCCTCTATCCCTCTACCTACCTACCTACCTACCTACCTACCTACCTACCTACCTACTTACTGTACTTCTCCCTCAGAGTATTTTATGTCATAAAGGATGACATAATACCTGTGGCCCACTGCTCTCTCTGTATCCATCTACCTACCTTTTTAATTTTTTACATTTCTGTTGCATGTACCTGGCACAGGTGTGACATCTACACAATCTATATATATCATTGGTGCTGTATTTCAAAGGAACATTATGTTAAAATTTGAAAGCAATCGGTGCAGTGCTTTCGGAGATTAGCGGTTTTGAACAAACTCTTGTTACATTTTTATTTATATAGATGGTTTACCCTGTCAGTGTTGGTGGGTGTGGGCTTCGTGGTTCCTTGATTGGGCTATTGTTTACTGTTAGCATGTTTGGGAGTCCCTTGGGGTACTGTACTGTAAATGCCAATCCACTACAAAGACTAGACAACTGGATCAAAAGACCTCTCTGTGATTTCACCAAAAAGGGTGAAATCACCAAAGAAGACCAGTGACAGATGAAAAGTAGTAGACCAATCCTCCCATACTTCTATGGGAAGATGGGTCTACTATTACCAAAATGCACAAGCCAGACATACTTCTCTGTCTGTATCATTATGAGGGACCCCAACCTACAACATTGTCAAAGAATTGACAGAAAAGCTTGGATACCTCACAGAGGGAAACAAATCCTTCATCAACTCCCCATTAAAAGAATAGAGTAAGATGAAATCATGGTCTCATTTGATGTCATAGTACCACAGACCCCGAAGTACCCAAAAAATCCATGACAGCCCTATTATACAACACACCTGATCTAACCAAAATATGCCAAGATTGAAATACCCAGAATCACATATCTTATTAAACATTGCCTACATACTGTCAGTTTGATGGACAAATATATCAACAAATCAAAGGAACGCCATCTTGCTGGCATTCTTTTATTATAGTTCTGGTCCTTGTTGAGCCATGACCGAAAGGTAATGCAGGAAGTAATCAAGAATTTTCTGTTTTGTTCTCTCTTTAAGTTTAACAGCTTTATGGAAAGAATCCATAAGATAGTTATCACTACCTGTAACCTCTACTTCTTCTTTTCACCCTTCTAGCAAGCCTCTAAACAAGCAAACAATCTTGACTGTCCTAGAACTGCTTTTCTTGAAACAGGTCCCTTGTGATTAATGCAGTGCTTTAATCTCCCAAATATGGAGGCATGGACAACTCTAATAGGCCTTGCTTCCACTAACTAAAGTTCCACCATGTCTCTGGTTGCTGATGTCTTCCCACTTGAATTAAATCAAAATTGGTTGTACACCCAAGCACTTATAGAAAATATTTCTATGTGACTAACATAATGTTTACATCTACAATATGTTTCCATGAGGCAGTCCAAGCAGAAGAGAAGGCAGGGAACTTCAAATCCTGGGTGAGGTAGAAAGAAGGACCCCTATTTAAGGAAATGAGTAGAGCAGATTCTTCCTGGCTCCATAGGTTTATCTCAAAATAAAGACATGATACATTAATAAGATAATATGGGCAAAGGTGAAATAGTTTAATAATATGAAAGGCGAATAGTGAATAGATATTCAATCTTAATAATTATTAAGATTGAAAATACTTAATCTTATTTATAACGAAGTATTTGGATGAGAAAGTTCTATCAAAGATTTAAAAGAACCAGCCGATCGTGAATTTGAAAAATTTCTTTAAGCACAGGTTTTTCTCCTGGTTTTGATTGCAGCAGCTTGATCATTTGATAATATAATTTTAAAATATGACCATGAAGACTCAGTCAAATCCTTTTAGCACAGTCAGTTCACCAAATAATCCCATCTGCCATTCTGCTTTCAGGACAGTTTTTAAATATATTGTATTGCATTAGTAAGGAGATAATTTCTGCAATGTGCTTGGGGGTCAGAAAAGAAAAAGTTTTGCACTAATCAGACTCAAATCAGTGATTCTGTCCCTTTCCACGTAGTTTTGGCTTTGGGCAAGTTTTTTTTTAATATAAATTTAATCTCAGGAGCCATCCAGGGAATCTATTTTCAAGATTTTAGGAACCCATGTGCAGGAAATATTGTACTTGAAAATTGTAGCAGCTTTCTTGTAACTTCACCATATGATGCATGCATTATGTGCTAATTAATCTCCTTTAACAGCTGTTTCCTCCAGACTAGCATCCCAACTAGGCTACAAACTTTTTGGTCTATATCAAATAATACAAGTACCCCAAATCAGTTATACCTGACCTATGCAGTGTACTTCAAAGACAAAGCCTAAGAACAGAGGGCAATATTGTTTTGTGCCAATGGAAGAGATCAGAAGTCTTTATGGTAGCTATAAATCTCACCACAGTGCAGTAATACGAGAAACAAATAAGCTTGCTTCAAAAGATGAAGTTCCAGACAGAGAAATCCAAGATCCAGGAATCAGAGCTATATATAGTCTTCTACCACTCAATCAGAGAATCAGAAACTGCACACAGTCAGAAATTCAGTTCCAAGGTTTTGTTGTTTGCCAACAAAAGTCTGATTGCCAAAACCTTCTTTTATAGTCCTGACTCAAGCAGACCGGTTTTCTTGTGTCATGTTTCCTTGTTTTGAGGGAGACTTACTGCTTCACAGGGGTCTCACTGAACATCTTTGTTCCATTTGTCTGGGATGGCCCAGTTATTAATTCAATGACCATAGGACTTTCAGCCATTGCCAAGGAGGTTGGGAGACTGCCACTTCTGTCTCCCTTCTGACAGGCTCATTTTTTCCCCCCTATGAAAATATTTTTTTTAAATCCTGAAGTAGCACAATTAAGACTGGTGCTATTGATAGGTTCATATACATTCTTCTTTCCTTCTCATCCTCCTCCCTGAATCCCTTATTTTTGATAGTCCTTTCTAGAACTTTGTCCCAGGGCTTGGGGTAGTTGGCAGTAGATCCTGTGTAGGATGGACTTTTTTGTTTATAGGTCTGTCTTTGAACCATCTACAATTTTTTTTAATGACATTGTTCTTGCTTCTTAAAATGTACGTTGCCCAGACGGATTAAGAAATGGGTGGCCACCAAATTGCTCACATAAATTATTACATGCAAAGCATCAGGAACAATAGTTAAGCTTTAGGCTAGCTTACACCTACAAAAGCCAGGTCAATTCTAGATTAATTGATTAGGCCAGTTAACTTAATCACTGAAGTTCACGTGACATTCTTCCTCCCTATCACTATGACTCGATTAAGTACAAACATGCCTAAGTGTTTTGCTCAGGGGTGGGTTCCGACTTCTGTTACTGCCGGTTCGCTATGTGCACATGCACAGTGGTAAAAAAATTGCTTCTGCACATACACAGAAGTAAAAAACAAGATGGCGCCATCTATGGCGCCACCGATAGAACCGGTTTGGGGGCATGGCCAGCCGAGTTACTACCTACTTGGCCAAACCACTCCGAACCAGTAGGAACCCACCTCTGGTTTGCTTCTACAATATGTTATACTTCTACAAAATATGTAGTTTAAGTTTCTTCAAAGAAAGATCTATCTATCTATCTATCTATCTATCTATCTATCTATCTATCTATCTATCTATCTATCTATCTATCACCTACCTACCTATTTTATATAGCCATCTGTTCTGACCCCCCTTTCTCCGACTAACACAAGACTGGCTGCCTGCCTCTGACTCTCTTGGCTGCTTGCCTGAATGACTCTGAACAGATACGAAGCTTCCTAACTCGACTAAACACGAACCTGAAAATCAACACGAATAAACACGAACCTAGAAATCCAAGATTGTTCTCTGCAAAGACTTTCTTAGCAAAGACTTCCTTTTAAACCCTCTTGGGAGGGGCCAGTCATTAGGTAGCTGGGACTAATTCCAAATCCTTTGAGTTCGTTTCTGCTGCAATTGAAGCCTCCTTTTTTCAGCCCTTCTCACTCTAGCATCAGGGACAAACTGGCCTTGATCCTCCCCACTACTCCAAGACCCAGGTGCCTCCTGATGATCAGCCTGGCTCTCTGCTCCCTCCAGGTCGCCCTCCTCCTCCAGAGCAGACTCCTAGGACTCCTCACTAGAGGAGTCCATCAGCAGCTCATCCGGAGCTGGCTGGGCCACAACAGCCATCTATCTGGCAGGCAAATGCTGAAGTACTGGCAAGCATTTCTAGCAATTGAGGTCTGCTTGAACTTGTAGTTCAGCAATCTTTGGGGGAACCCTAGATTCCCTACTGCTGCTTTAAATAAGCTTGCAGCCTTTTTCAAAGATCTTTGAAAGTTTCCTTACATTTTAAAGTTTCTTATTATCGAAGGGATCTATCATTACCAGTCAATCTAATTATTGGTTGAAGAAACAAAGCACAAGCATTGCTCAGCACCAAGTCTTTAATAACAACAGTCACGGTATCAGTGTAAGATAGTACAGTTCACAAAGGTAAAAGACAAGTCACATAGTTTATGTATGGAAATCATACCTCAAGTTAACAAATTCTTTAATTTGCTTCAGTCTCTAGTTTGTTTCTAAAGTCGATGATTAAATCAATTAGTTGGAGGCATGTTGAAAACAATTGAGAAAGACCTGATTAATGGCAGCCTTTTCCATTGCTCAATTGTTTGGGTTGACATTGCAAGAAATATGTTGGAGTTACTTTCATAATGGTGGTAGTGCTCAGAAGATGATATTCATCCCAGCTGTTGCTGTGCATATGTCTTACTCCAGCTTCTTCTTTGTGTTCAGGCACAGATTGCAACCATTGTTCCTTTACCTCCCCTCCCTCCCTCCCTCCCTCCCTCATCCATCAATTGCTTAGAAATACAGATATGGGAACAATTCTTCTCCCTCATCATCTCCTTGATCCTTTGCTTTTTCTCAATTCAGTTTTATAATTTGATCCATTTCCTAATCTTTGCTCAGTCTCATCCTGTCCTCCCAAGCCTCCCCCAGGCTTGATTATTTTCCGATGGCAGCACCTAACTCGCCTTGGCCAACTCCCCACCCCTGCCTGCTAAGAAGGATTGAAATGGAAGACCGTTTGGCTAGAATACCACTATTAAATCTTAGGGCCGGACTGGGAGGTTGAAAAATAAGCAAAATGAAATGAACTCTTAGTACAGAAGAGCAAAGACTATATAAATATAGTTATATATTTATAACTAATATACTTTATGGGAGTCTTACACATTTGTGAATGTTTGCATTTGAGAATGCCATAGAGCAGGGGTGTCAAACTCACAGCATTACAGTGGCATCACATGATGTATCGGGACTTTTTCCCCCTTCGCTAAACCGGGCCTGGGTGTGGCAAGTGCGCGACACATCCAGCATGTGGGCCAGGAGTTTGACAGCCCTTCCATCATCATCTGTGTTAAAATAAGTAGAAGGACAAGTAAAAATAATACTGGTGGTGTCTTCCGTTACCAAGCCAATGGAGAAGATATGGATTATGCTGCCCAAAAGCAGATTGCACATTTCTCAAAGTGTTATGAAGTTGTAATGATAAGAGATTTTAATTGCTCTAACATCTGTTGGGAGATATGAATGCATGGTCCTCATGGGAAATTCCTGAGTAGTCTTGCTGACAACTTTATCCTTCAGAAGATAAAGGAAGGCAAAAAGGCTCAGCCATCCTTTAATATGCTTTCCTTCAGTGTGTGAAGTAGCACAAAAACACGGCAACATAATATGCTCTGGCCCAACAGCCAATCCGCCTCAGTAAATAGACAGGGTGGTGTAAAGTAAATAGACAGGGTGGTGTAAAGTTTTAATGTAAGATAAATGAAGGTCAATAATTGGCGATCACAATTTCTCTCCCCCAGCGTTTCCAATCCCACTCAGCCAGGTGAAATTCAGCAGGTTCTGACAGGTTCTGAGAACCGGTAGCAGACATTTTGAGTAGTTTGGAGAATACCAAATACCATCTATGGTTGGCCCCAGAGTGGGGTGGGAATGGAGATTTTGCAATATCCTTCCCCCAGGAATGGAGAGGGAATGAGTGTTTTCCCATATCCTTCCCCTGCTACGCCCACCAAGCCATGCCCACAGAACCAGTAGTAAAAAAAATGAATTTCACCACTGCACTCAACAGTTTTGTGATTAGGCAAAGCTGGATACATTAAGAAGATCCTGGAAAACCTGGCACACTTTCCTCCATCAGAAATCTCTAAATGCCATATTTGACAGTCTAACACAGTGGTAGTCAACCTGGTCCCTATCGCCCACTAGTGGGCGTTCCAGCTTTAATGGTGGGTGGTAGGGATTTTGTCCGATACTGAAGCACTTTCCTTTTTTAAAATTTAATTGACTTCCCTACTTTATAAATCACCATTACTGTGGAACCGGTGGGCGGTTAGAACATTTTACTACTAACAGAGATACAAAAGTGGGCGGTAGGTATAAAAAGGTTGACTACCCCTGGTCTAACATTCAACAATCATCATCACCTTCTTTTAACGACTTCATAATCCCTTGCGGGGTGAAGTCTAGGCAACTGAATGGAGCTAGCAGAGTGTTTTAATGGCCAGATCCCTCTCCTGTCACCAATGCGGAATTTTGTTCAACAGATATATTCTCAGTGTGCCCAGAGAGAGAAATATCTGCCTCTACCTAGGATTGAACTCATAGCCTCCTGATTGTGAGATGAGAGCTCCATCCCTAGGCTACCACACCACTCCTAACATTCAACAATCATGCTAAAGCTAAAATAAATAAAAATCCTATTCTTTCAAATTGTCCACATATTAAGTCACTGACATGGAGATGCTCTGCAACAGTGGATGGTAATTTCGACTAGTCCTGAACCTATGACTTGCACTGTTCAGGAGAGCAGTAGACCCATGTCCCATATCCCCAAACAATGGTTTTTCAACTACTTTTGGTTTTTCTACATATCAATGTGTTGTATGTCCAACATATATAAGCTTTGTATGAATGTAAGAACTTCATAACTATTTCTTCCAGTGAGCAATTTGGTTTTCCTTCATCCCATGCTTAACAATCTGCTCTTCTGGTGCAATTCTGAATGATTTTCTCCAGTCAGAGGTGTTCAAAGGTATCTGTTTTCTTTGTTCAAGCTTTCTGAAGGTCCAGCTTTCATGGTTATAGGTTACAACTGGGAAATCCATGACCTTGACAAGTCACGTCTTTGTTGTCAATATGATGTTTCTGCACTTTCTTATTTCATCTAAACTTCTCATAGTCTTTCTCCCACATAGCAGATGTCTCTTTATGCTAGTTCATTCCTCTCCTGCAGGATCTCATTAAAAACCTTCCACCTAGGGCAGTTCATCTTCTTGACTTTATTCTGTAAAAATCCATTTGCTTGGAGGTAGGGTTTTTTTTGGGGGGGGGGGGGCTGCTATGATAGGTCATATTTCTTTCTCTAGTGGATTATTACCAGCTGATCCTTTTACTACAATCTGTCCATCATAAATGACTGTTCTAGATGCGTGCATTCCCAGTGGTTGAGCTCATAAGGCCATTGAGATGTACAAGGCCTTTTAGCATTGAAAGGTAACAATCCATGAAAGGCATCTTTACTTTTGGGTAATAAATTGATGTAACATTGAAGTTCTTATGTATATAAAAGCTGATGCTGACAACGCAAAAGCCAAGACCTGGAAATGAGCATCTGGTTCTCTTGTAGCTTTACAATACTAATGAGGTATACTGTCAGGTGCAAAAGATCAGGTCCACACATGAAGGTCTAATTAAACTGATTTATTGCTACTCTTGGCCATGTGCAGGAATATTCTCAAATAAGGGTTAGCATCTGCTAGGAGTTAGATAAGGGTCAAGGGAATTCAAGGGGAGTTGAATTTAGTCTCCATGTGGCTACTACATAGAGATTCTAGGATGATCCCACTTTTGACCCGACTCCAAGTTCTACCACTCCTTCTCCTACATATACTACTTCCATACAGTTGCAGCATCTCTTCAGCATGCCATTTTTAACTCCCTGCCATTACCACCATAAGCGCCAGAGGTGGGTTCCTACTGGTTCAGACTGGTTCGGTTGAGTAGGTAGTAATTTGGCCAGCCAGGCCACCAAACTGGCTGGCCGACAGCACCATGGGTGCCACCATCTTGTTTTTTGCTTCTGCGCATGTTACACGTAGTGCATATCAAGTAACAGAAGCCAGAACCCACACCTGAAAAGCACATTTTGGGGGTTCCAGGTTCCTATAACTATCTTTGAACAAATCATCCTAAAACCCTGTGAAAACATCAGGAGTGGAGCTCAAAAGCAGAGAAACAAATAGAGGTGCCAAGTGATCCACTGAAGAAACTGAGAGCTGTAAAGCTAGACGAGAACATGGGTAAGAAAATGAGCAATGCCCGTATTAACAATAAGTTCCTCTCATACTGAAGTTAGATGGGCTGAAAGTGGAGGATAAGGCTGGAACAACTTCATCCTGGCCCATTAAGCTGGCAAAAGGAACAGCAAAGCAAGTAGCACCACAGGGCCTCCTCGGAGCCTTGAAGATCTAAATGCATAATCAGCAAAGGCAGGCTGTACTATTGGCTCATCTCCTCCCAACCGCCCTGCAGCTCGGTTGCCCGAGTAAAGGAGGAAGTTGCTGAGCTCCCTTTCCCCCCCCTGTTATACTGTTCCTCCAGTTCAAGAGGATTTTCTAAGCAACAATGCCACACTTTGTCCTTCTTAATATAAAATATTTTCAGCCTTATTTAAACAAACATCCAGCTGGCACATGTGGGCGGCTGGCCCAGGCTCTTTAGAGGGGACAGAGCAGAGGTGGTATTCAGCCAGTTCTGGAGAACCGGTAGCAGAAATTTTGAGTAGTTCGGAGAACCGACAAGTAGGCTGGCCCTGTACCCACTGCCTCCAAGCCTCCTAGCTGATCTTCTTTTGTTGCTCTGAACATGAGAACTAAGCTGGAAAGCAGGTTAGTGGGGTGGGAAGGGAATGGGGATTTTGCAGTATCCTTCCCCTGCCACGCCCACAAAGCCACATCACGCCCCAAAAGCCACGCCCACAGAACCGGTAGCAAACATTTTTGAATCCCACCACTGGGGCAGAGCATCCTTTAAAAGCATTTCTCCACTTAACTCACCTACCAACCCTGTCACATCTGGATTGAAGAAGTGTTACTGATATATATGATATTTATGTATGCATGTATGTACGTATGTCAAGAACAATTGTGAGCTGAGCATTCTGAATTATCCCTCTTCTAAAACAAATTCTCTCTTACCTATTAATAAGCAGGCTGAGAAATAACGGACCCTGTGTATATAATCAACGAATGCTTCTGGTGACAGATTGCGAGTCAAAATATAAAATGTAACTTCTTTAGTTCCACGATTAGTGGTAAGATACTTCATACATGCAAACACCTCAAATTGAGGTCTACATTGATCATTTGAACTCACAGTCTTCCTTTTCTAACGGCTCCATTATATTTAGATCAGTAAACAACTTGCCCTTCTTGAGAATGGTAATTAGTGCTGGAAGGGAGAAGACAAAATGGTTAGCCAAAGCCACTTCCCCAAACAGTGGCAGCTGTTAAACAATCCTTTTTATCTGAGCTCCCTAATTAGAGAAGAGTCTTAAATATATTTTCTCTGCCATGTTAAACAAGTTAATTATTGGCCAATATCATCTAGGATGTTTTCGCGTCTTTTTATACGCACACACACACACACACACACTTTAAATTAATGTTAAAATGCATTTTGCAAAAGCTAACATCCAACTCAAGATAATAGAAAAGAATAAGCTGCTAGCAAAATATCTTTCTGTGCGTTTCATTTTGTTGATGATTGTGTATATATGGCAAATGTAAGAGATGCCTACAACGGTTTTGTAACTTCTAAGAGGTAGAGAGGAACAAACTGGGTCTTTAAGTTAAATCTCGGCAAGACACTTTCTTTTGTCAATTTTTCCTTCCCTGATGATCTCAAATAGTGTTGGATTACAAATTACAAGCAACTTAGAACTAAGGAGAAATTTCCTGACAGTTAGAACAATTAACCTCTGGAACAGCTTGCCTCCAGAAGTTGTGAATGCCCCAACCCTGGAAGTCTTTAAGAAGATGTTAGATAGCCATTTGTCTGAAATGGTATAAAGTTCCTGCCCACGCAGGGGGTTGGACTAGAAAACCTACAAGGTCCCTTCCAACTCTGCTATTGTATTGTATTAAATCTAATCATGCCAACCACAATAATCATTGAATGCACTGGGGGTGGATTACATGGCTTATAATTCAACACAGTTGGGCAGCATTACTTTAAAAAAAAAAAAAACTAAGAACATGGCATCCAGTCCCATCACGTCCTAGCAAATAGAAGCTGAAGAAAAGGAAGCAGTGACACATTTCATTTTCTTGGGCTCCAAGATCACTGCAGACGGTGAAAGCAGCCATCAAATTAAAAGACACTTGTTCCTTGGAAAGGAAAGCTACGACAAACTTACACAGAATATTAAAAAGCAGAGGCATCATCTTGCTGGCAAAGGTCCGTATAATCAAAGCTATGGTTTTCCCAATAGTAAAGTATGGCTGTGAGAATTGGACCATAAGGAAGGCTGAGTGCCAAATAATTGATGCTTTTGAATTGTGGTGCTGGGGAAGATTCGGGAGAGTTGCTTGGACTGTAAGGGGATCAAATCAGTCAATCGTAAAGGAAATCAGAATAGAGTTGGAAGGGATCTTGTAGGTCTTCTAGTCCAGCCCCCTGCTCAAGCAGGAGATTCTATACCAGAGTTTCCCAAACTTGGCAACTTTAAGACTTGTGGACTTCAACTCCCAGAATTCTCCAGCCAGCAGAGCTGGCTGGAGAATTCTGGAAGTTGAAGTCCACAAGTCTTAAAGTTGCCAAGTTTGGGAAACTCTGTTCTATACCATTTCAGACAAGTGGCTGTCCAGTCTCTTCTTAAAAATCTCCAGTGATGAAGCACCCACAGCATCTGAAGGCAAATTATTTCTCTGGTTAATTGTTCTCACTGTTAGGAAGTTTCTCCTCAATTCCATGTTTCTTCTCTCCTTGATTAGTTTCCATCCAGTCTTTCGTGTCCTGCCCTCACTGAGTCACTGTGATTGTTAAGCAAATCATGTGGTTAAGTGAACTACATGGTTCTCAAGCGAATATCCAATGGACAGTTTTTACTATTTTCTGAGGGTAAACTGCAAAACACATCACAAATTACAGGTAGTCCTTAGTGGTAGTCCTTCACTTAGTGACTGTTCAAAGTTACAACGGCACTGAAAAAAGTTACTTATGGCCCATTTTTCACACCCATTCCACCATCCCCATGGTCACCCCATGATTTACATTGGGATGCTTGACAAGTGACTCACAACAGTTGCAGTGTCCCGAGGTCAAGCGATCCCCTTTGGTGACCTTCTAACAAGCAAAATCAATGGGGAAGCCGGATTCCCTTAAGAACTATGTTAGTAACTTAACAACTGCAGTGATTAACTTAACAACTGCGGCATGAAAGGTTGTAAAATGGAGCAGAACTCACTTAACAAATTTCTCACTTAGCAACACAAATTTTGGGCTCAACTGTGGTCATACGCTGAGGACGACCTATATAGTTATATGATCATGAGATGTTGCAACTAGTCGTAAGTGCAAACAAGTCACTAAACACCTAAAATGTGATCCCTGGGGGTGAGAGTCCAACTGTAGTAACGTCAGGGACTGGTTGTAAATAGCTTTTTAAAGGTTTGTTGTAACTTTGAATTATCAGTAAGCGAGGACTACGGTATCTGTAATAGTTGTTTTGCTTCAGCATAAGGTGTGGAAAAGAGTTTACTGAGAGGTACTTGAAGCTAGCAAGTATATAATGAAAGTTAAAATAATTGGTCAAAACCATCAAGAGATATTTGCATTTCCATTGATTGCTCTATTTTGGTGTGTTACATGCTGGGACTTGGGGATAGTTCATATATTTTATATTAGCAGCCCACCACTGAGAACTTCTTTTTTCACACCAATTTTAAATTCACATTGTGTTATGATCTTAAAGGTAATTTTTATAAAATGATGTATCATTGGTCATCATGCCAATGGAATTAGGCTTGGCGGATATATAAAAAAGCTTTTAAAAAAATCAAATACATACATTGATAGAGACAATTTTGAAGATAAATATTCAATTGAAGCCACTTCTCCCCTTTTAGGCCTAAGTCATTAAGGGATACATAGTTAGAAAAGAGTCATGAAAGATTTTTTTTTTCAACATGGGATTGCTGCTGCAAGAATATTATATGCACAAAGATGGAAAGCTTTGGCATGACCCACTATAGAAGAATGATTGGTAGAATGGACAGAACTTGCTGAGATGGTTACATTGACCTCTTTGATCAGAGGAAGATCATTATTGACATTCATTAATGAGAGGAAACCTCTTATGGACTTTTTGCAAAAAGATTTTATGACTTATGGTTCTGATGATTAGAGAAAATAGGCTATAGAAAGAAGGGAATTATGATGTAATCTTACACAGACGGGTTTTATTAGAATTGTATGTATAAGTGCTGAGAGGAAGATTGGGTAGTCCTTGACTTACGACCATAATTAAGCTGGAAATTTCTGTTGTTCGGTAAAACATTTGTTAAGTGAGTTTTGCCCCATTTTATGATCTTTCTTGCCATCGTTGTTTGGTGAATTATTGTAGCTGTTAAGTTAGTAACGCAGTTGTTAAGTGAATCTGGCTTCCCCATTGACTTTGATTGCCAGAAGGTCACAAAGGGTGATCGCATGATCCCAGGACTGTAACCGTTATAAATATAAGTCAGTTGTCAACTGTCTGAATTTTGATCACATGACTAAGAGCATACTGCAACGGTTGTAAGTGTGAAAAGCGGTCATAAGTCACTTTTTTCAGTGCTGTTGTAACGCTGAACAGTCACTAAATGAATTGTTGTAAGTTGAGAATTAGTTTTATATGATGTTCGTGTATATGTATATATTTATTTTTTTCTTTATCTCCTTTTTTCTTTGACGTCTCCTTTCCTTTCCTTTTTTCAATTATTAAATTTTTCTTTGAATGTATTTACCGTAATATATGTATAAGATCTTTTGATGAAAATACTTTTAAGAGTGACATTTATAAAGATTAATATATACTGCACCACTACCTTCCCTTAAGCCCTGAGAGCAAAGGGACACAGATGTGTGTCTGTGAGTTCAATTCTTAGATGAGGTTTGAACCCCCTAAAAATAACACCAGGCCATCTGTGTCTGATCAATTCCAATAGGATGCAATGGGTCTTGTGCTGCATTTTGGTGGTCATTGTAATTACAAAGATCTTTAAAAAAAAAAACATCAGGGTGCATAAAACTTGCAGTGACTGATGGGGCTTTGAGGGAAATTAACTTTCATGTTTTGATGCTCTGTTAGAGTTTTCCCAATCAATAAACTGGGAGGGGGCGGCCGGGCTTTTCAGTTTTCATAATTCTACTTGTGACAGAGGCAGGGGTGGGCTGTAACCGGTTTAACAACTGGTTTGGTGATTGTGTACTTCGTGTGCGCAGCGTTCAAAATACAGCAATTTGAAGCTCAGCTGCTTACCTTCTAAGGCAGCCCTGATAAGTAGAACAATGGAAGCAAGGAAATCGGCTGTGCCACATGAATCAGCTGAGCCAGAAAGAAGGAAATATAGGACAGGATAGGGCGGGGACGGGTGGGCAGGGCCAACTGATCGTCTGCGAACCGGTCCAAACCGGCAGCAGCCCACCCCTGGACAGAGGCAATGAGGAGGAAGAGTTGAAGCTGGTCTGCAAATTCAACCTGTAGGGTCCAAGTATAGAGAGGACTGTGCCTATGATTACACCAAAGGCCAAAATTGCTAGTAATTACATGTTCATTTTATAAAAAGGCTGACATGAAGCCTCCCTCCCACTTCATTGAAACTGCCACATGGTGGAAAATAAGGCTTAATCTTCACTTTCCCTCCTGCAATCCTGATTAAAATTGCCTTCTTCCCAAGCTATTTGGCTCCAGCTGTTTCTCTTGAAAATGAAGGATGCAGCCTATTTTGGGCCACATCGTTAGCAACACAACATTGCCAAATTATACAAAGTTATAATAATTCTGCTCAATTCTACGCTGGTCAAACATCAACTTGTGTCAAGTGCTTTGAAGCAGACATATCAGAGAAGTTTCAAGAAAAACCTCAGAAATATAATCCGTGTTCAGGAAATTAAGTGCAAAATAGGAGAGACTAAATAGATTTAGTCTTCGGGGGGGGGGGGAGAATTGGATTTCAGTTGGACTCTGAGAAAACTTCACTAACAAAATAAGCTTTCCAGCAATTGAACTGACCATGTCAGAAGCTGATAGAGTTCCCCTCTGCTCCTTCTGGATGGCCCTCTGTCAAGGAAGCTATCATAGCAGCTGCCTGTACTTGGCAAGGGATTGGATTATTCAGGGGTATCAAACTCATGGCCCACGGACCAGTCGCATCACGCATTGGCCACACCCACCCCTCCTTTAGCGAAGGGGGAAAACGTGACAACAACATGACGGCATGAGTTCGACACCCCTGGATTATATTATCTGCAAGGTTCTTTCCACCCTTATATTCATCGTGCCTTTTACATAGGCACGATGAACAAACATTTTATTAGTGTCCAAAATCAGGTCAATAGAGTCGAAACAACCAAATACAAACTGAGAACACAGCAAAATCTCACAAATTAAGTAAAGTACCTGCTTCGGATGTTGGGTGTGATCATAGCAAAGTATTAAGGCTTGGGCACAGAATTCAGCAATTATATAAATTATTTCAGGGTACTTCTCTTCTAGGGGAAAAATAAATAAATTCCATTGGTCCAAACTACCAGGCAATCAATCCTGGTTTCCAACCCAAAGGGCTGGATTCATTGGAAACACAACGTTTATAAAATCTCCACCTCAGAAAGATACGATCTAAAGCAGGAATGCCCAAACTACCTCTGCCGGTAGAGATGGTATATTCCCATCAGTGAATGTGTTCAGTGGATGGACAGTTCTGTACTGGAGAGGTTTTAAGGCTCATGAGTAGCTCAGGAGCCTTCGCTGAAATGGCAAAAGAAACTATTGAAGGTCTCTATTGTGAAGGCACGCCCTGACCCTGTTGAACTGGAGGCACCAGTTGGATAGCCCTAATGTCCAATAGGTGTTGAATGGCTTCCTGCATATGTTACCTCCGAGTCAGGTTATTTGAGACTGGGCAGACCCGGAAGTGGCTTGGAGGGCTGGAGATAAGTTCAATAGCTAAACCTGACCGATGGTTGACCGCACCCATGCATCAGAGGTAGATGAGTCCCAACGGTCGGCGAAATACGCCAAGCGTCCCCCGATGGGGGGAGAGCTGGACCCCGAATTAATTCTTGCGGAAGGAGCGCCCCCTTGACATGAAGCAAGAAGTTTGTGTCATAGGCTGAATGTCTTCTTTCAATACTATGACCCTAAGACATATCAAGAGACTATGTAACAATCTCAAAAGATCACTCAACTGTACAGACTCTTTCAGAAAGCCTGGCATATCAAATGCACAAAACTCTTAAAGTTAAACCACAGAGCAGAAGAAACCATAGAGACAGGTAGCTGTGACACCCTTCTTGTTGTGGGATATTTATTTTTATTTATTTAATTTGCATCCCACCTTTATTGTTTTTACAAATAACTGAAGGCAGCAAACAAATCCAACACAACTTCCTCCTCCTATATTCTCCACAACAGCAACCCTACGAGGTGGGCTGGACTGAGAGAGAGTGACTGATCCAAAGTCACCCAGCTGGCTTTCATGGCTAAGGCGGAACTTGAACTCATGGCCTCCTACTTTCTAGCCTTGGTGCCTTAACCACCAGACCAAATTGGTATGTAGGAAGCTACAATACTCGTAGTCGTTTCAATTAATTCAAATCTTCATATGTAGGAGACAGCATGACAAAATTCCCTATGGCTAAGCTATAGCTGGCTCAGAAGCTTTTCACTGCAATGAATTCTTGCTAAAATTATGCTTACCTGGCTTTCAAATGGCTCTTATCTTACAAATACAGTGGTACCTCGGTTCACGAACTTGTCGTGAACAGAGGCGTTCGTGAACCGAGGTACCACTGTACTGCTTAATACATAGTCAGAGTTAAGGCTATGTAACTCCATCCTCAATTATGCTACTCTGAAGTGCGGGTTAAGATAACAGAGCTATGCCCTACTGAAGTCAACAGTGCTTAAAGTTCAGCTTAGTGAAATACACAACTGCATCTTTATTTAATATCTGCTGGAATCCTGGACTGCATTTGTTTTGATTCTGTGTGAGCAAAAGAATAATTGTGTGTAAAAACGATAGCACCTTTCATGCATTCTCGAAGAGCTTATCAAAGATCTATATGGATTATTTCCTATCTCTGAGTTTGACTCTCATTATCAGCCTGGCATATATCAAGAATTGGAAGTGGATTTAAAAAGAGGGAGAACTTTCATTCACTGTTTTACTTGTTACATATAGTTTTAACCTTATTTACAGAGCAGGGTCCGAAAGCCGTGGGACCACCAAAATGAATGGAACAGCATATAGTTAGTCCCTGTCTTTTAACAATTCCTTTAGTGACCATTCGCAGTTACAACGGCATTGAAAATAGTGAGTTATATCCAGTCCCTACACTTAACAACCACTGCAGCATCCCCATGGTCAAAAGTTTAAGCAGTTGGCAACTGGCATGTATTTATGACACTTACAATGTCACAGGATCATGTGACAGCCATTTGCAACCCTCCCTGTTGACTTCTGACAAGGTAGGTGACAGATTTCTGAGTAATGAACCCAATCAATTCAGTAACTCTGAGACTTACGGCTTTCTCAAAGAACTGCTTTATTGAATAGATCATTTCAGCACGTTTGAAGTACAAAAACACTCAGTATAATTAAAGAATAGACAGCTCCCTCCCTCCTTGTCACAAGTCACATTGTCCAGTTAGGTGTTCTGGTGTATCCTTGGTAAACTCTTCCAGCCTCCCCCCCAGCACCTGTTAGGATGATCTTGGTTCCCACGGGATAGTAGGTTGTTGATGTATGGTCTGACATTCCAGAGCTCCCTTCTCTCCATCAAAGTGTATCAAGCTGAGAAAGGGAGAAAATGGTTGTGACAGGCCCAGTCCCTTTTGAAGTTGACAGTAGGTTAAGCTGCATTTGCTTAATGGTATGGCTCACTTATAATGGCAGTGGTTCTTGTAATAACCATGGCAAAAAGGTTGTAAAATAGGATGCAACTCACTTAACAACTGCCTTGCTTAGCAACAGAATTTCTGGTCCCTGTTGCGATCATAAGATGAGGACTACTTGCATGTCGAACAAAGAAATTTTTTTTAAAAACCACCCAATAATTGTTCTTTCAAGATCCCAATGTTTTGATGGAATTTGCTATCCAAATAATACAACCTGAAGACAATATATCCAAATGATATCAACTATTTCATCTTAAGTTAACATGGCTGCAAGTTTTTTGGGTACTTGAAACCAACGTTGTCAGAGTTATGATCTGAGATCTGGAAACTGGTTGGTGTATGACCTTGAATTTAAAGTCACTGAGAAGGCATTCAGAAGCTGAATGAAAAACACAGAGAGCATCCATTGTGACAGTCATATTATTCATGGTTATTCTAGGTTGACAGCTCCAGGACAGTTCAAAGCAAACAGCATTTCGTATAGAATTTTCCTTCATATATTTTTCCCCTTCATTTACAATACCCTAGTGCCTGCAAGATTAAATATCCTCAGGAGTTTTTTTGTTCTTTCCAGTTTTATGCATGGTAAAGACTTAAGCTCTGGAATGCATCCATTTTTGTTAAATAAATTAACTTTAGAACAGAATTTTATTTATTGATTTAAAAATATACCAAAAAGTAAACCAAGTTTAATTCTTTGGGGAATTCCCAAAGAGAGATACAGCTCATTGCTAAGGTTATCTGGGGATAGTATAATTATTAAATTTTAGAATATATGTCTAAATGTTATAGAATAAAAGCAACAGGTCAACCCTTACTTTCAATTTTGAAGAAACAGTACAGAAAGTATTTTGGGACTTTGGCATTGGAGAAGACTATAGGAAATGACTAGGCTGACCCCTCGCTCAGGCTCAGTGTAATCATTTCCTATAACAGTGATGACATATGTGCCCCGGAGCTGACAGCTGGAGTGCCACCAAAATGGCTCTGCGGGCCACAGGTTCGCCCTCACTTCTGAAAATATCATAGATAGCCGATAAAAAAAATGGATCACAAAACAAATCCTCATTCAAAGCACAATTAATTGAGCTCAGATTATCATTTTTGGACACATTTATACAAAGACCTGTCTAACTTGAGAAGTCCATGATGTTGGGGAAGATAGGAGAGAGAAGAGAATCACAAGCAGCAAGGTGGATGGGCTTGATGCAATGAGGATGGAGACACCATTGGAAGACCAGAAGGGCCAGACTGAGGACAGATGGCCCTGGAAACAAGTCTTATCTATTGTGGTTGCTAGGAGTCAGTGACAATTTGATAGCACATTATCAATCAATCAATGAGACAACAGAATGGCATACCAGAAAAATAGAGCTGTTAGAACAATCACAATCCTGCACTAATTTTGCTCTCACTCTCCCTCTCTTTAGATTATTTAAACTATACTTATACCAATCCTAAGAGACTCTGGGTGAAGTATAACAAAGCAAAAAAAAAAAAAAATCCAATAAAATATAATGCTCAGGGTTTTATCAAAAATTATTGAAGCAAAGACACTATCCATCTATTTTCACTGGAAGCTATTACATTGGCCTGGGCTTTTTTTTAATGCTTGTAGTGCAGGGGACATCTCTAAGGAAGAATATTCTATAAAATAAGGCCTAAATTATTTGTATGTAATATAACAACAGGGGTTGGGTTTTTTTTTACTCATAGGCAAAGGCCTTGACCATCCAAATTTTAAACATTAAAAAAGATTAAAATTACACATACATAGAAGTAAAGGCACAAAACCACAATCAAATATACGATCAAACAACCAATATTTGCTACATATTAAAAATAAAGCCTATGTAGAAACGTTTCCTCTATCTCAATATGTCTGCTGATTTCTGTATTATTTAAAGTAGAAAGAGATGGGGGAAAAAACCCCAATCTTGTCAGTATAAAATCATCTAGGTCCTATAGTTCCAGCTGGGCTTGTTAACAAAAATATTCTGCCTGCTTTTTCTCAAACCAAATATAAAAACCTGATCCTGATACGTTTATTTTAATTTCCCAAAGTGTCCTATGTGTGATGTATCCAAGGCATTTCGGGATATTAAAATGATAATCTCCTACACATTTTGACCATCATGGCTGCCAAGTAAACATGCCAGTGCTCGTCAGATATCATACTGAAAATCCATTTGTACGAGACACAATCGGGGAGTATAAAATCATCTCAGCCCTCCAAAAGCCCACCAGCCTTGCCTATCCAATCCATTGGGTTTTTTAATTGCTATAACCAAAGGTGGGCTTCAAAGGTTCCAGCAACGGATTCACTGCCCCATTGCTGGGTGGGCATGGCCATGGTGGGCGTGGTCTAGTCAGCTTCCTGCACCACGGCAGAGGCAGATGTTTTTTGCCCTGGAGGCTTTCCTTGAGCTTCCAGAAGGGCAAAAACTGCTTCTCCTGGGCTCTGGACCAATTCTGCCCCTTTATCAAAATGAATTTCTCCTCCCCAAAGCTCATCATAAAAGGATGCTTTAAGCGGGTTTCTTTTAGGCATGAATCTCTCATGAACTGTAGGAATGGAGGATTTGAATCAGAAGAAAAGAGGCAAAGGCAGAAGAGGCGGACCAGCTAGCTTTACCCCTAGAAATGTACAATGAAATAATCAACCAACATAATGTAAAGTGCTGTGAAAATGCAGCCTGTGTTGGCAGTTTATTGGTCAACATAAACAGAAAATTGGACGGAGCAGACCATGATGGCACAAAATCAATCCATCAATATTTAAGATGAAAATATCTGGACATCAAGCCTATGGTATTACTGGGTGTTTTTTTTTTAATTGTTTGAGCTTTCTGCATGCAAAAGACTGAAATAAAGAATATCACTGAGTAGCAAGAATATCTGTGTGTCTTCCAAAAACTCAACAAAGTGGCAGTGAATTCTATTTTTTACACATGCAAATTGAAAACATGTAAAAAAATATTTGGTTACAGAAATCATTTTGACTTTTTCAAGTCCCTTTTCTTGCAGATATTCCTGCTCAATTCCTTGACTCATTCAACTCATTGTGAACAGTTGCAAAAGCCATGATACTGGTAGATATGTGTACAAACATTGCAGTTCTTAATGATGCATTATGAAGAATGCAGAAGGAAAAGTTCCTATTATGGGAAGGACGTGTCAAGAAACCCTAGTTAATGAAAACCAAAACACACCAAAATAAACCCCAACAGTGGCCAAAAATCTATACAGTACTTTATTCCCACCCGAAGGCATTACAAGGTTTATTCTATATAAATAAAAATGTAAAATAGTTTGTACGAATCCACTAATCTCAAAAACTACTGGACCAATTTACACCAAACTTTCACACAATGTTCACATGGACCTCCGATAATAGAATACATACTCATTTTGTGCCTAGCACATGTGTGTCATGTGCAAGGTACACAAATGTAAAATGTACCCACTGAAAATGTTTTCACCTCCCAGTAGCCCCACCCATCAGACTGTTTTTCAACTGTCATTGTTGGAAGAGGCCTCATATGGAGGCCTCTTAGGGCCCAAAAGGCACTGGGATAGCAAACTCCCAGGTGGCCCATAGAGAGAGAGGGGGGGAGAAATACAGTTTAATAAAAGAGGGACTAGGGGAGACAGGATAGCAGCCTTCCAATATCTCAGGGGTTGCCACAAAGAAGAGGAAGTCAAGCTATTCTCCAAAGCACCTGAGGGCAGAACAAGAAGCAATGGGTGGAAACTAATCAAGGAGAGAAGCAACTTAGAAATGAGGAGAAATTTCCTGACAGTTAGAACAATTAACCAATGGAAGAGCTTGCCTCCAGAAGTTGTGAATGCCCCAACACTGCAAGTCTTCAAGAAGATGTTGGATAGCCATTTGTCTGAAATGGTATAGGGCAGTGATGGCTAACCTTTTTTGGTTCGTGTGCCAAAAGCAGGGGGAGTGCAGGGGCGATGTGCACGGGTGTGCCACATCCATAATGCTATGTGCATGACCCCCTGCATTTGGCATGCTTTTTATATCCTCCCCAGGCTCCAGAGGCTTTATAGGAGCCTGGGGAGGGTGAAAACAGCCTTCCCCCACCTCCAGAGGGCAAAAAACCGCCTCAAAAGAAGGCCTAAATCAGCTAGCCATGGCACACATACACACTGAAGCTGACAGGGCAATGCCTCGTGTGGCCTAAGGAATGGTTCCGTGTTCCACCTGTGGCACCAGTGCCATATGTTCGCCATCATGGGTATAGGGCTTCCTGCCTAGGCAGGGAGTTGGACTAGATGACCTCCAAGGTCCCTTCCAACTCTGCTATTTTATTACAGTAGGTAGGTAGATAGAGGGATAGATAGAGAGGGAGAAATACAGTAGGTAGGTAGGTGGCTAGATAGATAGGGAGAAATACAGTAGGTAGGTAGGTAGAGGGATAGATAGAGAGGAAGAAATACAGTAGGTAGGCAGGTAGGTAGATAGGGGGATAGATAGAGAGGAAGAAATACAGTAGGTAGATAGGTAGGTAGGTAGGTAGGTAGAGGAAGAAAGCAAGAAATACAGTAGGTAGGTAAGTAGAGGGATAGACAGAGGGGGAGAAATACCATAGGTAGGTAGGTAGGTGTATAGATAGATAGTGAGAAATACAGTAGGTAGGTAGAGGAATAGAGAGAGAGAGGGAAATACAGTAGGTAGGTAGGTAGGTAGGTAGGTAGGTAGATAGATAGAGGGAGAAAGGAAGAAATACAGTAGGTAGGTAGGTAGAGGGATAGATAGAGGGGGAGAAATACAGTAGGTATGTAGGTTGGGGGTTATATGGTGGTTGTGTGTATGTGTGCAGGTGTAGATCTACACACAGATTGGTTGGCCATTTAACCAGACTGTGGCCGGTTATAGCTAGTAGAAGGATAAAAACTATTCCAAAGACTGACGCAATGGAATGGGCAGCATTTCATTATTTTCTTCCAATACTGCCAGCTGGATATCCAAATGTTCTGAAGTCACATTTAAGAATTACATTTCAGAATGTATTACATGCATACCTGGCCTCTTTAGGTACCAGGGTGTTAAAGAGTTTTATTTACCATATGCTGAAATCCAGTCCTAGCATAACTAAATGTGGTTAGTCCCATGGTGGTTTAGACCATGGGTCCCCAACTCCCAGGTCATATCCTGGCACTGCGCCACAGCTTGTTTGGAACTGGGCTGCACAAGCAGTTGGCGAATGTGCGCAGTTGCACCGGCATGAGCGGTGGGCATGTGCCTTCACACACAAAGCTCCATTTGTGCAGGGGCTCATGCAAAACCATCCCCCCCTCCCTCCGGTGTCTCAACCACCACTACTGGTCCACAAAGCCAGAAAAGTTGGGAGCCACTTTTTTTAGATTAGACCCATTTATCTCAATTATATAATCAAGATTATGACACTCCCAAAAACATGATTGAATGTATAAATTATACAATGTGAAGTATTTGCATGCTTATCCCTTGCTTTAAAAAAAAAAATGTATTCATATGAAGTTCTGGGGGGACCACCACCTCCGACATGGAAGCCACTAAAATGTCATACCTATCCTATACCCTTTTTCCTATGTATATCCATAAAAACCAATAAAAAATGTTTGGGGAAAAAAAGATTATGACACTCCTATGCCAGTTTTGTTTTAGCTACTTAGTCAAGTTAAAGTTAAATTCTATATTAATCTCTGTATTCCTCATTGACAATCTCTACAATGACAACTAATAATAAAGAGGAAAGAGCTTTGGGTTAATTCAGAATGATAAGTATAGTGAGAGTTGATTGAGAAGTACTTATAGATGCGGTCCTTAATGCTCTAATGAGCTGAAACGACACCAGACTGTGTGCATGGCATAACAATATACAAACAGATTGTGATGTGGTAACTGCACTTGAGGTCAGAACTCAAGATGTGTTGTGTAATACAGCTGGATTATGCCTTGCCTAAATGGCTTATAAACCGAATATAATCATTTTAAGCCGGCAATCAGACACAACCAGAAAATACACTTTAGTCTGGGTAAAGAGCCAGTGTCATTGATATGTTAATCTCACAAAATTTGTTTAATCAAGCAGTTCAGAATTTAAAGCTGAGTGCTATCATGATCCTAACCTTAGATCTTTAGCTGGTCGTTTATAATATACATTTACCTATGTACAGGCGTATTATTAGTTCAATGGAGAAGAGATATATGTGGGCTAGGCGATCTTCATTTATGAAGATCATTTCTGTTTTTAAGAAGAACACAAAACTGTTTTGTACAAATTACACCAACTTCAATTAAGTTTTCAATTAATATCAGGATTCAACACAAATGCTTTTTGAGCGATTGTAGATTTTAATTCAAAACTTAGCACTGCCCTGTTGAGAGAATATTCAAGGAGGTTACAAATGCAAGTGGTTGCAATCATAAATGGTAGAAAACAAAAAAGGCCCTAATAGCCAGCTATAAGGAATTAATCTGTGAGGAATAGAGGGCGGGGGGAGAGGGACAGACCCATTCTTAAATGCAATATTAAGATTTAATTAAAAGGAAACTATGACCATCCCAAGAGAGGATTGGCAACAAATAGCCTTATCTGTTAAGATGAAATGTTCTGCAGTTTTCTGACATCTAATTAGAAGAGGTTCATTAGACAATGGACACAGCATTCACTGTGGGAGTTCAACAGATGCTTGGAAGAAATATTTTACCACCATCTTTACTGTAACTTCTGGAATAAACACTAATTGAACCTAGAGTAAATCTGTTACCAGATGGCTCTCTGCTATCTCTTCTGAGATACATAAACTTGTTCCACAACTGAAGCTGAGGAAAGCTAAAGAAGGAGAGGAGAATATCTTCCCAGAATTACTGAAATCAATTTAAAATTATGAGTCCTACTTTTACTCCTGCAAACCAGAAATCAATCACTCACTCACTCACTCACTCACTCACTCACTCACTCACTCACTCACTCACTCACTCGATCAATCAAATCTATCTATCTATCTATCTATCTATCTATCTATCTATCTATCTATCTATCTATCTATCTATCTATCTATCTATCTATCATCTATCTCCAACCTCCATCCATCCATCCATCCATCCATCCATCCATCCATCCATCCATCCATCCATTTTTTTCTGCAAGGACTTTTATTTAACCATTCTGTTATCCATTTGCAGGCAGAGCTCCAGGAATGGGAGAGGGAAGGCATGTGGCCATTTCACCCACCAAAAAGTCTAGTGGTACCAATAGGTAGGCATATGCCACAACGTTGGCCAGCTTTTGATAGGCAGTATGACAACACAGAGTATATGCTGTTCTGAGTCATGTGCTGACTGGGAAGCCATATAATTTGATTTAATAAATAAAATAGATGTTAAAATTTTAAAATAGAATACATTTTATTTTTTCAAAAGGTATTTTTAATTTTTTTTAAAAAATAATACATTTTCAATTTAAAAATAAAGCACACTTTCAAGTTTAAAAACCACTGTCTATTAAACATCATAAGCAAACTCTGTATCAAGAATCTGTATTGAAAATTCTTATAATGGTTGCTAGAGAGAATATTCTTGAAGTTGAACAAGCAAGGCATTGAATCAATGCCCAAGTCTAAACTATTTTCCTGGAAAATATGCCAACTCCACTAGAGAAGTGGTGTGCACAACCTTTATAGATTTCAAAACTGCATTTAGTTCCATTCCTAGGTATCAGTTCTGGGAGAAATGTGTATCATCTACTATTAACAGATATTCTATTTCCTACTCTGTGATTAATTAATTATGCTGTGGGTTTGAGCTCCGAGCTTGGCAATTTGGTTGCAAACGTTTTGTCACCATTCGAGGAGACATCGTCAGTATGTTTTGAATTGTGATCGTCTGTCAGAACAACGTCTTTAAATACCTTTGTATGAGATGTAAATTAGTCTGAATGTTCTTTGTCCGGATGTCCTCAAATGATGACGAAACATTTGCAACCAAATTGCCAAGTTCGGAGCTCAAACCAACAGCCTAAGTAGCAACCCGAGTTACTAATTTTCAAACATATTTCAACCGCTAATGAATTATAACCAGGGGTGTGCTGAAGGAGGCTACTGGGATCCCACATTAAAAAATGTTACTTCTCAATTTTTTTTCAAACACAGCACCTGGTTAGCAATATCACTGTGTGACCTAAGTGAGCAATAGTTGAATGGAAGAAAAGATGAAGATGATACAGAATAACATCAAGGAAAAGGAATCTGCGGCATTCAGACTTGGGAGTATACATAGATGACTACAGCTAACCACAATATTAAAACTACAAAAGGGTCATTGCAAAGTCATTGCTCCCAGCTCTGCCATTTCGTTATTTTGCATTATGACACTGCATGCCATCACAAGGTCACCATGCACACTTTAGCACTGCCCTTTGTGAGCATCGATGGTGGGAAGCTATTAGAGGGATGCAGAAGAAGAAAGGAGAAAGAGAAGAATGAATAAGAGAGTGATTGCTGAACAAGAAGATGGACTTGCTGCAGGAAGAAATGTGAAAATCAAGTAGAGAAAAAAATGAAGGAGGAAGAGTTTGTTAATGAGAAGAACAAATGTGGATTGGGGAGATAGTTGCATTGTGGAAGGATAAGGAGATAACAAAAGGTTATTTACAACACTTTTTTTGTTATTCTTATGATTTTGAAATAAAAAGACAAAAAAAGCCCACTTTTGTCTTTTCTTAAAGTGAAGCGAATCGAATCGAAACCGATCAATTTATCACTACAGAACAGAGAGATGGACCATTGATAGTGATGAATACAGAAGTCTCACTACGAAAAGCAGTTCATCCAAAAATCCACTTTGTTGGCATCAAAACCACCCACAATATTTCAAGAGAAAATATAAAGGGTTAGTTGTTAAGAAGAAAAATTGGACAATAATATATTTAAGCATTCCTGGTTTGAGTCCATAAAAAGCCCAAAATATCCACCTGTCCAGTGAATGAATAAACAATTTGATGGGTGCAAATAACAAAGCCTTACAAAGTTTAATGGGGGGAGGGGAGGGAAAGGAAAAACATAAAACCCTCACGTTTACTATTAAGTGAGCATTTACCAATACTAAGAGTTTCAGAAGGATGAAAGTGTTCTTGCTTTCAATAATTGATAACAACAGAAAAGGCAAGACATTGCAATTCACATTTTAATATAGTTTTCAAGCTATAATATTGATGACGTCTTTGAACTGCAAAAGAAAAATAGGAATTCATATTGACAATCATCTTCCCTCACAGTTTTCAGCAACTCATATTGTTGAACATATATTTTGCCAAATAATAAAAAGCAATGGATAAATAAAAATGCAGAAGGCTTAATCATAATTGATAAAGCCTTAAGAGGTATGTTTTTAGGGCTTAGAGTTGACTCAGCAGCTGAACTGAAATTTAGTTTTATGGATCTAGTTGATTTTTCTTCTATAACAACCCTATAATCAGGGTTTAATTCAAAGTTTAAAACTGCAGTTTTGATGAGCAATTTTTATGTTAAAGATCTCAGATTTTGCTCTGATGATGCCAGTACAATATTGGGCAGAAAATTGGTTGCTTTTCAAAAGGCTTGTTGAACATCTTCCAAATATTGCTTAAACCAGCATTGGCTCTGAATGATGCCATCCACAATATATTTTAAAAGTGCCCAAATATTTCTAGAGAAAATATATTCCATTGATCTTCAAACTTATGTCAGATTCAAAAGTTAAAATGAATACATTATATAGGTTCTAGATTAGCTTTAGTCAGCACAAAGGAGAAGACAAGAACTTGCTATAGACAGACTTCACTTATTTACTGCCTCACTTAGTGACCACCTGAAGTAGAAAAAAATAGCTTTGCGATCAATCCCCACATTTATGACTATCATAGCATCCTAAAGACATGTAATCACCATTTGGGTCATTTGTACCTGGTCTGCTGTTGCAATGTTTTACCGTCATGGATCACCATTTTTTGTATTTCACATTTCGCTTGCAACAAGCAAGTTAATATAGAAGTTGAAAATGAAATCCTAAATTGTGGTCACATGAAGTTTCGCTTGACAATCATGGTGCTTCGCTTAGTGACCAAAAGCATACAAGCAAAGTTGTATGCCTGTTGTGGTCACGTAATGTTTTGCTTAGCAGTCATGGTGCTTAGTGACAGAGTTGCCAGTCCCAAATGTGCTCGCTATCTGAAGACTACTACTAGTTTTTAGTTGATTAATAAGTATAGCAATAGCAATACCACTTAGACTTATATACCACTTCAAGAGTGCTTTGCAGCTCTCTCTAAGTGGTTCACAGAGTCAGCATATTACCTCAACAAACTGGGTCCTCGTTTTACCAACCTCAGAAAGCTGGAAGACTGAGTCAACCTCGAGCCAGTGAGAATCGAACTGCCGAACTACTGGCAATTAGAAATCAGCAGGTTTAGCTTGCAATACTGCATTCTAACTACTGTGCCAGCATGGCTCTTAATGATTAATTGTTTGGAAATTCCTGCACAGTCAAATCTTACGAGTTTAAAAGCTGACACATCTAAAAGAGACATAATTAATACAGTGTAGACTTTTAAAGAAAGTTTTGGTAAACCCAAAAGAAAAGTTTTCCAGTTGGTCAAATGCAGAATTTCAACTTAGGATCACTCAAAAATAATTATTCAATGAAAACTCTGCCTTTCCTGAGAGGGGGGAAAACATATACAGTATATAAATGTCAATTTGATAGCCTGATTTTTGTCAGCATATTATTTTATGCACAAACTAAAAAAACAACCAGCATGAGAACAACACTAGTAATTTACAATATTAAGAGCTTTTAGACCTTTTTAATTTGTTGGAATCAATACATGGAAATATGACAAAATATTTTCATTATGGCTTGAGGGTAAAAAAGAAATCAGCTATTAAAATTTGAAATTGCCTTAATGACTTCAGGGATTTGGTGAATACAAATCTTGAATCAAAATTATATATTCCTTTGAAAAAAAGAGTAAACATAAAAGCAGTGCAGAAGCAAGACAAGACTGATGAATGATATTATTGCATATGAAAGAAGTAAGTTAACAGTTGGTATAAAACAAACTTTATTGTATTAACTTCTAGGTGGCTCCCAAGTAAAATTTAAAGTCCTAACTTTGATCTAAAGGTAAAGGTTCCTCTCGCACATATGTACTAGTCATTCCCAACTCTAGGGGGAGGTGTTCATCGCCATTTCAAAGCCAAAGAGCCAGAACTGTCTAAAGACGTCTCTGTGGTCATGTGGCCGGCATGACTATATGCTGAAGGCGCATGGAACACTGTACCTTCCCACCAAAGTGGACCCTATTTTTCTACTTGCCTTTTACATTACATTTACATTCAAAAGCATTTTGCTTTTGAACTGCTAGGTTGGCAGAAGCTGGGACAAGTAACGAGAGCTCATTTCATTACGTGGCACTAAGGATTTGAACTGCTGACCTTTCTGATTGACAAGCTCAGCGTCTTAGCCACCGAGCCACTGCTTCCCTATATACACTGGGGATTGCCTGGCAAATGCAGAATGAACATAACAATGACAAAAGGTTTTAGGAGAAACCATTCTTAAACCCCCATCTTTACAAAGTAAAAACCGGAGCTGGGCCACTCTCTAAAACAATCTCCTAGAGATGTTCAGATGGTCCCTCCCTGATGACATTCAGATGATGCTGAAGATGACTTCTTCTGCTGAGTGTTCAAGTTACACTTAACCAAACATTTTAGTTTTTTACTGATTAATTGGATGGGGAAGAATTGATTCTATAATTTTTACTGTAGTTTTTAAAATTCTATCAAGTAAACCGCAGAGAGTTGATTCGGGCTGACACAAGATATATATTTGACAAGCAACAAATAAGCTTAACAACGGCAAAAATGCCTCCCAGACTCCCATTTGTAGGGGAGATGAGCAACATAACAATTGAATGGAAATAGATAGATAGATAGATAGATAGATAGATAGATAGATAGATAGATAGATAGATAGATAGATAGATAGATAGATAGATAGATAGGCAGGCAGGCAGGCAGGCAGGCAGGCAGGCAGGCAGGCAGGCAGGCAGGCAGGCAGGCAGGCAGACAAAGGCAAGTCTTTGGCAAATTGTCAAGATTTGGAACTCAAAATTTTGTTGAATGACCAACACCACAGTTTACTCCCAATCTCTGAAGCATCAAAGAATCTGCTTCCTGTATGAAACCTGCTGGACCAAAACAATTATTTCAAAATCCCAGGAGGGAGGGGATGCATTCCAGAAGATAAGAGGCAACTCAGTCCAGATATTTTGCGTGAGAAAAAGAAGGTGAAGACACGCCCTCTCTAATATGTCACAGATTATACTGTATGTAGATAGTGGAATCTTCAGTCTGGCAAGATTTTGTCTATAGGTATGAAACAATAAAGAACTCAGCTTGGAAGGACTGTCACATGTCAATTTTGATTCTTGGCCCGACATGCATCCTTCTCTACCATTCTTTTTAGAGACTCTCATGTCTTGGTTACAATGCCTACTTTAAGGTATCTTCCAGAAAGAGAGAATAAATTTTATACAGGTTATCTTTTAGCAGATCGATAAAAAAGCAATGACTCGAGTGTGACCAAATTCTTCACAGCTGCTTGTTCTACCTGCTGTCTTCTATTAGAGAGCTGAGTAACTTTAAGTATCGCTGGTTTGGCTTGCTGAGGAAAATCTGTTGAATGTTTATCATACATATATTCTTTTGTGGCTAAACATCACTGTGGTCAAATGACTGTAATATTACAAATGACTATAATAATCTCAAGTCTTCCTCTCCTATCCATATCTCACATGTATTTATTATTATCTCACTATGTCACATTTTCTACAGATATTTTTTAAATGTCATGAAATTTGAATGTAACTTTTACATTATTTGCTATAATTATTTTGTTTACTACTATTCTACAATATATACTTTTTAAAACCATTTTTAAAAAGCCATTTTCCATCATTTCCCATCATTTTTAAAAAGCCATTTTCCATCAAATGTTCCTTTTTGCACACAACTTTCTAAAATATCCTTTAAAAAATATTATTGAAAGAGATGTATCAAATACTTCTGAAGGTAGACCTGTTATGGTTTGCATGATAATTATGTGAGGATTATAAAGGAAAGGGAAAAAAGAAAAAAAACACAAAAACATTATTGTCCTTGAGGACAACAAAGTTGTTTACCACAATGGTGGATTTAATTCACAATAGGGAATCTAAAGCAGAAATGAATGACTTTTTGCAACAGTTGGGAGAAGAATGCACTTTTAAAAACCTGTATTTCCAGTTTCTGGATGCTGTAGGAATCAGGTAGATGACCTGACTAGGGAGAAAGGAATTAAAATGCTCAACTTTTCACCCTGCCCCTTCCCAACCTTGGCAACATTACAATTTGTGGACTTTCAACTCCCAGAATTCTTCAGCCAGCCTGAGGAGTTCTGGCAGTTGAAGTCCACAAGTCGTAAAGTTGCCAAGGTTGGGAACCCTGTTGTAGAATATGGAATAACAAAATTGTCCCAAACCTGCTGCCTGGGAGATGGACGCTTGTTCACTTCTAACCTAAAATCACTCTATTTGTCAGTGACCCAGCAACAAGCCAGAGCTACTTGCAAACGGCACTGGGCAGGTGAATGGATCAAGTGTGGGAAGGGTGTGTCTGCTCTGCCATCATCCCTTTAGAACAGGAGTCTCCAACCTAGCAACTTGAAGACTTGTGGACTTCAACTCCCACAGCAAAGCTGACTGAGGAATTCTGGCAGTTGAAGTCATAAAGTTGCCACGGTTGGAGACCCCTGTTGTAGAATATGGAATAAAAAAGTTGGAAGGGACCTTAGAGATCTTCTAGACCAGGGGTCTCCAACCTTTGCAACTTTAAGTCTGAAGGACTTCAGCTCCCAGAATTCTCCAGCCAGCAAAGCTGAAGTCCTTCAGACTTAAAGTTAGAAAGGTTGGAGACCCCTGCTATAGAGGAAACAATTAGAATGGCAGGTCTTGAAAATCCATTGCCACAAGAGCATCACAACAATTGCAAATGTCAACCCTGGGCGAAACCACCCAGCTGGCCATTTAAAATCATTCTGCTAGTGGCAGAGAACAATTCCCTCATGACTCCAATTTAAAAAGGGTCAGATCGCTTGCTTCTGTTCTGTTCAGCAAAGCTGGCTGGAGAATTATGGGAGCTGAAGTCCTTCAGACTTAAAGTTGCAAAGGTTGGAGACCGCTGTTCTAGACCAACTTCCTGCTCAAGCAGCAGAATCTATCCCATTCTGGACAAAAGGCTGTCCAATCTCTTTTTAAAATCCTCCAGTGATGGAGCACCCACAATATCTGGAGGCAAGCCATTCTACTGATCAATTGTTCTGACTGTTAGGAAATTGCTCCTTAGTTCTATGTTGGATCTCTCGTTGATAGGTTTCTATCCATTACTTCTTGTACTGTAAGGTTTAACAGAGGTTTAATACAGCTACTTTAATATTCATTCATTCATTCATTCATTCATTCATTCATTCATTCATTCATTCATTCATTGCGCCTTGTAAGGCACAACTGGTCAGCTCCTAGCAACAATAAGAACGTAAAGATTTAGGGAGGCGGCTTAAGCAAAAAAAACAAAACACCTCACAGCTGGATTCACAAATGATGGTAAAAGACAAAGCATCACTCTATTTGGAGTCCTAAAACACCAAATAAAATCTTAGTGTATGTTAACTGTAACAATCTGTTAGCAATGTTTTTGTGTATACGAGGTCCTCTATTAAACAAATAACAAGAATAGAAAAACATGTTACCCCTAAAGTGTAAACATGTTGGGCTGGGTGTTATATTGTCATTTGTAATTGTTTTACTATTTTAATTCTAACTCGGCACTTGGTTTATTACAGGCTGTTCAGAATTTTCTGACCGCAACTGCATAGAAATTAGAGCAAACAAATAAAAATATAAACAGAAAATACAGACTTCAAGCGTTATCTACTGTAAATATCCATATACCATATTTTTCTGAGTATAAGATGTTCCAAAGTATAAGATGCACCTAGCTTTTGGGGTGGAAAACAAGAAAAAAAAATCTGCCTCTGCTTCCCAGCAATTTGCCTCCTTGCAGCAAACAGCAAACATCCTGTTTAAGTTTCAGCACAGCCTGATTAGCACAAGAAGAAAAAATCTGCCTCTGCTTCTGAGCAATTTGTCTTCTTGCAGCTGATTGTCAGGCCTCCCAATGATCAGCTGTTTCAGGCTATTTAACTGTTTCTGTGCCAGGAGAAACAAAGTCTTAAGATTTGCCAGAGATTTCCTTCTCCAGGACATGAATAAATACACCTGGAAACATCAACCTACCTTCCGAATCTCTCTCTCTCTCTCTATTTCTCTCTATCCTTCTACCTACCTACCTACCTACACTCTCCCTCTCCCTACCTACCTATTGTATTTCTCTCTCTGTGTCTCTCCTTCTACCTACCTACCCACACACTCTCTCTCTCTCTCTCCCTACCTACCTACTGTATTTCTCTTGTCTCTCTCTATTTCTCTCTCTCCATTCCTTTATCTACCTATCTACCTTCTCTTTCCCTACCTATCTACTGTATTTCCCCCCTCTCTCTATTCTCTCTCTATTCCTTTATCTACCTACCTACCTACCTACTTACACACACACTCTCTCTCTCCCTACCTACTTACTGTATTTCTCTCTCTTTCTATTTCTCTCTATTCCTCTACCTACCTATCTACACACTCTCTCTCCCCCTACCTAACTACTGTATTTCTCTATCTTTCTTTTTCTCTATCCTTCTACCTACCTACCTATCTACCTACACACACACTCTCTCTCTCCCTAACTACCTACTGTATTTTTCTCTATTTCTCTCTCTTTCTATCCCTTTATCTACCTACTTACCTACCTACTCTCTCTACCTACCTATCTACTATATTTCTCTTTTTTTCTCTGCCTCTCTATTTCTCTATCTACCTACCTACTTTTCTTTGTAATATGCCTCTTCAAAACCTTGGTGCGTCTTATACTCCAGTGCATCTTATACTCCGAAAAACACGGTAACTTATTACTACAAAGGAAGTCTATGACATGTGAATTTGATCATACTTATACCTGATGCATTGATATTTGGGCTGCTGGACTGTCTTGATTTGCTGAACGTTTAACTAGGGCCTTAGTTTTTTACTTCTAGACAAGTGTCTAGAAGAGTCTCTGGTATTGAATAATCCTTCAGGGAATTTGATTTTTGACTGACTGAACAACAATGCTTTCTCTTTCTAGTCCTGACTCAAGAAATGAAAGGAAGAGAGGCTGTTAAATGATATGGCCAAAGTACACAGACTTATTTTGTCTATAAGATTCCGGATATTCTCATCTGCTCCAGTATCCCAAGTTAAAGGGGCAGGCCTTTTCCCTATAATCTGATACTAGTTACAGATATGGATTGTGAGATGGTATCTTAAAATATTCATCCAGATTTTAAGTAATGGTTTGGAAAAAAGAACATATCTGACCTCTCTTCTTTGAATCATGAGTTTTCCTCCAAGGGAATGGATTTTTTTTTGAATATTTACACTGTTATAATCAACTGGTAAATTTGGGAGTGATGTCAATAATCTGATAAATTTTCAGATTTCAAAACCAATGTTTTTTTTCTATGCTGAAAGCTTACTTGCGCCTGTGTTTATCCAAAGGTGAAAAAATAACACTAACACTCAACAGCTGCCTTGTGCTGCAAACTATGGTAGTGTAACTTATTACCTTGCTGCAGCCCTTTTCTGTATCAAATTAAGATTAAAGACTCAAGCATTCACCTTGTCAGCAAGGTCTAATTCTTTTACTTTGGTGGCTGCACACAGATTGGTGGTAGTAATAGTATTATTATGGTTTGTTGCACAGTCAGTCAGATGTTTAGACTGGGTTTTTTAATTATTATATGGTTCATTGCAGATGTTTAGACTGGATGTGGCATTTTTATCTGCCTATCAACTTGTTTCTAAGGACCTAGAATAGGTAGGTGGTGTTTCATAGCACTGCCCAACCTTTCTTGGCATTTACTGGAACCACCTTGGCTAATTTATGCCATAATCTTTCAATTTTGATTTTTGGATCTTAATACTTTGTGATCTTCTCCAACTCTTTTTCTGCTATTAAAATATCCCCTGGTATTGTCCCATAAATTATCTACACTATCTTGTTTTCAACAACAGTTACTGTATACTGATGTGTTATGAACCAAGACTTTATCAACCTGTATTTGAAAATTCCATAATTTTTAACTTTTCATTTTAAGCTACTTTTTCAATTCTAAGTTCCCATCAATTTTTCATTACTGGTATATAATTTGTACTCTACTCCAGTAAATTATTTTGGCAACTGTGTTATGTCATTGTTTATAATCAGTTTGTAAGATCTTCTTGCTCTAGATAAGTATATAATCTATTTTTTCTTCTGCTTCTTCGCACAGTGAATCACTTAATGGTTTTTCAATTCTGGCCTTGAAAACATTAATTCAAATACCTGATTCTTGTGCAGCTAAACTCAAGTCTTCAGTTTTTTGTTGTTGTTTTTACAGCAGTTCCAGTTGTAAGCCATTGCCAGATTTATGATTATTGTTTTTTTAGCATATTTTGTATATATTTATCTCAAAACATCCCATTATATCTTTTTGTCTAAAACATATATGTGTGTGTGTGTGTTTCTATGTGTACACACACACACACACACACACACACAGGTACAATATGTTGCACCGTCTCCTTCATTGTCACTGCTGTCAGTTCCTCACCTGTGACTTAGTGTTTAGTTTCAGTTTATTCAAATTTGTATACCGCCCTTTCTCCCTTTCGGGACTCAGGGCGGTGAACAGGCAGTAATAAAAACAACAGTAAAACATCCAATACAATAAATATACTAAAAATAGATTAAACACTAAGCCTGCTCTAAAATACCCTGTAAAACCCCTAATAGAAGCAAAGTTTTTTTTAAAAAAACTATGCCAGGCTGGCCGCACGAAATAGATAGGTTTTCAAGGCTTGGCGGAAAAGGCGCAGGCCCGTGGTTGTGCGTAGGTCAGGGGGTAGGTCATTCCAGAGGGCAGGAGCTGCCACAGAGAAGGCTCTCCCCCTAGGGGTCGCCAGCCGACATTGACTGGCTGACAGCACCCTGACGGCACCCTGAGGAGGCCCTCTCTGTGGGAGCGGACTGGTCGGAGGGAGGTATTTGGTAGGAGTGTCTTGATAGTATCACCAGCTATTGTTTTGCCAAAATTGGTTGGATGACTTCAGACAACATAAAAATTGCTAATATGGACATGATCTGAGTTCATAGATTATCTTCACCTGCAGTGTGGAATATTTGGGCTTTGTGTGTTGTGTGAAACCAAACCATTTTATTTTTACACAAAATGTATCATGATGTGTTAACCCAGTGAATTGTAACTAACTCAATAAATTTTGCTTAAAGAAATCAGGCTTCTTTAATCAGATGGTTTGATTATTCTAATTTGAAAGAAGGGGCAGGTTAGGGGCTAGTAAGTTCTTATGAGGAGATATATATTTTCTGTTATAAGAGAAACATTATATACCATAGTCAGTAACAATTGTTCTGTCTCCTATTTACCTCTTTCAAGAAAGACACAACATAAAATAGAGAATTACAGAAACCAAGTTTAACCTACAACTATCAACTATGTGTGTTAACGTGATAACTAACTAGCAACTAAGATCAAGTTTATTCCTAGCAGAAATCACGTAGCTTTGCATGCACAATGCGCAAAATCAACACAATATTCAAATCCAAGGTGATGAAAGCAACTGCATCCACATCATGATTTTGCATTTCTGAATACACATATCTCAGCACACATCTCTGAGTTAATCAGCAGTTTGTTCAGCACCACAACCTCCTTCAGGCAAGTCTCTTACATAAGCTCTTCTTCTTCCCCCAACCCCCCACAATGGCAATGATTCTCTGACAGGTTTAAGGCTTACACCAGCAAGGATCTTTTGCCACTGCTATATCAGGATTAGCTCTTTTCCTCTCTTCCTGGTGCACCCTGCCAGCATAAGAAAGCTGTGAGCACATCAGCCTTGCCAAGCAGACATCACTGAAGAACGGGCTGCTCTGCTATCGCACAGGATCAGAATAGCTACACGAGAGATTAGACTTCGGTTCTTGCAGTAAAACGTGGCATTTGAATTGGGTACAGAATTTTTAAAAACGGGAAGCCAGCATTGATAAACGACTGCAAGCAGAAGTGTCAGACCCTAATTTAATGAATATGAAATGATTTCATATGAAAGGGACCACTGTGGTTTATGCAACAAAACATGCTTAAAAATATTATCTTAGGATGTATAATACTGTACCAGCCCTTGATCCGATTCACATAACAGGCTAGCTTTAATATGTCTTGTTTGCTTTTGACTTAATTGCAAGTCTGTCCCATCATCCTCCACCCACTAAGTGGTTTGTACACCATGATTTACATCAGAGGTGGATCATCTTTTTCATACACCATGATTTACATCAGAGGTGGATCATCTTTTTCAGCCTAGGGATTACAATTCTTTTTTTTCTTTTTTTTTGCCTCTCTGTATTTGACTTGCACGGGGGGCTGCTGAAGCCATGACTGGTGAGATAGACCAAAACGTTTAGACTTTTTCTTGCTTTTTTTGACAATTTGGAGTATTATTTGACAATCTAGAATTACATTATGGGATAGCATAATGTGGGAACCTAGACTCAAGACCTAGCCTAGTATATTGCTGTTGGAATGGAAGAGATTTGAGGGTCTATACCTGGAGAGGTAACCAAGGCTTAGTGAAACTTTTTGTTGTTGTTACTGTAATACAACTGAAAGGTTTATGCACAGGAAAGGCATAGGTAGGCAGGAGAGTTGAACATATAGAAAGCTACATCTTGCCAGGAGGACAGTCATGTGTATAATGTTGCTCTAACCACATGGCCAGGGAACAAAGCCAAGGAAGAAGAGACCCTAAGATTAATGATCTCATAAACAAAGAACATAATGATGATTCTAATAGTAATAATAATAACAATAATACAGTGATCATTATGACAGCTAAAGCAACCAGTTGTAGAATTAACAACGAAGATACCAAAGTGGTAGCTAACATCTGCCTTTTAGGATCAACCAACAACAATATAGAAATCAACAGTCAAGAAATAGGCCACATACTAGTACTTTATCAAGTACTAGTAGAGTAGCCAAGAAAGTCTTGGAAGAGATATTCAAATGCTGGGAAGTGTCTACACCTATGAAGATCAGAATCATGCATTTATCTGTATGGTCACTTGATAGAACATAATCAATCAACACAAAGAGTAGGCAGAATAAGAAATAAAGGAAGACAGACCAAATCCCTAACTCTCCATCCATACCCAAGTCTCTCTTATGAATAATAATAATAATAATAATAATAATAATAATAATAATAATAATAATAATAATAATAATAATAATAATAATAATAATTTATTTTTATATACCGCATCCTCTCCCCAAGGGGACTCAGAGCGGTGTACAGGGAAAAATTAAAACACATAAAAATATACAAAAATAAATACAATAAATAAAAACAAATTAAATTTAATTGTCCCTGCACTAAAATCCCCATATTAAAACTAATATTCCCTAAACCCTAAAAAGGTAGAGACTAACCTAGGCCGGCCAAGCAGAAAAGATATGTTTTTAATTTCTGACGGAAGGAGCGGAGGTCCGTGGTTGTTCTAATGTCGGGGGGAAGGTCGTTCCAGAGGGCTGGGCCCGCCACAGAGAAGGCCCTTCCCCTGGGCGTCGCCCGCTGACAAAGTCTAGTGGATGGCACCCGGAGAAGTCCCTCTCTGTGGGAGCGAATCGGCCGGGAGGATGTATGGGGCAGGATCCGATCCCGCAGATAGCTAGGTCCCGAGCCATGGAGCGCACTGGGAGGCACTGAGGCATCTCCACATGTCAAACTTGAGGCCTCTTTTGAACCTTCACACAGTTTTCAGTTGTTGCCTTTCCTCTCTCTTTTACCCAGCCTGAATATTAGCAAAAGCCAATAGGTAAATTCCATAAGTGCCAAGCAAACCTCCAAGGAAGTCACTTGGCTGGGAGAGAGTGAACTTTGCCTACATTTGCAAACTTTGCTTCTTTTGCAGAGTTATCACTTATGCCACCCACATGGATTCTAAAGAATATCAATCTCCTAGAATTAAATGTGTTACTATTTTGAATCGAGAGCAAGCAGTCTAAAGCGAGATCATGGGGGAATTGCAAGTGTTGCCTTAGAAATCCTGGGAATGATTAAAAAAAAACAGATAAAAAGAAAAGAAGAGATTTGCCATAACTACCGACACAAAGCACCACAATTTCTATTTTGTTTCCTCTATGCCTTGTTTAAAAATTAACATTAAAAATGTGCTGAGTGATTTTTTAAAAGAAAAAGCAACATAATGAGGGGTTTATTGTTTTCTTTACTGCTTGCTTTCCTGTTTTATTGGTTGTTTTTTTGCAGTCTGAGAATTACAAGAAATCTCATTGCTGGCAACAAAGATTTAATAATAATAATAATACCTTACACTTCTAGCCTAAGTTTCAGTTTCTGAAACCTAGACTCTTAGAGATATTATTAGTCTGGTGATGGTGATGATGATAGTATTGAACTTGGGTATTACTCAACATCAATTTCAGCATATTCCAAAAAAGACGAGAAGAACAACGTCTCAATGATAAAAAAAAAAGTTCTCTTCTTTAGAACAGGGATCTCCAAACCTGGCAACTTTAAGACTTGTGGACTTCAACACCCAGAATTCCTCAGCCAGCTGGTTGAGGAATTCTGGGTGTTGAAGTCCACAAGTCTTAAAGTTGCCAAGTTTGGAGACCCCTGCTTTAGATCAAAAGCTGGCCTTTTGCATTCTACCTGTCCTACTTGAATTCTTAGATCATATTTCCCATTAAATGAAGGTCCATGTAGGTTGATGATCATAACCAGGTATATACGTTTAGAGGTTTGACATCCCTTACAATGTATATTCCATTTTTACAAGTCCTTTTCTTGTTTTGGTCTTTGAATGCCATTCAAATGAAACCAGAAAAGAGAAAAGAGCAAGACCGAAAGTAAGAAAGACTTCACACTCAAGTGTTCTGTATAAATTTGACAAAATGTATAGGAAGAAATCCCTATTTTATGCTCTGCTGGCTTCCAGACTTGAAGAAAGCTTTGATGGACTTGCCCTTTCAACATAAATGAGAACCAACCAGAGGACATTCACTGTAGAAGGAAAGTTTATGCACTGCTACATTTGCAATTTTGCCACCCACTGAAGTGAAGGAAGCTTTTTTTCTTTTTTTCCTTGTTACTTCTTGTTTTTCTGATGACCCCTCTGGCTTCCTTCCAGATGAGATGCAGCCCTATTGAGTACAGAGTTACACTTGTCAGTGTGTCTTAATTTTTTTAAAATCCAAGCTAAACTTTGCCAACATGGCAGGCTAAGCTTTTAGAATGGATATGAGCCAATAATATGAGAAAATAATAACAACAACAAATAGCATTGCTATTAATGAATCAAATTTTCCCATGAATTCTGCTGCCAAAATGCAGAAGCTCCAGAATGCCTGCATTGGGGGGAAATGAGACAACATTCATACAATCACCATAAACAATTTGGAATGGATCTGCAGTGGTGCCAACTTTTTCCAACTTTGATATACTCAGAAACCTATTGATGATGAATCTCTCTGGGAAAATGAAGAGACAAAAAAATGCGGGATTAGGCCAGACTTCTTGCCAATAGGAAAACTACTCCTATGTGTAGCAAAGATTTAGTGCTCCAAGTAAAACGACCAGCTTTATTGCAATTCCAAACACATTGTCTAGCAATAAACTGAGTCAACTCTGAGAAGCCATCTTACTCCATTCAGACTAGTCTGCCACACTCTTTCTGCAGAAGTCTACTTTGCATCCCATTGCCAAAGAATTTTGGCTTGCCAGGACCAGGAGAAAAGCCTTTTCTGCTGTGGCTCCTACCCTCTGGAACCTTCTCCTGCTGGGTGAAGTCCACCCCCCACATTTCTGGCCTTCCAGAAAAGCCTCAAAACTTGGTTCTATCATTTGATCTGGGCCCCAACAGGGATGTGTTATATTGATAGTGGCTGACAGTGGTAGAGAAGGTTTCCGACCTCAAATCGGCCACCATTTTGGTTTTTAGCTTTTCTATTTCACTCTCCTAATTTTAATTTCCTTGTTTTAATGGGGTAGATTTTAGCACAGGGTGTTAATTTAATATAGTTTTAAGTATTTATGTATTTTTTATTATGTTTTTATATTTCCTGTGCACTGCCCCGAGTCCCTTCGGGGAGAGGGGGCGGTTAATAAGTCGAATAAATTGAATTGAATTGAATTGAATTGTATTATCTATTTACTATTTATTATATTGTAAGCTGCTCAGAGTGTCTGTATCAATGAGAGAGGCAGCATACAAAGTTAGTAAATAACAAAAAACAAACTCCTGGATGGAACTTTTGTCATGTAACTGGACTAATGTAGATTTGCTTCTAAACTGGTACAAAGAACTCATATGGGTATGGTGACCAGATTTTCAAACTCCCAAAGCGGGACACCATCGACGGGGACGGGACGGGATGCTCCGGCGCGGCACACACCTGCGCAGAGGGTGTCGGGGCAGGGGCGCGCTCCCACCCGCCCCCGTGGGGTCCTCTTTAAAGGTGGCGGCGGCAGCCCAGCCCGAGCCGGCCGCTGTCAGCCCATCATGCCGAGCTGAAAGCGGCCGCTTCGGGCCGCCTTCCCCCTTCTCGCCCGAGCCAGCGGCTCTCAGCACCGCCGGGCTGGGCCGCTGCCGCCTTTAAAGAGGGCCCCGCAGGGTGGGTGGGAGTGCCCCCCCCGCCCCCATGCCCTCTGCGCAGGCGCATGCCACGCCGGAGCATGCGCCCCCTTCTCCTCAGCCCCGATGCCCTCCCCGCCCGAGCCGCCACTCTCAGCTATCCATGCCCGCCGCCTGCCCGCAAAAAGCGGGAGATTTTGAAGAGGTGGCGGGGCGCGGGACATCTGCTGATGAACTGGGACTGGTCACCTTACATATGGGTGTCCTGAGTCTTTAAGGTTTATATGTTACAGAACAAAGAGACATGTAAAATCATTTGAAATCCTGATGACACATTCTGTGTGACTATCAAAATCGGTGATATGCACTGCCTATTCTTACCAAAGTTTCCACAAAGAGACTACCTCTTCAGAATCTCCAGTTACAATTGCTTCATGGAAAACAACTTCAGACAAATATATCTATCACAATTTTTAGTGAAAAACTACTCTTATATTTCCAGAGAGGTAGCCGTGTTAGTTGATTACAGAAGAAATATGGCATTTTAAAGGTTAGCAATGTTATTTCACCTAATATTTGTGTGAACTAGAATCTACTGCATGACAAAGATATCTGAGTCTGGTTTTTCATGAAATTGCTTTTGAGTCAAGCATTTTCAAGTATTTAATCATGTGTCTGGAAGATTATATGTCAAGCGTAGGCTAGAAATTCTTCAAAATGGTAAATGTTCCACAAGACTCTTTATGCTATATAACACATGAAGAAAGAAAGGAGGTTGGGAACCACTGGCAGATGGACTAATAAGGGATGCATTCTACTGTTCAGAAGCATCAAACCTTTCAAGTCTAGGTATATTATTTCAGGGGGGAAATGATCTTATATATTCCAACAGCAGATATGTTCTGGAACATATGAGAGAATATTATCACAGCTCCTGTTCAGGGTCCCTTTAAGGGGAGGAGACTTAACGTCATCCCTCTCTGCCCTTCGACTCAACCTAGAGATCATCCAGACAGAGAACCAATTAGATTACTGCTGTGTGACATTTCAGCCCTTAAAAATCTAACACACACACACACACACACACACACACACATATATATATATATATACACACAGTGGTACCTCGGATCACGAACTTAATTCGTGAAATGACTCTGGTCGCGATCCGATTTGGTTGTGATGCGAGGCACAATTTCCCATAGGGTTCAATGTAAATCCGATTAATCCGTTCTGACCTTGTTTTTTTGGTTGTGATGCGAGGCACAGTTTCCCATAGGGTTCAATGTAAAGCCGGTTAATCCGTTCTGACCTTGTTTTTAAAATGTCCACGGCTCCGGTTCGTGAAGCGAAACGGAGGTCGTGAATCATATAATATATATATGTTATATATATAATTGTTCCACAACACCCTGTTAGGACCCCAATTAAGGGAGGAAGCATACTGCTTTCCTCTTCTGCCTTTCAGCTCATCACCAGAGACCATATAGACAGAAAGCCATGAGTTCCGTTGTGTGATTTTTTAAATATGTGTGTTAGTTTTATAAGCTGATCAACAAATAAGTCAGGGAGACTAGTATAGATCTATTTAGAGCTTTTTAGCTCTCATCAGCTAGCCATACCCTTTCTGGGATTCGAACCGGGGCTGTATTACATGCTAGGCAAATGCCTTAGCCACTTGAGCCACCAGGTTCTCTTCCTGCTCAGCTGAGACAGGAGGATAAGTATATACTTGTTCCACAAAACCCTGTTAGGCTCCAATTAACATACTGTTTCCTTTTCTGCCTTTTGGCTCATCACCAGAGACCATCTAGACAGAAAGCCAAGAGTTCCGTTGTGTAATTTTTTTTAGATATGTGATCAGCTCATAAAACTAACATACATACATACATACATACATACATACATACATACATACATACATACATACATACATATATATATGCATATATATGCATTTGTACTGATAGATAAATAAATACAATGCACACAAAATGGTTTCCTGCCTGGAAGGCTCCTAGGTTGGAGCTGAAAGGCGAAATGGGTAGCAGTAAGCTCCCTTCCTCCCATATTTGGGCGTACCAGGTGCTCTGACATAAAATTGGGAGAGCCAGGCTGGCTGAATGGTTTAAAGGCTCCTGCCTGATATGCAATACAGCCCCGGTTCGAATCCCAGTAAGAGTATGACTAGCCGATGAGGACTAAAAAGCTCAAAATAGATCTATCCTAGTCTCTCTGATTTATTTATTGATCAGCTCATAATACTAACACGTGTGTGTGTGTGTGTGTGTGTGTGTGTGTGTGTGTGTGTGTGTGTGTAAAAGTCTTTTGAAGTCTGCATGTCCCTAATATATTGTGATCCGCAGATTAGGAAAACCACAACATTTGCAGAAATTATATACGGGCTATGCACAGTTTGAAAATAGCTTGAGAAAAATGCTTAGATTATCATAACAAGCGCAGAACTTCTTTTCATGCCCATCAGAAGAGATTTCAAGCATTTCCGAATCATTTTCAAAGCATGCACAACTCTAATAAATAAGTTATTATTTGGGGCTAGGAAACCAAGGCAAACAAGCCAAAGAATACAGAACATGGAAATAGCCAAAATACATAATTCAAAAACGTAATAATCAGTTTAGACCATTCTTCCATATTTGGTCACAAAGTTATAAAGTCCAACAGTTCTGGAACATAGTTCATTTTAGAATGAAACAAATTTTAAAGACTAAATAGTTTTTCTTGGCAGCTAAACATCATTAAACCTTGTATCTCTAAAAATATAGTTTGCTTTGTATACGATAACAGGATATTTTACATCTCTTATTAGAAAGCATACAATTCCCAAACTTATCAATTGTTCATTCTGTCTGATGTTTCGTATTACACTGACTGTTTTTGTTAAATATTTATTTAATTTTTATAATGGTTTTGACGTGCCAAATTGAGACATCATTTTATATGTAATACTAATAAAATATCATTTGAAAATTCTTATTTGATATTATTATTGTTGTTGTTGTTGTTGTTGTTGTTGTTGTTGTTTCGATTTATAAACCGCACCCTCTCCCCGAAGGGACTTGGGGCAGTGCACAGGAAGTTAAAAAATATATATACATAATAAATATAAATATTTAAAACCCATATTAAATAGTTATCACCCTGTGCTAAAATCTTAAAAACTTAAAACTATATCCCTCAAAATTCCGATTTAAAACAATTTAGACCTCAGACTACAGGCTAGGTGAGGTAGAGTTAGGCAAGGCCAGCCTGATGGAAAAAATAGGTCCTTAACTTTTGGCGGAAGGAGCGGAGGTCCGTGGTGGTTCTAAGTTCAGGGGGTAGGTCGTTCCAGAGGGTTCGGCCCGCCACAGAGAAGGCCCTTCCCCTGGGCGTTGCCCGCTGGCATTGCCTAGTGGATGGCACCCGAAGAAGTCCCTCTCTGTGGGAGCGAATCGGCCGAAGGGATGTGTGGGGTAGGATACGATCCCGCAGATAATAGGTCCCGTGCCATGGAGCGCTTTAAAGATGGTGATCAGCACCTTGAAGCGCACCCGAAAGGCCACAGGCAGCCAGTGCAGCTCACACAGGAGCGGTGTTATGTGAGGTTCCCAAAATTGCCCGCGCGGCCGCATTCTGGACTAGCTGTAGTCTTCGGGTGCATCTCAGGGGAAGCCCCATGTAGAGAGCGTTACAGTAGTCTAGACGGGATGTCACAAGCGCATGAGTGACTGTGCAAAGGTCGTCCCTGTCCAATAGGGGACGCAACTGGCGTACCAGGCGAACCTGGTAGAACGCCCCCCTGGCCATGGCTGTCACGTGATCTTCCATAGACAGCAGGGTATCCATGTTGCGTGCCCCATCCACGGGTGCTAGATGTTCACCCCCTATGGCCAGTGATGGAATCAACTGGTTGTACCGTGACACCGGAAACTACAGCCACTCGGTCTTGGATGGGTTGAGTCTGAGTCTGTTCCTTCCCATCCAGACCCGCACGGCTTCCAGACACCGGGACATTACTTCGACGGCATTGTTGGGGTGGTTTGGGGTAGATATGTACAGCTGAGTATCATCAGCGTACAGATGGTACTCTACCCCAAAACCACGGATAATCTCGCCCAGCGGCTTCATGTATGTGTTGAACAGGAGTGGCGAGAGGACCGACCCCTGAGGCACCCCACATGTGAGGGATCTCAAGGTCGACCTCTGCCCCCCTGCCAACACAAATTGTGATCAACCGAAGAGGTAGGAGGAGAACCACCGTAAAACGGTGCCCCTCACCCCCAACCCCTCCAGTCGATGCAATAGGATACCATGGTCGATGGTATCAAAAGCCACCGAGAGATCTAATAGGACCAGGATGGAGGAACAATCCCCATCTCTGGCCCTCCAAAGATCATCTACCAACGCGACCAATGCCGTCTCAGTGCTGTGTCTAGGCCGGAAGCCGGACTGGCGCGGGTCCAGATAATCAATCTCCTCCATATACAGTACATTGTTTTACACTTTCTTTTTGCTTTTTTCAAAATATTTATCTGGATTCAGCTTTCAAATCTATTAAAATAAAATGCCATATTTAAAAAGAAAAATAGAAAAAGATATTTGGGAGTGTAAGCAAAGAATCAATCTGCAGCTCTTTAAAGCAGCTATGTCTTTTCTCTTCTGCAAGTGCTGTGAGATCCTGGAAAATGATGCAGCTATTTTAAAACATTACACACAGAATTCTGACTTGGGTGTAATGGGTAATATAATCTCTTCTGAGGTACTGTACCTATTTCCAAATGTTCCTAAAGCACAGATGCAGTAGTTGGCTATTGACTAAAGTTGGTATTCAGCAGGTTCTAATCAGTTCTGGAGTACCAATAGCAGAAATTTTGAGTAGTTCAGAGAACCGGTAAATACCCCCTCTGACTGGCCCCACCGCCATCTATTCTCTGCCTCCCAAGTCCCAGCTGATCAGGAGGAAATGGGGATTTTGCAGTAAGCTTCCCCTGGAGTAGGGAAGGAATGGAGATTTTACAGTATCCTTCTCCTGTCACACCCACCAAGCCACACCCACCAAGCCCACCAAGCCACGCCCACAGAAATGGTAGTAAAAAAAATTGAATCTCACCACTGATAGTGACCCTTCACATTTAATTATGTAATAGCTTTTGCTAAGTCCTCAGACTTAATATCAAGCACTCCCATTGGCTAAAGGTCACACTCAGTTTGGGTGGGAGAATTACAGGCTCTCTATTGGTTAATTGTCTGACAGCTGACTCTATATAAGAGCTGTCAGATGGGTGGTTCTTTGTTACAGTTTGGTTCAGTTCGTATTAAACAGTTTAAAGCAGCTCCCTGCCTCCGTGTTTTTACCACAGAGAACAGTCTTGAGCAGCTTTTAACTGCTTAGGGAAAGGAAAACTCAAAGCAATATAATAGGCTGGCATCAGGAAAGGGTAGTAAAGATCTCTCTCCCCCCCCCCCCTTTACTCCTTTTACCCAACATTGTGTTTAGTTGGAACCACTGGCTTACTCATAAAAGCTTAAACCCATATGCAGTATGATACAAGCAAGTCAGTCGCTTCAATTCTGGCATATTTTTCAACTGTCACAAAGCTTTAAATCCCTACAAAATCCTTGGCTCGTTATATAATAATTCCTTGAGAAGACAGATTAGGAAGAAACAGCCAGAAATCTTATTTGGGTTGTTTTATAAAGAAAACCAAAACAAGATGGCATCTTTTCCTGTCAGCCTTTTCCATGGATAGATGGGAACTACAACCATCAATCCCTCAATGGGAAGAGGAAGGAGGGACAAATAAGTCCAACCTTTCTTTATTTTCTAATAAAGCCTTGTTATAGTCTCTCCTAGGGTAGTCTCTCTCTATGGGGTTTTAGTTGTTTTAACTGGGAATTTTAGTATTTCAATGGGGTATTTTAGCACAGGTATATGTTTAATTTGTTTTTAATGTGTTTGTATATTTATTGTTTTAGTTTTCCCTGTGCACCGCTCCGAGTCCCTGTGGGGAGAGGGAGCGGTCAACAAATTAAAAATTATTATTATTATTATTATTATTATTATTATTATTATTATTATTATTATTATTATTATTATTATTATTATTATTATTATCATTATTATTATATCACAAAGCTTTTTCTTTGTTGAAGAAGCTTCGGAAATAAAAAAGCTTGCGGATTCTTTTGTTGAGAGAAGTTTACCTAATAAATGGCAAAGTGTGGTCAGGCTTTGTTAGTATATTTATATTAGGAATATAATGCCATGGAATATTATATTTCAGTTACAGGTATTTACTTTAAATCTCCTCATCAACATCTCATCTTATTTGTTTGAGATTATATTTATATAACTAAGAACATGTTTGTGCTTTACAATCAGTGCATTCCATCCCAAGACACAAAATACGATTGCTTTATTTCAGAGAAGATTGCCACAGAGAAGATGGGAGGGCTCTTATTCAACTATATGACACATCTGTAGGCCACACTAGGGAGAACTTTCCATACTGTTGAATCTGCAGCCATTAAAGTGCTGCTCAGCTGCAACAGCTCTCTTGAGCTGTGCATTTGCAATACGATGTCATCCCTTGATCTGAGAGCAATGAAGAATTCCTTCAAGGAGAAATATCTACGTTAACTCTGGGCTAGTTAGGATTTTCAAAGCTTGACCCAGTCACTTGTGTTCTTAATATAATATTTGAAGGGAGGAGGTTTTTAAAACTCCTTAAAACACCCACCTGCATGTTTTAAGATGACAGAACAGTTTCTGAGGACAAGCTTGTTGAAATAATGGTACTCACTCTTCAGTAGAGCACTAGCTTTTCTATAAAAAAAAAGTGTTCTTTATATTGGGGAATTTACACACACACACACACACACACACACACACACACACACACCAGAGATGGGTATTGCTGGTTTGCTTTGCGCATGCTTTGCTCAGTTGCCTGTAAATAGTTCTGTGCATACGCTGAACATTAAAAAAGGCCAAAAACAAATGTCATCAGCAGTGGCGGCAATGAAGGAACCTGTCTGGAGGCATGGCCAGCCTGGGTCACTAGCCAACATTCCACTACTGGTTCGCCCGAACTGGTGCAAACTGGTAGCAACTCACACCTCCTTCTCCCTCCCTCCCTCCCTCCCTCCCTCCCTCCCTCCCTCTCACACACACTTTCTAAACCCATGAAAGTATAATAAAATAAAATTCCACGAGGTATCACTTATCTTGGACAACGCTCTCTCTCTCTCTCTCTGTTTGTTTTAATGCAGTGATATATGTATACAGTATGTACACTGAGCAGCATGGTGGCCTAGTGGTAAAGACGCTTACTTCCTACTTGGAAAGTTGAGAATTCAATCCTAGGTAGCAGCAGATGTTTTTCTCTCTCAGGGAGCAGAGAAAATATATCTGCTGCAAACTCCATCTGGCGTCAGGAAGGGCATCAGGCCAGGAAATTTTCAGCTGCACCTTGACTCTATCACAAATTAAGGGATTACAAGGTCATAAAAAGGAAATTTACATGTATATGTACATTTCCATTGTTTTAAGATACTTTGCTTGAGCTATCGGTATGGAAACTATCATCACAAAAATCTGTACATCAATAATCATATATCTCCAGTTGACTTCTTGGTCAGATGAATCATCATTCTATTTCTGTAGATGGATTAGCTTCAGAAGTGCTATCAGGAGTCCTCAGTGCCCTCTCCCAACAACATAGCAGGTAAGACTCCCTCCAAAAGACCTAGGTGTCATAGATGTGTGATTGTGTAGCAGCTTCAAAGACTCTTGTTCACTGAATAGAATCTTATTTTACTATTTGTTGTGTCAAATTAAAATTAGGACTAGCATCACCATCAGTTAAGATAAAGCAAGCTTTAGACTTATATACTGCTTCACAATTCTTTACAGACCTCTCTAAGTGGTTTAGAGTGTCAGCATATTGCCCCAAACAATCTGGGTCCTCATTTTACCGATCTCAGGGAAAGTCAACCTTGAGCCGGTGAAACTCGAACTCTTGAACTGCTGGCAGTCAGCAGAAGGAGCCTGCAGTACTGCATTCTAACCACTGCGCCATCACGGCTCAAAAGCATTTAGCCCTGACAAGTGCTTTTGATGCCATGAAATAGAAGTATAAATGGTTGGCTTTTTTCATTTGTCGTTCTTGGATTTTTGCTGCCAGGGATTAGGAAAAATACCTGTGGGACTTTCTGTCTCGTTATGCCAAATTAACTCCGCTCACCTTGGATACGGAGAGGCTGTTTTTGTAGAAATATTGAACTGCAAATTAGCTGGCCACATTTCAGTTTGGCATGTTGTACAAACCCAGGGCATTTAATTAGTTTATGGTTTAGTGTCATTAGGTTAAAATTAGTTTACTTTAGTTTAGTGTAGAAGCTAGAAATTGGAATTAATCAGGCAAGGTGTGATTACAATGACCCTGGATAAGCTGTTATAAATATAAACAGGGTTTTGATTTGGGAGTTTGTTCCATCATCTCAGACCCCGAAATATTCTTGAATAACCTTTGTTAAAGCCACAGGGCCTTTCACCTTCCGCTGCTTCCCACTCATCCTTGAACCAGCAGGAAACAAGGCCTGCATGAAATTGGCTGCTCCACTGCTGATTTTCATTCTGTATCTGCTGCATCTAATCTGAATGATGCTCCGCTGATTGTCCATGTGCAAAGGATTGTAAGCAAAGCAACCGGTTGATTCCTCTGGCTTTGCTGTCCTTTTTTCAGCAACTCATTAGCCTCTAGGAAAAGCAGCTGCCAAGAAGAATGAGGCTAGAGTGGCTGCAGGGATCTGCCCATCTTTTTTTTTCTTTTTTCTTTTTGGCTCAACTCTGTGCCATTCTTCCAATACAGGCGGCCTTCAACTTATGACCACAATTGAGTTCAAGATTTTCCCTACTAATCAACACGGTTGTTAAGAGAGTTTCGCCCCATTTTACAACTTTTCTTGCCACACGTATTAAGTGAATCACTGCAGTTGTGAAGTCGGTAACACGGTAGTTAAGAGAGTCTGGCTCCCCCATTGATTTGGCTTGTCAGAAGGCTGCCAAAGGTGATCACATGTCCCAGGACAACATAACCCCTCCTAAATACATGCCAGGTGCCAAGTATCTGAATTTTAATCATGTGACAACAATCATAACAATCATAACAACAATCATAAGTGTGCAAGAGTCGTAAGTGTGGAAAATAATAATAAATCAGGGTTTTTTTTAGTGCCGTCGTAACTTTGAGCGGCCATTAAATAAATGGTTGTAAGTCGAGGACTACCTTACCTCTTTTGGACGTAACCCAAGTTGAATAAAGGTTTAAAAAAAAGGAGTCACAAAGAATGCTGAGTCACAAGCAACCCTTTTGTTCAGGATTGGGTTTTTTTTTTGTTCTTTCCTTTTTTCCTTCTTTTCCTTTCCTGTCCAGTCGTTTCCCAAACACGGAGTCCGCTTTCTTCCATGTCCATTTGGGAGGCAGAGAATAACAGAGTTTGATCAATTGCTTTACAATTTTACCCCTGTACAAGGTCAACAAAGTTTATGGAAATCAAACAGCTGCACTAATTGAAAACTGCAAATTCTGATAGGGGTATTTACATTGATTCGCCATCAATTATTTCCACCATTCCGCAGAAGACATAAAATGGCAACATTCTCGTGTCGGGCTACCCGCGATGACATGTATATGTGGCAGGGAACCATTTACACACGGCTAGAGCAGGGTTGCTAAACAAGAACCACGTCCATAGCAGCTCTATTGCTCTTATTGGTATCCAGAGGAGTATCAGCCATGGATGTGGTGTCCAATGCTTTCAGCAGAGAACGGTGAGCAAGTTTATTTTATTTTATTTTATTAAATTTATATCCCGCCCTTCTCCTACAAAAGGACCCAGGGCGGCGCACAGGAAATTAAAAGTCAATACAAATATGCAAATACACCATTTACTAAAACCCTTATTAAACTTAAGTTACTCTGTGCTAAAAAACATTTTAAAATCCTCTAATTAAAATTTACAGCTAATGAAAAGTCCACATCGGGTGGTTATGCTAGGCCAGCTTGTTGAAATAAAAGCGTTTTGAGACACTGGCGGAAAAGGCGGAGGTCCGAGGTAGTGTGGAGTTCGGGGGGCAGGTCGTTCCAGAGGGTAGGGCCCGCCACAGAGAAGGCCCTTCCCCTGGATGTCGCCAACCGGCATTGCCCGGCCGACGGCACCCAGAGAAGGCCCTCTCTATGGGAGCGGATCGGTCGGAGGGATGATTTGATGATTCATCGAACTGAATTACCAATTAGCACCTCTCCTACCCATCCCACCTACATTCTAGAAAGTCTCCATAGCCAACCTCAGTGAATGGAGCAAAATCCAAATCTACAAATCCGTAACATCTGAGAAAATGCTCAAAACTGTAAACTGCAATTTATCATGTGAAGCTGATGCATAGGGAGCCAAGCAGTTCTTCAAGTTATGACAGCTCTTCTTAGCTAGCCAAAATAGAAGGAAAACGGATAATTCAATACCCTCCCTTCCCTTTTTTTTAATCGCTAGTGGCATTAGCCATTTGGGATATGAGAGAAACCCTTGGTAAGCACAGTGAAGAAGGAAACATTTAGAATGTATTTAGAATATCCAGCAATTCTCAGATTGTCTGTTTTTTCTTTATCATGACGCTTCACAGAAAACCTGGCAGACTTCCTAACTCCATTTTTATCCTCCTCCTCTCTATAAGCAATCTAGTGCCATAATGGCGAACCTATGGCACGCATGCCCCAGGTGGCACCTGGAGCCCTCTCAGCGGGCACGGGAGCTTTCACCCCAGGTCAGCTCCACCACGCATGTATGTGTGTCTTCCACCAGCCAGCTGATTTTCAGGTCTCTGCTGCGCATACAGATGTGGGGGGAGCACGGGTGGTGCATCCCCCATGCAGCCCATTTTTGGTCCCAGGAGGCTTCAGGGAGGTCTGTTAGGCCCAAAACGGGGCATGGGGAGGTTGCGCGCAGAGGGGCATGGAAGGTTGCTTGTGCATGTGCAGGGGGAGCACAGGGGTTTGAACATGCATGTGCAGGGGGGCGGGGCACGTGGGGGGGGTGTCGCGTGCACATTGCATTATGGGTGTGCACTTTCGGCACGCCAAAAAGGTTAGCCGTCACTGATCTCAGTGAGACAAGATAAGCTAAAAGAGATTGACCGGCGCTAGTTTATTGCCACTGGACTTTCACATCCCTTAACCTTGCTTACTACGGCTCATTGAATACCACGCAATTGGCTGAGTTTGTAGAGTATGTTCAACCAAAAACTATATCTGCCAAACATAATTTTTGGGTTCACAGCGCATAGTGAGTCAAAGCTAAACAATGACATGATGGCTTAGTGTGACGGGTATAAATGTATATGAGAATCAGAACCTGACTCTTTTTCGTCCAAGGTCAGAATGTTAGCATTTGCTCTTCATGACTTATTTAGAGACAGGATTGAGGTCTTGGTATTAATATCAGAACGAATAGGCAGACTCCTGCCTTGGCTCCTATTTATGGAGGTCATTGCCTTATATAGTGAAGAGAGAGAAAATATCCCATGAGGTTCAGATAGAAAAGAGATAATAAATCAAAACTAAATTTGTCAATTTAGATAGAGGGCAGGGCCCAGCAAAGTCCAGGAAATTGAAAATCTAAGCAACCAATCAGCTTGCCTCTCTCTCAGGTAAGTTTTAAGAAATAGAAGGGGAGAACAGTTCTACTGTGCCTTCGCAGCCTTGGCTTCAGCAGGTAATAAATCAACCCAGGTCTGGAAGATTAGTTGTGAGCCTATAAGGTTAAGGAATCGGAATCTTTTCTGTATTCTGTTCTCCTATGGTCTCCAATCTTCAATTCGTTCCTAAACCATAATCTCTATAATAAATAATTAGTACAGGTAGTCCTTGATTTACAACCATCCATTTAGTGACCCTCCAAAGTTATAACAGCACTGAAAAAAGTAAGTTAACAATCAGGCAACTATAGTAGCATCCCCAGAGTCATGTTGGGAGATCAAAAGTTGGGCGCTTGGCAACCGGCATGTATTTACAAAGGTTTCAGCATCCTGGGGTCACATGGTCATCATTTATGATTTTCCTAGCCAGCTTCAAACAAGCAGAGACCATGGGGTAAGCAGGACTGTGGTGATTGATTTAACTATGGCAAAAATGGTTGTAAAATCGGGCATAACTCATTTAACAAACACCTTGCATTTGGCAACAGAACTTCTGGTTCCCATTGTGGTCGTAGGTCAAGGGCTGCCTGTATCTTCTTCTGAAATCAGTAGTCTCATTCTGATGGGGAATGTTATCTGTCTGCATCCCAGCCACTTTGTCTCCTTCTAAGAAGAAGGTGCAGAGAAGATTTCTTTTCTGCAAAAATTGTTGGTACCAATGACCCCCCCCCCGCCCCCCACTGACATCCCTTACCCGTTAAGGGAAAAAAACATAATAGTAAAAACTAGAATGGACAGGCTTAGAGACCCTCTACATCAGTGGTAGTCAACCTGGTCCTTACCGCCCACTAGTGGGCATTCCAGCTTTCATGATGGGCGGTAGGGGTTTTGCCCAATACTGAAACACTTTCCTTTTTTAAATTTAATTGACTTCCCTACTTTATAAATCACCATTACTGTGGAACCGGTGGGCGGTGAGAGAATTTTACTACTAACAGATATACAAAAGTGGGCGGTAGGTATAAAAAGATTGACGACCCCTGCTCTATATCCATGGCGGTGAACGTGTGTCACACGTGGCATGCGGAGCCCTCTCTGTGGGCATGCGAGCCGTCGCCCAGCTCAACTTCACCATGCATCCCGCCAGCAAGCTGATTTTTGGGACTTTGCCGTGCATGTGGGAGACGGGCATGCATGTGCAGGGGAGCATGGTCTCATGCGTGCATGTGTTGGGGTAGGGGAGTGCAGGGGGATGCATCGTGCCCCCTTGCCCCGTTTTTGGGTTCAGGAGGCTTTGGGGAGGTCTGCTAGGCCCAAAATAGGGCGCAGGGTGGTCGCGTGGATGCGCAGGCAGAGCATGGGGGGTCACATGCATATGAGGGTGGGGTGGAGAGAGTGCGAGGGAGTCGTGGGTGCATGCGCATGGGGGCAGGACACATTGCATTATGGGTGGGGGCACGCACACACATGCACACAATTTCGGCACGCGAGGAGAAAAAGGTTAGCCATCACTGATATACATCTTTCCCCATGCTCAAGGCAGAATCCAGTGATCCAACCAACTCCATGCCTATGCCTATGCATACGTATGCAAGTGTCTGCACCACTACAGTATGCAAGGAAGGAAACAGCTAAAATCTCAAATTTAATGTATTCTATGTCCAACTAAAAAGTCTACAACATCTAATAGAAATCTGTTGGCTGCTGCATTAACAATTAATAGGATTAACCTGTCCAGGTTAAGGCTAATTTTATGTGCGGCAGCTTAAAGAGCTTTCCTATCAAATGTTATGTTCACTATGGCTAAGATTGAGTTTGCCTATGGTATTAACAAGCCCACGTTAAAGAATCTTTCACTGAAGCTAGTTATTCAAGAAGACTTTCGTCAATCTCTGGATCAATCTATTTAAAATGTAATTCATTTCTCTTCTAAATACCAGCATTCTCCTATCCCAGTGGGGTTTTTTTTAAAGATATTTTTGCCTGCCTTTATTATTTTTATAAAAAGTTCAAGGCAGTTTTTTAATAAAAATAATAATAAAACAGGACAAAAAAGTCAGCGAATATATCTAACATATCATAATCCCCTCTTCTCCTATTTTCCCTAGGATAGCAACCTGTTGTGCAGAATCGGATCTTCCTTGTCTCAAGTCGTAGTGTGTATTCTTTCGTCAGAAGCTTCAGGTCTGTTCAAAGTCAGTTCGGGCAAGCAACCAAGAAGCAGTCAGTTTAGTCATTAGTCTTAGTATGGAAGGAGTCAGAACAGCAACCCAGTGAATGAGTTGGGCTAAAAGAGAGCGATTGGTCCAAAGCTTTCATGTCTAAGGTGGGACTAGAACTTCAAGTCTCCCGGATTTTACCCTGGTGCCTTAACCACTAAAACAAATTGGCTTTTAACCTTTTTGTGTCATGAATTCCTTTCAGAGACTGGTGAAATCTACAATCTACAAACACATTGAAATTCATGGACAGAGACTATAGTAAAGGACAACTGATTATGCTCAATTATAATTATCAAAATATGAAAAAATAACATGTAATATAATGATATGCTTCTTTATTAATCCATTCTCAATAATGAGACAATAACAATACCTTTTCTGGGAGGAGGGATATTATAATTTTAGATAGTGAAATATCATTTTTGGAGACTAATGGCCATAAGTTACTTCACTGCCAAATGCAATATTGAATGAAAAGCTAAATTTGAGTTAAAGGTTAGTGAAAATAAAGCTGCTTTTTCCTCCCATCCAAGTTCATAAACCCCCTGGAATTTATCTGTGAACTTTCAAGGGATCAGTGGTTCCTTGGTCAAGAACTTCTGTATTAGTCCCTTGTTTGAAAGCTAAACAACCTTTTTGGATTAGTGACACATTTAGAAGTCTTCTTTAGTCCTTTGAATGATTTTTAACACATCTTGTAATCTTTTTACATCGGGGGGGGGGGGGGGGAGGGTAACATTTCCAAACATTTCCAAATAAAACTCTGGGATGCAGCCACCCAATAGTTTAATTTTCTAAGTGTGAGGCTAATACAAACCCAGAAGCATTATTAGTAATAAAGATGATACTAGCAAATTTGCCACATGCCAGTTTCCCATTGATTTTTTAAATTAAAATGTAAGGAAAAGTATAAGAGCAGGGAGTTTCATGTATTTGATATGATATATTTATTATACCTTAGAGTTTTAACAAAATTATTTATCAGGAAAAGTTTTTCTTAATCTGCATATTAGTCCAAACATCTGCATTTGGTTAATAGTCAATGTGTAAATTGCCTTGTAAATCTATGGGATATGATTTGATGAAATAAAAAGACTTACTTGGCCCAAGGTTAAAAAAAAAATCCACTGTACAACTGAATCTGTATAGAGGTGGGAAGCCTATGACCCTTCTGGTGCGGCTGAACAATAATTCTCAGCACTCCTACATTTATCATGTTGCCTCAGATCGTGTGAATTGTAGTTCAGCCATGACAGAAAAATGGTGAATTCCCTATTTTGCTGTAAAATATAACTTACTCGAAGACAAGGGTGATTTGGTAGTCAATTGTTTTATGTAACATGGGCATCTATCAACTACTGTGCCTATTGCTGCATATTTTCGCACCATACCTACTACTATTACTACTTACAAGCAGTTGTAAGCAGTAGTTCCCCGCTTACAACTATTTGCTTAGCGACTGTTCAAAGATACCACAGAGCTGAAAAAAGTTACTTACAACCAGTTTTCTCACTTAACAGCTATTGCAGCATCCAATGGCTCTTGAGGTCACACGATTACAATTTGAGAGCTTGGCAACCAACATGTATTTACAACTGTTGCAGCATCTTAAGTTTGGGTGTTTGCTATTTGTGAACTTCCCAGACAACTCCCAACAAGCAGCAACAATGGGGAAAACTGAATTTGCTTAACAACTACACAATTCACTTAACGGCTGTGGCATAAAAGGTCATAAAATCTGGTACAACTCACATAACAACTATCTTTCTTAGCAATTGTGTCCCAATGTGGTTGTGGGTCAGGGATTACCTGTATATAGCCTAATTTGTTCTAATTAAAATATGTGGGGGAAAGTTTTATAGCTAGTTCACTGCCATTTTTGAGATATGAAAATCTATTAAGTACACAAACACTCTGCTGAATCATCTACTTGTTAACATTTCATAGAGCCGTGATGGCGAATCTATGGCACGTGTGCCACAGGTGGCATGTGGAGCCATATTTGCCGGCATGCCAGCCCTCAACTCCAGCTGATTTTTGGCCTTCTGGGGGACCGGGAGAGGCCGTTTTTTGCCCTCCCCAGGCTTCAGGAAAGCCTCCAGAGCGCGGGGAGGGTGAAAAACAGTCCTGACAGACCAACTAGATATTCGGAAATGATCTGTTTCTTTCTGGAGGGCCTCCGGGGGGCAGGGAGAGGCCATTCTTGCTCTCCCCAGGCTTCAGGCTGGGGAGGAGAAAACATCCCCCACATGGGGAGGGGGGCACACGCATGCACAGGTGGGTGGGGCTCATTCCATTGTGGGTCTGGGCACACATGTGCGCACAATTATGGCATGCCTTTACAAAAGCTTTAGCCATCACTGTTATAGAGCAAGGCTACAGTGTGCATCTATCACCTGAAACAGAATATTGCAACACAAGTTACTTCTTTCATGATGATTCTGAGATACTAGTATACAGAGTACCGACTAAAAACTTCTCAGACTGTAAAATAACTGTATTCATTTTATGAAGTTGCATTGATGCATTGCTAATTTTTAAAACTTTTAAAATATCTATGTTTATTTTTAAAATACGATATGAACTATTCAACAGGCACTCTTTATTAATAAAAAACTGAAACTCAGTAAACCAACCCGTGAAATACTACCTAAGAACAGAGGAAAATTCAGGCTATTGCCATTCAAATTCAGGAGACTCCTCTGGTTCTGTGGAGTTCATCTCCATCTGTAGATACTGTCTCATACGTTTTTAAATAACTTTGGAAATCAACTCAGGAATATTACAATATGTAACCATTCATGATCAGAGAAACATCCCTGTTAATACAAAACAAAAGAAAGTAAAGTGTGACTCCATGATAGAACAGACCCCATTGATTTCAAGAATTCTTATGCAAGTATGTGCCAGATTGCCAACAAGGTACACAGTCTAACAAAAAATTATCCTACATAGAGCACTTTGAAATTCAATAGAAATTGCACAGATATATGACTCTCCCTAGACTGTAGATCTCTGATTATAAGCTCTGATACCTGATATGAAAATTGGGAGCTTCTTCTGCACAATCTTAATTATTCATAATTTCTGAAAACGTACCTCCTAAATATTTAATAGTTTTCATTAATTTTCTTTCCAAAGAACATTTATTTAGCTATTTCTTTGTTTTTATTTTATTTTGTTAGACTTCAAATATGGGTTAAAGGGAAATTGATTATTGTTGAAATGCAGACTTTCCATGCTTTCTTTTTTAGCATTTAAACAGTTATTTGGTATTCTATTCTGATCAATTAACAACAAGAGATGTAAATTTATAGTTGAAGATTATAAAAATTACATTTCGTTCTGGACAGTTTTCCAACTCATGAAATGGAACGCTGTTTGCAATTGTTTCAGTACAGTTAGGAATAGCAGAAAACCGCGCCTTTCTCCATCAAGATACACATCCATGAGTTCAGCAAAAGTTATGGAAATATCCACACACAACATAAAAACAGCAACCAGAAGATATAAATAGGATTTAAATTGGAATGATGCTTGGTTGTATCCAAAGGAGTTCAAAGTTGAAATAAAGTTGATATTTTTATATCATTGATCCAGAGAGATAACACAGGCATATTAACTTTTAAAAAGGAGTATTTTAAACTTCTTACAATAGAGTATCATTTCCCCCCTCCAAAAAAATCCACAAAATAATAGGTCTTTTCTTTCACCCAGACCTGTCAGAGGGAAGTACATTCCTTAATTTGCTGTGAACTAGCATTGATTTCTTCTTCCATTACCTTCCAGTTGTATAGGAACACATCTGCTATCATCCCCTGGCAGCATTTTGAAGGTTTGGGGATAATGGATATGATAGACTAACACAAGTTAAGTGAGAACACCAAGTGGAGGGAGAAGGAGAAGTGCAATGGAAAACTGAAGTGACAGAGAACAAGTTCTATTACCAAATCACCTATCAAAATTGATCCCTTCTCCTATAAACTTCTCTTTGTGTATACAGGCAATGACACAAATGCTTGGCCTTGGGGTTACAGCCTTCCTTCCTTTGTACATGGGTGTCCTGAGCTTTTCCTGTTGCCGTGCCATGGGCTTTTTCTTTCTATTTAAAAAGTTACAAGATGGGACATTCTGCTCCCTAGTTCTTTCTCCCCAAACTTTAGAGGACAGACAAGCTTGGCAATCCCCATCAGTTGGTGTCTTAAAGTCCAACCCTTAAGGCAGCTTTGGTAAGGAATGCAGCTGGAGGAGTCCCAAGTGAAGTGGGAATGGGGGAAGAGAAAGTAAAGAGATGACTTCAGGTAGAAAGGTGAGAAGGTGCCAGCTCACACCTACTAGACAGACTTTACCCAGGACCCCACTGGTTTCATATGCACACTCACCTGCTCTGGGCCCTGAAAGCAGATCCTGCAGAGAGGCGTTCGCATTCCACTATCCAAACTGCTCCCCAGCGAATACCCATCCTCCGCCTTCCCTTTGCAGAAGTCGTCGTCGGAGGCGCTGCTCATCACAGTCGTGGGAAGCTCTCCCTCTCCCCCAGGGCTTTCCCACTCTTCTTCGGGGGGGCTCGTGACGCCCCCTCCTCCTCCTCCTCCATCACCTCCACCACCCCCGTCCGTCGGCGCTCTCCGAGGTGCCCATCGCCCTCCATATAGCGTAGTCAGCGTGTTGTTATTAGACGCCTGTACACTCAAGGCTTGGTCTGTTCTGCTCATGGGAGGGAGAGGCAGCGGCGAGGGCGGAGGAGGGGCCGGGGGTCTCCGCAGAAGGAAGACCTTCAAGTCATTGAACAACATGCGGCAGCGGCACTTGAGGAGACCCTGATGGTGCAACATCTGTCTGGGGACCAACAGTCCAGAGCAACAGTACCAGAAAACGACCACGCGAGTTGATATTAACATGTGCCTTCTCTTTCAGACAGTCGCGGGCAAGAAAAATGCAGATCGGTAGAGGGCGCACAAGAACAAGAGGGCTGAATTGGTTCACTTCCGCTTCCTTTCCCTTGGCTCCTACCTTACCTTCACCGAGACAGGCTAGTTTGCTAACAAAAGTGGAAAATTGGCAGGAGGATTATTATTATTATTTGTATATTTCACAGCATGCGGGCAAAGATAATGACTTTTTTTTTCCTCTCCCCCCTCCCCCAACTCTCTCCTTTTTAAAAGCAAAGTATTAAATCTCCTTTCCACCGACTTCTTTAAAAAATAAATAAATCCGAGAAATTTCTGTAACAAAAAGAATAAAATAAAATAGGAACAAGCGTTTTACCCTTTACGTGCTGGGTAAACTCGTTCAAAGAAATATCGAGAAGGGAACTGATAATTCCAGAAGCAGAAAGTGGATGAGAGAGAGAGAATTCAAGTCACTAGAAAGTGTGGAGAGTAGGGAGGAAAAGGTTCGTTCAAAAGTATTTGACATATCAAATAATCTCCTTATTACTAGTTTTCAAACTTAGTAGGAACATTTAAAAATGTGCTTTTGATAGAACAATAGTAGAGACGATAATTATTAAAATGCAAAAATAGTTTCTGTTGCTATCGCCATCATTAAGAATAGTAATATCAAAACTTGATTTCATTGACCCAAAGAGGGGGAAAGCACATTTTTCATGAACAGTGGGAGAAACATATGCTTAATTTTAATTCCTCATAGGATGTTCCATTTACTACTTTATTAAAATATTCTGAATAGAAATAGAAAAAGTCCTGAAAGGAAGTGAGTATTCGAGGAGGTTAATTTTGACTCCCGAGATTGACTGGATTTTGCTTTACCTCCCGCGTTCGAGGAACTGTCTGGACCACACGCAACCACTGGGGGGGGGGGGAACACAAAAACCCAACAAAACAAAACCCGGAGATTGGGGAGGAGACCTAAAAGCTGAGTTATTCCAAAATCCGCCTTGGATTTGAAACAAACGCACATCCGTCGAGATCTAAGAGATCCTTTTGCATGAAACTGATTCAGCGAAATGTGGATCTTACATTGTCACGCTTCCTTTCCCCCCTTTTCACAAAACAGGAACGTCATCAAACGCAGTGACAGTCCTTACAGACCATTGTGGCTGACGCGGAAGAAAAGGTGCATCCAGCAGATGCAGGGATCTCCTTTTGATGAATAAGGCGCCGTTATAACTCTCTCCCGTTGCATCTGCCTCGTTCTCTCCTATCCTCCTCTTCCTCCTCCTCCTCTTCCTCTTTCTCCTTCTCCTCCTCCTCCTTCTCTGATGCTTGTTTTCGCTCAATGGCATTGACGCTCAACCATTGCAAGTCTTTAAAATAAAAGGAGGAAACACACAAACCAACAGCCGCAGGTCGGATCCTCACTTTGGTAGGGAGGATTGCCAAAAAGAAGACGAAGGTTCGCTAGAAAAACGACGCGCCAGACTCAAAGCTCCGCGACAAAAGAAGCGGCGCGCGGGGGGGGGGGGTGTTTCGCTTGCAGCTTGTCTACCTCCCCTCCCCGTCTCGGCAGTTTGGCTTCTCTTGGTCGGCAGCCTCCCTCAACTCTCCATCCGGCTTTCCGCGATGATGTGGCTGTTGCTACCTCCTTGGGATGCAATGGGAAAGAAGGATAGTTTTGCGGTGCAAATGGGGATGTTGAAGAAGGGCGGGAGTGAGGGAGGCTGGGTGGGACGTGGTTCTTTCTCCGCCTCCGCCTCCTCTTCCTCCTCCACCTCTTGTCCAATCCTTAAATAAATAAAGCTAAGACAGGAAAGGAAAGGGGAGGAGGAAAAATTCAAGTTGCAACCCAGGCTTGGTCTCCCGCCCCACGCCATCTCCACCGCCGGCAATCGCTGTCAATAAGCCGTTTGTGATGTGCGCGGGGAAGAAACATCTTCTTCCGATAGAAAATGTGCCTAGGAAATTGGCGGCAGAAGCGGAAAGAATTGGGGAGGGGGGAGGGGGGAAAGAAGAAGAGAAGGGAGAGGACGCCGCTGATTCGAGCGGCCGCGATTTCAGCACTCAACGCCTCTGGACAGCTCCCCTCGCCGCTCAGCACCTCCAGCTATGGGGAGCTGACGCAACCAGCCCAGGCGGAGCCAGAAGGAAAGGGGTAGGGCTAGACAAGCCAAACCTTCCAGAGTGACCCTCCACTCGGCGAGTCGCTCGTGTCCAAGCTAAACGTATGTTGTTTACACTTCACATTTCCGCCTGCTTACATAGCGTGACGGAACGGATCCTTTAAAAAAAAAAAAGACGGGAGCGGGGGGCGGAGAGCAGTATTTGCTTATATGGCAAATATTTAGGCAAGTGTCTATGGAGATTCTCAGTCATCCAGGTCATGGTTGTTCCAAAGGTCCTTTTCTCCCCTCAAGAGGCAACCGGACTTTCTGGTTTCAAGATGCAACTGGACTTTCTGTTGCTTGCCTTTTGTTGCTGTTCTGTTAGGTTGCCTTTTGATGGGAGGGAGGGCCTTTGGGATATAGAGGCAAGTATTTGCCTATATGTGAGAAGGAGTTTCCTCCGCGGTGGTGCCTTACGGCTCTTTAAATCCGGTTTCTGCCTGTTGCTAACTTACGTGGGGCTGTGGCGGGATTTACGGTCCTTCCTTCGGCCTTCGGAATGAGGTTTCTCAACGTTTGCTCACCCGTGTATCCGTAAAAGGGGTGCATGCTGTACGCGTATGTCTTTAGGAAGTTAGGAGTTCTGCTAACTGCTTGGCTGTGGTTAATTTGAGGAGCAGGCGATCGGGCAAAAACTGGACTTTTTAACTGACATTCTCCCGCAAGTCATTGAACAACAATCTTAGGGATTTGTGATATATGGGAGATCTATAATACCACATTTTTCCATCAGGTTTTTTATTGTATAACACACAAAAATTACATGTGGGCATGTCTATCACATATGATAGTACAAACCAGGTGTCTGATGGCATTTCCAACATTTTGGAGTCTTCCACAAAGACTTACACATCTTTGCTAACCTTGACAATAGAAAATGCAGTAGATAAAACATTTTCTAAAGATTTTCTTTATATGCACATAGGTAATACCACATTTTAACCACTGTCCACCAAGGCTCCTTACCTACTGATATTTGATTTGACAGAGTAAAAGAAGGGACTTTGTAGTCATCTAGTCCAACCTCCACCCACCCACCCAAGCAGGAGACCCTACACCATTTCTGACAGATGGCAGTCTAGTCTCTTCTTGAAAGCTTCCAGTGATGATGCACCCACAACTTCTGAAGACAAACTGTTCCATTGGTTGATTGTTCTCACTGTCAGAAAATTTCTCCTTATTTCTAGGTTGAATCTCTCCATCCGTTTCCATCCATTATTCCTTGTCTTGCCTTCAGGTGCTTTGGAAAATAGATTGACCCGCTCCTCTCGGTGGCAGCTCCTCAAATATTGAAACATTGTTATCATGTCACTCCTGGTCCTTCCCTTCATTAGACTAGCCATTCCCAGTTCCTATAACCTTTCTTCATATGTTTTAGCTTCTGGTCCCCTAATCATCCTTGTTGCTCTTCTTTGTACTCTTTCTAGATGGACTGAAGTAGAAGGGGTACATCCAATGCAATACCTCCACCGCATCTGTGAGCTCTCTCTTAGGCTGCTATTAGTAATCAAGAGTCATAAACTCTGCTCAGAAATAACCCAGCTGACAGAGAAAGGATGTAGGGTGAAGTGGGAAGGAGCTGTGTCTAAAAATAATGGACTATTGCCCTTTTGGGAGAGTCCAGCCCCATAGTTAAAGGAAGATGGATTTAAAAGAAAAAAGAAATGAATTGGTCTGATAATCCTAACCTACAACTAGCAAAACCTGACTCCCTGTATTTTGGGAACATGTCCCCATGCCTTACTACTATCCCTCTCTTTCTCTTCTTTCCCTTTCCCCTTCCTTAGATGAGAGTCCTGATTTGTAATCATATGGCCAATTTCAAATGCTCAGGTTTGTGATCTCTTATTCAACAGAAAGAAACAAGAAATGTGGTCCGATTCTTAAGCCTCGTGCACACTACTTACATCAATAATATAAAGGGCTGTAACTTTACTGTTGTGTCATGGCCATGACAGGAAAAAAAAGGAAGCCTGAGATACCTATATAGCGCATCTGAAAGCAAATCTAATAGGAATGTAACTGTACTATTCTGAATAGAAGACTAGATACTAGAAGTGTTCCTGTGATATTTTGGGGACAAACATCTCCAAAATTCTTTGGCTTAATTTTAACAGTGACATTTCCAGAGGGCAGAACTACCCGAGAGGCCCAAAATATTAAACATGCTATTCTTCCATGCTGGGTTGTCATACTTCAGTATGAGATCCAGAAACATTTGTAAAAGTGGAAGGGGGGGGGGGAGAGGCATGTAGTGCCCTTTAAATCCAGATGAAGCACAACAGCTGTAGCAATTGATGGTTGTTTTCCTCCTGGTAGCTAATGCTCCCTAATAGGAAACAGAATCATGGAATCTAGCAATCATTGTCCTTAAACTGTTATGGTTTAAAATGTTAAGGGTAGCACACCAATTGTCAGCCTCATCACGCAGGCAGAATAGAGGTTATTGTCCTGTCAAAGAACACAGATTATGCTTGGATGGGATAAATAGGCATTAATAAGGCCAGGAGGACTTAGTGCTTCCACTATGAGAATGTATTGATCTCGGGTTTATTTTTGTGTGACTGCGTCCCCTGTTCTTGATTTGGCTAGCAGTGCTTCATAGTACATTTATCTTTGACCATCTTCAGAAATATTTTTCCAAAAAAAGGGAAAAGATTGACACTTCTGTCATGCAGGTTGCTGCAAATTATTCCATGGATATGTTTTTATACTTGAAAAAAATTATACTGCTAGAATTTAGGATATTTTCCTTAATTTCTAACAGTCAAATCCCAGGAAATGATATTACTTTAGGATGCTGTTAAATCACATGACTTGATTTAGTAATTTAGAAGATTTCAAAAAGATCTTTTTATAAAATTTAGTAATTTTTATTTAAACGCAGGAAAAACGTTGGCCATAATAAAGGCATTTATTTTGTTGGAAATGTGTTATTTCCTTATCACAGAAACTGATGATTTTGGTGGTGAGAATATATGAAAAAATATGGTTGCAAAATAATGCTATTTACAATGCCATTTTTACAATGGGCGTGCAAGGATACAAGTTAATGAAGAATCAATGAAATCAACATTCTACCCAAACCAAATACATCAAATTATCTCACTGTTCATTCAGGAGAGGCAATAGGTTGAGGATGAAAGTTAGTCATAAATCTTTCATAGATGTTTACCTTCTTCAATATTATAACTAGAAAAAACTGAACAAAAATTAATTTGAATAAGAGCATGGAGGGAGGGGAGGAGGGAGGGAAGAAGCAAGAGCAGAGAAATATAACAAAGTTTTCAAAGAAAGGCTAAAGAAAATATGTATCAGTCCTTTGGCTAAACAGAAGAATAGTTGTTACCTTCTTTTGAAGGAATGTGACTCTCTTTATATAAGTAAAGCGAGATGAGACCAAATCAGCATTATTTTTTATTTAATTTCTCTCAGCTGCATTTGGATATTATGTGGCTTTGCTCTTGAAGTTTGATTATTTGGGATGCACCAATCTGAGTATCTCTAAGATTCATATTTTCATCAAGAAATTCTTATCTAGCTGTTGGATACAAGGGGCATTTTTATTTTGGGAGTGACAGAAGATTTGAATGCTTTGACAGTTTAATCAGTTGATTTTGTATTTAATTAGTTGTACACTGTTTTGAACTAACATTGTCAATATGAGAAGCAGTTTTCCAAAGTGAATTCAATAACTAATACATAATGGGTGCCATTAACATGCATATCAAAGAGAGCTGAACAAGACAGATAGGATTCAGGTATCATTTAGAATTTGCATTTTCTTTTGTGATTTAAGGAAAAATAAATAAATAGGCTTTGATGAGGAGAACCATGAAAACCACCGAGGCTTCTGAACTTAAATAGATTTTAGAAACATTACCGCCAATTGCTTGGCACAGTTAACTAAAATATACATTTGTTATTAATTTACTGCAAATGTGTTATATGCTAACATGCTGAAAAGTTTGAAATGCTTCATCACCGAGAACATTGGAAACATTGAAAACCTTATTTTCATTTGATTGTTGTTTTGCCGAAAACCCCCTGGAAGTATATTTAATTTTGGTAAATGGCTAGTAAGGTAAACACAACAACAACAACACAAAAATAATAACTAACTACAACAAAGGCAGTGTAAAGGTAATGGAAAAGCTAAAAATTAAGATTTAAAAATGAAGACAGGGAAATGGACTAAAATACAACAACTTAAAACAGAAGGTAAAACGGAAGTAAAATTATACATACATACATACATACATACATATATCAGCTCATAAAACTAACACACATATTTAAAAAATCACACAACGGAACTCATGGCTTTCTGTCTAGATGGTCTCTGGTGATGAGCCGAAAGGCAGAAAAGGAAACAGTATGTCTCCTCCCTTAATTGGGGCCCTAACAGGGTGTTGTGGAACAATTATAGATACTAATCCTCCTCTCTCAGCTGATGCAATTGGGAGAGCCTGGCTGGCTGAATGGTTATAGGCTCCTGCCTGATATGCAATACAGCCCCGGTTCAAATCCCAGTAAGAGTATGGCTAGCTGATGAGAGCTAAAAAGCTCGAAATAGATCTATCCTAGTCTCTCTGATTTATTTATTGATCAGTTCATAAAACTAACACACATATCTAAAAAAATTTACACAATGGAACTCTTGGCTTTCTGTCTAGATGGTCTCTGATGATGAGCCGAAAGGCAGGAAAGGAAACAGTATGTCTCCTCCCTTAATTGGGGCCTCTTAACAAGATGTTGTGAAAACAAATTATCTATATATATCTATATATATATCCTAGTCTCCCTGACTTATTTATTGATCAGCTCAAAAACGTAACACACACACATATTTGTTTTCGTAGATTTTCACGGGTGTAGGTATGCTGGTAGTGCCATCCTCGTGTGTTTTTCCGTGTATATAGCTATATATATATGCTAGAAAGCCAAGGGGTCTACAAAATTCCATATAAAATCTGCCCTGCCACTTACATAGGACAAATCAACAGAAGGATAAGTGCACATATCGCAGAACATAAAAATGCATTAAAAAATCAACTTAATACCTCATCTCTTTATCAACATTTCAAAACTACAGGACATGATATTGATTTTCAAGGAACTAAAATGATCTCCAAGGCTGAACAGCTGAACAGGAGAATAATCAGAGAAGCCATTGAAATAGAGAAGCAACCTAACAATATGAACAAACGTGATGATACCTCCTGCCTACCAGACATCTGGAAACCAGCACTGACCAACAGACGAGCCCCACCCTCCACTCAAGCCGTTGAAATTCAAAATAAGGAGAAACATACAAATAAGACCAATCAGTATCAATCTACCAATCATGATACAGCTCCACAGCCAATCAACCCACTCACAACAATAGTCAGCACTCTCCCACCACCACCAAGATTTAAGTAAGGGCGAAGCCTTCGCAGTCACAGACTGAAGCCTGAGGATGGCAAGTGAGATCTTGCCGAAACGTTGCAATAAAAATTCCATGCTATATACACGGGAAAACACCCGAGGATGGCAATACCAGCATATATATATATATATATATATATATATATATATATATATATATATATATATATATATATATATATATATATATATATATATATATATATATATATATATATATATATATATATATATTAGACTAAAAGAGAAAAGAATAAATACACTTTATTCTTTTCTCTTTTAATCTATTATATGTTTTTATAATCCTTTTATAATACTTCATAATATTATTTCAAAATTTGGCCATATTATGTCTTATTATAGAAATAACTGCAGAGAGAAAAAGATGGCACCTCTGCCAGTGATTGTAGAGATCTGATCTGTGAGTTTCTTTTCAAGAAAACCATCATTTTGATCTTAGGGTGATTATAAGCTCTTCCTTTTTTCTAAGAAATCTGTCCCAGATTTCTCCTGAGGCCCAGTTATCTAAGCAAAATAACTGCTGAATCGTAAGCATCTAGCAATATTATCCAATGCTTGTCACTAAATTTAGGAGGGTGGAATTAATTTTGGTTAAGCAGCTAATACCAAATCCACATAGCTGTTAAGCAAAATGGGGGCCAGGCTACAATCCTGTTTCACTCTTTGATGAACTATTATGTCTGCAGTAAGGTGGACTGTTCTATCCCATCTAACTTGGGTAACTATTTTCAGACAGCATTCAATTTGGAAACAGTAACTGCCAATCAATAGATGCACAGCACAGCTTCCACCAGAATTTATTGCTTAGCATCAAATGCTGGTTATAAAATAGCATCAAATGCTGATTTGAAATCAATAAAGGAAACTTATAAGGGGTGGCATTGCCCATGTGTATTTCTCTGTTAAAAATAGTAATAAGATAAACTGATCTACTGCTGATCTGGTCTCCCTAAATCCTGCTTGCTCATAAACTAGGAATTTCTTCTAATCCAGCCAATCCCATAATTTATAATATAAGTAGTAGTATAAGAGCTGTGGTGGCACAGTGATTAGAATGCAGTACTGCAGGTTATTTCTGATGACTGCCGGCTGCCTGCAATTTGGCAGTTTAAGTCTCACCAAGCTCAAGGTTGACTCGGTCTTCCATCCTTCCAAGATCAGTAAAATGAGGAGCCAGATTGTTGGGGGCAATATTCTGCCTCTATAAACCTCTTAGAGGGGGCTCTAAAGCACTGTGAAGTAGTTTATAAGTGTAAGTGCTATTGCTTTTGCTATAGGAGATGACCAGGTGAGCCTGGAGGAGGGGCCAAATGCATCATCAGTCTCAACTCCCTTTGCACCCACAAAAGATCTAAGTCCAGCCCACCTTGAATTCCATTGACTCTTATCTACCACCAATTTGCTTTGACTGTTAGTAGTTCAGATTCTTATAGAGAGCTTAAACTTGCAATAAACCTTTATATTCATTTGAGCTGCCTGGATTTCCTGGTTTCTTACTCTTGACAAATGGCATATTAGTTATGAGGCATGCTTAATAAGCTAACTGGATAATAATGTCAAGGACTTGTGCTGTTGCCATTCTTAGTTATAGATCAGATCCAGCCATCTGGCATTTGGAGTATATTGTTGATATGTGTGAAAAGGGAGGATAAGACAGGGGCCCATTGATTAACATTTCCCTTTAATAACTGGGGGTATGTGGTCACAACCTGGGGCTTTCCAACTTTTTGGTTGATCAATTAGTTTAAGAATTTGTGTGTGGGAGACCAGGACAGAGGCAAGTGCAAGGAAAAAAGTCTGTGTTATATCATGTGCTGATTGGCAAATAGAAAGAGAGAAGCTATATATTGTACCACAAAACTCTTCCCATCTAGCAGCTGGAATCCTAGTCTCCAAACACTGCTTCTCCTCAAGCAATAAGTAAGCAATTAGCTTCCAAAATAGGAAGGTATTCTTATCTTCCACAGCCTGAAAACTCACTCTTAATTTGCTTGAGCAAAAGTTTTGGTTTTTTCCCTTCTTTCTTTTAATTAAATTTTTATAAAGCTTCTTCTGGACAATTAACTGATTTCTGGCATGGAAACAATTGCTCAATCTATAAGCTTTAAAAGCTGTCATTAATCCTGTCCTACACATCCTGATCAAAGCAAGGGTTTGGGGAATATAAGCAGGTCTTCTCCTAGCATGTTGGAAGGATATTTATATATGGGTAGTGCTTATGAGGTCTTTATACATGATTAGGGCTACTATTGGATTTGAGGTTGATTACTGGCAATCCTAAAAGCGGGGAGAGCTCAGCTCAACGGGGGATTTTAATTTGGTTTTAGCATAGGATTGTAATTTAATATGTTTTTAAATTTTGTATTTATCGTTTTTGTATGTTTTTTAAATTCCTGTGCGCCGCCCTGGGTCCTTCGTGGAGAAGGGCGGGATATAAATGTGATTAAAATAAAATAAAAAATCTTAAGTTAGTGATTGTTGTATCACCTGTGCCCACTTTGCAGTCCAATGAACAGTGGCTAATTCTCATTACTCTTAACATTGACAAGGCAAAGTGAGCAGAGGCTAAAAGCTCAGGAGAAGCAAAAAGGGAGGGTCACCATATGGCCAAAGTCCAACTTTAAATGTGACTATTTTATTAAACAGATTAGGTGAGGTCAACCCAAAATCAATTTTATTCAACCCTCAGATCTCCAGCCCATGAGTTCAATGTCAGAATTGCTTTGCCACACCATTTAATATTCAGAAGTGGAAATTCCTGGCAAGCTGTTCTGTACTAATCAACAGCTTGCCATATTGGTTCTGGGGGCCTTGGCATGATAAAGCCTACTATCTGAATGCCCTTTGGGAATGGAAAAATGACTGCCACAGCAGGATAAGAGAACCAAGTCATTGGGACTAATCTATTAATATTACCTACTACAGGTATTATATGGTCACCTTTGGGTGGCCAAGCTTGGAAATATAATTTTCCAATTCATCCCAATGGTCCTTGGTCAAGCAAGGCAGCCTACAAGATGGAAGATAGACATTAACAATGAGAAACTCTTGAGGGGAGACTTAATTATAGATGCTAAGGCTAGGTTCTCATAAGATTCAGGCTGTATATTTATGGTCTCAGTGTTGTTTGAAATCAATGGGCAAAATCCCTTGGCGATGACCTCTGAGACCTTTTGTTGTGACTTCAAGAGAATATACAATGAAACTCTGCAGCACCAATGGCTCCTTCTGTTTTCTGCAATGGAACTAGGTACACATTAAATCCAAGAATGAGGGGTAATTCATTTTGATGTGCCATCCCAAAATATACAAGGAACTAGAGACAATTCATTGTGGTTAGTTCCTTGTCACCTCTAGGGCAGGTTGATAACCACTTCAAGGAGAGAATAGAATGAGGGTCCCTGGCATCTAAAACATAACGATCAGCCAACTGAAACTCTGATATTTTATTGATTTATTTCATTTATTTATTTCATCAAGCATGCATTAGATAAGCAATATAAGTATAAACATGATTATGAATAATGAAATGAATAGGAATACAAGGGAATATAAGGATAGAGACGGTAGGCATGTTGGTGTGCTTATGCACGCCCCTTAAAGATCTGTTTATTGGACCTGTGTCCCTCCTGGCTAGTACTGGCCTCCCGGGAGGTTACACGAGGCTGGCTCCAGGGAATTGTCAATGCTTCTTTGAGTGAGGGGATTTTACCGGCCGCCCTGAAAGAGGCGGTGGTGAGATCCCTCCTCAAGAAGCCCTCCCTGGACCCAGCTGTGTTGGCCAACTATCGTCCTGTCTCCAACCTTCGCTTTCTTGCGAAGGTTGTTGAGAGTGTGGTGGCGCCACAGCTCCCTCAGCACCTGGAGGAAACTGTCTATCTGGACTTGCGCCAGTCCGGTTTCCGGCCTGGGCACAGCACAGAGACGGCATTGGTCACGTTGGTGGATGATCTCTGGAGGGCTCGGGATAGAGGTTATTCCTCTATCCTGGTTCTATTAGATCTCTCAGCGGCTTTCGATACCATCGACCATGGTATCATCTTGCGCCGGTTGGAGGGGCTAGGGTTGGGGGGCACCGTTATACGGTGGTTCTCCTCCTACCTCTCCGACCGGTCGCAATTTGTGTTGGCAGGAGGGCAGAGGTCGACGTCGAGGCCCCTCACATGTGGGGTGCCTCAAGGGTTGGTCCTCTCACCCCTCCTGTTCAACATCTATATGTAGCCGCTGGGTGAGATCATCCGTGGTTTTGGGGTAGAGTTCCATCAGTATGCTGATGACACTCAGCTGTACATCTCTACCCCAGACCACCCCAACGTTGCCATCGAAGTGATATTTGCAGGACTGCCTCCTGCCACATACCTCCCTTCTACCTGTCCGCTCCCACAGAGAGGGCCTCCTTAGGGTACCGTCGGCCGGGCAATGCCGGCTGGTGACTCCCAGGGGGAGAGCCTTCTCTGTCCTCTGTCCTCTGGAACGACCTACCCCCTGTCCTATGTACAACCACGGACCTGCGCCTCTTCCGCCGGGCATTACAAACACATCTATTTCGTGCGGCCGGCCTGGCGTAGTTTTTAAATTTGGCTTTTAAATAGGGGTTTTTATTGTGATTTTAGTACAGGCATTTAGTTTAATTTATTTTTAAGATGTTTTATGGTATTTGTTGTTTGTTGTTGTTTTATCAGTGCCTGTTCACCACCCTGAGTCCCGCAAGGGAGATAGGGCGGTATATAAATATGAATAAAACTAAACTAAACTAAAACTCTTAGGAATGGGGTGAGATTGACAGTAGACAGTCTAAGGTTAAAGTTTTGGGGGTTTAGGGAAGAAACCACAATGTCAGGTAATGCATTCTAGGCATTGACCACTCTGTTGCAGAAGTCGTATTTTCTGCAATCAAGTTTGGAGCAGTTTACCATAAGTTTGTATCTATTGTGTGCTCGTATGTTGGTTGAAGTATTCGTTGAGTGGTACGAGACATGCAGTAGGAAACCCCACATATTTTCTGAGGCTGGCAGGAGTTTGGACTAATAGCAGAGATGTTTATCTGGCTGTTCTGAAGAACTGCCATTGTCAAAGACAGATGTGGGTTTAAAGCTTGTTTTCTGGAACTGAGATCTACCACTGATGATATCAGGAATGCATTAATATGAACCACAGCTTGCACGGTAGGCTGGTCTGGGATAGTCTGTTTTTCAATAAGGTGTTTTAGGTTATTTGTTTTCTGGAAGTTTTGAGAACAGCTTGCAAGCCTAAGCAGATTTAGGATTTTCTATGAGGTTCAGGAGGTTTCTAAGCAGTGGAGTTGTCTTGTGAATTAATTTCATAGCTTGTGTAAGACCTTGAATCCTAGACAGCAACTTCAGCTGCCGATCTTTCATCCTATTGTAATGGAGTTGGTAGAATAATTAACTGTTGTCTCTTCTGCTAAGGGTTTGGTGTTCTGCCTGTACTGGCACTAAATTACAGGATGCCTGCTAGTTTACAGCCTTAAATGAAATAGAGTTCATATTTAAATCTGGAAATACCTCAGTAGGATAAATACAGTTGAGTCACAGTTAATGCATGTTCGGATAACACAATACCTGATTTATGTAAATTGTATAATGATAACAGGTTGCGTTTAATGCAAACCAATATTCAGTTAATGCAAGGTTAATTAGTACATAGGCATGGCTGAGGTTACCAGGATATCACTGGAGTTTTAGATATGGCTATTTCAATCTGTAGTCACCTATGCAAAATAGATATAAAAGAAAGATTCCCTCATATAAAAATATTACAAAAAAGGAGATACTGTCAGAATTTCTCAGTCTAAGAATTCATCTTATTCTTTATGTAAGATGTGTTGCAAAATTTGTTTTGGGGCTGCTTATCAGAAAACAGCAGTCTGGCGACCCAATATGGGCCGTGAGGATCCTGCCTCTTTGGTGAATTCTGACCTAAGCATTGATTTCATTTCTCAGAACCACTTTTTGACAAAAATGGTTGAAAGTTGACCAAATGGTGCTGCCACAATCTATGTAATTAGAAAGCTTTAATTAGCCATCGGGTCTGTAATAGATTTTCCTGGCAGCCTGTTGTTCACATTGAACATATATCAAGGGCTCTATAAATTCTCTGACTTAATGGAGTTGCTTAAAGAAAAGTAAAACTTAAAACGAATTTTGGATGGACTTTCTAAGAGAACTACACTACACGTAAGTGCACTGAACCATGGAGGGAATTTAAAAAAATACATGAATCTGGCAGGTGCAAAATATTTCTTCTTTTACTTGGAACTACTGTGATCCTTACTGAGCAAGTGTGTTCTACCGGGCTTGAAATAGGAATATACATTTTGTGTATATTAAAGATGTGCATATTTTAAACCTCGATGCTCAACTTTCCCTATTGACATTCAGGCTGTTTGGCCATTAGAGATGATGGCTATATGCATCATGTTAGTTAATACTAATATTTCCATGGTGAAAGGATTTGCTGGTAACATCCCATTGCTCAGGAGACGCTCATTTGGGGATCCTTTTGCCTCCCTGTGAAATTTCCCACTGAAGTGGTACCCATTTATCTACTTGCAATCACCGAGCATTCAAACCGCTGGATTAGTGCCAGCTGGAATGTGTGAGGGAGCTCACCCCACATCACAGCAGCAACAGATTTCAAACGCAAGGCTGCTGATAATCAGACCAGTGTTCCAACTCCATGAGCCACTGTTATGCTGGATTCGAGGTATGGCTTGAGAAAAATACACGAAAGAACCAGAGATTACATGTATATTCAGATGAACAAAGATGGGCCCTTTTTAAAGCAAAGGAAATCCTGAATGACAAGAAATCCTTACATTTATACTGTTTCAGTGGTGGGTTTCAAATTTTTTTAGAACCTACTCTGTAGGTGTGGCCTATTTTGTGGGCGTGGCTTGGCAGTCATGTGACAGGGTGGGAGCGGGCACCTTTTAAAATGTGGTGAAACTCATTTAACAACGCTCTTGCTTAGCAACCAAAATTTTGCACTCAATTGTGATGATAAATTCTTTCTTTCTTTCTTTCTTTCTTTCTTTCTTTCTTTCTTTCTTTCTTTCTTTCTTTCTCTTTCTTTCTCTCTCTCTCTCTCTCTCTCTCTCTCTCTCTCTCTCTCTCTCTCTCTCTCTCTCTCTCCCTCCCTCCCTTCCTTCCTTTCCTTTCCTTTCTTCCTTTCCTTCCCGTTGGGTCACTGGCAGCGGCGGGCCAGATTTACTTCCAGTTACTTTCACTGGTTCTCTAAATTTCACCAACCGGCTCTTGCGAGTAGGTGCGAGCCTGCAGAAACCCACCACTGTACTGTTTGTTTATATAAGCAAACCATCCAGCAAAGCTGGCACACATTAGATAAGGAAGTTACCCAGAGAGGCTAATGCACCATAGATAAGGTAAGAGGAAGTAGAAATGCCTAGAAATAGCTAAAGATGTTCTTCTGGGTGTTTCCCTAAAGACACTGCATGTTCTCGGATGAGTCGGGATCTTTTCCTGATGACCTCCCATGACTCTGAACCCATCTCTGCAAGTACCCGAGGCAAGGGGAGCCATCTGCACCAATACTGTATCATCAGGGCCTTGGTCAACACCACCACATTCATCATGTTGGTTATAGGAGAGGGAAGCAATCTTTGTTGTAGAGTGGATAACAGAAAGTGTCTATCTCCCAGCTTATTTTTACAGTCCTAGAGTCCCACCTTCATATGAAAATGTGATCCTCCATCCTTGTGAAGTGGAAATCAGTCGCTTGTGGTGGCTAAGGTACTCAGTTAGAAATCAGGAGACTAAGAATTATAGCCCTCCCTCAGTATGATATATAGAGTGTCCTTGGGGGGGGGGGGAAAGGAAGATCTACAGACTAGACAACAGGTACAGAACTTAACAGTTGAACTTACAGAAGGGTGTGGCAAACATGTCAGAAGAATATCTCTCTAGTTTCTTGGACAATACAGGTAAGACAGGAGAGGTGTACCTTCACCCTTGCAAATTTCTGTTATTGTAATGTTCCAAGAACTTGTTTTTCTTTATGTGCTTCTTGTCTGGACTACCCCACAAGGCTGATACTCAGGTAAGAAAGTTGACTGGGTGATTTTGTGTCAATAGCTCTATCTTAATCAAAGGCCTTAAAGGGCTGCCCTGGTGGGGAAAATTGGAGACACAATTTTACTATGTACATCACCTTGAGTTGTATTAATAAAGGCATGGTATAGATCTAGTGATAACGATGTACTAAGCCTCTAATATATACCTTAAAGTAGGAGCTCCAAATTCTTCCAAACCCAGTGAATTTGTTCTTCCAAATGTTAGGTGGTCTTGATCTCCCAAAGGTTGCTCACATTTTTATATAGAAGAACAAGAGAAGGATGGAGAATCATTGTTTTTTTGTGTATTGTTAGCAGTCTTCCCAGAAGTATAATTTGCTGTGTAGATGTGGAAATAGTTATTCACTACCTTAGCTGAGTTCAAAAGAGGATTAGACTAATAATAGAGCATTAATGAAGGATCAGCTTATGAAGATCTATTAGCCATCTCTTTCAGTCACTGCTGCTGAGAGAAAAACAGCAGGGAAGAGCTGCATTACTTTGGAAAAATGTGTCTCTGACCTGTTGGTAATAACATGCTGGTCACATTAGCCTTTGGTGGGACCCAACCATGTCTTTTTTAAAAAAAAAACCTCAGCAGCATTTTGTCTTCAGATTTTTGATTCCGCAGTCAAGAAGTCCTGCATCTTTTATCCAATGAGGTTTTGTCTAAGGGTTGGGAGAGGGACTCCCACCTATTTGCATCAAAGTGTGTATCTATTGCAACATTTATAGGCTACACTTTAAGTTTAGGAAGTACGGTAATTTCTGGATGTACATTTATTTTATTTTTTAAAATATGGAGATTCCCATATATGTTATTTACAGGGTGAGAAATATCAGGTATCACACTAATTTCTATAGTAGCTGATTCATAGCAACAAACAACAATGCTAAAGTCGCCTTCAAATTGTGTAGAATCCTGGAGACTGCATCTGTGCACTCTACTTCACTGCATTACGGGTTTGCAATTGCTGCCTTTAGGATATTTCCCCCCCCCCCCCATCACAATTGTGGAATTCTCAGGTAGCCCCTTCCAAGTATTAATCAGAGTTAAGCCTGCTTAGCTCCCAGATCAACCAAAATCAGCAAGTACTGCCACCTGCTGAGGGTCGCTCTTTCAATTGTGCTAATGCAGCTTGCTTCACTGTTGTATAACAAACAGTTTGGAATGAAGTTCTTTTAATCCCACTGACTTTAATTAGATGAACTCCTTTAAATGCAAATGTTCCAGATAGACTAATTTGAAGAGTGATCAACTTGAAAGGGCAACAAAAAAGGAGGAGATATTAATGAGCTGCTTCTTATATTATTGTTCTCACAACTGCCATCCTTACTGGTCGGGAGGAAACACGCCCAGATTCTGCCTGGCAAATTCTCCCTCCATCCTTTCAATATTATGTAAAGCTCTAGACTTTCATAAATTTAGGCTGGATGTAAGGATTTGCACCCCTTTCGTGGACACTTTCCTAAATAAGCATTTTCTCTCAGTCCAAGTGATGAAAACCACAGGCCTTAGTTAAAGAGCTGCATGAAGTAAGGTGAAAATAGACACTCTATTATTCAGGTGGGCTTAAGATGCTCACCTGAACCAGAGATGGTATTCAGCAGGTTCTGACCAGTTGTGGAGAACCAGTAGCAGACATTTTGAATAGTTCAGAGATGCGGTAAATACCACCTCTGACTGGCCCTGCCGCCATCTATTCTCTGTCTCCTGAGTCCCAGATGATCAGGAGGGAATGGGGATTTTGCAGTAACCTTCCCCTGGAGTGGGGAGGGAATGGAGATTTTATAGTATCCTTCCCCTGCCATGCCCAACAAGCCATGCCACATCCACCAAGCCACATCCACGGAACCGGTAGTAAATTTTTTTGAATCCCACCACTGACCTGAACACTTTATATTGAGCCATAACATAGTTTGTGCGTTATAGCTTAGACCATGGATGTCAAACACGAGTGTCAGGTCACATGACATTTGTGATATTTTTCTTCTCATTTGTGGAGCTGGGATGGGCTGGCCTGCATGTGACACATCTGGCCTGCGGACCACCAGTTTGACACCCCTGGCTTAGGCATTTATATGAAGTGAACCTTGGAGGTTTGTTCAATAAACTCTGATTAAAACTCATAGTTTTTAATGTACTGAGTCTATTTATGTACTGATCCCTCTAGACCAGTGTTTCTCAACCTTGGTGACTTGAAGTCCTGTGGACTTCAACTCCCAGAATTCCCCAGCCAGCTATGCTGGCTGTGGGATTCTGGGAGTTGAAGTCCACAGTACCTCAAGTCACCAAGGTTGAAAAACACTGATGGCTGTTATTTAAAATCAGCCCTCTGAAAGAATGAACCAATTGCCAAACTAAACATGGTCTAATTTGATGGTCCCGGGTCTGACCGTGAGATGAACTCTCTCAAGAATTCTGTTTCTTGAGTCCTCCACTTGGCACACCACAAAGATTTCTTTCAGGCCATTGTGCTACCTCCTGACTTTCAACAACCCAGAGAGTTTCTGTTCCGCTTAAGTTTCCCTTAATGGGAGAGAGGTAACCTTGATTGCTTTGTTCTCAGCTCCATCCCCCTGGCATGTCATCTTTAAAGTTACTCTTCTGAAGGCTCCTGATCATCGAGAGCCCCATCAGGATTCCGGCTCATGTTGTGTCACAGCAAGACTTTCAGTGTTTTCACTGGATAAGGATGCTCTTCAAGAAAATCCTGAATGTGATAATTAAGCTGAGCGTATCAGACCAAAAGCAGTGAGTTGAAAGATTTGGACTGCACTCTGCTCCCACTGAGAGTTTTATCTGCTGTAGGCAACATTGATCTTGCTGGCTAGTAACAAGGAATGGCAGGGAAGGCAAAACAGAGTTAGCTTAGCAAAATCTTAGTGAGATCTTAGCAAAGATCTTACATGGACTCAGCAGGTGACAGCACCTAACTAATCCCTCCTCAAAAGTTAAGTGAGGTCAGACCTGGTTAGCAAGACTCTACTTTGCATACCAAAGCAAAAACCTGCTTTGAAGCACATAGGGAAGCCAAGTTAACGCAAACTCATTACTGAAAACTCTCCTTTGTGCAGAAGAGAAGCAGATATTGTCTCATTTCAGTAAAAAGCATGGCGTAACTCTGGTTCCTGTAACAGGAATATAGAAATACCAGTACTGTGTATGTGTAAATGCTATCGGATAGACTGTAGGTGTGGGGCCTGAATTCAGAAAGTGCATGCGTGCATGCATAAGAGACTTCAGTTTAATCCTTGGCAGTTCAAGGATGTGGCAGCAGCTGTCAGGAGGGCATAAATCTTTTCCTTGGAAGAAACAAATACCGTATTTTTGGGAGCATAAGACGCATTGGAGTATAAGACGCACTGGACTATAAGATGCACCCAGGTTTTAAAGAGGTAAATTTGTTTTAAAAAGTAGGTAGGTAGGTAGAGGGATAGAGAGGGATAGAGAGGGAGAGAAAAAGATAGAAATACAGTAGGTAGGAAGAGAGAAAGAGAGAGAATAGGTAGGTAGGTAGGTAGGTAGGTAGGTAGGTAGGTAGGTAGAGGGAGGGAGAGAGAGAAATAGAGAGAGAGAAAGAGAAATACAGTAGGTAGGTAGGGAGAGAGAGTGTGTAGATAGGTAGTTAGGTAGAGGGATAGAGAGAGAAATAAAGAGAGAGAAATACAGTAGATAGGTAGGGGGAGAGAGAGAATGAGAAGGTAGGTTGGTAGGTGATAGGTTGGTAGTTAGACGGATAGAGAGAGAAAAATAGAGACAGAAATACAGTAGATAGGTAGGGAGAGAGAGAGACTAGGTAGGTAGAGGGGGGGGAGAGAAATACATTAGGTAGGTAGGGAGAGAGAGATTAGTAGGTAAGTACTTAGATGTTTCCAGGTGTATTTATCCATGTGCAGGAGAAGAAAATAGCTGACAACCTGTAGCACCTAAATCTTTGTTTCTGCTGGGACAGCACTTGACCACCGTAATTCTCACCAATCCTTCTAATTAAACAGCTTTCCGAAAGGGGGGGGAAAGATTTTGCACTCTGCAAACCTCCCCAAAACAACCTGCTTTGCACAAAAAGGGGCCCGTTTTTGTGCAAAAGGCATGAATAGCCTTACAGCCCCCCCCAATTTGATTTTATCAAATCAGCCACAATTGATTGGGTTCATGCAACAGCCTAAACCTAAACCAGAACAATAAGAACAACAGCCAAACAAACATAATTATGGTTGAACAGAATGTAACAGGGGTCTATAAAGCAAGCAAGTGTGGTTATTCAATCAGCCCTGTTATGATTCCCCCCACCCTATCAGCTCAAATCATTCTTAACTTCTTACTTGTGGAAAAAAAGGAAGGGACCATTCCTGCTTTGGGCCATTCCTGTGGACTTTTTTGAACCATTCTTTTTTTTTTTTTTAGCTGAATGCTAATTTTTAAAAAAGGTATATAGGTTGCCCTCAGCTTACAATAATTTATTTCATGATGGTTTCAAGTTACAATAGCTACAAAAAAGTGATTTATGACCTGTTCTCAAAGTTATAACCATCACACAATGTCTGTGGTTGCGTGATTGGGATTTGGGTATTTTGATAATGGCTTGCATTTGTGATTGTAGCATCTTGTAGTCATGCAATAGTGATTTGAAATCTTCTCAGTTGGTTTCCAATGAGCAATATCACTGGGGGAAGCCACATTCACTTTGGGCCAGTCTCTCTGTCCAACATTTAAACTATAAGAATGTAAAGTGGAGGCAAATATAGAATGAAAAGAAAAGTTCTCCAAAACTGGTGAAGAATTCTAATTATGTGTCAGTTTGGAGTGGCTAGGTCATTTCAAGAAGAAAAAAAAAGACAACCACATGCAATTCAATGAAATACAGTGGTGCTTAAGAGTTTGTGAATATTTTTGAATTTTCAATATTTCTGTATAAACCTATCTTTAAAAAATGATCTGTTCTCCACACAAAAATTACACATAATTGAACAAATGGATGAAACATTTACTTGTTCATTTCACTAATAATGAAAATGATTCAAAGCTCCATATTGGTGTGCTTGGAGGAAAGGTTATTATAAATATGATACTTTCAACAGTGGATCTGGTTGTTTATTTCCTTCGAATCAACTGTGGGGGGTTTTCCTATACATTTTTTAAAAGGTAACTATATGTTCCACAAATTTATTTACAAATATATAATATAGGATTATATTTTAAAAACAAATTATCCTAAATGAAAGTTATAAACCTCATGGTACACATATATAATGACATTTGAGAATTTGTTGAAACATAATTGTTTCCTGAACATTTGTGTTCATAGAGTGAGAATTCGCTTGGTTGAATGTTGCAGTTTCATATAATACAGTAATTCTCTGCAGGTAAAAAACAAAGCAAAACAAACATCCTTGCTATGTCAGATATAAACTGTGACTTCTCCCAGATTTGATGGGAGGAAACCCATCATTCTATGGATAAAACATATTATATATATATATATATGAGATCATTTTATTTCTCCTGTGCAGGATAATTCAAACACATTAATTCCCATCATATATAGCCTTGCTGACAATCCAGAATGAGCACTTTAAGTTGAAATGTGAAGAATTAGATTACTAAATGGAAGCTTGCATCTCTTACTTTCTTCACTTATAAAAATTAACTTTTATTTGCTTTGCAAAAGGTGATAGACATTTTTCATAAAATAAAACTCAATGCAAAAACATGTTTAGGATAAGATGCTCAAATAATGAGGTCCCCCCCCCCCCCCCCCGCCCAGAGTATTTCCCACCTCTACTGGTACAATCATTGCTACTACTATTAATCTTCTCATCGTTCCTATCTCCTCCCACTTATGATTGTAACTTTGTTGATTGTATCCTTACAATTTATATCGATTGCTTCCTAGTATGATGTGATTGCTTATTTGTACCCTATGACTATCATTAAGTGTTGTACCTTATGATTCTTGACGAATGTATCTTTTCTTTTATGTACACTGAGAGCATATGCACCAAAGACAAATTCATTTGTGTTGAATCACACTTGGCCAATAAAGAATCCTCTCCTCTCCATATTATGTTGTTACAAATTATTTGCCCTACTCCTTGCAACTGAATAGAGGTTGTACAACGCAAAATAAATGGACACCCGATAGGTGTTATTCCACGGACGTTTAAGAACCTCAGATATCGCTCCTTCTAATGCGACTTTTCAGTAACCAGCTTTAACTTTAGTCCTAACGATCCCTTTCTCTCCATGTTCGGTCCGTAAACTTTATCAGGACATGGCTCACCGTAGTGCCTGAGCTGAAACAAAACTTCATTCCCCATGATGCATTGAGGCTTTTGCTTCCCGTGACGCTTTCCTTAATGGACGTCGCCGCGAGGGGGTTGGCGATTTGTGACTTTTAAGGTTCAGTTGGGAATTGTAGTCAACGGCTAATAGGAGGATTGTAAGGCTTCCACCCGGGAGGTGGATCCTGGAGATGGGACCATGAAGAGTTACCGGATGTTTCTCGGGCAGCGCAGCTTCTGCTTGTTGGTGGGAAGTAGCAGCTGGATGCAGCTTAATTGCTTAAAAGAGTGGACGGGTGGGGGGAATCGGGGTCAATGCTTTAGATGGAGTCAACGGGACCCAAGCAAAGTCCAGAGTAAATCCTTAAAAGTTGACTTTTAGGGTCTTCAGTTGTTTTGCCTTCGCTTCGGTGGTCAGGATAATAAGCTGTCTTGGGTACAATTTGGATCGCACTCTTTCGTGAAGCAGTGCGCTCGGATGGATATAACCCTGAAAGTAAAAAGCTTTTATTTAAACTAGGTACGGGTATTATATTTGCATATTGAGCTAAGTAGTGGCTTTTGAATTAGGTTTTGCAGAATAAACTATGATTTGTGCACAACCCATAACGCCACAGTTGCTGGTTCACCAAAGCTAATACAAGCAAAGTCCACTGACACTTCAAAGTGGCTTGAAAGAGGAAAACTGCTTCTCGGCTCTTCCCTTTGGCATGTTGGTATTGTTAAGTCGTGAATTGTTTCAAGACTTATTCTGGTTTGTTGGCTTGCAGGGTGACACTGGAGGAAAAAGATGTACTCTTCCAAGAAAGGCTGAGCCTTACTCAGCTTATTTTAAATCAACTGAAGAACTTAGCTTTTGCAGCCTTTTAAGATTGTCATAAGGTACATTTTAATATTTACTAATACTTCAGTGTTTTGTGGCCTGGGTTGCTAATATTACTGTAAATATTCAATTTTTGAAACACAGTTGAGATTCTTAACAGAATATGTAGGTCAGTTGTAGCAAACTTCTTATATGCCAAAATGTCAGAAATCAAACTTGATTCTTGCCTCTTTTGGATTTGGGGTCAGTTTTTTTCTTAATTCCATATTTTAAAAAGTTGGTTGTGGTTTTAGCCAAATTTACTATTTTAGTTGTAATTGTAAGGGGCATTACATCAAGCTATATTGTGTCTTATTTTATTTGGTGAATAGTTCCTTCCTATTGCCAGCCGAGTGTGAGAAGGGGGGGAAAGTACAGCATAATCTGACATGCAAGTTTTGGTTACTATAGACAATCTTAATACATTTAATCTTAGCTTTCATGCAAGGTAAATTTTGTGGTCTGGTCTAGCTAGTGGAACTGACATTCAGTTTCTAGAATTGAGGCCTCCCCCTGCCTTTGGAGGGAGAGACTTAAAATATCATGGGGTCTCTGAAATGCCCTTCATAAATTATAGGATTGCAACTTTAATGTTTTTATTGCTGGATTCAGTTGTGATTGATGTGGTGAAGATGCTCGCTTCCCATTTGGAAGGTTGAGAGTTCAATCCTAGGTAGCAGCAGATGTTTCTCTCTCAGGGAGCAAAGAGAAAATTTCTGTTATTACCTCCACATAGACATCAGGAAGGGCATCTGGCCAGTAAATGTTCAGCTCCATTCAATCATCCCAAATCTACCCCAAATTAGGAGCTTACAGGGTGGTAAAAAGAAATTTTTTTTTGATTCAGTTAAAATAGTACTTTTCCCTCTGATTATTTATTTGTATCTATTTTACAGTTTCAATATCTTTTTGTTTTTCTGTTTCATACATTTTTGCAAGAATGAATGAATAAATAAATAAATGAAAAAGGAATGTGTTGAGCACCATCTCAGAAAAAAGTATTTCCCCTATTTTCTAATAAAAAGGAGAGGCTACTTTGTTAAAGATGCAGCTATCTGCATTGCCCACGTATGGTATCTATTTAACGAAGTGTGCTATTTGTTTCAAAAACGTTGGTTTTATTTTACTGTGTGATGAATCACTTAATAGATGCTATAAACACATGCTTAACTAAGGTTTCTCTGATTTGTTAAAAGAACTGGTTTTTACTGTAGTTTCATCTCCAGTTCTAGCGACTTTCCGTCAGCACCCACAAAAAAATGTTGCCTGGACTTACTGAAGAGCAGAAAAGGAAGATCGAGGAGAACCGGCAAAAGGCTTTGGCAAGGAGAGCAGAGCGACTGGCAGCTCAGCGGGGTGGTGTTGCTACGAAGCTCTCTGACATGCAGAATCTTGATAGCTGTCAAGGAAACCTGCAGCAGCCTTTGAAGAAGCAAAGCAGTGACACCATCCTTGGTAACCAGCACCTCCAGGGCCCTGGCAGCCATTTGATGCAGAGAAGTCCTCGGATCTGTTCTGATCACTGTAGTTCAAATCAGCAGGCAACTGTTTCACATGGAGGCCAACAAAAAGATGATTCAGTGGACTTCAGCCCAACTGTATACAGACAGTTGGATAGCACTAAGAAGCCCTCATTAGCAGTGCAAAGCTCTCTGAGTAATTCTCATTGCCATTCTCCTGAGAGTTCTTGCAGACAAGGTCAGCTAATCCAATATAATTCTGATCCATTGCAGTCACCTACATGTGGTGCAGCAGGCCAGAATATTGGAGGACAGCATCAGACTATCTTGAATGCTAATATGAATTTATACCCTGTTAAAAATATACAGATTCAGAACAAATCTGTCAACAAGCAGGGTCTCCTTAAACAGGCAACATGGCTGGATGCAGGTGGAACCACTGCAAGGGATTGTCCAATGCAGTCAGGTACCAGAAATCTAGACTGTGCCAAGAAGGAAGGGAGTAATGCATTGCAGTTTTATGGTTCAAACCCCCTTTTGGCTCCTGTAAAAGGAGGCAGAGAACAAAATTGTACTGTTTCTAGGGTTTCAGGCAATGTACCTGAGATGTCTGAACAGAAAAATCACAGAATTCTCAAAGGAAAATGTATAAACCATTCAGAAGGCCGATTCAGAGTTGAGATTGGATATAACACAGAGCTCATTGAAATATTCAGAAGTTTACCAAGCAAAAAGTATGGTAAGTGTAGCTCTTATTGTTTTGTTCACTGTGTTTTTAAAGACCTTTCCAATTGAGATTGTGCTAAATATTGTAAATCATGCAGAAATAGCTTTATTTTTAGCTTTTGCCTTGATTTTGGCTGCGGAGGCGCAGTGATTAGAATGCAGTATTGCAGGCTAATTCTAGCAACTGCCAGTAGTTCAATCCTGACCAGTTCAAGATTGACTCAGCCTTCCATCCTTCAGAGGTTGGTAAAACGAGGACCCTGATTGTTGGGGAGCAATATGCTGATTCTGCAAACCCTTAGAGAGGGCTGTAAAGCACTATGGAGCAACATTTAATCTAAATGCTATTGCTACCTACCTTGAAAAGGTTCCAAAAATGGTGTGTTGTGGGTGAGATAGTTTTAGGTCATATGTAAAATTTAAGGACACAAACAACAGACTTTCTTTCCCACATACAGGTAGTCCTCAACTTATTACAATTGAGCCCAGAATTTCTGTTGCCAAGCAAGGCAGTTATTAAATGAGTTTTGCCCCATTTTACAGTCTTTCATGTTGCAGTTATTAAGTGAATCCCTCAGTTAAGTTAGTAACATGGTTGTTAAGTGAAACTGGCTTCTCCATTGAATTTGCTTGTCAGAAGGTTGAAAAAAGGGATCACAACATTGCATCCATCATAAGTACATGCCAGTTGCAAAGTATTCAAATTTTGATCATGTGACCATGGGTGCTACAATAGTCTTAAGTGTGAAAAAACTAACATAAATCTTTTTTTTTTCTGTTGTAACTTGTTACTAAACAAATTGTGGTAAGTCAAAGACTATACTGTACTGTACTGGGCCATCGGGTGTAGAACAGTAGCTAAAGAAGAAAAGCAGCTATACAATGAAGGTTGGATAATCTTGTCTGGGCAAATGTTTTAGTGGGTAAATGAGAACGTCATACAGCAGTGATGAAGAAGCAGTGCCCATCAGCTTAAAACGTTGGCTGTAATAAACTCTTAAATTCCGTTTCATGCTAGATTAAAGAGCATATTTCCTTAATGGGGATGATGCCCAACATCTGTGGCTTCCCCATTTCAAAATGCCTATTTTATTAGTCATGTCATTGTGACTAATAAATCTTTCTATTTATTAATCTAAGTATATATCTATGCACATCTTATTTCTTATTCTTGCTGACTCCTGTCTGGAAGCAAACAGGGTTATAGGCTGGATTAGGAAATTTAAAAAAATCCCAGAAGAAGTGATGGCAAATAAATGATGTACTGTTTGCCCAAAAAATCTACATGCATAAATAAGCAAAATACATTTGCTTATTTATGATCATCGGGGCTTGAAGACTATTTAACTTTTTGAAAAGAAAAAGATCTATACTGATCTTGACATCTGTAAAAGAAGGAAAAAAATAGAATTACATTTCTGGTGTAATAGGACATCTTTGTTAGCAAAGAATTATGATTGAGGTGCAGAGGCCTGGGAGTACCAATCAAGTTAGCACTTTGACAGAGACTAGAGCTGGCATAATGATGATTCATTTACATATCCACTAAGGCAGGGATGTCCAAACTTGGGAACTTTAAGACTTGTGGACTTCAACTCCCAGAATTCCCCAGCCAGCATAGCTGGCTGGGTAATTCTGGGAGTTGAAGTCCACAAGTCTTAAAGTTCCCAAGTTTGGACATCCCTGCACTAAGGAGATACGGGTGTATTTCTAAGTATAGTGGCCTTTTCTAAACGGCACATAAAATTAGACTACTCATATGATAATACATATTGTCATTTTCAGTCATGTATATCGTCTCTGAAAATAAGGTGTAAAACATTATTATATCTGATTCGTTTTACAATGGCGAGTGCTATATGGAATTTAAAAATATTTTATTCAACTTAACTACAACTAAAGGTTCATATATAATAAAATTTAAAAAAACCAGTTATATACAAGAGACATAGTCTTTTCGTTATTGATCAGCTCAAAAACCTAACACACACACACACACACACACACACACACACACGTCAAACATGGATGACTTTCTGTACCTTGGCATGTCAATTGTGAACTCATGTGCAAAGGACCATTAACATTTATTCAAATAATCTCTTTACAGTGATCTCATAAATTACAATAATTAGTTTCTGGCTCTGTGTAACTCTAGTACATGGTTGATCTATGTACACTGTACATTCTAAATAAGTTATCCTGATTCAAGGATTTCTATTGCCAGTGGTCTTACTTTTATTGTTCCTTTGAATCAGTGTTCACTCCTTGTGACTACCTGAACAAGTCCATGCAGCTATCTTGCCAAGATTTTGAAAGTGGCTTGCCCTTGTCTACTTCCTATGACACAGAGGGAGTGACTGGCATAAGGTCATCCAGTGTTTTCATGTTTAAGGTGGGAGAAGAACTTGCAGTCTTCCAATGTGTCACCTGGTATCCTAATCAGTACACCAAACTGATCTTCTTGGTATGTTTTAGCCTTTCTAAATATAATAGGGTATTCCTGACTTCAAATTATTATTTTTATTTCAGATCCAGAAACAAGGATGTGGAATTTTAGTCTTGAAGACTATGGCGATCTCAGTAAGTAATTAGTCAGTTGGAATTCTGTTTTGAAATTCTGTTTTGAAACCCCCCCCCCCCCCCCCCCAAGGTTTAATATTTCAAAGAAGTGGCTCTGCAATATTGGAAAGTTTCAACTAGCTGTAAAGTTTTATTTTTTAAGTGCTATCCAAATCAAAAAACAATGCTGAATTCAGAGTAGAGTAACTGATTATGATACATTTTCTTAGCCTCCTCAGTGGGCAGTGGTAGGCACTGATAATAATCTCAGACCTGTTCTGTTTTTTTTCTGCATTTGAAAGTCTCTCGTGCATCTTAAATCCTTCTCTTTTCCATTCTTGGTTGATGATTTTACTCTGATTATCTGTTTCGTCTTTCTTTTTGTCTTCTTTGAAATCTGCATTTTATCCCCAGTGGAAAGAGTAGAGCAATTTCCCTCCGTCTCTTTGACATCCCTGGAAGGAATGGAGAAAATGACCAGGGGTGGAGAATCATCTTCTGCTGGTCAAAATTCTCTGAGATCCCTCTTGAAGACATGTACCGGCTGGCAGAAACCATCAGCAACCCTCAAAGGACGTTGCGTTCTGATTTCCTATTCTCGGTTTGAAGTAGATATTGTCTATGCTGTCAACATCGTAGGACTGTTCAAGCAAGTGAATTCCAGGATTTATGGTGATTAAGATATCTGTTATCTGAACTTGAACAGTACAGCGGTGGTTACTATATCTTGATATAGTCTTTGTTTCTGTTACTTAGAAAGCTACTAGAATTGATTAAAAACCATTCTAGTTTAAGTTTGCATTTGTGATACTGTTTTTGAAATCTGGTTACTTCTTGTGGTTTTTGTTTCATTGTATTGCTTTGAAGCCTGATGTTTGCTCATTCCTATACTTACCCAGATTCTTTGCTATGATCCTTGCAGATATGAAGACCAGAAAATGGAATTTCTTACTGGAGGATTACCTAAGATTAAGTAAGAAATGTTCTCTTCTTTGTGTCCACAGATTTTTGAAAGACTTGTTTTATTTTATTGATTAAAAAGACATATATAGCCACTCATCTTATGCACCTTAACTCTGGTCAGCTCACAAAATACACTTCTTCTAAAGTAGAAATAACTGACATGAATAACTTGCTGGAATTCTCTGATTCTTTAACTGAAAAAGATTGCTTACAGCTTTCACATGATGGCACTAGAAGCAATTACTATGATTGACTGGTTAATTTTTAAAAACTACTTTTTATAACATAGGAGTCCTGTGTAGGAAGACTTTGATGGGGATATTTTATTCCAAATTTTATTCCAAAGTCATTTCAAAGTTTATTCTGCTTCTCTTTAGTTCAGTTTGAAGTGAGGCTGTGCATCACCTTGAAACATGTCTTGAAAACAATGCAGTTGTCTGCCAAAGTTGGCACAGTTGTTAATGAGTCTTCTGCTTCTGTGTGGGCTGATTGGAAAGACACCATTGCAGAGGTCTTGAGAGATGGTCTTCTAGAGCAGCCAAACTGCTGAACTTGATAGAAATATGCCAGCTATTGCTTTGGTGTGGAAGAGAACAGAACACACTATTCAGGTTCTCGGGTTTTCTTGAAAATATTATCTACCCAATTATTTAGAATTAGTTCAAATCCAGTGCACACTTTGCTTTCGCTGCTGTGTTTAAGTAAGGAATTGCATGAACATCATCTATTTAAACAAGCAGTTTTCTTTGTGGATAGGGACATAAGTATGGGAAATTGGTTTGGTATTCTTTTGGTTGCTTCAGTGCATTTTCTTGAATATGTTTCATGCTTTTACTATGAGTATCTCATCTCTCTCTCTCTCTCCCTATCATCCATCCATCCATCCATCCATCTACCATCTCTCTCTCTATCTCCATCCCTCCTTCCTTTCCTCCCTCCATTCTGTCTCTATATTCAGATATGCACATTTAGCTATTACCTAAATTGCTTCATTGTATTAAGATAAAAGATCATTTGGAACAAGAAATAAAGCATCTCCTGAATGAATCACTCCAGTTACTGAGACATTCTAGTGTCCTCCTCTTTTGCAAAGCAGTAAAAAGGGTGTAATAGCTGCAGTTTGCCAGCATATAATTTGAATGTGTGGCTTTCTGAGCAGCGTAACCCTATGGGGTCTCTGTTTCAGCAAAGACAGCCTATTTGTCTTGTTGTAGGGTAGTGTAGATCAAAGCAAAGGAAGCATACTTAACACTTAGCATACATATCCTCCAATTACAAATATAAATCTTTTCATATATTTATGTGCTTTTGGAAGAAAGGATTTTTGTCTGGATAGTAGGAGGTCTAATCTTTGGAGAAATAAACAGCCTATAGTTTGCTGTCATTACTAAAGCTCTTATGATGGACAAAGAGAGTACAGATTTGAATTCCTGAGTAAATTGTCAGAATTACTTTTTACTTTTCAATTTCTGTATTTCATTCATACTTTCATTTCGTTTTTCAAAAAAAGGCTGAGAAATATTCATTGGGTGAAAGGCCTAAGACAATGCAGCGATATTTTCATTGCTTAAAAGTAAATTGCTAGAATTAGGGCTCAACATAAAATAATGTTGGGATTTTGGTATCTTTCTGGCAAATTGTGTTTTCCTCCTCATTTGTAGCTGCCCTGCTGAAGTTAAGAATATCATTCATGAAATAATTTGGGGTGGTTTGGAATTATTTCTTAATTAGGTATTCATTTACATCTAAGCTCAGGTTAAAGATTGTTAGCTGACCAGAATTGATATATAAGATGGGTGACTATATAGATTTTTTTTTGACCAATCTGTTCTGTCTATATTCTTTCCAGTGGAACTAGTAAAGAGCCTTCCAGATGTTCAGCTGAAACCACTACCCAAACCAGTAATAATGGCCTTTGTGACGCAATTTGAGAAATCTCTCTCAAAAGCAGCAGATCCCCCAGAAGCAGACCTTGTAGGAGTGGATCCTAAACTTGTGCTGAGCCTTCTGCCATTCCAGAGAAAAGGCGTAGAGTGAGTCAAGTCCTCAGTCCTCTTGAGAGAACGTGTCCAACCTATGAGGGACATTTTGGCCCTAACAGACTTATAAGCAACAGCCTTGCCTTTTTGTTTTATTTCCTACAGTTTTGCTATCTCCAGGGAAGGTCGTTTGCTCCTTGCAGATGACATGGGCTTAGGGAAAACTATCCAAGCAATCTGCATCGCTGCTTATTATCGAAAAGAGTGGCCCTTACTGGTGGTGGCCCCTTCTTCTGTGAGATATACATGGGCTGAGGTAATTTCTTCTTCTGTGAGATATAAGTGGGCTGAGGTAATCTCTTTATCTGCAGAACTTTGCTTATCAGCGGTACTTAACTTTTATATTTGGAAAGATGGTGAGATTTTTTTCCCACTAGCTTCAAATCTGATAAAACCATAGGAAAGTGCTATCCTTGAAGAATGTTTGTTTATTGGTGTTTTATTTTCATTAATTATTTGAAAAGGGCAGTAATTTTATTTTGGGTTTTCGAAATAGATGTTTGAAAAGTAAGGGTTATTTACTTTCACCTTTTTGTGTACATTTTAAGAGCAGCTCAAGGGTTTTTGTTTTTTTTATCGTTGGCCTTTCCATTCTACATTTTGGATTTACCTGCTTTTAGAAGAGTTACCTGAAAAATGTTACATGTTTTAGAAGCTGTAGTGGCTCAGTAGTTAGAATACAGTATTACAGGCTAACTCTGCCCACTGTCAGGAGTTTGAGACTGACTAGCTCAAGGTTGACTCCACCTTCCAGCCTTCCAAGATCAGTAAAGTGACCCAGATTGTTGGAGGCAATTATGCTAACTCTATAAACCACTCAGAGAGGGTTGTAAAGCACTGTACGTCTATGTGCCAAGTGCTAAGTTACATATCCCTGTCTTATGGCTTAGTATTGTGTGTAAATAAGACCACTGTGACTTGTTCAACAAATCATGATTAAAACAAACTGTTGTTATGCAAATCATCCTTATCAGGTTGAACATTTTGGATGGAACGCCTTATGGCAATGGGGGCACCTGCCACACCCTTTCAGCCCCAATGCAGATTGGGCCATTTGTGTGAAAACGTCCGCATTGTAAGACCGTTTTAAGACAAGAGAATGTGATATTTTAAGGAAATACTTATTTCTAGAATGGGAGGAAAAACAAGAAACAAAGTCTCAAAACTAGCTTACCACCTGAAAAGTAATGGTATTATTATTTTTAAATTCTGCTGCTTTCAATTCCACGTTTATATTTTGACTAGGGTGTTCAGGGTGTTTTTTTGTTGTTTATTTTATTTATTTATATAAGAAAATTGTTACAGCAGCCCAATTCATTCTTGGGGACTCCAGGCTGCTTACAAAGATAAAAACCGAATGTAAAAAAACAATAAAAAGCAATGATCGCTGTATGAGGCAAAGCGAATACAGTTAAGAATTGCATAGCAATTTGTGGACTTAAAAGTGAGCTATAGAAATTATAACAAGTTTTTTTTAATGAGCTATAATCTTTAAGCTATTCAAATGGAAAATATATATATTTTTAATTTGCTTTTATTTCCCCCCTACTTCTTTAGGCTTTCCATAGATGGCTTCCTTCTCTCAACCCTGACACCATCAGAGTCATAGCAACAGGCAAAGACCAAGTCTCGGCAAAACTGATTAACATCGTCAGTTTTGACCTTCTCGGCAAGACTGAGAAGCAGCTGAAAACCACCTTCCAAATTGTGATTGTTGTAAGTGGCCTTCAGGAGGTGTCCTAATTTTGGTGGACTGTTACAGATAGAGGTGGGAAACCTGTTTCAGCATCATGGGAATAACATGCAGTTGCTTCCTATGCATAATCTGGATTTAAAAATTGTCTCAGCTGTTGGCCTGATAGGAACAACTCACCTGCAAGCTGATATTTGCTTAGGATACATTCATGTTTTATGTTAAGATCTGAATCTCTGTGTAATCACCATTTTCAGGTAAAGTAGTTAAACAATCGTGACAAACGGCTTAAATTGATTGCTAAAAAAATAACTGTAAACAACTCTTTTTGTATTTTTAGAAATACAAAAATTTATCTCTAGTCTACGGTAGATAAAGGATGACCATGAACTCTGTTCTCGTATTGTTGACCTTGCATGTTAGAAGCGTGTCCTGGTCCTCACAAAATGTTCACAGGAATTATTCTGTCTTACGATCAAATAATGACTTCTTAGACACTGCCTGCCTGCCCCTGGTCAGTATCTTCATGTTAATACAGAATAAATATAGGTGGTTCCCAATGATAGTTGTGATTGGGAACTCTGTTGCTAAGCGTCATGGTCATAAAGTGTGACAGCACACCAATTTATGGCGACAGTTGTAGCAATCCCTGTTGCAGTAGTTAATCTTAATAGTTAATTAGGCACAACTTTACACGATCCCTGTTTGCAACTTCCTATTGGCCTCTTGATTGTCTTTGCTTGTGGGAAGCCACCAGTGAAAGTCGTAAATAGTGATCACGTGATTGCTGAGCACTCTGACTATCATAATTTCAGGATCGCTGCCAAGTGCTCAAATCATGATCAGGTGACACTGGGGACCCTGCAAAGGCTGCAACCTCCTCCTCCAGCTCTATTAATAACACAAACAGTCTCTGGGTGAATGGTTGTTAACCAAGAACTACCTGTAATTAGGGCAACATGTGAATCCCTCTTATAAACAAATATGGTTTAGCAATGTTCTTGCTGACTGTCTTGCAGAGTTCTGCGTTTGTATTTCACTGTGCAGTAGCCCCCATGGAGTGCTGTGCTCTGCCATTTCTGTCTTCAATCCTCCCTCTGCTGGCAATTGTTATTAGCATAATCTTATCACTAATCAAGCTGGAGAAAGCAGTGTCTTCGAGTTGAAGGGGGGTCTATTATGCTTTCTCTGCATGGCTGCTTGCTTGCTGAAATGCAGACAAGATGAGTACACTTCCAGAGACGTTTCCAATTTCCTCCTTGTCCTGAAGCTCCGTCTCCTAACGGCACTCAGGAGAGAGTTCATTACCGGAAGGGAGCTCTCAAATGGTAGGTTATTATCTACCTGGTGAGCCTTTAACAGCAAACCAGTTGGTTCCTAATTAGATTTCCTCCTTTCTGATATTTCTCATTAACCCCTTCATTTGGAAAGGTTGGTATAGTAGGGGACTGACAGTTATTCTGCATATAAGATGAGGTCTCGTGATAACAAAAGAATAGTAATCGTTGAGAAGAGTTTTTCTTCCACTTCCCTTGTATAGTTGACTGCAATTGTTGATTGGAAAACACAGACTTGGGTGATTGTTATCAATAATTTACATTTCCAATCAATCACCTTGTGTTGTGTTGGTTTTTCATTCAGCATATTGCTGGATCCATTGAGGTTGATCTACTTCTGGGCTCAAAACACACAGCGCATAAAATACTTCAGAACTACTTATTCAAAACCAAGCCCCAAAGCAGTTTTCCTACTGTTCAAAATTTATTGTGTTTCCATTTCTCCAATTTCAGGATGAATCCCATTTTCTTAAGAACAGTAAAACGGCTCGATGTCGGACTGCAATGCCTCTCTTAAAGGTGAGTATAGGAATTGTGAGCATAGAGACTGTTAGGCCCTGTGTGTTCAGAAGCCTGGTGTGTGCGTGTATGTGTGTGAGTATATGTTGGTTAGACATTTATGAGAAAGTTATAGATACTAAACATTACAGATACAACTCAAGAGTTAGAGTTTAAACATCCCCCTGAAGAATATACTGAAATGGCCTTGACTCTAAAGCAGGGATGTCCAAACTTGGGAACTTTAAGACTTGTGGACTTCAACTCCCAGAATTCCCCAGCCAGCATAGCTGGCTGGGGAATTCTGGGAGTTGAAGTCCACAAGTCTTAAAGTTCTCAAGTTTGGACATCCCTGCTCTAAAGCCTTACCTCATCGTAGTTTCTCCCTGTGAACTAATGTAAATAGGACACCAGATTACTTTTTTTTTCTTTTCTATTCACAGATGCTCATTATGATTCTTTGACTCAAAGAAAGAATCAAAGGTTATTTTTTGTGGGCAAGCACTTTTAGGTCTAAGCTCCAATTTTTATGTTGTGATTAACATAACAGCATATGTTTTTGCCAGAGGTATCGGATATGGAAAGGTTTTAAATAGCTAAAGTACGTAACTTTCTCCCGGTACTTGATGCGCAAGGTTAAATTTGCCTCATGACTCACTACTCTTTCCAGCCAAAATAAAGGGTCATGTGGTAAGTCATGTGGTTTGCTCAGTACCCATTTTTAATACTTGTGTGTCCCAGAATGAATCTCAGACAAGTACCAAGGTACCACTGTATATACTTACTTTGAAAAATCTCATTTAGATGAAAAAGAAAAAAAGATTTAATTATCAAGTTCTGAGATATGGAAAGCAATTTCAGATACTGAAACATTTCCTGCATAAACAGTCAGTCAACAAGCAGTGTTTTTAAGCCAAATTTACCTGAATAATAATGATCCATCAGTATTGGTTATCATAGTCACTAACAAAGATAGCCCATTTTATCTGGATTTTGAAGCTAAGGTGGATTGAATTTGGCTATTTGCTTAGGAGGCTACTCAGAGCTTGTAGCTAGATTGAAATGTTTCTTTTATTTCCCAGGAGGAACAGCTGCCAAGAAAATGGCATAGTTGCGTCTACGTAGTCACCAGAAATTAAATTTGACTTGAGAGGATCTTTATCTTTTTCTCTTTATTTTCTATAAATATTGCTACGTTAATATTCGCAAAGTTATTATTCACCAATTAAAATGAAAACACCAAGTTCCTCTTCTAGGACTATTTAATATGGACCAAATAAGTATTAAAAGTAATGTGAAAATGATGACATGTAATCAAAACTTGATTAAAAAGCAAGGTTGAAGGTTCACATTAAAACTGTTGAAGAGGAGATATGAAAATTGCATTGGGGAAAGGAAAATTGGCACCATTGTAATATTAAAAGTTTATCTTAACTTCAGGCTCAGTTACACATTGATAGCGTCTTAAGATAAAGTGGTGTTTTTTCCCATCCATTTTAAATATAATTTGCTAAGGAAAGGGCTTTTGAGCAGTGATATATAGACACTTCAAATAGGCCCATGTATAAAACATGGGCCTAAAGTCTAAAATTCCATAAGTTTCAAAAGCAATTATGAACAGAAATATTCTTGGTATATCCACTGTAGATTTCTCAATCATCCACGATAAAGTATTGATGCTCCCTTGCTAAAGATTTAGGCAGCTATATGAAAGTTATGGATGTATAATATAGTCTCCTGAGTTGGTTTCATATCCCAGATTGGAATATGAATCAAAAACAGTTGGAATTGGACAGGATCCAAAATGAATAAAATAAATAAATGCACTCTCATCATTGAAAATACAACTTGCACAGTTTGCGGCTGGCAACAGTCCAAATGCTCTAAAGTGCACATCTAGGCCATGCATAGATTATCTACCTACTTTTCCATCTCTAGAGCAGTTACTAACAAAAATAATTACGCAGCTTCCAAATCATATAATAATAATAATAATAATAATAATAATAATAATAATAATAATAATAATAATAATAATAATAATAATAATAATAATAATAATATCATCATCATCATCATCATCATTTTTATTTTCATTGTACTAACATTAGTTTTAACTTCACTGGTGCAAAATTATAACAGAAACAAAAAAAGAGAGAAAAGAAAAAAGAAAAAAAAAGCATGTGCATGGAGTGATTGCGGTTGAATTTAAAAGTCTCACAGCCCAAGGACAGAAGCTATCTTTAAACCTGTTCGTTCGGCTGGCTATACTTTGATATCTCCTGCCTGATGGTAGCAGTGCAAAGAGATACCGACCAGGGTGTGAATCATCTTTGAGAATCTTCCTTGCTCTGCTAAAGCAGCGAGATCTGGCGATGTTGTCCAGTAATGTCAGAGGGCAACCGATGGTTTCTTGTGCCGAATTGATCACTCTCTGTAGTGCCTTCCTCTCCGCAACTGTTAAACCAGCATACCACACTGTGATACGATATGTACAATATCTAGAGTTTATCTCGTTTTATTTTATTTATTTCAAGACTTACAGTATATGGCCTCCCAATTCACAAAAAAATCCCCAACTCTTGGTAGCATACAACAATAAAAACAAATTATTGTATCCCAACAACAAAACATATTGGGGAAGGGAGCAATATGCACCAGGATATATTATCATTCTTCTTCTTCATCATCCTATCATCAGCATCAGCATCATCATTTTTTAATGGCAATTTGCAACAGGATATCCAAAATAACTTTTGTTTTATTTTCAACCTTTCTATAACTGGCTTTTCCTGTAGTATGTTAAAGTTGCTTTGTTACTTAGAGGAATTGACTGATTGCCCTTTGTTCATCTTTTATATCAATCTCAACAAATACACTTACTCAAGATTCTTGTCTAGATGCAGTGATTCTTTTTAGATGCAATCTAATCTAATGCCATATCTAAAACCAATGTATTGACTTCTTCCTTTGTTCCTAGGATAAAGTACAAAATAGACCAGTGGAACATATGATTCTATTGCATTGGTACCCAGAGGTGGTAGGAGTTCTTAAGGAGTTCTCTGTGATTATTTATCATTGAGCTATAATCATATGGGTTGAATTACCTAACAATGGTGATGAATATGGAACGTGAGTTTAATGCAAGGGTCAGCAACCCATGGCTCTGGAGCTGCATATGGCTCTTTCATCCCTCTGCTGTGGCTCCCTGTGGCTCAAAATATGCGTCACAACTGCCAATGTGTGATACCCACCGGCACATGATTTATTCAACTTTTCAACCCTTGGTAGGTCAATGATGGATAAATTCAAGAAAAGAAAAGTTTCAGAAGAAAACAGAATGTTTAATTCAACTACAAATGCTAGTTCTGTGGCCATTCAGGAAATAATCAGGCACGGGAAGGATTTTGTGGCTCCCGGTGTTTACTTTTCTGTGGGAAACGGGTCCAAATGGCTCTTTGATTGTTTAAAGTTGCCAACCCCTGGTTTATTGAATTACAAGTCTCAAAATTTTCAGTAGCAAACAATGAAGAAATTTATATGAAGATGCATGTTAATCAAACATTAAGTTTTGTTTTTAATGGTGTAATGCCATATTATGCAACTTTCCAGTGTATATTGACTAACATTCATCCACTGAAATACAGGAAACAATGGCTACTGAATTAGTTTTTCTCTGAATGTGTAATGGAAAATGGCTTTGGAAAATATGAATCCTGTGAACTGTAGAAAGCGTGTTAATATGGCTCCTGAAAGTATGTTTGCAGCATTGGTTTACCTCTGAAAGTAAGAGCTACCATGAATCGGGGGGGAGGGGGGGGGTGTTTCAAGAAATGTTCTTTACCAGTCTGGAAAACTTAATGCTCGGTTTTATCTATCAATAACTTGCTGTTATTGGATAATTAGGACTTTTATATTTTTAAGGGCAGAATTTTTCTTTTAGCCAATGTATTCATAAATCTACTCATGGCTTTCTTTCTTTTTCTTACCTACAGTAAATGATCACTCAAATACTTTTATATACTCTCAATACTCTTTATTCTGTTTGGAATATATATTGCAGTTGAAAATCAAATGATAGCTATTTTTGCATCCGTTCATTTTCAGGTCAAAATTTGGATGCCTGATGATGATGATGATGATGATGATGATGATGATGATGGGATACAATAATAGATTTTGGATTCTAACCTTGGGCTCCTTTCAAAGTTAACACTGTAGCTTTGTATCTCTTTTCTTTTATGACAGGAATGAAAACCAGACCCAGCCTCCCAATTAGTCTTTCTTTTAAGAAGAGTTTCTGTATTAAAATCATTATCAGCTGTTTCCATGTGTCAGTTAGAACACCCTTGACTTTAAATGCCAAGGAGCTGATTAAGGCAGGAGAGATTGGCATCTGGAAGATGGCTGTAATTGTAGCTCCAGTACAATATGGATTTGAATAATCACCATGGTGCAAAGCACAGCAAATAGCATAGTAACCACAGGCTATGGAAATCTTTTTTAAAAACCCAATAAATCACTGCATGGAAATAGGGCATTTTTGCACCTTCAGTGGTTTTATTTTTTTTAAATGTTCTTTGTATGCTGTTCGTTTAGTCCTTTTCACTGTAGGTTGTTGGATAAGTTATGTGAAAGTAAGATATTCTGGTATTTATGCAATCTTACCACTAATATTATAGCCAACCTATTTGCAAAACAGGTTCAAAAACAAAGATTCTATCCATTTCCTATATTTAACTTTTGCTGTCAATTTATGTAGCTTAAAATTTCCCCTGAGTTCTTTTTTTCAGTGTCATATATGCCATCACCTGCTGGCAACAGCTGCCTTATTTCAATATAAATGAGATAAGCAATGAGGAACTTTGTTAGTGCTTTGGACTTCAGTTACCAGCATTTGATACTGATTTGAAAGCAAGATACCAGAAAGTCATCCCCACCCTAGGACAAGTAGATCAGGTTTTTTGTATATAGGGTAGTCTTTGTGTAGTGTCTACAGTTGGGACTAGCAGCTCTGTCATTAAGCAGAGCAGTCACTAGGTGGAAAATCACATGGCCATAGTTTCGTTTTCCTTTTCTCTACTCCCCAGCTTTTTGGGATGTTTATCCTAGCACTGAGATAAATAGCAATTAATTCTATTTACATTCATTGGAGAGGGAGGGATTATAAGAGAGTAAGTGGATTTATAGTGGGGAATACAAGTAGAAAGCAATGCAGTGGCAGTGACAGCCTGGAGCACACTATAACACTTGATATACTCTCCATATGCCTGCTTACTTTTTTGTAAACCCTTCCTCTTCACTGTGCAAAGGGAGAGAGGGAAGAGAAAACAGCTCAGGCACAGGACAACACATACTGACTATAATGGTGAGTCCAGGACTAAGGCATGTGAAGATCATGTAAATTGTAAATTTATTTTTTCAGCATCACTCTGATTATTGCACGAGGCAATCAGTAAGTGAGGGCTACCTGTACACAGGAATAACAATATTCAAAAACCAGAAGAAGACCATTTCCATTTTCTTGGACATGCTTTTTTTTATCTGACAAGTATCCCTTTTCATCAGAAATATTTCAGAGGAAAGCTCCTACTTGAAATGGCTGGGCTAAGAATAACACTAATCAATTTATTTAGCAGGAATCAAGCATCAGCTAACAGGAAAAAATGTTGTAAGGTACTCTGTTTTGACTGCTGTCTATCATGTTATTTGAATGTTCAAAGTATGATGCTACCAAGAGACTTAAAACTGTTGCTTTACACAAATTGGCAGGACAAGAAGCAATGGGTGGAAACTAATCAAGGAGAGAAGCAACTTAGAACTAAGGAGAAATTTCCTGACAGTTAGAACAATTAACCTCTGGAACAGCTTGCCTACAGAAGTTGTGAATGCCCCAACCCTGGAAGTCTTTAAGAAGATGTTAGATAGCCATTTGTCTGAAATGGTATAAGGTTCCTGCCCACGCAGGGGGTTGAACTAGAAGACCTACAAGGTCCCTTCCAACTCTGCTATTGTATTGTATTGTATAAATTGCTTCCATATCTGAATAAGAGTGTCTTGCCTACGGCCACCTGTTGAGTTGCCAGTAGAGGTAAGATTAAAGCAAGTTGGCACCTAAGTCCACCATTTTTGGCCCAGAAAGTGTTTCCCTTCCTCTTCATTGCTTGGTATAATTCACTTTTGTGACATTATTCCTATGCAGGCTGCCAAACGAGTAATCTTATTATCAGGAACCCCTGCCATGTCACGTCCTGCAGAGCTGTACACGCAGATTGCAATGGTCCAGCCAACCTTCTTCTCTCAGTTCCATGACTTTGGGGTCCGCTACTGTGATGCTAAACAGGTAATCTAGGTATACTTGTATGACTACCAGAAAAAAAGGCTATTTGGGAATAATAATCTTTCATGCTGGAGAGCATTTCATGCTCTATATAGATTTAGCAAATTTGGTTTGCAGATTCCTTTCTGTAGAGAGAATCACCAACTGGGTGTAGAATGCATGCACCTTTAATTGTCTCACCTTTTATTATTATTATTATTATAAACGAAGCCCTTAATGGAAATAAAATTCAGTCCTTCTTGAGCAAATGATAAAAGCTGAGGAGCCTTAGGAGAATCTGATCGTATGTTGCCACGGTTGTACATCTTGTCTGTGAACTTTAAAACTAAAGTTCTAAAACTTAAAACTAAAGGACTCAAATTTAAGAACTTACTATGGGTGCTCAATTCAGATAATTTGCTCCCCTAGTTTTATGCAAAACCAGAATTCATTGATTTAACCCTCTTTCTGCAGGCATGGGAATGTTTGTGGTTATATTAGCTTATATTAGCAAAAGATAAATGGATTGCATGCCCTGAATAGATGATGTTACTGAATTTTTGGTTAAATTTCAAGCACAAATATAAGGAATAGTGTTTAAAGGATATCGGAATCTAGACATTAGGTCAACATCCATAAAAGAGCCAGTTTGGTTTAGTGGTGAAGGTTTTCACCTAGAAACCTGGGGACTGAGAGTTCTAGACCTGCCTTATGCCTGAAAACCAGCTGGGTGAATTTGGCCCAGTCATTCTCTCAGCCCAACTCACCTCACAGGACTATAGATGTAAGGAAACTAGGAAGCAGGAATATTAGGTATGCTTCCCACCTTCAGTTATATATTAAAAAGACAGCACTAGCACTAGCAACTAGACTAGACTACTGTAACGCTCTCTACCTGGGGCTCCCCTTGAGGTGCACCGACGACTACAGCTAGTCCAGAATACGACCCCGCAGGTAATTATGGGTACCTCCAGGTACTCCCACGTAACACCGCTCCTGCGCGAGCTGCACTGGCTACCTGTGGCCTTTCGGGTGCGCTTCAAGGTGTTGATTACCATCTTTAAAGCGCTCCATGGCACGGGTCCTAGCTATCTGCGTGATCGTATCCTACCCCACACATCCCTTCGACCAATTCGCTCACACAGAGAAGGACTTCTCCAGGTGCCGTCCTCCTGGCAATGCCAACAGGCGGCTCTCAGGGGAAGGTCCTTCTCTGTGGCGGGCCCAACCCTCTGGAGTGACCTACCCCCCGAGCTTAGATCTACTACGGACCTCCACTCCTTCTGTCAACAATTAAAGACCCATCTTTTCCAGCAGGCTGGCCTGGCCTAACCTAATCTACCGTACCAGCCTAGTTATAGTAAATATTACCTAATCGGGTTTTTACGTTATAAATTTAAACGAGATATTTTAACACAGGGTAAAACATTTAATTTAGTTTTATTATTTATAATTGTTATATATGTATATGCTCTTAAATTCTTGTACACCGCCCCGAGTCTCTTCGGAGAGAGGGGGCGGTCAATAAATCCAAATAAATAAATAAATAAATAAATAAATAAAAGCACTTAGACTTATATACCGCTTCACACTGCTTTGCAGCCATCTCTAAGCTGTTTACAGAATCAGCATATTGCCTCCCAACAATCTGGGTCCTCATTTTACACACCTTGGAAGGATGGAAGTCTGAGTCAAACATGAGCCGATGAGACTCAAACTGCCGAACTGCTGGCAGTTGGCAGTCAGCAGAATTAGCCTGCAATACTACATTCTAAGCACTGGGCCACCACAGCTCTTATACATAATATAAATAATAAAATAGTAACAACAGTTTGGTGTAATGGTTACGGCACAAGGCCAGAAACCAAAAGACTGGGATTTCTACCGTAGTTCTGCCTTAGGCATGAAACTGCGTGACTTTGAACCAATCACACACTCTCAGCCCACCCCACCCCACAGGATTATTGTGAGGAAAACAGGAATGAAGAAGGAGTATTTAGTATGTTCATCTTTCTTATTTATAAAAATAAGAAAGGCAGAATAAAAAGTAATAAATAAGCAAACAAACAAAATGTATGCTTCACAGAATGGGCCCACCATTAATTAGTGTGAGATGTGAGTGGAAAAGGCACTTCTAGAATAGAAAAAGAAGGCATTCTGTGACAGGGATGGATGCTTGTGGACTCTTTACTAGCACCCAATTCTACCACCCATCATCAAGTGTAACAACAGCTTCAGTGGGGCATTGGGTACCTTTAAGCTGATGCCCAGGTACCTGTGACCTGATTCTGATCATAGCTGGTATACAAATGGTTCCTCCTTCATTCTCCTCAGCTATTTGTTTTAAGTATGAAGCTTTTTTTATTGCTGGTTGTAAAGAGCCAGTAATCCCATTACACTTATCCAGAGATTTATTTGAATTAGACTTGCCAACAGGACTACAAAGAGACTGATATCCTTAGAATGCCATAAAGGACAAATGAGTACTGAAGATCTCCCTACAATTCAAATGCAAGTCTTTACAATAGGAAAAAGGTGTGTGTGTGTGTTTGTGTGTGTATGTATATATAATTTTTATTAGAAGTTTTAAACTAGAAGATAAAAACTAATACAAACTAATATGAAGAAGAAAAAAAGCAAAAAATACAAGAAAAGAAGAAAAGTTGAAGAAAAGTAAGAAAGAAAAAGTATGAAGAAGTGGCTCCCGATATCCTTCACAGCAGTTATAAGTACAAATATATTTTGCTCTTTCTCTAAACTTACATCATATTTGCTCTTCTTTATATAATCTACCCTAATAATCAAACTCATAAATCACATTTTTCCCCATTTTTATGCAAAGGGATCCATAAGAGGCTGAGGCCGATGTTTTAAAATGTTTATTATGCTGATGTGGGAAAGGCTCTTGCTCTGCATTGCAACTCACATTAATGTCCTGTGTGAATTTTAGCGGCCCTGGGGATGGGATTATTCTGGATCTTCCAACCTTGGGGAACTGAAGCTCCTGTTAGAAGAAACTATCATGATCCGTCGCCTGAAATCTGAGGTGCTTTCTCAACTTCCTGCAAAGCAACGCAAAATGGTAGTGGTAACTCCTGAAGGCATTAATACAAGAACCAAGGCCGAGTTGACAGCAGCTGCAAAGGAAATGGCAAAGGGTTTTAAAAGTGTAAGTTGATAATGTTGGTCTAACATACAACTCTATTTAATTAGAATACTAATATAATAGTTTGAAAGTGCAAAATATGATAGTGTGTCTTATAAATGAATTTCTGCTTGGCAACTATAATTATAATTTATTTTTTGCAAGTTCTTGAATCCAGAATTCCAGAATAACCCATCTCAGAATGGTACTGTGTTTCCTGAAAATAAGACAGGGTCTTATTTTCTTTTGAACCCTGAAATAAGCACTTGGCCTTATTTTTGGGGAGGTCTTATTATTTTTGAGGTGCAGGAGGTGGCGAGAGTGGTCACCTCATGGCTGCTGCAGTGTTGCAATATTTTTGAGGAGGGCTTATTTTTGGGGGAGGCCTTATTTTAGCGCATGCACTCAAAAGCCTGATTGGGCTTATTATCGGGGAGGTCTTATTTTCAGGAAAACAGGGTACTAACCCATGAAGAAATGACATATCCAATGAGTTTCTAAAGCTGAGAGCCTTAAAACCAAACACATCCACTCTGAGCTTTCTCTGTAGTGTGTTTGAAAGCTCAAACCATAGTATTGATTCATAATGAAGGTTAGCATAAAGTAGGGTTTGGCATGATATGCTTGTGTTTGTCAGGTGAGAGGGATGGTTCTGTTTGAATAGGTTTGTTATGAGGCAAGATCACTGATTATGCAGGTTTTAATGAAGGTTTGCCCATTTGGCGGATTGGAGAGGAGGCAGAGTGCCTTTGGTTAAGCTCTGCCACCATTTAAGAGGCAACTACCAAGAGATAAAGTTCATGGGTGGAAAAATCTTAAGCCAGGCCCACTTCACATGTTATGCAATGAATGTATCTTCAGATGGATCAAGGGCAAAAGCACACGGGTGGTGAGGAGGGCACCTAAGAAACTTAAATAATGAAATGTTGCAAATCTCCATGTGCTTGGTCATTTCTTCTTTCTAATAAAAGAAAATCAAAGAGTTTCATAAATAGTCAAAGAAGGATTTCCTTCCTATTAGAATTATTTAATGTTCTTAGGACTTCTTTGGTGCTTTAATCAAAGCCTTATGATTTCTAAAATGTTTTGAGTTGCAAAACTGATAAATAATACATAGATGTTGTGAAATCCACTGATATTCATTTTGTTGAAACTGTGATAAATTATAGAACTGTGGCTATAGAAATATGCTACGTTGATACATTTATTTCAAATTACTGTATACATTTTGATACATTATACATGTATCATTAGCCATGGGATATATACTTTATATATATTATATATATATAAGTTATATATTAGCCATGAGATAGACATTAGCCATAGGAAAAAAAGGAAATTACTAAGGGACTTCCAAACAGATCACTTTTCCACTTTATGGTAGCTTCTCATTCCTAGTAACTAAGAAATTAGTTGCCCACGGTCAACTGGTTGATAGTGATATGGGCAACATATAAATTTAACAAATAAATAAATTGATGCCAAGCACCAAGTGTTTTCAGAATTGCACAGTTGTCAACTTTAACAAACACTGCTAGTTGGGGGCAAATTTTTTTATAAATTTCTGAAAACTGTTCCTTTTGGTTCTTGGTTTAATGAGACTAATTTTAGCATCATTCTTAATCTTAATTCACCTAAAATTGAAAACCAAAAAAAGGGTAGGTCAGAGTAGAACTTAATTTGCATTGGGTTGAATATGCAATTCAGAGGTTATAGGATTTTAAAAAATGGTACTTCAAAAAAGTTGTGGATCTTTCTTACCCTCTGAGTTTGCAGGTATCACCAATGAGTTTTTCAAATAACTTTTTCAGAAGCAAGAACAGAAGGAAGCACTTCTTATGTTCTACAACAAGACTTCAGAAGCCAAAATTCACTGTATCCTGTAAGTTGCTTTTTTTGGCTTGTAATGCATTAGAAGACTTGTAATGATCTGATGTAATTATCAGATCAATCCTGACTAGTATGAAAAGATGCAAGATAACGTTGATTTGTGGGGATCCTAGAGAAATGTCTGATAAAAGACTCAAGAATTACAATAGAAATATCTCTAGTGAGACAGCCTGATGAATTTTGTTAAAATTGTGCTCAGTGTTACAAACACCAATTGTTCCCATTGTTTTTATTTAACAATCATTTTGATCAGGCAAATTTTTATGTGGAGATTGCAAACAGGAAGATGAACTGCCAATCAACTGAAGTAACTGTTTCCTTAATTTAGGGCAGGGATGTCAAACTCATGGCCCACAGGCCTGATGTGTCACGCACTGGCAACGCCTGCTCCCAGTTTAGCGAAGGGGGGGAAAGTTGCGAAACTCAAAAGCCTTTGCTTAAACGTTACCATGGCCTACTGATGACTTCAAAGCCAGCAATACGTGGAAATAGTATCTACAATATTGTCGTTTTTGGGGGGGGGGGGGGAGTTGAAGATTGATATCTATTGGCTAGAGTTAGCTATTGAAGAAGCCTTTGGAGACAACATTTAGCTTTAACCGATAGGGTACTTGCCCATACCCTCAGTTCGACTTTATTCAACATTAGCTGTACCCAGCCACACGTGGCTGTGGCCCAGTCTGGTTAAATGGCCAACCAATCTGTGTGTAGATGTACACCTGCACACACAAACACATACACACAACCACCGTATAACCCCCAACCTACCTACTTACTGTATTTCTTCCTCTTCCACCTACCTACCTACCTACCTACTTACCTACCTTTATACCTACCTACTGTATTTTCCCTATCTCTCTCTATCCTTCTACCCACCTACCTACCTACTGTATTTCTCCCTATCTCTCTATATCCCTCTACCTACCTACCTAATGTATTTCTCCCTCTCTCTCTATCCCCCTACCTACCTACCCACTTGCCTTCCTACTGTATTTTTCCTATTTCCCTCTATCCCTCTACCTACCTACCTACCTACCTACCTACCTACCTACCTACCTACCTACCTACTGTATTTTTCCCTCTCTCTCTCTATCCCTCTACCTACCTACCTATTGTATTTCTCCCTCTCTCTCTCTTTATCCTTCTACGTACCTACCTACCTACCTACTGTATTTTTCCCTCCCTCTCTCCCTCCCCCCCCTCTCTCTCTCCCTCCCTCTACCTACCTACCATGCAGCCTCCTGGGACCCAAAATGGGCCACCTGGGGGTGTGCTACCCCCCATGCCTAGTTTTGGGCCTAGTAGGTGTCCATGCAGCCTTTTGGGACCAAAAATGGGCCACATGGGAATGTGCTACCCCTCCATACCTAGTTTTGGGCCTAGTAGGCGTCCATACAGCCTCCATGCAGTGTGGGAATGTTGGAGGCTTATTCGGTTGCTGAGGAAATGACCGTTGGAAATGTGAGGGGCGTGTGTGTGACACATCATAAGAAGCAGCCAGATGGGAGGAACTACAGGGAGGTGAAAACCTGAGAAATGCGTACCTTTTACATTTGTGCTGCTTGCACATGACACACGTGTGCCAGCCACACAAAATGTACATATGATTGCATCAGAAGTCCTTGGGAACATTGTGTGAAAATTTGGTGCCCATTGGTGCAGTACTTTTTGAGATTAGTGGCTTTGCACAAACTATTTTACATTTTTATTTATATAGATTACGGTGCCTTTGTGTACATTGAAGGCAAATAGTAGATTTTTAGCTAGTACTTTTGATTTTGTCTTGTGGTGCCAAAAGCTCTGGTCTAAATTATCTTATTTCCATGACTCTCAAGTGCTTGCAAAAACAATACTATTTATAGTATGTTTATTGAGCTTCCTCTTTCCCTAATTGCAGAGAATATATCCTAGATTTATTGGAAAGTGGAAGACAGAAATTTCTGGTATTTGCTCATCACAAACTAATTTTGGATGCAATCAGTGAAGAACTGGAGAAAAAGGTACAGTTGCTGCTACATAACCCCATTGTCAGGTCATGACTTGAAGGTGGATATCCCTGATCCTAGTTCAATTGTTTAGTTCATCATTGTTTTTCATGAGACCTGAAGGGGATCTCCTCTTACTTTACCCCCATAACACACCTGTGAGGCAGATTGTAATTGAATATAAGGAAAACAGAGGATCCTATACTAAAACTTCTCTGGTGAGCTACCCTTTGCTGTATATTTTCAAGCAAAGGCTGGATAGACATTTGGCAGGAATGTTTTAATTTGGATTCCTGCACTAAGCAGGAGGATGGACTCATTAGTCTAAAATAATCTACTGCATTTTTCGGAGTATAAGACGCACCATTGCCCCCCCCAAAAAGAGGGTGAAAATCTGGGTGAGTCTTATACACTAAATAAATAAATAAATAATTTAATTTATAGCCCGCTCTCTCTCCCCGAAGGAACTCGAGACGGGGCACAGGGAAATTAAAAATGCATATAAAATCACAGACAATACAATATTAAAAAAGAATTAAACGAAACCCTGTGCTAAAATCCCCAAATCTAAAACAAACCCCTAAAAACCCCTGAATAAAGCACTTTTGGCCTCCCGAATCCCTGCCCTGTTTGCAAAAATGGACATGCAGAGGGTTTGGCAGCCTTGCAAAGTGCTCCTGAGGTCTGGGGAGGGGAAAATCAAGCAAAAAGCAGCCCGGTTTTGCTCATTTTTTGGGGGGGGGCAGCCCCCAGGAGCACACTACAATCCTCCTAAAGCTCTGCATGCCCTTTTTATTTTTGCAAAAAACAAGGTATACAGAGGGTTTGGGAGGCCTGCAGAATGCAAAAACTTCTTTTTAAAATTTACCTCTTCAAAATCATGGTGTGTCTTATACTCCGATGCATCTTATACTCTGAAAAATGCTGTACTTTACACATGAATTCTTCACATTTTAATTCTATTGATGAAATTGAGTCCAGTAGCTTTTAGTAATTTTGATTGCTAGGTGATGTAATAACTGAAAATGAGAATATATAGATTTTGCCTAATATTTGACTTAAAGGGCCACCTAGAAACTCTGTCTCCTTGTGTCTAAACAACTTGGGACACAAATGGAATTTATCTAAGTACGAGTGTAGCAATGTGACTTGGAATCTCTTGGTTCTAAAAGGCTCAGCTTGCCATAGTGAGAGCAAATCTTTCCATTTTCAGACAGGACCCTAGTGATAAGTTACTGTTTCTTCACTGTCTCTTTCAGAATGTAGGCTTCATTCGTATTGATGGTTCCACTCCCTCAGCTGAACGTCAGTCCCTCAGTCAAGAATTCCAGTTCTCTGAGAAGCTGTCAGTGGCCATCCTCTCATTGACTGCTGCTAATATGGGGCTTACCCTTTCCTCTGCTGACTTGGTTGTATTTACTGAATTGTTCTGGAACCCTGGGGTAAGAAGATTTTGCTCTACTGCTTCTGCTAAAATAAGTTTTTCCATCCACCCATGCAATAAACTTACATTGCCACCCATCTCACATGACTGTGTACAGCTAACATTTAAAAAAACACAAGATAAAACAGCTCAAAACTAAAACAATGTCATCATTCTGTTTAAAGTAGAAAATATAGAGAGAATTGGATTTCACAGAGAGAAGGAAGAATTTGGCAAGAAAGAAATAATTTTGCTTCACATAATTTTCTACATAAACTAGTAGCTCCAATTCTTTTATGCTGACCTTAGCCTTCTGGCAGAATCGCTTCATACCTGTGGTTATTGATGAAACCTAGGGGGAAAAGCATTGCCTGGAGGAGAGTATTGTATGTAGGATTCTTTCATCCCGCTCTCTTTGATTGATTTTATGGTAGTGCTCTTTTGTCAAAAGAGTTTGCTTTATACGCTTTTCTACTATTTAAAAAATCCATTGGAAATAGTGGTAAGCATGCTAAGTCTGCTTGCTTCCCTTAGCACAGAGAAGAGCAAAAACTTACTTAGAGTCTCCCCATGTGACTTAAATGATGAAAAATATGCTGGAAATTATCATGTTAGTCTTCCGTAATAAGATTCTTTGCATATGGAAGAAAGAGGCAGGAGGATATGATTAGTGTATTTGTTTCTGCTTCTCTTTCTTGCATGTAAAACATCAATTTTGCAATGTCTGAAGAAGGTTAATGAATCCTTTTTCTAATATAAATGGGAATACACCAAATAATCAACTAATCCATTTACACATTATTATAAGAACATCTACATACTCTCCAAATCTTGTCCCTAAAATGGGTGCAGTAGAAATTTCATCCACCAGTTCTCTTATTTTCAAATACATCTTTGTCATCCACTTGGAATGGAAGTACTATCACATTATGTCAAATATATTATATCACTGTTTAATTATTATTTTTTGGAGTATTGTTTATTGGTTCACTGATCACAGCTGTTCCCTTTGTTTTTGTTTTTTCTAATTTATATAATTCTACTTTTAAATATAGGTTTTGATGCAAGCAGAAGATCGGGCACACCGAATTGGACAGACTAGCTCTGTGGATATCCATTATTTGGTAGCAAAGGGCACAGCAGATGATTACTTATGGTATGGGAGAAGGAAGTGTTTTTATGCCGCTATAGATTATGACTTATGATCCTGAGAAAATAAAGGGTACTTCATTAGGAGTCGAGTTCATTTGTACTTCTATTGTAATAAAATGGCACATCAGCACTGTTTCCTGATCTTCCTCTTCCTTTCTCTAAACTCATCATAATACAGATAATGATAAAGTACTTGATTTTAGAAACATGCAATTGCAGAATTTTATTGCAGAAATTGAAATTGCTTTAATTTGGTTACTAAGATCCAGGTGATATAGTTGATAAGGCACCAGGCTAGAAACTGGGAAATCATGAGATCTAGTCCCACCTTAGGCATGAAAGCCGGTTGGGTGAATTTGGATCACTCACTCTTTATCAGCTCAGTCCACTTCTCAGGTTTGTGGTAGGCAAAATAAGAGGAAAGAATATTAGGTATGTTCACCACCTTGAGTTATTTAAGATAAATGATAGGTTATGAATAAATACAAAATACTGCTGTACTCTTAACTCTGCAACACTTTGAATAGAGAATTGAAAACTGAGTGTTGAGAAGAGATGGACCTATTCTTGGACAAAAATGTTTTGTGACTTAAGTTATTTCTTGGCCAAAAATGCTTTGTAACTTTTATTTATTTATTGAAAAGATTTATATGGCTGTACATCTTAAGCAACTCTGGACAGTTCTCAACAATTACCTTATGTTCTTCAGCAATTCATATGATGTAAATTTCAGAGTTCTGCACTGCATTTATGTGCTACTTTTGCTTCAGGAACTTAAGGCACATATATGGAATCCCCATCCAATATCATCTTCAAAGCAACTGTGTGAGATAGTATAAGTTGAAGTTCAGTGATTGCCTCAAATCGGTCAACAGGTTTTATGGCTGAGTGAGAATATTAGAATATACCTGGTCCCAATCCAGTACTAATGATTGTATTACACAATCTTCTACAAGAAAAATTGAACACATTTAATGCATGACCTGCATGATTATAAGAGTAATTAGATGTTTTAGCTTAATTATAACAGCCATTTTTAGTATGCAAACAGTACCATAGGACTGTCCCTTAGTATGTTTTGATAACTGAAGTTATTGTATTTTTCATAGGCCACTGATTGAAAAGAAGATCAGGGTATTGGGTGAAGCTGGTTTATCAGAAGCCAAGTTCTCTGAAACAGCGAAAACCACAAATTACTATACCTGCAAGGTAAACTATTATATGGCAAACAATGTTTCATAATTTAATGTAAGGTAGTTCTTCTTGAAACATATTAATACCTTGAGCAGCAAAGAAGGAAAAAAATGAGGATTATAATACATGCAATATATTTAAGACATTTAGACATAAATATGACATTTAGATATTAATGACAATCCTTTAGAGCAGGATTGGGGAACCCAAGAATCCCAGAATTCTTCACCCTTGCCTGAACTGGCTATAATTGATGGATAAATCCAGAAGGCCACTGATTCCCTCTTCTTGCTTTGGAGAAAATCAATTATGGGAGAAAGAACAGAGACATGTGAGGTCTATAATTAAAATAACAACAGTAAACATTTCTGATGTGACCAAAATGATGTGGAACAATTTTGAAGTAAAGCCTGCTTACAGACACTAACCATTTACTGAGCCTAAGATTGGTGGTTGAAAACTGGGATTAGGTGCCAATTTTTGGCAAAACCATTATAAAATGAGATTCATACAACCACAAGATGCTGCTAACAGCCATAAATGTGGCTATGTTGTCAAGTGCTTAAGTTTGGTCACATGATTACAGAGGGACCCTCACCTTTGGAACTTCGAATCCGCACAAGTCCCCTATTTGGGTCAGGCACAACTTTAAATGAGTCACCAAGTGACCAGTCTTAAGTCGAGGATTATCTGTACCATTAGCATTATTTTGGGGAAGTTAAAAGTCCATGTTTGGATCAAAGGAAGGCATCCACTGGCTGCAGTGCTTTTTTGACAAACTCATTCCTTTGTTACTAAGAATTTGACCATCAGTTTTCTGTGCCTCTCTTATTTTGTTTCAGATGGCAGGGTGAAATAAATATATGATTTAGTTCTCTTTCTAATACCTTGAGGCTTTTTGAATCTCTATGCATTTCATGTATTAATTTTGTGAACTTACCTATTACTAATGATCAGAGCTGTTTAGTTATAAAGAAATAAGTCAACAAGAATTTGACAAAGGCTTTCTCTTTAATTCCACAGGAGGACACCAAGCAGCAGACCATACTGGACCTTTTCCAGAGGACTTTCTCAGAGGATATAGATGACATGGATGAAGCCTTGCTTGGGGAGATAGTGGAGACATGTGAAGATTCTGGGCAGGAAAACCCATTGAACAATAGAGCAGGACATTTTTTCTCAGCAAGTCCATGCAAAAAAAAGCGTACTCAATAATTTCCATGGATACAAGAATATTATACAATATATAATTATGCTTATTTTTTATTAGTTAAAGTGTTATTTAAAGAGAGAAAAAATCAGTGCCATCAGTAAATTATTTGGTTCAAATAAACTATATTTGAATGTGTTATTGAATTTTGTGTAAAGGATAATGACATATCCTTATTTCTGTATAATAAAACAAATCTCTATTTTACTTGGTCATTTGTAGTTCAAAGCTCTGCATACTGGAGCATAATAGAACCGGAGTTTCAGATAATTGTGTTTGCAGATTGAAATTCTAATCTTATCAACTATTGAAAGACAAAGCTCTAATCATAAAAGAGTTCCAAATATTTCCTTTAAAGCATATTTTTTTCCTCAGGATACCAGAGGCTCAATATGAATAAAATATTTGGCAAGTGGAAATCGACATTTATCAGCTGTATCGACAGCCATCTTCTCCACAAACAAGTGTCATACACAATCCTAGCAATTTTTCTATAGTAAAATATTGTTTGTAAATAAATATGGTGTGTTCTATCATTTATTTATTTTTTAACAAAAATCCCATTTCACCCGTAATTTTCAAAAGTAAAAATATTTTTATTGCACTTGCATGAGCAGCAAAAGGAGGCATTGAGGGCTGGGGAAAAAATCGAAAACACGGGATGGTAAACTTTGGGGAGTTGGTCCGCCAACGTAGTCCGATCAAAGGCTAAACGGAGCGCAAAGGAAAGGCCAGACTCTATTGTTGGCCACGTGGGCGCGTTTTTTCTTCCGGTTTCTCCTTGGAGACGGCGCATGCGCAAATGCCATTTCCTTCTTTCTCTCCGCGGCCTGTTGGAGGAGCAAGATGGTGAGTGGGGCTGCAGTTCGTATTTATATTCGTTTTCATCTGCTGCCATCTTTCCTCTTACTCGCGTTTGCGTGGCCGGCGACTGGAAATACATGGGATGAAATATCTGGGGAAACGATATCTGGGGGTATTGGGAATATTTAGGGATGATCCTAGGGAGGACTCTCCAGAGACTGCCGGGTAGAGCCGGCTTCGGTAAGAATCGCTTTGGGTGTATGAATGCGGGAGTCTCTGTTGGGGGCGACTGTGGATGCTAGGACTTTCGCCCTCGCTCTCTCCTTTCTATAAAATATGAATGGAAAGCGCCTAATTTGGGATAATTTGTTTTCTTCCATCGCGTCCAATTAAACTCTATAAGTCCTGTTGATTAAATGATTTTTTTTACAAAGGCGCTCTTGTTGTGCTAGCCGATATTGTCATTACAGCCACTTATACTTTTTTTAAAACAACAACACGGTTGATTATTTGTGTCTGAAACTTTCCAATTTCACGTATAGGTTAAGCGCTTTACCAGCCAGCCATTCTGATGTTTGTCCCATCCTTCTCCGCTTTCCCCGTTTTTTCCTGATAATTTTCTATCAAGTTTTAAGGGTTTTTTTTAAGGTTTCTGTAAGGAGAGAGAAAAATCAGTTTGTAATACTCGGAGCGCCTGGACATGATACTGCCAGCTTTTTTGAATAGTGACTGATCTCTCTCAGAGGCAATTTGTATTGGGGTCTGGAGTTAGCGATAATACCGTAGTTGAACTGACAAATACAATATTCAGTACATTTTGGATAACAAGGCAGCAAGGATGAATATTCTGTTAATTATGTAATAGTTAATGTGTAGTAAATAAGTAATACGTTACTGCTATTACGGGCTTGTCATCTTTAGTCAACACAAGTTATCCTGTTAGTTGTGCCACTTGGTTGTTTGGGTGAAGTACTGTGATTGGTATGTTATATTGATTTGAATGAAAATTATATTTATCATTGAGATGGAAGTAAGCAAATAGAGTTAAATTGGTAGGGCATATTATCTTCTTCAATATTTAAATGTGCTTAGCTTGGTAATTGTTGGTCTTTAAAATTGATTTCATTTGTATTCCACTTATTAAGGCTTAAAATTGCATTTTTAAGCCTCAATTTTTTTCTCTCAACCCTGAAGTGGATTAAGTTGAAAATGTTAGCTTGTAAAGTATTTACGCATAGACGAGCTATGGTTCAAACAGATTAGATAAAGCATAGAATAGAATACAAATACAATACTTTATTGGCCAAGTGAGATTGGACACCCAAGGAATTTGTCTTTGGTGCATATGCTGTCAGTGTACATAAAAAGACAAGATACATTTGTCAAGAATCATAAGGTACGGTACTTAATGATAGTAATTTGTAATTCAATGTGGCATGCAAATATATCTAAAGTTATATTGTGAGATTAAAAACCAAGTGAAGACCTTGGCTCTTCCTACAGCCTCTACTTGCAATAATACATAACAATATCATTCTATGTACTATCTTGATGAGAACAGATAATGGTAACAGAAATGAAAAATGTGACACTTTTGTTGCTCTTCTGTAACAGGCCAAGCGTACTAAGAAGGTTGGGATTGTAGGTAAATATGGTACCCGATATGGAGCTTCCCTCAGGAAGATGGTGAAGAAAATTGAAATTAGCCAACACGCTAAGTATACATGCTCCTTTTGTGGAAAGGTAAGACTACTTTACAGCAACAAATGTATGAAAATATTGTTTTTAATTAGAGTTTGTCCATGTATTTTCAGTTTTAAGGGGTCAGTTATTCCCGAGAGACTTACTTTAGATATAAGTTTATGAAATTGAGGAGCTAATGTGCCACAGTTTTGGAAATTCTTTTACTTCTTTTAATTCTCTGAGGCGTTTGAAGATGCTCTGAATCATCCAGAATGTAATGATACCATTTCTGTGTGAAACCTTGAGAATGTATGAATAGTTACTTTATGTTTAATATAGGGATTTCAGTAGAATTGGACATTCAACCTAATCCATTCTTTCCTGTTTGGTTCTTCCCATATATATTGGGACTGTAATGTATTAAGACCTGTCTTGTTAATTAGGTAATTAAAATTCCCAGGGAAAAGCGATCTGGAAATATGTTTTGCTTCAGTGTTCTGCTCAGCGTACAGAATACTTCTATAAAATCTTAGTAGAGTGCTGTCATAATATTAAGTATACAATACTTAATACAATACTTTTTACTATTGTTTGGGTTAGATATCACTGGTAATAATTGATTTTCTAAATGTTTTGAAGTTTCAGAATTAAGGAATTCTACTCAGGTGTTATGGGAAAAAAAAACCAGAAAATTGTGTTTTAAAGAGATAAGCCGTTATATAATTGGGGCTGTTTTTATTGCTGCAGAGGTGCAGAAAAATAACTCGTGCAAAAAAAGAGACTTCCATAGTTATGACTAATTTGCTGTCAAACCTAGAATTAATTTTTAATTACTGACCCTTATATGAACTAGTCTGTCTAACTGCACCATTTATTGAGCTTGGAATTTTTACATTGGCTATCTGCTTGAGGAAATTTTATGTTCTTTCTTCAAAATGGAGCTAGCAAAATCCTTTCTGCTTTTTAAATAATAAAACTGATCCATATTACTCTTTTAAAAATAAGGCATTGTAGTGTTCCTTATTGGAGCAATTCTTCAAGAGAGCTTCAAAAATAGTTGCTAAAAGAGGGGAGCAGTAATCCTGATAACTTCTTTGCCCCCAAGGCATCGGTGGGCATTATGTAACTCCTATGACTTGCTTGCTGCACTCTGGAATGTGCTATGGCATATGGCGTGTGCATCTGTATGCACATATTGCCAGGTGAACCAGTTTATGAAAACATAATGTGTGCAGTTAGAGAATGTGTATTAGTACAATTGAATGTGTAGTTTAAATACTTACCCAAATGGGAAAATATTTTTCTTACAGACCAAAATGAAGAGGAAAGCCGTGGGTATTTGGCACTGTGGATCATGCATGAAAACAGTGGCTGGTGGAGCTTGGACCTACAAGTAAGAGGACAGCACGATGTTTAGACTTAGGTTTTGAGTGAATGTTCCGTTTTTATCTATGGTGGGGCGTGCTGAATAGACTGATGCAATTACATATAAATGCAATTAATAGATTTTTCTTTGGTGATTGGAATTGAAATGAAATGTAGAATGTTTGGGGCCATGGTAGAAGTATAAACTTTGAATTATTTTATTTGTAGTTGGGTTAGTCCTCTTACCCCTTTCTGGGATGAGTAGCAGTATTCTAGATACATCTCACTTGTGGCCAAACTCCTGACTAATAACAATACTTTTATTTCTTCCAGCACCACTTCAGCAGTGACAGTGAAATCTGCCATTAGAAGACTGAAGGAGCTAAAAGACCAGTAGAAATATATTCTTATTTGAATGCTATCTTTTATCTCCCTATTTGCCAATTAAACACGGCTGTGAAAATGTATCTGTATGCAGTTTTGTCAGTAATGTCTTCTGCAAGTCTAAACATATATTTTCTCAGCATTCCAGATCCATTTATACAAAAATAGGTAGTCAGCACATAAATGATGCCATAGTAATAACAATGCAGAATTAAAACTTTAAGGACTCTCACATCATACTGAATTAAGCTATGATGTTGAAATCAATGTTTACGCTCATCCTTCTGTTTTAATTATAATAAATAATCTGTAAATCCTTAGAAGTAATTTTTCAAAAACAATGAGTAAATTATTGATACAGCCTTGGAAATATCTGCAGAATACAGATAGTCCTTGACGTATAATTCATTTAGTGACCATTTGAAGTTACAACGGCACTGAAATACAGGACTTAAGACCATTTTTCACATTTAGGACGGTGGGTTGCTGCTGGCATTACTGTTGGTTTGTTTCGCGCGCTCTGTTGACTGCTTCAGATCTCTGCATCCTGATTACATGAACTGAAGCACACCATATGCATCTCACTGTGTTTCTTGGTGCACACACACAACCTGTTTCCTCCAAAATAAGACCCAACTGGAAAATAAGCCCTAGCATTATTTTTCAGGATGCTTTTAATATAATACCCAAAAATACCCCAGTTAAGATCAGCCATATGGGCACATTTAGTGCCATATTTCCCCCAAAATAAGACCTAATTGGAAAATAAGACCTAATGTGTCTTGGAGCAAAATTAATATAAAACTAAGTCTTATTTTTGAAGAAACATGGATACTATGGGTAATACTCATTGGTGATAATTTGGGCTGGGAACTTTGACACTAAGCAACACAGTCATAAGGTGCAATGTTGCAGGACTATACTGGCTTATGGGAATTCTGGCACTACTAATTGCTATTATGCAAATTTCATGCAGTTGTAGTGTCCCATAATTACATGAAACATTTCCAACTGCCTACTGGCTTCCCCATTGATTCTGCTCGCTAGCTGGCAGTAAAGGTTACAAAAGGTGATGTGACTGGGATGCAACCATTGCAATTGCAAGCCTACCTCCAATTACCTGATTTGCAATCACGTGAGCAGATACAACAACTGCAACTATCGACCCAGTAAGTACTTTTCAGAGCTGTGGCAACTTCAAACAGTGGCAAGCAAGTAGATATTAAATGAAGGCTACTTTATATAGCATATGTGTCAAACTTGCGTTATGTTGCTGTCACATGACTCGTGATCTTTCTCCCCTTTGTGGAGCTGGGGTGGGTGTGGCCTATCCACATCCAGTCTGTGGACTACCAGTTTGACACTGGTAATACAGATTCAATAGACCAGAAACTTGTTACACGGGGGAAAAAATGCAAACACCTTCCATGGCTGCTGGTGGTAAAAGGGCTGGAAAGAAATTCATTAGGCTTTCCGTATGCTTAAGTTTCATATAGAAACCTGACCTTAAAACACCAGGTATCAAATAATACCTGGCTTCTGAAGATCTTCAAATATGGTGAGTTCAGTTCTAAGATGAAGGCATACTCCAGTTTTGTTCAACTTTTAAACCGTTAAGTGTGATTGTAAGTGTTAGATACTCTCCCTGGTAGATGTCTATGGAGCTTCTCAGTCATCCAGGTCATGATTGTCTCATAGGTGCTTTTTCAAGAGGCAACTGGACTTCCTGTTTTTCCTTTGAAGATGCTTCGCTTCTCATCCAAGAATTTTTTTTAATAAAGAGTTTTATTATTTTTCAGTTATAAAAATAAACATTCCATCTTTTCTTACGCAGTGTGTCATCTGGGTACAAACATCTCTGTGCAACATGGTTCCTCATTTGCCATATTTTTCACATTCATATTAATATTTCCTTAAGTTTAGTATAATATATTAAGCATTTAAACATAAAAGACTTCATTTTTCTTAATATCTTCTAGTATTAATACATTAACATTAAACATTCTCATCACACATACTAACAGTTTTCATCTTATTTATATATCTCTAAATATATTGTCTACTTATTTTTTAGCCGTCATTTCCAAACTCCTTTTTTATTCTCCAACTGTTGGTGAAAAACCTCCCAAATCATATAATATTCAGTTTGCTCTTTCTCCTTAATTGCTAGTGTTATTCATTTCTGCACATTCTAATATTTTCCTTATCACCACCTCATCAATAAGAATCTCTACACTTTTCCAATGATGTGCAAATACAATTCTAGCTGTGGTAAATGCCTGAATGATTAAATATACATTCTCTTTATTATAAATTTCAGGTAGAATTCCTAGCAGAAATGTTTCTGGCTTCAGCTCAATATGTTGTGTCATCTCTTCCAACCATGTTTTAATTTTTGTCCAACACTTCTTTGTCTCTCCACATGGCCACAACAAATGATAATAAGATCCAGGTATTTGGTGGCACTTCCAACATTTAGCTGAGTTGTCTTTAAACATCTTTGCCAACCTCGCCAATGGTAGATGCCATCTGTAAAACATCTTATACAAATTCTCTTTATACGCAGTTGACATTGTTAGTTTATAATTCCTATCCCACAATTTCTGCCATTTATCTAATAGCCAAAACTTTTCGCCTATGTTATCATTATCTCTTTTACTTGTTCCTCTTCCAATTTTATGCCCAATAAGTAATTATACAGTTTCTTTATTAACCTTTCTTCTGTTCCTGTTAAGATTTTATCTAACTCCGTTAATTCTTTGTAAAAAAAATACCTATAATTTAGAATCTTTCTCATCTAAACTGTAACTGCACATGAGAATACCATGTTATATAGATCCCTTGCTCACTCATTTCTTCTTTCACTTTAAGTCCCCCTTCATTCAAAATACCTTTATATCTGACAATGATCCAAGATGTTTCTTCAGCTCTGAGCTTCCCATCTAAGAAGTTTCTTGGATGGGAAGTGAAATGTCTTCAAAGAAAAACCAGGAAGTACAGTTGCCTCTTGAAAAAGTACCTTTGGGTATCCCTGATAGAAGGCATCTGTTTCCATAATAGTAGATACCGGTAGTTTCAGGATTTAAGGCTTACTTATTCTGATGTTTAATGAGAAAATGCTATTAAGAAAATATGTTTTAACCCTACAGTTGTGTATAGGAGCTACAGCTATTGATCTAGCACGGATTAGCAACCCACAGGCCAGCTATCATCTGCTACCTGAAATCATCCAGATCATGCTTCCCCAAAGAGAATGAGTGTTCATTAATTCCTTGGGTTGCCATTTTAGCAATAGCTTCACTTTTAAAAGACTGGAATTAATTCTGACAATATGCTAGTCTTTCTTTTAAAAATTTATTAAAATGTTAGGAATAGATTCAACCTTCCATCCTGAGGTTGTTAAAATGAGGGCCCAGATTGTTGGGGGCAATATGCTGACTTTGACAACCATAAACCACTTAAAAGAATGCTGTAAAGCTCTATGAAACAGTATATAAGTCTTAAGTGCTATTGCTACAGGGAAATAAACCCTACATATTATGTAGCAAACACTAATTACATACATGAATGAAAGGTGGAGTTTATGGCCAGGAGCTCAGTCCACTCAACACCAGCCAACCATTTGCCCAGCCAAAAAACACCTGCGGAGGGTGCTTGCTATGAACCACTCCCTTGTGAGGTACAATGGAAAGAAAGTATTTTCTTCAGCAGCTCCCCTCCAGTGGCATGCCTTCCCACCAGGAAGAATAGAAAAGATTATGCTCTCACTTTTAATTTGGGAATTCAAAAATAGTGCTTTAAAAGTGCTTTTAAAGCATACATTTGGGGATTGAGGCAGGACTAGGCAGAAGTGGCTGTGTTAGGATTGTTCCCGTGATGAACTATGTTTGTGAGTATATTAGGATTGTGTGTTTAATGTGTTTTTATTGCTGACATATTTGATTTTTTGTAGGTTGTGCAGACTGGGTAGTTGTGGAATACTATCTTTTTGATAGTACAAGTGGTACATGAAAAAATGCAAAGGGATGCCGAGTTGCAGTGGCAGGCTTCAGTTTTGCAAGTGGCCTCATGTGGGTGCTGTAGTTCTACCAAATCCATTTCTCTCCAGTGGAAGTTCTATCCCTGCTTTTAGGTGGGGTATCTGGGTGCATGAACATCGATGATATATAGTGCGTAATTCTAACACTGCAACTGGGATTTTCTTGGAAAGATGCTAAAGAGGACTTAAAGATTCCCCCCCCCCCCATGCAAAAAGGCATGTATGGCTTGCCTAGAACTTTAAATTACATACAGACATAATTGTTTAAAGTAAAATGCTGTCGCCCTTTATTAGGTTTGAAAAAATCCTAACATGGACTAAAGATGTTTATCTTTCTGCCTATTATAGTGCAATTTTAAATGCAATTATGGGCTCTTAAAGTGAAGTTTTAAATCTCTCCTAATGGCATAAAGGTAAAGGTTCCCCTCGCACATATGTGCTAGTCGTTCCCGACTCTAGGAGGGCAGTGCTCATCTCCATTTCAAAGCCGAAGAGCCAGCACTGTCTGAAGACGTCTCCGTGGTCAGGTGGCCGGCATGACTATGCCAAAGGCGCATGGAACACTGTTACCTTCACACCAAAGTGGTTCCTATTTTTCTACTTGCATTTTTACATGCTTTGGAACTGCTAGGTCAGTGTTTCTCAACCTTGGCAACTTGAAGATGTCTGGACTTCAACTCCCAGAATTCTTCAGCCAGCATTCGCTTCAACATCTTCAAGTTGCCAAGGTTGAGAAACACTGTGCTAGGTTGTCAGAATACAATGGCATTGTTGCTGTTGTTAGTTGCGAAATTGTGTCCGACCCATCGCGACCCCATGGACAATGTTCCTCCAGGCCTTCCTGTCCTCTACCATCCTCTGGAGTCCATTTAAGTTCACACCTACTGCTTCAGTGACTCCATCCAGCCACCTCATTGGCATACTTAATAGTTTATTAAAAGATTCAAAGACCCTAAGACTAAACCGTCTGCCCCCCTCATTGGATTATTGCAACACATGCTACACGAGATTGTCATTAAAGATTGCTTCAATTGGTGTAAAATACAGTGACCTAGATACTCACAAGTGCTTGAGTATATCCTACTCAAGTACCTGTGAGTATCTAGGTCACTATATATAGCCTACTCCTTTGCAGGACCATCTTGACCTTCCAGTTAGCTTACAAGTGAGTAAATCAAATGAGAACAAATCCCATGCCCTACTAGCACTGATGATGTTACTTAGTTTGGTAATGAAATGTTTGCAAGAAAACAGTTAAGGTCAGACTGCACCAAGGACCTCGCAGTTCAACCCTGAACTACAAAAGTTCTCTTCTATTGGTTGGTTCTGAGTACAAGTTAAATTGTTGGTTTTAACTCATGAAGTCATTAATTGCTTGGCAATTAAGTTGCTCATAGGAACATCATTCTGTAATTAGTCAGTCCAAATACTTTGGTCAAATGTAGAATTGGGTGATTATTCCCATTTTTGGCAAGTGGAAATCAAAGCATGGAAGAATTCCGTGTGTCTGTTGTTGGGGGATGTGTTCTCATTATAGGCTTGTCTCCAATATTATTTGATTCCTGGAGAAAGCTAAAAACATCTTCTGGAGGGGTTTGGGGGGGGGCTAATTCCAGGTATTGCTTTGTGTTTAATATGTTTTGTTGTTGTAAATTGTAATTGTGAGCTACCAGGAGCCTCTTGATTATCGCAGGCAGGACCATTTCTGAGCCTAGGCAACATAGGTTGTTGCCTATGGCACCAAATTTTAGGGGGCACCAACTTTTAAAAGACTAATGAAATATATGACTACAAAATCTAATTACCTTTCATTATTGCTTTATAACTCTTTCTATGCTTTTCCAAAACACCCATAAAGTTGGCTCTGTGGTAGTGAATAGTATCCTTAACTGGATGTTGCAAGTCACAAAAAAGAAATGATTATTATAACTAAAGAAGTTGGTAATATTACTGAAGCAAGACAAAGATCTGATAGGAAGGAACCGAGTCACATGACTCAGCTTATTAAACTTATACTTCAAAAAACAGTAACTGCACTCTGCACATCAGTATGCCCACTTGAGGGTTAAATGTGCAGTAATCCTAGGGGGTGCAAGAATATGATTTGAATATGAGTGCTAAAATATCTAGAGCCAGTCCTGGAGGAAGGATTTAAATCTGTTAAATAAGAATACGCAGCATTCCAAGGAACAATGGATACTTTCTCAGCAAAGCTCTGTACTACATTTCTCAGAGTGCTGTTTGTAGTGGAAGATGTGTCAGAATTGAATGGGTTTTAGGAGTGTTTGAGAGCTTGGCGCTGAATCCAATTTACCTTGTCTGAAGGCTCTTGATTGCTCTGGGATGATGACAGCAGACAGATGAAGTTGCTATACAGTGATGCAGAAGCTTTTATCTGTGCAAAAATGACAACCAGATGTACTACTTTGTACATTAAGGCAGTGGTGAAATTCAATTTTTTTTACTACCAGTTCTGTGGGCGTGGCTTGATGGGCATGGCAGGGGAAGGATACTGCAAAATCTCCATTCCCCTCCCCACTCCTTGGGAAGGATATTGCAAAATCTTCATTCCCACCCACTCTGGGGCCAGCCAGAGGTGGTATTTGCTGGTTCTCTGAACTACTCAAAATTTCCACTACCAATTCTCTAGAACCTGTCAAAACACGCTGAATTTCACCCCTGCTTTAAGGAACCATTGGTAACTGGCAACAAATGTGTACAAGTGAGAAGGAAGAACATTGTGGGCTGTGGAAAATGAGTTGGATGGCTGCGTTTAAGTGTGCATGTTACAAATAACTAGACCATCACCGCATGTTTTTTTTTTCTGGCATCCCATTTAATTTATTGCAAATTTCTTACAGTTTAGCAATAAAACAAAATAAAGAAAACAGCATTCTGATTTCTAAACAGGAGTAAATTGTAAGCATCAGCTTCCAAAGGCAGTATTTACACGGAAAGTATTTGAATTCTTCCTTGATGGGTATTGATAGAAAATAGATAGCACCAATTATTATTAATTACTAAATGTTGCAATACGAAAACTGGATGCCTCCCACGGGAAAAATAAAACAAAATAGAAATGTTGATTTATATTCCCAGAACATGAAGTGTTTTCAGTGTTTTTATCACCATAGTTTTAGGTTTGTTCCTGAAGAAGTATCTACAGTTAAGAGTATAAACTTAAGGGGTAAGTGATATTCCTCTTTAAGGCACCGATATTAGTTTCTAAATTGCTAGATTGGAAGTGGAAAGTAAATAAAAAGGAACAAATCTTTTCTTCCCAATGAGAAGAGTATTTGTTTGATGAATTTGGGTTTGGATTATACTAAGCATAAATGTTTAAAAAGCACAAATCATCAAGGTTTTGCCTGATAGGAAAATAATGGTTTTCATTCACTGCAATGAATAAGAACATGCCATCTTTTATCACTTTTATTCCTTATATACTGTGCCTGCTGGGAAAACTTCTCCAGTGCAATTTTGAGATTTACTCCATCACATTCATTTACAGCATTGCCTTTTTTTCTCCACAGAATCTCTTGTCACCAAAAAAACATATTAATCCTTTAGCACAGGGGTCCCCAACCTTTGCAACTTTAAGTCTGAAGGACTTCAGCTCCCAGACTTCTCCAGCCAGCAAAGCTGGCTGGAGAATTCTAGGAGCTGAAGTCCTTCAGACTTAAAGTTGCAAAGGTTGGAGACCCCTGCTTTAGCATATATCTGTTATATCTATATTTGTTTAAATTCAAATTTAATGTTAATGATAGGCTGAAATGTAAATATCAAAGGTAATATTTAAATTGCAACTCATTTCCTGTACCAGTCTCTGTCTTGCAACATGTAACATTGATATTATTTTAATATCCAGTCTTGGAGCAGGTAAGTGTGTATGTATCTGCCTATGGGTCCGAGTACTGACATTCTCAGTAATTCACAATTTCGCTCCTCATTTACACCAGAGATTATGGAACTGGAAAAGAAATATGTCTGTTGCCTCAAACTATAAACTGCCATAGAGTGCTGCAGTTTTGGAATGGCGGACAGAGAAGGAAGGAGATTCTTTCAATGCATCAACTAAGATAGAACAAGAGTTGTGTGTGTCAAAAGGATGCAGTGAAAGGGCAAGCTGACCAAAGGAGAACTCTGCTATCTCAATCAGAGACAACCCCAGGTGTTTTTCTAATGTCATCTTTCTGCTGTGTTCTTACACAAAAAAGATGGAAATGTTTCATTTTTTTCTCTTCCAATATATATAGCATTAAAAAAAAAGGAACACGCACAAAACCCTCCTGTCTTCAACAATTATACTAATAGCAACTGTTCAGTAAATATAAATTGGCATATATAATACAAGAAGACATAATACATGCAACTGCTTCTCATTTTTCCAACATTTTCATGATCCACCCCAGAAGCAAAATTAAACTCAAGAGGGTGAAAGGGTTATCTGAGAAACTTAATTCATTACTGGGAACTAAAAGTTCAACACCACATCTCTCCAGCTCCCAGATTTGATTATCCTATACAGGCTTGTATGCATACCAATGAACATATACATATAATCTGTCCACTTTCAAGGTTTACAAAGTACTATATTTAGTGTCATTTACTTACAGAGACACAGGCACTGCTCATCTTGGAGCTACGTCATTTAGGGTAGGGGGAATGACTGGTCTACTCATGGGTTTTAAATGGGTTTTTGCTTCTTAAGAGTTATGAAGTCTTATCTAAGAGGCAGCAGGATGCTGAATAATAATCCGTGGAATTGAATTCTCAGTGAATAAGGCTACACGTTGATGTTTTAATACTTAATGTTGGGGGGGTGGGGTAGTGGTAGCAGGGATTGCACTTTTGTAAACCTTATATTAAATGCAGTGCCTTCTAGGACAACATGGTAGCATGGTGTAGCTACTTGCTGGCCATGTCTTCCAAGAAATATTGATCCCTAAGCAAAGATTCTCTTTAGTCCTTTAGCTATAACACACTTAATAATCAAATGGGACCAACATGGAGAGATTGCAGGGCTCTGTGTAGCAGGCACAATGTAGTATTTACAATCTTTGGTCTTTGGCTTGGGTGGTGAGAAAGAATTAGGGTAAGGATTATCTCATCCAGCCTGGTGAAAGCAGGAGCACATGCGGGTGAAGAGGTCAGGTTAACTCTTTGTCCTGACCTGTTTCCTTTGCTCCTTCTGGCAAAAGTAAAAGTGATTTAGAAGAGTTTGGGAAGCGTTGGGAGCAGGATAAGGGAACGCCTGAGATACCAAACCTTTCTATCCACCACCTTTATTGTATTTTCCCAATGGTGCAAGCAACTGAGATAAGTGTATAGCCCAGATTTTCCCCACCCCCACCCCCCCAAAAAAATCCCCAGGGATTTGCTGGAACATCAACATGAAGGAAAAAATCAAGATGCATTAAAACCCATGTAAAATCCAGCACTGAGAATAGGCCAAGCCACATGACAGACAGTAGGAATGTGTCCAACTATTGCACTTGAAAGGCTGGTGTCCCCCTGTCTTCCTGCTCATGGTCAGTATAGAAGAGATGGCATTCAGGATCTCCACGGATGGTAGGCGACCCCAAAATGGTTTTCCCAGTGTTGGGATTAACACACCAACATTCTCCTCGCTGGCCATTCACTGACATTTTGCACTAAAAACAAAGAGGGGAAGCAGAAGAATTGATAATTCAATTGGCTAAATAGACCCTTCTATAGTTGACAACTCATGACAAATGTTTGCTCAGTCTTCCAAAATCACCAGGATGTATTATTCAACCACAGTATCTGCTGAATAGTGAAAACTATTCAAACCATTCCACTTTCTTAGGATATTTAAAGCCATTCTATAGACTAGAACAGGGATCTCCAACCTTGGCAACTTTAAGACTTGTGGACTTCAATTCTCAGAATTCCTCAGCCAAAAAAGCTGGCCGAGGAACTCTGGGAGTTGAAGTCCATAAGTCTTAAAGTTGCCAAGGTTGGAGACCCCTGGACTAGAACGTTAAGATGGAAAAAGTTGATCTATTACAAGATTTGGACGATCAGGTGACTGCTTGCAGTCATATTGTCTGAGGTTAACAATGTAATAATAAAACACCAGCATGCCAAATTTACAATTTAGATACTTCATATTTAAATTACATGTCACAATAACACGTAATTAAGAAAGAGATACTGAAGAAATTCTAATTCTATTAGTTAGAGACTACTTTCTTGTATTTGATTTAAAATTTGTAAGGACAGCACATAAACAAGAATGTTACGGCTTGCAGCAAGAAGTAAAATTGGAATAGTAGATTTGGTTTCAATAAGAGCTGTGAATTTTGACAGGATTTTACAACACTCAATAGATTTAATCATGGGTAATGTTTAAGCTTATTCAAAGCAACTATAAAAGCCATTCACCAGTGAGAACTGCAAAAGGAAGAATAAGAATAGGAAGGCAGATATTTGGAGAGGGGTCGGTGGGAACAATGAATTTTTAGGTCCATTAAACTTGGCCACTTTATTTACATTGTGCACCAAGCCATTCTCAGATTATGGCTTCACTTATTATGTCAACCAAACATTATTGTTTGCAAACTAAGTTTTATGGCTTAACATGTAGTGTAATTTCAGTCAATTCAATAAATCTTGGCCTCATATGATTATGAGAGTTACTGTGTTTTTCAGTATTCTTTATTTTTATCCTCTGCCATGCATTGGTTTGAACAATCTAATATGACACAATTATGTCATTAGTATGTTGAATTTGAGAACATAAAGAAATTCCATCGTGCAGGCTTGATTACTTAATCCATAAAAAATGGTTACAGCCTTCCAAAGCCAATAATGCAAAAAGGGGGCAATTTTTCTTGGATCAACCAGCAGAACACAGTAAGTACACCCCTGCCATTCTGATTTAATGATTGGAGGAATGAACGCCGCCCTGGGTCCTTTGTGGAGAAGGGCGGGATATAAATTTAAAAATAAATAAAAATAAATCATCACAGATTTGTTCAAATTATTCTTAGTGGCTTGACTGCAGATATTTGACTCTAGATCCAGTATTAATCTCACTTCCCAATAGAAAACGTAAGGCCAATGGGAATCAAATGAGCAAAGCAGCGTAGGAAGTTAGCACTCCATCCCTCTGCTAGAAAACTGAAAAGGCAGATTATTATATTTTCCTGGATCAAAAATGGAGAAACATGTTTTTAGGCATGAAACAGACTCACTCTTAATAGCCCCCACTTTATGGGCCATTTTAATGGGCCATTAAAATGCCCAAGCCAAGTCTATTCTACATAATAAAGAGTTCTCCCCTTCAGCTCCAGGATGACCAGATTAAGGCATGATAGTATTAGCCTTCCACAGAAACTCACCACATGGCATCTGGAAACTCAAACTTGGCCCCATGGGAGTCTGACAACCAATCAGAATACATTTCTTACACAGGAACAGGAAACAGAGACGGGCCCCCGAACAGAGCAGAGAGTATAAAGTCAGGAACATTCAGCCCTTCTCCCTCTTCTTTTTCACCCAACATTGAAGCATGTGATCACCTTTTTCTGTTCAGGACTCAAGCCATGTGGTTCTGTCCACCATTAAACCATCTTTCCAAGCAGTCTCCATGTCTCCAGTGTCTTTCCCCCCACTTGGAGCTGAACCCAGAAGGACATTTATTCCAACAGCAGTCAGCCACATAATTCTTCTTGCCTATACAGTCTGCACTTTTCTGCATTTCTAACTCAAAATATGATTAAAACACTCTAGCAATGCTTATTTTATTTTGCAGTGTCAAGTAGCGAGTCTCAACTCCACATGTATTTGCCTGTAATCTGATCTCATATAAGAAGCACATAATAGTTCCTTCAGGGCACTAATCAATTGAAGGGACATTGTCCAGAGCCATGGGTGTGAGCCTTCCAAGATAATTAGACCCCTGAAGGCATTGGGGTTATGTCCTTTGTCTTCCAATGAAGAAAGTTACATCAAAGCAACCACACTGTACACTGATGTTCACACTCTGTGTGTCTAGCAGGAGGCTCTAAGAAAAGGAAATGCCTTTTAGAAAGGAAAAAGTGGATGGATTATTTTATGCATCTTTAGAAAATGGCAAGTGGGCTCACCTGGGGATATCTGATATGAGAAAAAGCTTCTGGCTCTATGATGCTGCCAAGAAACTGGGTTATTTGTGGACATGGACTCCATCCTTTATTTCTCTAGGGCAGTGGTCTATAATATATTTGTTCTACAAAATAATTGTTTATCAATAAATAACAACTGAGCAATCCATCATTGCATGGTCTTGTGTTCAGTTTTACATGAATCTGCTTAGACACTTTTACCTGTTTCAGATTGTAAAGGCCTTGCTTATCGCAATTTGGGATGTTCAGGGAATAAAGATGCTCTAACGGACCACGTTCATCTGGCAGGCGCATGGTTGATATACGTTCCAATACCTGGTCCAATTCCTGTTGACAGGGTGTCTGCAATGGACAAAAAATGCAGCAAGAGAAAACAGAACAGAAAAGCTTAGAGCATATCAAAGTTCAAGTTCTGGTTTTTTTATTTTGTTTAGAAAGAGACAATAATCGCTTTTGGCTTCTGAGATAGCTATGTCAAGGTTTGCCATTGGTATGCTCAGTTTGTATTATTATTTTTAAATTTTTATTATAATTTAGAAGCTGCCCAACTCTAAACAATTCTGTGCAGTTTATATATTAAAAGTAATGAATTACAAAAGCCAAAGGAACAGATAATGAACATCCAGAATAACCCAAAACCTCTCAAAGGAGAACAGTATGTGATCCATGTAGTGGCTAGGACTTGCAACCATCCTACTGCCAGACCTGAGAATAAAACCAAAATTTCAAATATGGAAGCCATATGGATTGCTGGGGAGATGGTGTTGATGCTTGCTTAACATAACATAGATTTGAGCCTAACAATATAGATATAATTTTAAAATGTGATCACTCTCTGCCTCCACTTCATAAAAGTATATTACCATAGCTCTTTACCCATAATATAAGCTTCTTTAATACAGTGACCTGTGGGATGTATTTCACTGATAGCCTTTGTTGCTAAAATCAACCGTGTCATGACACTCTGATATAACATATAACATATGCCACAGCAATTGCTCCTAGTAGGTTTCTGGGTGTAATTCCATGTGCTGGCTGTCAGTTTAAAAAACCCACCTGGCATGGGACAAGATTACTTGTGGGACTGCCTATCTTTGATGGTTCTGTCCATCCCACAAAGTCTGGCAGAGTGGGCTTGGGTTTCTTTGATGAAGTAGAGTAAAACTAGCAAGTTCTTCCACTCAAACACATCAGCCAGAATGTTAACAGAGTTCTGGCACAAGTGTGCATAATATGTTGCTATTGAGATTTTCATAGAGGCATACCACCGAATAACAGAATTGGAAGGAACCTTGGAGGTCTTCTAGTCTAACCCCCTGCTTGATCAGAAAACCGTATACCAGTGATGGCGAACCTTTTTTGGCTCGTGTGCCAACAGCGGGGGGAGTGCAGGGGGGTCATGCATCGGCGTGTCCCCCCTATAATGCTATATGTACGACCTCAGCATGCATGCACGCACAACCAGTGCTCCCCCCCGTTTTTAGCGTGCTTTTTTTGCCCATCCCAGGCTCCAGAGGCTTTATAGGAGCATGGGGAGGGCGGAAACAGCCTCCCCCCCCCGAAGGCCCTCCGGAGACTTCAGGAGCTTCCCTGAAGCCTCTGGAGCGTGAAAAAACGGCCTTATGGGCAAATCAGAAGTTTGGGAACGGATTTCCGGTTTGCTCATAGGGCTGGGTTTAGCCCTCTGGAGCCTTCAGGAGGCTTCCCTGAAGGCTCCGGAGGACAAAAACCGGCCCTACGAGCAAACCGGAAGAACTTGAAAGCACCTCGCATGCCCTGACAAATGGCTCCGCATGTCACCTGTGGCAGGCGTGCCATAGGTTCGCCATCACAGCCCTATACTATTTCAGACAAATAGTTGTCCTTCACTTGGGTTTTTTTTTAAAGCAGATTTTGAGAATTATATTATGCTTTTATCTCTGTTCTCCACCCAGAATTTCACTTGTTAGATGGATGGATAGTTAAATTTCAGTAATAAGTAACTATTTTAAACTCCTATGATCACTTGAAAATACTTTGCCATGATTCTTTTATCTTTAGGTAGCAAGGAGATGGTTTTTATATAGCATAGACTCCACCACTATCACATGAATAAATTATAATCAGAGCTTGCCTGTTTTATCAGTGCTCATTCTTCAATCCATCTTGAGTTTCCAAGAATATAAAAGAACCACATGCCAAGTTTTTAAACACCCCCCCCCCCCAATACACAGAGGCCTTGGAAGCTTTGGAGAGACTGTGAAAACCAATTTCAGAGCCTGTCAGTTTCTGTCCAAGAAACTTCCTGAATAGTCTTCAGCTACTCAGACTCTGCCTGGATTTGAGCCCGTTAGAAAACAGTGAAGCCAATTAGACCAGCCTAAATATGGCACTATGAAGGACAGAGTAAGAGAGGGGGAAACCTCATGCATTGTTGGTATAGCAAAACCAAAAGGGATGGTGTGAAGGACAGCTAGCTGGTATCAATTTTACCTGAGGGAAAAGATCAAAGTCTGAATGAGAAAACCTACAACTAGAAATAATTCCTTTACACTACACTATGCCAGCCGTATTCCTAATTGACAAGTGTGTGCCAAAATCTTCCTGCGCCATGCCAAAATGCTTCAAATTTATGGAAAGGCCTGTACTGTTCTGATCTGTTAAGTATTATTTTCTCTTTTCCTCTGGCAGTTTTCTCTAATTTCAAATTTAAAATTTGCCCCCCTATCTAATTAAGGAGAATGGACAGACCTACTGTAGTTTCTGATATAATTTCTGCTAAGCTACAAAGTATATTAAATTTTCAGAGCACATGTATATTAAAGTTCTCTTTAACAGTAAATGAATAAATAGATAAATCAAAAACAGAAGCAACTTGCTGGATTAGCATCCATCTAAGACACCTGTTAGCATCCATTAATTCATCATCATCTGCAAAAAAAATATCTTAGTAACCAGTAGGCATTACGTGGGTGCGTAGTATTCTAAAGTTCTACAGTCCATATTTTGCCATTTAAATGAACATGTCTTTCTTCACTGATCTGCCCCATAAACCTGTTTAAAGACTAACATGCACCTAGGTGAAAAACTATGGCTACCAGCTGAATAATATAATAAAATATGTTGTTGTTCACAAACAGAATTAATCTGATTAAAAAAGAGATGATCTAAGTGAGAACAATTATTATGAAGTCTCTGATTATTTTTGATATGGCGACAGTGATGTTAATGCACACTTGCAAACAGATAAAAAAGTGGGCTATAAATGAATGTCAATATTTTATTTTTATCTACTTTAGTTATTGTGTGTGTGTGTGTGTGTGTGTGTGTGTGTGTGTGTGTGTGTGCACGCACCACACTTATTGTCTGTAGGATAGGCAGCCTTTCTTACAGACAATAATTGTAGGTGGGTCAAAACAACAGCCAATAAAAACAAAAGATAAAACAACAATTTCACACAAGGGAACATCACACTTCCTATGACACTGGTACAACATTCCTACATTGGCTGGGCTCATTCCCATGTTGACTCAATGCCTAAGAAAATAGCCAGATCTTTACAGCTTTCCAAAAGACTAAAACCAGGTTCTCTGCCTGGTTCTCTGCCTGCCCGATAAAATTCTGTGAAATATTATCTATTGCACAACAAAACTCTCACCTATAACTTAGTTATTATTTTATCTACCCAATTTAACAGCACTTCTGTACTATACATCCATATATATATAATGAACGGTTGCTCCTCATAAGGAGACTGCACATCAATAGTCCATGGTGGGTTTTGAACACTCAGCAATGATAGAAATAGCTATCTTGTTCACAGTTGCAGCAAGTGCCTTTCAAAGGACAATAAGTTCACTATCTTCCTTTTCTATTCATGTTCAGAAATTGGTAATTAACTACTTTTAAACTATTACAAATTTTTGGCTTGGTAAGTCTGAAAGTACTAGTTGAGTTTGCTGTACACCTTTAATGAAAGAAAAATATAATAATAAATGTAAGATTAATTTTTTTTAAAATAAACAGCAAAAGGCTAAATACTATTTTGATTCTTTTACTTTACTTTACTTTATTTTCAATTTATATACCGCCCTTTTCACCAAAAGGGACTCAGGGCGGTGCACAGAAAGATAAAACCCCACAAAATACAAAATTTAAAAAACAATTAAATAATATGACTGTGCTAAAATTGAATAAATAGTTAAAACCATAAATACCTAATTAAAATAATCCCTAACCTAACCTAGAAAATTATAAATGGATTGAGGATAAGGATAAATTTGGAATAAGATTTTCAAATACTGAAGGATACTTTTGAAAAATGGAATCGGAATTTCATATCAACAATATTAATAGTGATGTTTGCTTCTACAGATAGAGATGGCAGAGGGCATCAAAAATGGATTTACAATGACATAGGAAAGGTTGTCTCACTGCATATACAAAAGACATGTTTTAAAATTAAAAGGGTAATACAAATCATAAACCAAAACAGTGATATGGATATTTATTTTATTTTTTATTAAAGCTTTGAAGAATCTTGTGAGAAAAAATGATTGAAATCAAATTCTAGGACATTATTTGAATGGACTAAATTTTTAGATCAGTAGAAGTAAAAGAAGTTGGCTTAATTGATCAAAGTTAAAATGAAACGTATTATTATTTCTGACAAATGTTAATGTACTTCCTGCTGGCATCAGGGCTGAAAAAAATGATGCTTTATGGATTTGTTTATAGATAAGATATTGAATGAAGAGATCATTGGCTGTAAACTATGAGAGTGCAGCATTATTAAAATTGTTTATACTTGTTCTGAAGGTTGGAAGTCACTTCTTTATATATTTTCTTTCTTTACTATATTAAGCATTTTTTTTCTTTATTATATTATTTTCTTCCTTTTTTGTACTTTTTATATTTTTCTTTTTCTTTGTATCTTTCATTCTTTTTATTTTTAAAAAGTTTATATCAGATTTTACTATTATACTTAAAATCTTCAGTAAAATTTTATATAACATCTTTTAATTCAAACATCCCTAAACAAGAAAAAAGTGAGACATACGTCTAGAAATATCATCAGTCAAATCTTATATAGTGCCAGAGAAGATTAATATCTAAATGGAACTATTAGATCCTTTTTTTTTTTTAAAAGCAATTTTATTGGTTTTACAATTTTATAGGGAAAAGGGTATGTAGGGTACAATAGAAATATTTTAGAGCTTTCATGTCGGAGATGGTGGTCGTTTCCGAGACTTCATATAAAAACAATTTCAATAAAAGGTGGAAAGAGATAAATACATATTATATCATAAATTCATGCATTCAATCATTTGTTTTTGTTAACATCCATTAAGGAATTACTATATATAAAAGAAAAAATCATTTTTGTGATCTGAGTCTCTTTGCTATAGTTTCTTCTTCTTCCTTCCTGCCGGTGGGCGGAGCCACAGCCCCTCCTGCTCCCATATCTTCATCCTCCAGGATTGAGGAATGTTTTTTAAGAAAGGCTTCCGCCACCCCTATTGTTTTAATTCTTATTCTACCCCCCCTCCCAGAACACCAACATTCCTTCAGGCATTAACCATTTGAAACACACCCCTTTTTTGTACAATTTTTTTGATAAGAAGGAATACTTCCTTCTTATTTCTCGAATTTTTTTAGGGATCTGCTTCAAAATGGCAATTTCTTTTTGCTGGTGTATCAAAGACCCTTCTCGCTGCACTCTTAGGATCTCATCCCTTGTTGACCTTCTTACAAATTTAATATGTATCTCTCTGGGTACATCATTTATTCTGGCATATGCTGAATTTATTCTATAAATCAGGTTTATGTCCCCCCAGATATATTCTTTACTCTTTTTGGTATATTCTGCTAAAATTGTGCTCATTAAATCTTTTAAATTTTCTGAACCTGCTTCAGGAACATTTTGAAACCTTAAAAAGTAAGACATTCTTTCAAAATCCATTCTAAACATATGACCAGCCATATCTGTAAATTCTTTTTGAAATTCTCTTATCTCTTCCCTCAACTCAACTGTCCCACCCTCCAACCCATCAATTTTTTGTTTATTATCTGTTATTGCTCTTTGTGCATCCAACAGTTCCAATCTTGAGCTTATCATGTCTTTCCGGATCTGCATTATTTCCTGCATTATGCTTTGAAGCATTTCATCTATTGATACTTGCTGAATGTCCTCTCCTGCTGCCTCTTTTTGCAACATTGTAGTGATTTTTGTTTGTTGAGTGAGAGGACTGGCTTTTGTAGAAGCAGGGGCGGAAAAAGATTTTCCAGTCGGAAGCTTTTTCGCTGCCATAGTTGAAGCTATTAGATCCTTGAAGCTTCCTCATACTAATGCTAAATAATTTCATACTAACATTTATCAACTCACCCGAAGAGGAGGTACACGTATCGGAGGATTTCCACTCTTGCTCATCAGCTTTTGCTGCTCATTCGTTTTGTCACGAATTTTGGCTATTTCCTTGACACTCATATACTGTGTCCTGGCACCCTCTACAATGTTTTCCACAGCAGATCTTTCAGGATGTTCTTCGACAGCTATCAGAGATAAGAAATAAATTAAAATAAAGAAAAGCTATTTGTTATCCAGCCTCAGAAAAAGTTCCCATAGATTAATTTGTGGAATAATACCAATAGTATGATTCAGCCGGTTTGCACCGGTTCAGGTGAACTGGTTGTTAAATTATCCCCCCATCCCCAGCTAGAGTGCTGCACTGCAATGGAGAAATAGGCAATGGAGCGACAAGCGCAAAGGAAGGAGAAGGCTGCTTTCCCTCTTTCTTCTCCCCGCTCCTCTTTCTTGCCTCATGATGGCCACTCCATTCTCCATTTCTCCATTGCAGCACAGCACCCAGGATCCACTTTGATAGCAGGGAGGGGGGTAATTTAAAACCGGTTCACACAGGGTCAGGTTGGCTGTCAAGGGAGGCTCATCCCACATGCGTGGCAGAGCTGGAGGATGGGATGGGCCATGCCTCCCATGACAGCCAACCTGACCCTGGGCAAACCAATTGTTAAATTATTTGAATCCCACAACTGAATAATACCTCTAATTAAAATATTGGGGGGGGACTATGATAGTTTGAGAAGCTATCCCCATGTGAAGGCATCTCCTTATATGGAAATCATAAACTCTCTGTCCCACCAGCAGCTGGCCCACAATCCTAGAGTGCACTCCCAGTGCGGCCGCAGCTGGAAGACTCGGCAGCCGATCTCCGCAGAAGTGTCCGGACAGGTGGGCGGAGTCTCCTGCCACCACAACTACCAGTTCGGCCATTACCTCTGGTAATGCTAAATAAATCAAAGGAAAAAAAGCAATAATAGGATCTGCATTCTTTATAATCAAACTTATTTTCACACTTTCAAGAAAAGTCCCAATGGCTAGGCTATCATAACAGTGATAATATGTTGGGTTTTAGTTTACCATGTGTCACACACACAAACAAAAGCTATGGTTTATAAACAAGCTTATGCCTTAGTTGTACTGCAAAATGTTTATTCAGTAGTGCATCTTTTAATACAGTATGGCTTAATTTAATGTGTGAGTCCTGTCTATTTTTAGGAGAGATCTTTAGCATTGTCTTCAATGAGAGAATGACTATTTAATTCTGATTAATAAATAAATAAAGTAGATTTTCATTCTACTGAAGTTACAAACTGATCCATAGAACATATGAACATTTGGCATCATCCTAATAGAAACACAGCAATTTTTTTTAAAAAAAAAACCTTTAATCAACAACACAGCAATTCTTAGTATTATAGATATGGCAGCAACAGAGGTCAATCAAACTTACACTCAAATTTGAGTTACAGGTAGTCCAAAATTTCTGTTGTTAAGTGAGACATTTGTTCAGTGAGTTTTGCCCCATTTTACGATCTTCCTTGCCACAGTCAGCAAGTGAATCACTGCAGTTGATAAATTAGTAATCTGGTGTTAAATGAATCTGGCTTCCCCATTGACTTTGCTTATCAAAAGAAGGCAAATGTTGATCACATTTGGAACACTGCAACAGTCAAAAGTATGAACCAGTTGTCAAGGATCTGAATTTTGATCACGATCATGGAGATGCTTCAAAAGTCATAACTGAAAAATAAGTCACTTTTTTCAGTGCTAGTGTGCTAACTTCAGTGCTAACTTTGAACGGTCATTAAATGAACTGTTGTAAGCCAAGGACTACCTGTATTTGACACATCTCAGAGTTTTTTACACATTACCTATTATTTTTGTGATGAGGTAGCATTTTTTCCATTAGTTAATACTCTCACTTCCCCTCTCAAAAAATACTATTAGTGACTATACTCGTTATGAGACTGACAGTGTATTGTGGAATTCTTATATTGAGATAGGACTGATAGTTGACACAGCTTTGCAAATCATAAAGCTAGGACAAATTTCTAATTTTGTTTGCTTTTATATTTGGCTAATCAAGTCCTCATACAGTTAAATCAACCACACTTACATCTTCTCTGTCTACAGAATTCTTAAAGCAAACGACTCCTAAGAGTAGACTGACATCTTGAATTCCTTATGCAAATGTTGGATTTCTTAGAAAAATAAAATGCTTTGCTCTTGCCATCAAAGGCTACTGATCATACAACACATCTGCTACATAGCTAACCTTAGCAGTTTCGTCACGGAACATTCTTGGTTACTGAATAGTTGGTTGAAGGAAGATGATTTCTACTTGATGATAGCACTAACGTAGTCAGAATAATGACTTTAAATAAATGCATTTAGGCCAGATAGATTGTATCCTAAACCATTGTCAGAACTTGCTCTAATACTTTGAACAGGCTGTCCCCATTTTGAAAAATGGGGAAAAGGGAATCCTGGAGAGTTAGAGGCCAGTTAGCCTCCTACTGAGTCCAAGACAATTTTACAACAGATTATAAAGTAATTGAAGTATCTATACTATAAAAAGGACGTCAGGTGTATGTTTTTTAAATTTCCTGTGCGCCGCCCTGGGTCCTCTGTGGAGAAGGGCGGGATATAAATGTAATAAAATGAAAAAATGATAAATGAGGTTCACTAAAAGTGAGGGCAGCTGTGTCAAGAACACATCACTAGTGCATACTGTGACAATTGAAACTGAAAAGGAGTTGGTTGCAACAAGTTTTAGTTTTAGAATTTGTGGTTTAATGGCTGCTATGTTGGAAAGCTAGATTTTGAGCCTGGTCCAAGAGTGTGGATAGGCTTTCAGATATCGTGGCTCATTCTTAACCCTACTTCCCCAATACATTATCTTCTGGCCTTATCCAATCTTTTCAGCAGGACGGTGGGAGTAAGGAAAGGATTGCTAAACAGGCCGATGAACAGTGTGTTCTGAAGGTGGTTGCTTAGCAAGTGCCTCTTATTCTCCTGGACTGCTGCTGGCAAGGGGATGATCCAAATGGGCATCCTTTGGCTGTAACCTTCCCCAGGAAGTGCTTTCAAGCCCTTCAAAAGCACACGGAAACAGCAGCTTGACAATCCCTCTTCAGCCTGAGTAAGTCCAGCTTTAGCAGCCTGTCCTACTTTGTTCATTTTGCTTTCTTTCCATTGCTGAAGGTACAGATTGGGGGGTGAACAATGGATTCATTCTTTCCCATCCTTCCTCTAGGTCAATGTCATGCAATCCTCATCGTTTATTCAACTTATAGCACAGGATAAAGGTCTCAGCTGTGTGTATGCCTTTTGTTGTGGCAAAATTGCTGCATCACTCTCTTCTAAAAAACTTAAGTTTGCTTGGAGAGATGAATACCAAATGGACATTTCTGTAATTCCCATTCTAGTGTAATATAATGAGCAAATCACAGCAAACAAATTCCCTGTGTTTCGTTTTCTTACTTTACCTAGCAAGATTCCATAAATCATTACCTTAATATGTTTCAGATGCAATTCAATGTAACCTCACATTGTGATTTGGATTTTTAGAAGTTAGCTTTCATTCTAACTTTGGCATAGAAATGTCTTTATAGATGTTAAATGGCTTTTCAGGATTTTATGTGAAGAAATCTCCAGCCCGTTCTGATTCAAAGATCATGGGTGGGTGGAGTCTACTAATGCAATCAGTGCATGTTAAGCATACATGTGCGTATCAGTGATGGGTTTCAATTTATTTTACTACCGATTCATTCATGCGCATGGGCAGAAGTGCCCGAGCGGGTAGGCGGAGCCTCCCGCCGCCGCCACTACCAGTTCGCCTGATCCAGGGCAAATTGGCAGAAACCTACCTCTGGTGTGTATATATATCTTTTAAATAAGCTTTCTACAGTCAAACACTTCAAGAAACTATCTATGTGCTTAAAATCCACATTTAAAATATATTGTTTAAAGGATCAAATATGAGTTCTATTCTCCCCATTAGAGCTATGTACATGTCCGTCTTTGCTTTTGAATCCTAAGGCTTCAAGCCAGCATGTCTAAATATGATTGGCTTTGAAGCTACCATTACACTTCTTCATTCTGTATTTTCTAGACAGTAACTCCACCCAGGGCATTAGCTTCCTATGTTTCTATTTTCTCAGTCTGCCTTTTCTAAGATCGTAAACACCTACTGTGATGTTATTCTATCTTCCATAAAATTTGAATCAATTGCAATTCACCATTTATGGGATTTTGCATTTATATCAGACCTAGGGAACAACTGGAATGTGGCCGCAATGAACTGTGAAGAGTGCCCTTAGGTTTGTCCAAGTAATACCTCTGTTGCATGAGCTGCACTGACTTCCAGTTTCTTTCTGGGTGCAATTTAAGATGCGCTGATCACTTTTAAGGCCTACATGGCAGAGGACCAGGTTATCTGCAGTACTGTCCTTCCTAAGGATAGCTACCCACCCTACCAGGATAGATAGGGTAGGCATGCCTCTTCCTTTAAACATTGCCATCCTATGGGAGCTAGGAAGTGTGCATTTTCCATGCCAGCCTCTGCCCTATGGAACACCCCTGAAGTTGTCAGTCTTCTGCCCCCCCCCCCACCTCCCCATTACCCAGCCTTCTGAAAAGAACTGAAGACCTGCTTTTCCCCTCAACCACTGGGCTAAGACAAGGTGATTGCACATTGGAAGCTTTGCCTAGTACCAAGTTTTTGTTTTTATGTTTGGATTGAATAATTTAAATATGGGATTATAATGTTGTTTTAGTTTTTGATTAGGAGCTGCCAAGAGTGTGTTGTAAGATAGGCAGCTATATAGATGTTTTAAGTACATAAATACAATTAAATAAAAAAAAATTTGAGATCATATCTTAATCACTATCATCACCACTCAGACTGTAGACAGTGCATATTCCGTACTCCCATGACTTAAGTTATCAAAATGATTGTGAATCAATCATTGATCTCTAGAGATTAAAAAAAACCTGTCTCCAGAGAATGTCAAGTTTCAGGTCTCTTATTCTTTTGTTTAAACCCTAGAGAATTCTGCCATTCTAGTTACTGCAATATCTTGCAACTTGGGCATTTCTCATCTCAGCTACCAAGGAAAGAATGAGTAGAAATCCCATGTAATATGTCTCATCTCTATTAAACAGATTCCTTCATTTCTGTCCTAAATTTTAAAAAAAAATTCTTAAGGAGAAAAGATGGAAAGATGAAGGATGCTGATGGACTCCAGTGTCATCATAAAGAGTGAGAGATTCTATAAGCACAAAGAAAGCTTCAACATTGTTAGGAAAACATCCAAAAAAAACATTGACTGAGATATGTAAATTTCTAATTAAGTATCCTTCATGCTGAGTCCTACCAGGCAGATATACAACTACCACCTCTCACTCCTATTAATGATTAATTTCCTGAAGCAAAGTAAATGCTTCAGGAAAGAGATAAAATATAAAATATAGACTAAAATATTCAGCCAATCTTTGAGTTTACATCAAATTTCATACAAAAAAGGATAAATTAATACCCTGAAATGTTCTTTGCTATATCAAACCCAAATCCAACAAGTCAACCTGATTTAAAATTTCACATAAGCAGGGAACCATGTTTGGGGATGAATGAAAGGGTAAAGGGAGATATAAACTACTATGGACATTCTAAACCACCATTACCACAATGTGATCCTAATCCAGAACTATTAAATTCTCTATAGATGTGTATGTCCAAGGGATGGCAAACGTTAAATAGCAAAATGACTGAATAAAGCTGCTTGAAGTATGAACACCTGCGGCTACCATATAAATTTCTCCTGGCTACTTGAAATAAAGCAATGTTCTTAAACAGGTTTATTAGTTTCTACTCCCTCAGTTAATAAGAAAACTACTCTGCTGCTTGGTGTTACAGCTGTTGCGACCTTCCCTACATCTGCAGCTGTTTCAAAAATATGCATGTCTGGGTTACGACTGCTGAGCTTTTAACTTCTCTATTTCCATCTGCTGGACAGGTTTATTAGTTTCTTTTATGGTAAACTCCACCCCAGGCAGGAATGAAAAGCTCAAGCTGTGATCATTTGTCACATCCCGAGTCAGGCATTCAAATAAGACCTCCTGTCCCATCTAAACTCTGAAATAGACCCCAAATAAGTGTAGTGCATGATCCAAGTTGCTAACAGTTGGAAGCACACCAACACTAGCTTCCGGAAGGAAAGGAGATGCTGAAACTAAAGGTCTTTCAGCCAGTGAATACAAGCAATTCTACTTTCTTCTCTTTTCCCCATTTCAATTGTTTACATTTCCTGCTCAGTATTCTTTTGCAATTTTTTCTTTAAAAACTCCAATTATTTAGAGCCTGCCATTGGCTTAAAAGAAAGAACTGAATGGCACAAAATCACAAAACATACTTTGGACAATATACACATAACTATATTCCTAGTACTTCTGCAAACCAACTAGAATTAAAGGAACGAAAGAAAGTTTGTTCCATTCTTTTGAGACCCACTGACAGCATTTTAAAATTTTGATATATAGTTATAAACCAGAAGTACAGTAAACTGAAACTTTTGATATGACTCGGGGTGCTCTCCAGACACTGGTCTTCTGAATGCAAGAAACTTGAGGAGACACCCATGCCTCCATGGCAGCCTTATCTCATTCACACAATGCCATTCAGCATGTGGCACATTATTTGTCATGTTGAAGAATGCAGCCAAAGGTACCAAATAGAAAAAGTATCTCTTCAGTAACTCTCATTTGCTGAAGTTACATATCACTATCTTTCTGTGCTCAGATGCAATGGAAGTTTCTGTTAATTGAAATGGAGTTGCTGCTATTCAAATTTCACACACATCTCTCTTGTGTGGCTGAAAACTCTTGCACAGTCATTCTTGGGTTCTGGGCCAAGTCTTCATCCATTAAACCCTCAAATAATGCTTTCAAGTGTTCTTCCTTTCACACAACATGGGAATTACTCTGGCCAAAATGCCATGGGAAAAAAATGATGCAGACAAAAAAAAAAGTACTCTGCTACTTACCCAGAAGAGTGGTCTGGATGTTAAAACAGTGGGTGATAAAGGGTGATGTAATAAATGGAAAACATAAAACATCTGTGTCATATGCCACCATGTTTTGAAACCATCTCCCTTATCCTGCATGTTATCATTCTTCTGAATGGCTTTTGTCTTAGTAAACAGAACTATTCAAATTGGATAGTTCAGACTTTAAAATATCAATGAATACTGAAGGTTCAAATATTTAAGATGAGATTCAAAAATGCTATTCAGTGGAATCTTGTTTATTGTTAGAGATAGATAAACAAACAGTTAATATTCCACCTCATAATAATCATCCTATTGCATCAGTTCAGTGCCGACCAAGTAAATTAATGCAAACAATGTTGCTTCCTCATCCCATTAAAACAATAATCCTTTATTTACTTGAAGTAAATCCATTCAACTCCCTGATCATATTTCTTTAAATTCATTCAGAGCATGTAAACAATATATTAAGAGACCTGGAAGCTCAACAGGACCAGTCTTGCTCGACTTAAGAACATTTTTCTGAACAATCAAGTCCCTTTTTTACCACAGAAGTTTACCACCGGTTCCTCCCATGCACATACACTCACTTTGTGAACTACGGTGCAACTACGGTGCATGCACTTTGCTCTCTCACACAGCTTGCAGGCATGCACATGGCTTTGTAAACATGGCTAAATAGGACGGCATAGAGCCAGGGTGGGTGGCAGGAGTGGGCCCACCCACAGGTTGCCACTACCAATTTGCCTGAATTGGTCCGAACTGGCTGAATACCATCTCTGCTTTTTACAAACCAGCAAGATACTTACATCACAGAACTGCTTCCAAATTCTAGATACCAACTTTAGCATGCATCAAAGGTCTCCCTACAGCAGTTTTGGAAGGTTGATACAAAATAGTCCCCTATGAACTGAGACTGCCTCCATGGACAAAGGATTGTTGAAACTACGCCTCATGTTCTGCTATACTGAATCCTCTCTAAAAGCTCAAGGACCCACCTTATACTTCTTATCTAGCAAATCACCCAGGAAATTCTTCTTTTTGATGTCCAGTTGTTGTTTTAGATCAATATGATTCAATCTCCTTGACCATACCTAAATTTTGTTGTACTGTCCAGTTCTCATCATGAGAGCTGAGGTGAGGCTAGCTAGCATCCTCACTGTGGATGATTCTGCCTAACTGTTTAAAAAAAGGCTATAAAAAAGCGCCCTCTACTATGAGGCAGGAGAATTGTGTGCCTCATCTAGTCTGACTTTTTAGGCATTTTATGATCGCTTGAGCAGAGTTAAGCAGAGGCTTAAAAGCCTCAGAACTCCCGAGGTAGGTGAGGCACGCAGTTCTCCTGCCTCATAGTAGAGGGCGCTCATTCTTCCTATGACTCAACAGCACCGCCGCTACCCCTCTTCCCTTTTTCTTCCCCTCTTACCTGCGATACAGTGACAATAAAGAGGGAGCACAGAGACGTACTTTCATTTCTTCATTGATTTCCCTTTTCACGGGATGAGCTGGCTTCCTGCCTTTTTTATTTTCTGGATGTCTTACTTCTTTCTCCATTTCTGCCATTTTTTATTTTATTTTTTTGTTTGATGTGCGTGTGTGTGTGTGGTGCAGGCGCATGTATGTGTATATGTGTCTACTTTGGTGGAGATGAAATAGCTAATGGTATTATTTGGGAAAAAGCTTTCAGGGGGGTAGTTGTGGAGCGGAAGGGAAGGAGGACGGGGGCGGCTTTTAGTGCTGGGCGAAAGCATCAACGGGTGTCAAAAGAGAAAACAGCTCTGGGAGGATTGGGGATGCGGTTCCAGCCCTTTTCTTGTGCTTATTTCTTGTGCGCGCGTGCAAGCAAAATATCCTCCTGGGCCAGGATCACGGCGGTGGGACAGCAACTCCTTCCACTGCTGCCACTGAGAAGTGAGTACCTGGCTGCACTGAGGAGGACAGCCATGCTGTGCAGGAGTCTCCTCAGCCCTAGACTCAGGTCAGTGCGAGCCGCAGTCCCCTTTGTGTTGGCTCAGGAAGGCGGGGAGTGGGGAGCAGCAGCAGTAGCAGCTGGTTGGGTGCAGAGAAGAAACACAAAGCCAACATGAAGGAGACCATGGTTGGCGCTGACGTGAGTCTGATGCTGAGGAGTCTCCTGCACAACGTGTCTCTCCTCCGCAGGGCAGCCAGGTACTCACTTCTCAGTGGCGGCAGCGGAAGGAGGTGCTGTCCCCACTGCCGCGATCCCGGCCCAGAAGGGATTTTTTGCTTTCAAGTGGAAGACAGAGATGAAAGAGAGAGAAAAATGAAAGAGAGCTGGAAGGAGAGAATGGGAGAGAGGGGAAAGAGAGGGAAACAAATTAGAAAGAAGGGGGAGAGGGAGAGAAAAATGAAAGAGAGCTGAAGGGAGAGAATGAGAGAGAGAGAAAAGAGAGGGAAACAAATCAGGGGGAAAGAAAGGAAGAGAAAAGAGAGAAAGAAAGGAAGAAAGAATAAAAGAAAGAAAGAAAGAAACTTTCTCAGATCTATGACAAAAGCAATGGCAAACTAGATTTCTTGCCAAGAAAACTGCAGTTTGCCAGAAGGCACAAATTGGAAGCAAGTCTGATTTAAAAAAAAAGAAATAACAGAGATAGAAAAAAATGCATCTGAAAATAAGATTATTTATAATTTTAGATAACGTATTATATTGTCAAGCTCAAAAGCTTTTGATATTTAATTGTCATCATCATCATCTCTCTCTCTCTCTCTCCTCCCCCCCCCCTCGGAGGGATTGTCGTCCCTTGTGGAAAACACAACAAGGAACTGCTTGGCTCATTGCTCCGCCACAATCTCTTTTGTTGTTGTTGTTGTTGATCACTGGTGGTCACCACATATGGCCCTCGGCAATACGCTCTTGCCCGCCACCCCTTTGAAACGCACAAGGATGACATGAAATGGCGCGGATCCTTTTATTAAAGCGCCCTTTATTACAAAGGCATTTTAATAAAAAGATTGTGATGACGTCAGTGCCTCGCCAGCCATAAACCTCACCGCATGTCACTGGTAATGTCTGTGACATTAGGGAGGCTTCAATTGTCCACTGATGCACACACCACCAAGATATTTTATCTTGTTTCATTTGCTTTGATTGCTATTTTGCTTGATGATCGTAATAAAACATACTTCTTTGTAGACATATGTGTAGCATTGTACTCCAGTTATCATTATACTGATATAATCAAGTGATAACTTGGATAACATAAATGTAAAAGCTTTTCCTATATTAATTGGCTTTCTTTCTCCACAAACATTCCATATACTGAAATATACTGCCCTTCGCACAGTCACTCATGCTCTCGTGACATCGCGACTGGACTATTGTAACTCTCTCTACATCGGGCTTCCCTTGAGGTGCACCCGGAGACTTCAGATGGTTCAGAATGCAGCCGCGCGGGCAATCTTGGGTACCTCCAGATCTGCCCACATAACTCCACTTCTGCGCGAGTTGCACTGGCTGCCTGTCGTCTTCCGGGTGCGCTTCAAGGTATTAGTCATCATTTTTAAAGCGCTCCATGGCTCGGGACCTAGCTCGGGATCTGCGGGATCGGATCCTGCCTCATACATCCTCACGGCCGATTCGCTCCCACAGAGAGGGACTTCTCTGGGTGCTGTCCACTAGACTCTGTCAGCGGGCGACGCCCAGGGGAAGGGCTCTCTCTGTGGCGGGCCCAGCCCTCTGGAACGACCTTCCCCCCGACATCAGAACAACCACGGACTTCCGCTCCTTCCGTCTGAAACTAAAAACTCATCTTTTCCGTTTGGCCGGCCTTGGGTAGCCTCTCTCTACAGGGTTTAGCTGTTTTAATTGGGTATTTTAGTAGGTTAAGGGGATTTTAGCACAGGACCAGATTTAATTTGTTTTTAATTGTATTTGTATATTTATTGTATTGTGGTTTTAGTTTTCCCTGTGCACCGCTCCGAGTCCCTACGGGGAGAGGAGCGGTCTATAAATTAAATCATTCATTCATTCATTCATAAATATATTTATATATATCTTAAATATATCCAGATAACAGCAAAAAAATTTACCCAGGTAGATTGGTTTGTTACACTAAATTAAAAACTAAGGCACTGTGATCTCTCAAAGGCCAAAATAATTACTGTGAGCACGAGCTCTTGCAATCATACATTTACTTTACTAAAAACTTAAAAAACTTAAAACTAACTATAAGGAAAATGATGCATAAAGAGATAGCAGCTGTGTTATATAAACTGAGAGGCAAGTTTTATATTTTTAAGAGAGTATTTTAAAATGGCATCAGAAAAAATACAGATTCTGCCCACTTACTTCCTTAATCTAGCTATAATTTATGAGCAAAATTGAGGTACTGGCAATAGAGTATCTTTTGCACTACTTGCTGTTTTATTGATAAATAAATGTGGATATTGTTACTCCAATCATACTTTTGTTTCTGAAATGTATATTACTAGCTCTCAAAATGCATTGTGTTTTGGCAGAAAAGGTTTTTTGTTTTTTAAGTACATCCCTTGCTTGTGTGAGCAGTATGCAGAAAGCCAGAGTTCGAACAGATTTCAATACCAACTAATGAATAGTACCTGTGATTCATGAGTAATCCAGGCTCCTTCCGGATGAGTCTTTTATGGTGCAATAGCTCCGCCTTGGTAATAATTTTACCACAGAACAGATGTCATCATTCATTTGTAACCTCCACTTGTTGTCCCACCCCTTCTTTGGTCTTTTTCCCCCCTTGACCTTTTTACAACAAAATCCATTAAAATGGAAAACAGGACTCTCCACACAATGTCTTTTGACTGGTAGTATTAGAAGCAATCCCTCTGGAGAATCACAACCTTCCACCTTAATGAGTTTCACCTCTGCAAAAGTCAGGGGTTTATGTAAGACTTTCCCATAGCACATTTAACTATCTCCCAACACTGTTTGTTTACACCTTGGTCATGTATTGTTAAGAGTTCAGATGTTATGCTAAAATTATTTTTGGCTTTCTTCTCAGAGACGGAAGAAGCCAGGTACATTAATTTGGACATTCTACCCCCACCCTCTAAGATTTTGCTGAAAAATAAGTGTGCTGAATGATAAATATTTGCTCTGTCTCTCTGCTCTCACCCCCCTTCCCCACAAATCAGGATACACAAAACAGCTTCATGGTTGCAAAAATCAATACCATTAAAACTAAAAAAAAAATCTTCTCTATATAACAACCTTTGTAAAGAAAAAATAGACCCATCAACATTTGACAAGATGCAGGGTTCAACTGGTTATATATCAACTATGAACCCTTTCTGGAGAAATTGCATAGTACCAAAACATACAGAAACATGAGCGGAAAACAAATGAAGTAATGCTATTAACTCTCTATGATAATGTTTCTCAACTTTGGCAGCTTGAAGTTGTATTGATTTCAGCTTCCAGACTTCCCCAGCCATCCACACATTTTCAGGATGCCAAGGCTGAGCAGCTCTGCTCTGTAGGCTCCAAATACATCTTCATAATTCAAAGAGTTCAAAGATTTAAAATTTCTACCTTAGGAAAGGCTGAATATTAAGATGTCCACAAATTATGAGAAAGTAAAGGAAGATTTATTCTCTGCACCTGCAATTCAGAAGGCTACCTGTGATGCTGCAAATAATTTCTGAATTCCAGAACTTTCTTTTTTTTTGTATTGAAAAAGTTTTATTGGTTTTACATTTTTTCTATAGGGTAGGGTAAGGGATACAAAGAAATTTTGAGAGCATTCACGTCAGAGTCGTCGGCCCTTCCGAGACCTCAAAATACACAATAAAAAGATAACAGAAAAAAAACATTTTTCATAACACTACAAGGTAAAAGCAAGTACATATACCTAAATTCTCAATTCCATGCTGTCAGACATTTACAAAAAATCCAGATACAGATATTATGCAAGATTGTTCAGAAAAATCAAGGCAAAGTTATTTTTTCGATCTAAGTCTCTTGGCTATTGTATCTTCTTTTTCTCCTCCCTGGCCCCGAGCGGGCGGGGCCGTGGCCCCCTCCGTCCCCCCTGGATCTTCCCCCAGGGCAGAGGAATATTTTTTAAGAAAGGCTTCCGCCTCAGCAACTGTTTTAATCCTCACTCTTCCTCCTTCCCAGAACACCAGCATCCCTTCGGGTGTCACCCACTTGAACCAAATCCCATAATCAAATAAAATTTTAGACAAGAAGGAAAATTTCCTCCTTGCTTCTCGAATTTTTCTAGGAATCTGCTTCAAGATAGTGACCGATTTTTGTTGGTAAATTAAAGGGTTCTCTCTCTGCGTCCTCAGGATTTCCTCTCTGGTTGACCTTCTAACAAATTTCACATGTATCTCTCTAGGCACTTCATTTATCCTGGCATATGCTGAGTTAATTCTATAGGCTAGGTCAATGTCCCCCCTGATCTCATCTTTAGGTTTTTGTAAATAGTCTGCTAAAATTGTACTCATGAGATCAGGAAGGCATTCACCAGATTCCTCAAGAACGTTCTGAAATCTCAAAAAATATGTCATTCTTTCCATATCAATCCTAGACACATGCCCTTCTATTTCCCCAACCTCTTTAGTAACATTTTTAATCTCTCCCTTAACCCCCACCAACCCCCCTTCCAATTCTTCAGTCTTCTGTGTGTTCTCCAGAAGGTGGGGATAGCATCCATGAATGGGTTAACACCGTCCGCTCTCTGATTGGACTGAGTCTGTTTAATATTAAATTAGGGGCCCTATATAAGCCCCCTCCACTGGACTCCTCCCAGCTTCCGACTCAGTCCACTCTGGGACGTGAAGCTATCCAAAACGGTTGAGTACTTTGACTTTTGGCCTTTTTAGAAAGGTATTATTGATAGAGGAGAAGAAAAAAAAGGACTGCTTGTCCCAACGATCCGAAAAACTACTGCTGGCAGAGGCCGTGTTGGGGTGGCCTCACCCAGGCACCTTGGTGGTGGCAAGACCCGGGCCGCAGGGGTCTCAGATTGGCAAAAAAACCACACGGCCGGTATTTTCAGGACCCAGGGGCTCCCGGTAGCCGAGCGGCCTGACTAGCGCTTCTTTTGTACCTCAGAAGGGCCTGAAGCTTGTGCGCGATCGGAAGGGTGAGCCGGGTGCGTTCGGAGACGCCTGTGGCCACCGAAGGAGAGCGGCTGTGTCTCTGTGTAAAAAGACGGGTCGGCGAAGCGTTGGGTCCGATTTCGCTGACCGCTCACTGGGCGAGGCTGCGGGTGAGCTATAGCCTAACGGCTTTTCCCGCCGGGCGCCATTTTGGGTCCACTCGCGCCGACAGACATTTTGAGTGGGTGTTACAGACGGCCGCCATCTTGAGAAGGACTCTGTCAAGCGGCGGACACCATTTTTAGGAGGACCATCACTGCCGGCCGCCATTTTGGGTGCCCCGCTCACTTCCGGCCGCCATTTTGAACCGCTCTTCTCTGTTCCGGGCGCCATTTTGTTGTGTCGTTTCGGACGAGCCTCATTGCGAAACGCGTGCTGATGGCTGAGAACGGGAGAGTAGCCTCGGAGCCTACAGCCGAGCCGCAGCCTGCGCAAAACCTGGTGCCTAGCATGGACGCTCTCCAGCAATCCACCCCACTGGGGGTGCAATCAGGGGCTAGGCTCAGAGAAAATTCCAGGGACTCAAGCAAGTCCCAAAAAGATAGCAAGGGGGAAAAGTCAAAGAAGCCTTCTAAGGCTAAGGCTAAGACCAAACACTTGAATACCAGTGAGCTCCAGGCCCAGCTCCCTCATGCTTCTCCGACCGTACGGGCCCTTGCGGTTCCCTCCCCAGGTCGGGACTTGAACTCTGGGCCCTTTAGCCCCCTGCTTACAATTGATACGTCGGGATTATGGGGCTCTGCCTCTCGTTCTCCTTCTGTGGGTCCCCCGGGGTCATCAAACAGGGGGCCTGAGGCTTTCTATGCCCCGCCTGGGGTGGCACCGCCAATGGATTGGCAGGCCTATGGAGCGCTCAACCACCGACCCGCAGCTCCAGCCGCGCCTTATTTCCAGGACATTATTTCCGAGGCCATAAGGCAGGGCATATCGGCCGGCCTGCAGGAGCGTGCCCCGCAACCCACGGCACCGGCCAGAGCTATTGCCCAGATCCCTGTGGAGGGGCAACAACTTTCGGGGGAAGCTCCGACTGACGAACTACAAAGCCCCTCTCTGGGGTCGGAGGATGGTGATTTTAGGGAGGTCAGTCTCTCAGATGATGAGGGTGCCCCACAAGATAAGCCAAAAAAGGTGGGCCTCTTCCCCCCCGAGCTTTTCACCCCTCTTCTGGCAAAAGCCAAGGTAGCCTCCGCCATTGAAACTCCAGCGGGGAGTACCACTGCCCCGACGCCATCCACCTCCAAGAGTGCTTGGTTCCGCGAACACCCAAGGCGTACGGAGGCTATTCCTATCCCCCAGTTGTTCCTGGACGCTGTGCAAAGGCAATGGGGTGCTCCGACAGCGGGCCCGGCTCCATCTGTCTCTGATAAGCGGCTGTATAATGTGGACGAGTCTCTGGACAAACTACTCCTGTGGCCGTCCGTGGACTCGCCTATTTCGACACTGCAATCTGCCACAAACCTGCCGGGCTCCCAGGAAGAAGTCCTCAAACCTGAGGACAAGAGGGCGGACCAGACATTGCAGAGGGGGCACCAGGCGGCGGCCTGGGCCGTGCGCGCTGCCACAGCGGCCTCCTTCTTCTCAAGGTCCAGCCTCACCTGGTTACAACAGCTCCAGGCGAGGATCCCTGCTGACGATGTGAGGGCGCACCAGGACCTTAACAAGGTCATCGCGGCGACTCAATTTTCATCAGATGCGACGCTGAGCGCGACGAAGTTCGCTGCGCGCGCCATGACATCCTCTGTGGCGTCCCGTAGACTGCTCTGGCTTAGGCAGTGGCAAGCCGATGTCCGTCACAAATGGAAGCTGGCGACAGGGCCTTTCCAAGGGAGCCACTTGTTTGGGGATTCCCTCACCCCGCTGCTCATTGAAGGGAGGGATAAACGTAAGGTCCTTCCCTCTACCCTGAGGAGAGGCTTCCCTCGGGCGGGTCCCTACAACAGGAGGCAATCATTTAGACCTCAGGAGTATAACGGCTACCCCCGGGCTTATGATTATAATCAAGGGGGCTTTAGGTCCCAGGGCAACTTTGGCTTTCGCCAACGCCCTCAGCCTTTTAGGTCTCAACGAGGTCAACAGAATAGGCGGCCCTTTCGAGGGGGGGGGAACCGGTTTGGTCGCCGATGATAACTTACATCGGTTCCCCATTGGAGGCCGGTTGCTGCACTTTGCAGCTCAATGGGATCTCACCACGTCTGACGTCTGGGTGAGAGATACAGTTCGCTTTGGGCTTTCCCTGGAGTTTATTGCTTCCCCTCCCTCCTTCTTTATACGTTCCCCTGTTTCTGGGGACCCTCGGAGACGCCGGTTGATGCAGGAGGCGATTCACCACCTCTTGGAGATCCAAGCTATACAAGTGGTGCCAAAAGGCCAGCAACGCCTGGGTTTCTATTCAACCCTTTTTGTGATACCAAAGGTTTCTGGTGGTTGGCGGGCCATTCTAAACTTAAAGATGTTAAACAAGTTTCTCAAGTTTAGACGTTTTAAAATGCACTCTTTGCTTACTATTTTGGAATGTCTGCGGGGGGGTGATTTTTTGGCCTCTGTGGACCTCACAGAGGCCTACTTGCATGTCCCTATTCATGTTGATCATCGCTGTTATTTACGCTTTTGTTATGCTTCGGTTCACTATCAATATAGGGCCTTGCCCTTTGGCCTTTCGTCGGCTCCACGTGTTTTTACTAAACTGTTGGCCGTCGTAGCAGCACACCTGCGTCATGTCCCTGTCCGGGTGCATTGTTATCTTGATGATATCTTAGTGCAGTCCACTTCGCTGGAGTCGGCCAGGGCGGATTTGCAGATCACCTTGGACACCCTGAGGGCCCATGGCTTTTCGGTCAACTTTCCCAAAAGCCACCTCACCCCCACATCTCGCATTTTGCATTTGGGTACCTGGATCGACACTGTACAGGAGAAAGTGTTTCTGTCCGACGACCGTAAGGTGACCCTGAGGGGTCTGGTGTTACAGGTCTGGAGGGATGGTAGGCCCTCGCTCGCCACGCTGTCCCGGCTATTGGGGTTGATGGTATCCACCTTTTACATTGTCCCTTGGGCGAGATTACACTCTAGGGAGCTACAATGGTTCATGGCCCCCTTTCAAAGGGCGGAATCTAGCACGTCTCTCAGGCGGGTAGCATTGCCTGAGGTGGTGAGAGCCTCCCTTCGGTGGTGGATGTCTTCGGCCATTGATAAAGGGTCGTCCTTTCGGGTGGCTGATAGGATCGTCATCACTACAGATGCAAGCCTCACCGGCTGGGGGGCTCACTTAGACACATATATGGGACAGGGCCTGTGGAATCGCGCTGAGACCTCCCTGAGCATAAATATGTTAGAACTCAGGGCCATTCGACTGGCCCTGCGCCATTTCGAGGCACTAGTGCGAGGGTGTCACGTCCTGATTCTTACAGACAACATGACTGCAAAGGCGCATATAAATAGACAGGGGGGGTCAAGATCCCGGCAACTCATGCATGAGGCAAGATTACTGGGCACCTGGGCCGAGGCGAGGTTGCTCTCACTGACTGCGGAGCACATCTCGGGGGTGGACAATGTGCAGGCGGACTGGCTCAGCAGGTCAGTGGTCGACCCAGCTGAGTGGCAATTACATCCTTCTCTCTTCCAGGGCATTACCAGGAGGTTCGGTGTTCCGGTGATCGACCTGTTTGCCACCCCGGACAACAGTCAGCTGCCCAGATTTCTCTCTCGGTTCCGCTCACCGGGGGCGGAAGGGGTGGACGCTCTTCGCCATCCTTGGCCACGGGGGCTCCTCTATGCCTTCCCCCCCACTGCGCTTCTGCCCAGGGTTGTCAGGCGCATCATGTATCTCAAGGCGGACATTGTGCTGGTGGCCCCATACTGGCCGAGACGGCCATGGTTTGCGGACCTCCGGGCGTTGTCAGTGGCCCCGCCTTGGAGGATTCCACCAGAGCGGATCTCTCTGTGGCAGGGAGCCCTTCAGCACCCGGAGCCACAGTGGTTACAACTGACCGTGTGGCGGTTGAACGGGGGAATTTAGTGCGGGGACTTTTTTCTGACAGAGTCGTGGACACTATTCAAGCCGCCCGTCGGCCCTCGACGATTCGCATATACAACGCCACATGGCGTGCTTTTTGTGGGTGGTGTGATACACGTGCAGTTGACCCACGGGGGGCTTCCATTCCCCAGGTGCTGGATTTCCTGCAAGCCGGGTTCGATAGGGGGCTGTCCCCCAACACACTCAGGCGGCAGGTGGCGGCTCTATCTTCCGTCCTTGCCTGGGATACGGGGTTGTCCCTGGCCCAACATACCACAGTTAAAAGGTTCTTGAAGGGAGCAAAGAATCTCAGGCCAACGGTGGTGCATAGATACCCCTCATGGGAGTTACAAACGGTTCTGGGGGCACTTACCGGGGCCCCCTTTGAGCCGTTACTCACCATCCCGGTGGAATACCTGACGTTGAAGGTGGTGTTTCTGGTGGCGGTGACCTCTGCCAGAAGAATCTCAGAGTTACAGGCCCTATCGGTGCGGGAGGACCTGTGCAGGTTTTTTGAGGATAGGGTGGTGCTTAGGCTGGACCCTGCGTTTACCCCAAAGGTTGGTTCCTGGTTCCATAGGTCCCAGGAGATTGTCCTGCCTACTTTCTGTCCGGACCAAGGGGATTCCCTGGGGCAACAGGGGCATGCTCTGGATGTCAGACGGGCCCTAAAAACATACATTGACAGGACCGGGGAGTTTCGGAGATCTGAATCTCTTTTTGTAGCATTCCAGGGACAGGCCGTGGGCCGAAAAGTTTCCATTTCTACCATTGGCAGGTGGATCAGGTCCTGTATTGCAAGGGCTTACCTGGTATCAGACTTGCCAGTTCCACCTGGGATCACCGCGCATTCCACCAGAAGTGCGTCCACGTCCGCGGCCTGGGCCGCGCAGGCATCGGTGGCGGAAATTTGCAGGGCGGCCACGTGGTCGTCGCCTTCTCCCTTCATCCAACACTACAGGTTGGACAAGTTTGCAGCTGCGGAGGCTGATTTTGGCCGCAGGGTTCTACAATCTTTATACATGGAACGTGATGGGGATCAGTAAGTTTTCCCACCCTTTTGGACAATCCAGCTTGGGTATGTCCCATTCATGGATGCTATCCCCACCTTCTGGAGAAAGAGCGTTGGTACTTACCTGATACGCCTCTTCTCAGAAGGTGGGGATAGCATCCGGCCACACCCTTATTCTTGGGCGGTTCCATGTTTTTCTAGATGAGTGTTTTGAGTTTTGTGTTCAATAAACGTTTTGGTTACTTGGTTTTGGATAAGCTTGGAGTCTGTGTGTAATTCTCTTCGTCGAAAGCTGGGAGGAGTCCAGTGGAGGGGGCTTATATAGGGCCCCTAATTTAATATTAAACAGACTCAGTCCAATCAGAGAGCGGACGGTGTTAACCCATTCATGGATGCTATCCCCACCTTCTGAGAAGAGGCGTATCAGGTAAGTACCAACGCTCTTTTTCCAGCACCTGCTTCCTTGTGTCCAATAGCTCCTTCTTGAAATTGATGTTTTCAGCCCTCTGGGCCTGAATTTCGTTTACCAAAGTTTGTATAACAGTTTCAAGAGAAGCCATCCGTTGTTCTAAGCTTGCCAGTGCTGTTTCTTGAGCCATGATTAACTATTAAAGTCAATGCCAGCCAAAATGGCGTTTTCAGGGTGGGGTTGGTGAGACTAACCGGGAGCCAAAAGTTCAGATCAAGGTTGAAACGTTGTAAAATTCAGGAACCAAGAGAGAGACAATTTTCCAGCTCAATAGTTATAATAACGAAGGTAGTCCAGAAAGGAATCACAAATCCAACAAGAAAAAAATTCTTCATTAAAATCCAGAGAGAGTCCCACTTGTAAAGAGACGCTGGGAATTTTCCATAGTTAAAATAGTCAGGCAGGAACAAAGAAAAGCCACTTTCCACCGCCCATCTCAGAGCCCAGAGGAGAGAGTAGAAAAATAAATTTTTTTTAACCAGCCAGACCTAGACACAATGTTGCAAGTAGCCGCATACCACTTTCCCTTGTTAGAGACAGTCCGGATTTAAGATTTCCGCTTTCTCTTCCAGAGAAACCATTTTCAAGTGCCGCTTAAGTCCGAGGGTTTTTTTTTGAAAACAAACACCCCCCTCCCAGTCCATTCAGCCCGGCTGGCAGCAAGGAAAAAAAAAAGTCTTTTTTAAAACTCACTCTCCCTCGCAGCTGAAGCCTCGGCAGCCTTCCGATCTCTTCCGCTCAGCCCTCTTCATTAAAGTGAATGGCGCCGACAGCCGTTGGCGAAGGGAGAACCCCCCGCAGCATGTTCCTCCTCACCTAGGTCGCGGAGGGGATCGCTCTCCCCACCGCCGTGAGGAGAAACGTCTCCTCCGAGCCGACCCTACGGGAGACCTTCGGTAACCGGATGTCTCGCCCCCGTGGGGGGGCAGAAAAGGCAACAAAGCGGCGAGCGAGCCCCAGGCTCGCCCGTCGCCGCTGGAGCCGGAACCGGAATTCCAGAACTTTCATTCACCCTTTAAAAGCCTGTCCGGAGCACTAGACATCCTTCCTGAGTAACATTCAATAATGTAGTTTTAGAAGGTTGGCCTGGTTAGTACTTGGATAGACAAGAACATTGAAAAAACACCCCAGAAGATGGCCAGGGTGAACCACTAATTATTTGTAAGAAAACTATATGGAGGTACCATGTTTCTGCAAAAATAAGGCAGGGTCTTATTTTCTTCTGACCCCTGAAATAAGTGTTTGAGCTTATTTTCGGGGAGGTATTATTATTTTTGAGGTGCAGAAGACCTCCTAACTTCAGCCCGTGGCCCATAGATCAGCTGATTCAGAGAGGGCCGAAAGTTCTGTCTCTGTTTCTGGCACACTCTTGCCAGCCCTAGCATCACTGGGCCTGCCGCTCTTTTTGTGGCTGCCACTAGGAGAAGGGACACGTGAGCAGCCGTCACAAGGCCGTTCTACATGGATGGCAGATGCATGTGGGGCACTTGGGGCATGTTCCTCCCTTTCTCCCTAGGGAATGGTGGGGACCGGCTGTGTATGTGTTTAAACATTTTAGGGGGGGGGGTCTTATTTTAGCACATGCGCTCAAAAGCCCGGTTGGGTTTATTATCCGGGGAGGTGAACGAGGGTAATTATACTCTAGTTATATGCGAGACCGCGTCCTGCCCCATACATTTCTTAGACCGATACACTCCCACAGAGAGGGCCTTCTCAGGGTGCCGTCGGCTGGACAATGCCGACTGGCGACACCCAGGGGAAGAGCCTTCTCTGTGGCGGGCCCAGCCCTTTGGAACGACCTACCCCCTGAATTACGCACCATCACCGATCTCTGCCTCTTCCACCAATGTCTAAAGACATACCTTTTCCAACAAGCCGGCCTAGCCTAACCTCCCACGGGGACTTTTTAGAAAGTTTTAAATTGGGTATTTTAAAATTTGGTTTTTAGCATAGGATTAGGAGAGTTTAATATTTATTTTAATTATGTATTTATTTTTGTATGTTTTTAAATTTCCTGTGCGCCGCCCTGGGTCCTTTGTGGAGAAGGGCGGGATATAAATATAAATAAATTCAAATTCAAAATTCAAATTAAATACCACTAGTGGAGCCCAATTAAAACAGCACTTTACTTTTGTAGATGTCACTATCATAGAAGAAAGCCAGAGATCCTGTATCTACTCTAAAGAAGTATTCATTAGTATAAAAAAGCTTTTTTAATATAGTATCTCTAAATTATAGAAATTATATAGTAATATTTTAATGGGTGTGAAGGTTTGAGGGGGAGAGTATTGCCACATTCATTGCTTCAATGATATCTTTTAAACTGAGCATTTGTGTTCCCAGTAGCACAGTAATTTCACTTTCCACATGGATTCCCACAGTTATTCCACTTTGCACAGTAATTTCACTTTCCACATACATGTTTCACAAAAACAAATTTCAACAAATGACTGTTGAACAAATGTTAAGTACCCAGGGCTGCCCTTTGGACAGGACGGGTCATTTTATAATCAGCGAACAAATAGTGTATTTTGAAACTTCATTTTACATGCCAAAATTTGCCTCTGTACAGCTAGAATGGTCACCTAAAGCAGTGACTAAGCTCCTAAGGCAGGGGTCTCCAACTTTTGCAACTTTAAGTCTGAAGGACTTCAGCTCCCAGACTTCTCCAGCCAGCTCACGGCTTTAAAATAAAAAAAAGCGAGGAGAGGGCGAGCTAAATCGAGGCTGTTGTTTTTTTTTAAGCGCTCTCCTTATAGCAGGGGTCCCCAACCTTGGCAACTTTAAGTCTGAAGGACTTCAGCTCCAGCAAAGCTGGCTGGAGAATTCTGGGAGCTAAAGTTCTTCAGACTTAAAGTTGCAAAGGTTGGAGACCCCTGTCCTAAGGGATCAAAGCTACATCAATATTCAACTTAAGAATTCAACCCAACAATAGATTTCTATTAAAATCAGCACTTCTTTATTTCTAAGTAACAAGACTTATGTGAATGGAGAGCAATCATTGCAGACTCCTGTTTTAAAATTCACCATTATATGTTTTGAGCACCTATATTTGTCTTTTTTATTTAATTATAACATTATCGGGAGTGACATATTGACCTGTGTAGCATTGAAAATAGCAGTGCATGCTGTGCCACACAACAATGCTTTCAGTGATTTGAAAATGACCTTGCAATCATTCCATTAATTAATTCATCACACTGTAATCCTTTAACTTCTGATAATTTAATAAAATGCTACAAAAATAAATGAAGAGGATGAAAAAATTATCAGCCATTGAATGGCTTATTTTTGTTGCTTGCTTGTTACAGGGTACTGCGTCTGTGCTACATAAATGACTGTTATATATTTATTAGATTTTTATCCCATCTGCTTTCATTACTGTATAAGTAGCTTAAAATACAATAACCCTGTTAAGGTAGATTGAGCTGAAAGTGTGTGACTGATCCAAAGTCACCCAGCTGGCTTTCAGACCTAAGACAGGACTAGAACTCACAATCTCCTGATTTCCAGGCCAGCATTTTAAACAACCAGACCAGTGGTGGGTTGCAAGCGGTATGCCCCAGTATGGGTGTACTGAAGCCAGCCCGGAGTACCAAATACTGTTCCAATACGGTGTTCCGGAGGGCCCGCCCAAGCTCCTTACCAGTGCTTTATGCTTTTTGCACTTCCATGCATGCGCATGACATGTACAGCACCTGTGTGATGCCCCACTGAGCAGCTGAAGTGTCATGGAGGTTTGCAGAAGCATCACTGACTGGCAGAACACGTGTGTTGCACGTGTGTGCGCACGCATCAGGCGCGTGCATGTGGGTGATGCCGGGGTTGTTCCAAACGTACCAGTTGGAATGGAATCCAGAACCCATCAATGAACCAGACCAAACTGGGTTTATTATATTACCATGAAATTTCAGTCTTATTCCAAATATCCAAATATTAACACCACCTTTTGCTCAGTCAGTGACTAACTGTGGAATAATAATAATCAGTAAAGAAAATAAAGCTTTGGTAAGCTGCAAAAAAGTTTCAGACGGTAGTGATTTCACTGTGATATTTATCTCTCAGAGCAATAATGCTTCCCTGGCTCACCTCCCTTCCTTTAAATGCCAGCTTCTTTTACAGTCCCCATCCCCATCACCTTTTCAGACTGGGAATCGTGAATAGCCAAATAGGAGCAACAGAAAGATATCTAGAAGAAAACAACATTAACACCAAAGTCTGCTGCCTCTAATAATACCGTAAGAGCAAAAGCATCAAAAGAAAGTCAAAAGGCCTTTTCATGCTCCCTGAGAATAAAGCAGAAAACAGATGCTTCATCTATGGAGGAGGAATCCCTCTGAGAAATTGTTAAGGCAGATTTTTGCACAGTATTAGAATAGCATTCAACTAATACACCGAGACAGGAAATAATGTGTAGATTTTACAGCAATGTAGAACCCTATGCTGCCCAGAGGTGGTATTCAGCCTGAACTGGTAGCAGGCGCTATGCTGTCCTATATAGGCATGTTTTGAGGCCGGGCGCATGCGCTGAAGGTGTGTGCATGAGCAAAGCACGTGTGCAGAAGCTTGGGTGCATACATCGAAGGTGCACGTGTACGCCAAACTAGTGGTAACAAAATGTAAACCCCACCGCTGCTGCCGCCGCCACCTAAACCTCTAGTAGAAACTATCCCTTTGTTGAGACAGCTGATAGGGAAATTGAAAGATTCAGTTTCCATGCTACACTAGCTGCAACCATGAATTAATCACATTGGTTATGATCAACTAATAAACAAACACTATCACCCCAAACATGAGCCAACATCCCCTAGACCTGGCACAATGTTCCCTAAGAGATAGTCATTATCTCTGTTCCTTCTCTGCTCACCTTCCACTGTGTTTCACTGGCAAGATTTTTTTGATACAGTAATCTAACCTGTGTGTGTTTTTAAAATGATGTTATTGTTTTTACATTTCAAAATACATTATTGCTGATTTGCAATAGTGTGATGAAGCAAGAAGCCTGGAGGATAGAACTCCAGCATTTCCACAGAAGAAACCATGCTACTATTTGCCAAAACAATACTTTCTAGTGTTTGCATGCTGGAAATCTAGGCAACTACTGTATACTGTATTACTTGGAAGGAAGGCTGGGTGGACTAGTGGCTGATCCAAGAATATGTTGTCATGATTTTACGACTCTCTCCCCATACCTGCTTACAAATCAATACAGCTGCTCCCTTAGCACTTGGTCAAGTGCTTTGAATCTTGTTTTGACACAGAAAACTGTCATTACATGTATTTTTCATGTAACATGTTATTTATTTCATTTATTTATTTAATTGATATGCTGCCTACCTCCACGACTGGGCAAGTCTTGTGGGGGCACTATTGGTTGGTAGCTTGTATTCTTTGTCCTGTTACGAAGTAAATCATTCCCTATATGAAACCATCAGGATCTCCTTTGAGGGTAAACTACCCACCTTGTCCAACTAGCTCTTGATGGTGAAATTCCCATTCAGAGAACCATCAAGGGGAGTGTTTGTAAGCTGGAATGCAATTTGGACAGTGCTTCACAGCTATTCCTTTGGCTGCTTTGTGACCCTCCCCCTATTCTGCCCACCAAAACCAGCTGGATGATTAGTACACTTGAGGATCAGCTGTCATAGAAATAGTACGGACAGTCTCATGCATGTTCCTCTTGTCCTTAAGTGTATGCAAGCTGTCACAAGGGATTATGTCAATCAGCAGCAAGCTATATAGATTGAACTCTTTCATAGAGATAATAAACCATAAATGACTAATGCAGGCATGTGTGGACAAGGCTCATAGTAAAAGATGTGCCTAACGATTTGCAAGGTAGAAAGTCAGGAGGGTTCATAATTCAATGGTATGACACATACGTTGCCACAGATTCAAACACTAGCTACTCAGTGGGTATTAGGGGGATATAAAAGCTCCCTGCCTTCAGCTCCAGAAAGATCCAGAGCAGACACGTTATCAGAATTATTTATATAAAGAATAAATTATTTATTTATTAAAATGATGCCTGTGTTCATACATTATAAAGTGTATTTGATTTTGGCTTAGCATGCTGTCTGAAAATGATCTTTGCAACTTGTTTTATAATTTGGCATGTTGAATGAACACAACGAACAATAACATATATAGCTGCAATACTAGACTTGGACCAACTAGTCATTCAAGCAAACTCTCAAAAATAAAAACATGTGGCTTTAATTTGCCTTTAGGTTCCAAGATAAGGCAGACTCCTTTATGAAGATTTTCAAATTATCTACTTCTTTGGGTTTTTTTTAAAACTCTTTTGATCAGTAGAGCTGCTAATAAATTTTACAGGAACTTTTTTTTTTCTTCCTTGTACTGGACATGAACATGAAATCTGAAAATCTCCAGCAGGACAGTCAAAGTCTGAACTCAAGAGGAAAATTCAAGAGCGAAGGTGAATTATCACTTTAATTTTCCTAATAAAACTGGCTGTACATAGAAGGGTCTTCCCACTCCTTTGAAAAAGTATTTCAGCATGTTCCACGATTCTTATCAGTATCCACACGGAAAACTTCCATTGGCTTGGCTGCTCTAGAAGGATGAGAAATAAAATAATCCTATTTCTCATGAATCAACCCAAGGGGGATATAATTAACAAAATGAGATCTAGTTCAAAGCAGAATACCACAAACAGTTTAGAGATGTCTCTGCACAACATCCCTTAGACCGATACGCTCCCACAGAGAGGGCCTTCTCAGGGTGTCGTCGGCCGGACAATGCCGTCTGGCGACACCCAGGGGAAGAGCCTTCTCTGTGGCGGGCCCTGCCCTTTGGAACGACCTACCCCCTGAACTCCGGACCATCACCTCTTCCGCCAATGTCTAAAGACATACTTTTTTCATCAAGCCGGCCTAGCCTAACCTCCCATGGGGACTTTTAGAAAAGTTTTAAATTGGGTTTTTAATAATTGGTTTTAGCATAGGATCGGGATTATTTAATATATATTTTAAATTATTTATCTATTTTGTATTTTGTATATTTTTTAAATTTCCTGTGCGCCGCCCTGGGTCCTCTGCGGAGAAGGGCGGGATATAAATGTAATAAAATATAAAAATATAAATATAAATACAACTCACCTCCCCACTCATGTGCGTGCATCTCCTGCATGTGCCCCGCCCCCTGCACATGTGCAGCAGAGACCCAAAAATCAGCTGACCGGTGGGAGGCACATACACATGCACAGTGGAGCTGAGCTGAGGCAACAGCTCGTGTGCGTGCAGAGAGGGCTCCGTGTGCCACTTGGCTAGAGCAATAGTGGACCTTAATTGAGTTTATTGTCAGCTTCCCCAAGTTTAACAGAATCTTGCAAGACTGAAGATACCACAGAGAGTGTTCAATTTTGCACAAGAAACCATCAGTTGCCCTCTGACACCACTGGATGACATTGCCAGATCTCGCTGTTTTAGCAGAGTAAGGAAGATACTCAGAGATGATTCACACCCTGGTCAGTGTTTCTTTGCACTTCTACCATTGGGCAGAAGATATCAAAGTATATCCCGCCAAACAAATAGGTTTAAAGATAGTGTCTATCCTTCGGCTGTCAGACTTTTAAATACAACCACAATCACTTCATGCACATGCTAGTTTTTTTCTTTTTCTTTCTTTTTTCGTTTCTGTTATAATTTTGCACCAGTGAGGTTAAAACCAAGTTTGTTGTATTTATTTTGTACAATGACAATAAAGATTATACTTATACCACAATCACTTTTAACCGCCTGATCAATTAGGGTGAGTCCTTCCTAAGTTTCTTCCTCTGACCATTAAAAACTAAGGGTTCCTACCTCCCTTGTCTGATCATTTCCTAGGCAGCAACTATCTCTTTTCCTTATCCCTCAAGGTCATTCCTACATACCATAACATTTATCCAGGAGGCCATCAAATCAACCCAGTGTATTACATGCTCCAAGTCATTTTCTAGTCAAGTGTTATAGCAATTGTCAAAAGACACCAGCAAAGCTTCTAGGCCTACAAATTCCTGTCTGCGTTTTTATGAAGGGTTGTTTAGAAGAAATGAGCTGAGTCATGCATATCAGCCAAGATTTCAATACTGATTACAAGTTTCTTTAACACAGAGTTCACTAAAGATGGGATATGATGCATTCTTATTGGGTAAGTAAATAGATATCATATTTGTACAAATTATCCGACCTAATTTCTTGGGAATTGAACATATTAAAAGTTCACTTTTTTTAAAATGGAAAGGAACAAAATGGCCAGCATTGCAGAAGACCCACACATCTGTTTCCTCTCATATTTTCTTGCTTTTTGTTGAGTTTTAATTTTGTTATGGATTCAATCAAATAAGAGAGCAAATCAAGTGCTTTGAAATGGTTAAAGCATCTGGACCATGTTGATCTGTTAGAACAAGTTGAAGATATCTCCACTATTGCAAATTGGGAAGACAAAATTCAATCTGAAGTCTTTCCCCACCTTATTGTTCAACAGTCTCCCTGCTGAAGAAGACACATGATCTCAGATTTGATGTTAAGGATACCTCTGATAATTATTTTGAGTCCCTCAAAAATCATGACAAGTCTTGTCAGATACAGGCAATTCAAAATTCATATCTGATTTTGGTCAACCATGCAGTCTCAATCACACTGGAAATCTGCCTCTACTGGTTGACTAGTCATGGTTGACTAGAACCAGATATGAAGAAAGTAGTTTACTGTACTGTGTTGTTGAAATAAGGGAATATGCCTCTCTTTGATCCTATGAGATTAATCTCTTCTTCCTTTATAGAAATCCTGTACATTTATGATTGTCTTGAGGAAAGCATCTTGTTCTTATCTCCATGGAGACCAAGAGGCATCATGAACAAGTGCCAAGAATCCTATTCTGTCTGCATTAAATGGTGCAAAATCGCAATGAACATATCCAACATACCTTTCTCCTCCTATATGGTTACCACCACATGGTTCAAGCAACCATGGTCACACTAAAAAGTACTACTCAGTCAGAATTGAGTTTCCAGGCTAGAAAATTCTGGCTTAATTCTTGCAGTGGATTTCAACTATGAAAGGGCAGGTTGCCAGATAATTGGAGTCACAACTGGAAAGCAACAAGTGGTAACTGAGAAGGATAAATTAGAAGATCTCTAAAGAAAATTGCACAATTTCTAACTCAAGAATCTTTCCGTCATCTCTTTCTCGTAGATCAAAATAAAGAAAAAGAAAGAGAGAGAGAAAGAAAGGACAGAAAGAAAAAAGAAAGAAGGAAAGAAAGAAAGAATTAAAGAAAGAAAGAAAGAAAGAAACTGCCAGAATTAATCATAGGTCATATACAAGCCTTTACTTGACCCATCCATTACAAAGAAAAGAGAAAAGATTTACAAACATAGAACCTAATTAAAGCATCTATGCAGTCATTCTTTCAATAAGCAGATTTAATATTTTGATTTGTGTGGGCAAATTGGCTTTCCTTCCTGTCATACCACTGCACTAGAAATAATGTGCAATTTCTTTCCCTTGCACAGTATTTTTGAACCTGCATTGACAGTTGAAATAATCTGAGTGCCATTTTTTCCTTTGAATACTGACGGATGTCAATTAATCAGTCTAAACAGTGGCAACTTTGAGAAATTCTGATGTAATTTGATCATAGCAAAACATGTAATGGGACTAATTATTTAGAAAATCTAAGAGTAACAGTCTTGAATGGCAGTTCTAACAGATGGAGCCTTTACGTTTAAAAACAAATGAGCAATGAAATTTTATATAAAACTAGTAACACGTAGCCTAGGTGGACAGATCCAACATACCCTATGCCAGGGGTCAGCAAACACTCAAAGAGCCACAAAGGTCCTAAACGGAAGCCCCTAGTTCAATTCTGGAGCCAACCAAAAGTCCGGTTTCCCCCACCATAGTCTCCTCCTAGCACGGCATCCTTTTATCTCTACCTGTCCTAACCAAAAGCCCTATCAATTGTGGAGCTGGCTGGTGACAGGGAGCCGCAGCAGAGAGATGAAAGAGTCACATGCGGCTCCAGAGCCGCAGTTTGCTGACCCTTGCCCTATGCAATTAGGCAGAGGTGCTCCTGGTTAGAATTTAGTTATTATCCAACATGACCAAAACTGTAGGCTTGATGCTACCATGTTTCCCCAAAACTAAGACAGGCCTTACATATTTTTTAACAAACAAAATATGCCCTTGGTCTTATAATGGGGGGGGGGGGGGGCTTATTAGTTTGGGGTTTTGAGAGTGGATTTTCTGCTCCTCGCTCGCGCGACTCCCCAGCTCATGATGCCCTTTACCTGTGAAGTCCGGGCATCTCTGCTGCTGCCGCCACCGCCACCACATTACTTTTTCTGTGGCTTCCAAAGCACAGATGTTCCAGCAGTTGCCACTCTGGGAGTACACTCTATGGTTCCCAACCATAGTGTACTCCCAGAGTGGCAACTGCCGGAAGAAAGCCATATGGTGGGCGGTGGCAGCAGTTGGAGCTGCCCTGACTCTACAGGTAAAGGGCATCATGAGCTTTGGAATTGAGCGAGCTGGGAGCAGAAAAACCGCTCGCGCAACCCCACTCTCCAGCCATAGAGAACTAGCAGTATCCCAAAGATGTCGAGCCGCGGGAGCGAAAATGTATATTGTATATTCTCATCCTTTTATCCACATAATCTATGAAAGTGATATTACAAGAATAAAAATATTCACAAACTATGTTTATACCCAACAAAATAAAAGTCAGATTTATTTAAAGTATTGTATAAAATAACACTTAAAAAAAAAACTTTGCATTTATTGCCCTCTATTTTAATTAACCACTTAGAGAGGGCTGTAAAAACACTATGAGGCAATATATGTCTAAGTGCTATTGCTAAGTGCTATTTAATTAAAGATTACCAGAAAACCAAAGGATTTATAAAATATATCATATAAAAGTAGAAAAGTATAAATTAACTGTGCAAAACAGGACAGCATTTATCAGTGAACACTAAATTTCTTAGCCTTAAACAGTGGTGATAGAATATAAACAGCAATGGCTTATGTTTAACATTTCATGATATAGCAGCCAGCTCCTAATAGTACATAATTTTAGAAGTTCTTGTCATAAAAATAGTTAAAGACTTTGCCATAAATGATTTGAAAATCTGCTCTAAATTGCTAGTCTAAACTGTTAAACATAAGAGAAAAGTATTCTCTTATTGTTATGTGAACACAATATAAATAACTACACATACTGTAACTGGTAGATGAACACTGTTACCAGATTAGCTTTCTAACGAATGAAAGATAAAAACATAGACCTATCATTGGCCTATTAAAACAAAATTCCATCCTGTATATATGCTGTGTCTTTTATGGACAATATCAGAACTCTTAGGCTTTTCCATTTAACCAGTTTTGCAAAATTTAGCAGTCAATGGCAACAGATATACCTAAGAGTTAAACTTTTTAATTTTTGCCCTAATCTCAGCAATACTGGATTTGTGTGTGGTGTGTGGTGGCGGACCAATGTTCCTGAATTTTTTTGTAACTTGAAAAAAAGACTGTCACTTTAATAAGTTCTAAATACAGAAACATATCTCATTTCCAGTTTAGTCCACAACTAGAATAGTGGAAATAGGGAGAGACGAAGCAAAGTAAGGCATGAAAAAGCTTAATAGATAGCAGATACAACCAGCTACTAATAAAATATAAGTAATTCTAAATCATTTCTGTAATTATGATTTCCACTGAAAGAACATTGCAAACATCACATTAATATCTGAGATATCATAGAAAAAATTGGCTCATGTGAAGTAGATCACTGGCTCCTATGAAGTTGCTATTGTTTGCTTATTCTACAGCCTTCTAAGAAAAACAAATGGTGAACGAAATAATTAACCAGACTCAAGGTCATCAACTCAACTACTGAGATTAAGCAAAATTTCTGCACTCTTAGAACTTCACAATCCCAGGAACTGGTGTGATTTCCAAAGCAATGTTTCTATTGCCCTTTAAACCCAAGTGATTTTATGCTACCCTCCCCCTCCCCCTAAATTCAGTTAATTTTATAAGATTTGACAATCAGGCAAGCAAAAGAAAATACGTGCAAAGTCCAGGGAAGCATTACACAAGGGTGGTGATGGTATTGTTAAGTGCCCGTTTGCCTTGCAAATTCACCTTTTGATGAATACAAAATAATTGATTGTCTTGTGTTCAGAAATAAATACAATTAACATTCCAGATTATTCAGGACCATTCTGGACCAAATTGTTCAGACCATTTATTTATTCTGGTCCAAACTTTCTCAATCTTATTAGAAACTTGTATTATATGGATAACAACCTCATCGAATGCTCCTTTTTCACATACTTTGTTCAATATTTTTTCTGTTCAGGATTCTGCAAAAATTAAGGCACAAAGGTTTTTGGAAGATGAAAAAAAGAGCAAATAAATTATGTATCCAAGAATCTTAATAAAATGTAAAGACAAGCCTGTTGCCTTATATCAATGCACATATTCATTTTGTTCCATACATCCAACAGCATCACTTTAATAAAATGAAGGCATGAAAAGACTCCATTCCCTTCATCTAGTCCAACTTCTATTCGGAACTCCATAAAATCGTTAAGGTAGTTCTGGGCCATCCTGGCTTCTTGTTTTTAAAAAGTTTTATTGGTTTTTACAAATTTTATAATAGGAAAAGGGTCTGTAGGATATAGGTAAAATATTGTGGGGACATCCATGTCGGAGGTGTTGGTCGCCTCCGAGGCTTCATACAAAAAACATATAAAACATACATTTTTTTTCTTTTCAAGCTAAGTGGAGAGATACATATATACGTCATATCACAAATTCAATGCAATCAATCATTTGTTTCCATAGACATCCGTTTAAAAGTTATACGGCCATCCTGGCTTCTAACTACACATATAGCAGCCATATGTGTTGACCCTTTTGACTCCCTCTTTTGGCTGTATTGATTCTTTTCTCACTCTTTTCATCTAAGTTTATGCTTGTGAACTCCAACCAGTAGTTGGCGGTGGGAAACTTTTTGAATCATTTTTGGCAAAGCAGGAATGCAACCTGGAAGAAGGCAAAGCCAAATATCTCTAAAATCAGTACTGACAGTACAATCCTAAAACCTTCAGAATTAAATCCCACTGGATGATATTTACTCCTGTTAAACATAAATTCCAATCAGAAACTTTGGAGAGCCAAAAGCAACCAGAAATAATTCAGAGGTTTGTGAATAAATAGTCTGATCTAGTAGGAAGCAGTTCTTCATGTACAAGAGGCTATCTGTGTACAAGAGAAATTGTATGGACTTGGGAAAGAAACTATCCTTAATTTGGTTTTTTAAGACTCAGAGAGCATCAAGGATTCCATGGTTAGTTTCTGTAGTGCAAAAATACTCATGTAGTTGCTTCACAGTATCCTGCTGATACTTTAATAACTATTTTTGAGGGATATGTCCTCAGGACATCACTTACATTTTATCCTCAATCTATTGCTCAGGCAGCCTAAAGCTATCTTCAGATATTCTAAATTGGAAGGGTTGTTTCCCTTTTCTCAGGACAAATGTCTAGGGCAACTTAGCAATAAACTTGGAGATGAGATGGTCAGTAATCTGCTCAACTCCAACTGGCCTAGCAATCTCTTGTCAAATGCCCCCTTCAATTCAGTTGCTTGGTACTGCTCTTCCATGGCCATTTTGACTTTGGCTGAAGGAGACACTGATCACCACATCATTTTTTCTCTTTACACTGGAGAGGACAACACCCAAAGATCAATAGGTCATGCTATCTTGCTATTGATGAGCATGTATGTTATACATTTAGATGTGTGCTGGGCATAGTGTAAAGTAGGGAAAGCACGTGAGATTCTCTCAAACACAGATACAAATGTGGAATGGGGATGAAGAAACTGACAAGGGAAATTGACTTCAGAAGGAACAAGGGAGAGGAAAAATCCAGAGGCTCAATACACCTTAGGGCTTCTAAGTTTTGAATCAGTTACCCTCCCTGTCCTGCAGCAACCCTATAGTAATTAATACTGCCCAGCCTCACTGTTGCAACATGCTAAAGGAAGGCTGTAATGCAATTTTATACAATGATTCAAGGATGGGAGGACAGCAGATGAACGTGACTGTGAAGAAGAGTTGTTTGTTTTGGAATTGAAATTGGAATTCCACCTTTCTGCAGTAAATGTAGCTTGTCAGTAGAATTAGCTTGTCGCAATCAAACTACAGCCGATACTGACAGCATGTGCTTCAATTAAAAAAAGTTGCTACCCAATAGTTTTAGACTAAAATTTAAAATTATAATCACATCTGTGCAATCTCCTGTGTCAACATCTCATTGGAGAGTCCTTAAATGTTCCATTGATAAAGTTCAATGGAATAATTTCCCTCACAACAGAGCTTCACTGCAACTGCAGAAAAATCTTTCTCAGGACTTAATAAAATGTGGCAAAAGAAGCTCCCCCCCCCCCCATATTTCCGTGCTGATACGGTGGAGATGTAGCAGGGAAAATGGTTAAGTTTCATCACATTCCCCAGATGCACTGCTACTGCTTTTCAAGGTTATTATTTATATGTTGGGAACACAAGTATCTTCAGCAGAAAATAATAACGTACACTCATATAAAGGACACATTGCGTACAATTATTAAGGGATCACAGAAACGAAGAAGGAAGACAATTACTTTCTGTGTATTAGGGGGGGGAAAGAGAGAAATGTTTTTTTTTAGGGTTAATAAGGTACTTTTGAATAAGTTTCATAATACTATGTTTCATGACCCTTTGTGGAAATAGAGATTCTTGTTTCCTCATTATTATTTTTATTACTTCCTGATTTTGTTTAGAACAAAAGGAAATATTTGTTATCTTTTTCTCAAAACTAAGGGAAACTCATCCCACCCATGGCTCTAAATCATTCACCAGTAGTAAAAAGAAACAATTTTACCCAGCAAAGATTCCAAGCAGGAAAACAACACAAATGGGATTATAAACAACCTGAACACAAAAGAGCATAATCTTATCTAATGAAAGCACGTGCATGATGGTTTAAATATAAGAGAAGAAACTACAAAAACACCAATAAACAAGGAAATGTTATTGATACCAGGTTGTAACATTTTTTTCAACCCCACTTTCCCTATAAGAAGTATGGGGCATTGTTCAAGAAATGTCACCCGACAGTAGCCTTTAGATTCACAAGAATTCTCTGAAGAAGGCTAAGAGAGCATATGCTTTATTTTTTGTATAAGGATTTGAAACTAGGTTTCTTAGTGCAATTCACCAGGATGGGTAATAGGACTGGAAATGTTCTTTAGCTATCCATTTACTCAAAACCAAGTGTACAAATATGGCTCTTACTGGAGCACAAATATTTGAAAAAATGGTGAGGAGGAGGAGGAGGAGGAGGAGGAGGAGGAGGAGGAGGAGGAGGAGGAGGAGGAGAAGAAGAAGAAGAAGAAGAAGAAGAAGAAGAAGAAGAAGAAGAAGAAGAAGAAGAAGAAGAAGAAGAAGAAGAAGAAGAAAAGCATAACAACTTTCACCCTTAAGCACTTTTACATAATTAACTTGACTTTCAAGGTAGCAATCAAATATTGTCTGTTTGAACTTCTGTTCTTATTGGGATGTTCTTATTGGGAAGTAAGACATATCACTTGCTGTTAACTTAGTAATTATTGAGCACATATATAATATACTTTTTGTATTGAGGGTGAATATGAGTGAAGTATGGAAAGCATATATAGCTTCTTTAAACTTTACATAAATTTTATTATACAGAATCAAACATAAATATGCATATACACACAGTACACATACATCCCCTCCAGTAATCAACTACTAATTTAAAGCCTTAGTCAAAGGTACCATTACTGAACCAGATATCTCATGTCCTATATGTTTGTGTTTTTACCTTTTAAAAATGCCCTATTATTCTCAGCCTATTTACTTGAATGTTCATTCAGAATTCTATTTCTAGAATAATGATCATCCCACCCAATTCTGTATTATCTGCAAGTCTGATAAGCCTTGTTTGCACCTCTTTCCAAAGTGTACTAGGAGAGGTCCATTTTAAGAAGTTGTAGTCCCTTCAAAGATTATGTATTTAGCGGAACATAATGATGGTCCGTATTTAGCATTTGTTTTGTTCACCAGCAAAATGGAAACTGTTAGAAATAAAGGATTCCTGCTTTTCAACTCTGCATATCTCTATACCTTCTTTGGCGAGCTGAAGGATCTCCTGGAAAATACGTGAAAAACAAGAGACGTTCTTTTTGTACAAGCAGATGTCACTTGCATGACCTTGGATGCCAGCCAAAGGTCTATAACTTGTGTCTATTAAAGTCATATGGTATTTAACAGTCTTTCTCAGGCTGAATGTTCTATGGCATGGGTCTCTAACCTTTGCCACTTTAAATCTGAAGGACTTCAACTCCCAGACTTGGAGAATTCTGGGAGCTAAAGTCCTTCAGACTTAAAGTGGCAAAGGTTGGAGACCCCTGTTCTATGGGATACATCATTGGCGTCAACATCTATGGGCACATGGCAGTTAATAGTGAAATAAAAGCTGAGCTGCTCCTTATACACCTTTCATCTTTTCTATTGGGATTATAATAGATTTCATAACTTTACCACTGTAAACTAAGCTTCGTTGATTATAGGAAGGAGGAAAAACAACCATAGTTTAAGCTGAGTTGCTACCCTGTTCGCCTCATGAAGAAAAAGTTATTCAAAAATGGAAGTTAAACATTTACTTCTTCTCTCTTTACTTCCATGCTATTTCCATTGTACACAGACAAACTGCTGCTACTGTTACTGGGGTGGGGGTTGATGGGGAAAACCTCATAGTTTAAGCAAACTCTTCTCAGAATTAAATACATCAACAACAAATCAGGGGTTGAACTTCACACTACTAGAACAGCATATTGGACTGTGGATTATTTTGCTTAACTTAAATTATAAAGTTGAAAAGGAACAATAAGTATTAAAGATGACAACTCTAAACACATTTTGGCCAATATTGGATGGAGCACACATAAGCATATTTTGCTCTATACATAAAGCATCAGTTTGATTAAAATCAAACCTAGAATATCAAAACAAAAAGAAATATGACCCAATTAATAGATTCCGGTCAGTTTCATAAAAAGAGCAGAAAAAGGCAACTTAATTGGCATTAATGGACTTGTGATGTGACATATTGCATCATATATTTGAAAGTTTTTGAAAATTGTTTAGTAATCCTTCTGTAAATGTTTGTATGAGAAAAGTTATCCGCTGGATAAGCTTTAAACACGATTTCTAGTTAGCATGGCTTTTTGAATTGTGGAAGCTGAAATTAAATCCACTGGGTTGTTAAGAAAGAAAGAAAAATATTAGGAAGGCCAAGTTTCCCTCTCTTGCTTTCTCATATGGAGAATAGTATTTTTATATTTTTGTATGGTTTTAATAACGCCTGTGTGCCGCCCTGGGTCCTTTTTTAGGAGAAGGGCGGGGTATAAATTTGAAATAATAATAATAATAATAATAATAACAACAACAACAACAACAACAACAACAACATAAACATAAACATCCTTAATGGGTAACCCATCCATTGGGTAATTTCTAATGGGAATTGTGAATAAAGCTAGGCATACTGATAATGTGATGTATGCAGGATAACACATTTCAGAATTAAGATACATGGAATTAAATTATGGATGGACTTATTATTTGTAAGCCACTCGGACCCACTATGAGTGGGTGGCCGACCATATAAATCTAACAAACAAACAAACACACTCAGTCCACTAGCATTCGAAAACAACAAAACTGGTGGCTGCTCTAATGAAAAATATATACTATATGCCGAAACTGTAAAAAGCAAAACCTTAATTAATATCATATAAGAAGGCCAAAAGTTTAACATATATGTATTTTGTCTAATAGTGCCTTTGGGCTTTTTTACTCCCCCATGAACCACTAAAGTAGTTCTATACAGAAGATAAAAATCACTTCATTAGAGGCATATCTGCACACTGAATCACGTTTCTCAGCTCCAGATTCACAGTGGATACTGTTTGCCTTTCTTCTACATCAAGGTAAGATGTGGCCCGAAGGCAAGGTGAAGCTACTTGCCCTTGCTGTAAATTAACCACATGATCTAAAGCTTCACCAGTTGTATCTTCATTCTACATAGGCAGTCATGCAGCACTGACTAAACCCCTTAAGTCCTGTTCTAACATGTATTGTGAGAATAATAAAAAGATGAATTGGTTAAGAACTGATGGAAGGGTAGTTTTAAAAAAAACATACTGGCTATGTTTTAGCCACACTGGCAGTTATGGTCCCCTGGATGTAACAGCTAAAATAAATGCCTTTACTTAATGTCTTAATTTAGCAATTTTTTGAGAAGAGTAAGATAGTGGAAAATATGTGGGAAATTTTAATTTATTACCCTATTAACACGTACAGAAAACAGTAGGTTGGATAAAGATTTTATCATGTCTAAAATTAACCTATCAAAATCTGATGGACTTAAGCTATTTATGAATCTATTCAAAGTACTGTATAGCTGAATCTAGCCCACTAATGAGAAGCAGTTATGCATTAAACAAATATTGTTTTCTTATAAATCCATTAGAATCACATCATTCAATTGGACAAGATGAGGGATTCACAAATTATTCCTTTAAAAAGCACTTTTTAAAACTCTGCCTTTAACTTAACACCAAGAAATGTACATTGGATCTGTGCATTATATAAAGTTGGAGTACTGCTGAAACAGATCCTCATAAATCACACAGTTAAATCAGAAATAGCATTTGCTTATAAAGAACTTGATGATGTAACTGTTGAAGTGGAAAATGCTGTCTTAGGGTATTTAATCAGGAGTCCAGATCATGAGTCTGTCTGTTCCATCCATCCATCCATCCATCCATCCATCCATCCATCCATCCATCCATCCATCCATCTCTTCTAGCTACTATTGTTTTAAACCATCTGTCTCATCTAAAGGACTCTGGTAGATTTGCAATAAAAATTGTTCTATCATATTCTGTTCTATCCAATTGTTCAATTGTACTCAGCTTGTTCAGACTAAAACTGGAAAACTGTGTGTCAGTGACAAATTACAGCAGGTTCAGAAGTGGGCTACCACAAAGTTGAAGGATCCAGGAAACCATGAAAGAATCTGTGAATATTTAGCTTACAGAAGAAACAGCCAAAGAGAGATATGATAGTAATCTACAACTCAGTGAAAGGTTGCCAAAATGAAGAGGAGCTAGATTTAATTTCTATTGTCCCAGAAGACAGTGTCAAAATGAATGGGTTGAACCTGTAAGAAAGCAAGCTCAAATTAGACATAAGGATCTTCCTCACTTTAAGAACAGACTGCCACAGTAAGCGGTGAGTTCTCCTTTGTTAGAAGTCTTCAGACAGAGGCTAGAATAGATGGTCCTCTGTCAAAGATGCTGTTTTGGGTCTTGCAACAAACAAGGAGCTAGACTGCAGGGCTTCTGAGATCACTTCCGAATAACACTGTACAAACTTAACTGTTTATACATCAATTGTCAGAATATATGTAAAAATGAGGCTGTGCTTCTAGTTACAGAACAGAAAATATAATTCAACATGTATAACATATAATAATATGTATATCACATATCTGGAAGTCTTCCATAACTGGAATAGAGAAATGAAGTATTTATTCAAAAGGAGCAGAAGAATTGAAGTGTTCAGGTGTCTACTAAAAATATGCATTCTTGCTCTGAAATTCAAATGAAAGAACTTGGTAACTTGGTAACCTAATACTGTTCCTCTATCATTGTTTTCCCAAACAGAGGAAATTCATGAATGATGTCTTTCAAAAGTAAACTATTTTCAAAGAAGCACATAGGGATAGGACATTTTAATTATTCTGCCATATGTTGGGAGGCCTATTCTGCCAAGTATGGTCCTTCCAGGAAATTCCTGACTTGTCTTGTAACATTTCTCTTTCAGAGAGTAGAGGAAGGCATTAAAGGATCACCTATCCTTGACCTATGCTATTTCTATGGTAGTATCAAACAGAGGTAAAATGAAGATCTCACAAACTGTACATTAGCATTAATGGCTGGAAAGATTCTATACCTTTGTAAGTGCCCTGAAAATAATGCAAAAGTTACCAACATTAACATGGATTTGTGAAGGACATATTTTGCCAGTCTAATCTTAAACCTTTTTAAAATGGACTTCTTTAATAGATTGGGGGAATGCCAAATACATTACTCTTCTTGACAGCAGCAAAGCATTTAACAAAGTTCACCATGACATATTGTTTAGTAAATTATTTAAGCATGGGTTGATAACATAACAAATAGCTAAACATCTGGCTTGAAGATCTTACCCAGAGAATGTTTATCTATGGAACTCAACTGAACTAATATTAAATGGAGTGCCACGAGAATCTGACCTTGGTTCCCTACTCTTCAATATTTAATTAATAACTTTGATGAAACAAATAGATGATATAAAAATCATAGAATAGCTAAAACTCTAAGAGGCAGGCATAAATTTTTAAATGATATTGGCAGTTTACAGAATTGAGCAGAAAGTAAACAGAATAAAAAATGGCAACTACAAAATTCTTCACAAAGGAAGGAGAAATCAAATGTGCAGAAAATAGTAAGCATAATAGAAATAGAAACAAATGTCTTGGGAATAGTATTTGAATTCATAAGATCTTGGAAAATAATTGAAAGAAAACTGAATATATGTCAATCACATCAATAGAGAGACTGTAAACAAAACAAATGTAATTCTAGTCTGCATCCACAGAAGTATAACTTCTAAATTATGGGAAAGAATCATTCCACTTTATTCAGCTTTGGTTAAGCTACAAGTGCAACACTGCATTCACCTTTGGGCACCATACTTAAAGAAGTATTGAGAGAAACAGGTCCAAAGATAGCTAAGAAAATTGATCAAGGAACTTTAAGAATCTGGATAAGTTTAGCCTTGAGTGGCGTAGTGGTTAGAATACAATACTTCAGGCGACTTCTGCTGATCACCCGCTTCCAGCAGTTTGACAGTTAGTGTCTCACTGGCTCAAAGTTGACTCAGCCTTCCATCCTTCTGAGGTGGGTAAAATGTGGACCCAGATTGTTGGGGGCAATATGCTGATTCTGAAACTGCTTAGAGAGGGCTGTAAAAGTACTGTGAAGTGGTATATAAGTCTTAGTGCTATTGCTTGGAAAGAAAATAAAATGGAAGGGGTGATAGAATCTAGAGCACTCTTCAAATACCTGTATGGAAAGTCACACAGAAAAAAAGTTTAAGACCTTTTCTCTTTCATTCCATAGTGCAGAATATGGAATAATGTCTCTACTATAGTTATGTTATATAACAAATGTGGCAAACCCTTTGCACTGCTTAGTCTTTTCCCTTTTAGCGTTGAACCTACAATGGTGCACAGAGTTTCTGGATTGTAAATTTAGTATAATTAGACCATATATAATGACAAACTTGATTTTTATTATAGATTTTAGTTGTTATTTATTATTTTATATTAGAATTTCTAATTATGTATTTACTAAGCCTTTTTATTTGTTCTGGTCTCTGGTCTAAGACTGTAATCAACTGATTGATTGATTGATTGATTGATTGATTGATTGATTGATTGATTGATATGGAATAATGGAATAAACTTATTAGAAGGCACATTCCTATTGATTGTTAGGGAAAAACTTTCTAACAATTAAATGGAAATACAACAGTGCTACTCATCACCTAGAGGGGTAGTAAGGTAAAGGTAAAGGTTCCCCTCACACATATGTGCTAGTTGTTCCCGACTCTAGGGAGTGGTGCTCATCTCTATTTGAAAGCTGAAGAGCTAGCACTGTCCGATGATGTGTCCATGGTCATGTGGCCGGCATGACTAAATGCCAAAGACACACGGAATGCTGTTACTTTCCCACCAAAGGTGATTCCTATTTTTCTACTTGTATTTTTACATGCTTTCGAACTGCTAGGTTGGCAGAAGCTGGGACAAGTAACGGGAGTTCACTCTGCTATGCGGCACTAGGGATTCGAACCGCTGAACAGCCAATCTTCTGATTGACAAGGAGCCATTGGGCCACTGTGTCCCTCTAGAGGGGTAGTAGGCCCCTTTTACAGGAACTTTGGGGGCAAGCAATCATGAAATACTGGAATTCAACATTATGCAAACAAAAGTAGTAGAACAAAGTCAAACTAGAATATTGGACTTTAAGAGAGCTAATTTCAATAAACTTAGAGAGAGCATGGGAAGGATTCCATGAATGAGAATCCTCAAGGGGAAAACAACTCAAGAAGCTTGGGAAATTTTGAAAAATGAGATTATAAAAGCCCACTCTAGCACAATACCAATGAAGAAAAAAAACAGCTCCCAGAAGAAACCAGCATGGCTGCATAAAGAACTCTCTGACAAATTGAAAGACAAAAAGGATAAATATAAAAAGTGGAAAGAAGGGGACATAACTAAGGCAAAATATCAGCAAATAGCCTGAGCCTGTAAAGATGAAGTGAGGAAAGCTAAGGCTTGCAATGAAGAAAGGCTTGCCAAAAAAGTAAAAATAACAAAAAAAGCTTCCTTCAACATGTTAAAAACAAGAAAAAAGTTAAGGAAACAATTGGTCCACTGCTGGGAGAAAATGGCAAGAAGATGACAAGCAACAGGGAGAAAGCAGAACTGTTTAACTCATTTTTTGCATCTGTGTTTACACAAAGGGAAAAAACAGTCCAACCAAACAAAAACAGCACCACAAAAATCAGATTAGGAACACAAGTTGAAATAGGGAAGAAAATGGTAAGCGAGCACCTGTCTGCCCTAGACGATTTCAAATCACCAGGACCGGATGGATTACACCCCAGGGTTCTGAAGGAACTGGCAGACGAGATCTCAGAACCACTGAGCTATATCTTTCAGAGATCCTGGAGCACTGGAGAACTGCCAGAAGACTGGAAAAGTGCTGATGTGGTTCCCATCTTCAAAAAAGGGAAAAAAATAGAACCAGGAAGCTATAGACCCATCAGCCTGACCTCAATACCAGGGAAGATTCTGGAAAAGATAATTAAGCAACGAATTAGCGAACACCTAGAAGTAAACAAAGTAATAGCCAAAAGCGAGCATGGGTTTGTCAAAAACAGATCATGCCAGACTAATCTTATTGCATTCTTTGACAAAGTGACAAAATTAGTGGACCAGAGGAATGCTGTCGATATAATTTACTTGGACTTCAGCAAGGCATTTGATAAAGTAGACCATAACCTACTATTAATAAAGTAGAAAAATGCGGGTTAGACAGCATCACCACCAGATGGATTCGCAACTGGCTGACCAACCACACTCAACATGTAGTCCTCAATGGAACTGCATCTACATGGAGGGAAGTATGCAGTGGAGTACCACAAGGCTCTGTTTTAGGCCCAGTACTCTTCAACATCTTCATCAATGATTTGGATGAGGGGATAAATGGGGAACTCATCAAATTTGCAGATGACACCAAGTTGGCAGGAATAGCCAACACTCCAGAAGATAGGCTTAAGATACAGAAGGATCTTGACAAACTTGAACATTGGGCACTATCTAATAAAATGAAATTCAATTGTGAAAAAAGTAAGGTTCTACATTTAGGCAACAAAAACGAAATGCACAGGTACAGTATAGGTGGTACCTTGCTCAATAGTAGCAACTGTGAGAGGGATCTTAGAATACTAGTGGACAACCATTTAAATATGAGCCAGCAGTGTGCAGCAGCTGCCAAAAAAGCCAATACTGTTCTAGGCTGCATAAACAGAGGGATAGAATCAAGATCACGTGAAGTGTTAATACCACTTTATAATGCCTTGGTAAGGCCACACTTGGAATACTGCATTCAGTTTTGGTCGCTACGATGTAGAAAAGATGTGGAGACTCTAGAAAGAGTGCAGAGAAGAGCAACAAAGATGATTAGGGTACTGGAGGCTAAAACATATGAGGAACAGTTGCAGGAACTGGGTATGTCTAATTTAATGAAAAGAAGAACTAGGGGAGACATGATAGCAGTCTTCCGATATCTCAGACATTGCCACAAAGAAGAGGGAGTCAAACTATTCTCCAAAGCATCTGAGGGCAGAACAAGAAGCAATGGGTGGAAACTAATCAAGGAGAGAAGCAACTTAGAACTGAGGAGAAATTTCCTGACAGTTAGAACAATTAACCAGTGGAACTGCTTGCCTCCAGAAGTTGTGAATGCCCCAACCCTGGAAGTCTTTAATATGATATTGGATAGCTATTGGTCTGAAATGGTATAGGGTTTCCTGCCTGGGCAGGGGGTTGGACTAGAAGACCTCCAAGGTCCCTTTCAACTCTGCTATTGTATTATTATTGTATTATTTATTTGGATACAACAGACGCTGAACAGCTATCTGTCTATGATACTTTATTTCTAATGCTTGCACTGAACAGGGGGCTGTACTTGATGATGTAGGAGTCCTTCCTATTTCTATGGCTCTAAGAACAAAGCTGATTGACGTGCATTATGAGTTAGAGGCAGACTGAAAGCTAAGTTTTGGTCAATGAAAATTTAATAACTGTCTCCCCAAGGTGGCAACATTCACAAACCCATTAGCCAAGTAGATCAACTCAGTATCTAGAAACAAATATTTTAGACGCAAACTTGGAAATCAATATAAAAATGCAACATATGTAACTACAAACTTATGGAAAAGGGAAGTTTTGGACTGGGATAGGTTGCACAGATTTATTTCCAAATGCTAGCTATTGACAAAAAACTTCAGGATTCCTGCTCTCCAGTGCTTAAAATGAGTGCATACCTGTCTGTGATTATTAAAATAGGATCATGAAGTTCCCCACCTGCACTGTCTTGGAAATGGAAACACCTATCCTTCTATGCATTCCAAAATTCCTCTTCTGAATCAAGTCTGAAACACTGCATAGCTACATAAAATACATCCGTCATTAACAACAGACACATACAAGTTGGGTATTTTTGATTCCTAATAATCTTGAATGTAAAAAACATCTAAACAATTAGACCTGTAGGGGAATGCGCACACCATACCAGAAAAGATATTTTAATTACCGGTAAATGTGCACAGGAACATGTGATTTGTTTCTTACGGTAATCTTCCTGAACATGAAGTAAACAGTGTATTACATATTTAATGCTTCTATATTTTGTTCTATTTCTTTAATATTATTATTACTATTTATCTATATCCTAGTGAAAACCAAATAAAGAGTAATTTACAATTTGCTGTTATAAGTGTTTATCTGGTTCACATTTAGGAGGAAAAAACACCCAACCCTTTGCAGGAAGGGTTTATCAGAAAGTATATAAATGAGATGCCTACCTTATGGAGTCTTTTACTTTTCCATGCACTGTCATGGTATTAGCTTTCAAAATGACTATAGGTAACTACGGCATGTAAATCTAACAAGGGCTGCCTATAATAATTAAAGTAAGTACATATATAGAGATTGGCAACATGAAGGTAAAAGCAAACAAAGAAAAAATATAGTACAAGTGTTTCAGAAAGACAGCATGCAATTGAAGACTTGTCTGTAGAGACATACACTTCACATAATGCAATAGGTTTATCTTAAAAAAAAAACTGTTAGCATAATAGAAGCAGAATTTCACTAATTTAAAAATTATTATATTTTAATCCATCCATCCATCCATTCCATTTAACAATCTATTTATTAGGTATGTATGTGTTTGTGTCTGTGAGCTTGCATATTTCAACCCATTCACACATGAAGTGGGAGCAAGCATCTCAAAACCTTCGCCAACAGCACGTATCAAAAGATTGGCTGAAGCTAGAAAGAGTAAAAATGAAAAAAAATGTTAGATTTCTGTAATGTGCTCTGCTGGGATTGCTCTTGAAGAGTATCCAGAAGATTCAGCTGATGCAAAATGCAGTTATGTGTGCCCCTAGAATGGCACACATTACATCTGCTCTACAACATGCATTGGTTGTCATTGTGCTTTTGGATCCAATTGAAGGTGCTGGTTTGACCTTTAAAGCTCTTCATGGCATGGGGTCAAGTTATCTTGAGAGACCACCTCTCCCCAGTTAAGTTTGTTTGTTCCACCAGATATGGCAGAGAAGACATATTGCAGATTCCATCTATTTGGGAATTGCAATTGGTGGGTCCCAGGAAATGGGTCTTCTAAGCTGAGATGCCTACATTATGGAATCTTTTCTCGCCCTTGCAGGTGATGCTAACTAACCCTATTTCTTTCCACATTCCACAAGTCCCTTAAAATCTGCTTATTTCCTAGGGGACTGAGGAGATCCTGCAATAGCTCCCTTAATAGGCTCACATCATCCTCTTTGCTTGTGCGTTTTTTAATAGGTGGTTTTTTTTTAGTTTTAATGATGACTGTTTTTATATATTTTTCTTTTTAATTCTCTGCTGTACACTAAGAGCCATGCTCTTAGGAGACGGATGGCCATATAAATGTGATACATAAGGGAAGATTTAAGAGTTGTCTAGGATGCACGATTTTTATAAGGACAATTTGAGGGGGCTAAAAGCTGTTTTTTTTAAATTCCTTTCCTGTTACAATGACTTGCCTTTTTGTTTCTAGGTGGCCCTATGCCAGACTTGGAATAGAAAGGCACCAGATGGAGATGAAGAGTGGAAAGCCAACTAAATAGAGCAAGGTGTGGGCACATTCTTTGGGGAGGAGATGGGATGTGGGTGGACTGCCATGTGCTTCATAGAATGTGAAACTTCCTTGAGCTCTGGAGTTAGGTTACACTGCAGGGGGAAAAAAGACTCAGAGAGGTTTGGTTCTAATATTCACATAGTCTAGGAATCATCTACTTCTCAAATGTATATAGAAAATAAATTCAAAGTAACTTTGCTTTCATCAAAAGTTACTTTGATCAGAATCTGGATCAAAAAGGAATACCAGCTATAAACTGCCTTGAGGTCCCACAGGGGAAAAAATAGGATGTAAATCTATCAAAAAAATAAGACAATTTTAAGACGACTTCAGTCAGTCATGATTTTGACCAGGAGACCATATCATGTTCATCTAACATGTACATGTTGTATAGTTTGTAGCCCACGTTATTTCCCAAGTTAAAAAAAAAACATCAAGAGGGCACATAAAGATTGAGGAGGGTATACATGGGAGGGTGTATCTCAGGTACTTATATAATTTATTTTTGGCTTCAGTGGCCTTCAGTTCAAGAAATAATTGAGAATCAGTACAGCTAATGATACACTATGGAAATTAAAATAATTAGCTAGATCTTTTCGTTTAAGAGATCTTCTTTGACTCAACTGCAGATTCTGGAATAGCATCAAGTTTATTTACCCCAAGAGGTTTTTTCAATATACACTATGGACCAAAGTGCAGTGCAACCCAGAACCAACAGTGCTATATATGAAGCGTGGCTATCTTTATTTGCCCATACATTCCAATTTGATTATTTTATTCAAAAGGTTGGAACAATAATGATGATTCAACAAAAGGTATTTAATTTAGTTACACATGTTACCATATTTTTCAGAGTATAGGACACACCTTTTTTCCTCTAAAAAGATGCTGGAAATCTAGGTGCGTCTTATACATTGAATACAGCATTTTTTGCCTCCCGAAACCCCACCCCGTTCAACAAAATGGCTGTGCCTAGCCTTATGGATGCTTCCAGAGAGCTCCTGGGGGCTGGGGAGGGCAGAAAATAGCCTAAATCGGGGCATTTTTTGCCCCCCCAGCCCCCAGCAGCACTCTATAAGCCTCCATAGGGCTATGCGTTCAATTCATTTGACACAAAAATGGCCCGTTTTTGCGATAAATGGGGCGGGTATTTGCTCATTTTTACCCCCCCCCCCGGAGCACTCTGCAAGCCCCCCCAAGGTTATTCATGCCTTTTATTTGAAGAAAAACGGCCATGTTTTCACAGAGAAAGAGCAGTTTGGTGAGGTATGCAAAGTGCGAAAAACCCTTCCCCCCCCCCCCTTTTGGAAGGCTGTTTAGTTACTTGGCAACTTTAAGACTTTGGACTTCAACTCCCAGAATTCTCCAGCCAGCATAGCTTGTGGACATAGCTGGCTGGAGAATTCTGGGAATTGAAGTCCACAAGTCTTAAAGTTGCCACATTTGGGAACCCATGAGTTAGAGCACTTTCGGAAAGCTCTTTTGGAAGGCTCTTTAACTGTTTCTGTGCCAGGATAAACAGTTTTAAGGTTTGTTAGCAATTTCCTTCTCCAGGACATGGATAAATACACCTGGAAACATCAACCTACCTACCTACTCTCTCTCACTCTCACTCTCTCTCTCTCCCCCTACCTACCTACTGTATTTCTCTCTCTCTCTTTCTATTTCTCTCTCTATCCTTCTACCTACCTATCTACCTACACACACATACTCTCTCACTCTCTCCCTACCTACCTACTCTATTTCTCTCTCTTTCTATCCCTTTATCTACCTACCTACCTACTCTCTCTACCTACCTACCTACTGTATTTCTCTTTCCTTCTCTCCTTCTCTCTCCCTCTCTCTACCTACCTACTTTTTTTTGTAATTTGCCTCTTCAAAACCTTGCTGCGTCTTATACTCCGGTGCATCTTATACTCCGAAAAGTACGGTATTTAGCATCTAAATTTAGTTTAAATAAGTGGAAAAGATTAAAATATTTAGAAAAATTTGTAGTGCGATAAAAAGTTCTTAATTGCTCTATCTTTTTCTTAGTGCTTGTCCTGCTCTTACCAATGTCAGAAAAATGATCTTTATCTTGAAAGTATCACAAAAGCAAAGTGATGCCATGCACAAACATGTCTGCTATTGAACTCAGTTGGAGAAAAAAGGCTTTTTTATCTTCTTGTGGTAGCTGAGATGTTTAGAGGGCAGAAAATGTGGAATATGAAATATTTTATGTCAGTAAGAATTTAGAAGTCAATAGAAAATCTTATAGGTAAGGATGCACACTTCTTCTCTTCCAGAGATGCATTCCTGCAGGAATAATCTTTTGCAATCACATGTCGATCATTTCCAGATCTTATTTCTTTTCTCTTCCTCTTCACACTACAGGGTACTTTATGCTAATGCTACTTGCAGAGGTATTTTAAATGAAATGATCAGATGCATTAGGCAGATCAGATGCATGAGACCAAGCAAGCAAGACATGCAATCTCCAGTACTGCATTTACCACATTCCAGCACTCCAAGATTTTGCTATAGAAATTCAGCAGAAAATGACAAAATTATAGAAGTATCATTTTATCTTCTGTGTTCAGCAGTGGGTCTTGAAGGCTTCTGGGAAGAAATCTTTCACATTTCTACTGTTAAAAAAACTACTATAAACTTCCTAAACCAGTGGAAGCCCAGCTCATATCACTGAAATCTGGCAATGAAACAGGACTTTTTTTGTTATTAGCCATTGATAAATTAGGTCCCATGTCGTATAATATTTAGTTTTTCTTTCTCCTTAATTGCTAGCGTTAATCTATTCATTTCTGCACATTCTGACATTTTCCTGATCACATTCTCCTCTGTTGGTATCCCTTCATATTTCCAATTTTGTGCAAATACAATTCTAGCTGCCGTTAATTCATTAATAATTAAATATGCATTCTCCTTGCTATACGTTTCAGGTAGAATTCCCAACAGGAATATCTCTGGCTTTAAGTCACTATGCTGTTTTGTCATTTTTTCCAGCCACGTGTATTTTTGTCCAATATTTTTTGGCTTCTAAGCATGTCCACCACATATGATAATATGATCCAGGTACCTGGTGGCATAGCACCTACAAGCTCTGAAGGTAAGCTGTGGGCCACCTAAAATATTATCATTAAATGAATGTAATGACGTGAAAAGTTGCTATAGCCAATAGTTTTTAAATAGGGACTCCATGCACTATTATACTTTAAATGAAATGTTATCTGGGAGAAAGCAATTCCAATGTAACTCCATCTAGCTATAGTCATGGCAGACAAATCAGCAAAAGGTGATAAAAGATGCTGATTCAAAAATGCATATCAGTTTAGAAACGCACCAGTGCAAGAGTGAGTATATGTCATGGTGGTACTCCTGCAAATATTCTGCTTACAATTGCTCAATTATATATTGGAACTGCTATGGGAACTGTTTATATTCAGATTATCAATGTTCTGCATATTTGTGGCTAGAGCTGTCATTTTGCTACATCTAGTATTCTAATTGGCATAGGAGAAATAAAGAGTGCTATAGCTAAGACTCACTGAGTGCAGTTCTATCTATTAAACAGCTATCAGGGACATAAAATTACAAATAAAGAATTGGAAGTACATTTGTCTTAAAAATAAAAAGATGTCAAAATTCCACCTATTATTTAAACCAGGCATCCTCAAACTACAGCTCACGGGCGGGATATGGCCCGCCAATGAAAAGTATCCAGTCTGTGGAGTGGTGGGATGAAAAGCAGCTGCCACCTTGTAAAGTAGTGTGTTAAAAGTCTTTAAAAATGCTTTAAAAACAGCCTTTCAGATGTTTTTCACAGCCATGTGATCCAGGGCCGGTGGATGAGTAGGAGTTGGGGTGGTGTCGGCATGCAAAGCAGCTGTCAGCTTGTAAAGTAGTACTTTAAAAGTCATTAAAAGTAATTAAAAATGCTTTAAAAACAGCCTTTCAGATGTTTTTCACAGCCATGTAATCCAGGGCCTGTGGATGAGTAGGGAAGGGGCTGCTTTCAAAGTAGCACTTTAAAAGTAGGTAAATGGGTGGGTGACATGCCTCCACATCTCCTAGCTTTTTCAAAATCAGCTGAAGTTGGCTAACACTAATTCAAATGCAACTGCAGTATAATGCCTGAAGGAGCATTGAATCAACTGCTTTGATTCTTCCCATATATAATGTATATCCACCAAATTGGTTGCTGAACAATTTTGGCAGATATTTATGTGTGTATATACACATGCACAAGTGTGGCAAAAAGCAAATCAGCTTGTGAAATCTCCAGGTTTAAAAGACCTTTAGCCCTGTAATCCCAAATAAGCAGGCCCACACTTCCCATTGAATTAGTATATTTGTGTTGGTTAAAATTGTTCTTCATTTTAAATATTCTATTATTTCATGTTTTTTGCACTACAAATAAAGATATGTGCAGTGTTCATAGAAATTTGTTTTTTTTCAAACTATAGTTTAGCCCCCAACATTATCCTCCTTAATTTGGAGTGTGTGTGTGTGTGTGTGTGTGTGTGTGTGTTGATTATCTCCTTCTTCCGCCTGCTTCCAATGTCTCTCAATAGCCATCTTGGGGGTTTTAATTGCAGTCTTAATTGGTGCAGTTCTCAGTCTGGTTTATTGTGTGGTCATCTGAAACATATGATCAGGAGTTATTTTGAAGGAAATCCTGTTTGTTTTATTCTTTTTTTAATGGCCTATTTCAAGGAACCTGAAGCTGCTGTTTTAATGAAGTTAGGTAAGTGGCAATAAAGTTTGAGCTCTTTTTTCCATTTGGGGGGCTCTTAAGTAAATAGATTCCTTGGGTTGAGCAAGTACTGCAAGGACAAAGGAAAAATGGACGGCTAAATTGGCCACGCCCAACCAGTCACATGACCACCTAGTCATGACCACCCAGCTGGTCCAACCCCCAACAGCTGACCTAAAATATCTAGGCTTTATATGATGATGATCAGAAAATAAGATTCTGCATAGGTTTCTTCTATACTAAACCCAAAATTTATTTATTTTTAATTTATTCATAAAATGTATTGACTGTCCATCTTACCACAGGGTAACTCTGGGCAGAAACGATATTAACTCTACACAAGTTATTCTAATATCCATTTTAATGTAATCCCATTTTAATGTTAATATGAAACAGCAATTTAACATACTCAAAGCTTAACTCAGGGATTTTCCATCTTGCTTTAAAAATCATTCGGCTTTAAAAGAGATGAATAATCGTTTACCATGTCCGAGTCCGAACACGCTTTGTAACAAGAATCTGATGGAACAGGGCACTGCAATTACTGGAGTCTACATCAGCAGAAGTTGTAAAATCCTCTGAGTTGAAAGCTAATGTAGCATCAGGCCAAAGGCTAAATTCCAAAGAAGGTCACAACTTTTCTACCAGTTTATTCCAGAAGGGTTTGAAGGTTGCAAAGAATATATCTTCCGCCTCGATTTCACAGGAGAATGAAGAACAAATCTCTGTAATCTTTTCTTTCCTTAGCATTCTATAATTGTTTCCTCTCAAAATGAACTATCAATTCAGATTTCTGACCATGATATTATTCCTACTCAGAACATAAACTTATTCTTGTTTGATTCTGACCAAAGGGACAGAGTGAGCAGTTGATCACTGTAGCCACTCTTTCTAAGCTGTACAACACATATCATGTTACAAGTCCAATTCTGTTTTTAAGTACTTAAATGCTTTTCAACATGTATCACTCATGAAAAAGGAGAAATACATAACTTCTAAATAAAATTACATTTTGATGTGTTTTAGTAATTCAGTAGTTCTAAGTTATCAAAATTATTATTTTGTTCTTTAAAAGGAGTAGCCATTCTAAGCCCCACACCCTCTCTTTGACCATATGGTCACATTTAGTGTTGAATCTTCAATGAAATCGAGCTAACCAGGGAGGGGGAAGTAAAATGGGCTGTGTGATAAGACCAATTTCTATGAGACAGATGAGCCAATAATCCACTTGGAAAAGTCTTAAATGACCAATGACATTCAGGTTATTAGGCAAAGTTTAAAAAAATGTGGCAAAAATCAAGTCATAAAGTACAAACTTTTGTAGAATTACTAACACTATGGATAATAAAGTCAATGTCCCACAACATTTTGCAAACATCAGATTTGTTGTAGCATGCAATCATGTAGGTTTCTTCTGTCAGATATTCAAAGCCAGTTGGCAGTGAACTGAAGGATAGTAGGCACTATATCAGGTTAACAAAAGAAGACCAAGAGAATAAAAATGGGAAAAACAATGTAAATATACCAGGGTAGTATTTTTTCTTGGAGAAGAGATTTAAGTTTACCATATCTCATTTCTTTTTCAAATGCTAAGCAATTCCGTCAAATATGTTTATGAGAATGCTGACAGCCAAAGGTATCTCGGCCGTTCAATGCATGCTTAAAAGTTTTCAAGCTCAATGAACTTTAGTGCCCATGTACACCACTGCAGCAGTTTCTTTACTATGAACTTCACAAGAGTTACTTGTATACTTTTATCAAAATATGAAGACATATCTTAGAAATCGGAACAATGGGAATATTTTCATATCAACAGGAAGAAAGCTGCAATATTTTGTGAAATGGGATCAATTTAAAAGTTATCTTATTAAAGAAAAATTGGAATAAAATTCACAAAGTCACTTCACAGAGGATTTGGAAGAATACACTGAGACCAGCTGGTAGTGTTTGACTATAGACATGGGTAGAGACAGTAAGTAGAATGTAATCTTTGTTGACTTAATAGAAGCGAAGCAAGAACTCCAATTAAATACCAATTAGGTATTGTTGAAGTTAGTCTAGTTTTAATTAAGTACCTTTATGAAGCAAGATGAATTGTTCAAAATTTTATAAAACCTGACCCCAAGGGTCATAATTGTACTTGAACCCTTATTTTGATTCCCACAAGTATTCTACTGTTCAGGATAATGCTTTTACGATCAGAAATGACATCTATTCTTGCCACATATTGTTTGCATTTCTTCCTACATGAAGTCTGACTGGACTGCACAGGCTTTAGTGAAAGATTAAACAGCCCCAAAGCCCATAGCAGAAGCATATTCACTGTTATTCCTTGTTTGACTCCTGCTAACTTCCTGACTCTCATCAGGAACAAAATCCACTCTCCCCTCCTTATTTTAGGAATTGCATTCCAGTCCTCAATTAAGAAGAGGCTCACCCCTCCCGACTTTCTCTATACAGTATGAATAATCAAGAATCCATGGAATAAACATTTATTATTTTATTTTATTAAATTTATACCCCGCCCTTCTCCTTACATGCACTGCTTGTAACATCTGTACTAAATGTAAACGAATTACTGGAAGAAAAAGTAAAGGGTCTATAGGCAATTCTAGCCGCTCCGAAACGCAACCTAAAAAATGAGAATGTAAGCAGTAAGGCTATATGTGTACTCTTCAATATCTTCATAAGCTATTTGGATGAGGGAATAGAAGGGGAACTCATCAAATTTGCAGACAACACCAAACTGGCAGGAATAGCTAACAGTCCAGAATATAGGCTCAAGATCCAAATGGATTTCGACAGACTTGAACACTCATCCCTATTTAACAAAATGAAATTCAATGTAGAGAAAAGTAAGGTTATGCAAGAAAAACCAAATGCACAGGTAAGATTAGGTGAAACGTGGCTCAATAGCAGTAACTGTGATAGGGACCTTGGAGTCTTTAAATATGACCCAGCAAGCTGCAGCAGAAGCCATAAATCCTAGGTTGCATTAACAGAGGGATAGAATCAAGATCATGTGAAGTTTTAGTACTGTTTAATCAAACCCTGGTAAGACCACACTTAGAATGCTGCATTCAGTTTTGGTCACTTCATTATTAAAAAAAAAATGTTGAGACTCTGAAAAGAGCATAGAGAAGAGCAAGATGATTATGGGCTTGGAGGCTAAAACCCAAGAAGAACATATGAAGGAATTGGGTTTGTCTAGTCTAGTGAAAAGAAGGACTAGGGGGGATATGATAGCAGTGTTCCAATATCTCAGGGACTGCCACAAAGAAGAGGGAGTCAAACTATTTTCCAAAGCACCAGAAAGCAAGACAAGAAACAATGGAGGGAAACTAATCAAGAAGAGACGCAAAGGAGAACTAAGGAGACATTTTCTAACAGTGAAAACTATTAACCAGTGGAACGGCTTGCCTTCAGAAGTTGTGAGTGCTCCATCACTAGAGGCTTTTAAGAAGAGACTGGACAGCCACTTGTCTGAAATGGTATATAGAATCTCCTGCTTAGCAGGGAGTTGGATTGCAAGACCTCCAAGGTCCCTTCTAACTCTCTTATTGTGTTATTCTGAATATACCTAAGGTTTTAAATCAGCATTTGGGCAGATGAGGGTGCTCTTGCCAAACTACATTCAATTCAGATTATATTAAATTTGATTTAACTTCTCTTCAGTTTGAAAGAAGGAGCTTAAAGCTCTGTGTCTTACACTGAACCCAACCTCAGCAAAAGCGGTTTCTTCTCATTCTTCAGCTCCATTTATAATGGGAAAACTCTCATCACCCGTTCATCTTTTGCAAGCATCATTTTGGAATGTGTAATGAACAAAGATGGTTTTTGTTGAGAAATTCAATAAATTGTTTTTAATAATCCTTTTATCTATTAACCTATTTCCTAAGGGAAAAAAATAAGCAAGTTGCGCTTTCCTCTAAATGTTTGTACTTTAAAGCAGGGGTCTCCAACCTTTGCAACTTTAAGTCTGAAGGACTTCAGCTCCCAGAGTTCTCCAGCCAGCTTTGGGAGACTGGGAGCTGAAGTCCTTCAGACTTAAAGTTGCAAAGATTGGAGACCCCTGCTTTAAAGCAATGCAATACTATTAAAGTTATGTTGTATGTGTTCGTCCCATCATCTCTTGACACAAAGAGGAATAATAAACATGCAAAGTTATGTCCTAAAATTAATTGTTCCCAGTAATTACTATTAGAAAAGTATTTTTAAATGTTTTATGTTTATTTAAAAATCCTATCAAGCTATGGTGATGAAATAACATTTGGCATAAAACACTGATTATAGAAGAATCATTTCATTCAAATCATTTCATTCAAAAGTATGAGATATACTTTAGTATATCTTCTGAAGCTCATGACTTTTTTAAAGTCCCCTAATTAGTACAAGACTGATGTTTCACTATATCCTTTATACCAAAAGAGACTAAATTTAAGTCCCACTAAATTTAGAAGGAATTCATTTTGACTAATCATGCAGACATAGGAACATGACACATAGATGTATAGAGTATATTTATAAGGCTAATTTAGAACAATTTGAGAATTACATAGAATAAATGTTTTGTGAAAGAAATGCTGTATATGCCACTAGGGATGGATGGTTTAAGGACAGTTTCTTCTAATCCTAGCTGAGATACAGACTAACATTCTTCTTTCATTACCTCAGGCAGAGTAAGTTTTAGTTTCACTATAATTAACTGTTTGAGCTGAAAGGCTTTAAGCTAAGACAGTCAAGATAAGCTTTTAAATGGTAAATTGTAGTACCCTCTGGTCACAATGGATTTTGGAGATCACAAATAATTAAATATGTACACTGTGTCCTAAGACAGTTCACGAGGCAGTTGAATTTGATATGAATATATCATTTTACAGAGTGTTTTCCATAATCTATTAAAAATGTCCTTCAGTATCACTGGGGAATATAAGATTCAGCACATCTACTTAATGCTGATACATATATTGTTTTTGGCATCAATATATAGTGATACTAAAAACACTATAAAGTAATTATCAAATTACTCTTAAGAAACTTAAAATAAAGTTTGAAATTCAGGGATCAGCGTTCTGGGATCAGGGTTTCCAATATTACCAGGAGGGCTGCTTTATACTTTAATGCTCTTACAAGGGAAAAGAACCCTTCAGATAGCATTGGAAACCAGTTCAGAATTCTGATCCCTGAATTTCAAACTTTAAGTTTCTTGAGAATAGTTTTTAAAAGTGGCACAATAAACCACCATCTCAAAAAAAGATTTTGTAGCATTTGTGCAATTTATTGCATCCTTTTATAAAGGACCTCTCTGAAATAGAATTGTGTGTTTTCCAGCCAAGTATGATATAGTGGAAAGTTCTATTTCATTCTGCAGCCACACATACAAGCTGTATTCACAAAGTAGACCTCACAGCAGGAAAAACTCCAAAGACCCACCAAAAACATGTTATATTTTCAGCAAGTGAAAGTATAAGTAACACTGCAGAGGGCTACAGATAAAATAGCTATGTCCACCTGTTTCTCTGCACACTCAGATTAGAACCCCAATTTCCATTCTATCATCAACTCAACTTCCTAATATCATGTGTCTTACTTTTTCCTTGCAGTCTCAAAGCAAAATATTTCTCTTCTTTAAATCTTTATTATTTTTGTTTAGTTCTTACCATTCAATTATTTCCATTTGTACACTCAGCAACACATCTAAATTCTCAGTTAATTTACTCCTGGCCTTTTTAAAAACCAAATTCTTCCCAAATGCTGGTACAATTATAATCCTCTCATGAATTTCTTGTGCTCTGTTCTTCAATTCTTTCATGCACTTCTCCTATGCATTTTAGACTGGTTTTCCATTCTACTTTCTATTGTGTTCTTTCAGTCAGTAAACTTCTTTTTACAGGCTCCAGAGGTCTCTTCTACACACACTTCTCAATTCCTCACACTTCTCAGTTAAGCCAACTTGCTTCTTGAGGCATTTGCAGTTTCTGGTACTTAAAGAATTATCATGTTATGCATATTCCCACACAAACGCTGATATACGTCTCAAGCTCCCACCAAACCATTCTATTCTCAATTTTCGCTCAACCCTCCAACAACTTAAATCCACACAAACTCTAATACACCACTCGAGGTCCCACTAAACCAATCTATCTTCAACTTCTGCCCAAAACCCGTAATTTATTCACCCATAATTTATTTTCTCTATCAGGAAAGACACAGCAATGCAAAACCCAACACATCATCAGGGTTCTTCAGGTAGGCACCCAAGGAATACACTTCACGGACCCTGCAAATATGAAGAAAAGCTCTTCCTTGCATTGCAACAACGACAAAACGTTGCAACCCTGAGCTCCGGAATTGCAGTATTAAATATGGGCAGGCAGTCACTTAGCTTTTCCTAATATCAAGCCCAAATTTGGGGGGGGGGGATTCTCCCATATAATCAATCCCAGAATTTAACTACCTGTAGAGGAGATGCTGAAGCTCAATTTCGCCTCGAAATTCTCAACCACATCTTAAGAAGGCTACAACGCGATTACTCAGACTTAACACTTGATTAAACATATATTATCATTGTTTAGTCCGGGTCTTAGTCGTTTTTAGGGAACAGCGAAGAGTTTGGAAACCCCCTCATCCTTCCCGGTTTGGGGGAAGCACTCTGCACCTATTTAGAAGGCCAGTCCTGGGGCTGAAACGGGACCCGAAGGGTCGGTCATTCCTAGCCAAACGTCCCTTGTTCGCTTCCCTGGACGCCCGCTTTAGCCCACCCCGCGGAGACCCTCCACTCACTCGCCCCGGTGTGCTCGGCGGTGGTGGCGTCGTACTCGGCGTCGCTGCTCCACCGGGCGCAGGTGCCCTGTCCCTGCACGAGCGCCTGAAGGGGCAACTCAGAGCCGGGACGCGGGTAGCAGCGGAACCCGGAGACGCAACGTGGCGTGTACACCCCGCAGGGCTCCCCCTCGAAGCGGGCACAAACTGGACAGCAGCCACAGCCCGGCTCTCGCACTAGCTCCGGGCAGGCGGTGGTCTCGAGTCCGGCGGGATGGCAGGAGGCGAGGCGGTCGGCGGTGCAGGGCGGGCAACGGAACAGCACCTCGGGCAGCGCCAGTCCGGTTGGCGGCAAAGACGCCCACCAGCCCAGCCCGAACCACAAGGAGGAGGCGACGACCAGCTGCGGCAGCTGCACCATCCTGGCGGCGGCAACCGCTTGACTGAATCACCGGCTGGGCAGGTGCTGCTGAGCGAGAGACTGGAGGGTGCCCGGCACCGCTGGGTCCTAGAGGCAGGCGGACGGGCGACGCTCCACCCTCAGCTGGCGCGGCGCGCGGAGGGAACCGCTCCCTCACGCCCTGCCCCCCCCCCCCCCGTTGATGTTGGGGTGTGTGTGTGTGTATGCTCGCTTTGCCGCCCAGTCCAAAGTTCAGAGGCGCCTACCCTCCCAACCTGCGTGACAGACATCGATTCCACAAGCGGGGCGACAATTTGTGTTGCAGACCCCGGCTTTCCCCCTGAGAGGACTCTTCAAGATCGCAGGTTCGCGTGATTCTCCCACGTAGGGGATAAGGCGAGAATTTACAGATTAACAGAGTTGGAAGGGACCTTGCAGGTCATCTAGTCCAGCGTTTTTCAACCACTGTGCCGTGGCACACTAGTGTGCCGTGAGATATTGTCTGGTGTGCCGTGGGAAAAATTCCAATTCCAATATCAGCTTTGTGTTCAGCCAAAAAGGCCCAGGTTTCGCACTGAGTAAGTAAACAGAAATATGAACAATTATAAAATACTTTATTATTTCATAATAAAGTAATTATAAAATAATTTCTTTGTGTTTATTTGATTCCTATTCAAGAGAATTACTTTATATATAGTCAATATAGGCACAGAGTTAAAATTTTTTAACATTTTCTAATGGTGGTGGTGTGCCTCGTGATTTTTTTCATGAAAAAAGTGTGCCTTTGCACAAAAAAGGTTGAAAAACACTGATCTAGTCCAACCCCCTGCCCAAGCAGGAGACCCTACATCTGCCTCTACCTAGGATTGAACTGACAACTTCCTGATTGGGAGGCGAGAGCTCCACCTCTAGGCCGCAGAAAAGTTCAACCAAAGAAACCGGAGGAAAAATTGGAACACCCGGTCTTGTATATCCGTTTCATCAAGCTCTTGCCGTCTGTTGGCCATTTAAGCTAGGACTGACCCGATCCCAAATATTAGCCCCATCACCCGTTACTCTGAAGTTTAGTTTTAGAAAAGAACAGAGTTGGAAGGGACCTTTGAAGTCTTCTAGTCTAACCCCCTGGTTAGGCAGGAAACTATACCACTTCAGACAAATGGCTGTCCAACATCTTCTTAAAAACTTCCAGTGTTGGAGCATTCACAACCTCTGGAGGCAAATTGTTCCACTGATTAATTAATTTATTTATTTATTTATTAAATTTATACCCCGCCCTTCTCCAAATGGACCCAGGGCGGCGCACAGGGATGTTAAAATACATACAAAATATATAAAATATATAAAATTTAAAAAACTTATTCTAATAAATAAACCCTGCGCTAAAAACCGAATTAAAAGTCCCAAGTTTAAAACTATCTAATAGTCAGTAATGGAGGTTACGTTAGGCCGGCTAGATGGAATAAATGTGTCTTCAGACACTTGCGGAAGAGGCGGAGGTCGGAGATGGTACGGAGTTCAGGGGGTAAGTCGTTCCAGAGGGCTGGGCCCGCCACAGAGAAGGCTCTTCCCCTGGGTGTCGCCAGTCGGCATTGTCCAGCCGACGGCACCCTGAGGAGGCCCTCTCTGTGGGAGCGTATCGGTCTGAGGGATGTATGGGGCAGGAGGCGGTCTCGCATATAACTAGGCCCCGAGCCATGGAGCGCTTTAAAGATGGTCGTTAAAACCTTGAAGCGCACCCGAAAGACCACAGGAAGCCAGTGCAGCTCGCGCAGGATAGGTGTTATGTGGGAGTGTCTAGGCGCTCCTGTAATCACCCGCGTGGCTGCGTTCTGGACTAGCTGCAGCTTTCGGGTGCACCTCAAGGGGAGCCCCATGTAGAGAGCATTACAGTAGTCGAGTCGAGAGGTAACGAGTGCTTGAGTGACTGTGCGTAAGGCACCCCGGTCCAGTAAGGGGCGCAATTGGCGCATCAGGCGTACCTGATGAAACGCCCCCCTGGCCACGGCTGCCACATGATCTTCCATAGACAGCCGGGAATCCAGGAGGACACCCAAATTGCGCGCCCTCTCCACGGGGGCCGGTGTTTCGCCCCCAATGGCCAGAGTTGGAATAATCTGGCTGAACCGGGGCGCCGGAAGCCACAGCCACTCAGTCTTGGACGGGTTGAGCTTGAGTTTGTTACCACCCATCAAGATCCGTACGGCTTCCAAGCACCGGGACATAACCTTGACGGCATCGTTGGGGTGGTCTGGGGTGGATATGTACAACTGAGTATCATCAGCGTACAGATGATATCCCACCCCAAAACCACGGATAATCTCGCCCAGCGGCTTCATATATGTGTTGAACAGTAGGGGCGAGAGGACCGACCCCTGAGGAACCCCACATATGAGGGGTCTCGAGGCCGACCTCTGCCCCCCTGCCAACACATATTGCGACCGACCAGAGAGGTAGGACGAGAACCACTGCAGAACGGTGCCTCCCAGCCCCAACCCCCCCAGTCGGCGCAATAGGATACCATGGTCGATGGTATCAAAAGCCGCTGAGAGGTCTAATAGGACTAGGATAGAGGAATATCCTCTATCCCGCGCCCTCCAGAGATCATCAACCAACGCGACCAATGCCGTCTCGGTGCTGTGCCCGGGTCGGAAGCCGGACTGGCGCGGGTCTAGATAATCAAATTCCTCCAAGTGTCGCGGAAACTGTTGAGCCACCACACTCTCAACAACCTTCACTAGAAAGTGGAAGTTGGAGACGGGACGATAGTTCTCTAATAATGCTGGATCCAGGGACGGCTTCTTGAGGAGGGGCCTTACTACCGCCTCTTTCAAGACGGCAGGCAAGGACCCCTCACTCAAAGATGCGTTGACAATGCCCTGGAGCCAGCCTCGTGTCGTCTCCCAGGATGCCAGTACAAGCCAGGAGGGACACGGGTCCAATAAACATGTGGTAGCCCTAAGTCTCTTTGACAACTTGTCCATATCCTCGGTGGTAACAAAATCAAACTCCTTCCAAGATGGTGTCACAAGAACAGCCTCGGCCCGCTCGACTGGACCACTGTCGATGGAGGGTAGCTCGTTCCGAATCCGAGTGATTTTCTCCTGCAGATAAATCCCAAATTCCTCTGCTCGACCCTGTAAAGGGGCTTCCCGCGGCCTCTGTTGAAGGAGGGAGCGGGTCACCCCAAACAGGGCGGCAGGGCGGTTATCTGCGGATGCAATAAGAGTGGCACAATACTCACGTTTGGCCACTCTTATCGCCACTAAGTAAGTCCTAATATGGTCTCTCACTAGTGTTCGGTCGGCTTCGGAGCGAGAAGATCTCCATCTGCTCTCTAGGCGTCTCTTGTGGCGCTTCATCTCCCTAAGCCCCTCGGTAAACCAAGGCGCCCAGGTGGTTCGTCGCCGCAAGAGAGGCTGCAAGGGCGCGACTCGGTCCAAGGCCCCCGTGGCCGCACTTAACCATGCGGCCACTAAGTCCTCAGTCGAGTCGCGCGGCAAGTCCACAGGAATTGGCCCAAGCTCCCTTTGGAACCTTATCGGGTCCATCAGGAGCCTGGGGCGGAACCATATAGGAATGTCCGGTTCCGCCTCCCCGCAGTGGGGTGCGGCGATCGGAAAGTCGAGCCGAAGGAGAGCGTGATCTGTCCATGACAGGGGTGTGATGACTAAATCCCCTATTCCCAGATCACTACTCCACTGTCCCGAGACGAAGATTAAATCCAGGGTGTGTCCGCCCTCGTGGGTAGGGCCTACAACTACTTGGGTCAGGTCCATGGCTGTCATGGAAGCCATGAACTCCCGAGCTAACCCAGAGGTTTCGCCTGCTGACAGCAGGTTAAAGTCCCCCATGACTAACAGTCTGGGGGTCTCAATCGCCGCCTCGGCATAATATAATTGAAAATTCTATTTCATTTTACATCCACAAATACAAGCTGTATTCACATAATGGACCCCACAGCAGGAAAAACTCCAAAGACCCACCAAAAACATATTATATTTTAAGCAAGTGAAAGTTATCAGTGAACTCTGCAGAGGGCTACAGATAAAATAACTATGTCCACCTGTTTCTCTGCACACTCAGATTAGAGCCCCAATTTCCATTCTATTATCAATCCAACCTTTTAATTGATTTTCCACCAAAAAAATACGTAATCTTACCTTCAGAGCATTCTTATGGGGAAAATAGTGGCCGGAAGCTACTTACAACCCCAGTTATCAAATAAATGTGCAAATAAATATTTAATTAGGGAACTAAAAGAAGGGCTTCTTGCTTACATTTTTTTTGTTTTGCATTATGTAATAATTTGTATTATTATGATTTACTCTGGTTGTTTGGTTTTACACCTAGGACTTTTTTTTTAAGGAAATACATTTTTAGAATCCTTATTTGCCATCGTCACCTTCATTCTCATCATCACTGTATCTTCATTTAAACTGGGTTTTTATCTACTTTAAGAAATACTGCCATCAAGAGGTAATTTATGAGATTATAGAACATGAAATCCTAAACCACTTTGGAGGCCTTGGCCAGAGTTAGCTGATAGAAATAAACATAAAGACAATGGTGGTTGTTACCAGCTGGTAGATATATTTTGTAACCTTCAGTGGCTTAAACCAGAAAACTGTAGGCTTCTTATGATGTCCCCATCACAACAGCATGTGGGAGACTGAGGTGACAGAATTAAACAGTTCCAGCACAGTCTTTGCTATTGTCTGACAAGGACAGGCCTCCAACAGAGCTGGTGTCAGTTCTTAATCCTTTCATAGGTAAAGGTAAAGGTTTCTGTCTCATATATATGCTAGCCGTTCCTGACTCTAGGGGGAGGTGCTCATCTCTGTTTCAAAGCTGAAGAGCCAGTGCTGTCTGAAGACGTCTCAGTGGTCATGTGGCCAGCATGACTAAACAACAAAGACGCACGGAATGCTGTTACCTTCCCACCAAAGGTGGTTCCTATTTTTTCTACTTGCATTTTTATGTGCTTTCAAACGTAAAGATTAGCAGAAGCTAGGGCAAGTAACAAGACCGCACTCCGTTATGCGGTGCTAGGAATTCGAACAGCCAAATTGCCGACCTTTCTGATCAATAAGCACAGTGTCTTAGCCACTGAGCTACTGCGTCCTTTCATAAGATGATATAATAAACAAATTGATAATGGGCAGTATGTCTAAGCAGATTATACTGGCACGTGACTTTGCAGAAGGAAAGAAATATTGCTGTTTCCTTTATGTATATTTTATTTATTTTTAAAACTTTTTATGCTTTAACTTTTTTTATCTTTACAATGTGATGCCTCTGGGCTGCTTGCACGTTATAAGCTTATAAAGACGACACTTCTGGCCTGCGAGTCCTTTATGTTAATTCTAAACTTTTGAAAGTGTTTGATTTTTCCAACTGTTTAAAGATTTAAAGCTCCTAAATCAATGGAGAAACATCTCCACATCATCCATATCCCACACTGACCAGCTTTTTTTTTTAAGGAATGGAAAGCATAGCTCTGCTCATAAAATAAAAGCAATGCATTAGCCATTATTTCACACTCAAGTCTCTTGATAATTCAACTATTCAGCATGGGTCGCACCCAATCATCTTAAGAATTACCACCAGCAGAACTGAAGACTAGAACTAAATGTGCAACTTCTGAAATACCTTCTGGAAAATACTCTTTTAAAAAAGCATTCTAAAGTTGCAAAACTAAGCCATAATAATTGCTGCTCCCCAAACCAAACACAAGCATGGCACTGAAAATACCTCAAGCTGTAATTAATGCCTCAGGCAACTGAAGGCAGCCTGCTTAAGCTCTGTTAGAGAAACATCAGGTGATGATATTAAAAAAGAATATTGAATCCTAAGGCTATGCAGCACTTTGGATTCAAAAGGAAAAAAGGCTTCTGAACTCCCAGGAATGCAAATGTTGCATCTCTTGTTAAGTAGCCACACCCACAATAGGGCCTAATTCTTTTAAATACACTTTCCAGAAAAAGAAGAAAAGAAAACACCTGCTGGAAGCCTGATTTTATTGTTCAGTGGTGTTAATTACAGCCTAGATAAATTTATTAATAATCCAATTCTAGGCAAGTTCATCCAGAACTATGTCCCACTGAGTTTACTCCCACTCCCAGGTAAGTGGGTATAGAATTGAGGCCTAAATTAGTAATGCACTTGTCAGAACACAGCCCTGATAAAAACAGGACATGGCATATAAGCAAATTCTGTAGGTGGGATAATTATATGTCTCCTGAATTCTTCCAAAAAGGGAACATGAGTGGCACTTTCCTGGTTTTGCTATTTTAGTTCCTGGTGGCACTTCCATGGATTATACCACTATTTCAAATGCTAGCCTATTCGTCTATTCGTCTGTCCGTCTGTCCATCTATCTATTTATCCATCCATCCATCCATCCATCCATCCATCCATACATACATCCATACATCCATACATCCATACATCCATCTATCTAAGCTATCTATCTATATTTCAACTCTTCAATACAAATAAACATACATACATGCATATATTCAAGAGTATGTATGCATGTATGCATGCATGTATGTATGTGTATCCAAAGGTTGAAAGATAGATAGATAGATAGATAGATAGATAGATAGATAGATAGATAGATAGATACAGATAGATATAGTTGGGTGAGTGGGTGGGTAGGTAGGTAGATATAAACTGTTGTGTGTGTTTGTCTGTGTGAGCTGAAATACAAGTAGATAAATAGATAAACAGATAGACAACACGCACACACGTTCAGCAAGTCAAGCAAAGAGAGAAAGACAAGAATATAAACTGATGCCAAAGTAAGTACGGTAGGAAAAGTGCTAAGACAACAATGCATCATTTGGTGGAAAAAGACAATAAAACAACGTGTTGTTACAGATACTGGCAAGATTGGCTAATGCTTTTTTTTTTAAATTCAAATTTATACCCCGCACCTTCTCCAAAAAGGACCCAGGGCGGCGCACAGGAAATTTAAAACAATACATATATAACAAAAATACAAATTTTAAAAAGCTATTAAATCCATGCCCTGTGCTAAAATAGTATAAAATCCCCCTAATTAAAACCTATCTAAAAACAGTCAAAAACGGGAGGTTATGCTAGGCCGGCATGTTGGAAAAGGTGCGTTTTAAGACGCTGGTGGAAGAGGCGGAGGTCTGAGATGGTGCGCAGTTCGGGAGGCAGGTCGTTCCAGAGGGTAGGGCCCACCACAGAGAAGGCCCTTCCCGTGGGTGTCGCCAACCGGCATTGCCCGGCCAACGGCACCCTGAGAAGGCCCTCTCTGTGGGAGCGGATCGGTCGAAGGGATGTATGGGGCAGAAGACGGTCTCGCATATAACTAGGCCCCGAGCCTAGTTAATGCCTAGAGGCTCCCATAATCACCTGCACGGCCGCATTCTGGACTAGCTGTAACCTTCGAGTGCACCTCAAGGGGAGCCCCATGTAGAGAGCGTTACAGTAGTCACGCAGGGATGTCACGAGTGCTTGAGTGACTGTGCGAAGGGCAGCCCGGTCCAGTAAGGGGCGCAATTGGTGCATCAGGCGTACCTGATAAAACGCCCCCTGGCCACGGCCATCATATGGTCCTCCATGGACGGCCAGGAATCTAGGAGGACACCCAAATTGCACGCCCTCTCCACGGGGGCCAATATTTTGCCCCCAATGACCAGTGTTGGAGTTACCTGGCTGAACCGAGGTGCCGGAAACCACAGCCACTCAGTCTTGGACGGGTTGAGCTTGAGTTTGTTACTACCCATCCAGATCCATACGGCCTCCAAACACTGGGACAGCACCTCGGCGGCATCGTTGGGGTGGTCTGGGGTGGATATGTACAACTGAATGTCATCAGTGTACAGGTGATATCCCACCCCAAAACCACGGATTATCTCGCCCAGTGGCTTCATATAGGTGTTGAACAGGAGAGGCGAGGGGACTGACCCCTGAGGAACCCCACATAAGAGGGGCCTCGAGGCCGACCTCTGCTCCCCTGCCAACACAAATTGCGACCGACCAGAGAGGTAGGACGAGAACCACCATAATACCATGCCTCTCACCCCCAACACCCCCAGTCGGTGCAATAGGATACCATGGTCGATGGTATCAAAAGCTGCTGAGAGGTCTAACAGGACTAGGATAGAGGAACATCCCCTATCCCGCGCCCACCAGAGATCATCCACCAACACGACTAATGCCGTCTCGGTGCTGTGACCGGGTCGAAAGCCGGACTGGCGCGGGTCTAGATAATCAATTTCCTCCAGGTGTTGCGGAAACTGTTGAGCCACCACACTCTCTACAACCTTCGCTAAAAAGTGAAGGTTGGAGACCGGACGGTAATTTTCCAACAATGCTGGGTCCAGGGAAGGCTTCTTGAGGAGGGGCCTCACCACCGCCTCTTTCAAGATGGTAGGCAAGTACCCCTCACCCAAGAAGCATTCACGATATCCTGGAGCCAGCCTCGTGTCACCTCCCAGGATGCCAGTACAAGCCAGGAGGGACATGGGTCCAATAAACATGTGGTGGCCTTAAATCTCCTTGACAACCTGTCCATATCCTCGGTAGTAACAAAGTCAAACTCCTCCGAAGATGGTGTCTCAAGAACAGCCTCGGACAATCCGACCGGACCACTCTCAATGGAGGGCAACTCGTTCCAAATCCGAGTGATTTTGTCCTGCAGATTTACACCAAATTCCTCTGCTCAACCCTGTAGAGGGGCTTCCCCGCAGCCTCTGGTGAAGGAGGGAGCAGGTCACCCCAAACAGGGCAGCAGGGGGTTATCTGCGGATGCAATAAGAGTGGCACAATACTCACGTTTGGCCACTCTCATCGCCACTAAGTAAGTCCTAATATGGGCTCTTACTTGTATTCGGTCGGCTTTGGAGCGAGAAGATCTCCATCTGCTCTTTAGGCGTCTCTTGCGGTGTTTCATCTCCCTCAGCTCCTCGGTAAACCAAGGAGCCTGGGTGATTCGGCGCCGCATGAGAGGCCGCAAGGGCGCAACTTGGTCCAAGGCCCCCGTGGCCGCACTAAACCATGCGGCCACTAGGTCCTCAGTCGAGTCGCGGGGCAAGGCCACAGGTATTGGCCCAAGCTCCCTCTGGAACCTTTCTGAGTCCATCAGGTGCCTGGGGCGGAACTATCTGGGAATCTCTGGTTCCGCCTCCCCGCGGTGGGGTGTAGATGACTAGGTCCCCTATTCCCAGATCACTCCTCCACTGTCCCGAGACGAAGATTAAGTCTGGGGTATGTCCTCCCTCGTGAGTGGGACCAAGAAGTACTTGGGTCAGGTCCATGGCCGTCATGGAGGCCATGAACTCCCGAGCTAAACCGGAGACCTCGCCTACTGATGGCAGGTTAAAATCCCCCATGTCTGGGGGTCTCAACCGCTGCCTCGGCTACCACCTCCAGGAGCTCGGCAGGGCTGCTGTTACATAGCGGGGAGCCAGGTATACAACTAGCACGCCCAACTGCCTCCCTAGGCCCCACTTCACAAGGAGGGACTCGCACCCGGTCGTCTGAGGGATCGTGGTCTCCTTCGGCTCAAGACCTTCCCTAACCATAATCGCCACCCCCCCCCCACTCATATAGTCATGTGCTCTGGGCGGTGCTGTTCTGAGTAAGTGTACTTTGTAAAGGGACTTTACAAAGTTAGCATGGGGGTTGTATCTAGCTACTGTGACTATCTCTGTAAGTGGGAGCATTGATGATGTTACTTAGTTTGGGTAATGAAATGTCTGCAAGAAAACCAAGCTCAGACAGCACCAAGGAACCCCCCCCCCTCATTTCAACCCTGAGCTACAAATATTCTCTTTTATTGGGAGCAAATTTGCTCTATAGTGTGGTTGTGTACTTCTGATTGTTAATTTCCAAGATTGTAACCATGTTTTACTAAGGAAGCCTTGAAAAGAGACATATCCTGGGGATGCTTTAGATCACCACTTCCTCATTGCTCTTAAAAGATGATAATCATCTTCTATATAAATAAAAATGTAAAATAGTTTGTATGAAGCCGCTAATCTCAAAAACTACTGCACCGATTTACACCAAACTTTCACACAATGTTCACAAGGACTTCCAATAATAGAATACGTACTCATTTTGTGCCTAACACATGTGTGCCATGTGCAAGGTACACAAACGTAAAATGTACCCACTGATCAGGTTTTCACCTCCCTGTAACTCCTCCCACCAACAGTCATTTCCTCAGCAATGTATGGAGGCCTCTTAGGGCCAAAAAGGCACTGGGATAGCAAACTCCCAGATGGCCCATAGAGAGAGAGAGAGAGGAATAAATACAGTTTAATAAAAGAGGGACTAGGGGAGACAGGATAGCAGCCTTCCAATATCTCAGGGGTTGCCACAAAGAAGAGGGAGTCAAACTATTCTCCAAAGCACCTGAGGGCAGAACAAGAAGCAATGGGTGGAAATTAATCAAGGAGAGAAGCAACTTAGAACTGAGGAGAAATTTCCTGACAGAACAATTAACCAGTGGAACAGCTTGCCTCCAGAAGTTGTGAATGACCCAACACTGCAAGTCTTCAAGAAGATGTTGGATAGCCATTTGTCTGAAATGGTATAGGGCTTCCTGCCTAGGCAGGGAGTTGGACTAGAGGACCTCCAAGGTCCCTTCCAACTCTGCTATTGTATTATGTATTACAGTAGGTAGGTAGATAGGGGAATAGAGAGAGAGCGAGAAGTACAGTAGGTAGGTAGGTAGGTAGGTAAGTAGGTAGAGGGATAGATAGGGAGAAATACGATAGGTAGGTAGGGGGATAGATAGATAGGGAGAAACACAGTAGGTAGGTAGGTAGATAGGGGGATAAATAGAGAGGGAGAAATACAGTAGGTAGGTAGGAAGGTAGAGGGAGAAAGGAAGAAATACAGTAGGTAAGTAGGTAGGTAGGTGGATAGATAGAGATGGAGAAATACAGTAGGTAGGTAGGTAGAGAGGGGGATAGATAGAGAGGGAGAATTACAGTAGGTAGGTAGATAGAGGGAGAGGAAGAAATACAGTAGGTAGGTAAGTAGAGGAATAGAGCGAGAGGGAGAAATACAGTAGGTAGGTAGGTAGGTAGGTAGGTAGAGGAATAGAGAGAGTGGGAGAAATACAGTAGGTAGGTAGGTAGAGGGATAGAGAGGGTGAAATACAATAGGTAGGAAGGTAGGCAGATAGAGGGAGAAAGGAAGAAATACAGTAGGTAGGTAGGTAGGTAGAGGGATAGATAGAGAGGGAGAAATACAGTAGGTAGGTAGGTTGGGGGTTATACTGTGGTTGTGTGTATGTGTGCAGGTGTAGATCTACATACAGATTGGTTGGCCATTTAACCAAACTGGGCCACAGCAACGTGTGGCCGGGTATAGCTAGTTTAAATAATAGATTCATTTTATATTTTTACTCCGCCTTTATTATTAAATAATTCAAGAAGGCAAACGTGCCTAATAATCCTTCGTCCTTCTATTTCCCCCCAGCAACAACAGTGTGAGGAAGTGAGTTGGGTTGAGAGAGAGTGATTGGCCCAGCTGCTTTCTTGCCTAAGGTGGGACTAGAACTCCCAGTCTCCTAGTTTCTAGCCTGGTGCCTTAATCATGAGACCAAGCTGACTCTTGTTTTGTTATGTTATAAAAAGGGATTTCTTCATTAGGATTAGGATGGAATAAAGAAAAGGAAAGAAGAAGGTCCCATGAAAATGATACTACTACAGCATTTGGAAGTTTTAAAGAATTAAGTCATCATTGTGCATAGATGGAGTTTAATTTTAACTACTCCTTTTTATAATATATGCAATTAATATGACCAAACAATCAATTGAACCTTGCAGATTTGTTACTTTTTATTTCCTAATATTTTAGCTTTTCCTTACTGCAATTGGTCTACATATTGAATGATCTCCCCACACGGAAACGGAACATTTTTAATGAAGGAAATAAAAGCATTTTCCTTGTTCCAAATGCTACATGAAGCTGAAGTTAAGATATTAATGAAATTGAAATAGGCAGATAGATGGACAGATCGCTCTCTATTTGGATCTTCTGATGACTCTCCTTTTATTTATTTATTACTAGAATCACATACTCCACAGAATACACTAATTCTTAGGAAGTCTCCTATATATTCAGAATTAAGGGCTAAGGTGTTTCTGAGCATATGCTCATCCCAAAAATGTGATGTTAGAACCAGAAACTGTCTTCCTAGATCTTTTAACATAGGCAGATGTATAGTTGTAGTTTTTCTCCAAACTTCCCTGGGGCCATTAAATCAGAGGAAGGGAAGATACATCTTACCCTGAGATTTAGTGGTAATTTCTAATTTAACTTCCACCTACTCCTGAAGCATTTTAAATAAAACTCACACACACACCCTTCTGAATGCTGCAAATAATTAGAAAACTCCTAATAGTGCTTTGCTTTGACTTCAGATGATGAGGGATTTGAGAGCAAGCCAGGACAGGTTGCATGAAAGAGAAGTCCAAGAGTTGATGGGCTGATGGAGAATTCTGAAGCCCCCTTTTCATAACTGAAAACAAAAGTTACTTTTCAAGTGTTGATGTAGTACTTACTAGGATAGGCATAGCTCAGAGGCATTGAGTGGGTTCTAAAGGAGACTGTTCTCCTTAAACGAATGGGGTGTGGCAGTTCTTTTCCTGTCATTCACATAAATCGGCTCTCATGTCACGGAATGCTTAATCAGCTTTTGGCTGGGCAAATGAATGAAATGGAATAAAGCACTGGAACAAAATGCAAAATTAATGTCAGCAAGCAACTTCTTCTAATTAAATAGTCTTACTAGATGTTTGGAGAGCTGAACCTTTTACTGATGGAGTAGTTACAGAGCCTTGAATATCAACATATTGATAATGTGAAAAATGTTTTGAATTCTTAGTGAATTGGAGACACTTTTTAAAAAAAACAGACAACAGAAGCTGAAAAATAATAAAAGGTGAAGAATGGCAGCAACTGAGATCATAACTTTATCAGTGACCATTACTTGATGATTCACTAGAATGAAATCAGGCAGAATCAGGAGTCATATATAATGCCCACCTATCAGAAGTATTGTCATTAATGGACAATTTAATTCTGCCATTATCCATCCAGTAAGGGACTCATTCATCAGGATTTTACCTGCATTTACCAAGCTACCTTGTGATCCACATTGGCCCGATTAAAGCTGCACACTGGGATATCTATGTATCTGAAAAAAGGTCCATTAGCTTATTTCACATTGACATATGATTAAATGGAGTCTTGTAGCTGCTGCTGAAACATGTTTTAAAGACAAAGCAGCTCCCTGCAGCTCCCTGCCTTCCCTCCTTCAGCTCCAGTGTGATGGGATTAAGACATGGCCCTCAGGACATGATAGGATTAGCCCTCTACCCATCTCACTACATGGCACCTGGGAAGGTTACGTCACCCAAAAAGGCTCAACCAAGCCTGGGACCCGGACAGCCTACAAAGTTAGGTAAGACCCCATCCCATGGGAGTCTGACAACCAATCAGAATACAAGCTCAAATTCAAAGCCCAACAAAGCTCTCTCTCTCTCTCTCTCTCTCTCCCCGTCCCTCCCTCCCTCCCTCCCTCCCTCCCTCCCTCCCCCCCCTCTCTCTCTCCATGTGCTTTTTTGCCCAGGAACCTCAAAACCATGTGGTCCTGTCCACCATTAAAACCATCTTTCCAAGCAGCTACCATGGTTTCCACTGTCTTTCTCCCCACTTGGAACTGAACGCAGATGGACATTTCTCCCAACAGCATAGACAACTACTTAAGTTGCAATAATAAAACTTCCAATTTTGGATACCACTACAATAGCAATTACCAGTAGTTGCATGTATGAATTTGAGTGAAATTCTAATAGCAAGAAGCTTTCCTACATTCTTTCAGTAAAGGTAAAAGCTCTTTTAGAAGGGCAACACAATAACCTCCAAATGATTACGTTCTTGGGATTAGTAAAGGCATTAAAATATAATAAACTGACTTTACAAAGCTAAGAAATATTGGACTTTTAATAAAAGATTGAAAGACATTTAGGAAAGATATATCGTATATGTGTGCCTTGATAATGATCATCATGGTGATATTATTTCTTCACTTGTGTTCCATTCTTAGTAATTTTACATATCAGTTCTGTCCACATTTTGCACTCTTGTACAATTTTTTTCAGTTGTATGCTCTGAATGGAGTTAGTTGTGATGGTGTCTAGACACTGTGTTTTTTTGGTGGTCTCACTTTTTTTTGCTGCTGATCATTTTGAGCATAACTGCCTTTTCAAATGTGTTTGACCACATCACATAGCCAAAATAAGTAAGGCAGAATTGTGATTTTGCTTTCCAGTGATATATCTACAGTAGTTTTATACACCCAGTACTTGTTTGTTTGTCACCTTTGCTGCCAAAGGAATGCACAAGAATCTTCTTCAACACCATAGCTTGAACAAAGCTATTTTCCTCCTGTCTAATTTTTTCATGGTCCAACTTTCACAATCATAGGTAGCTATGGGAAACGCAATAATGTGGATTAATCTTCATTTACTTGCTAGGCTGATTTTCTTGCTTTTCCATTCATGTGATTCAACACCTTATTTCTGGATTGCATTCACTGTTCTGATCAATCCACGATCCTAGGAAAGTGAGTTCTTACATGCATTTGATGTCTTCATCATCAATTGCTATTTTTGTATTTCCATTTTTCACAGTAATCATGAGCTTGGTCTTGTTAACTTTCAGGAAGAGGCCAAATTTCTCGCTTTCTTCTTTAATCTCTTTGATCAGATGTTTCAGGCCTTCCTGAGAATTATGTCATGAATGTATCAGTGATTGTGGATGTTCCCTTCCAATCTTTACTCTTATTTACTCTCAATTTTACTCCGAAGACTACAGCTAGTGCAGAATGCGGCCGCGCGGGGGATTCTGGGCGCCTCCTGGCATTCCCATGTAACACCTCTCCTGCGTGAGCTGCACTGGCTGCCTGTGGCCTTTCGGGTGCGCTTCAAGGTGTTGATCACCATCTTTAAAGCGGTCCATGGCACGGCGCCTAGCTATTTGCGTGACCGCCTCCTACCCCATACATCCCTTCGACCGATTCGCTCCCACAGAGAGGGTCTTCTCCGGATACCGTCAGCTGGGCAATGTCGACTGGCGATGCCCAGGGGAAGGGCCTTCTCTGTGGCAGGCCCTACCCTCTGGAACGAGCTGCCCCCCGCTCTCAGGAACATCACGGACCTCTGCCTCTTCCGCCAACATCTAAAAACACATTTCTTTTGTTTAGCTGGCCTGGCCTAATTCCCCGAGATTATTTTACTGACTGGTTTTAAATTAAATTAAGTTTTAACAAAGGGCCTTTTACACTGTTTTTAGCACAGGGCATAGTTTAATTTAATAAGATTTTATCGATTATTTATGATGTATTTTATTCTTTTTGGTAAATGTTTATATTCATGTTTTTAGTTTCCTGTGCACCGCCCCGAGTCCCTTTCTGGGAGAGTGGCGCGGTATAGAAGTCCAATAAAATGAAATGAAATGAAATGAATTTTACTCTCATTGTCACCAAGAATTGCATTACTGTTGCTGGTGGAAAAAAGGGATATAAATAAAACAAAAAAGGGCTATAAATAAAGCAAAAAAAAAAGAATTGATTGTAAATTTGATAATGGCAGCTGGATTAGTGGTGGCTAAATATTGGGGATGAAATTGGGATATTCAAAGAAATGAGTAGTATAATGAAATGTGGAGTATGGCAACAAATGATAAATTAACAACAGAAATTAAATTGAAAAAGGGTTGATCAAAGCAAATAATATAACAAAATATGGGGGAATTTTATAAAATCAGTGTTGATGGAAGGTAAAGGGAATGAACCCACTTAAGAATATATGTTGTTTCGGAGGGGATAAGGGCACTATTGGAATATATTGTATATCTTTTAGTTGTTATAAACAAAGAAATATAAAGGGGGGAAGGGTCTCCAGGGGGTGGGGTTGCACTGTAATATTTGTTTTTTTTCCCTTTTTCTGTTTTCTTTTCTTTTTGTATTTAGATGTATATGTACTATACACACACATATATATATGTTTGTATTATTTGTATTTTTTTTTAAATCAAAAAAAATCTTTACTCTCATTTTTTATTCTTCAGGTTTCAGCTTCTTCATGATCACTTCATCATACAGGTTGAATAAGAAAGTGTGAAATAATGCAACTCTGCAACACTCCTTTCTCTATCCTGAACCAATCAGTATCTCTATATGATATTTCCACAATGGCTTCCTGATTTGGGTATAGTGACTGCACCAACTTCTCCAGAGGTGTTGGCACCCCTAGGTCTTTGAGATTCTTCACAGCTTGTCACAATGGACAAGATCAAAGGCTTTGATTTGTTCTTTTACATTCTTTAGATTTTTCTGTGGTCCAGCATAGATTTTCCAGAGGTGGTATTCAGCAGGTTCTAACCGGTTCTGGAGAACCGGTAGTGGAAATTTTGAGTAATTTGGAGAACCGGTAAATACCACCTCTGACTGGCCCTGCCCCATCTATTCTCTGCCTCCCAAGTCCCAGCTGATCGGGAGGGAATGGGGATTTTGCAGTAACCTTCCCCCAGAGTGCAGTGGGAATGAAGATTTTGCAGTATCCTTCCCCTGCCACCCCCAACAAGCCACCCCCAACAAGCCATGCCATGTCCACCAAGCCACGCCCACAGAACCGGTAGTAAAAGATTTTGAATCCCACCACTGAGATTTGCAATATGGTCACAAGTGCCACGACTCCTTCTGAAGCTAGTTTGAACCCTGAAGCTAGTTTGAATCTAGTAAAACCCTCTCGATCATCAGCAACAGATGTTGTTGTATGCATCTTGCTAGTGTAAGGGATGAGAGCAAGTGCAGTAATCCTTGAAGTCACCTTTTTTCGGAATGGGATTAACACTGATCGTTTCCAATCCTGTGGCCATGTCTTTCTTTACCAAATGCTTTGACTATTATGGTTGTGGGTGGGCTCAGGCCTCAGCAACTCTGCTGGAATCGTATCAACACCTGGAGCCTTGTTCTTTGGCAGTTGGCTTATTGTTCAAACAACTTCTTCCTGAAGGATGACTGGTTCTTTTTCTACTCCCCTTTCCATATCATCCTTTGGAAGGCTGGGCTTCTTTGTTGCTCACAAACAATTTCTGTATGTTCTTGCCATCTGTTCTTGATACCTTGCTGGTCAGACCATTCAAGTCAAATCTATTTGACAGCAAATGCACTCCTGGTATGACCCTTCAGGCAGTCCTCTTCTAGCCGTTTGCAATGCTGGTCCCAGTAAACGTCATTGTCTTTCCTCTCTGCTCTTTGGAAATGTACATTCAATTTCATTCTTCCTCCAATTTGAGAGGTCCTTAGTGCTTTCTGAGCTTGGTTGTTTTCTTACAGATAATTCATTACCCAGACTAGGTAACATCATCAGTACTAGCAAGAAAACATCTGTCAGAAAACAGCCAGAGAGAATCAAGGACCTCTGATTTTAACCCTGAGCTCCAAATATTCTCCTTTATTGGCTTCCTCCAACTTGCCTGCAGCTTTGGCTGCTTTTCTTCACTTGGCGATTCTGATAATTGATAATTTTGATCATCTTGATTAATGTCTTGTTAATGAATAACTTTTTGTTTAAATTCCTGAATTTTCTAAATATGAGCACTAAATCATATCTTGGATCAAGTGTCCCCCCCCCCCCCCCCCCGCAACAGCATGGTTTGCTTTGGGCCTTGAGTACATCTTAGCAATAGCTCCTGGCAGGGAAATATTACTTGAAGTTAATTTCCCCCCAATTACGTAGATAACTGCTTCTGCACAGAAACCTTTATAAATCATGGAGAAGATATAAAGCAGTGCCTTATACCAGGGGTCCCCAACCCCCGGTCCGTGGACCAGTGCCCCGGTCCGTGGCTTGGTAGGAACCGGGCCACAGTGAGCGGCGCAACTCTTAGAAAGGGCCGGAGAGGAGGAGGAGGGAGGAGGGGGCAGCCCCCTGGGCAGAGCGTGCACCAGGGGTGGGAGAGCGCAGGCACGGCCGCTCATGCCATTGGGGGCCCGAGAGGGGCAAGTGAGCCGACTCACCCCCTCCCTGTGCATGCATCCGCCGCCTGCTCCCCCTCTCCCCGCTCCCCTCTATGCCGGCCGAGCCATGGCCACCGGTCCACGGAATTTTTTTAACATGAAACCGGTCCCTGATGCCAAAAAGGTTGGGGAACCCTGCCTTATACAACATGAGATACTTTGGAAGCTTATATTCTCCTTCCACAAAGAACAACATGTTGTGGAAAGCAGTTAGTACCTTTGTATTTCATCTATATTGATTGGCAACTTTTATAATGAAAAATAAATATTCTAAATTTGTAGAGGTACATTATCTAGTCCAGAGGATCTAATGATTCTATTAGTATTCTGGTTTTTCTCTCTCACTCCCACCGATTCATTCAGTTCTTGGGTACTTAAAAGTTTCTGAGAACATAACATATAATTAAACAGAAAGGTTCTAACTGCTTTTCACAGTATGTTGCATATTTATATATTTATATCTATTTAAAAAGCATTGCTGCTTCATTGAGCCTGCTTTTACTTAGCTGAAAGTCTGAGGTTAATAAGGAATTATCCTTCTATTTGGATTCATGGTAGAACAATCAAGGTTGCCTCTCTAAATACTTATTATCCATAAGGAAAATGTTGTCTTACGGATAGGGGGTGGGGAAGCTCAAATGTGGGCTTTCTGAAGGGCAGTTGTAGAGGCATAAGAATGACACAGGAGGAAATTGGTGATGTAAGACAATGAATGCTTCAGTGAATGGCCCAATCCAATACATTGTAAATGTCGCATTTGGCAATAAAAGAAGCTTTTAAATGTCTTTCCACAATAGAAGTATATGCCATTCCAAAATTACATATAAATATAGCAGCCTAAAAAAAATGCAAAGTGAGCCTATATGGTAATATGCCAACTAAACTAAACTAAACTAAACTAAATACAGAAATGCTAAAAATTCAGTACTGGCTTCCCATCAAAGCCCTCAGCCTTGGGCCCACTTATTAAAAATATTTTAGTATTTAATATTTACACACAATATTAAAAATATTTCTTATCTACCTTTCCTCATAGCTCAGAGACTCTAGAGGCATTGGAAAAAGCCTTTAGTCTTTTTAAATTAATATATATCTTAAAAGATAGACAAGACTCAACCTTTTTCAAATGTTGGAATAAATAGTATGCATGGTACAACGGGAGAGTAATGGATACCAAGGAAATCAACTAAATAGACTATCTAGGAAACCAATGTGAGGAATAAATAAGACAAGAGGATAGTAAATTTGAGAGAAGAAAAATCTTTGTATTATACATAATAACTGATAAGTTAGACTGGGATAAACTCAATTCTCAATCTAGGGGACTAGACATTTCCCCGATATGTTTATGTATGTCTTTCTAGTTACCTTTACCCTATATTTGTTGACTGTGTGGTTTTATATGGCAAATGTTAATAAAGATGTATTTTATAAAAAAAAGACAGAAAAAGCCTTTAGTATGAAATGAAAGTATCATTAATTTTTTTTTTAACCATAAATCAATAAATAATATACAAGGAAGATTGGAACAGAGATTGGCCTATGTTTAATAGTTTCAGGTTTTAGGGAATATTAAATTCACATCTCATGACTGCAACATTCATGTAATTCAGCAAAGAAAATCTTTAGAATCTATTGAATCCTTCAAGGAATGTTTTTAATAAGTTGGATCTCCCCCTTTCTTTGCGGGAGAGATAATACATTGAAGGAACTTTGGTGTATATGTACGTCCATTGATAATTCCTCATTGATTAAATATTAATGTTATGGTCATCCAGTTTCTTGGAAGGCAGTTAAGGGATAAAGCTGTTTATGTTTTCTTGAACTATCTTTCAAAAATCTGGAATCTTTCAGTTTATGGCCTAAGTTATACTTCTCTAATGTTTTCTTCTTTATGTTTTTTTCTCTATATATTTACAGTTACATATAATTAATATTTGGGGTGTCCCCTCCACTTTTCATCTGGAGTTTTTAGTATTGATTAATTGTTTAGAACTTTTTTGTTTTTGTTTTTTGGGAAATCTTTTCTCTTTTTTCTTTCGTGGTAATTTAGTATATGATTTCTTCTCTTCTCATTAGTCAGCATCTTATATAATATTTGAGAGGTTTTTTTAAAACCTCTTTTGTAATGTAGCAATATCATATTATTGTTATATTGCTGTTTAGTGTGTTTACAAAATGTTAAAAAAGAATAGTTAATTATTGCATTTTTAAAGTTTAATAAAAGTTTATCAAAGAAAAAAGTTGGCTGGCTTAAGATTTCCCCCCATGTACAGGCACATCAACACGCATAATTAATATTGATATTTAGCAGAGAAAATTGTCCTAATCTGTTCCATCAGTTTGCTAACCCGGGGTAAAGTCTTCTCAGGTATGACCTACATGCAGTTTTTAAATAGCTCACGTTACCCTAATCTTTTGCATTCAGGATTGGATAGAGCAAGTTCTAACTTGGTTCATTGTCTCTAGAAATAGGAGGATGACCTTAAGTGATCTAATATTCTAGAGCCAATTTGGAATAGTCGTTAAAGCAGGGGTCTCCAACCTTTGCAACTTTAAGTCTGAAGGACTTCAGCTCCCAGAATTCTCCAGCCAGCAAAGCTGCCTGGAGAATTCTGGGAGCTGAAGTCCTTCAGACTTAAAGTTGCAAAGGTTGGAGACCCCTGCGTTAAAGCATCGGGCTAGAAACTAGGAGACCAAGAATTCTAGTCCCCTCTTCTGCGTGAAGCCAGCTGGGTGGACAAGTCATTCTCTGTTACCCCTAGAAAGCACGCAAGGGCAATCTACTTCCAAAATCTTGCCAGGAAATCTATAGGAATCTTGTAGGCAGTTATCAGGAGTCAAAAACTGACTCAAAGAGGGAAATATCCACTTTATGTGGGTTAGTAAGGAGAACATCTACTTCTTTGATTCTTACCTCGGATTGATGTTATTTTTCATCTATCTTTTTATCCTGGCAGAAACAACAATAAAGTGGTCGAAATAGAAGATTCAGCAGGACATTTCTGTGATAATCAAAAGAAAGCAAGAATTCCTCTGTCTATGTTGGGAGGGAGTGGGGAGATTAAGGAGGGGAAATGCAGCTGTTTAGAGGTGTTCCCCTTCCCCCAATTAGGGTGTGCAGCATAGGCCACAGTTCACATGAGTAGATTAGAGAATGGCTTTACTGACCAATTTAGGCTATATAACAAGCAAGGCTCTGTTCCTAAGTGTTTACCCTCCATTTAAGTTGAGCCATTTGTTGCCAGGGGTTTATTTTACCATAGAAATCCTAGCATTGCAAAATAGATGTAGGCTTGTTCCTAGAAGGGGAAAAAAAGTTTTTTTTCTTTTAAAGTCATTATGATTGTACCTCCCTAAGGCATCAGATCCTGCAGATGTCTGCAGAAAGGAGCCCTTTCAAGGCAGCATTTTCCCACAGACATCCATCCCTGATTATTTTATAGCTCTCAGCTTTGTCAATGAAGGATGAAGCAAAAACAAATGGGCACATCAAAAAAGCAAGAAACAAAGAGCAGAGATCTTTTATTTTGTTCAGCAAGAAAATAAAACAAATAACCAATGTGGAGAAATGGAACAGGGATTAATTTCTGACGTTATTTTCTTCCCCACCTCCTATGTCTTTAGAACCTGAATAAACATTATTCTCGGCTTTCCAAATTCTGCGCCTACTTTCAGTAACATTTACAGTTGACCTATTAAATGTATTTCTCTATTATGTGGCATCAACACAGGATTAGAGTCCCATCTGTCCTTTTCTCTTGGGGTCCAAGGTTGCATCTGTACCACTATTGCCTCTCACTTTATCCCAGGTGTCTGCAACCTGCAGCTCTGGACCCACATACGGCTCTTTGGGCCCTTTGCTGTGGCTCCCTGTCAGGTGATCCAACCACAGGCCAGCCCCACCCCTCGCCCTCGCCTCCCAGGCACTCCTTGCTTGGTCTGAGAAGATAAGGGCAATGGCGGAGGATGGAGAAGTCGCCAGGGCTGATTCTCCAGTGCCTCACTCTTGCTGGAGCTTCTTCTGGCCCTTGTTGGTGCTGGGTGTGCTTTGGCCACTTGGGAAGACATGCAGCTTGTTCTCCCCCCCAAGATACTGGCACAACCCAGTCGCAACCAACACCAGCTTTGCTAGCATGGGGGCTGGCAGGGTGGGAATGGGATCACTTATTTGGAAAAAGCAGTGTTCCAATACAACACCATTTTGGAATTGCAGCCCTGTTCCATGGATTCAGAATTGCAGCCCTGTTCCATGGATTAAGTTTTGAGATCTTCTCTGTTCTCTTTCTTTTACCCTGCCTTAGTTAACTTGATCAAATGAAGGTTTCCTAATAAATAGTGATTACATCATCTAATTTCAAGGGACATATTGTGGGGAGGGATGAGGGGAAGCAGGCCATCTTTAAAGCGCTCCATGGCACGGGTCCTGGCTATCTGCAAGACCGCCTCAATGCCGGCTGGTGACTCCCAGGGGAAGGGCCTTCTCTGTGGCGAGCCCGTCCTTCTGGAACGACCTGCCCCCTGATATTCGCACCATCACGGACCTATGCCTCTTCCGTCGGATGTTAAAAACATATTTCTTCCATCTGGCCGGCCTGGCATAGACTAAGAGTATAATTTTAAATTTTTAATATTTAACTGTTTTAACTATTTTAGCACAGATCTAATTTATTTAATGCTATTTTATATTTTGTATGTGTTGCAGGTTTTTATCTTTCTGTGCACCGCCCTGAGTCCCATCAGGGAGAATAGGGCGGTATATAAATTGAATAAATAAATAAATAAGTAGTTCCCAGCAGTTTTTGGGCACAGGAGCTACGAAGGCTCTCTGTTGATATAATAAAAGCAGACTACATAAATCTCCTCCTCTTTTCCCCCATTAGGTTTAAGTCACGGTCTTAGGAAAACACCGCCTCTTCTAATGGAGCTATTCAATCAGAAACAATGCTACTAATGTCTCTCTGGAGAAGGCAAAGCAGACACATTCCACATAAAAAGCAATTAGTTAAAAGACTCCATCATCCTTCTGTCTCATTTGGGCACAAAATCAATGACAGAGCCTGATATCATAGTTGGGTAAAATGGAAAAACTGGGGGATGACTTCCAAGATCTCTGTTAGCAACCAGTCAAGATTTGCCATAAAGAGAGAAATCAATCAGCAAGAATATAATCTGTGATCAAATCATAAATAGTAATGACAGTAGCACTTAGACTTACAGTATATACTGCTTCATAGTGCTTTACAACCCTCTCTAAGTGATTTACAAAATCAGCATATTGCCCCCCAGCAACCTGGGTGCTCACTTTACGAACTTGGAAGGAAGAGCGAGTCAACCTTGAGCTGGTGTGAATCGAACTGCTGGCAGTGAGCAGAATTAGCCTACAATACTGCATTCTAAGCACTGCACCACCATGGCGCAAATGAAAAATGTAGGCTGAAGGATGCAGCACTAAGATACAATGAGTTGCATTTAGGTGAGTCTCAAAATGTTCACATCGACTGTCTTTTCCTATTTCCCTGTGTTGAAGATGACATGAGAATTGTGGGCAATGAAATCTACCAGATTTGAAGGGAAGGCTGATATGGGACAAAATGCCAGCAATTAAAAAAGGACTCAAGAGATATATGGTTAAAATGCCATAAAAAACACACAGCCAGACACAGTAATATTAATGCATCAAAGAAAATTAAAATAAGAATATTCCAATCATCTATCACCAGTCAAATTGCCCCAACCTTTGACTTGTTTAAAAAGCCAACATTTATAAAGGTTTTATAAAGGATAGCAAGGTCTGAACCAATTGACCTGAAGTGTTTGCAATCAATATTTCTCTTCATTTGGATATCAGTAAAGTAACTCTCACACTAGGCCTATTATTTTAAGAGTTACTTTATAAGCAAAGAAAAATTATTAAGAATATGCCAGAAACTGGAATTCAAATTCAGATTCAGATTTATTGGATTTATATGCTGCCCTTCTCCCAAAGGACTCAGGGCGGCGTACAACATAAGAGACATGTAGTACAAAAGTTTAAAAAAAAAAAATCCAATAAGCAATAAATTAATAGACATTATAAAATAAATTAAAATTCGAATTAAAATTAATAAGTTATTTTGTTCAGGCCAGGCCAGCTTGCTGGAAAAGCCAGCTTTTTAGGGCGTGCCGGAAAGACTGGAGGTCGGGAATTATGCAGAGCTCCGGGGGCAGCTCATTCCAAAGGGAAGGCGCTCCCACAGAGAAGGCTCTCCCCCTGGGGGTCACCAGCCGACACTGTCTGGCTGACGGCACCCTGAGGATTCAATTCAATTTAATTTATTCAATTTATATCCCGCCCTTCTCCGTGAGGACCCAGGGCGGCGCACAGGAATTTAAAACAATATACAAAATAGTACCAATTATAATTTAAAAACTTATTAAATGACAAAGCCTGCGCTAAAACCAGATTAAATCCCCCATTTAAATTGTAAACTATCCCTCCCTCCTCCCTGGAACCCCCTAAAAGCCAAATTAAGAATTTTGTTCAAACACCCCTAGAGGAGGCCGACTCTGTGGGATTGTACTGGACGATGGGAGGCTACTGGTGGCAGTAGGTGGTCTCGCAAGTACCCTGGGCCTAAGCCATGGAGCGCTTTGAAGGTCATAATTAATACCTTGAATCACACCCAGAAAACAACTGGCAACCAGTGCAGGCCGCCTAAAAGAGGTGTAACATGGGAGCACCTAGGTACCCCCATGATAACCCGCGCAGTCGCATTCTGGACCAGTTGGAGCCTCCAGGTGCTCTTCAAGGGCAGCCCCATGTAGAGAGCGTTACAGTAGTCCAGGCGAGAAAGGACGAGGGCATGAGTGACTGTGCACAGGGCATCCCGATCCAGAAAGGGGCAAAACTGACATACCAGGCGAACCTGGTAAAAGGTCCCCCTGGTCACGGCTGTCAGATGTTTTTCTAAGCTAAGCCGCATATCCAGGAGGACTCCCAGATTGCGGGCCCTTTCTGAGGGGGGTGAAATATTCTGTCTTTTGCCAGTTTAATGAAATGATAGAATTAAGATTCTTTGGAGGATTTATAACCACACTGGTTCATGCATGACTTTCCCAGGGATACAATTTCCCCCCCAGCAATATTGTGCAGATCTAAATAAATAGTCAATGAATCTGCTACTCACATTGCACTCTCAGACCATAGCTTTGTCATTCAATATCAATTATTTACCTACCTACCTACCTACCTACCTACCTACCTACCTACCTACCTACCCCTATCCTTTTTATATGCCACTCATCCAGTGGTGGGTTTCAAAAATGTTTAGAGCCTCTTCTCTAAGTGTGACCTGCATTGTGGGAGTGGCTTACCAGCCATGTGACTGGGTGGGCGTGGCCAATTTGTAAAATTTGGTGAAACTCACTTAACAACGCTCTTGCTTAGCAACCAAAATGTTGGCTCAGGAACTCTGGCATTTGAAGCACGCAAATCTTAAAGCTGTCAAGTTACAAGACCCTTGCACCTCTAACCATTTGGAAAACAAAACAAAACCCAGGGGTTCAAACTTGACAGCTTTAAGACTTGTGGACTTCAACTCCCAGAATTCCTCCTCTTGCTCTTCATCTTGATGATGTGTGGATGGGCGGGGGGAGGGAGCTGGAACAGGTTCTAAATGGCACTGTAGATTTATGGAACTGGCAGGAACCCGCCCCTCCACCCATCTCACAGAAACAAGATTCTGAGTGGTGTCCAAAAACCCCATAAAACAATAATTGCAAAAATACTAATTGCTCTCAGTAAATACTCTAAAATTAAAATTGCTCTAAAATTAAAGCATAAATATTACCATGTTTCCTTGAAAATAAGACCCAGTCTTATTTCCCTTTCAGCCCCCAAAAAAGCACTGGGGCTTATTTTTGGGGAAGTCCTAATTTTTTTGAGTGCCACTGCTGCGAGGTGGGGGAGGGGAGGAGCTGCCCAATGTACAGCTTACCCCAGGCCCTATGGCTCCAGGTGGAGGTTGAGGCATGGGGGGAGGGTTGAGGCAGGCAATCCCAACACACCGTCCACTTCATCCCACTGTCTCTCAGTTTGCCCGTGACTGTGATGAGCAGGTAGACGCATGGGGCATCAGGATTGCCTGCCTCCCCCTCCCCTGTGCCTCTGCCTCCACCTGCTGCCAATGGCACCATACAAGCCTCCTGCGAGCCAGGCATCTGCACAGCACATCCAAATCCCCTGTCTGTCCCTGCCTCTGCCTCCACACTTTGACTTACAGGTATTTGTGCTACTTCAAGGGGTTGATGGACCATGCCAATCCCTGGGCTTATTTTTGCGGTAGTGCTTATATTAGGCCCATCCCAAAAATATCAGGCTAGGGCTTGTTTTCAGGGTGGGTCTTATTTTCAGGGAAATGTGGTATTTTAATAAAAATCTAAAAACCCCAGCATATGGAAGATTGTGGCTGTAAGGATAAGTAGCAAAGAATATGAATTAACAATAACAATAACAAAAAATGAATAATGTTGTCATGCCTTCAAAATAGGAGAAAAAGTAAGGATGCTCTGGATGGAGTGCAGATCTAATTTGTCCTACTATGTCTTATTTATTATCTGTGCTATTTTCTGTTATATCTTTGCCCTGAAAGGGAAAAAAAAACCATATTATGTACATCCAATAAAGAAGACTCACAAAGTACAATTTTAGAAAAGACACTCGTTCCCCTTGGACAGACAAATACTGCCACCTTCTGGGTTTTCATAATGAAATAATCTAATTAGATTTTGTATATTAGCAATAACTTTACACAAATGTTTATAATATATAAGTTATTCATACTTGTAGTTAAAAGTAATAATTGCTTTTGTACTGATTGTTTTGATCTTGGGATTTTATTATACTCTTTTAATAATTAGTTCTCTTCAATCTTAATTTCACATTCTCTTAAGAAATGAGATAAAACTCAATATTAAAGCACTCTTTAAAAAAATTAAGTAAAAACATCCTCATCTGAACCTGAATAAGTGTTCTTTAATTTTAATAATCAAACCACAGTTATTAGTTATCCAAATCACCATAATATTATAACTAATTCTAAAGAAAGCTTCTCTTTTCATCCTCCAAAATCAATATGGAGGAATGGTTAGTACTACCAGATTGATTTCTTCTACTCCATTGTCACATTTCAGAGATCATCTGGATTTTTACAATCCAGATCTAGCAGCAATAGATTTCTTCTCCCACTTTGATGCAGAACCTCTCTCTTACTTTAACATCTCTTAGATGGGAACAAGTTCTCCTTTCAAATCTAGGCCATGTTTCATTGTTTTGGACTGAACCTTCTGGATCTGGAAAAGTCTAAAAACATAGAATTTGATTTGATTTGCATGGATTTGCATTTGATTTGCATTGATTTGCATGGATCAATGGTATTTGATTTGCATGGAGAAGACCCTGCTCCATTCTCCGATTTCTTCAGTTGAAAGCATCATGAAGATGTGGATAAGGAAGACTTCTGAAGACAGGAATGGGCAATAATTAACTGGTTGGCTGACAATCAGGTTGGTTGGACTTATCAATTATGAGTAATTGCTTTCCCCACCCAATGCAAGCCAGAAAGTGAGCTCAGGAGATCAGGCTATTTTACTAGTTCTCTCTCGCTTATGTTTTGAAGAGAGAGACCATACTGAAAACCAGAGGTGTTATTCAGCCAGTTCTGACCGGTTCAGTAGCAGAAATTTTGAGTAGTTTGAAGAACTGGCAAGTACCACCTCTGACTGCCCCCGCCCCCAATCTATTCGCTGCCTCCTGAGTCTCAGCTGATCAGCTGGGTCTTCTTTTGTTGCCCTGCACAGGAGAATGGAACTGGAAAGCAGGTCAGTGGGGTGGGCAGGGAATGGGGATTTTGCAGTATCCTTCCCCTGCCACACCTACCCAGCCACACCCACTAAGCCACACCACATCTATCAAACCACATCCCTGGAACCAGTAGTAAACATTTTTGAATCTCACAACTGCAAGTGGAAACCATATCTTGGCCCCTATCATGGCCTGAGTGGGAGTTGAGTGGTTAAGTTGGCAGAAGACAGGCTATTCATTTATCTCTGTGATTTCACTTTCACTTGCAGAAGATAGTGATGCCATGAACTCAGAGGTGCCAATGAATCTCTTTGCATGTGGCAAAAGCTGGTAATGAAATATCTGCAAGCAAACCACCAAGCTCAGAGAGCACCAAGAACTCCACAGTACAATCTAGGACTGTAGATAATCTCTTGTAGTGGGAAGACAGACTGTTTATGTGAAAAAGAGAGGTTGTTTTGCCCAGGGGCTGTCCAAAGCATTTCTTCCAAATCATCTGGGAAGCATTTGTAGCTCTCATCTATAGCACAGGTCGTATGCTATTTTTAAAGGGGGCTTGTTTTTCATCTACTTTAATTTTCAGACTGGCTGTTATATCCAAAGGACAATGGGTCTTCTCTAAGAACGATTGTGGTTTGACTGTGGGCAAGTAAATCTTGTTTGTGGGTGTTCCGTTTGCCAAATGAAGGAAAAATATCTAGCTTTTTTTTATTGGTTGGTTGGTTTTTTCTTTTTTAAAAACATGATTTTTTTTATTGAACTATGTTTTCTTTGAGTGAGTTTAGCTGTGGAATGGGCCTGGTGGGTATTTTTTCCCTTCAAAATTTAAAAATATTTGGGTTGGTCATGTTTGTTTGTTTTAGATACTTGGTAAAATTCACTGAATAAATTCTTTAAATTCCACATAAAACGTGTTTTAAGCCTTCTTTTCAAGAGTTTTTCCATCTGCTATTAAAACTCTATTTCACTATTTCTATGTGTTTAGTCTAAACTGTTGTGAGTCATATTCTCTCGGTGAACAAATGTTCCTTTTAGGGATCCCTTATGAATACAAGTGACTGCATTTATAGCTTTTGGGACCACAAAGCAGCATAACTGGGGTGGAGTGAGATGGAGATGTTTCTGCTTATTATTCTATAAAAGATCTAAGAGGTCGTTTGAAGTAAGAGTTAGTAACTCCAAGGTCACTCAGAGATTTATTAATGGCAATGAGTGTCTCATTCCTTTGTACAAAATTTCTCATTCCATTTTCTCTGAAATTTAGAAAGGGTCCCGACAAAAACTGTTATTGCTATTGCAAATTTCATCACAATGTTTCCACAGATGGAATTTACTGTTCAGAAACTTGTAAGTTAGTATCCCTTGAAAAATTCCTGTAATAAATTGTATGAAGTTTTATGAAATATTTTCCCCTTATAAATCTAAAGCCAGTCTGTGAACTATTAGATTTGCTAAAGAAACAAAAACATGAATATCTGCTTGTATTTTTCCTCCTCTAGGAGTGCAGATTATGGAGATGCATTTTCTGATTCCTTCCTGGGATCTAGAATCAAGTGAAATCAGATCACCTTTCAAGTCACTTAATCTGGATTCAATTAATTATAGAACTTCACGGGCTGTTCAAAACCAAAGAGGATATATTCCTTGAAACATTTATTGATGGACTGAAACTAATCCCCAATGTAATCTGGAAATTGTGTGTGAAACATACATAATAAGAAAATGTTATTGGTTTGGGGCAATTGTATTGAATGTGTTATGGATGGCTATCCCTTTGTGATTTATTTTACATCTCGGTAATATTTACTCCAGTAAGAATATGGCAACAATAAGAAAGGTAAAGACCTCCTCACATCAACTCCTTGATTATGATATGGATGTATGGTAACCCATATTTACTTCCAAGTAATATAATGGAGATGGTTTGCTATTTCTTTTTTCCTGTTTTTTTCCCCATCCTCAGAATCCATCCAAGTATTATCAAGACTGATCTATTTAGCTATTCTGCAAAATCAACCCAGGTCAATTAGTGATGCCTCCAGTCTGATAATGACACCTCCTCAATCCCATTTGTGACTTCTAAACCTTATTCACTTTCCATTACTAAGAAAGTCCCCCAAGGCTCTGTTTTAGGCCCAGTACTCTTTAACATCTTCATCAACGATTTGGATGAGGGGATAAATGGGGAACTCATCAAATTTGCAGACGACACCAAGCTGGCAGGAATAGCCAACACTCCAGAAGATAGGCTTAAGATACAGAAGGATCTAGACAAACTTGAACATTGGGCACTGTCTAATACAATGAAATTCAATTGTGAAAAAAGTAAGGTCCTACATATAGACAAGAAAAACCAAATGCACAAGTACAGTATAGGTGGTACCTTGCTCAATAGTAGCAGCTGTGAGAGGGATCTTGGAATCCTAGTGGACAACCATTTAAATATGAGCCAGCAGTGTGCAGCAGCTGCCAAAAAAGCCAACACAGTTCTAGGCTGCATAAACAGAGGGATAGAATCTAGATCACGTGAAGTGTTAATGCCACTTTATAATGCCTTGGTAAGGCCACACTTGGAATACTGCATACAGTTTTGGTCGCCACGATGTAGAAAAGACGTGGAGACTCTGGAAAGAGTGCAGAGAAGAGCAACCAAGATGATTAGGGGACTGGAGACTAAAACATATGAAGAACGGCTGCAGGAGCTGGGTATGTCTAGTTTGATGAAGAGAAGGACCAGGGGAGACATGATAGCAGTGTTCCGATATCTCAGAGGGTGCCACAAAGAAGAGGGAGTCAAACTATTCTCCAAGGCACCTGGGGACAGGACAAGAAGCAATGGGTGGAAACTAATCAAGGAGAGAAGCAACTTAGAACTAAGGAGAAATTTCCTGACAGTTAGAACAATTAACCTCTGGAACAGCTTGCCTCCAGAAGTTGTGAATGCCCCAACCCTGGAAGCCTTTAAAAAGATGTTAGATAGCCATTTGTCTGAAATGGTATAAGGTTCCTGCCCACGCAGGGGGTTGGACTAGAAGACCTACAAGGTCCCTTCCAACTCTGCTATTGTATTATATTGTATTGTAAAGGTGCTTTTTTTTTCAAGAGGCAACTGGAATTTCTGATTTTTTTCTTTGAAGATGTTTCGCTTCTCTCTAAGAAGCTTCTTCAGCTCTGACTGGATGGTGAGGAATGGAAGGATGGGGAATGGAAGAAAGTCCAGTTGCCTCTTGAAAAAAGCACCTTTGGGACAACCATGACCTGGATTACTGAGAATCTCCATAGACATTACCAAGAAAACAACTATTATTGCCCTTGGCAATTATCTACTTCTGGATTAGTGTTGCTAGCCTATGTTACATATCTTCATCAAATAAAACTGTGTCATCCACCTGGTAGGCTGTTTCAGAACTCTCTTTTGGGCAAATTTAGTTGACCTTCTCCTCCAAACAAGACAAAGTTGGCAAAATGAAAGGTAGACCTAATGATACCCAAGAAACCCCAAATCACTCCAGGATTTTTAAATTCCCAGAGCTGCTGGAGCTGAGAGAGACTTCCAAATCAAGCCAATTGTCCAGCTTTTCTGGTCTTTGGGCAGCCTGAGTCTTACTACCTGCTTCCACTCAAACATTACTTACGTTTGGGATGCTGAGTATAATAATATTTGACGGTCTATCATAACTTCTGCCATTCAACACGAATGATGAACCATTTGCCCCCTTTTTGATGTAGTGGAGCTAGTTCGTGTTTTTCATGTGAAATATTGCAAAGTCATTTATTTGTCTTTCAGGCTAAGTGGGTCTCACCGAGCCAACTTCTTTGTCCTTTGTGTCTCTCTGGCTTTTTCTGCCAATATGCAGGAAGGCTAGAACATTGTGCTTAGAGCCTGGAATTCACTAGCCATCCTTTTATGGTGCTCCATCAATTAAGCATTTATGAACAAGAGTTTGATTTCTATTACTTAATTAATCCAAGCTGCAAAGAGGGTTTAAAATGTTATTTTCCCTGTGTAATGTTATTATTATGAACACTGACTGATCTCTTCACTACTCAGTCTTAAAACAGTTGGGACAGGGAGGGGAAGGGGGCAATTCTCCAAATATATGGAAAGGGACATTGTGTTGTTTTAATGGCAGCAGTCAGGTGCTAATCTTGCCTTTTGGTTAATGGTCCCTTGATATTTCTAAAATCCCTACTGTTAGTCAATTTGGTCTCCCCTGTCAGCCAGCATGGGGCCAAGAGGCAAATAATACGTGATGTGACAATCTTTTGAATACTTTGCCTCTGAATTTTTTTGTTTTTTATCAAAGCCAAAAGTAACTGGATGGGAATGGAGAAACAAGCAGTTAGCTCTTTCCTTATGGGCGATTTTACTTAATAGACTTTCCAGCCTCTAAAGAGCTTTTCATCCCTTTGAATACTAAAGTAAATGTTGGGTCATTTGTGCAAACAGAAAGAGAAGAGTTTTCACTTGCAAAGTAGATATTCCCAGAGAAACTGTTCTCAGTTTTTGCCATTTCTCTGGGAAACTCCCAATGAAAGAGGAAAATGAATAATGCTTTACTGAGTACCTTGAATGAGGTACATGATTGCTACCATTGCTTCCCGCCAGCGTGGAGCCCAGGAGTGATGAGGCTTGTAATCTGACTACCTGGGAAAGGTATCAAGTTGAAGAAGGGTAGAAGAAGACCTGCCCAGGTATCTTATCTTTGGAAAGCTGGGGCAGGGGAAAGAGGGGGGGGGGGACCATGAAAAACAAAAGAGTGAGCAAATGTCCCCTTGTGGTCAAGCTGGCACCAGGAATTGATGTTCTTTATATCTAGTGAGTTATGCGGTCTTAAAATTCTAAACTACAGTCAGCAGAAAACTATACCTGTGAGAAAATTGCTGTCCTGTTGTCCATCTCTATGGCCTTTGTTCCTAGTCCCTTCAGGTCACCTGGACTTGCCTCAAGATGATTGGCACCAATATTTATGGCTGGAATGAGGGGAAAAGAATAGCCTTAACCCTGGGGCAGCTGAGGGTGGCTTATAATAAAATGAAGGCAGTATATGGACACATGGTAGAAAAAAGTGCTGCCATGGTTAAGTATGATTTAGGCAGAGAAATACAGATCAATAGCCCGTGACATGCTCTGACTAATGAGTTAATTACACATGGGCTAGATGACATTGCAATTAGGTGGATATGTAGCTGGTTGAAAATGTGCTCATCAAGGGTTCTTCATGAAACAGTTGGCATCCAGTTGAGCCCAGGCGACTCTAGTTTTCACTTTTTTTTTTTGATTCATGGATGAAGAATAGAATGAATACTTGTTGTGATAATCTGGGCTTAAAATATGAGTGTGGTTCAAACTCTGGACCCAGCTGTCATAAAAATAAATAAATAACTGGATTAAGTCTTAATCCACTGGGGAAAGTATCCATCATTTTGACTGGAAACTCACAGATTGTTAAATGAATAGCATATTATGAAAAATGTTATTCTGAACATCGCTTTCAGCTTTCTAGTGCAGAACACGCTGAAATATACTGACCTCTGCCAGTCCCATCTTTCCCCCCTTTCCCAATAATTTTTCTCTTTAGATCCTGGTAACAACTAATCTATTTAATAATACAAGAAGAGATTGGGTCAGACCCAAACAGGAAGAAAGTAGAATTCTTGGAAAGTACTTGCCAAAATTTTGATTATAAAACACTGATTTAGATGGTTGGAAATAGTTGGCAAGCCAGAAATGATTGAAGAATTCTTACTTCCAGACGGTGTCCTTAGGAACGTGATGTTTTAACATTTTGAATGATCACCATGTTCTGGGCGAGAGGTTTTTGGGAAATTCTCAGTTTTCATTAAGGGCTGTTTTCTGGATGCCTAAGGTTCTCTTTGATTACTTGTCAGAAACATTTGACCTGTTTACATGGCCCAGCCTTCCACTTTCTTCGGATTAATGCTAATTGAAACCAAATAGTTTAATTAATGCTTTGCTTAAATATTTTGCCCTTTTCTCAATCTTGATTTACATATTGCATTAAGGTACTGTGTTTTTTGGCTTTTGATTTGGATTGGTGCATGAACCTTGCCACTGTGATTTGAAAACCATGGCTTGTGACATTAAGACCATTATGGCTTGTTGGTTAAACTTTAACTAAAGAAAAGCATGGTTTAGGGTTATGTATTATTATCCAAGTCATTTTTGTTTGCAAAAATGTTTATTTTTTTATGTTGGAAGAAATGTCCTTCTGGGTTCAGTTCCAAGTGGGGAAAAAGACACTGGAAACATGGAGTCTGCTTGGAAAGGTGGTTTAATGGTGGACAGGACCACATGGTTCGAGGTCCTGAACAGAAAAGGTTGATCACATGCTTCCAGATGTTGAGTGAAGAAGAAAAGAGAGAGAAGAAGGGGCTTGTTGGGTTTTTTATACGCTGTTGGGCCCCACCTCTCTGTTTCCTGTTCCTGTGTAAGAAATGTATTGTGATTGGTTGTCAGAGTCCCATGGGACCATGCAGTGGCATCTCTCTAGGCTGTGTTTTAAGTCCAAGTTTGGTTGAGTTCCCAGATGCCATGTGGTGAGTTGGGTAAAGGGCTAATACTATCATGCCTTAATCCTATCACCCTAGAGCTGATGTGGGTATCTTTGTTATGTAGAATAGGCATTTTAATGGCCCATTAACAAAGTTAGGGGCTATTAAGAGTGAGCCTGTTTCCTGCCTAAAACATGTTTGTCCATTTCTGATCCAGGGAAATATAATATTCTGCCCTTTTCAATATTTCCCAGGATATTTCATTTTTCTAGGAGAGGGGTGGGTGCTAACTTCCTTCACTTAAAATGATGTAAAATTTCTTACAAGATACTACAACATGTTCAAAAAACAACATTACATCAAAATATGGCCTGGTATGAGATCTGAACCCAAAGGTGGATTTGGGGGGGGGGGGGGGGAGAAGATAAAGATTCTTACGGTTAGCTTGTTTTCTTGCATAGTTTTTTTTATATTAGATTGCAATGGTTAGAATATGTAGCTTGAATATGGAGATCGACCCCCCAATTAGATGGAAAATCTTGATGAGAAACAGTTCAATACCTAAGAACCTTTCAGTACAGATAGAGCTGTGGTATTTAGATCAACAGTAGAAATCTTACCTAAAGATTTGTGTTAAATTAATGGGAAGGAAAATAAGCTGACTTTTGTTACTGGTAATTGCCAGTCAGTACAAATCTGAAGCATGGTTTACTTCACTTTGGAGTTGTAGTAAATGAGGACCTGTGCTCTAGAAATGAAAACCTTTGTTGTGTGTAATTATTGTTGCTTTTACCCTCTCTTTTCTTCTTTCAATTATACCTTTCAGCAATTTTGCTGAGTTACTACTTAACATAAATGAATAATTAGTTCCTACCTGTTATTTTCCTAACTAAACCCAGAGTCAGGGGGTACTTCATTACAAAATCTTAGAAATAGTATGGTAACGAAGAAAATAAGCTAACTCTTTTTTTTATTTTAGTTGAGTAACTGAACACTTGCACAGAGGGTTAAAAAAAAGGATTTCTCTCCATTAATTTTATTTCATTTTTCTTAAAGTCATCAGGTATTTGATTAAATCATGAGATCAGGGCTTATAAACATCCGGCTGGCAGGCTGGCCACACCCATGCCCGGTTTAGTGAAGGGGGGGGGGGAGTCCCAATACGTCATATGATGTTGTCGTGATGACGTGAATTTGACACCTGATCTAGATAAATAAAATCTTAGGTCTACCAGGGCAAAACTTTGTACATGAAAACAAAGGGCATATTTTATTTGCTGGAAAAGAGAGAGAACAATACTACTTTGTAAGCCCTAAACAAACATATGTAATTCGGCAGTAACTCTGAGGATCATTTTTCTACAGATGTTTTTAGTCACTGGCAACATCTTAGTGACCCTCTTAAGACCAGACCACTGGCATGGCAATCCAAGGCCTTGTAACCTTTCAGAACCAGTATGGCATGAGGTTCTACTAGACCAGGGGTGGGCAAACTTTGCAACTTTAAGTCTGAAGGACTTCAGCTCCCAGAATTCTCCAGCCAGTAAAGCAAAGCTGGCTGGAGAAGTCTGGGAGCTGAAGTCCTTCAGACTTAAAGTTGCAAAGTTTGCCCACCCCTGTCCTAGACACATAGCTCCTCCTTAAGGAGCAGATGGCAACCGCGATCAGGATCATCTTTGCATAGCTCCATTTTGGGTACCAGTTTCACCCATTTCTGGGTTGGGAGTTGCTGGTCATTATCACTCAAGTGGAAGTTGTCTCTTGTTGGGTTTCTGTGATGAAATGAGGGTGTCCTTGAAGACCTTTCAGAAGCTGCAATTGGTCCAGAGTGTATCAGTGGAAGTAGTAATGGGTACTACAGTACTACCTATCTCCCATAGATACGTCTCTCTGAAGTTATCCCTGCCCTTCCTAACCTGCGTCATAAGCCTTTTGTAAAGCCACGAAGCCATGATGGTAGATGACCTTATTCTTTTTGGGAGAGTGAGTGATGTTTTTATGACTACAGCTCTGGTATTTTCTGGAGCCCCTCACCCCTACAAATAATAATCAGGATTGACATTACTTCTTAGCCCAGATAAATGCATCTGTGTCCTTCAAAATTTTATGGTGGGAAATGATTTGATTTCATGGAAATTCTTTCTAATATCATCCCTAACGTAATATAATAGAATTTAGTGCACTCCATCCCCTTAGGACACTTTCAGACTGGGGCGAAGGTATGCTAAGAAGCTGATATGCTCGCTCTGTCCCTGTTTCTGAACAGTCCCGCTTGCAGATCATGTGATACTGTAGAAGAAGGCTTGCAAAAGTTACAAATTCCAATCTTACCCAGGATTTCCAGTCACTGCAAAATAGGAATTATGCTGCAGTGAATGCTATTGTCTGTGTTAGGAATATACTCCTAATGTTGGGTAGGCAATATATACCATGATAACAAATGGTCTTTAAATGTTTGAATGTAATTAGCAAGCTATAATTATCTCTACAATAAGAGGAAGTCGGGAGAGCTCATTCTCTCTCCCTCTGCTTGATTGTTCTCTGCTCACTTGCTGACTGACATTGATTGAAGAAGGAAGACTCATGAATTGCGACTATAAGCAATTGTTTGTTTGTTAAGGACTTTGTTTGATTCGATATCTACTATCACTGCTTGTGAAGCAGTAGTTTAGTTTTTACACACCAGTAAAGCTACTTGTTTTACTAACAGTGTCTGATATTCTATTCGTGTGTCTACTAGCAACGGGTTTTTCTCTAGCTGCACAACTTTCTGTCACCCAAAGGAGAGATTCCCCCAATCCTCTGAATGTCTGTAGTCATCCAGGTCATGGTTGTCCCAAAGGTACTTTTTCAGGAGGCAACCGGACTGTCTTGTTTTCTTCTTTTGAAGACTACATGAACCAGGAACACTACTCGGGTGACCCTGAGGACACAGATAAACTTCCAAGTGCTTCAGTGACCCTCTAAAACAGTGGTTCTCAACCTTTGGGGGGGGTCGAATGACCCTTTCACAGGGGTCACCTAAGACCATCAGAAAACACATATTTTCTATGGTCTTAGGAACCGGGGCACCGGTTGGGGGTCACCACAACATGAGGAACTGTATTACAGGGTCGCGGCATTGGGAAGGTTGAGAACCACTGCTCTAAAAGGATGCAGATTACCAGCTGTCTGCAAGGAATATAAATCCTTCCATTCCCCACTATGAGAAGCTAAATGCCTTCGAAAGAAAAAACAAAGTCCAGTTGCCTCCTGAAAAAAAAACACCTTTGGGATATTGTCCGAACGGTTTGATTTAAGTTTTCTAAGTGATGAAGAGATGATCTGCCTTTTACTTCTTTGAAGAGTGGAAAGATGTCTGGCCACAAATCTGGCTTATGTTTGAATATTGATTGGTTGGCAATTCTTCACTCTTTGCTGTTAGTCCAAAGGAAGTAATACTGGAGGTTTCCGGCATATGGGCATGCCAATCCTCATAGTGTCTCAAGTTTCCAAAAAATCCAGAAATGGCAGAATAGTCTGGAGCAATAATAATGGGACAAATTGGAATCAGAAGTGATTGGAGACTGAAAGGCTGGTTGTTTGAAAGCTCTTTTTTGCCTTAATTGATTGCAAATGTTTGGAATTCACATTACCGGTCTTCTGAGACAGGTGTATACATATACTAGCCTCTTGCTATCTTTAAACTAAGTAATGAAAAAAGGAAAAAGCTACATTCCCAAGTTTTTCTGTTCACAAACTTTCCCCTGTCCTGCCCAGGGTTGTGGAAAATTTACTCAGCCCACTCCAAGTAATTATTTTCCTGAATCCCAAGATTTCAGAGCTATGGAAAACATTTTCCCCACTTCAAGACTTGGCAGGGGTAGAGAAATGGAATTTATCAACTGAAAATGTTTTTCAAGGGAATTTCCATTCATCTTTTTTGAGTATGTAGGGCCTAGCTTACCAAGGAATATTTCATCTTCTATTGCTTCTTGGATCCTGGAGTAGCATTTGTATTTAGAAAAAAGAAAAGACAAAGAACTGGCAATTTCAATGCAATCCATTTCCATCTAAGTAGAAGATGTACTTTTTAAGGGTCACTGTGTTCCTTCCTCTGCCCTGAAGTGATGTGATCCTAAACTGACCCATTCAGGGAACCAGACTATTTCTTTATCGAAAATGTCTAAACTGACCCACCCACACAATGCCTGACCCACCCACACAATGTCTTCCCCAAATCAGAAAAATGTGCAAGCTGTCCAATGGCCTCCATTACTTATATCAGTGGTAGTCAACCTGGTCCCTACCACCCATTAGTGGGCATTCCAGCTTTCATGGTGGGCGGTAGGGGTACTGAAGCACTTTCTTTTTTTTAATTTAAATGACTTCCCTACTTTATAAATCACCATTACTGTGGAACCGGTGGGCGGTTAGAAATTTTACCACTAACAGAGATACAAAAGTGGGCGGTAGGTATAAAAAGGGTGATGACCCCTGGCGTATATGATGGAAGCACCAATAAAGATGCATGAAAAAAAGTACTGAGGACTTTGGGGAATCTTTAGATTTATTGAAGTACTAGCTGGATACTCGTACTTTGCGACAAAACCATGTGATTGGGCTATGAAGGAGAAATTGGCTCAGTGATGGCTGGTGATTGAAACACATAAAGGAATATAGCTCCCGCCACCTTGAGTCTGGAAGCAGTTCTCTAGGTGGAAGACATTTTGGTGAGATACCGATGTTTAATACTCTAAGGAGCCCCAGATTGCTCCTGAATGAAGGAGTGGAATGTCTGCCAGTTTGAACTGAGGTAATAGAATGTGAGGCAGCTGGCAATTGGAACAGAGTTCTTTTCGGGTGGGGAGGGGGAGTAGAACTCCTTAATATTAGAGCATGTTAATTACTGTATAAGAAATACTAATGATCTCACAGTCATTTTGAAAAATCCTTTCTTAGTGAGCACCTAGAAGCCAAGGGGAACATACGTGCCAAATTTCAAGTTTGTAGGCTTCACGGTTCTGGAATAATAAAGTGCTATAGCCTAAGGGGTCTCTTACAAATGCTACACTGGTTCCTGTTAAATAGATTGAAATGTCAAAAGCAGTTAATGGATGTTTATGGAGATTCTCAATCATCCTTGTCATGGTACGTTTCAAAAGGCAACTTGGTTTTCTTGGTTTTCTTCCTTGAAAACATTTCGCTTCTCATCCAAGAAGCTTCTTCAGAGATGGCTTTCAAAAGTCAATGTGATTTTCTTGATTTCCCCCCCTTGAAAATGCTTTGCTTCTCATCCAAGAAGCTTCTTCAGTTCCTCCAGAACTGAAGAAGCTTCTTGGATGAGAAGTGAAAGGTTTTCAAAGAAAAAAAAGCCCAAGAAAGTCCAATTGCCATTTGAAAAGCACTTTCGTGGGACAGCGGGTGGGTTATATGTATCTACGTAATGCAGATAGAAGTTTTGATTCCCTCTAAATTTGAGGGAGAATTGCTTCCTTTTTTCCCCAAATCACGTTCAGTCTGTCTGGAAGTTGACAAAGGTTTTCTCTTTCACAAATAGAAAAGGCTTCAGAGGCTACATGTACGGTTGGGACTGAGTTTGCCTAGCTCTGTAGTCAAGGCCTTGGTGCCCTATCTCCCGACAGGGTGGAAAGTTAATTGCAATTCCTTCTGTAGCATGCAGTACAATGGTGTTTCTAGGACCAGCAGAAAGGAGGCAAAATATGTAGTCTATACTTAGCTCCTTCTTCTGCTCACCATTTGGAGCCAACATACTGGAACTGTGATTTATAATGAATAACGAACACACTTTGTGAAGAAAGACGCATCGAGCTTAGAAAAACCAAGGAGGAGTACGGTTAGTGTTTTCAACGGGAGACCAGCAGCAGATAACCTTGGCTTATAGGCTCTACTGTTAAGTGGGCACAAAATTCCACAAGGCAGCAATGGTGATCACCTGGATCGCATCCCTGTAAAAACTCTACATGGATGTGTCTAGGAAAACTACATTCAAAAAGAGACATTTTCTTTAGTAAGGCAACCAGCAGAGTTGGTAAAAGGCACAATGACATAACTGGCCAGCAATCATTTTTAGCACATTTCTCCGTCCATGTATCTATAGTTAATTTATAAAAACTTTAAGGAATGGACATGCTAACTTAGCTCTTATATAGTCGCCATGCATTGATCCAGTGCTGAAAGACCTGAGATTTCTTTTAAAAAGTCCCTCTTATGCAATCCCATCTATATCCTGTCCAGGATTTAATATTTCTCCTTATTTTCTTTTCCCCCAGCCCTATTTCGGTCAATAAATCAATCTAGATTCCTGATCACCCTTCCTCCTTAATAATTGTTCCCTTTTTCAGATCAAGATTAATGAAATCAAAAGCTCCCAGATGTCCTACTGCAGCCTTAGGGGAATCTGTAATGACATTGGGGAACAACTTTCCCTGTTAATATTATGTCCCATATTTGGGGTAGTGTTGAGGGTGCTGGGAAAGGAAGTTGCTTTCTGTGTGATTGTAAGAAGAAAATGTTCTTCTCTTGGTATTAGAATTTAACCAAAGGAACAGAGTGGGATAATGGGGCACATTCTTGACATCAAAAGCTGGCATTATAAATAAATATGCCTTGGCTAGCAACAAGGTTCCTTTGGAACAAGGACCAGTGAAAACATTTCAATCTGCTGGATGCTTGAAAAAGTATCATACCATGTTATTAATGCGAAACAAGTTTTGCCCTGATCCTATCTCAACGTTTGGGATGAGTAATCATGTCTGCAAATCCAGGGAAGTAAGAAAAAAGTAATAGGATCTGAAAGAGATTTTTGTGGGCAGAGATCCCACCAATTTTATCTATTTATTTATTGAATGTATATCGCCACCTATTTGCCCATGGCGACTCAAGGTGGTTTACAGAATATAAAACCACATTTAAAACAATAAAACTAATAAAAAGAATAAAATAAATTAATATAGTATAATATAATAAAATCACCCCCCCCCCCCCCAGCAGATCACATGAGCCATTTAATGGACTCTATCCCGCTCTGGGTTGCCCAGGCCTGCTGGCAGAACCAGGTCTTCAGTGCCTTTTGGAAGAGTATTAGAGTGGTGGCCATTCTAATCTCTGGAGGAATGATGTTCCAGAGAGAGGGAGCCACCATGGAGAAGGCCTTTCTTTTGGGTCCCACCAGGTGTATCTCCCTAGGGGATGGGACCCGCAGCATTCCCTGCTTCCCAACTCTGATGGGTCGGGTAGATGTGACCAGCAAGAGATGGTCCCTCAGGATCAAGATAACTTCTTGATGGTCCCAAGCCATGAAGGACTTTAAAAGTGACAACAAGCACCTTGAATTATACCCGGAAGCAAATCAGCAGCCAATGCAGCTCCCACAGGAGAGGTGATACATGTGCACACCAGGGTCTGCACAAAACCATGTGAGCTGCTGCATTTTGCCCCAACTGGATCTTCTGGAACTTACTATCATTTTAAAATTTTATCTTAAGGATGGGATCAATTCTCTCTCCCCCACCCCCTGTGTTTGGTGAAATTTTGACAGCTTGGTGGGTTACTGAGTTCTACTTGGCTGAGCTGCATCAATAATAGCATCTTTTGAGGTCTTTAATTGCTGTTTGTTTTACTGATTAGAAATGAATTAAGCTTAAGAGATGCTGGTATAGGATGTGTTACCAAACCATCTCTGGTTGGCTGTACTCCCTGTATAAAAGATGGCAAAAGTTGCAAACACCATGAACCGTAGACTAAAAACTCCAGAGAAAAAGATGTTATGCCAATGTTGGTCCAGGAGCTTTGTCTGTTGGGTTCTTAGCAAATCTATAAGATACATTGATAGGTATATTTCCACCCCCTCCTCTGTAATTCTCTTAATATTTATTCAATCATTCAAAGCAAAGGTTAGATAGATGTACCAGCTAGGTGTGCATTTTAAAAATAATCCCTTGCTCACGATTCTTGCCAACTCTTGAAATGCTTATGTGAACATCTGTACTTGCCCCCTCCCCAGAGGTGGGTTCCTACTGGTTCGCACCAGTTCGGTGGAGCCAGTAGTGGAAATGGCAACTGGGTCGCCAAACTGGTAGGGATGGCCTGCTTGCCACATGCCCGAACTGGTTCCCCAGTTGTCACGACATCTTTTTGGGATGGATTTTTAATGTTCTGTGCATGCACAGACCTATTTATAGGCAACTGTGCATATGCACACACAAATTGCATGTGCTCTGAGCTTGCAGTAATGCTGGCAGAACCCTCCCCCCCCAGCCCCCCTCTCCCGAGGATGTGAAAAGAGCGGCAAGGATGGATAGGACCAGAATTTGTGCACATCAGGTGCATTTCCATGGCACATTTTTCCATTTCTCTGATAGGTATACTCTGTGGTTGTTTTACTTTATGTATGATGGAAATATAATGTAGCACTTTTATGGCTATTTGTGCATTAACTCTGTTTTCTGTGCAGTAGCTCGGTAACTCATTCTTTTCTTTTTTTTTCACTTGTAACTTTGTATGGCCAGCCAGATATTTGGATGGAATCTCTAATCTGTGCTTCCCTCTTATGGACAGAGGTGAAGTAGCAGTCACTATGCCACCCACCCCCACCCCTTTTAAATAGTGGTGATTTATGGCACCATAGAGATTATTTTCAGGGAAAGTTTATGCCTTCCAGATTACTTAGACTTTGAGGTCCCCAAGTCTCTTATGTTGTTATGACAGAACTTATTTTTTTAAAAACATTTATCATAAAAGAAACAGTTGAGTGTAGTGGTTAGGGTATGAGTTTAGAAACCAGAAGATGTGCAGTCTTCCTTTAAGCACAAAAGTATTCTCTTTCAGCCCCACCCATATAGGTGATCGGGACATTATGTATGCCATTTTGAGTTGATTGTACAAAATAATGTAAACCAGTAATCATAAAAGTGGAATACAGGGCTGAAATTCAACAGGTTCTGACAGGTTCTGGAGAACCGGTAGCAGAAATTTTGAGTAGTTCAGAGAACCGCCAAATACCACCTTTGGCTGGCCCCAGAGTGGGGTGGGAATGGGGATTTTGCAGTATCTTTGCCCCAGGAGTGGGGAGGGAATGGGGATTTTGCAGTATCCTTCCCCCAGGAGTGGGGAGGGAATGGGGATTTTGCAGTATCCTTCCCCTGGAGTGGGTTGAGAATGGGGATTTTGCAGTATCCTTCCCCCAGGAGTGGAGAGGGAATAGGGATTTTGCAGTATCCTTCCCCTGGAGTGGGCAGGGAATGGGGATTTTGCAGTATCCTTCCCCCAGGAATGGAGAGGGAATGGGGATTTTGCAGTATCCTTCCCCTGGAGTGGGTTGAGAATGGGGATTTTGCAGTATCCTTCCCCCAGGAGTGGAGAGGGAATAGGGATTTTGCAGTATCCTTCCCCTGGAGTGGGTTGAGAATGGGGATTTTGCAGTATCGTTCCCCCAGGAGTGGAGAGGGAATAGGGATTTTGCAGTATCCTTCCCCTGGAGTGGGCAGGGAATGGGGATTGTGCAGTATCCTTCCCCCAGGAGTGGAGAGGGAATGGGGATTTTGCAGTATCCTTCCCCTGGAGTGGGTTGAGAATGGGGATTTTGCAGTATCCTTCCCCCAGGAGTGGAGAGGGAATAGGGATTTTGCAGTATCCTTCCCCTGGAGTTGGGTGAGAATGGGGATTTTGTAGCATCCTTCCCCCAGGAGTGGAGAGGGAATGGAGATTTTGCAGCATCCTTCCCCTGCCACGCCTACCAAGCCACGCCCACAGAATCAGTAGTAAAAAAATTTGAATTTCCCCACTGAATACAAGGGATGTATTCAAAAGCAATTGTATTCATGGGAAGAAGAGGAGGAAGAGATGAAGCTACAACTCTTGTATTGTGCATTTTTATCTTCCCCACCATGCACATCAGAAATAGTCCAAGAATTACACTTGAGCTATATTGACAAGAGTGGCAGCTTGACGGATGTCCTTGAATCTCCTCTATTCCAATGTAAGAAAAACAAGGCACTTTTTTTTGTCATGAGGCAGAAAGCAGAAGCACACACATGCATGTGCATACATGTATGTATGTATGTATGTATGTATGTAGAATCAATTTTCCAATCAGTTTTGACACCTGGCAATTACTTGGACCAGTCCCTGCAGTTCCCTTTGGCAAGGTTTCAGAAATGATTTGGCCTTGCCTCCTTCCTAGGGCCGAGAGAAAGGGACTGGCCCAAGGTTACTCAGCTGGTGTTTGTGCCTAGGGCAGGACTAGAACTCCTGGTCTCCTGGTTTCAAGCTCGATAGCAATAGCTATTTACATTCTAGTGAATTAATCAACATTCCAAATATAATTGCACCAAAGAGGTCAATAGAATAGAACAAATGTTTTCATGAGCTCGTTAGGAATAATTTTGAATTCACAATGCCTGGTGTCATCATGGTGTAGATGTGACTTTGACCTAAGGATACTCTTCTCTCCCATGAAAAAGCAGATGCTATTGGCTCTTAGTGAAAAAGTGACGTAAAACAGTGGGGAACCCTGATGAATTATGGATAATTCTGATGCTCAGCTATGCCATGAAGTGCCCTATATCCTCCAAGACGTGTGTAATAATAGGTCTTTGATCAATCTCCATGTCTATGTTGGTCTTTTGTCCATGTCCATTAACACTTTGGTAGTTCCAAACAGTCAAAAGATTCTCCATTGGCTTACTTAATAGCAGGCTGGCCAGTTTTAATCCAGCGTATAGTGAACACACAGACTTGTTTTAGGCCATGCACGCAGACTTAACTGAATGCATAACTTTATTAAATAAATGCTTTGTCATAAGAAAAGACAAAGATCAAAGAGTAACATAAATTATAAGTTGAATAAATAGTATACAGCAATCTTCACCTTTTAATAAAATGTGAGATTCTTTTTTTTTTTTTAAGTACAAAATGCTAAACAGAGCATTACACTCCTCATCCATTGTCAGGTTTTATTTTTTTCACAAACTGCATTTCCCCCCACTGGTAAGAGTATGAATATTCTCGTTTACTGCAAAGGAAAACAAAAACAAAACAGCCACAGAACTAAGTATGTATGTATGTAAAGCTATTAAAAGCTACTGTAAAATGTGTCGTGTATAAATGGTGTAATGAAAAACAAAACCAGGCAGAATCTCGGAATCTTGTCTGTTCTCTGTACTATCGTGGGGGTGTTATCATTGCATTGGAAGGGCTTAAAGGGGGGCAAGGTTGGAAATGGAAGGACTCAAGTTTTGGGGCATTAGCCAAGCAGCTCCTAACAAGAAGGCAGGGAGGTTGGTTGGGTTTGGTGGGGCTGAGAACTGCGGGTGACCGGCTAACTGCGTAAGTCATCTAGGCTCTGTTAAAAGTGAAAGAAGAAAGGAGAGAGGGATGAAGTGGAGAAATAGTGCAGTCCTCCTCTTTGAACTAGTGGTTTCGAAATACAACTGTCCACCACAGCACTGACAAAGGATCTCTGGCTGCAGATAGGTTTGGGCTATTCTAGAAGCTGCCTGCCTTTGAATATTATCAGCTGCAGTGTGACTCTCTAGAGAAGGCCTCTCTGACTTGGTGCTTTCCAGGTGCATCGGAACCCTAATGTCTTGCCAGGGTGGCTTAGGCTTAGGAGAGTGTTAAGGCACAGCTGGAGAGCCTTCAGGTTGGAGAAGGCTGCTTGAGGTCTAGATGTGCTCCTACTCCCAACTGGCTGATGATGCTCTTGGAGTTCAGAATTGACTACCTTTGGCGCCTCCAAAGCCTCCTTCGCACTTGCATTCTTTATACTTCTAAAGGGAGCTTCCCCCACTGCTTTGTCTTTTATCATTTTTCTTACCTCCTCTCATCGTGATTCACTCCTCTGATGGGAGGAGAGTCATGTATGGGGGTGGGGGAGGGAACAGGGGAGCCTTCTCCCTTTGGTCAAGGATAAAGATGGGATTCAAAGCAGCAGGGTTGTTAGCCAAAGTGACTTGCTTCCCTTTTCCTCCACTTAGGGCAGGGCTGATCAAATTATTTTGGAACTTGGGCAGGAAACCTAGAAAGACGATCTTTACCCAGAACCAACTGCCCGAAGCAATTTCGTCTTCTTCCAAATGGCTGGACTTGAAGGCAAAGGAGATTAGTAGGTGGAGAAAGAATAAAGGTTAATTCTAAAGATAGCTGCCCTCGTGGGGAAATTCGCTTTATTCACCTTTGCTACAATAAAAGAATCAAAGCTTGCAGGGATGGCTTAGGAAAGGAGAATTGTTACATTTCTAGTGAGATTTTAAGTGCTGGGGCAAGAAATCCAGCGAAGACTTTTAGGGTTTGAAGTCTACAATGGCGACCTATCCTCCAGGCTGTTTAAGTCAAAATGAAATAATACAGTTGTAAGGGAGGCTCTACTGTCGCTAATGCGCTTGGGTTGGTTTCTCTTTCTTATCTCAGTCAGCCAAATAATAAGATGAAGGGACTATCCTTGGAGGCAGTCGATAAGTTTCTGAAACAGCAGGGGCAGAAATATTGCATTGGGGCTGACAAGGGAACAGCTATATGGGGAAATTCCCCCACCAAAAAGTCACTTCCCTTGACAGTAGAATTAGTCTTATGTGTCTCACAGATAGGAAGGCCAGTGACCTTCCTCAAGCCTGTTTATGGGGTGGGGGGGGTGGGGGGAAGAAAAGCTAGTATTTTCTATGCAGGGTAATTTTTTCAAGTGTCAGGAAACAACAGATACCTATCACGGATGGTGGGGAAGGAGGAAAAGGAAATAACATGGTTTGAGTTAAAATTAGGGAAGGAAAGAGGAAGCGTTTGAGTTACATTCTTTCGTCTTAGGCAATTTAGGATGAATTTGCATCTCAGATTGACACTTAACAATACTTTTTCTTTCTAAATTAATGATTATTTCTCTTTCTAGGAAACTTAGGAAATCCAGTCTTCTAGTAGGATTCTGGACAGTCTTAGAAAGCTATTGTTGTCAGGATACTTTGGAAAGAGCTAAGCAAAAATATATATATTATAGCAATAGAAACCCAGCATGACCTGTAAATTTGCCGCACTTACTTTTCGTACGTGCCGAGTGCATCTCCTCCCACTTTATGTTCTAAGCAGATGTACCTGCAGATGTATATACCTCAGCTTCTCTTCTTTAATGCTAGCTTTACCGAAAGGGGTTTTAGAATCCTCAGGCTTTCTCTCTCTTAAAACAACCATGTATACATGGAGACAAATACTTGTGTTAAGAATCCCTGCCCTATAGAAAATAAAGAGGATCCAACCCATCCTTAGGCAGGGTCAGTTTCATTCAAAAGGGGACCAAACTTAACCTCCACCATCAAACGTCAGAAGCTAGCAGATATGACATACATGAGAAGGACCATTCTGTTTTTCTATTCTACTCTAGTCCAGTTATAATGGATGGAAGGCAAAGGGGTTTTCTAAATGAACTTCCCCTGGAAATGTCAGGCCTAGAGTAAAGATAGGAATAATCATGGCAGGATTGGTCACTTGAAGGAATTCTAAGACAAATTACTGTTTCACAACATTAGGTCATCCCAGCTGGGAGGGATGTGGTTTAGCAACGATTGATGGGCATTGGATTTAACTCTTCCTAACTCCTCATAGAAGACTTGACTAACAGAAAGTCGAAATCACACACAAATCTCTTGTTTGGGCATAAGTTACTACATATGCTGGCAAGGAAAAAGTGCCTCAAGTTGCCAACAGTACAGATTCTCTTCCTCCTTTCCCCATCACATTGATACATCCTCTTTTCATGCATCATATACTTGGGACGGAGATGTCCATTCATACAATTTCTGGATTTGTCATGTAGACCAACCTTCTCCTACTTAATGCCATCCTAGCAGACGAGCTTTTCCCTGGGGGTTTTGAGGATCACTTTCCCAACACTTTAGAGAGTTGACAAGTTGGAAAAGCCAGCACAGGATTTCTAAAAGAGCTAAGGTGTCATTACTTAGCGTTAGTGGTCTAGAATTTGAAAGGAAAGCTTAGGCATTTGACTAATTAGAGCCAGTAGAATACTCCAGGGCTTCCTTAGAACAGAAGTAGGCAGAAACAATTCAACCAGCTACCAGCCCAGTGGAGATAGTAAACTTAGGCCTATTATCTTCTTCCTAAAGCAGAATGGGAAGGAGGAAAGTACTTGGGTCCAGCTGTCACAGTAGCAAATATTTCAATCAAAAGTACAGTCCAACCATTTGTTTGTATGAAAGCTCATGGTAGTCTGAACCTCTTAGAAGTAGCTATGAAATCACTGTTGCCAAAGCCCAGGGAAGATGACAGATGGAGCACATAGAGGTGACAATTTCTGGAAATAATTGGATCAGATATCAAGACACGGGACAAATGGATAGAGCTGAATTTTTCTTTCATGGTGGATAGTAACCAACAACTAATCAGACTTCAAACATGTATTGAAGAAATAAATGTTTGCATCCACCCTTGTAAGGAGAGAGGATTTTGCCCATCTACCTTCTGCTTTCATAGTGAGGCCAAACATCCCAATTTTCTTGCCAATTCCCATATCCCTGCTAAGGCCAGATATTCATTAGCTTTCCAATGTAGTTTTCGAATCTAGTTGAATATCAGTGGTTAAGGGAGAGGAACCGGGGAGGAAAACCCACCACAGTCACTTGGATGTAAATCCGGTCAGGAGGATTTCTTATTTCATCTGTGTTAGCTGTGAATATTGTGCATCAATGGGTGTCCTTCTGGTTCTCCCATCAGTAGCACCCATTCCAGATGCTGGACACTGGTGGGCTTGCTGTTCCTGCTCCTAGGAAGCCAGTTTTTTTCCCCTCCATGCTTCTGATCAGTACTTGGTTTGGAAGTGCTTGCAGTCAGCCCCAGCAAGATCCTCAAGTCCTTTAGAGTCCTCTCTCAGAAGGGGAAATATATTCAGGACTGACTTATATTGGCTAGTTACATCAGGGTGGGCCAATATTTCTCGCTGGCTGCTATTTCAAGGATTCGTCCCACAATCAGAATGGGAGCTGTTCCTTCTTGTTGTTGCCTTGCCTTTCATTCATTGTTATGGGCATTGGGGAAAAAACAACAACAACCTTGTTATGGCAGTGTCCATGGAAACATAATAAAGAATTAAAGCAACAATTATAATTACAAAGAAATTAAAGGGCTTTAGTGGTCTGCCCAAGCCTGAATGCCAAAGCTGTTGAATCAATGGTCTGCAAGTGGTTGTGTGGGTTTGGATTCTCTTCCTTTCCTTACAGGTCCCTAGGGTTTTTCAGTGGGGCACTGTCAAAAATTAAATAGATACAGCTTCTCCCCAGGACAAATAACACATTAGTGTAGAAGATCAAATCTTCACTGCTGAATTTCTGCTTACTAAGCAGCTGTTAGAGATGCTAGAGATTCTGTTAGAAGAGAGAGGCAGGGGGGAAGAGGAATAACTTCCTTCTAGCTAGTCACTCAAGTAGGCTTTGAAATAGTAGCGGCCTCTGCCCTACAAAGACTTCTCTGAATGTTGTAGATATGGGGAAATGGTAAAACATTTCATACAGATCACGTTTATATTTCTAGTATGTGTAACTTTATGAATCATCAACCGGCCTCTTGGAATTTTCATTGTAAAGGACATTTGGGATATCGTAGTGAAGAATCAGGTGTCCTTCCAGAGTTAAAACAACAACAACAACAACAACAACAACAACAACAACAACAACAAAAGCAAAGGGATCTTAATGTTTTAGCCTGTCAGAAGGTGGAAATCCACAGGTGTGTTTATAGAAGCAACAAACATTTCAGGCTTTAAGTGCCTGCAAGATAGTCTGGCAAACCATGTTTCAACTTGGGCACTGATCCTGCAAATACACAACTCTGAACGCCTTTGACTTATGCAAGTAGCCCCCGAACAAGTTGCCGGGCCTTCGTGCACAATTAAAATCAAAGGGTTTTGCATGCCAAGAAATGGGATTGTTCAATCGAGAACAAAGAGTAAAAATCTGTGCACACATCTGTATTTACAAAGGAAAGGACTGTACAAGACACTTTAAATAATCAGGTTGAACCCTTTTGCTGTCCTGGGAAAGAAACCCACCGGGGACAGTAAATTTTTAATTCTTAATTTTGCTTTATCCCACTATAGGATTCTGTTGTCATCTGACCTTTTGCTTTTTAATAGAAGGGAAGTCATAGAGGGCAATGACACCAGCACGCTTTTAGTCCTTGTTAGGGAAAAGAGAGGAGAGGTTCCAGAAATGAACATTTTTTTTTTTAAAAGAAGAAAGAAAGAAAAACATGCCCTAATAGATAAGGAGAGGTCTGCTTGTCCTAAGAGTTGTTTGTTTAAACTAAGTACTTTTTTTAAAAACTGGAAAGGCTTTAAATTGAAATATCAAAGAAAGGAGAAAAGAAATTATTATTCAAGTGCCTCTGAGAGCTTCTCAGTCAGTGCTTTTCTGGGTGGCAGGCTAGAGTCAAGGGCAAGCATGGTGGCCGATGAGCTTCTTGATGGCCCTGTCCCATGGAGGTGGTCATCATGGTCATCTTCCTTCCTTCCTTCCTTCCTTCCTTCCTTCCTTCCTTCCTTCCTTCCTTCCTTCCTTCCTCCCCTTCCGCCTTAATGGGTTGCCTTTTCTCCTTCAGTCTCTGTCATTGCCACTGAGAGAAGCTGGTGACATATGCTGTAGATTCCGAGGTCCACAGTTCCTTAAATGAGATGAAAGGAATCAGTCTTTTGGGGCATCGTGAGGTGTGGGTGGGTGATGGGTGGGGAAGGGCTCTGGCAGAGAGAGAGAGAGGCAACCGGGATCTTCATTCGGTGTTTCCGCTGTCAAAGTTGTGACACTGCAGGTCTCCAGCTACATAATCAGTTCCTGGCAGCTTCAATCCATACTTGTCCACACACCAGCACAGGCCACGTTTTCGGCCCCGAGATGGTTTGCACTAGAGAGAGGAAGGAAAAGGATCAACAGTGAGCAGCAGGATAACTGGGCTGCCATTTCTAACACCTGATTCATCTTGCATGAAATTCACTTCACCTTTCAACTTATCATCAAATTATCAGGAGAGGAGGACAGAAATATAAATCCAGCTTGTTACTTAGCCCAGCAGGATTGATCGTACAGAAATTCATTTATTTGGGGTGCAGGAGAAGGCTATGCAGTGCACTCCTGAGATAGTGGCTGGCCGCCCCTCTAGGGGAAAAGCTATCCTATCTGGAACCAAGGATATACAACAATTGAAGTGATTCTGGATCTCAAATGTAGCCTTCTCCTCATCGTTTTGTGGGGCTTCCTTAGCTTTCCTACAGCTGAACAAATTTAACTTCCATCTCAGCTATGGCCTGTGATTCAAAGCTCCGAAATGATGGTAGGACAAGAGGTTTCCCATTGGTGGGAACTCAAATCTGGTGTCTGGCTTGGCAAGGAAAATTTTTTGTCCCTGCTCCTTATCTGCAAAGCATACATTTTTATTTTGAATCCAACAGGAAATAATACCTGTTTCCTTTTATAGAAACCTTTCCTGTCACAGTTGGGAAGATGAACAGCTCGAGGGATCATTCTCTGGCTGGATTTGAGCTCCTGTAATGACGCTTCCATTTGCCGACGGCAAGGGCCCTGGAGAAAGAGAAGCAACCACAGAAAGGTTGATTAAGGAATACCAAGAAACTCATGGCTAAAATGGATGAACCACAGAGCTTTTGACTTGGAGTCAGATTAACTAGAACAGAGCAAAGCTGGCTGGCTAGAGAAGTCTGGGAGTTGAAGTCCTTCAGACTTAAAGTTGCAAAGGTTGGAGGCCCCTGAACTAGAATATACTCATGGGGACACCAATCTTGACAATGGCTCAATTTATCTGAGTGTGAAGACTAATATTGTTCTTTATTTAAACATATTGACCACCCAATTTCAGTGGACTCTGGGCCACTTTTTACAAAACTGAAAATCAAACAAACAAATCAGCTAAAAACATAAAATCAGACTGACAAGCCAGACTAAAATGATCTGATAAACAAGAAGATGAATAGAACAAAACAGGTAAAGATACGCTTTAATTAGAATGTGTGGGAATTATATTAAGAACCTTAAAGCTGTTAAATAATTATGTTATGTTGATTATATAAACTTGACATTTGAAACTTGAAGATTCATATTATTCATAGAAAATAGATGGTAAAGAAATTATAAATTGATTAATTTTAAAGAGAAAGAAAATTTATATTGTTTGTACCTATTAAAAACTAGAAATTGGAAAATAGGAGAAGAAAAATAATACGGCTAAAATTGGAAATAATGGAAATATAAAGTAAAATGAATTATGTCTTTTGGTGGGAATGTTATGTCTTTTGGTGGGAATGTTAAAGGGAGAATTCGTACAACACTCTGTTCACAAAACAATGTTTATTATGTAATAAAAATAAATAAAAAACTTTTTAAAAAAAACCAAAACCCCCCAGGGGGCATTGAACAAATAATAAATCTCAAGTTTGGGGTCAAAATCAGGTTTTTAAAGCTTTCCAGAAACCCCAGGAAGGTGCCATCTTTATCTGGGGGAAGCGGGAAGCAAAGCATGTGCTATTGGTTGTTAAACCGGTAGAATTGCACCACTGCTTTTAATGCTGTCTCGCTGGATGTCCACCAACTCTATGTCTGCCTCATAGTATTCCAAGCTCTTCTGGGTAATGGCCTCCACTCCAGGTAAAGGTAGCAGGAATATGAGAGGGAGAAAAGCAAGACAGAAAGATATATAGACAAAGGAAGACTTACAGCAGTGTTTCTCAACCTTGGCAACTTGAAGATGTCTGGACTTCAACTCCCAGAATTCCCCAGCCAGCAAATGCTGGCTGGGGAATTCTGGGAGTTGAAGTCCAGACATCTTCGAGTTGCCAAGGTTGAGAAACACTGACTTAGAGGCCTTAGGAAGAATGGCTCTTACCAATTCGAATTCTGGTCTTAGTTCCGGAGCAGCAACTCGAGGGTGTGCAGTATTTTCTGCCCCACCCACAATCTTAGATAAAGTCAATTTCTTCTTGCGGTCTTTCTTCAATGCCTCTTGCTTTATTCCAGAGTAGCGCCCCTTGTTTCTGTACAGTTTGGATGAATAGGTCTCCTCAGCCATCTCAGAAGTGGTTGGTTCTTCGTGCTCCCGGGATTCCCTTTCTAGATTGGGAAAAAACAAGAAAGCACATTTTCAATTTGTGTTTAGACTAGTCGCCATGTTCATCAATGCATTGAATTTTCAAATGGCGGTCACATGATTTGGAATTCCTGCAATTGTCATAAATATGCCGGCTGCCGAGGACTCTAATTTCGATCACGTGATTGTAGAGGTGCTGTAATAATTGTAAGTGTGAGGATCGGTCCATAATTTTTTTTTCCAATGCTGCTGTAACTTCAAACAGTGGCTATGGGACCACTGGACCTAATTCAAACCCATAGACAGAGATCTATGCACTCAGCTTTGATGGCATAATTTTTGGGAGATATAAAACAGTTTTGACAATAGATAGTTTAGGCAATAATTTAGGCAAACTATTTAAAATAAGGACAACTATTAGAGTCAGGACATATATATCAATTTAGCTATAGGTCTTTTCCTCCTACCTATGCACTATGACACACTTCATTTCCATAATTGATACCTGTGCATTGTCACTGTGATTGACCCATATTGATCATTAACTCTTTGTTTCTAACCTTGCCCACTTTAGATCTAAAAAAAAGGGGGGGGGGAGAGGAGGGATCCTTAATTTAAGGTGAACTTAAATCAGAACTTCCTTGCTAAATTTGCAATGAGGATTCTTCCATTTTAAAGGCCAATTATGGGGTGGGGCTTGTTTCAGAGAAGAATAACATTATGCCATTAAAGCAGTGTTTCTCAACCTTGGCGACTTTAAGTCCTCTGGACTTCAACTCCCAGAATTCCCCAGCCAATGCTTTAAAGGCTACAATCTAGTACATAGCCTGCTGTGCGGAGGCCCCAGAGATGTCTATCAGCAAAGATCCAGACATTGACATTGTCTGCGTTGGATGGCTTGCTTTGGGTTGAAGGAAATGGTCCTTGCCCATCGGATAAGCGAACTGGTAACTAACATCTGGGATTGCTGCATTTTGCACCAAGTACAATTTCTGAGTTGTCTTTAAAGGGAGCACCATGTTAAAGTGTACTGTAGTAGTGCAAACAAATGGTGATGAGAGAGGGAATTACTACTGTATGGTCCTCCTGCTTCAGGAAGGCCTACAGCTTGTGATCTAACTGAAGTTGGTAAAGGCTATTCTGCCCCATCCAGCAGTAGCTCTGACCTTGGAAGGCACCCCTAGATCATGGATAGTTTCCTTTCAGGATAGTCCATCAAAAGGACAGCTCTGGAGTGCCCATCATATTTTGACTTCAATGGACATCCACCAGCTGAATTTACCATTAACGGGGGTAACAATAACTTTTATCAACATTGTCTAGAAGTGTATATTCTGACAAAGGAATTAAAAAATTGGAACCTAAGAATTTTTAAAAGTCAATATTTCTTTTTTAGATCTCCCAAGACAAGCCTGAAATGCAAAGCGAATAGCAACTTTTAACATGGATGGCATCTGGGAAAAAAATCCTCTATCAAGTGTGTATTAGATAAAAGTATGCAAAAAGAAAAAGAAAAGAAAAGAGAGAGAAACATTTTACTAATGGAAAAATATTTGCATTTAAAAACAAATGCGGGCGCACAAGTTCACATGTTAGGGAAAGTCTATGGAAAACTGCATTAATTTACATGGGTGTGTGTTTTTGTCGTGTGTGAGAGAGTATGAATGGGAGAGAGAGAGAAAGAGAGAGAGAAAGGGAGGGAAGAAGGGAAGGAAAGTTATATTTATTTATTTATATTTATATTTATTATATTTATACCCCGCCCTTCTCCAAGCGGACCCAGGGCGGCGCACAGGAATGTTAAAATACATACAAAGCATAATAAAATTTTAAAAAACTTATTCTAATAAAATCCTGTGCTAAAACCGAATTAAAAACCCCAAATTTAAAACTATCTAGGAGTCAGTAATGGAGGTTACGCTAGGCCGTTAAGTTATAAAACTGTAACAAATTTACTTGATAGAGTTACCTGCCCCTGTTCTGACTTTGGCTTACTGGCTGGCCCAAGAAGCTTCAAAGCTGAAAAATTGCTGATACCAGCCTCTCGCTAATCCTCAGTATTTGATCACTAAAAATACATTGCCACTTAAAAGGAATTTTACTTTTTGAGTTTCATAGTCTAGTTGGCAGTTGTTTCTTATCCAGGTATTAGTTTTGTTTTGTTTTTTTCCTGGGGAGCAGTTCACGTTGGTGGTTTCCCCCATGCTTTTGTGGCAGTGAATTCCACAAATACATCCCACCTCATAACTTTTATACCTCATCCCTGCCAATATGATCTCTTTAATAGATGGTCATTTTCAGAGCTCCAGGGAGGTTTATATATAGGAGCAACTTGGTGACAGCTATACTTAGCTAACTTATGACCTTTAATATGGCTCTTAAAGCAAAAGAGGTTTATTTTTGGTTCCCAATTTAAATGAATCTTAACTCCCAGAGTCTATGGAACCCTCTACTGACCGTGTCTACTACTAGAACAGGGGAGAGGGACATGGGGAGCACAAGATGGTAACAGGGAAGAAGAGTAGAAACATGGCTTTCTGGATCTATATATCCAAAGAGATGAGAGTTTTCTGGACACTCTTTAATCCCCAATTGGTGCTAAACTTGCTGCTTATTTCCAAAAGAACTTTCTTTCCATGCCTACATGACCAATGGGCATTTGATCTTTGGATCAGCCTTTCTCAGGTCCTTCCAGATATGCAATCCTTTTTAATTCTGAGGCAATTGGATAATCTGAATTTCCCTTCAGGCAGAGAATACTGGGATTTGCAATCTCAGTTTACCTCAAACGTGCAACCTGGGAAGTATCCAAGATGTGGAACTTGTGTGAAAATCTTTATGGAGAAGAAATGCTCTTGGTCTCGACAAGATTATCTAAGTAGCTGAAGGGTAATCCAAAGCAATTATACATTTCTTGAGAATTCTACGATACTGCTGGGAAAATACTAGCAGGGAACAAGCCAATTTTCAGCAGTTCAGGCGTAGCTGGTACGCCCTTGCCTTGAAGAAATGTAAATCGTCCAGCATTTTTGTTATCTTCTGATAGCAGCTAGCATTACAGTACATTGTCCACTAAGTAATCTTTAGAGACATCAGTTAATTCAAAATACTGTACACTGATGGCAGTGGTAGGATTCAAATAATGTAACAACTGCTTCTCTGCCCTAATGATTTATTCCAACAACCAGTTCACTAAACTGCTCAGAAAGTTAACAACCAGTTCTCAGAAAGTTAACAACCAGAATCCCACCACTGGCTAGAGGCCAAGAAAATATTTTCCTAGTACTGAAGAGACTTCCTTGACTTCTAATTACAAAAGGATGTTCTTTGATCGTATTTGCTGTTATCGCACTGGCATTTGGGTCATTTTTCCCTTCTTGTCTAGTGCTGCACTTTTATCAGAAGCAGCTTTATATGGAAATGTAGTAGGTACTTTTTTAAGGTACAGAGATAAAGTGGTAAAAGAATGCACCGCCTGGCTTCAGTTTATGTTCACAACAATCCTATGAGGTAGAGGTGGGACGTATCCCAAAATCAGCTCTAAAATTCCATGATGGAGGCCAGATTCGATCCTGGACCTTCTTGATCATAGACTTATGCTTTGACAGCTATGCCACTAAACTACTATTGGGCTCTTCCAGTACCTGTGGGTCAGTGGTGGATTCCGGATTCTGTTCTAACCGGTATGGTTGGAACGGGCCTGGCGGCGTCCTCGTAGACACACGCATGCGTCTTGGTGCTTCCGCGAGCCTCCACGATGCTCTAGCTGCTCAGCGGAGTGTCGCGCAGGCACTGTATGCGCCCTGCATGTGCGCGGAAGCACCAAAAGCTTTAAGGGCAGGTAAGGAGTGCGGGCGGGCGGGCCCTATGGAGCACCATACCTGAACAGTATCTGGTGCTCTGGGCAGGCTCCGGTACACCTGTACTGGAGGGTACCACCTGCAACCCACCACTGCTGTGGGTGCAACTCATTTTTGTTGCTGCTGCTGCTTTCAGTCTCAGTGGTGTTTTCTGGCAACCGCCGAGACTAGTCCCTGCATTTTTCTTGGCAAGTTTTCAGAAGTTCCTGCTTTCTAGGGCTGAGAGAGAAAGAGAGAGAGAGAGACTGGCTCAAGGCCACCTAGCTGGCTTCATGCTTAAGTTTAGACTAGAACTCACCATCTCCTAGTTTTTAGTCTGGTACCTTAACCACCTAAAATTAGTTTGGCTCCTTAAGTTACACCACAGCTCCAAATATACCTGCACATGTCCAGAGTTAGAGACAGAACCGAACCCAGGGGTAGGTTCCGACTGCCGCTACCGCTGGTTTGCTCAGGGATGCACTTGATGTGCGCTGCATGCACATGCTCAGTGCAATAAAAAATGGTCTGCACATGTGTAGAAGGCAAAAACAAGATTGTGGCTATGGTGCCACCAAGAGAACCAGTTCGGGACCATGGCAGACTTGGGTTGCTGCTGGTTCCAGTGACCCAGGCCACCAAGTTATTATTGGTTCGTCCGAACCGGTCCGAACCAGTAGGAACCCTCTGATAGAAGCCAATTCAACTTTAATCAACTATGAACATGCATCAACAGTTTCTTTACTTGCTTAAAAGGAGTGTTTCTCTTTTAGGCTCAGCCACCATTTTCTGAGATAAATCAAATGCTTAATTCTCTCTCTCTCTCTCTCTCTCTCTCTCTCTCTCTCTCTCTCTCTCTCTCTCTCTCTCTCTCTCTCTCTCTCTCTCTCTCTCTCTCTCTCTCTCTCTCTCTCCCCTCCCTCCCTCCTTCCCTTATCTTTCCCCCTCCCTCCCTCCCTTGTCTCTCTCCCTCCCCCCCTCCCCCCCTCTCTCTCCCCCTCCCTCCCTACCCCCTTCCCTTGTCTTTCCCCCTCCCTCCCTCCCTTGTCTCTCTCCCTCCCTCCCTCCCTCTCTCTCTCTCTCTCTATCTCTCTCTCTCTCTCTCTCACACACACACACACACACACACACAAACACCCCCCCCCCACACACCCACCCACACCCACACCCACACACACACCAGTACAGTGAGAAACAGAGAAGTAGTATTTTTGTGCAAAATTTCTTTCCCACGGATAGATCATTACCCGGCATCCTGAAGAGGGCACCAGAGGCATGCATAGCATGCCCGAGAAATATAATCTGGTTATAAATAAACTAGGTTATAAATTACTGAAAAATAAACTAGGTTATAAATTACTGAAAATATAAACAGTTTCAACCTGGAATCTGCCGGCAAGTCACAGCGGGGAAGCACTGGCCAACTTCTAATTCCTTCTGGGCCCTGGCATGGAGATACCAGCAGCTTCCAGGAAAAACAAAAACAACCCAACAAACAAAAAAATTGAGAGGGATGATATATGGTAGTAATGCTCTGAAGGGTCACTAATTTGTTTAGTGGGTTTCAACTTCTTTAAGACTAGTTCCTAACATCCTTGTCAGAGATTCTGGCTTTAAAACCTGGAAGATTTCAAAAGCCACAAGAAAGGAGGGGCGTGTGTAGGGAAAGAATGTGTGCTCCAGCATGTTGGAAACGAGGAAAGTCTTCCTGGGCATGCCTTTTGCATAAATATATAAATACTTCTTGAAAGCTGAACAGCAGTTGATGAAAGGAATTGCTTTTTCTCTGGTTAGACCGCAGCCTCTGCGTCTAAAAAGATACGCTGCCTCTCCACCTGGATGTTCTGTTTAGCCAGTATGATGTGATCACCGACAGACAGGGAGAGTCATGCAGGATACTGCACCCACGTCCTCTGTGAAAGCAGTTGGAGGGTAACGGCGGCTTGAGTTGTGTTAGTTTCTGTGTATCTGTACTCTCTTGGCCTTTTTCTATCTTATTCAGCAGTATAAGTAGACCTGGCCTAGTCCCTCTCCCAACTGGTTCAAAATTCCTGTTTTTGGGGGGCAGCGGTGGTGAAATAAAGCACTCACTTTCCTTCTTCCCTATCTTTAAGCTACTTAGAGAGCAGACTGGATATACACAAGCGTAATTTGCACAGCCTCCAAATTAGTTATTTTAAAATTTCTCCATACGATAGCGTCCTCCACAAATCTAACTTCGTAAGTTAGGGAAAAAACAAACAAACAAACCACAGTAAGTAAGGAGGTTTGCTTAGGGCAGGGATGTCCAAACTTGGGAACTTTAAGACTTGTGGACTTCAACTCCCAGAATTCTGGGAGTTGAAGTCCACAAGTCTTAAAGTTCCCAAGTTTGGACATCCCTGGCTTAGGGTGAGTAAAAGATGATTCCCTGTAAGCAGCCCAGAAAGGATGACAAGATTAATCTCTTCCCAACCATCTTTGCTTACTCTCCTTCACTGCAAGTGGTTTGAAGAAAAAAAATAGTCTTATGGTCTTCCTGAAAGTTCTAACGAGTTTTATATCAACTTAAAATCTTGCATCAATTCATTGCAACCAAAGTGGTCGTGAAAAAAACCAGTTGGTTTAAGTAAGATATCACATGGCTATGGTATTTATTTTGCTGAGATGGACATAGAATTAGTCCAGAAGATGACCTGGTGGAAGTTTCTTTCCCCCCCCCTCCCCCCCCCCCCGGGCAAAATAGCATCATTTAACAGGAGTTCCCGCATTCTTGCTATGAAGAAAGTAAGCTTTGAAGAAGACTGGAGATTGGAACTTCAGATTAGGTTGAGGTGTAATGACAAGAAAGCCTGAATCTTGGTGGGTCAAACTTAAACCTTAACATTTTAGTCCAAAGAGGTATTTTGAGCGGTGAGAGAAAGGATCAATTTAATCATAACCCCACAACAGAAACACACAACACTAATCTGCATAACATTGGTCTATGCTGATTTATATCTACCAATGAAAGTGTAGGGAGAAAAATAACCTAGTGATTTGTTTGCTTGCATAGTCCATTACTGTTAATGGCCAATTGCTAACTGATAACACAGTAGGCTCAGTGGTGGGATTCAAATGTTTTTACTACCAGTTCTGTGGGCATGGCTTGGTGGGCATGGCAGGGGAAAGATACTGCAAAATCCCCATTCCCTGCCAATCAACCGGGACTCTGGAGGCAGAGAATAGATTGGGGTGGGGCCAGTCAGAAGTTGTATTTACTGGTTCTCCGAACTACTCACAATTCTAGCTACCGATTCTCCAGAACTGGTCAGAACCTGCTGAATATCACCTCTGAGTAGGTTACTGAAAAATTCCCAGGCTTCATTTTTATACCAGAGAGACAGGACAGGTCTTATGAGCATACAAGTCTGCTTCAAACAGTGTACTATCATGAGTACTTATTAAGAAGACATTAGTGGGTAATTAAAACACAGGCTGTAAGGGCAATGGCTATCTTTGTTTCCAGTGACGATATTCAGAAATATGCTACTGATTAACCTGGTGGTAGTACTGTCTATAGGGTGGAGGATTATTATTTTTCTGCTGCCTTCAAGTCAGTCTCCAAATCTGTCCCTGCTGTTTCTTGGCAAGATTTTGAAAGTGTTTTGCCATTGTCTGCTTCCTAGGGCTGAGAGAAAGTGACTGGCCCAAGGTCACCCAGCTGTACCTAAGACATGACTAGAGCTCACAGGTTTCTAGCCTGGTACCTTAACCACTACACCAAACTGGCTCTCATTATATAATAATCACACATCAAGATATAATCATGTGGGTATAATTATGTGGGAGAGATAGGAAGGGCAGGCCAGTGACAAAAATTGGGAAGAAATAGTATAAGGGAAAGGCCTAGCATCATATTATTAAAGAGGAAATTGGAGGGATACTTAGATGAGGGTCACACAATATGCTAAATTTGGGTTAGCAATACACCAATGTTTTGTTCACGTAATATGCAGTGCCCATATTGGGGCATCAAGTAACTGTCTGGTTCACTTACTTTATTAAAGCAGGGATTAGGTTTCCATTTGGAAGTGGGGAGAGAGAGGATGGAAGCAATCTGTGTTAAATACAGTATTTATGTTTTATAGTTTCTGAAAACATTGCAAACTCCACTTGAAATAGGACAGCCAGGTTCCTACCCTGCAACATTAGATTGGAAGTCATCTTACATTTTTAGTTTTGTTGCTGGGCAGGTGCATATCCATGCCTGTGTGTTAGTAATCCCCCCCAAAAATCATATTTCAGTTCTGATTTTTCTTTGGCAACGCTATGCCTCACTTGTCAGGAGATGCGAGAGGGAGAAAGACAATCACTCAAAGAGGCTACATTTTGGGCTGATCTCTCTGAATAACTCCAGTCAGGCTTTGGTTTTAAAGCAAAACAAACAAACAAAAATCTGGCCAGGTGGCAGCCTTAGCAGCAAACTGGTTAGACTGGTCGAACTGCATCCAGAGAGCAATGCTTGGTGGTCTTTTCATCTTTAGAATTCCTTTCTGCCTGTTCCAGTGAGAACAAGAGGAAGGGGTTGAAAAGCTCCCAGGCATTAAGGGTGCCTGGAACTGACAGGGTGGAATGTTAGCTGGAATTCTGAAGGGCAGGGGGTCTCTCTTGCTTTCCTCCCCCTGCCCAGGGGACACATGATCCTTGGGTTTGTCCAAGGATCATGTGTCCCCTGACTAGAATGAAGAGGAGCTGGCTTCATCAGCTGAAACAAATGGAGGTCTTACTGATTCTACCTTGTACTGCCTGGTCTGTAAAAATTGCAGTGAGACTTTTCTGTATGTCTTTGCTGCTCCCTGATGGCTGCCTGGAGTTTTGGATGCCAGATCTGACAGACTTATTCTTGATACTTAATGTGAGTTGAACTTGCTTGATACAATTAGAATTCTGCACCCAAGCCAAACACACATTAATGCACCTAGCAGTTTTAAATGTCCTCCTCCTACCCCTACTGCAAGAACATGACAAAGAGGGATGCCCGACACTTTCATTCTGGATATATTTAGAGAAATGGTAAGGGATTTGTCCCACTGGATATCAAAGGAAGGGGCCCAGGAGACACCAAAGAAATGCCTCATTCCTCATTCTTAAAAGTGTGGAAAAATCCCCATTAATGGTAGCAGAAGATGAATCAAGGATCCTTGTTGTCACAGATCTTGTGCAAACCAACCACATGTGTAGCTCTGGGAAGTTGAATACAAATAAAATGGAACACGACAACCCATCACTTATTATATCTTAGGATTCACTATTTGGAATGAATACTCTTGAGAAGTCAATGTGCTTGCATTTTCAAAAACGTGTTTAAATGTGTTTTTAAGTTATCATGCTAGGGGCAAGTTAACTGATCATGCTAGAAGATGAAGCATTTGCAAGCTTCAGAGAATTAAAAAAAAAAACCAGAGGCTATAGTACAATATTACCCCTCTTTTATCTCAAAACAAACAAGGAAACTGAACAGGGATTTTAAAATGTACACACTATTAATATTCTTAATTGGACTCAAATCTTAGTTGGGATTATTCATGGATGCTTGACAGAGTTTTAGAATAGAAATGAGAAGTAAAAGAGAAAATATAAACATTTGGATTACATATTCAGGTGTATCTTCTACCAAAATACTTTGGGTTTTGGCTTTGATCCACCTTTTTCAGTGAAAATGATGTACTAATTTAAGATGTCTTTGATTCTCCTTAAAAGACTAATCCTCTAGTAGCTATTGTTGAGCCAATAACTATGAGATACAAAAAGCATAGCTGTACTGCTTATTTCTCATGGTCTGTAGCCAACTTACAAATAGCATCATCTACCAGTTGGATGCAGTTTTAAGCTTTGTTTCATCTTTTACTTTCAAAGGGCAAATACTTTAGCTTATGAAGTCAGCATTTTCACCATTTTTAAAAATCAGCTTTCCGAGCGGATGGCCAAAGACTATATTGGTTGGGAATAACAACTGCTAGAGTCCAAGACATCTGGAGAAGAAAATCTAATTCAAAATGTTATTCAGGATCAGGAATTTGGAACAAAAGTTCTAGAAAATGTATTTGGGCAACAGAAGAGAAAAAAAGAAACATAGTAACAAAATATTTTTCTTCTCTAATCAAGTGAACCAGTGTAGAGAAGTACAAAGATGATCGTGGAGAAAATAAGATGCGCCCATTAGTAGAATTTAAGCTTAGCCTGGGAAAACAGGAATGCATGAGAAAGAAACACAAGACTGGCTTGCCTTGAGTCTCTTTGGTATAAGAGGGAAGGAAATGGAAATACAATTAGGCTTTCAAAATTATTTTATCATAATTTATATCAATAAAGCAGAGTTTTCTTATTTCTTACGATTCTATTTCCTGATTTGACCTACCTCAAAATGCTGATAATAGTATGATACAGATGGCAATTATTTTGAGGGGATGACCAATACTGATAACCCTTTTTGCCTGCTATCACTGGGATTATTTTTTTAAAAAGTTAAATCCTTGAAACCAATGTGAGTCAATGATTGATAATAAGCATGTTACCACCTACATGACCATATTTTAAACAAGGAGTATATATATATATATATTGGTTCACGCTTTCCTGAAATACTTTTTATCAAGTCAGATGTCTTGCTCATATGTTATTTCTAGGTAGCATTTTCCACCTCATGCTTAATAGAAACAGTGGATTTGAAGATTTGTGTGGTCCAGCAGTTTATTATTCATGAATTTCATGTCTTGGTGGTAAACATGCAGCCCCCCTCTACCTTTCTGGTTTAATGTATTCCTGACAAACTCGGAAAATATGTCCATCAGCCCTAGAAATTCAAGATCCTACGACCTGGGAGACAAGGTGGTGAGAGAATCAGACTTAGGCTGCAGAGGGAATATAAAGCCTTTTCCCTTTTATGTAATGCGTGATACCTTATCATATCATATGCAGGCTAAATAAAAAGGTTAAAAGCAATTATCACTGTGTATGTTTGTGTGTTCCCCCTCATTCCAACCCCAACTTTGCCAATTGTAACTCTAGATATTTTGTGCCAAAATAAAATAATTGCTTGTGATACACTCAGGCTTGCTGACCTTTGCAATCTTGCACTCTGCAGCTCTGATAATAATCACTAACAGAGCAACGTGCAAATAAATTTTACATTTGTCACCAAATTAGGAACAGCTGCTAGTGGAAATTGCATCAGAACACCAATCCCTTCTGCCTCAGAGGCAGCTTCAACCCCATGACTGTAAAACCAAAACAGAAGCCTAGCCTAATGCATATAGTACTGTGATGGCGAACTTATGGCACGCGTGCCACAGGTGGCATGTGGAGCTATACTTGCTGGCATGCGAGGTGTCAGCTCTAGCATGCATGTGCGTGCCTTCTAGAGGCCATTTTCACTCTCCCCAGGCTTCAAGAAAGCCCCCAGAGCCTGAGGAGGGTGAAAAATGGGCCCAACTGGCCAACCGGAAGTTTGAAAATGATCTGTTTCCAGCTTCTGGAAGGCCTCTAGGTGGCTGGGGGAGGCCATATTCGACCTCACCAGGCTTCAGGAAAGCCTATGGAGCCTGGGGAGGGTGAAAACTCCCCCCTCCCCCCGTGCAAGGATGTGTGTGTCGCACACGCATGCACAGCTAGGCAGGGCACATTGAGTTGTGGGTGTGGACATGCATGCATGCATGATAGCATGCACACACACAATTTTGGCACGCCTTTACAAAAAGGTTCGCCATGGCTGATATAGTAGCTTCTCATCACATCTTTCCAGGCTTGAAACAGATGCCAGAGTCAAGGATCCCCACTAGAATCTCTCTCTCCTCACCGTCAATGAGATGAAGGGCAGGTAGACGTATTAGAATCTGCTCCGAGTTATGGTAACAAGAGAGGGATCTTTTTGCTTCTAAGATTCTCATTTGGGCTCCTAACCATGTGAGTGATGAGTGAAAGCTGTTATCAGGCGACAGCTGTTGGTGCCCAGCTATCAAAGGGGATGGGGGGGAAGAGGGAGGTGGTGGTGGAAGGATTAATCACAGTTTAGTTTCTAGAGATAAAGTATCTCTGCAAGAAACTGTATCCTTTGTTAATGCATTTTAGGTTCCTTTCTTGCCAGAAAGGCCACAGAGTGGAAGGGCAGAGATGCTATCTTAAGAAAATTGTCTTGGCGGGCCCAGCACAAGGGATTGAAGGTGAAATGCTTGAATTCTACTTGTGTTTTGCTATGGGCATGCTATGGATTCCAACAAAGCAGCCATTGCCACTACCAGAGCCTTGAGTGATGGGCAACAGTTAGGGGACCTATAGCCTTCTGCTAAGAATAAAAAATTTGAAACTGATCCAAGGGTTGAATTGGTGCAATTCACTCACATACAAAATCTCAGGCATGGCTTGAAGTCACACAGACTTTGCTATTCTGCAGAGCATTCAGCATTTTGGATTTTGTACTGTTAGGAACTAAGTGAAACTTTGCCTCTCTCTCCCTCTCTCCCTCTCCCTCTCCCTCCCCCTCCCTCCTCCACCATATAAACAGGGTGTACCTCAGTGGTGGGTTTCAAATTTTTTAGAACCTACTCTGTAGGTGTGGCCTATTTTGTGGGCGTGGCTTGGCAGTCATGTGACAGGGTGGGAGTGGCCACCTTTTAAAATGTAGTGAAACTCATTTAACAACGCTCTTGCTTAGCAACCAAAATTTTGAATTCAATTGTGATGATAAATTCTTTCTTTCTTTCTTTCTTTCTTTCTTTCTTTCTTTCTTTCTTTCTTTCTTTCTTTCTTTCTTTCTTTCTTTCTATCCATCCTTCCTTCCTTCCTTCCTTCCTTCCTTCCTTCCTTCCTTCCTTCCTTCCTTTCCTTTCCTTTCCTTCCCGTTGGGCCACTGGCAGCGGTGGGCCAGATTTACTTCCAGGTACGCCGGTGGAACCCCCTCTCACCGGTTCTCTAAATTTCACCAACCGGCTCTCGCGAGTAGGTGCGAACCTGCAGAAACCCACCACTGGTGTACCTACAGTCAGGCCCCAGAGACCATTCTTTATATAAATAATATTAAATATTTAAATTTGCTGCCCTTTCCTTCTAAATCCTTGCTTTTTTGTTTTGCACATTATTTTCCAACAGTAACGTTTTCTCCAAAATATTTTTCGGAAAAGAAATGCTAATAAAATATATGATGATTGTCCTATGAAGTATGGTGTATGACCTGTCCTATATGTATATGTGAGTGGTTTTGTGTGCATGTGTAGATTACACACACTCAGCTTGTTCCTAATTTGTTTATTTATATTTGAGTACTGAGGCCTGCTAATAAAATATAGCTTGACTCATTCGTGTGTGCGCGCATGTGCATGCATAAATGCAAGCTTATATTTTGAATTTGAATTTTATTGAATTTTTATACCGCACCTTCTCCCCAGCGGGACTCAGGGCGGTGTACAGGCAAGCAGTAAAAGTCAGTTAGTATAAAATTAATGATAAAAACAAGTAAAAGGCTACTAAAAATGTATTAAACAGTACGCCTAATTTTCAAATTTCGATAAAAACCCTATCTAAAAGCAAGTTAAAAACTTTGCCAGGCCGGCCGCATGAAATAAATGGGTCTTCAAAGCCCGGTGGAAAAGGCGCAGGTCCGTGATCGTGCGAAGGTCATGGGGTAGGTCATTCCAGTGGGCAGGGGCTGCCACAGAGAAGGCTCTTCCCCTGGGTGTCGCCAGCCGACATTGCCTAGCCGACGGCACCCTGAGGAGGCCCCCTCTGTGGGAGTGGACTGGTCGGTGGGAGGTATTAGGTAGCAGGAGGCGGTCTTGCAAATAGCCGTATTGTATAAGGTTCTTCCAGGAGCTTTGTCAAAGGTGGACAGATCTTAACTATGCCATACAGCTGATATCTTTTGAAGAATGAATTAACCCATAGGAATTAAGAGTAGATGATACTAACGCAAAAGAAGACACTGACATAACTACTTTTCATCAGTGGACATTTCCTTTTGCAAGGTCTGTAACCAGAATCTAAAGCGGGGAGAGTTATCGTATCCCTTTCCAGAGAATGCCCATGAGGCAAAGTTTCTGGAATCCTTGTAATGAAATGTCCCATCGGATCCTCAGCTCAACGGGAAAGATACTTAAAGCTTCCTTTACTGATATCTTGCTAGTCATTTATTGACAATGACCAACTTATAATAAACTGTTGGGCAGTTTATTCCACAAGAAAACAGTTTTTAAAGTTAAGAAATATATCTCAATGCCTACCCAAACCTTTTCCTTGCTTTCAAATTATCATAATTAGAAACAGAACTTTTTCTTTAGACCCAAAGAAAATATAGTAATAATAACTATGCACAAACCTCAGAATAAGCAAATGAGGGAACATATAGGTCTCAACCCTTCAGGCCTGCTGCTTTATTGACAATAGGCAGTCTGGAAGAATAAACACTGATGCAGTAACATTAATTAATCCATATATTTACCATTGTGCACTGAGCTTGCTTAATGAGCTACACATGCTTTACCCTTTGATTCTTTTCAATTTTGACAGATGATATTTTTCAAATCTAAAAGTAAAGATGGCATTGTAAAACAACGACCCAGCCCACTTAACTCCCTTTAATTGGGGCAAGAAGATAACCTATTTTTTTGGGGGGGGGGAGGATATAGATTGTTGGCTTTTACCTCTGGATCAGCCTTTAGAGCTCCAAAGGGGCGAAGACATTTTTGACTCTCTAGAGGTGGCTGAAATGCAGCTCCCAATATCTTTACCATTGACCATTTTGGCTGAGATTGTGGGAGATGTTTAGCAGCATCTCCAGGATTGTTCATCTCCACTTCTGGCTGACATTTTTAACAATATGGCTTGGATTTGGGGGATGTCTGCCTTGGTAGATTTCACCTGTCCAGTATCCTGTTGTCTGGAGGTCATGCTCCAGGGCCCCCTCAAGATTTTGACAGGTTTTCTCAGTTATCAGCTCCTGGCATGGAATTGTTTGATGAGCTGTGGCGGCACAGTGGTTAGAATGCAGTATTGCAGGCTACTTCTATTGACTGCTGACTGCCAGCAGTTGGGAGATTCAAAGTTAACATCGTTCCGAGGTGGGTAAAATGAGGACCCAGATTGTTGGGGGAAATATGCTGACTCTGTAAACCGCTTAGAGAGGGCTGTAAAAGCACTATGAAGCGGTATATAAGTCTAAGTGCTATTGCTATGGGATCATTATGGCCTCCTCCTTCCCTCTTGTTCTTCCGAAAGCACATGAAAAACAGTTTTAAACCAAAAAGCTTCCAGTGCAGGGATTGACTGGGAACACCTGCCAATTAAGGGTTGTTCTCTAGGGTTAAGGTAATGTTTTAGTTTTGCATGTTATTGCCGTGATTGTAAGCAGCCTAGGATTGATAATGAACTGAGCAGCCTACCAGCTTATGCAATAAATGGTGTCATGATACAATGGTACCTCTCTCCTGAAGCACATGGATCCAAAATACACTGTATTTCTGCTAATTCACTCTGGATTAGGCGTGCCATTTCCTAATGGCCAGAAATAACTTGCATGAGATGTTAACCTTCAACAGGTGCAGAGCTTCCTGCCTCGGGATGGACATACCCCTCCCCTCCCTGGGAAAAGATTGATGGCATGGTGATGGTAAGGTTATCAGCAGTGACCCACTTGGGAGAACTGAAACGCAGCCAAAGAAACCCCACTATACATTTCACAGCCTGGGGCCTGGTTGTCCTGAGTATCCAAAGTGCTTCTGACATTTTGAAGGAGCCCATTTTTGTTTCCAATGGTCTGCTTGGATCAGGGGTGGGCAAACTTTGCAACTTTAAGTTTTAAGCAACTTTAAGCAACTTTAAGCTTTGCTGGCTGGAGAATTCTGGGAGCTGAAGTCCTTCAGACTTAAAGTTGCAAAGTTTGTGCACCCCTGGCTTGGATGATGCTGAGTCACTCCTGCGTGACACTTGCCAACTTTTTTTTCCTTTTTTTAAAAAACTGGCAGGGCTTCTGAACTGACAACAGGTGTGTGACAGACAGAAATTCTGCAACGGGAGCTTCTTTTTCTCCACGCTGTTTGCTTTGGAGGGGAATTATTAGTATTGTGCCTCTTTTGAGGAGGGTTTATTTTCGTTTTCGCAGGCTATTTTTAACCGAGGCTAGGAACTGTTAATGTTTCCATTGCAAAGGGTTCCAAATGCATTGCAGGACAGAGCAAGGTGATCCTTTGACATCCTTTCTGAGAAGGGGAAGGGCAAGGCAAATGGGCTCTCCTGCTCCTTGGTCTAACCCTAACCCTCCCAAATCATTTCTTTTCAATGCCCCGTCCCCCCTCCCAAGATTAAAATATTCTTTATCCTTAATCTTAAACAGAGGCAAGATAGAACATTTTCCCCAAAGGAGAAATGGAGAAAAATCTTAACAAAAGCAGAAAGCACCCTGGGTCTTCCTGCCATAGGAAAACAGCCTCCAGCAGAAGCTTGAGATTTTGTATCCATTCTGGGCCAATCTATTCATAAGCAGAGAGATTCCAAATAAGCAATACAATCAAGCAAGCTAGAGCTGACAAGATTAGCTCAGACAACCACCTAGGATTTGCATTTCCCCTTTTGCCTGTAGAGCCAGCCTTGACCCCTACATGATCCCATAGGAATCTGATAACAGCCATTAAAATATGAAAGGACACAGTCTTACACAGGAACAGGCATCTCAATTGCAAAGCCCCAAAGAATATATAAAAGTTTACCTATCCCCATTTTGCAGCCACCCCAGAAACATGCTGTTGTCGCTGAAGTTTCTGGCATTCAAATAAACAGAGACCTTCTTTCCTACACCCAGCCTCCATTTTATTTCCAGCGTCTTTCTTCCGACTTGGAATCGGACCAGATTTTTCTTCCAACACAGTGAAACCCACTCCCACCTTCTCAGGCTGAGTTCAAATCCCGGTGATTTTATTAGCAGGTCCTTTTCATACCAACAGTCAAGAAGTGGTTTGTCGAAGACTTCTGAGGTGTAAGTCCTGGCATTTCCTGGTGGATTCTCACCCTGAGAGCTGACTCTGCTTATGTTTTTCTATTTCAGATCAGCTAGGGCAGGGGTCTCCAATCTTTGCAACTTTAAGTCTGAAGGGCTTCAGCTCCCAGACTTCTCCAGCCAGCTTTGCTAGCTGGAGAAGTCTGGGAGCTGAAGTCCTTCAGACCTAAAGTTGCAAAGGTTGGAGACCCCTGACCTAGGGTCAGCTTGTTCCTGCCACCCAACTGGGCAATTTATTTTAGACTCCCACTACAACTGCATCCAAGGTACATTATTTTAAAGGGAAAAGGTGCCGGGGCCTTACATATAGTAACCATTTTGGTTACTTCTCTAAAATCTCTGCTTGTTAAGGCAGCTCCTGATTCAGCTGTTTCATTGATAACCCAACCTTTTTTTCTCCCTTCTGTTGGAAAGGCAGACCGACTGTCTCCACCAGCAACCATGTAACTCAAACAAATGACACAGACAGACAGGTGGGATCTCAACATAACAAAGTCTCAATCACACCCTATCCGTGAGCTCCTTCAACCCTTTTTCTGAAGTGGCTTCCCAGGACTCAGCAGGATGGACCCCCAGGGCAGCTGCTTGGAGGACATACACCTGGTGACTTTGGGAAACCCATTTACAACGTATTTATCCTGTTTGTTTATACAGTGTGTTTCTGTCCCAGTGTTTTGGCTGAAAGAGGGATTTCAACAAGATCCCTGAAAGGCGAAGGGCTGCAGGGTGGAGGAGTTGAGTGATAGATAGGTGGGTCCTTGAAACAGTAAGCTCCTTAAAAGGCAGGGTTTGGTCTCAAAAGAAGCATTATTTTCTTACATTTTGGTACAGTCAAAGGACTGCCTTGATGGAGAGGGTGAGGGGGCCTGATTCCATGACAATTAGCCAAATTTATAAGCCCTCAATGCCAGGAATTGCCAAACTTAACAGTATTACTTGATTGATCAGCATAATTAAACTATCACTAACTCAGCCCCCATTTTCATTTCAAATATTGGCTGGAGTTCCAGAGCTATCTGGTCACTTTGCCAGTGAGACTTTAACTCCTCCAATCTCTGGAGGTGTGTGACAAGAGTGTCCCCCTTGGGCATGTACATGGCACTTAACAATCATTTGTATTGCTAACTAATGACTGTTTCATTTAGATAACAGTGTAGTTACTGGTTCTCTTTGCTACATTTAGATTCATGCACTAAATTCTGCTGATCTTAATGGGTGAGGGCAGAGATATTTTCTATCTATACTTTTATCACTAGCCTCTATCATGTGCAAAGACCTTCAAATGGAAGGATGTGTTGTTCAACGTTGGCCAAGTAAAATAGAACCATCATATGGCTCATCATTTTTTTTGTGGTGTCTTTAGATCAGTATTGACTCCTGCTAACTACCTAGATAAGTTCTTGTAAGTCCAGGTTTCTTGAAAGTGATGTGCCTTTGCCTTCTTCCTAGAACTGAGAGAGAGTGATTGTCTCCCAGTCATCTGAAGGAAGGCTGGAACGCAGCGTCCCAGGTTTTTGTCCAATGCCTTTACACCAAGGTGGCTCTCCACTTCATCTTTTCATATATAGAATCATTATACTATGATGACCCTCCTCATCCTCCGAGGACCTCAACTGAGAAACACTGTGTGAGTGTCCTGTGTTTATTACAAACTTCTCTTACCATGCTGAAAATGACAACTTCTTAAAGTTCCCAAGTTTGGACATCCCTGGTTTAATTCAATCAAATATGAAATTGGATTGAACTAGAAGTGTCACGTAAGAAGGTAGGTGTGAGAGGAAGACACTGCAGAATGCATTCTTTAACATTTAACAATAGCTTTATCATCCTTTTTAAACCAACGATGATCAGCAGTCCTGGAGATTAAAAACGAGCAGGGGCTTTTAAAATCCTTTGCCTTGTGTTTGTAAATTAGAAAAATCTAAAGAGGGAAGACTATCTGGATTATTATGGGTGTGCTTTGAAAGTTTGCTACAGAATAAATATTTTTTCTTAGAATCTGTTTTATTTTATTCCCAAACCAAAATGTCCTCTTCTCAGTTCCCTCAGGCTTGGCTGATAAAACAGGCTGAGCTGATAAAAAGGCATAAACCTCTGGGAATATTTACTGCGAAATGTTTCATATACAGATGCCACAATGCAAGGAAATCTTCCCAAAATATGGAAAAAGAAGGCCTTGCATTAAGGGCAAAGACTGGGCAGCCAAAATCGTTCTATTGCGGATGCTGAAGAAAGGTTCTTTCCCCATATCTATTTATTTAAAGCTCTATGCTGCCTATCTCGCCTAGAGATTTTGAAGGGACTTATAAGATTTGAATCTTCATTTTAACAAAGTTTTAGATGTCATCATTGCATTCCAGCTACTTCCCCCCTTTTCTCCCCAGCCTGTTTTTTTTTTGGGGGGGGGGCAGGCGGGCGTGTACTATATTTGGTATATAGTAATTGCTTCCTACAGTAAGCAGTAGACAAGTGGAAGAATTAGGAATTTACCACTGAAGTAAATTCCTGAACAGTTCAGGCTATGTTGGTATCCTTTAGATAAAGTCAAGGCCTCTACCTGTTTGTAAATGCAAACTGCCTGAAAAGACAGGCCAGGAGAGCCACGATGAGCTGGAAAGCCCCTGCAGTACCTTTCACTTTATGGTGCCAATCAAACTGCAGTTTTAAATATGGTGTGAGCCACTTAGCTTTAAAGCCTCTTTATTTATCTTGCTTTCTACTGGGTGTTCCTGTTAATAATGTTACTAATTCCTACTTAACAATCCATCTGTAGACTTTTCCACATCTTCCTCTCCTCTCCTCAGACTAATGGTACAACCGGCAGAGACTGAGCAAAGAAAGAACGTTTAAAAACAGAAGCAACTTTAGGCTTGTTTATTTCTTTTGCTTTCCAAGGACCCTGCTTTATTCAGCTGCTGCCTCTCTTTTCACAGTAGTGGATATTTTTGAGAAGGGCTATTCAGCACAGACAAGGCTTGTAGATCTGTTTGTTGTTTAGCAATGGGAACTATGGGAAAGGTAATATTCCTACAACATTTAGCCTAGGGATTCCGGTTGCAAACACATGGCATAAAAACTTTGGTTTTGGTTCTCTCTCTGTCCATTTATAATAACTATAGCACTTAGATTTATATACTGCTTCACAGTGCTTTACAGCCCCCTGTGTTGGTTTACAGAGTCAGCGTGTTGCCCCCCAACAATCTGGCTCCTCATTTTACCCGCCTCAGAAGGTTGGAAGGCTGGGTCTGAGCCTGGTGAGATTTGAACTGCTGAATTGCAGGCAGCAGAAGTAGCCTGCAGTACTGCACTCTAACCACTGTGCCACCATGGCTCAAAAGCTGCTAGAGAGGATTTGACTGATCAAAGGATTTTGCTGCCCAAAGCCAAATCAACTGAAGTGGAAATCTGATGTCATTTAAAATTAGTCACCGGAGTATTCTCCACTAAATCTGAGGGCAGTCAGATAACTTAGTAGGTCTTGTACATGCACAGCTAGATAAATTTACTCATGTTTATGTAAATAACCATGGTTAAGGGAATAATCAAAAATTTATTCAATCAACTAACTGAACCATAAACTAAAAATACAGGTTGGGTTTTGTGCAAGACTCTTGGGCAGGAATGGTCAAGAGCAGTGATGGGTTCCGGTCGGTATGGCCCAGTATGGCCCTACCAGTAGTAGTCAGGAGCAGCAGCATGATGGCTCATTTGGCCCACCCGCCTGCGTTCCATACCTGTTTTTGAAGCAACCAGGCCAATTGCGCATGCACACAGCGCCTGCGTGACCTCCAATGAGCAGCTGGGTGTCGCAGGGGCGATGGAGTGTGCATGCGTGTGCAGCGTACGTCAGGTGTGTGCACAGCGCACATTCGGCGCATGCACAAACAGATCACGAGATGGTAAGACCAACCCACCGCTGGTCAAGAGGTACAGTATACGTCATGACAGAAGGCTGCAAAGAAGATGTGGACCTAGCATAGATGTGGGTGGGAGTTATGGGCTTTCTTCACCTTAAAAGTGGAATGTGTCTGTTTTAGGCCATTTCCCAGCTCAGATCCTGCCCATCAGTTTTTAAGACATGATCAGAGGGAGTGGGGATGGGGCTAAAAAATGGGGACTTGAGCAGCACATGTAGCTTTGGGATTGTAGGATGCCCCTTCCTAAAATAGACTCAGATGGGATGGGCTACATCGTTATTTAGCACTTTACATGCCACAGTGTTCTCTAACATTTTATTCCCCTTTGTGCTTCTTCTTTCAGCCACTGTTGCTTTAAGTGGCTGTCTCAATTTTAACCTCATGTTAAGGCGGACTCTATTCTAGAGGATGTTCTTAGTTTTAATGCTTGGCTCTGTTTTCATTAATTTGCATCTTATAAAGGGCGAATCTATTCCCCTGAGACCAATGGTAACTTTACTTTTCCTAGGGTGGCAAGGCATTGCCTGTTTATTCCAGCTGCCGTCTGTTACATGCTATTTTCTCCTTAAATTGCCTCCATCACCTACAATAAAGGCATTGATTGCCCAAGGGGAAAAATGGAGGGAGAAGAATGAGCCTGGCTGCCTCTTTAACAATAGTTTGGTATGCAAAAGTCAGCAGCTGAAAGTTTTCAAAGTATGGAGCTATATATTATCAAGTGTTAATTGCTGTAGATAAGACTGCTGTTAAACAGACAAGGAGTGCAAGTTTACATCTTATGTTCAGTTGTAAAATGATTTGTTTGAGTTGGGCTTACCCTATAGTGAAAGCTCAGCTGATTGAGATCTATTCAATAAACCAGAGTCAAGTAAATCACAGGTTAGTTGGTTGTGTGACCACAGCTGCAGTCTCCTGTGGCAGAGCTGATAATTCTTTGTCTTTGAACTGTACAACACCCCATTCATCTAGTTGGGAGTACTACAGAACTGCAGTCAGCTGCTGAAGGTGATTTTAGCTAACTTCACCTAGCTGGCCTGTCTATGTTAGAGAGCCTCTAGTCTACATAGTTTCTGCCTTTTTCTCAGGATAGATGGACTAGTTCATGAACGTAATATAACTGGTACTAATCTAGAAACCTGTGATCATCCCTAACCCAGTAACTTCGACTGGAAAAGCAACAAATATAGCTGAAGATTATGCAGAATGCTGAGAATTCTAGAATTGCCTAGATCTCAAAGGAGAACTAAGGCCAAGGCAAAGATCTATCTTACATATAGGAGGATATACATGTCTGTCTGTCTGTCTGTCTATGCCTTGTCATTTTTCAGTGATGAAAATAGTAGTATTGAAAGAGACAGCTATAGCTGAGCTGATTGCCATTCTACAATAGTTTCAAAGTTTTCTTAAGCAGAATAAATGTTAACTGTATGAATACAGTACCTGAATGTGGAAGTTTTTAATAAGCATGGAAATTTTATGCACTACCGATCTAAATCTCAACTAGTCTATAGCTCAGCTCCCAGTACAAGAAATGGTAGGGATATACAGATGTAAGGAATATGTCCACTGGGGATCACCCATACACTGAACTTCGCTTCTACTTTGCCAATTCCTAGTCAATGCCAATCATCTGTCTTCTCTAACAATGGATGCCCAAACCCAACAAATGTTAATGTATCTTGCAGCTGCTCCCCAATGGTGTTGGAATGAAGCAGAACATTCTCATTTAACACTGATACAGCCTAGGGTGGCTTAAGCTTGCCTCACTCATGGGCTGAGGATGATCTGAAGGCAATGCTGTGGGGATGCAGCAGGGGAAAAAGATGTTGCTATGTTAAGTAAAGCTGTGAAAGAGTGGGCTATAACTCACTCAATTGTTAGAAGTAAGCCCGGTTGAGTTCAAGTTTGCTAACGGCTAAGCAGCAAGCTAGTAGAGGAGTCTGACACAATAGAATGAATTTTACTTTTGCAAACTGCAGGGAGCGGGAAAAGGATGCTTTGAAGTCTCCTCTGCACTTTTTTATTTAGGTCAGCAAGTTGAAAATTATCATAGACAGAAGCAGGCTGCAAAGAACCCTTTTGATTTGCTAATGGCTGAGGTTAATTGAAATTGAACATCCCACAAATTTGGAGGCACAGATTCCCTATCCTAGTTTTAATAGCTGTACAGGGCAGGTCGCAGTTGGTGTTATTCTGAGTAAATTGCTTCCAGAATCTTCAGACAGTTACTTAACTGAGGTAGTTATTTAAGAGACACAACTCTCATCCCTTTGGGACTTGCTCCTTGATAGTGTGATGAAATGCAGGCAGGGGGAAGATTAACATTCCTGGGCACTTAATGAAGAGGGCACCGTGTTGTTGCAGTCCATTCTCCAGTAACATCCATTGCAGAACTGTGCGATGCTACAGTGCAGAAAAGCAGAGGGATACCGTCCTTGTCTCATCAGCCATTATAACAACATAATAGGCTTTTTTTTAATTTAAAAAAATGGTGATGTGGGAAGTTGAAGAGCCAGAGTAATACCCATTCCTCTTGGAAATGCAAACTAGGAAGGCAATACTCAAGTTAAATGGAAGGCAAAGTGACTTCAGGCAGGCACTCGACCTCAGGAAATTCAGGAAAATGTTATGGTCTTGAGACATCTCTGGTAAAATTTCCATCTATGCCAGTGGTTCTCAACCTTCTCAATGCCGTGACCCTTTAATACAGTTCCTCATGTTGTGGTGACCCCCAACCATAAAATTGGTGTCTTGGTTCCTAAAACTATCGAAAATAGGTGTTTTTTGATGGTCTTAGGCGAACCCTGCGAAAGGGTCGTTCAACCCCCAAAGGGGTCCTGATCCACAGGTTGAGAACCACTAGGTAGACTTGAACAAACAAACAAACCCCACCCTGACGTGACATCCAAATGTAATCATAGATAGCATGTGGTTCATTAGCTAATTATGCCTGTGTGCCAGGCTTTTGAAAGAATGAGCACTTTGTCACCATAGGGTATTGGATGTACTGCAAGGGTGGGCTGCTGGGGGTTCAAAGCAGTGGTGGGCTTCAATTTTTTTTAGAACTTCTTCTGTAGCTGTGGCCTGCTTTGTGGGAGTTGCTTGCTGGCCATGTGACTGGGTGGGAGTGGCTTGCCAGCCATGTAACTGAGTGGGAGTGGCTTGGTAGTCATGTGACTGGGTGGGCATGGCCAACTTGTAAGATGTGGTGAAACTCACTTAACGCTCTTGCTTAGCAGCCAAAATGTTGGCTCAGAAACTCTGGCATTTGAAGCACGCAAGTCTTAAAGCTGTCAAGTTACAAGACCCTTGCATCCCTAGCCCTTTAGAAAAAAAACCTCAGGGGTGTCCAAACTTCACAACTTTAAGACTTTTGGACTTCAACTCCCAGAATTCCTCCTCTCCCTCTTCATCTTGATGATGTGCGGACGGGTGGGGGGAGGGAGCTGGAACCGGTTCTAAAGGGCACTGTAGATTTGTGGAACCTCTTCTATAGAAGAGGCTAGAACTGGCAGGAACCCACCCCTGGTTCAAAGGGATTCAGGAGAACATCTGGCTAAGATTCTGTGCAGTTTGGAGAACCCCCAAATCCCACTCCTGTCTGGCCTCACCCACGCCTCCCAGGAGTCCTCACGTGGCCTGTTTTGGATGCAGGCAAGTGCAGGGCATGCACGGAGGCTCAGGGAGGGTGAAAAACCTACTGGAAGGTTGTTTCTGGCTTCCAGAGGACCTTGGGAGCCTGGGAAGGCTGTTTTTGCCCTTCCAGAGGTTTGAGGAAAGCCTCCGGAGCCTGAGGAGAGCAGAAAGCCTTGCCCACAATGGTGCAGGAGGCTGAGTAGGCCCCACCCACCAGGGCCACACCCACCCAGCAGCCTGGCAGACAACCCCTTGCTAAAAATTTTGAAGCCCACCCCTGGTGTACTGAGAATAGTCCCAACCATAGACCTGTCTGCTATCTACCAAGTTACATTGGTTTGTTGAGTAACTTACTATGGACTTGGTTTGCATAATATGCTCAATTTCAAGCAGGCAAATCACATTTTGGTTTAGGACAATCTACGAACCCAGTTCCTGAACCCACAGGAGTTCCACACCGGTTCTAGAACTGTAACTGTTTCTGTGCCTTTCACAATAATATGATTTTCAGGCATTTGTGGATGACGACATTTGTCTCCAGTGTATCACTCAGAATTTGTCCTGCTTAAAGTCTGCCACAGGAACATCACACTCCCACATTTTCCTCTCTTGCTCATGAATGAAAGAGCCTTAAGATATATTTATATGCGCAGGCTCCACTACCTTACTCTATATTCTTTATAATCCTATTTTCCTTCTACTTTCTGCCTCCTTGGTTTCATTGTGAGTTTGCCCCGAGTCGGTCTGGGGTCAGGCAGTGCATAAGTGGAATAAAGTCGAACAAAGATAAGAATAAATAAATACTAAGGGCAGACCATCCCAGCACACGATTAAAAGTGTATAAAATCTGTGATATTTAGTCTCTCGTATTCTTGGAAGCAAGCTTAGATGTTCTGTGCTAGATATGACCTGAGATGTACTTTGGCAGTATCAGAAGAGTGGGGAGGGAAGGGGGAGGAAGGATGGGCGTTCTCTCCCCTTGGGTCACCAGCAGGAATCTATCAGAGCTATTTCTGCCTTCTCCATTAGCACTGGACTTTTTCTAGTTCTTTGCATACCTTTCACCTCCTTCCCTCTGCCCATTTAAAAAAAAAAAACCAACTTCTTTCTAGGCTTCTAACAATGCAGGTATGGAAAGAATGGTGGATTATTATTATTTTTTAAACCATCTATTTTATTCAAGGAAAAAGAGGAACATGTGGTGCAGTTCAGCTTTAATGCTGTTCTGATATGACTTCTTTGGGGGAAGTATGTTGGTGTACTTAGCATACCTCAATGTTATTATATTCAGAAATGGTATCTGAATGTTGAACTAGGGCCAGGGGTCTGCAAAGTCGGCTCTTTTAAGGCTGGTGGACTTCAACTCCCAGAGTTCCCCAGCCAGCATAGCTGGCTGGGGAATTCTGGGAGTTGAAGTCCACCAGCCTTAAAAGAGCCGACTTTGCAGACCCCTGAACTAGGCTCTTCATGATTGCTGGTCTTAAAGGAATCAAAATACTGTAGAAGATTGGCGGCCTAGCAGCTAGTCACTTTCACTAATTCTAGGATCCAGCTACAATACAGTCCATGTCCAAAGATGGGAGGGAGAGCTGCCACTCTGAATTTATTTTTACTCTAACGTTCCTGGCCAAGTCTTCAAGCACCCCTTGATAAAGTTCTGAATGACAGAGCGGCAAAGCTAAAGGAGAACAGTTAATCTCCTTACCTATACTGACAGGTATGCTAATAAACCAGGACCACACAAACAGGAACTAATTCAGTACAGGTAATCTTCAACTTTGAACAAGCAGTTCGAAGTTACAAGGACATTGAAAAAAGTAACTTAAGACCCTTAATCAAGTCACATGATTTACATTCGGATAATAATAATAATAATAATATTTATTTTATATACCGCATCCTCTCCACAGGGGGACTCGGAGCGGTGCACAGGGAAAAATTAAAACACTATAAAATATACATACAAGAATAAATACAATAGAATAAAAACGAATTAAATTTGATTGTCCCTGCACTAAAATCCCCATATTAAAACTAGCATTCCCTAACGCCCTAAAGGTAGAGACTAACCTAGGCTGGCCAAGCAGAAAAAGTATGTTTTTAATTTTTGACGGAAGGAGCAGAGGTCCATGGTTGTTCTAATGTCGGGGGGAAGGTTGTTCCAGAGGGTCGGGCCCGCCACAGAGAAGGCCCTTCCCCTGGGCGTCGCCCGCTGACAAAGTCTAGTGGACGGCACCCGGAGAAGTCCCTCTCTGTGGGAGCGAATCGGCCGTGAGGATGTATGGGGCAGGATCCGATCCCGCAGATAGCTAGGTCCCGTGCCATGGAGCACTTTAAAGATGACAACTAGCACCTTGAAGCGCACCCGAAAGACGACAGGCAGCCAGTGCAGATCGCGCAAGAGAGGTGTTATATGGGTGTACCTAGCGGTCCCCATTATTGCTCGCGCGTTATTGATGCTTGACAACTGACTCACATTTATGATGGTTGCCGTCCCCCGGGATTCGTGTGATCCCCTTTTGCGACCTTCTGATAAGCAAAGTCAATGGGGAAACCAGACTCACTTAACGACTGTGTTAATAAGTTAAGATTGGCAGTAATTCACTTAACAAATGTGGCGAAAAAAGTCATAAAATGGGGCAAAACTCACTTAACAAATTTCTCACTTAGCAACATAAAAGTTGGGCTCAATTGTTGTCGTAAGTTGGGGACTACCTGTATAGCCAGGACAGGACTGGGAACCTTAGTATATGTTTTGATAGCATTGTTTTGTTCAAGAACGAGTGGACAGTCCTTAGATTAAGTAATGGAGAAAATCCCTGGGAAGAGAAAGCTCATTTTAGTGAAAGTAGTCTGGAACTTGAGAAATGGTTTGCTCCAATCTTTCCTATCCCCTCCTGCTGCTGAGCAATAGCAGTAGCACTTAGACTTACCTACTGCTTCACAGTGCTTTACAGCCCTCTCTAAGAAGTTTGCAGAGTCAGCATATTGAGCCCAACAATCTAGGTCCTCATTTTACTGACCTCAGAAAGATGGAAGGATGAGTCAACCTTGAGCCTGGTGAGATTCGATCTGCCAAATTGCAGGTAGCCAGCAGTCAGCAGAAGTAACCTGCAGTACTTCCCTCTAACCACTGTGCTACTGCGTCTCATAGGTCTTAATCTTCTATCACAGTGATGGCGAACCTTTTTTGGCTCACGTGCCAAAAGCGGGGGGAGTGCAGGGGGGATCGTGTGTGAGTGTGCCACACCCATAAGGCTATGCGCGCGACCCCCTGCTTTTGGTGTGCTTTTTTCGCCCTCCCCAGGCTCCAGATGCTTTCTAAAACAGCCTCCCCCCCATCTCCAGAGGCTTCAGGCGCTTCCCTGAAGCCTCCAGAGGGCAAAAAACAACCTCAAAAAAGGCCTAATTCAATTGGCCAGCGCACACCAGCGCGCTGGAGCTGACAGGGCAACACTTCACGTGCCGTAAGAAATGGTTCCGCTTGCCACCTGTGGCACCCGTGCCATAGGTTCGCCATCACGGTTCTATCATGTCAGGATGTTGAGCAGGTACTAAAGGTGTTTTTATGCAGCTGAAAACAGCCACCTGGAGCAATGGTGTAAATCAGCTGCTAAGGGACATACTGCCCACCACTGAAGTCAGCTCAAACATTTCCTAGCATCTCCCAGGAAAAAGTCAGAAAGACTCCTTCTGCCAAAAATCCGGGAAAGGCCCCAATTGTCAGTGCAAAGTGGGGAAGGCTACGCTCAAGGGACTCATTGATTTGTTGCTCAAAGAAAGTGCTAGATTTTCTTCATCAACGAACAGGTATTTCCTGGGAACCGTTGCTGCGTGAAGTCTCCGCCTAGTCTGTGCTTGGAAATTGAATCTTTGAAGGGACGCTCACCTTCACCCCCTTTTTATGCGTTGAACTAATAGAAGGGTGGGGCCCAGTGGTAGGTTCCTACTGGTTCAGACCGGTTCAGCCGAACCAGTAGTAGTTTGGCGGCCTGGGTCGCTGGAACTGGCAGTGATCCAGGGCTGCCACACCCCCAAACCAGTTCTCTGGGCAGTGCCATAGGTGCCGTTTTTTGCTTCTGCGCATGCGCAGAGCAATTTCGATTGCATTTATGGTCAAATGTGCATACGCGCAAGAGTGAAGCAAGAGTGCGTGCACGCAAAATTGCCCACACACCGAACTGGCGGTAATGCCAGCAGCAACCCACCCCTGGTGCGGCTGCCCTTCTCTCACCCAAGGAAACACAGTCATATTTCCTAGCTCTTCGGTGATCGCTGTGCTGCTGCTTTTCTGTGAAATGATCAAATGACATGAAATCATCTGCTGCAGTGGTTTTATGTTATTTGCAGAAACCTGTTCCTGTACTCGAAATCCAGGGGATGCTTTCCCTCTCTCCATTTCTCCACAAAAGACAAGAAACTCAACTTTCCTGCTCAGACCTGATGGATTAAACGTCTCAATTCCCCCCCCCTCTCGTATATATATATCATAGCAGATTAAACAAAGGGGGAAAAAAAAGAATGGAGTTTTTCCAGTTTCTTGGGGGAGCCACCGGCCTGTCGCTACCAGCCTTGGTTATTACCATAGATGGATCTGAAGCTTGTGTGGTGAGAAGGAAAAGCACCCAGCTAGAATCGCTGGTTGCATCCCAGACAGCACATACTCAACCTTGCATAAGGCATGCCATTTACTTGCTCCCATGACCCTTGCCCCAACTCTCACCCTGCAAACCTTCAGGTCACCCCCCCCCCCCACCAACCTTCCTTCCCCCTTTTGGATGGTGCACCTGTCCTCCACGTTTCGGTCGCAGACGCTCCATTGCTGCTGTTCTGCTCATGGGATTGCCAGCCCAAGTAAACTCATTGGAACAGAGGCTACAAGAGGGCACACTTGTCAGAGGCAAAAGAAAAGAGGAGGTACACAGACTAGCACCATGATGGCGAATCAATGGCACGCGTGCCACAGGTGGCATGCGGAGCAATTTGTCAGGGCACGTGAGGTGTTACCCTGTAAGCTGCCCAGTGCACATGTGCGCACTGGCCAACTGACTTTGGCCTTCTTTTGAGGCCATTTTTCACCCTCCAGAGGCTTCAGGAGCTTCCCTGAAGCCTCTGGAGTGTGAAAAACCACCCCTACAAGCAAACTGGAAGTCCGTTCCGGAACCTATAAAGCCTCTGGAGCCTGGGGAGGGAGAAAAAAACATGCTAAAAACAGGGGGGAGCACTGGTCCTGCTCACATGTGCGCTGGGGTTATGTAGATAGCATTATGGGTGCGCTTCAAGGTCTTGACGACCATCTTCAAAGCGCTCCATGGCTCGGGACCTAGTTACATGCGAGACCGTCTCCTGCCCCATACATCCCTTAGACCGATACGCTCCCACAGAGAGGGGCTTCTCAGGGTGCCGTCGGCCGGACAATGCCGACTGGCGACACCCAGGGGAAGGGCCTTCTCTGTGGCGGGCCCTGCCCTGTGGAACGACCTACCCCCTGAACTCCGTACCATCACCGACCTCCGCCTCTTCCGCCAGTGTCTAAAAACACACCTGTTTCATCAAGCCGGCCTAACATAGCCTCCGCTGTGACTAGTATTAGATAGTTTTAAAATGGGGGATTTTAATTGGTTTTAGCGCAGGTTTGGATATTTAATAGGTTTTTAAATTTTTTGTATTTTTGTATTATTTTGTGTGTATTTTAAATTCCTGTGCGCCGCCCTGGGTCCTTTCGGAGAAGGGCGGGATACAAATTGAATAAAATCTAAATCTAAAATCTAAATTATGGGTGTGGCACACCCGCCCACGACCCCCCTGCGCTCCCCCCACTTTTGGCAAGCAAGCCAAAAAAGGTTCGCCATCACTGGCCTAGCAGGACATTCTTCCTGCTTCTGTTGCAAATGTGAACGCAGCACAAACCCGGGACATTTTAAAAGATAAGTTATAAAGCAACTCTTCTTCCAAACCACAGCTTGGCTTCACTCTCAATCTCACGAATCAGGAGCCTACTCGAGGCTGTCTGCTTCTTCAGAAGCAAAATAAAATAAAATGAAACAATTGTGCAAGGGGAAGAAGTGATCATGGAACAGACAATTTGGGGTTTCGAGACACCTCCCCATTAAGTAGTGTTGAGGATCCAAATAAGTGTCAAACTTGCTGCGTCACATTGCCGTCCCGTGATATGTCACGACTTTTTTTCCCTTCACGGAGCTGGGGTGGGTGTGGCCTAGACATAACGCATCTGGTCCCCGGGCCACCAGTTTGACACCTCTGAAATAAGCAGCCCTCTATTTTTCTGCAGTGTTTTATAAACTGTGCCAAGTTGCGTTACTCCTTTCAGTCTAAGTGAGCATCAGGCCACACAGGCAACAAATGCATGTAGCTAAAGATATAAATAGGCGGCAGGGATCACTAATCACTAGGCTCCTCACCTAGACAGGCCAGGCAGTAATTGTGGTTGGCAAGTAGCATTTATGGTTTCCCTGTGACTTGTTCAACAAATCATGGTTATTACAAATACGTTTGGTTTGATCCAAACGTGAGCTGTTTGAACCAAGGCACTGCCCACTTGAGCCCAGCATGGTAGTTACTCATGGATAGGAAGTGGCAACGAAAGCAGAGCGGGGACTTTTCATTTCCGAGATTTGACAAAATAGAACAGGCTCTTTTGCTTTTAATGGAAGGCTCAAAGAGGACATTTCATCCACTGTAATGTAATTGACATAACTTGGAAAACCTTCCTTTTTAGCAATATGCACTTTCTTCTGCAGGTTACATCCACGAACAGTGTACAAGAGAAAGGATCCCTTCTGCTGCAAACATCTCTCCCTCTCCCACTTTTTAACTGAGCAAGTTGAAAATGCAGGGTATGATAATAACTCACTGTTGCTCTTGCTTTTAAGAAGTAAACATAGGTTTACTATTAATTTCCTCCTTGAAAGTTAAGTTGGAGAACAGCTGATGTGGTGTCACAAGGCCAAAGCAAGCAGTAGGAAAAAAGAAAACCCAGGACAACAATTACGACCATCTGTCTAGTGACTGTTCAAAGTTATAATGATATTGTAAAAAGGACCGATGACTGTTTTTCACACATACGACTGTTGCAGCATTCCCCATCTCCCCACGGTCACATGATCAAAATTTGGATGCTTGGCAATTGGCATGTATTTATGACAATTGCATTGTCCTGAGGTCATGGGATCACCTTTTGCAACTTTCGCACCAGCAAAGTCAGTGGGGAAACCAGATTCACTTAGCAACCCTGTTTCCAGTTTAACAAGTGCAGTGATTCACTTAACGACGGTGTAAAAAAAAAGTCATAAAATGGGGCAAAGGTTGCTTAGCAACTATTTTTCTTAGCAATGGGAATTTTGGGCTCCATCGTGGTTGTAAGTCAAGGACTTCTGTATAACCTGAAGGGTACTGTTTTATTTCTTCCACTGAGCTGCAGTTGCAGCCTGTGGCCGCCAGGGGCTGCTTCTGTAACAACTGCAAGTGTGCCTCTCAGGTGGGTTAAAGCAGGGGTCTCCAACCTTTGCAACTTTAAGTCTGAAGGACTTCAGCTCCCAGCAAAGCTGGCTGGAGAAGTCTGGGAGCTGAAGTCCTTCAGACTTAAAGTTGCAAAGGTTGGAGACCCCTGGGTTAAAGGGTGTGGGTGATTTTGAACAAGAGCTAAAGGTTTAAAGAATCTGGTGGGGAATCATTTCAAATGCAGATAAAAAATCAAAACTCCCCACCCAAAACCTCCCAGGGTACAAGAACTAGAGGAAAAGATTTTTAAGCACCCCACCACCTTGCAGTTAAAGGAGCACAAAGAAACGAATAGAACTGATACCATATACACTGTATATGAAATGGTTAAAAAACACCCATTGCTGTCTTTTTACAGGCAGGGAGAACTTAAGCCAGCAACTGTACCAGAGATATTAAGATGTAGGGGTTGGAAAGTACCTTAGAGATTATCTAGTCCTAACCCTAGCTCAGGGGTTGGCAACTCAAAGAGCCATTTGGACCCGTTTCCCACAGAAAAGAAAACACCGGGAGCCAAAAAACCCTTCCTGTGCCTGATTATTTCCTGAATGGCCACAAAACTAGCAAATATATTTGAACCAAAGGTTCTGTTTTCTCCTGATACTTTTCTTTTCTTGGATTTATCCATGGATTTATCCTTTTGGGGGTCGGGGGTCGGAAAGCTCAATAAATCATATGCTGGCAGGTGTCCAACATTGGTAGTTGTGACACATATTTTGAGTGACAGGGAGCCGCAGCAGAGGGATGAAAGAGAGCCACATGCGGCTCCAGAGCCGCAAGTTGCTGACCCCTGCCCTAGCTCAATGCAGAATCCACAGAGCAACTTTCATACATTATCACCCAGGCTTGGCCTGAAGACCTCCAGCAAAAGCAAACTCATGACTTCACATGGCAATCTGTTTCACCGGCTGGTAGCTTGAACTCATAGTTCTAATCCTGTCCCTTGGGGCAATAGGGTGTAAGTCCACTTCTCTGTGAGGGACCCTTTAGAGATTTGGATGTGGGAGGCTTACTGCTCTTAGTTTTCCTGGAGCAGATATTGTTCTGGGTTGCTTCACCCCATGGATCTAATGTCAGTGAGGTTTCTAATGATCTCACACATTTCCTATTCTGTCCAAATGGAAATCATGCACTGAAACAAAACAATAAACAGGTGCTTCTTGTTATTTTAAAAAGTGCTTGACTCCCATTTAGACAGAGCCTTCACTTTTACCCTTCTCATTGTTATCCCAGCACAGGGCCAATTCTGATGAATAAACCATAGCCAGGACTCACTCCTTGAAGTCTTCTCCAACCTTGGCACAAGCTTTTGAGTTCAAGTCAAACTTTATTTCTTCCCCTTCACCAGTTGCTTAGAAACATGCCTACAAAAAATATACTTCACAGTTCTCACATTTTGCTGTTCTGATGCTAAGAGGTTCCCACCCAACTCTTGCCCTCGAAAAATATTCTGCTTTAAAAAAAAAAAAAGCCAGGGGGGGGGGAGAGGGAGGGAGGGAGGAAGAGTGAGAGAGAAGACATAAATATCTGACTACAGCTGAACCATCCATTCCCTTCAAGCTTCTGTATTTGGGTAAAGAAGTCTTTGGTGGTCCACCTTTAACATTATTGGATTAAGGTTCCAACAATGCTGGAGAAGGAAAACAAGGTATTTTGAAATTAATCTACAAGATTTGGGATAGAGAACAAGGTGATTGGCAAGCTGACAGAACAACAAAGCCTTTTTAAGGCAAGAGCTATTTAGAAATTAGCAGCTCCAGTAAAATATTTCAAAACCCTTGAAATACATCAGGTATCTCATGAAGATGCCTGGCATTGATAGGTATCTAAATGTCCAGCCGGAGAGGCAAAGATATGAACTGGTCCATCCCAATTGCTTCCCTTCGTTGTAATGATGCAATCTACCAAGGACCATCTGGTTGGTGAGGATCAGACTCTTTCTGATTGTTTCCCAGTTGTTTCTGATGCCTCCTGAGATCCAGAAGGCATCAGAAACAACTGCACACCACAGATCACCACCACAGCCTAGCGATCTGCCAACCTCCTGCAATGTCATCCAAGGTTCACTGTAACTCAACAGAGGTTTGTCAGTAATTTCTTAAACCATAACGCAACCGATAAGACAAATTCAGACATTTCATTTATATGAAAAAAGACAGAAAGAAAAACAAGTGATGCAGATGCATTGGCCGAAGACATATGGGCTACACTATGGTTTGTCCACTACTAAATAAGCTACAATGGACTGGATCATTAGAAGAGAGCAAGCCATAACCCTGGCTCACAACTCCCCTGGCTGGCTGCGAACTAGACATGAAGCCCCGCCACCCCCCCCCCCCCTGAATTAAATGGTGTCGTATAAAATATAAACCTCTGGATTCCTCCTTTCGGTCAAGGTTGACAATGATTTTGACCTCCCCCCCCCCTCAGGAGACAGTATAAAAAGCTCAATCAGCCACAGGCAAGTGAGGGAGGTGCCATGTTTTGCTTAATCACTCTTTGGTCTTCACAAGACATGCATCAGCTTGTGGCCATTCGGCTGACACCCACCGTTTCGGAGCACCTGCTGCTCAGCTGGGACCAGAAAATGTGTGTGCTGGGGGGGAGGTGTGTGTGTGTGTGTGTGTGTGTAAACAGAGGGCGAGAAAGGGGCAGATAGACAAAAATGCAAGGGTGTATTCAGATTAAATCCAAACTCAAAACGCTGCAGGTTTCAGCAGTCTGTAAGGGGCACTGTTGTAACTCTAAAGAGAGGAGAGAGTGAATTGCTCAACATTGCTGCTGCTGCTGCTTTCCCTATAGGTAACGATTCCGCTTGTGTTCCTGGCCAGCATTCTTGTGCGCACGCACGCACGCTCACACACACACACACTCACACTCACAAGAAGCGCATATGAGCGCAAGGAGGGTATTTTACTCAGCTTTTGTGGAAGTCATCCTTTGCCTAATTTCCTTAGTTCCAAGGCAGGAAAAAAATAATCACAATTAAATCTCCTCTCCTCTCTTCTTCCCACCACCCCTGCATAAGGCTACAGTAGTTTGACCAAAATCTCTGGCTTTAACAACACCCCATCCCCCTCCAAAAAAAGAAGAAGCAGCAATTGAAGTTTGGCAACCGTGTTGATTTTTTATTCTTTTTAAAGGAAACTTTTGCTCTGCCAAATGAAATGACAACCGAAGGGAACCAAGGCTTTCAAAGAAGAGACGCTGGGTGAGCGGGTGGGGGTGAGGAGGTGGGGAGGAGGAGGAGGAATACAATGAATGGAACAAGATTTATTGAGGGTTAGCAGGAGGCTTATAGTTGCTGTTCTTCAGCGGTTAGATGCAACAAGCACTCCCTGGCTGCTGGATTTTGCAGAAGGGGGGCATCTGATAAAAGAGTGACTTTTGTTTTGGGGTGAGTGGGGGGGGGGGTGGAGAGGAGAAAACAAAAGAAGCACTCTGGAATTTTGGTATGGGGGGGGGGGAAGAGGAGGAAGGGGGCTGCTAATAAGCCAGGGGAAAAAAAAAGTACAGTCAGGATTTGAGGATTTGAGGGTTTCTTCCTAGGCAAGAATGCTGAGCAATGATTCCTTTCAAAACTCTCTCTCTCTCTCTCTTTTCCCCCTTTCTCCCATCTCTTTTTCATTATTCTATTGCACCTGTTTCGTTTTGATGCCACCCTGCCTTCCCCTGCAACGACCTACAGATGGAGTCAGAGGGAAACGCAGTCTCAGGATGGGAAGGGGCTACAGAGACAGGTATGAGAAGTCAAGGCAAATGGGATTCACCTGGATATCGGGGCTGCCACATTGATCCCAAGGGTGCTATATATTGTTCGCAAAGGTCTGAGAAGATTGACGGCTGCTAAGCCTGGCGCTATTGGGGAAGGGGCCATGGCAATGGAAATCCAGGGGTAAGTATACCAAAGGCAGTTATTGGTAGAATTGGGGGCTACCCCCCCTTCCTCCTTCTTTCAGATGGGAATATGCATTTACTTCAAAATGGGGGAAGCTGGCACCCCTTCCTTAGGGACGTCTTGCTCATTTTCCTAGGGGCCCCAAATGGTCCTCCAATCCCAACAGATGGCGAAGGGGCTTGACTTTTGGGGCTGCGGGAGAGGAAGAGAGCAAAGATGGAAGTGCGATGTTTGAAGGTGCAGGGGGTGAGAAATTCACCAGAGAGAGAGAGAGAGAGAGAGAGAGAAACCAGGGTCTAGCCAAGGTAACAGAAGTTATGCAAGAGGAGAATGCGCTCGGAAGACTCAGCTGGGGAAGGGGGAAGATAGCTGGGGAGATGGAGAAGCAGCACTGCAGGAGACAAGTGGGAAGGGAGGAAAATGCCAGGGAGGCACCAGACCTGAGCATTAATCGGATTAAGAAAAATGACCCGACGATGCCTAAACCTGCTTGAAGGAAGCAAAGAAAGGGGTTCAGAGGATGCTCGGTGCACGGCAAGCAGCAAATAGACAGGGAAGCCCTCTCTCTCCTCCCCACCCCCACCCCCCCCAGCAAAAGAAAGTAAAGCAAGGAAGCTGAGCCCAGGGCCCAGGGCAGGACTCACCATTCTTAGCTTGCTCTCGGTAGCTCTTTTCATTCAGGCAGACCCCTCTGCCATGGAGAAGGGCGTGCAAGGGCTTCTCCTCGCCTTGACGCGGCAGGCAGCGCAAGCCCTGGGCGCATCGCTCTGTGTACACCCCACAGGACTGCCCTTCAGCCAGGGCGCACGTCATGCAGCATCCACAACCGGGCTCCTTCACCAGCTCGCAGCCCACGGGGCTGGGAGGGCACATGGACAGGGCTTTCTCGTCACAAGGTTCACAGTGCACAAAGGAACCCAAGCCCTGCGAAAGCCCCAGGCACAGGGACACCAGCAGCGCCTGCATCAGGAACATCTTCAAGGCTCTTGTCAAGGCGCACCGGTGCAGGAGTTGTGAAAGGAAGGAAAAAAAAAAAGTTCTTTTTTGTTTTTGGGAGATCCCCCAAAAAAGGGGAGAAAAACGTCTCTTCTCCTTTAAGATTCCAAAAGAGGCTTCATCAGAATGTTGGGGGGGAAAAAAAGAACACCTAGATTGTTATAAAAGAAAGACTATCACAGGTTTGTCTGCAGCTGACAGTTGCAAGAACTACAGATGCAACAGGTTGGTAATTTCAAAAAAGGAGGAAAAAAAAGTCACCGGAAAAGGAGTTTAAAAAAAAAATTTTTTTAAAGAGCAAGAGCAGCTTTGGCGAGGCTGCACAAAGACGTATAAAATAATCCACACGCCCCACTAAGAAGCAAAGTCTGCAAAAGGCTGGGAAGGAAGCAAAGAACTGAACCAGCTTCTTTTCCACCGTCCTGATATGATCTGCAGCAAATTTAAAAAAATGTCTGGAGTAGCACTAAAGCAGGTAAAAGCTGAGCTTTGTCAAGAAGAGATTTTAGCTTGGGACTGGCTGTAATAATTTTTTTTTTTTTTTTGGGTTAAAAAAAAACCACCCCTCCTTTTCCTAGATTGGGTTAAAAACAACAAAGAGGTTTTCTGTTGAAGGGTTTTTTTTACAAAGTCTCTTTGACAAAGAGAGCAAAGGAGGAAAAGAGGAAAAAGAAAAGAATTCCACTTTGTAGATCTCCCAACACTTTCCCCCTGGAGAAGTTTCTAAAGAGACTGAATAGTGCCGAGCAGGCATGTCTTTTAAATAGACTGCCCCTGGCTGCCTGCCAGACCCTTGCTGCAATCTGAGATCCCAATGACACCTCAGCCTGAATTGGTGCCAGGAACCAGGGCAAGCTCAGTGCACACTCCGTGTGTGTGTGTGTGTGTGTGTGTGTGTGTGTGTGTGTGTGTGTGTGTAGGGAGGGGAGGGAGTAGGGTGGGGTGACTGTGCAGCTTTTGACTTCTAGGCTTTCCAACGCACACCACCCAAAGGCATCCAATTGCCACCTTTATGCTGTGCAAGAAGAAATCAAGTGTCGTCCCCCCCCCTTTCTTTCTTTTTTTTTAAACTACAGGGATTTTTCTTTTCTTTTTCTTTTGCAAAACATCGAGAAGTTCGGGGCTCAACTGGTGTCATGTTTATTCTCAGTGCCCCAAATTGTAAACATGTGTACCCACACTTTGGAGCAAATTCCATTCAATTCATTGGGATTTTATTCCAACTAGGTTTGTGTGGGAATGGAGGAGCACATCAGATTGCCAACTTTTTTTTAATTATGGTTAAGCACAAGTTTACTTCTATAATAGCCATAACACGCAGGAGTTTGATAGTGCTTATATCTATGCCGTGAAAAGCTTTATCAGCGGAGTTTCTGAAAGCATAGAAGCAAACCAATCATAATTGCACATAGTTAGCTAGCAATGTTCATTACGAAATTTGATCCAGTTACCTTGCCATCACCACATGCTCCATGCCCCAAAATACACACCCAAGGGCAGCCTTGTGCAGACTCCTGTTGTCAGGCAGGAATGCATTACGGCTAGGCTGTAAACTAAAGAGGTTCCTTGCAAGATCAGAGTTTACACCTCCTCTGGAACCAACCCTGGCTTGATGGGCTTTCAGGTGATGGGTGTGGCTATACGTATATGGCATGATATGGCCCTGCAAGACTTAAGGCCTGCATGGTGGATTTCACTGATATACAATCTTGTAAAGCTGAGCCCCTGAGGCTTTTGTTGTCACTCTGTGTTTGCATGTAGGAGATGGACGGAGATAGAAACAAGATCGCCTCCTCCCCCTTCAACATAACCGACTTAATTTGAAAGCAGGACCTGGGGACAGAGAAGTGGGAAGGGAGGGGAAGAATCCATGGAAGTGAACCTCATGGGGAGGGGAATTAGTTGCAGTGTATGACAAGGGGGAGAGGGGTTGACTGGTAAGGCACGTAGAGTACTACAAAAGTTTCTTCTTCTTCTTCCACCTTTCTCCTCACAAAACATTCCAAAGCATCCCACAGCTTGGTTCTAAATGATAAGATGGTCTTTGGGATGCCGCTTGATCTATGACAGAACAATATTCTGCTCTCGTCTTTACTCACTGACAGGACGAGGGGTATTAATTGCCTTCCCAGGACCCTAAAATCCAGTGCTTAGGAAAAATACAGTCCCCTTTCTCTCATTTCAAGCTTTTTCTCTCTAACCACAGTATAGCCCAATCCTGCTGTATCTTTGCCTTTTGGCTAAAATCTGGAAGGTGGCGACGAGTCATTTAAAGGAAAAGGGGGGATTTGTGTGATTGAGAGTCTTTTTTGTTTGTTTGTTTGAGATCTCAAGCAGACTTTCCTCCTCAAGTTAGACGCCAGCCCTTTTCTTGCAGCCTGGACGGACCTGTGCCTGCATTACCTTATTTCTGCCAGTAGAATGCACCCTAATCTATGATAAGTCCTTGAGCTTCTCTGCAAAATGTATTTTAATACTTTTCTGCTAACCTGACTATACTTTTTACCTTGCTGCTTGAGGACTGCCTCAAATTCTCTCTCTCTCTCTCTCTTGCCACTTAGATGTGATTAAAGCCCTCAGAAATTAATGAAGCAATTGGAGGAGGGGGGGGGGGACATGGGGGAGAGCGAGTTGCCCAAATAGCGGTCAGTTTCTTTCTCTATGTGGAATCTGGCAAATCTCCAGAAACTAATGGAATACTAGCCCCTTTGATGATTCATGAGGTGTGGCTCCGTTTTCTCTGATAGAGGCTCTGTCTTGAAATGTCATGTGACAGGCAGAAACTCAACGGATGCAAGCCTATTCAATGTTACAGTTACAAGTGGGAGAAAAGAATATGGAAGCACATGTCTGTTGCTTCTGAAAGCGAGTTTGCTGATCCTCGGTGGTGGGTACATGTCCACCTCACGCTTACAACACCTTGCCTTGCTCCTTGGGTACTTCCCACCACGGATGGGCATTTGACAAGTATCTTCTCATCACAAAAAAGTTTTGCTTGAGTCCCTCCTAGCAACATTCAGGAAGACAATTCATATTCCAAGCATTTATATGGCCTGATGGATAAGAGTGATTTTTTTTCCATACCAAGGGTCTGGGAAGAAGTGGGATTCAGCAGGCTCTGACCAGTTCTGGAGAACCGGTAGCGGAAATTTTGAGTAGTTCAGAGAACCGGTAAATACCACCTCTGACTGACCTCGCCCCCATCTATTCTCTGCCTCCTGAGTCCCAGCTGATCGGGAGGAAATGAGGATTTTGCAGTAACCTTCCCCTGGAGTGGGGAGGGAATGGAGATTTTACAGTATTTTTCCCCTTCCATGCTCACTAAGCCACTCCCACCAAGTCACACCATGCCACACCCACCAAGCCACGCCCACAGAACTGGTAGTAAAAAATTTCTGAATCCCACCACTGGGTCTGGGTCTATCTTATACTTCTCTTACCCATCTTACTTGGCAAGTGACGAAGAAGAGGTTCTTGGTGTAATTTATTTTGATTTGATTTTGATTTATTTGGATTTATATAACCGCACCCTCTCCCCAAAGGGACCCGGGGCGGTGCACAGGAAGTTAAAAAACACAACAGTATCACAATATAAATAGTTAAAATCAAATTAAATAATTATCCCTGTGCTAACATTTAGAAGTTAAAACATTATCCCATACAAACCCAATTAAAACAATTTATTTTACAGACTGTAAGCTAGGTAGATAACTTAGGCCAAGCTGGCCTGATGGAACAGGAGTGTCTTTAATTTCTGGCGGAAGGTGCGGAGGTCCGTGGTTGTTCTGAGGTCGGGGGGTAGGTCGTTCCAGAGGGTTGGGCCCACCACAGAGAAGGCCCTTCCCCTGGGCGTCGCCCGCTGACATTGCCTAGTGGCACCTGGAGAAGTCCCTCTCTGTGGGAGCGGATCGGCCGCAGGGATGTATGGGGTAGGATGCGGTCTCGCAGGTAGCTAGGTCCCATGCCATGGAGCGCTCTAAAGATGGTAATCAACACCTTGAAGCGCACCCGAAAGACCACAGGTAACCAGTGCAGCTCGCGCAGGAGCGGTGTTACATGGGAATACCTAGACATTTCCAAGATCACCCGAGCGGCCGCATTATCAGCTGAAATCATCTGCTGTTGCTTTTCTCAGCAGAAAGATAAGCATTTTCAAATCATTCCTTGAGGCAGAGAAGAGGTTAACTTCATCCTGCATCAACCGATCCTGCTGTCAACCTGGTTTTGATGCTGAGTGGCAGATTGGCCATCACTCTGTGTGTGGTTGATCATACTGTTTGGTCTGCTTTAGATGAAGCATGTGGTTTTTTTTTAAAGCAGACATTGGCAATATGTAGCTTCCTAGATGCTTGTCTTCATTTCCCATAGGCTTTACTGAACATATTTGGTGGCAAAGATGGATCTTAGGAATCCCACTATATCTGTAGAGTTATATGGCAGCTTGGAGGACAGGGGAGTTCTGAAACCTGTGAATGGCATCTATGAATCTAAGTACCTTTATCAGCTTTGGTTGGGGTGTTTGCCAATCAGTATAAAATCTTCCCATGTTCTGCAGGCAGGGGTAATTTCCAGGATAAATTGCTATGTCCTGCATTGGCTTAGTACTGTGATGGTGAACCTATGGAGCCCTCTCTGCGGGCACGTGAGCCGTCGCCCCAGCTCAGCTCTACCGTGCATGCGCCTCCCACCGGCGAGCTGATTTTCGAGTCTCTGCCGCTCATGTGGGGGGTGCATGTGGGAGATACAGGTCCCTGCATGGGGGTGGGGGAAGCATGGGTGTGTGTGTGTGCACGGCACAACTCCCTGCACCCCATTTTTGGTCTCAGGAGGCTTCAGGGAGACCTGCTAGATCCAAAATGGGGCATGGGGGAGAATGGTGGGTGGGGGTGTGCACGTGCATGCGCAGGGGGTGCTTCGCATGGAGCGTGTTGCACGTGCATTGCATTATGGGTGTGGGCACACACACTTGTGTTGGCTTAGTACCTCTGCATGTGTTGGATTCTAACCACTATCAACTCAGGCCACACTTCCAGAAGCCAAAAGATGGGATGGGATGGTTTTGAAGAAGTTTCAAAACTCAGGATTTTTTCACCCCAGGGTACTGTCAAAGTGTAGCGAATGCAATCTGGCCTCCATCTCCATCTTTTAAAAGCTACAGTAGAAGTACAACAAAAGTGAAGAATGTGCAATCCATTTATAGATACCTCTTTGCCATATTAGGTCCCTCAAAATGAAGGGGCCAGGAGTTCAGGATTTTTCTGAAGTCCTGGAGGATGTATTGGGATCTTGTTCCTCCAAGTTACACTAATGATGAATTTTGACTCATCATCATCTTTTGGCATATGGCACCCAGCCCTTTCTGTTGTTGGAACTCATGAAGTTGCTAGTAATTCTCATTTGGGGAAAGGACTTCTGAATTCATTAGGATTTAGTTCTGAATGTATAGAATTGCACTGCTGGGATGTCATTAACTGCATTATACAGTGATCCCTCGTTTTTCGCGGCTTCATGTTCCGCGGCTTCAGTGCTTCACGGGTTTTTCAAAAATACAGAATAGAAAAAAAATGCATCGGTAGGAGGCAAGCGCCCCCTAGTGCTTGCTTTAAATGATGTCCACCAACTCAAGTTTCCAGTATAGATATACAGAATCCTACTTCGCGGTTTTTCAGTTTCCGCGGAAGGTTCCGGTCCCCATTAACCGCGAAAAACAAGGGATCACTGTATTGACACGCTTTCGGGAAAACCTTTTTACCGATTGGAGATAAAAGAACTTTCTTGATGGAAGTCCCATCATACATTTTAATTGGGGGGGGGGATCCCATTTTTCAGAATTCAAGCAGATGCACTAATACAATCGATTTTGAACCAAGAAATAAAAAGTTAATTTTTTTCATAACACGATCCTAAAATTGTAGCTGTTCCATATCAAAAGCTTTTCTGGCATCCAAGAAGGCCACAGTCAGTGGCTTCCAAGCTTTTTAAACTGAACTGTTAAAATATCCACTATGAGTTTCAAGAGTGAAATTACTTTTACGAGGTTACATCGATGAGGAAATAGTCAAAGGTGCTATGATCGCTTGGGGAAGAAACATAGGAAGGAACATTACACTGGATGAATGGCAAACAATTTGGAGCAAATCTATCAAAATGACCCTGGCCTCCTCATTTAAGGAGAACCTATACAAAATGCTGTACAGGTGGTATTTACCACCAGCCAGAATAGCGCACATGTTCCCGAATACTTCTGATAGATGCTGGAAATGTAAAACGGCCAGGGGTATGTTCTTCCACCAATGGTGGACTTGTCCAAGAATCAATCAACTTTGGAAGAAGACACAGACTTGGTTGTTGGAAATAGTAGGTATCAACTTTCCCCTCAAACCGGAATATTACCTAATTGGCATTAAACCAAACCAAATTGAGAACAGAGACTGGTACCTTTTCATACATATAACAACTGCAACAAGGATGGCCATTGCCCAACAATGGAAAGACTGCAACATACCAACGGACCAACTAATCATATCAAAATTTTTTAACTGTGCTGAATTAGATAGGCTAACATATGTTTTAAGGGACAAAGCAGAATCAACTTATGCTCAATCATGGGAAAGGTGGTACATATGGTACGATAAAAGAACAAAAGGATACCAAAGCAAACAACCAACTAACATAAATGTGAAATAAATACAAGGAACAAGTGAGGCGATAGTGAACTTAAGACAACCGTAGAGATACATATACAGACAGTTATATTAAAATGTATATAACAATGGATAGAACAGACTGGGACATACAAAAACTTTTGAATTGGGGGAATAGCTATATCCCCGGTATGTCCACCCCCTTTTTCTCACTTTCCTATCTTCCCATTCTTCTTTCCCCCCTTTCTGCCCTAAAAATATACGTTGTATATTTGTTAAATGTTATATTTTATATTTATACCAATAAAGACTATTTTATTGGGAAAAAAAAAAGAGTGAACTTGTTCTAATTATAAAACATTTAAATATTTATTTTCACTGAAAAGTATCTTGTAGAATTAATAATGAAGAAACCCATTTAAAATAGTTTTACATTTGTATCTCAGGTTGACTTTACTTTAAGAGCGAAGGCTTCTGCTTATACATGTGATGTGGATGTAAATGCTATGCACCAATGTATATGCCTCAATTAATCTACAAACTTAAGAAATACAGAAGCGAAAACTGGACTTTTTGGTGAAGAACTTTTGTCCGGATGTATTTCTAGTTGGAAACTGGAAAGGAGTTTCAGCATTTATTTTTCTTCACCACTCACTAAGGCCAGATATGGTACTTGCTCTCTGGAATATGGGACTGAATTTAGGGTCCTGTGTATTGCATGATTCATCAAGGTAGATGGGTCTCTAGATACATTGTTCATTATTGCTGCTTCTGAATACCTGACTAGGGTTCAGTGCACCACTTTGTGACCTGTTTTGTAAGGTAACAAATAAAGGTTTTAACTCTAAAAAACTCAGATGAAGAGATACTGCATTTATTTTCCAGAAAGTTTGAGTTGATCTGTAGTCCGGTTTCTTGTTACATCAGACATACCCAGGGCCATGAATAAAGATAGGTGACTCAAGGATAAGATTTTTCTGAAAGGTGTGTGTGTATGTGTGTGTGTGTGTGTATGTTTGTGTGTGTGTGTTACAAGGATACTTTTATAAGCAGAAGTAAAGAAATGATAATTTAAAAAACCCATGGTAAATAAAGTTTTACACATCTAAAAAACACACACAGAAGGATGATGTTTCTTAGAAACTTACGTACCCCTCTTCTGAAATATCAGAAGGTAATGCCAACAAGTGAGAATGAAATGAGACAACGATCGGAGAAAATGAATAAGTTTTTATTAGCTAACCAAGTTCAGTTAATTGATGAAAGTGGAAAGGAAACAAACAGATTGGCATTTATTTATTTATTTTCAGTCAGTGTGGTCCTAGATATCACTTTTCAAGGTCAAAGACAAAGCACCAGCCTCAGAAATTGAAATCCCATCCAATCTCTCTTCTGGGAGAAATCTGACATTATGCATTTAAAAACCCCTACTGCCTTCCCTGTTGTTTCTTTCCAACATCAGAAAACACCTATGTTGGAAAGGCCAAAGTGGGGATTGGCCATTGCTGGATTCTACTATAGTCTCCTGTTTATTAAACTATAGTTTAGTTTTCTACTAAATGTATTTTGTCCCATCATTTGTACTAGGAAGGATTTTTCTTAACAACAATCACCCCAAAATATCAGAAAACATACACAATGCGACCCCTCCAGGCTATCACACACAGTATCTCTTCTGTGGCTGGCAAGGCCGTGGGAGGGTTAATGCTGCTGGCATGGGAGCTGTTGAATGAGTGAATCTGGATAGCTGCTGTATGAATGCAAAATTGGCTAAGATGTTTTAGAAACTGGCCATCTGCCTTGTTACCAAAGAGATCAATGAAAGGATTGCATTGAATGTACTGAATCAATCAATACATTCAAGATGAGATGCATTAAAAGGCATCTCATCTTTAAAGGGAACTAGGTAAAAGTAACCATTGTTTTCAAGAAATAAAGAACACAATATCTTCCTCTTCTTCCATCTTTCTCACTCACCATACCATACCATACCATACCATACCATACCATACCATCAGTGGCGTAGCGTGAGTTGTCAGCACCCGGGGCAAGGCAAGTAATTTGCGCCCCCTGGTGCAGCGCGGCGGGACGACCCGGACGGGGCCCCGGGTGGCCGGGAAGCGGGTAGGCGCCTTGGTCATGGTGGTGAGCCGGGTACTGATCTGGTTGGGCGTCCGAGAAGCGGCGGCAGTGGCGGCGGCGGCCGTGCCGGGCGAGGCGGTGAGCTCCCCGCTCTGGGGCGGCGTGGTGGGCTGCTTGGAAAGGAAGAAGGGGTCCTGCTCGATGCCTTTGGAATCCATGAGCTCGGTGGGCAGGTACTCTTGCACGGACCCCACCACGATCCACTTGAGCAGCATCAGGCTGAGCCCCAGGCCCACGAAGCCGATGAAGAGGGGCACGACGCAGAGCCACGTCTGCTGTCGGTTCCACACTAGGCAGTCGCCGCAGTGCACCTCCCGCCCCGCTGCCTCGGGCCCTCCATCGCCCGCCGCAGGGCCCCTGCCCGCCGCCGCCCCCTCCTCGGCAGCGGCTGCGGCACCCGGCGGCGAGGCGACCCCTTCGCTCATCCTTCTCGGCGCCTTTCTAGCCCTCCCCCGGGGGGAAGCAGCGGCATCGTGGACGGGGAGGGCGCAGCATGCGGAGCGGCGGGGAAGCAAGAAACGGGAAGGGGGGAGAGGAGGGGTGCAGGAAGATCCGACGGCGCCCCCCCAGATGTTGCGCCCGGTGCGGCCGGCCCCCCCTGCATCCCCACGCTACGCCTCTGCATACCATACCATACCATACCATACCATACCATACCATACCATACCATACCATACCATACCACCTCTCTCCCTTATCTTTCTCTCTATCATTTCTCTACCCTCTCTCTCCCTCTCCCTCTCTCTCCCTCTCCCTCTCCCTCTCCCTCTCTCTCTCTCTCTCTCTCTCTCTCTCTCTCTCTCTCTCTCTCTCTCTCTATCTATCTATCTATCTATCTCAGGGGTCTCCAACCTTTGCAACTTTAAGTCTGAAGCAAAGCTGGCTGGAGAATTCTGGGAGCTGAAGTCCTTCAGACTTAAAGTTGCAAAGGTTGGAGACCCCTGCTCTATCTCATCTCATCATCTAATCTCATCTCAAACTGTATTCTGATAGTGATTAATAGGCACCCTTAGCTCTGATATGAGCATTACACCCTGCAACTGTCCCACCAAAATGAGCATGTTTCTTTTTTGGGGGTGGGTGGGAGGGGGAGAGAGATTATGGATCCTTCAATTTAAAGCTGGAAGCACTCTGAAAACTTGCCAATCTGGTTTGACCAGAAGCTACAGTATAATGGCACAGGTACAGACTCAGGCACCTGTCTCAGAAATGGATATATCTCTATATATACTGTTAGCGATGAATGCTCTTCAGTGCTGCCTGCAGGTTTTTAGAGGAAAAAAAAATGTCTATAATTTGGGGAGGTGATAATTCTGCCCATAGCAGCGTGTTTAGAGCTGATGGAGGAATTGCAATTCCCAGATACAGTTCTGAGTGATACTAGTGTTACTGCAATGGAAAGGGATATTTCCCCCCCTGTTTATTTGTGTTCAGTTCTCAGAGACTGCTTGAACAAGTCCCTACAGGTTTTTTTAAAGCAAGGTTTTCAGGGCTGAGAAAGAGTGGATGGCCCAAACTCACTACAGTAGTTCAAAGTCAACCAGCTGGTTTGGTGCCCAAGGTAGGACTAGGACTCACAGTCTCCCGGTTTCTAACCTAATGTTTCAACCACTACAGCAAACTGGCTCTCAGTTGGAAAGGTAGGCTGGCCTAGAAGTCCTTAAAACCTATTTTGAATTGTTCAACTGTATATAAGGTAAAGGTAAATATTCCTCTGTCTCTAGGGGGTGGTGCTCATCTCTGTTTCAAAGCTAAAGAGCCAGCACTGTCCGAAGATGTCTCTGTGGTCATGTAGCTGGTATGACTTAATGCTGAAGGCGCACGGAACGCTGTTACTTTCCCACCAAAGTGGTCCCTATATTTCTACTTGCATTTTTACATGCTTTCAAACTGCTAGGTTGGCAGAAGCTGAGACAAGTAACAGGAGCTAAGTCCATTATGTGGTGCTAGGGATTCAAACTGCTGAACTGCTGACCCTCTGATCGACAAGCTTAGTGTCTTAGCCACTGAGTCACCAGGTGCCTTCAACTGTATCTAGCATTATACAAACTCAAATAGACCATATACTATAGCTGCAACAGCTAGTCTGGGCAGAAGATTGAAACTGTGTGAGAGAAAAGAGGTCTCCTTGTTCTCCCAGCCATCCAATATAAAAACCTCTTAGAATCTTCATCCGTAAGGATCAGAAATGTACGTGGAGCTGATAGGATTGCAGTGGTTCCCCACTTCACCTGCCAGTGTGTGGAGGGCTGAGTAACTGAGATAGGACTCCAACAACATCCCACTTATTCCTGCCACGTCTTGGATAGGAGATGCAGCTCTCCACATTCATTCCTGGCATAAATCAAGCGTTGGAAGTTTCTATTTGGCACTCCAAATCCAGGATTTCGTGTGTGAATGAAACTACAGGAGTGATTAACTTAACCTTCATATATTTGGGGTTGGGAAAATATTTTCTGACAGTAAGAGATTTAAAAATCTTCTTTAAATATGTGAGGAACATGAATTAGAGAACTTAATCCTTGCACAGACGCACGTTATCTTCCAAATGTTCAGAATTTGGACATAATTTTTAAAGTCTCTCTTGTATCCATTAAACCTATTAACACTTGGGGTGGGAGGGGGAAGCGCTAAATTTTATTGTGCTAGCTAGAGTATTCTCCCCCCCCCCCCAAAATGCTTGGAACAAAGCAAGAATGTCTTGCATGATACAAGGGCTGCCTTTTCAATAAGCAGCATGACTAGGGCTTTTGTCTGTGTTTGTTGCAATTGTCATGGTCAAGGCTAGGGGGCATCTGGATTCACATCTGCTGCAGCTGGAAATCAGTTCGCATCCTGCATCACACAATCTCCTCCTCCTCCTCCTCCTCCTCCTCCTCCTCCTCCTCCTCCTCTTAGCATTCTGCTATGGATCTAAGTAAGTACAACAAATGGTGATGACAGCAACAGTGTTTGTGCTGCTCAAGGGTCCCCCAGGAAACACTGACTACTGGTGAAGGACTTGGATCAAGGACTTCATTTCTCAGGTAGCTGGCCAAGAGTGTTGACATTCTCAAAGATCAAATGCATGGTTATAATAAAAAAAAAGTAGATCACCTCAATGACAACAAAAAACCAATTGGGTTATGATTCCCTCCCCCTTATTTTCTCCTATCTCTGCTCCTCCTTCAAAAGCATGTTTCTCAAAATTTCTGCAATCATGGATCACTAAGTAAACATTTGGAAAATGTGAGGACCACCCAGTTTCAAACAAATGCTCCCCTCCCTAAGTTTCTATCTTTAGATGCATGTAAGTTCAGATTTTTTTTGGCAAATAAGATAATGACGATGGTTGCATCTGTGCATGACTTCCTCCTCTCCCCTTGACTTTTAAAACTAATTTTTGTACAAATTTTCTAAATCCCAAATTAAGTGCTTATTTACCACTTCAATCATTTTATGCACCCCATGCCATAAGAACAAGCTCTCTTAGCACAAACCTGATGACCAAGATGTTTGTTTGTAGAAATCGCTGAGTACCTTCAGCCTAATTAAAAAAAAAAATTAAGTACTTGCCATTGTATGTTTTATTCACTCATTTCTTCTGGAGTTGCTTGAGCAAGATCCCAGTCCTACTTAGCACAGCACATGTAGATTTACTATTAATAACTACACTTGAGCCAGTTCACTGTGCTCAGTCTTCTGAACGTTATTTTTCCCATTGCTATCTGCATTACCGTTAGTGTGCTTCAATGAAACAGTTCTGCATTACCGCTCTATCCGTATGAATTAGCTTTTAATGTGCGAGCCGAGGAGGGAGTGGGCTAAGGTCAGTGGTGGGATTCAGCCAGATCGCACTTTAAATAACTCAAGTTATTCTCCCAAAGCACCTGAGGGCAGGTCAAGAAGCAATATGTGGAAACTAATCAAGGAGAGAAGCAACTTAGAACTGAGGAGAAATTTCCTGACAGTTAGAACAATTAACCAGTGGAACAGCTCGCCTCCTGAAGTTGTGAATGCCGCAACCCTGGAAGTCTTTAAGAAGATGTTGGATAGCCATTTGTCTGGAATGGTATAGGGTTTCCTGCCTAGGCAGGGGGTTGGACTAGAAGACCTCCAAGGTCCCTTCCAACTCTGCTATTGTATTGTATTGAATTGTATTGTATTGAGCAGTTTGGTGAATTGGAAGAAATTGGAAGAAATCATTAGGGCAGAGAACTGGTTGTTAAATTATTTGGCCTGTGAACATGGGAAGACTGAAATCAGGGTCTGCAGGCCACACTTTGAAATTATCACCTTGGAACAGAAGATGGAAAAATCTGGCCACAATATCCATGTAAGATCTGCTTATCACGTTCCTGTTCGCCAGGGAAAGTTTCTGAGAGTAAAATCATGGGTAAAATTAAACAGTATATATCTAAGTTGCTTTATTCCACAACAAATCATTGGCCAGCCCAGTACTATGCAGCCAAATATCATCTATATCATACATATATCATGCATGTAATTTTTGGCTCTCTGTAACACTTTGGGGCCTCCAACGTGGCCCGCACCAAGTGCCAAAGCCATCATTCATCAAATATTCTTCCTCCATTTGAATTTTGCTGGCTCCTTATTACTTATTGCTAGGTTGGGAGGGAGTATGATTTCTTCTTGACTTAGTATAGAAGTTTAGTGTTCTGACTGATTTGAAAGGTTGTGGGGCTTGTATGAATGCCTAAGAGACAGCAAATGAATTTGAAAGAGATGGAGAAGTAATAGAGATGTTCTGCAAACTTCTCTTTTCTCCTGCATCTTTGTAGATCTGGCACTTAGATCTGCAATTTATGGCTTCCCCAACCAATTTCCCACTGGTCTCCAGTGCTTTAGATAGAAGTCAGACTTACAGGTAGAGCCCAGGGCTGTCTGTCTCAATGCAAAATAAGTTGCCTTTGCTATTGAATTTGTCTCCTCTCCGAACATGCCTGCAGTACATCTAAGGACTATCCAAATGGTAGGCAGGAGTTAAATACAAACACTCCTGCATCTGAATCCAACTTTCAAGCTAAGGCAGTCTGAAAGACTCTCAGCAGGTGCCCCAGTCTTTTATAAACCAGTGCCATTCTGCTGATTAACTTTGGATACTTTTCCATGTTACCAGCAATGCCATATACCCGTGATGGCGAACCTATGGCACACATGCCACAGGTGGCACACGGAGCCATATCTGGTGGCACACGAGTCGTCAGCTTCAGCATGCATGCACATTTTTGGCCCTCCGGAGGGCCGAAAGAGGTCATTATCACCCTCCCCTTCTTCAGGGATGCCTCCGGAGCCTGGGTAGGGCGAAAAATGGGCTCGAACTACCAGAAGTTCGGAAATTATCTGTTCCCTGCTTCTGGAGGACTGGGGGAAGCTTTGCATTATGGGTGTCGGCACGTGTGCGCACTATCGTGTGCTCGCACTCACATTTTTGGCACCCAACAACAAAAAGGTTAGTCATCACTGCCATATACTGTCCATAGGATTTGGGTTTTTTGATAGTGACATGGGCGCCATATAAATTTAATAAATAAAATAGCAAATAAAAGGGGAAGGGAAATCATTCTATTTTTATGTATTTAAATATATAAAAGGTGACATGGGAGTCATTTAAGTTTAATAAATACATTAATAAATACTTCTCTCCTTTTTGGATCAACCAACAACTGCATAGCATAGAGTTAAATCAATAACTAAAAGGTCAAAATAAACAATGCGTATCAAAGAACGCATTGGAAAACACTGGCCTCATGCAATGAAAACACCAAGGGACATCAAAAAACACAAAACCTACTGCAAAAATAAAGCAGTTCCAAAAACATGAAAGCATTCTACACAGTTTTTTTTAAATTTCATAAAATTTCACAAAGGTCTTGGTGTTGAAAGGGCCAGGATGTAGATGTTGAGCAAGAAGTGTTTTAGGAGTAACAAGGCATAGTGAGGAGCACAGTTGAAAACAAAGTTGTCTTCACTGCATTTGACACTTACAAGAAAAGAGAAGAAGATAAAATAAAGGTTTTAAGTTTCAGGAAGGTAAAAATGGGAATAAGTGCTTTTTCATAACACCTTCAGATCAAACCGGGCTTTTAAAGTCAATTCAAGGGATTGAGTCCAGAAATGGATTGGTAGTCAGTACAAATGTCAACAACTTGACACAGTGGCTGCATTATAATTGGTGTGATCCAGGAAAACATGGGGCTGTGAATCACAGCTTGCCAAACAACAATCCTCCCCCTTTCGACTATAATACCAGGAAATACATTGTATGTAACTGTGTGGGCTGAATTGAGCTTCATGGATCACAGGCTCCAAGGTGATGAAGTGATTAGCATGATATATTAAGACTGAAAAAAGAAATCAAGTTTGACTTTGCACTAAGCCATAAAAATAATTTTATTTATTTATTTAACAATTTATATAGCCACCCATCTAACCAGTGGAATGCTGGGTGGCACACAGAGCTAAAAACATAATACCATTTAATAGAAAAACCTAGAAAAACAAATATTTTATCTTAGAGGGAGGCTATGTGTAATTTGAACGTGACACTGTTCGGGTAGTCAGCCACGCACAAAAACACAAAGGCTTTTATCTGCAAAGACACAGCATACTCACTTTGGTTTGTTCTAATCTTGGCTAGTGTATATTTTAACATAATGGGTGGATCCAGCCTGTTAGTTTATTGCTAGACCTAGCATGGAACCAGAAAATTCTGTAACTAGGTTATGTTTATTGTGCCAACAGATTTGACCTTGTTCAGACCAACCATACCATCTCTTAGTCAATTAATTCACTTATATTGCATCCATCGATCACCCCGGGTGATTCGATCAGCCATACAGGTTAATAGTTTTTCCAGCTATTAGAAAGGAGGCTGGGAGACAGTTAATTTTACCCAGCATCCTAGTCTCTCCCACCTCCCGGCTTCCTATACCCTCCCACCTTCCAGGGGGAAAAATGTAAACAATCTACAGCCATGATGGTGAACCTATAGCAGGGGTGTCCAAACTTGAGAACTTTAAGACTTGTGGACTTCAACTCCCAGAATTCCCCAGCCAGCTATGCTGACCTATAGCAAGTGTGCCCAACGTGGCACGCACAGCCGTATCGCCCGAAGCACACAGCCTTGCCTGTTTGTCTTCTGGGTTTCTGGTGTGCATGCGCGCATGACTATCAGCTGTCCTTCGCACGTGTGCCAGTGGTGAAAACCAGCCTATGCATGCATGCTGGCCAGCTGATCATCAGGCATACATGCGTGCTAGAACCTGGAAGTTTGGCTTTTCCGAAGCACAGCCACGACGAGGATGTGCGTGTGCTGAAAAGGTTCGCAATCACTGATCTATAGTAATCTGATAAGAAAGCTACAGCTACAGGCATTATAGGTGGGACTGAATACCTGTCCATATTTATTACATTATTACATTATTGTCCCACTTTTATTTTTGGTCAGCTCAAGGGTCTGTACACGAGAAATCCCCCTGCCTCCTGAGGTGGGTTGGGCTGAAAGAAAGTGACTGGCCACAAATCACCCAGCCGGCTACTTTTCTCCTAAGGCAAAATTAGAACTCTCAGATTTCTGATTTGTAGTCCATCATCCTCATCATTCGCCTAAACCAGGGTTGTCCAAACTTGGGAACTTTAAGACTTGTGGACTTCAACTCCCAGAATTCTGCTGGCTGGGGAATTCTGGGAGTTGAAGTCCACAAGTCTTAAAGTTCCCAAGTTTGGACACCCCTGGCCTAAACTGAATGGTTGTTTCTGCCCCACTGTTTCCTTTTTCTTTTTTTATTGCCCACAAAGACATGTGTGTGTCCGCTCTAGGATTTCATCTCGGTCCTGGATCTTAAAAGAGACTATTTATTTGCCAATAAGTCATTTGCACAGCACAGGAGGAATTAATTTAATTCACAAACAAGCTCATGTCTGTTTGGGCTAAGTCTATTTAATTCTGGGTCAGCTAGATTGCCCTTTTTAGAATGGCAAGATGCACTCTCAGTACTGTGTCTCCCATTTCCTCCCTCAACCCATTTAAGTGTGTTGTGTGAACAGGACCATAGAGTGGGGAAATATTCCTCCTCCTCCTCATCTCGCTTTTTCCTTTGAAACTGCTCCCTTTGTCAAACAGAAATGCAGCTTGGTTTTCAACTATGAGGTAGGGAGGGGAACAGAAGAGAGGGGTTGCCTCCATCTGCTGAAGCCACAGAAATCGGCCTCCTGCTTATCATTTATTCTCCAAAAGGTGAGAGAATAGAAACTGGGGTTGAAACTTGCTAGGAAAAAGGGAAAGGACTAGCACCTGAAGTGCAGACAACAACTGCATCTCATAAAAACAAGCGAAAACCGCTGTCAGCAAACAGCAAAGGATATTGATTTTTTTTTTTTAAAGGAAGTATAAATCCAGCATGGTCTTCTCCAAAGACAAAGACAGATGCTTTAACCTCATGAGTTCTCCAGGCACTGTGTAAATAATTTCTTTTACCATGCAGGGGATTTAGTAAGGCCATTGCTAGGAAGCTGCTTGATCTTCCTTCCAGCTCTAAAAGAGAGTGTGAAGAGAAGCTAGAGAAACAGAGAAAGTAGGCAAATGGGCCTTTTGAGGCACTTCCAAGGAATGAATGGAGTATTCCTGGATGAATTCTTCATTATTATTTATGGCAACAACCATGTGCATTGCCATTTACAGAAACGAATAGTCTGGTTTTGCTATATATCTTTTTTTTTAAGTGTTTATTTATATTTGCCTCCCCAGATTGCAGCACCTAGCTGCCCTTGGGTAATTTAGGAAGTTAAGCAGTGTCAACCCTGGTAAATATTTGAAAGGGGATTCACCTGGATTCATCTCAGTTGAAAACATCCTATTAGAAGGTGACAACAAACTATCTCCCTATTATGCAAAGCAAAGAGTCCCCTTGGGGAGAGGGGGCGGTCTAGAAATCCAATAAAATAAATAATAAATAAATAAATAACTCCATGGATGAATGGATGTAAGTCACCAGGAAGAGGGGGGACATGATTGCTCTGTGGTTAAAGACACTCAGCTTATCAGCTGGAAAGCTGACAGCTTGCGTTTGAGAGCCAAACACTGCATGATGGGGTGAGCTCCCATTACTTCCCCCAGCTCCTATCAATTAGAAGGCATGCAAATGTAAGTAGATGAATAGGTACCACTTTGGTGGGAAGGTAATGGTGTTCTGTGCATCTAAATACGAAGACGTCTTTGGACAATGCTGGCTCCCTCAGCTAAGAAACAGATGAGCCCCACCCTGTAGAATTGGACACGATGGACAGGGGGAATATTTGCCTTTACCTTTACTTTTAAGTCACTGGGAGCCAAGCCCAACGTGAAGACAATCTGACTTTTCGTTTTTACTATTTTTTTATATGGCATGCTTTTTTTTATTGATCTCCATGTGGCCTACCACAACCCACTATCGGAACACTTCAAAATTGCAGTAAGTTAAGCCGATGCTCCTGCTCCACTCTCGATTACATTTTAGAAGTGAAGGGAGACATGAAAATGAGTGGAGAAGAGAGAGAAACCTGAGAGATCAATGTGTCTTTCCTTGACTTTGGGCTTTGTTTCATTTGACGATGAGAACTAAATCTCCAGAAAAGAAAGATCTCCTCAGGTCAGCCTGCTCTCCAGGAAGCTGAACAGGTCATTCTCTCTTTATGAGTTGGTATGTGGAAAGAAGAAACATTGCAGTGTTTTTGTTGCAGAATGCTTGGATTTGTCTACTCGCACATTGTTTTCTTGCTGAAAACTGACAGAAATAAATATGCTGCCTTCCACATGACAAGGTCCCAGCATTAAGAGGAGAGCCAATTTCCCCCCCCAGGCATTCAAAAATGAATGTAAGGAAAGAGGTAGCCCTACTCTCCCCCTCCCCCTATTTCTCATATTACTTCCTCCAAAGGTTACAGTGCCCCACAGTTATAGCCTGTGTATGACAAGTAACATCTGCTTGTAAGTATGCCCACTTCTATACATTTAAGAAATGTGCAGAAGCACTAATCTTGTATGGATATATATATTATTAAATATATTATATATATATATATATATTATATATTATTTATATATAAATTATATTATTAAATTTATATATACCACGCCCTTTCCCCGAAGGGACTCGGGGCGGTGCACAGGCAATTTAAAACATATATAAATATAACAAAATACAAAATATAAATCCAGATTAAATTAACCCTGTGCTAAAAAAAATTAAATATATTAAAACAATATCCCTAAAACCAATTTAAAACAATTTAAGTGCAGACTATAGGCTGGGTGATGTAGGTTAGGCCAGGCCGGCCTGTTGGAAAAAATAGGTTTTCAGATTCTGACGGAAGGAACGGAGGTCCATGGTCGTTCTCAGTTCGGGGGGTAAGTCGTTCCAGAGAGTTGGGCCCACCACAGAGAAGGCCCTTCCCCTGGGCGTCGCCCGCTGGCATTGCCTTGTGGATGGCACCCGGAGAAGTCCCTCTCTGTGGGAGCGAATCGGCCGAAGGGATGTATGGGGCAGGATGCGATCCCGAAGATGGGACCGGTCCTCTTACACAGAGCTGTCCAAGCTGCAAAACTGAATGGGTGCCCCAAATCATATTGATGCACATCAGCTGAGTCAATATTCAATGGTCCAGACATTGCTTTATTTTCAATATTCGGAAAGGATAGGATCTTCAACGGCTGGAAACTTCAAGGTAACTTAGCTGCTGTAGGACCAGAGGTGGTATTCAGCAGGTTCTGACCAGTTTTGGACAACCGCTAGTGGAAATTTTGAGTAGTTTGGAGATCTGGCAAATACCACCCCTGGCTGGGCCAGCCCCCATGTATTCTCTGCCTCCTGAGTCCCAGCTGATCGTGAGGGAATGGGGATTTTGCAGTATCCTTCCCCTGGAGTGGAGAGGGAATGGAGATCTTACAGTATCCTTCCTCTGCCACACCCATCAACTCACACCCACAGAAGCGGTAGTAAAAATATTTGAGTCCCACCACTGTGTAGGACTCATTAAATAAAAGGCAACCATTTGCTGCCTGTTCCACCTAATGGCAGGACGGGCCCATGTCAACCCTTCAAGGTTATTCAAGCTCCACAAGAAGACCCAGAAGTAAGCTTTATTTAAATAGGCTATCTTAACAGAAGCTTGCAAGTCTGATCGTGTCCCCCGCCCAACCTCCTATTTTTATTCCCCATTGAATCAGAGAGAAGTCATCAGACTGAATCTCTTCCTAATATTCCCTTCTTTTCAAGGATTCAAGGAATGTTTCTGCCTTTTTTTTTGTTTTTGCAACAGCTCTGGATGTTTTCTCTCTCTTGCTCATCCATTCCTTCCTCCTGATTCTCACCCATCCTTTGACTTGTACCTCTAGAAAGCCTCGACTTATAAGCATTCCTTTAGTGACTGTTTGAAGTTACAATGACACTGAAAAAAGTGACTTATTGCCATGTTTTCATACATGCGACTGTTGCAGTATCCCCATGGTCACATGATTAAAATTCGGGGCTCTTAGCAATCCACATTTATTTTTTATGTGTCCTGCGGTCATGTGATCACCCTTTGTAACCTTCCCAGCCAGCTTCCAACAAGCAAAGTCAATGGAAGAAACAGATTTGCTTAATGACTGCCTGATTCATTTAACAACCGCAATGATTTGCTTAACAACTGTGGCAAAGGGTCATATAATGGGACAAAACTCACTTAACAACTGCCTCACTTGGCAAGAGTCATTTTGGACTCAATTTTCATCATAATTAAAGACTACCTGTATTCAAAATACTGTTTAAGTTTCCTAAATGCTCTCATAATTTCAGTGTGATGCTTGATTATTGTTCATCACACTTGTAACTGATCTGGATTGACATGAGACATAATCTAACCTAAAGGCCCCTTCTTGATATCCTCTATGATCTTTCTAGCATATTATATTTTTACTCATATCTCCACTTTCCTTCTCTTAGTATTCCTTGCTGTTTTATTACAGTGTCTTGCTTTCTATTGTAGAAACATCAGAAAGTTGAACTTTACATTAGATTTTCCCCCCTCAAAAATAAATGAAGGAATCGATAAGGTAATTGGTAAGGCCACACTTGCATTCAGTTTTGGTCACCACAATGTAGAAAAGATGTGGAGACTCTAGAAAGAGTGAAGAGAAGAGCAACAAGGAAGATTAGGGGACTGGAGATTAAAACATATGAAGAATGGTTGCAGGAACTGGGTATGTCTAGTTTAATAAAAAGAAGGACTAGGGGAGACATGATAGCAGTGTTCCAATATCTCAGGGGTTGCCACAAAGACGAGGGAGTCAAACTATTCTCCAAGGCACCTGAGGGCAGAACAAGAAGCAATGGGTGGAAATTAATCAAGGAGAGAAGCAACTTAGAACTGAGGAGAAATTTCCCGACAGTTAGGACAATTAACCAGTGGAACAACTTGCCTCCAGAAGTTGTGAATGCCCCAACACTGCAAGTCTTCAAGAAGATGCTGGATAGCCATTTGTCTGAAATGGTATAGGGCTTCCTGCCTAGGCAGGGGGTTGGACTAGATGACCTCCAAGGTCCTGTCCAACTCTGCTATTGTATTGTATTGTATTGAGTATTGCATGGTTCTTTGAATAATCTAAAACTTCCAGCTTTTCCCCCCCTTTTAACAACCCTGTAATTTCTTTCATTGGGGTGGAGTTGGGGCAACTGAATGGAGCTGAGCGTGTACTGACTGGGTGCCCTTCCTGACGCCTATGCAAAGTTCACAGCAGATATTTTCTTTTTGCGCCTAGAGAGAGAAATATCTGTCACTACCTAGAATGAAACTCGCAAACTCCTTATAGTGAAGTGAGAGCTTCACCTCTAGGTCACCATGCTGCTTGCAATCTAAAACTTCCACGAAGCTTGCATTTTAATCAATTAATTAAAAGATGCCTCTTTTTCCAGTCAGTTGTGAAGCAGTGGCTTGGTATAGAGTCGTGATGGTGAACCTATGGCACGGGTGCCAGAGGTGGCACGCAGAGCCATTTGTTAGGGCACACGAGGCGTTGCCCTGTCAGCTGCAGCACGCATGTCCAGATGACTTCAGCCTTCTTTTGAGACCGTTTTTCACCCTCCGGAGGCTTCCATGAAAACTCCGGAAGGCTGAAGGCTCCGGAAGGCTCCAGAGGGTGAAAACTGACCCTATGAGGAAACCAGAGGGAGAAAGCGCATGCATGTGTGGCATGCCCATGCACGACCCACCCTGCGCTCCCCCCGCTTTTGGCACACGAGCCAAAAAAGGTTCGCCATCACTGGTATAGAGACTTCAATTTCATGTTAGCCCCTTTATGCACAACCTTCTTCCCCAAAGTATTTTCTGTATGGCTAGGAATTATGGGATGCGTAGTTCCAAAGGAAGTTCTAGGAAGCATCCCTTTAAGGAAGGTTGATCACAACTTCATACAATTAGCTTGGATTGAGTTGGCAATGGAGCCACAGGCAGCTACAAGAGGCGTAGGGAACACTAACTTGTAAAACATTTTGAGACATACTGATGGCATAGCTGAGATGTGCAATCTGATACTTTGCATGTTTACTTAGGAGTAAATCCGAATATTTGACAACACATTGTCTCAGTTAAGTGGGCAAAGAATCGCAGCTACGGGGTGCTTCCAGATGGTGCTATCCATCAAAAGATGTTGTGAAGTTTTTCTGCCTTCCCCTCCTAGCATATTTTTCTCATGGAAAATGATGAGAAAATGTGGTAGGCTTCCAAGTAGAAAACCATGTTACCTGAATCATACACGCATTCATAAAAAAGCCGTCATTGAAGCAGGATGTCAGCACAACAAATCAGCGCCTGGAAATACCCTGAAAGGAAATTCAGATTTCCATACCGATCCCCCGAGGAAAAGGTCCAGTCACCAAATACATCTTGTATCAAAGTAAACAGTTCATTTATTTAGGAATTGCTTGCTGGATCAGGGATTCAGTGAGGAAATATTGGGGAAAAACACAGTTATGTATGCTAACTTTGCTCTTTGTGTCCTTGTTCGTGGTGCCTGGAGCCTCGTATCTTCATGTACTGTGCACATTGTGGTAAGAGCAGTGGTGGGATTCAATTTTTTTTTACTACCGGTACTGTCGGTGTGGCTTTGTGGGTATGGCAGGGGAAGGATACTGCAAAATCCCCATTCCCTCCCCACCCCACTAACCTGCTTTCCAGCTCTGTTCTCCTGTTCAGGGCAACAAAAGAAGATCAACTGGGAGGCAGCGGGGGCAGGGCCAGCCTATTTGCCGGTTCTCCGAACTACTCAAAATTTCCACTATCGGTTCTCCAGAACCTGCCAGAACTGACTAAATACAACCTCTGGGTAAGACAGAGCTGCAAGCGTGGTCTCTCTTTGCTTGTCTTCATGAAGGTCAATTAGTGGATGAGTCTTTTTTCTTTCTTTCAAGCCACTTAGTCCCATGAATTTTAATGCTAACTCCCTTGAAAATGAAACTCAGGAAATAGGTTCATACATCCCGCGAGCCAAAATGCTGCTTGCTTGGTTCCGAGGTAGCGTGGGATTTGAACCTAGGCCCTTGTGGTTTGTAAGCCATAGTTTACAAATTAGCACATAGTAGAAACCCAGGCAGTTGTGGATTATTTAATAAATCATGACTTAGCACAATGAGCAGAATAAAACAATAACGCCCCATTTCCTATCAAACTGTCATGGCCAGCCTATGTCCCCTATCCCCGTGGTGGTGATGTGAGCCGAAAGTTTGGAAGACCCACAAGGTGCTTGCAGATTTACAGAACGAAGAGGACCTGTGTGGTCATATGGTAAGTTCAAAGGTCCCTTATTCTTGCTGGGCTTCTGGGGATGGCTTGGCTTTGTGGAATCATAACTGCCTTCGAGACACTAGGCAGAGAGCCAGCTGCCTGTAATGTCAACCTGTCATAAAACTGTTTATAGCTACAATCTTTCTTTACTGTAAACCTGCCATGAAGACTCAGCAATTTGGCAGGGTAACAAGTGTAGAGGCAGATGTGAAACATCTGGAGCTGCAAGAGCATAATGTATATGTCTGGTGTTCTGCACTTGTTGAGGAATTTGGGGAGCTGACTTCTGCATGGACCCATATACAAGTAAGTGGAGAGAGAGAGATGACATGATGGAAACAGAGAAAAGGCCTGGATTAAAGGAAATCTGAACAGAGATGGCATTTAGAGTTTAGGTCAGAGGTGAACAACCTCTCCCCCACTCCCAGTTTTTTTTAAAATCATTATTATTTTTACTTGCAGCCAGCAGAAATGGTGAGTTCACAAGTGAAATTCTGGCCACAGCGGCCACAGAATGGACGCATGACTTGTTACGTGGAGAGAAATATAAGGAAACTAATAGATATATCTATCTGTATAAATAGAAACGTAACAAGAGTTTGTTCAAAACCGGTAATCTCCGAAAGTACTGCACCGATCGCTTCCAAATTTTCACACAATGTTCCTTTCAAGTACGGCACCGATGATATATATAGATTGTGTAGATGTCACACCTGTGCCAGGAACACGCAACGGAAATGTAAAAAATGTAGGTAGATGGATACAGAGAGAGCAGTGAGCCACACGATGACATAATACAAAATGTCATAATACCTACTGTATTTCAAGGAGAAATACAGTAGGTAGGTAGGTAGGTAGGTAGGTAGAGGGATAGAGAGAGGGAGAAATACGGTAGGTAGGTAGAGGGATAGAGAGAAAAGGAGAAATACAGTAGGTAGGTAGGTAGAGGGATAGAGAGAGAGGGAGATATATGGTAGGTAGGTAGGTAGGTAGAGGGATAGAGAGAGGGGGGGGGAACTCCACCCTCGGGTTGTGTCCCTCCTGACTGGGCCACAGCAACGCATGGCCAGGAACTGCTTGTAAAGAATATAAAGAAAAGATATATTAACAACTGGCAGATTTAAAAACTCTCTTATATGGCTATAAATGACTAAAACAAGGTAGGGACAGTTTACAGAGCCTCTGGGTCACATGGCCAGGAGGAAGGAGGGGGGAAGGAGGGGGCTTAAAAGTGGAGCAGTTGGCATCATTCCAAGCCGTTGCCCATCTGCCTCTCCCAAAGAAGCTATGGCTCCGGGGAAGTGTTTTCTGCACACACACCCCTGCAGCCCTGGGTATGATCCGGCCTGTTTTCCAACCTGATCTTTCTTTAGCAAGCTTCTTGCCGCAACACCAAGTTTGGTCCTGTTCTATTCTGTTTTCGGAGACTTATCCTGCTGACAGACAAAGGGCTGAGCTCCTTGACATAATTTCTTTCCAACATTCCATGAGATTGGAAAGAACTTCTAAAAAGTACCAGGGGTAGTAATTTTTATTTAGCATGCACTTCTGTCTAGGTTTTGCGCAGTACCAGAAAGCCAGTATCTGCAATAAAGCAATATAATAGTGTCAGTATTATAGCACGTTTCCTAAAACATACCAACACAGTATAAATCGGTATGGAATAATGAACAAAAGAAGCTACTGTGCCCCATGATATCTTGTTGCTGCACTCCTTGCTGCAGACTTCAAGTTTTAATATTTTTTTTAACATGCTGAACCAACTGTTGATTGCAAAATGATTAGCTACTGCTGGTTTATAGGAATATTGAAGGAAAGGCAAATGAAATTGCTGATATCCAGTGGCAGGAAAAGAAGAGGGAATATCCTATGCAGGTATTAGTACTTATGTTCTTTTCTTTTATCAGAGTAGCCAGTTTTGCCATTTCAGCCGATTCCATCAGCTTCTGCATCCATTCTTCTGTGGTAGGAGTGGCTGTCCATTTTTGCGCATACAATAGTCTTGCTGCTGTATAGTATATGTATAGTAACAAAATTCCAGGTATTACCAATGTTCTCTGAATGCCTTTTGTGCATCCTGCTAATGTGAAACCTTTCTTCTTTTTCAGGTTTTAGTGTCTCTCCAGCCATCTCCTGTAGGATGTATGGAGATGGGAAAAACAAAGACTATATTAAAACACAGTTACCAATGGAGTTGCATTAAAGGTAGCCTTTGCTTACCAACCACTAATTCAATGACTGTTCAGAGTTACAACAGTCATGGACGAGGAGAGTTACAGCAGGTCCTCAAAGTTATGGCCATTATGGCAGCCCTACAACCATGTGATCACAATTGGAGCCCTTGGCAACCGGCACATAATCACAACAGTTGCAGCATCCCGCAGCTCTGTAATCATCAGTTGCAACCTTCCTTGATGGCTTAGTGACAGAATTCCCATTCTTAATTATGGTCATTAACTGAGGACCATCTGTCTTGTGCTTTCATAATAATGCTACCAGCAAAGCACATCCTGTGGAAAGTGCAAGCCGGTTACTAAAAATATGTATTGCATACCAAATTAAAGAGAGTAGAAGTAGTGGACTGAAAATCCTAAGAAAGATACAAGGAAGGAAAAAAGCAATCCAGGCTACGCAGAGGGGCATTGTACTGTTAAATGTATAACAGTCTCTCTAATTCCAAAACACTAACCACGTGTCAAAGACCTGAGGTCTCTAGCTCTCTACCGACATTACATAGTCCTATACGTAAAAACATTTTCCTAAGCTTTTTGAATTCCGAAATTGTAATTTCTTGGGTGAACTGATTATTGCCAACATTGAAAGAATCAATAAAGGAGAATATTGTAGCTCAGGGTTGACATGAGGGGTCCTTGTTTTCTTGCAGACTTGTAACATCATCAGTGCTAGTAAGGAGTGCTTTTTGGTGTCAGTTTATATTCTGGTGTCTTACCTGTCTGCGTGGGTGGGGCAGTCTTAGAGATTCTTTGGTTGGGCTGTTTACTGATGGCTCTTCCGCAGTTTCTAGGCTGGGGTATTGCTTACTTGATTGCTGGTCTGAAGCTAACCTTAGTTAACAGACAGGCAAGAATATAAACCGACAGCAAACAGCGCTCCTTACTAGCATTGAAGATGTTACCTACTTAGGGTAATGAAACATTTGCAAGAAAACAAGCAAGCTCAGAGAACACCAAGGACCCCTCATTGAAAGAATCAGATCAGAACAGAACATGTAGAATCGGCAGTAATGGGTTGGCAAAATCTCTAGGTGAAAGCCAATTCTTTCTATATGTTTGTATAAGAAAGTCCTGCAACTGTAATATCCCCTCCAACCCCCCCCCCCTTTTTTTGTTATGCTACGGCAGGGTAATTTTGCTACCAGGAGCAGCAGTTGCAAAGCTTTAGAAAAGTGGATGTGTTGGAACGTGCCTCACAGCAGACTATTTACTAGCTGTGCTTAAATCTCAGTTTCCCTCCAGGGGCTCATTGGTCTCCCTCGACCATATATTATCCTTACAACCCTGGAAGGTAAGTTAACCCCAGAGATAGTGGCTGCCCCAAAGTCACCAGGTGAGTTTCACATCTGAGGGGAGGGGAGAATTTAAATACGGTCTTTCCGGCTTTAGTTCAACACTCAAAGCACTACATCATAATGGACAATTTTATGCTGGTGTGCTTTGCATTAACTGCAGGGGAAACAGCTTGCCATGTAATGAAGTTATAATGTCCAGATGCTGAAGAGAATGGAGAGGAAGGGGAGGGGGCATCAGTATGACAGAAGAGGGAGCCTCCAAGGTGCGCTGAATATGTGTACTTTATTAGGCTCCGCAGATTTGGAGCACAGACTTTTCGTTCAGGATACCACGTTCTATAGTCTTACAATGACTTTGCAACTAAGGGCGCCCTGACAAGGAGGCTTCCTTCAAACCACTCATTTCCAGTGTGCCCCCCCCACCCACCACTCTGGGGACTTTCTTTGTTGCAGATGCAAAGCATCTGTAAAACCATCCCTGCAGAAGAGGGAAATTTGGCTCATGTAACTTACAGTACAGGAGAATGCTGCTACTTAGATAAGGAAAACCAAGACACCAGCTCTTTTCTACAATAGGAAGTCTTAGGGGCAAGTTTGGCAAAAATTGAACCTGTGGCATTACTATAATGCAAAAATTGAACCTGTGGACTACTGCAACTCTCTCTACATGGGGCTCCCCTTGAGGTGCACCCGAAGGCTTCAGCTAGTCCAGAATGCAGCCGCGCGGGCATTTATGGGAGCCTCTAGGTTCTCCCATGTAACACCGCTCCTGCGCGAGCTGCACTGGCTGCCTGTCGTCTTTCGGGTATTAGGTGTTAGTTACCATCTTTAAAGCGCTCCATGGCACGGGACCTAGTTATCTGCGGGATCGGATTCTGCCCCATACATCCCTGTGACCGATTCACTCCCACAGAGAGGGACTTGTTAGATCAGACAAAGGATTCCGACTCAGGCATGGTCAAAACAACAGGAACGTTTATTCACACTATCTACAACACACACAAGATTCAACTGGCAAGGTTTCTTCTCTGGCAAACTCTTATATAGAGTTACCAGGCAGGAAACTCCTAGCAATGCACTTGCAACATTGTAACTCCTTTCCAGACAGATTCCAGACAGCTTGTCTCTGTTAATCACTGCAGCTGCTGGCTCAGCTCCGGAATGCGGTGACTCATAGGTTACCAGACGAGCTGTCTGGGACATAGGCTTGGGGACTCAACACTCCTTCCCCCATAGTCAGTGCGCATGTGTCTAGGTTCTCTGTCCAACACAGTACATGCGCACGCGTAGTCGTTCAGATAGGCGGGGCGATGTCGGGTCCGCCCTGACCGCCTTAGTTCTTGAGGAGGCTCCTCCCTGTGGGACACGGAGCCTTTGCCTACGTCATCGCGGCCTGCCCTTGGAGGTGGAGTCGCCATAGGCGGCAATGGCGACCCTAGCAAGTCCGGGTGAGGGGGTGTGGCGACCGGGCTTGAGGTAGTTGGCATTTGCTGGCGAGTATTATTCTGGTAGGGTGGTTCCCCGATGGGCGAGGCCCCCAGCTGAGAGTCAGATTGGGCTGTGAGGTCCTGGCGGTCTCCCCGTGCTGTTCCCGCCGATACGAGGTCTGGACCGGCTAGGGACTCCGGGGTTCCAAACAACTGCTCGGCTTGAGCAGAGAACAACGGCCCAACGGGGGCCAACGGGCAGGAACGGCCTGGCGTGGTGACTGCTGTTTCGGGCAGGCGGCGCCTCAGTTGATCCAGGTGGCGCCGCCACTCGGATCCATCCTGAAGGCCGACTCTGTAAGAACAGGGTCCGGTTACGTCCAAAATGGTTGCGGCAATCCATCGCGGCTCCCCTGAAAAGTTCCTTGCCCAAACCAGGTCCCCAATTTCAAATAAACGAGGAGTGGGAATCTGCAGGTTGCCCCTCTGCAACCCGTCGTAATCGGGGTGCAGTCTGTCCAGAGTGGTCCGCAAGCGTCGGCCCATCAAGAGCTCCGCGGTGCTTTTCCCTGTGGCTGGGCAAGGTGTGACATGCTGTCCCAAAAGGTACGCGGCCACCCTTGCCTGCCAGTCCCCTTTATCCAAACGGGCCAAGGCTTCCTTGGCTGAGCGCACGGCTCGTTCCGCGCGTCCATTAGACGCCGGGTGATAAGGGGCGACCGGTGCGTGGCGGATCCCTTGGGTGGCCAGAAAGTCCAAGAAGGTGGAGGATTGAAATTGGGGTCCGTTGTCGGACACAACGACGTCCGGCAACCCGTGGGTCGCGAACAGACGGCGCAAGGCACGCACCGTGCTCTCCGCTGTGGTGGAAGCCATGAGAATCACCTCCACCCAGCGTGAGAACGCATCCACCACCACGAGGAAATTCTGGCCACGGAAGGGACCCGCGAAATCCAAGTGGAGCCTGGACCATGGGCACCTGGGGGCGTCCCACTCCCTCGGCGGGGAGACCGGCGGGGCCGGCCGGGACGATTGGCAGGAGGAGCAGGCGGCCATCCATTCCGCCACTTCAGCGTCCATGCCGGGCCACCAGACATAGCTCCGGGCCAATGCCTTCATACGGACGATGCCTGGGTGGTTGGCATGGAGCGACTGAAGAACCATGTGCCGGAGAGGGGAAGGGACGATGACCCGATCTCCCCAACACAAGCACCCGCAATGGAGCGAGAGCTCCAGCTGGCGTGACTTGTAAGGCCGAAAGTTTTCAGCCACACTGCCCGAAGGCCAGCCCCTCAGCACCCATCGGCAGACCTGGGCGAGGACGGGGTCTGCGTGGGTGTGAGCGGCAACGGCGGAAGAGGACAGGGGCAAGTCCGACTCCGCGACCATCAGGACAGAGAGAGCAGGCACAGGGGCCGGATCCGGCCCCGGGAGAGGGCAGCGGCTTAGGGCATCAGCATGCCCTATCTGCTTGCCAGGACGGTATAGCAGCGTATAGTCATACGCTGCCAGGAATTCCGTCCAGCGGGTCATCCTGGGCGACAGGATGGGGGGTGTCGGACGGTCACCGGCCAATAGCCCAAGGAGCGGCTTATGGTCCGTGACAACAGAAAACGTCCGCCCATAGAGGTAATTGTGGAACTTCTTAATCCCGGACACTACAGCCAAAGCCTCCTTGTCGATTTGGCTGTAGTTTCTCTCCGTTTGAGACATTGTCCGGGAGTAAAAAGCAATGGGGGCTTCCGAGCCGTCTGGAAAGACGTGGCTAAGGACAGCCCCCAGGCCAAAAGGGGAGGCATCGCACGCAAGCGTCAGAGGAAGCCTGTCATGGTACTGGACTAGTACCGCATCTGACGTGAGCATGGCTTTGACAGCCGCGAACGCGTGTGCTTCGCGGCTGCCCCAGTGCCAGGCCGCGGATCGGTCGAGCAACCGATGCAGCGGCTCGGCTAGCGATGCCTTATGGGGAATAAACGGCGCGTAGAAATTCAAAAGGCCGAGGAATGCCTGCAGCTCCGTTTTGGAGGCAGGAGTGGGGGCCTTTTGGATGGCCTCGACCTTGGAGGGGGTTGGGTGAATTCCTTGGGCGTCAATCATGAAACCCAGGAATTCCACCCTAGGCGCAGCAAACGTACATTTGCTGCGTTTCAACTTTAAACCCGCGCCCCTGAAAACTCTGAGGACCTTCCGTAACGTTTTGGCGAGTTCTGATATGCTGGAAGCAGCAATCAGGACGTCGTCAAAATACGGTACAACGCCAGGGAGCCCATGGAGCAGTCGCTCCATGAGGCTCTGGAAGATCCCCGGGGCTACGGACACGCCGAATTGGAGACGGCGACAGCGGAAAGCCCCACGGTGGGTCACGATGGTCTGCGCTTCCGCAGCCTCGTCATCCACCGGGAGCTGTTGGTAGGCCTGTGCCATATCCAGTTTCGCGAACACTCGACCTCGTCCCAATGAGTGGAGTAGGTCTTGCACCACCGGAACCGGGTATGGGTTCGCCTGAAGCCCGAGGTTGATCGTCGACTTATAGTCGGCGCAGATCCTCACGGACCCGTCGGGCTTAATGGGGACCACAATTGGGGTCTCCCATTTCGCCTGATCGACGGGTTCGAGCATGCCCTGCGCCACCAATCGATCCAATTCCGCTTCAACCTTGGGCTTCAGCGCGAACGGCAGCCTGCGGGCCTTCAAGCGGACTGGAGCAACCTGGGGGTCCAAATTTAGGGAAACTGGAGTGCCTTTGTACGTTCCTAAGCTGCCATCAAAGACGTCGTTGAACTCTCTGATTACTTCGTCTACCGGAGAACTGGCTGGCACGCTGTGTACTCCTTGGACTGACAGTCCCAAGGCTGGAAACCAGTCCAATCCGATCAAGGCAGCTAGGGGTTTGGCCACTACCAGGATGGGAAGGGATCCGTGGAAGGGGCCGTAGTCTACTCTCACTCTGTGCAGACCTAGAATGGGAATTTGTGAGCCCTGGTAATCTTTCAGGATCGTCGCTGTGGGGCCGAGATCCCGCTTCCTGAGCTTGGGGCAAAGCTTAACTAAATGCGCCCAGGACATGAGTGATCTAGAGGACCCTGAATCTATTTCCATTTTTACCCCCACCCCCTCTAAGCAAACCACTGTTGACAGTCTCCTACTCTCTGCCTGGTCATAGCTTAGAGCTGGGGGCATCTCCGCCAGCGTGAAGCAGTCGGTCGGCTGTGGCTGGTAGCGTCCTGAACACTTCTGCGACCCTCGTTGTCCTGGTGGAACGGTTCTGGAGGCGGCAGCTGGCGTTGTCACTGGAGTGGCAGCACGGCACACAGCTGCTAGGTGTCCTTTCCTGCCACATCTGCGGCACACCGATGCCTTGAATGGGCACTCTGGTCTCTGGTGGGCCCCTCCGCAGCCTAGGCAGTTCCCGGACTTCTGCTGCGGTGTGAATGCGCGATTCAGCACGCGCCCGGTCACCCTCATGCAGTCCCCACGGTCTTCCTCCTCCAGCTCATCCAGCGGCGCTATTTCGTCTACCAGACACGCTCGTGGAGTGGGGAAAAGAGGAGGGCGCGCGCGGCCCATGTCGGATGTGGAGATCTCCGACAATTCTGTCACGCGTGCTTCTTCCACCGCTTGCTCGAGAGTCAGGACAGTTTTTGAAAGCAAGCGGCGCTTTAGGCAGATGTCTCTTACGCCGCATACAAACTGCTCCAGTAGGGATTCCTCCAGGAAGCCAGCAGGGAACTCGCAGGGGATTGCGGTCGCTCTCAATTTCTGCAGGAACTCGGCTACCGACTGTTGCGGCTGTTGCACACATTGCCTGAATGCATAGCGATGCGCTATGCGGGAAGGCACCGGCGCGTAGTGTGCTCTCAGGCGGCCCAGGAGATCGTCCCATGGCACTTCGTGCACCGCTGCGGGTGCTGCTATGGTTCGGGCGGTAGCAAACAATTCAGGGCCGCCGCAGTGGAGGAATAGGCTCAGCTTCCTGGCAGGCGCGAGTTCGCCGTAGTCGCTGGCTATCAAGAAGCACTCGAACCGGGCTAAGAAGGAAGCCCATTGTTCCTTCATCGGGTCGAACGGTGCAAACGGAGGCATTGTCGCCGTAGCCATGGTGAGGCTGTGCGTCGCGCTGCGCTCTGTTGTTGAAGTATTCGTTACCCGTTGCGTTCTAAGGCCACGGCCTGAATCCCATCCTCGTCGCCAGTGTTAGATCAGACAAAGGATTCCGACTCAGGCATGGTCAAAACAACAGGAACGTTTATTCACACTATCTACAACACACACAAGATTCAACTGGCAAGGTTTCTTCTCTGGCAACCTCTTATATAGAGTTACCAGGCAGGAAACTCCTAGCAATGCACTTGCAACATTGTAACTCCTTTCCAGACAGATTCCAGACAGCTTGTCTCTGTTAATCACTGCAGCTGCTGGCTCAGCTCCGGAATGCGGTGACTCATAGGTTACCAGACGAGCTGTCTGGGACATAGGCTTGGGGACTCAACAGGACTTCTCCGGGTGTCGTCCACTAGGCTGTGCCAGCGGGCGATGTCCAGGGGAAGGGCCTTCTCTTTGGCGGGCCCGACCCTCTGGAACGACCTTCCCCCTGAAATCAGAACAACCACAGACCTTCGCTCCTTCCGACAGCTTTTAAAAACTCATTTCTTCCGTTTGGCTGGCCTAGGGTAATTTTAATGAAGTTATAGTGTTAAGGGGTTTTAGGGACAGTTTTTAGTTTTTATAGAAGTTTTTAGCGCAGGATATGTTTAATTGTGATTTTAAATTTTGTATTCTGTTTGTGTCTATTGTTTTTAATTTTCCTGTGCCCCGCCTCGAGTCCCTTTGGGGAGAGAGAGCGGGTTATAAATAAATTTTTTTTTATTATTATTGTTATTATTATTATTATTATTATTATTATTATTATTATTAAGTTAGGGTGTTTTCTTGCATATCTCGTTATTTATTTATTTTAATTTGTTGGCTCTCCTTAAGGAATCCACTTACCATTTAATCATGCTTAATGAAAAGGCTAAATAGATTTATTTTAAATATAAGCTCGGCAGTTCACTATTAGAGTGCCCTTTGGCCAAATGTAAAGTGTATCCCTTTTCACATTTCTTGCATCCTTGATAGCAGTTGTATCTTTATTGTATGATAAGGAATCAGCTTCCACATTCCCATTTATTATAAATGATTTTTTAAAAATAGAAGGTAGTAACCAGCCAAAGATAAGAAGTACAATATCAGTCCATTCATACAACCAATTCGCCCCAAATGATAGATTCAGTGCGTGCCACAACTGAGTGAATGCACAAAAAACTTATATAATCCGGTGTCCCAAAAGATTGCCAAAATGTTTGCTTTCTCAGGCTTTGTGTCCCTCTGAAAAAGAAAGTTCTCTCTGATATTTATTCTTGGGCTACTTGAGAATCTTTTTCAATTTTTCTTGGTGGTGTGATTCTCTAATTCCCATTTTAAAGCCGTAGTGATGCAGTGGTTAGAATGCAGTACTGCATGGCTAACTCACTGTTGACTCCAGAAGTTGGATTCTGAGCAGCTCAAGGTTGACTCAGCCTTCCAGCCTTCCATCCTTCTGAGGTTGGTAAAATGAGAACCCAGGTTGTTGGGGGCAATATGCTGACTCTGTAAACTGCTTAGAGAGAGGCCTGTAAAGCACTGTGAAGCGGTATGTAAGTCTAAGTGCGATTGCTATTAAAATCAGTCTGCCGCAGTGGTGGGTTTCTGCAGGCTTGCACCTACTCGCGAGAGCCGGTTGGTGAAATTTAGAGAAGTGGTGAGAGGGGGTTCCACCGGCGTACCTGGAAGTAAATCTGGCCCGCCGCTGCCAGTGACCCAACGGGAAGGAAAGGAAAGGAAGGAAGAAAAGAAAGAAAGAAAGAATTTATCATCACAATTGAGTCCAAAATTTTGGTTGCTAAGCAAGAGCGTTGTTAAATGGGTTTCACCACATTTTAAGGCCACTCCCACCCTGTCACATGACTGCCAAGCCACGCCCACAAAATAGGCCACACCTACAGAGTAGGTTCTAAAAAAAATTGAAACCCACCACTGGTCTGCAGCTTTCTTGGCTGTTTCCTTTTTCCAAACCTTGGGTTTTCACTGAAGTGGGGGAAGCCAGAGAGGCAGCAGAGGACATGATTGTACAATGATTATACAATGAAAAGCAGAACAATCACATATCCCTGTGGCCCTTTTGTTACTACATTAGTGCAGAGACATTCCGTTTTACCCATGACAGCTTCACCAAAGTTCTCTTTTCTTCTAAAATAAAATCCAAACGTGTTTTTCATGACATTGAATGGAAATGGAAAGGGGGAAAAAAAGGATGCAATTTTTCTGCAGAGCGTTAATTCCTTCACTCAGATTGCCGCTGTTTGATACGTGATGAGATGATGTGATGTCTTCAAAAGAAGACCGAGCTAAGACTGAGCTAACTAAAAAGTGAAGTGGCAAAATCCAATCTGGGTCAGTCACTGGGATCAGAGGTTTAGTCTTCTGAGTGTTCGTACTGGAGGTCATCCATAGGGAATTTCTCTACTGGAACATGTGCTTTGGGCTATTCTATGCTTCATATTTATTTGGTGCCTTCCTATTGGTTGATTGGTGTATTGATTTATTTATTTATTTTATTTATTTAAATTTATACCCCGCCCTTCTCCACAGAGGACCCAGGGCGGCAGCAATTGGCTGTTGTTTTATTATGCTGCCATTCCGTGGCTCATGACACCATTTTGTTAGAGTCACATACCATGGTCGTATTGTACTAAAAGCTTAACACATGAGATATGATTCAACCTTGAGAGTTTAACACGAGGTTGGCAAACTCAGGGTAGGGTTAAGGAGAGGGGAAAGAAAGACTTTCTGTGCCTGGAGGAAGAAAGAGCAATATAAGACGTTTGTCACAATGGATTAGTAATGAAGGAAAAATTATGTGCTGAAACTGGTATCATGCCTTTGCTTTATGGCACATCATGTTCATAGTGCATATTTGCACTTGATACTCTTTCCCTCCCATAGGATATCATAGGAATCGATGACATAGGAATAGAATGAGTCCCATCAAAATGAGAGACACAAGAGGAGTTAAGAAAAGATTGTAGATGTATATCTTTCTGCCAGAGGACAGTTTAACAAGATTAAGGTGATGGTTCTAATAAATGAATTGGTTTTACTGTTAAGTAACATTTTTAACATTTAATTAGAATGTCCCTTCTTGTGCATTTATTCTCTGAACTGGAATCTAGAATTATAGAGAACAAGTCTTGATATTCTTTCAGGTATTTCAAGAGTGCTGTTATAGCTTTCCTAATTTCTCCCCCCATGGCTAAACATACCCAGCTCCCACAATCTCTCTTCATCGTTTCTGGTCTCCTCGGTGTTCTTATTACCCTTCTCTAAATCTGTTCCAGTTTGTTTAAATTTGTCTTTAAAATGTGATGTATGGAATTGGACACAATATCCTAGATAGGCTTGCCTAATGCAGAAGAAAGTGGACTGATTACGTTTTGTGATTTGAAAACTTTATTTGTTTAGATGCAGACTCCAGCCAAATTTATCTTTTTTGCATCCACATCACAATAGGTAAATTCTTTGTGATGCTGAAAACAATCTACTACATATAATATGGCAGAGTTTAAGAGACAAGGGACAGGGTTGCCACTAATTGAACAGAAGACATTATGTCCTACACCTCAAACCCAGAAATTTCCCTCAGGGCTTTTTTTCCTGGCATAGAGCTAAGGTTTTACCAGATAGAATATTATTAAGACCAGACAGTGTGAACAATGACATGATGTGTTTATTTTAATGAAAAGCATGAACAGGAATGGGGTAATCCGGACCAGGACTGCAACATTAACTCTTTGGCCTGTTGACAGTTCTCCTGAAAACTGGCATATTTCACACTTGTAGTGCTAGGGATATGCCTTTATCTGCCCAAAGTCAACTAAGGATGGTTGAGAAAAAAGGTGTAGACCAGGGGTTCCCAAACGTGGCAACTTGAAGACTTATGCTGGCTCTGCTGGCTGGAGAATTCTGGGAGTTGAAGTCCACAAGTCTTCAAGTTGCCAAGTTTGGGAACCCCTGGTGTAGACTTTGATCATAATTTTCTAAGAGTAGCCACTATTTGTAAAGCAACAGACATAGTGAATTCCTGGAACATTTCATCCCACCCTCTTGATTTCATTGTTTACTATCTACCTGCCTTTTAGCCATGGATATAAGTATAATATATTCCTATTTTGGTAATTCTGCATCTCATAAAATGACAAAATGTGTTCATTTTTAACAGATAACAAATGTTTGTTTGATTTTATATAAGAGGGGAAATATTCTATTGCCAAGGCTCACATTCTCTTTTCTTGGTATTTTGCATGCAGTGATAATTCAAACCAGCATAGTAAAGTGGAGAAGGGTGCTTCTGAGACAACAGCAATGTTGTCTCAGAAGCTTCCTTTTTCACAGGATACGTCAGAAACAAAGAGACTGGTCTACTCCTCCTCCAAAAAAGATGTTGAGATTTTGGAAAAAGTTCAGAAAAGAGCAACTAAGGTGACCAAAGGTCTAGACACTAAAACAAATGAAGAACAGTTGCAGGATTTGGGTTTGGCTAGTCTAGAGAAAAGAAGAACTAGGAGTGATATGATAGCAGCATTCCAGTATTTGAGCAGCTGCCACAGAGAAGGGGTCAAATTATTCTCCAAAGCATCAGACAGGACAAGAAATGATGGTTGGAAACTAACCAAGGAAAGAAGCAACTCTGAATTAAGGAGAAACTTTGTAGCAGTGAGAACAATTAACCGGTGGAACTGCTCGCCTTCAAAAATCGTGAGCACTTCATCACTGGAGGTTTTTAAGAAGAGACTCGACAATTACTTGTCTGAAATAGTATAAGGTCTCTTGATTTGAGCAAGGGGCTGGATTAGAAGACATCCAAGTCCTGTCCTATTCCATCCCACCCCACCCCACCCTACTCCATTCCTTTCCTTTCTATTCTATTCCATTCTATTCTGATGGAAGATGTTAATAAGCCAATCACCTTCTTTAGTACAGGAATCCATATTAAAGCAACTCTAGTAATTTGCCAGCCAGCCTTTGCTGGTGTAAATCCAACAAAGAGGAGCCAATGACTTCTCTGAACAACTGGTTCCAATAATGAATTGGTTTTACTGTTAAGTAACATTTTTAACATTTAATTAGAATGTCCCTTCTTGTGCATTTATTCTCTGAACTGGAATCTAGAATTATAGAGAACAAGTCTTGATATTCTTTCAGGTATTTCAAGAGTGCTGTTATAGCTTTCCTAATTTCTCCCCCCATGGCTAAACATACCCAGCTCCTACAATCTCCCTTCATTGTTTCTGGTCTCCTCGGTGTTCTTATTAACCTTCTCTAAATCTGTTCCAGTTTGTTTAAATTTGTCTTTAAAATGTGATGCATGGAATTGGACACAATATCCTAGATAGGCTTGCCTAATGCAGAAGAAAGTGGACTGATTACGTTTTGTGATTTGAAAACTTTATTTCTGTAGACACAGACTCCAACCAAATTTATCTTTTTTGCATCCACATCACAATATCACGTGATATTAGTTTGTAAACAACCACTCTTCCAAGATTGTTTTTACAAATGCTATTGTTAAGAGTTTTGTGTTTAGTATTACCATGTCATTACAGTATGTTTTTGTCAATCTTTTTTTTCTAATTCTAGTAAGATCATTTTGGCTTAGTTCTGACTGTTAGTATAAACCAGTTCTCAGCCAATTTGTTGTTCTAAATATTTGATAAGTATTCCCTCCACCTCCTGGATTATTGGAAATCTTGAACAATCCATATTAGTACAGCTGTTGTTTCCAGGGCTATTTAGAGAGGAGGGAGGGAAAATCCCTCATCTTGTGCAATATCAACAGCTTAACTCAGAATGGCTGCCCTTGCCACAGCACACATAACTATTAAATCACTAGAGGGGAAAGTCATGCATTCATTGAATCCAGATCTCCAGCACATATAATTTGCTACATATCCAATTTGCCCTGTAATTCATCATTTGATTCAGTTGGACTATCATTGCGTGTGTATGTGAATGTGAAGCAAGCTCTGGGTAAGAATGTGGTTTTGATGGAGAGCTTAATAGATGAGGTTGTTCAAAACCATTAGACAAAAGGCCTGAGTCAACACAGAGACACACATACCTTAAGGTACGCTAACAAAAAAAAGGACCACTTGATTTTCTAGTGACTTGTTTTAGCCTGCTCTTGTATGCTGTTGTTCTCTTTTCACTGATTTTGGAATTGCTTTTAATCACATATTTATTCTATGGATTTGTTTTAGCAAAGTTATATGCTGGGCAGCATATCTATAGAAAAGTGGGGGAGAAATGGTTGACTGAGTAAGCACGGCAAAAATAATTCAGCCTTCTAGGTTTGCTTTCTTTTATAGGGTAGGATGGATTAGTTAGTGTACTTATAACCTTGCAGCATTATTGCACAATTTGAAGACAAGGAATCCTCTTTTCCTGGCCAGACTGACCTGTCCATTTTTGCTTAGCTTTCCTTTTGCAGGGACTTAGAACCGGTGGCGGTGCAGTGGGACGCAGTGGAACTCAGTGGCTCAGTGGCTGAGCTTGTTGATCAGAAAGGTTGGCAGTTCGGCAGTTTGAATCCCTAGTGCCTCATAATGGAGTAAGCTCCCATTATTTTTTCCAGCTTCTGCCAATATAGCAGTTCGAAAGCAAGTAAAAATGCAAGTAGAAAAATAGGAACCACCTTTGGTGGGAAGGTAACAGTGTTCTGTGTGCCTTCAACGTTTAGTCATGGAGATGTTTTTGGACAGCGCTGGCTCTTAGGCTTTGAAACGGAGATGAGCACCGCCCCTAGAGTCGGAAACGACTAGCTAGCACATATGTGCGAGGAGAACCTTTACCTTACCTTTTAGAACAGGTGGAAAACCTCTCCCATTGACTTTTAAAATTAGAGACAGCAATGATGTAGCTTGGGCCATCCTTCCATGCAACCAGCCCTTTGTCTGTGAGATTCCTCCTCCTACAGCCAAATGGTATATTTCAGAGAGCCAAAAACATCTCACATAAACATATAATAAAAATGAGCTTGTGCAAAACTGCTGTGAACAGCCCCGGAAAGCGAGATGACCTCTATACCTCATTAGCTCTAACTGTTGTACTGCACACTCAATGTGAAAGAAACTTTTGCCTAAAGACATGGCACTTTGAGGTTTGTTTGTTTTTTTTAAATCCACTTTTTACCACAACCTTCCCATTTGAGAGATGTAAATGACAACATCCCCAAAAGCAAAAGTAACTTCTCCAGCAAACTTCTCCCCCTTTCTCAGCAAGCGTCTTGGTTCACAGAGTTCAAGACATCAGCTCACTCCTCAGAGTTAAGGCAGTTTCAGATAAGTTCATTGCCATCTGCTCGGCTCCATAGAGTGGCTTTAAATATTTCTAATGATATGGGGTGCCAGACTCACTGGAGCCAGCTTTTCCAGAAAAATCCTGTTGCATACAGGCTGCATGAACTATATAATTTGCTACTAGCCTTTAAAAATCTGAAGTCAATATCTATAAAGGCAGTGGTGGCGTGGGGGTGGGTGGGGGGTGGGGAGGAACCCCTTTTGGAGTCAGGGCGATACGATCACACTCCCTCTGCAAGGAACCGATTTCCAAAGAACGAGAAGAGGAAAAATAGCACTGATGTTCAGAATGACCCTGGCTTCCGATCTCTGAATCATTTTATGGCAGTTGGATGGCTTTTAAAGTGGGTATATTTATGTGGGTTTCATTTATGCTGCTTTTTTCCTCCTCCTGGATGCTTAAATACTTCTTCTATTTTTTTTTTAAGCAGGAAAATAATAAGGCAGTTGCAAAACCATTGCTATGTTGGCTCCAAAAGCGTGCTGGATCCATACAGTCCTAGAAGAACCGCAGAAATTGACTTGAAACCATGACTCTTGGGGAAATGCATGGCATCTTTCCAGAGTGTTGTCCTTCTAGATTATAGCACTTGGAATAGCTACCTTAACACAGCATGGCTCATGTGCCAAAGAAAAGGTTCCTAACTTACACTCAAAGCAAAGCAAAAGACAGAATTTCTGTTTTAAATAGCCACATAACAAGACAGGGTTTTCTCGTAACTGGGGCAGGAAAGATTTGAATGAAACGTAGGTTTGAACTTTCCATTAAACGCTACTTTACAGTTTCTTCCATATGTTCTTCCTTTGTGAAGAGGCTTCTATTTATCCCCTTTTAAAGGTGCTTTGGCATTTCGGTCAGCTTTTCTCGTATGTTTTCAAGCTGGTCAGAGATGACAACTGTTGCTGGTTTTTATGATACATCTTCTCCTCCCTCTGAAACTTCTCTGACTTTCCACAATTCCTTCTGGAAATGTCCCATCGGGGGAATTTCCTTATATTTTTTTAGCATTTAATTAAAGTGTGGGCAGCCAGTGAGGCTGCAAATCATTAGAGCGATGGATATATAATGGGAGATGCTCTCAGATACCTCCTATTTCTTCTTTAAAAGTATTTTTATTACTGGTATACAGTTTTCTTCATTTTACATCACAGTTTGCAACAACGATATATACCACCTATTTCATAATATGTACTCTGTGCTGAAATTTCAACCAAATTCTATTTTTCTTTGACAAAAAACAGTCAAACCCATTACAAATCCAGGGTAGTTGTTCTGATAACATTATTTTACACGCTTTCAAGCAACTGCAGAAGGAGATCTAAAAATCAGAAGATTTCTATGTCATGTTGGAAGAAATGTCCCTCTGGGTTTGGCTCCAAGAGGGGAAAAAGACACTGGAGACATGCTTGGAAAGATAGTTGGAAAGATGGCTTAATGGTGGACAGGACCACATGGCTTGAGTCCTGAACAGAAAAGGTGATCACGTGCTTCAATGTTGGGGGAAGAAAAAGAGAAGGGCCGAGGAAGGGGCTTACTCGGCTTTTTATAACCTGTTCAGCCCCACCTCTCTGTTTCCTGTTCCTGTGTAAGAAATGTATTCTGATTGGTTGTCAGACTCCTATGGGGCCATGCAGGGGCAACTCTCTAGGCTGTGTTTTGAATCCAGGTTTGGTTGAGTTCTCAGATGCCATGTGGTGAGTGTCTGTGAAAAGCTGATATGACCTTTATTATGTAAAGTGGACTAGCTCAGGATTTAATGGCTCATTGACAAAGGGGGTGGGGGCAGGAAGCTGCAGGGAGCTTTTCACATCCAGGGAGATGTAATATTCTGCCTTTTCAATATTTCTTAGGATATCTCATTTTTCTGGGAGTGGGCTGGGTGATAACTTCCTACAGTCACTAGTCAATATAAACCACAAATCAAACAATGAGGCTATGCAAAGATATGGACTAAGTACAGGCACTGATACAGCTCTGGTTTTGAGCGAATAAGAATAAAAGTGATTGCGATGAATAAAACGGCTTCAGCTTCATCCTTGGAACGCTTTTGAAGATGATGTGTACAATCGGTTTAAATTTAAAATGATGTATTTCGGGGGGCAGTGGGTCCAGCCACACAAAGCCTAGCATTTCCCAAATCAACATTCCAAACTACTGAATTCAATGGATAAATCAACAATATGAATTGACAATAATTTTGAACTGCTTACCACTATTTTTTCAAGGTTCCTATGGCAATGAGAACTGAAATGCTGTCTGCCATATGCCTTTATATGCATTCACCAGACTTACCCATTAAAAATAGAGGATACCAGATTCAGAAGAATCAAGGCATGCATATTTCAAAATGCTTGAATCAACATACTGTATTTTTCGGAGCATAAGACCTTTTTTCCTCTAAAAAGAGGCTGAAAATCTGGGTGCGTCTTATACATCGAATACAGCATTTTTTGCCTCCCAAAACACAGCCTCTTCACCAAAATTGCTGTGCATAGTCTTATGGAGGCTTTCAAAGAGCTCCTGGGGGCTGGAGAGGGCAAAAATAAGCAAAAAAGGGCTGTTTTTTTGTCCCCCCCAGCCCCCAGCAGCACTCTGCAAGCTCCCCAAGGCTATTCATGCCTTTTATTTGAAAAAAAAGAGGACCCGTTTTTGCGAAAAATGGGCCGTTTGGGGGAGGTTTGCAGAGTGCAAAAAGGGTTGGGGTTTTTTCCCCCTTTTGGACAGCTCTTTAACTGATAGATGAGAATTACGTGGATCAAATGCTGTGCCAGCAGGAACAAAGTTAGGTACTGCAGATTGTCAGCAATTTCCTTCTCCAGCACATGGATAAGTACACCTGGAAACATCTATCTATCTACCTACCTACTCTCTCTCTCACACACACTCCCTGCCTACTCCCTGTATTTCTCTCTCTCTCTTTCTCCCCTTCTCCCCCTCTATCTACCTACCTACCTACTCTCTCTCCCTACCTACCTACTCTAGTTCTCTCTCTCCCTCTATCTACATACCTACTCTTTTTTTTAATTTGCCTCTTCAAAACCTTGGTGCGTCTTATACTCCGATGCGTCTTATACTCCGAAAAATACAGTATATGTTTTGGGAGCTTTGTCCTATCCTGCTCATGATCTTTTAAGATCTTGGTGACTCAAGAGACTATCTCCCAGATCTTCACTGTGCACTGCAAAGTTTAGAACAGGGGTGACAAACTCAAGGTCCAAGAATCAGAATTGGCCCATGGGTGCTTAGATCTGGCCACTGTGGAAACAGCAAAGGACCGGCCCGTGGTTCCGGGTTCTGAGCCTCCTGGGCTCTGTTTTTCCTGGCAGGGGGTTGCAGGAGGCCATCGCAGTCAGAAACAGAGCTCGGGAACCTGTTTTCACTGGCAGAGCACTTGGGTTGCCAAAGGCGCCCCCAACATGAATGATGTCAAACTGGCCATGCCTCCCTGGCCACATCCCCTGACTCCCCCCCCAGGTCAAACACAACCCTGATGCAGCCCTCAATGAAATCGAGTTTGACACCCCCTTGTTTAGGAGGAGAGAAGGAAGTCTGCTTTTCTGATATAGATACCAGAGACTTAAGAGTTAAAAATATGTGGATTACACTCCAGTTCTCCTGTGCATGTGCTGTTACATCATTTGCCATTCCAACCTGGAAATGACCTCTAACCAAAATAACATTAATTCATTTGCTTCTATTATGAGCAGAGGCAATCTGTATTTTGAACTGGTTAATTATGAGTTTTGTCAACATGGTAGTCCAAATATACATTTCCATTTATCTCAATATGGTATATAGCAGGCCCCTTACATTTGTTCCTTTCTTGCTGAATTAGGTGGGTCTTCGTCACAAGTAGATAACAAAAACATTATAAAAAATACTTTCTTCAAACTGCAAAGCCATCTAATTCCACTACTGAGGTTGTCTATAAAAAAGAAAAGCCAAAATCAAAACTAAAAGAGCTTTTGCTCCCTTATTCATTATATCAACGAAATCTTTAGCAAAGTATTCTTTCAAGCATGGGTCTTCAAACTTTTTAAACAGGGGGCTGATTCATGGTCCCTTAGACTGTTGGGGGGCTGGACCAGCAGAGTGGGCATGGCTAGGTGGTCATGTGACTGGGTGGGCATGGCCAATTTATCAGTCCATTTTGCCTTTGTCCTTACTGTACTTGCCCCTTCCCTACTCACCCACAGCAGTGTGATCAGACATGCAGCTCAACCGGTGAAATAACTAACCAGAAGAGCAGCTGGAGTGGATGCTCGCTGGAAGATTAGACCAATGGTGAGGGGCAGGGTGAGGGGCGGGGCTGAATCCCACCACTCCGCAGTGTGGATACTTCACATTGGTGGGACGTATGCAGCCCGTGTGCTGTAGTTTGAGGATCACTGCTTTAAAGGCTGCTTCACGAAGGAAAACAACCTGACCATTTCCTTCACTAACAAGCTAAAGCAAACTCATTGCTTCACTTCACCTGCTCTGACAATCAGCTTCCTCTTTGCATGCGGACTTCAACACCCATTGCATGTATCTACACTGACAGCAGCTACACATCTAGGGACACAAGCACATATGCAAATTCCTGTAGAGGCACGTGGACAGTCTCTCCCAAACTTCATATGCAACATATATTTTTATTTGGATATCACTTCTGGATTATGTACTTGTGGTGAAAAAAATAATAAAACTTAGACTTTGTTTTTGCTGATTAGGTAGATTTATTGTTATACAGTAGAAATCGCTAGTTCTATACTACTATGTAAATGTACAAAATTGAGGTTGTAATGTTATCTTGTACTGTGCTAACAAGAGTCGGAAGGCAACATCTTTTTCTTTCTTCCCTTGTCCCTCATATTTTCTTTCCCCTTTTCTTCCCCCTCCCCTTAATTTCCTATTTTTCATTTTCTTTGTGTTTTATACATTGGTAAAAGAATAACAGTTATAGAGTCTACAACCTTCTCCTCTGACAGACATAGACCTGCATGTCAGGCATGAAATCCTCTTACTTTCACTACTGGTTCAGAACCGAGAGCGCATATGCAGAGCGTCCGTGATGACGGGAGTAGGCAGGTGGGCGGAGCCTCCCACTGCTGCCACTACTGGTTCACCTGAACTGGTCGAACTGGCAGGATATCACCTCTGCTGCATGTGCACTCACACAGAACATAGAGGCACAATGATTTTGAGCCACTTTCCTGTGAAAAAGTGATAACTTGTAAGACTTGTGGCAAAGGAAAAGAAACTGGCATCTGGGCTGCCTGCAGACTTCTCTCTGGAGGGATTGGTGAAGCTTCCCCTTTGCAGCTAGTAAAATGATATGTGTGCAGAGGTCTGGCAAGCATAGAGCATTGTCGCCCAGCCAGCTTGCCCTATATTTTTACATTGCCACACTGCTGGTGGGCACATGGGCTTTAGTTGTAAAGACATCCATTGCCTCTCAAGGCAACCACAGGGGATCTTTACTAAAACTGCATTTCCAGGAACTTTATCTTGGTTTTTCTCCAGGTTTTTCTTCAATGTTCTCCAAGTTCTCCAACATTTTTCTCCAGTGCTCCAACTTACAACCTGTAAAAAAAAAAGTGCTTTCAATCTATGAAATCATTCCAAGAATTTGGAATATATTATCAGAAAGGTAATTGGGAAATAATATTGCATTATAAGATCCTGGCCTCTTTCACATTATAAGATCCTGGCCTCTTTTAAATGAGAAAAAAAAGTTGATGGTGCATGGTTCAAATGAAACAAATTTCTCTCCACTGCCATAACTGTGCTGAGGAAGCTCATAATTTCTTTTTTTTATTTTTTTTATTTTTTTTATTTTTTTATTTTTTATTTTCAAAACATTACAACAAAAACTAAATACACCATACTATACAATACAATGTTTCACCCTGTGCTATACATAGGAAAGGAAGACTTGGTCCTTCGGACACATCTTCACAACTCCAAAATCCACGTTCTCTGGGTACAGGTGTTGAAGCATCCAAATTTCCAAACGCGTACTCCACAAATGGCTCCCAAGTTTTCCAAAAAGTGTCCCTTTTGTAAACACCCTTTCTAAATTTAATGTCACATGTCATTTTGTCATTTAAAGCTAATTTCCACATTTCACAGTACCACTCTTCTATTCTAAAATTCACCTCTAATTTCCAATATCTAGCTATTATAATTCTTCCCGTTATAATCATAATTCTAATCAATTCTTTCTCATAATTTGTTAGTTCTGATTCCTTAATTAACAACAATAATATAGTTTCTGGTCTCAATATTATTTTTTTCTTCATCATTTCAGATATCGTTTTTTCCAGTTGTCGCCAAAACTTTTTAACCTTTCCACATTTATACCACATATGTTCATAAGTTCCCAGTTCCATGTTACATCTCCAACATTTATTACTAATTTTTTTGTCCATCAACGATAACCTTAATGGAGTCAAATACCATTTCCAGACAACCTTAAAATTATGTTCTTGGATCCTTGTTGATAAAATCCTCATAATTCGACTCTTCCAATTTACATTCCAGTCCATATTTGATATTTTAACATTAAGTTCTTCCTCCCAATTCATCTTCATCGTCATTTGTGGTTTCCCATCAAAATTTATAATCTTATATATCTTACTAACGAGTCCCTTTAACCCAATTTCGTCTTTGATAATTTGAGATACTAGGTTTTCAAATTCAGTTTTGTTTCTACTTGTCTTGCAATTCCCCCTTACCTTCATATTCCATTTTTCTATCTGTATTTTTTCAAACCAGTTTAACCCCAGTTTTTCAATTATTCCATTTTTCCTCCTTTCATTTTCTAAAGCTTTTAACCAGTCTATTATAATTTCTATAGCTCATAATTTCAAAACTCAGTTCCAGACATCATGCTATGTGATATAACTTAATATTTAGCATATTTGTTTGGGCCATAGGTAAACTAATTTTGCAGAGTGGGAATATAAATGCAACACCAAAGAGCAACACCAAAATTAGAATAAGCTACCTAAGACTTATATCCACTCCCACTGTTGCTGGTGTAGGCTGTGTATTTGTTAATAATATTGATATTGGCAAGAGCAGAGAAGACGTCCTTGTGAAAAAAAAGAATGTGGCCGGGGTTTTGCACCTGGGAGGGGAAGATGTCGTCACAGTTAGATAACCTTATGCTTTCAAAACCCAGCCTTCTGAAAGCCAGCAAAGCACATCCTCCGGGCAATTTAAATGTTCCTGGAAAGTTCTCCCAATAACAATCACATCATCCAGATAAACCCAACATGTGGCCCGCTGAATATCTGCCAAAATCAAAGCCATTAGCTTTTCAAAAGTGCAGGGGGAATAGCAGAGACTGAAAGGCGTCATGCTGAACTGGTGGAATGAGATGAGGAATCTTTGGACAATGCTCGGGATGCCGTCCCGCTTTTCCAGAAGCCAACAAATATGTCGGAGGTAAAATAGCTGTTCGGCTGTAGAGGAGAGCTTCTTAGGTCTCTCAGCAGAGGCTGAGATTATTTCATATGTGCCAGGGCTGCAAGGAAATGGCTCCTGCGTTGAGGATCTGTATCTCCCCTGTTTTTTCACACCAGGGCATTGTTTAATGTTAACTACACTTGGAATACTGCATTCAGTTTTGGTCACCACGATGTAGAAAAGACGTGGAGTCTCTAGAAAGAGTGCAGAGAAGAGCAACAAAGATGATTAGGGGACTGGAGACTAAAACATGAGGAACGGTTGCAGGAACTGGGTATGTCTAGTTTAATAAAAAGAACGATTAGGGGAGACATGATAGCAGTGTTCCAATATCTCAGAGGTTGCCACAAAGACGAGGGAGTCAAACTATTCTCCAAGGCACCTGAGGGCAGAACAAGAAGCAATGGGTGGAAACTAATCAAGGAGAGAAGCAACTTAGAACTGAGGAGAAATTTCCTGACAGTTAGGACAATTAATCAGTGGAACAGCTTGCCTCCAGAAGTTGTGAATGCTCCAACACTGGAAGTCTTTAAGAAGATATTGGATAGCCATTTGTCTGAAATGGTATAGGGTTTCCTGCCTAGGCAGGGGTTTGGACTAGAGCAGTGTTTTTCAACCTTTTTTGTGCAAAGGCACACTTTTTTCATGAAAAAAATCACGAGGCACACCACCACCATTAGAAAATGTTTAAAAAATTTAACTCTGTGCCTATATTGACTATATATAAAGTAATTCTCTTGAATAGGAATCAAATAAACACAAAGAAATTATTTTATAATTACTTTATTATGAAATAATAAAGTATTTTATAATTGTTCATATTTCTGTTTACTTACTCAGTGCAAAACCTGGACCTGTTTGGCTGAACACAAAGCTGATATTCTGGCAGGAATTTTTCCCACGGCACACCAGACAATATCTCATGGCACACTAGTGTGCCACGGCACAGTGGTTGAAAAATGCTGGACTAGATGACCTCCAAGGTCCCTTCCAACTCTGCTATTGTATTGTATTGTATTGTACCCCACTGTGGAGAATGAATATTCCACCTCCTAAAATAAAACCTACACAAAAATAAGCCCGAGCCTGATTTTTTTTAGCATGCGCCTAATATAATCCCTACCCCAAAATAAACCCTAGTTAAGGTCATCAGCAGGGTGTATGGCCAGCACTGGAGGCAGCAAGAATGCGGTTGATGATAGCCTCCAGCAGAAGCTGCAACCCATGCAGCGCAGGAGAGTTGATTACCTGTCCACAGGAGGCAGAGGCACAGGAGGGCAGAGGCATGTGATCTAGATGCAATGTGTGGGATGCAGGAAAGCCATGAGTCGGTGGGCCAGAGCAGGCAGGCTGTCATGGGAGGCTTGTCTTCACACAGCAGCACCAGCAGCAGGCGGAGACAGAGGTGTGGGGGCCTACTGTCTCTTGGCTTGCCTGCTCTCTCGCGGCTGGGAACAAGTAGAAGAATTGGGCTGGAGGCAGAGGTGGCATTCAGCAGGTTCTGACCAGTTCTGGAGAACTGATAGCGGAAATGTTGAGTTGTTCGGAGAACTGGTAATTACCACCTCTGACTGGTTCCACTCCCATCTATTCTCTGCCTCCCGAGTCCCAGCTGATCGGGAGGAAATGGGGATTTTGCAGTATCCTTCCCCCTACCATGGCCACCAAGCTACGTCCACAGAATTGGTAGGAAAAAGTGTTGAATCCCAGCACTGATTGGAGGCCATGCAGGATCCAGCTGGATGGGGCTGCCGGAGTCCTGAGGTAAGCCAGGGCAGGGCCTATGGGGCAGCTCCACCTTCCCAATATATATAGCATTTGTGCTGATAAATAAATAAAGGGAGACTAGTATAGATCTATTTCAAGCTATTTAGCTCTCATCAGCTAGCCATATTTTTACTGGGATTTGAATCTGGGCCGTTTTACCTGTAAGGCAGTTGTTTTAGCCACTAAGCCACAAGCTCTACTCCCTTATCAGCTGAGCCAGGGAAATAAGTAAGTGTTTATGTCAAAGCACCTGGTATGCCCAAATATGGGAGGGAGCATACTGCTACCCACAAATGCAACACAAAAATGCTTTCCTGCCTGGAAGGCTCCTAGGGTGGAGCTGAAAGGCAAAATGGGTAGCAGTACGCTCCCTCCCATATTTGGGCATACCAGGTGCTTTGACAGAAATACACATACACACACACACACACAGATTTTTGTAGAGGGCTTTATAGATTATTAAAATAACTAATTAACATTAATGCTGGAGTCTGGTAAAAATGATTATCACAGCAAAACCCACTGCCTATTTTGCATCTCCATTCCACGCCTTCCCAAATGAGAATTTATCATGCATTTGAACTTTCAGTGAAGCTATTAATCTTATTCCACTTTCTCACATGTAGGAAAGTATTAGATGGAAAAGGCATTTCTTATTATCTTTGATGGGAATGTCTGGAGTACCCATGGTGGCCCTTAGATGATGCAACCCAAACTCAGGAAGGAGAGCAGCACAGCTGCCTGATCTTGCTTCCTTCTTTAAACATTACTTTTCAAAGGAATCTTTCAGCACAAACAGAAGCTGTCAATCATGTGAGTGACTCATGCATGACCAAACAAAACTTGCTCACTTTATCCCAGGGCTGGGTGCTTTTTTCTCCGTCTGCCTAAGCACCGCCTTAGCCTTCCTATGAGGCAAACAGATGGGCTGTAAGGAAGAAACCCATTGATTGCAGAGCAGGAGCAGAGGCAGGTTCCTACCTGTTTGGACCAGTTCGGCCAGTAGATAGTAAGTCTGCCTGCTACACCTGTGAACCGGTTCTCTCGGTTGCACTGTAGGCACCACCATTTTATTTTTTGTAGTGCGCATGTGTGCGCAGCACATCCCTAAGCAAACTAGCAGTAGCAGCAGCTGGAACCTACCCCTGAGAAGGAGACCTATTTTATGGTTGTGTATGTATGTATGTATGTATATATTGAATCTGGCTGGGACAGCTGTGATATTTGGAGCACTTGAGCTTGTGGATCCAGCTGAGGGGCTGTTGGATGTACCTGATTGTGCAAGGCAGATTGTGCTGCTGCCAGAGATACCTGAGCTGTTAAAGGCACAGAGTTTACATCAGGGGAATATACATTATGTACAGAGAGAAGAACAGGAGGCACTTGAGTTTCCCCTCAATCTTAATCTCTGGCTTGCTTGTTGGTTGGTTTATTTAATAAGACCAATGCCCCACACCTCCAATCTTTTTTAAACAAACCCAGATCAGATTTTATGCCTGGTCTGCCAGATTTGATGGTTGAAATATGGGGACCCTTTTCCTAATGTTAAATGCACCATGTTATAGTTCCTCATCCTGTATTATTGAAATTAATATCACAAGAGAGAGGTAGATATTAAATTGCATCAAGTTTCATTTTAGACACAAGGGAGGGATATTGTATTGTTGAGTAAGTTCCCCCCTTCTTTTTATTATACAAATGTGAGATGGAAGGGTAATGCAATTCCCATATTCTTAGGACAGGCCTACTTATGGTTCTCCACAAAACTAAGGAAATGCAGCCTTTCCATTTTGTGAGTCTGTTTGAGGAATGGGTTTTGTGCTGAAATGAATTCTTTACAACCTTATCTGTATATAACAGAACCCCATAAGTTCTTTCTTCCAGACTTGCGATATGTTTTCCCTGAAGTGAGATATAGACATGGAGAAGGACTGTGATGCTTACTTAGAGGTAAAAGATACTTTGCACATAATTAGGGCCAGAACTGGGAATCAGTACAGAACAATCTTTTTATGGAAATTGATCTGGAACTAAGGTGAAAGTAAAGGTTCCCCTTGCACATATGTAGTAGTCGTTCCCAACTCTAGGGGGCAGCGCTCATCTCTGTTTCAAAGCCAAAGAGCCAGCACTGTCCAAAGATGTCTCCGTGGTCATGTGGCTGGCATGACTAAACACCGAAGGTGCACGGAACACTGTTACCTTCCCACCAAAGGGTCGTTCCTATTTTTCTACTTTCTATTTTTACATGCTTTTGAACTGCTATGTTGGCAGAAGCTGGGACAAGTTATGGGAGCTCACCCCATTATGCAGCACTAGGGATTCGAACCACCAAACTGTTGACTTTTCTGATTGACAAGCTCAGTGGCTTAGCCACTGAGTAATATTCTATGGAAGGGCTGTCAAAGTCCCGGCCCGCAGGCCAGATGTGTCACGCGCTGGCCATGCCCATGCCCAGTTTAGTGAAGGGGAAAACAGTCCTGATACATCATGTGATGCCTCCATGATGACGTGAGTTTGACACCCCTGCTCTAGAGGTTTACTGTTGTTCGTATTTTCCTCTCACAATAACTCAAAGTTAATTTATACCGTATTGGGCATAATTGGGCTTTTACACACCCAATTACACAAAGCTGAGTCAAGTTGGGTGGCCTGTAAGGCATTGGGTTGAGATTATTCAACAACATATGAAAGTAGTGCACAGTTCCCTTGGACCTCAGCTACAGTACATTTCAACCTCATGCAAGTTATTAAAAAAGACACTGGGAGAGTCCTAACCTTTTTAAGGGGAGATCACAGTCATGAAAGGTTACATAATGGAAGACATAATCCAATAAAAATCATCTCTTGTCATCTTGCCTTTTTGTAGCAATAATTTGGATGCTTTCACTTTTTTTTTTTACAGTAGATTCCCCCAAACAATCAGACACACGCACACCAAAAGACCCAAACATAGATACACACCTGACAGTTCTCTGAAATTACTTACCTGATAAAAATCTCTCTTTGCCGCCAGTTTGTCAGGCTTTCAAGCTCTATGGAATGTTGGCAGGACTAAAAATGGATGAAATGTCATTTCTCCCAACAGGCTCCCTCTTTCCCTCCATCCCTTCCACATCGTTTCTAACATCTGCCAATGCAAGGAAGCTGGTTTCGGAGAAAATTAAGCACTACTCTTTGCCAGTCACTGACAGAGAGAGGAGCCATGATTAAACATGGGCAAGGAAATTTTTGACAGCAGCCTCAAAACTGGTTCCAATGCAGATTGCATGTGGTTGTTTCAGGTTTCAAGGCAAGAGTGGGACATTCTGTTCAGGACATCCGAGGTTTGATCTTCAGAGATGATGAGCTCTCGTTGTACCTTGAGAGAGTTTCACATCTTAAACGTATTTTCTTTTTTGAAGTTTTGTCTTTATCAACAAGGACACCCCCGTATCTTCGGATCCCCACTCAGTTTAGTATTCAGCTCTTCCATCTACTGTGGCCCTCAAATTTAACAAGATTTAAATTTAAGCTTTTCAATTCTTTCACAAGATTATTAAATTACGGTATTTTTTGGAGCATAGGATGCACCTTTTCCCCTCAAAAAAGAGGCTGAAAATCTGGGTGCATCTTATACAGCCAATACAGCATTTTTTGTCTCCCGAAAACCTACCACCTTCACCAAAATGACCCTCCAGAGCCTTTAAGAGGCTTCCAGAGTGCTCCGGGGGGCTGGGGAGGGCAGAAATGAGTGAAAGACGGGCCATTTTTTGCTCAATTTTGCCCCCACCAGCCCCCAGGAGCACTCTACAAGCCTCCAAAAAGGCTATTCATGCCCCTTTTTTTTGAAATTTTTTTTTGGGGGGGGGGTAGGTCTACAAAGTGCAAAACCTTTTTTTTTAATTTGTCTCTTCAAAACCTTGGTGTGTCTTATTCTCCAGTGAGTCTTGTACTATGAAAAATACAGTAATGAGTGTGTACTAAAATTACATTAAAACTAAATCCACTAAACTAAGCTTAAATTTATCTGGAGATGTTACACCGAGGAAAGCTAGTTCGATAGACCGAGTTTAACTCTGTATGCTTATTCTACTTTTTTCTTTAGTTAAAACTGCATTTCTACTTTTTTCTTTAGTTAAAACTGCTCTCAGTATTGTTCTTATGTTCTGCAAGATTATGACTGATTTGTGATATGTTTTTGCACATTATTATAGGAGAAAATGGTGAATGTCTAGCATGATGCCATGCACCATTAGAAGATTATTTATCAGGAAATTGGCATAAATGCATGACAGTAGCGTGTTGGTCATTACTCTTCATAGACATCAACTCCATTGCAATGAAGATTGTATGATAAACTCTTAATTATATTTTTACATCAAACAAGCCAAAGTACTATTCTGTTACTTGTTGGCCCTTTTTGTTAAATTTTTGGAAGATCTACTGTCTAGTATCCAGTAGTTCAATAGTGTCTGAAATTGATATTTTCTGCATTGGCTTTGAGTTAACCTATATAATAATAATAATAATAATAATAATAATAATAATAATAATAATAATAATAATAATAATAATAATAATAATAATAATAATAATAATAATAATAATAATAATAATAATAATAATAATAATAATAATAATAATAATAATAATAATAATAATAATACTAATAATAATAATAATAATTGCAATTGAAATTGCAATTTTTGTCCTAGCCTAGCCTAATCCTTTTCTCCTTTCACCTATGATCATTACTATAGCAGGGTTAATAGCACTATCACTATCACTTAGACACATATAGCACTTCATAGTGCTTTTACAGCCCTCTCTAAGTGGTTTACAGAGTCAGCATATTTTCCCAAACAATCTGGGTCCTCCTGCCCCATACATCCCTTCGCCCGATCCGCTCCCACAGAGAGGGTCTTCTTCGGGTGCCGTCGGCCGGGCAATGCCGGTTGGCGACACCCAGAGGAAGGGCCTTCTCTGTGGCGGGCCCGGCCCTCTGGAACAACCTACCCCCCGACCTTCGCACAATCTTGGGCCTCCGCCTCTTCCGCCAACGTCTTAAGACGTACTTATTCCAACAAGCCGGCCTAGGATAGCCCCCCGTTTCTGACTTTTTAAGGAAATTTGTAATTTGGTAGGGTTTTTAATATTGGGTTTTTAGCACGGGTTAATGAATTTAATTACATTTTAATTGATATTTATTGTATTTTGTGTTTTTAAGATGCCTGTGCGCCGCCCTGGGTCCTAACAAGGAGAAGGGCGGGGTATAAATTTAATAAAATAAAATAAATAAATAAATTTTACCAACCTCGGAAGGATACAAGGTTGAGTCAACCTTGAGCCTGGTGAGATTCAATCTGCCAAACTGCTGGCAGCAGATGATCAGCAGAAGTAACCTGCAATATTGCACTCTAATCACTGCACTACTGTGGCTTATTATGTTGCATGTCTGTTGTGACTTTGCATGGGAAGACACTGAAGCAGAGATGATATTCTGCCAGTTCACCCCGGTTCAGGCAAACCGATAGGGGTGGCAGCGGGAGGCTCCGCCCACCTGCCCAGATGTCATCACAGGGTTGCTCTGCGCATGTGCAGAAGGTTCTTCGCCTGTGCAGAAGTGCTGCATATGCTCCCAGTTATGAACCGGTAGTGAAGATAAGAGGAAACCATTACTACACTGAAGCTCTTCATGGTTATATTAAAATGTCATTCTCCCATCCTTGAGTCAGTATAAATCATGTTGGGATGGATTGCACTGTCCCAATAGCCGAGACCTATTCTCCCTCAGTAACCACACCATCAAGTGATAGCACCCATGATAGTGATATGCTTGCATGAAGCACCTCACAGAATTACCTGATATATTCAGATAGGATTAGGAAGCCCACATATGTGGATAGATATAAATAGTCTTTGATTTACAACCATAACTGGCCCAGACCAGGGCAGTTGCTAAGTGTGTCAACATAGAATCTGACTCAATTTTATGACTATCTTTATGATAGTTGTAAAGGGAATCACCATGGTTAAGTGAATCATGTTTTTGTTGAATGAATCCAGCATATCCAATGGGCTATCAAAAATTGTGGTCATGTGACTGTGGGATGCTGCCCTGGTCATAAATGTAAGTTGGATGCCAAGCACCTGAAATGCAGTGGCACAATAGGCTCCAAGCATCCTTTCTAAGGCTGATGCAATGTTAAATTGTCACTAAGCAGCATTGTTAAAAGAGGACTACGTGTATTGTCAGCTAGAAGGACCAAGCATACAATCTGGCATCAAACAAATTAATCTCAAACAGAGAAATAAATGTGCAGACAATCGGGCAGAGACTAATTCATCAGAATGAGCTTAAGAAGAAAGTCATAGTGAATTTGAAGTTCTTGGCTACTTAAATTTATTTTGTTTCTTTTTGGAACTTCAGAATTTCCAGTCTCTGCTACTCATAACTGAATGGAAGTATAGTGCATATAATACACAAGATAGCCAATGGTTTAGTTGACTGGATAATCATCAATCAAATGAGTGGAAGTGAGCAGCAGCTGTGGGAAGCTGTTGCAATATGTTTTGGGATTTTTGCCAATCTATGCACTGTGGAGTCCTTGATGGTCTCTGGGCTTGGTTGTTTGTGTGAACTCCACAATTCATCCCTTACCTACAGATATTCTCTTCCTTTGGAATCTAGCCACTGTCACACATTCTTTGCTTCTTCTTCCTATACAATCTGGATTGTTGTGGTGGTTGGAGATATAAGGCTTCATTTTGTTTCAATGCATTTCTAAGTGACTCAGCGTGAGGCTTTGCCAGAAAACGCCTGTGGCATGATGAGATGTTGCAAATAAACCCTTTCAAGTATGTGAGTTATTCACATTCTTCTTTCTTTTTAAAAAGCCAGGAGAGAATAGCCACAATCCATTCCAGCAGCCAAGAATTATGGCTCAGGCCTCTCACACCTAAAGTCTTTGCCTGCTTCCTTAATCTAGATTAATATTACATAATATTCCCCCTCCAAAGGCTATGATAAATGAGAAGTTTTTAAAATATTGTTCCTAATTTGTTTTATCTTTGGTGTAATGTGTCAGATGATCATGATCATATTTCAAATATCTGCTCTGAAAGGAAGACACTTAGGGTATTCTATAGGGGCAATAACACCAGGGAAGTTGGAAGGCCTTAATCCTTTCACCCTTCATTTTTCTCTCTGATTTGTCATTCTTTTTAGCACCATATTAAAACATCAGCATGGTATCAATGGGGCAGCTTCCAGAGAATGTTTAACAGTTAATTATGTTGTACTTGAACATACCAGAATTTGATATGGTTTGGTTCTACTACATTTTCAGAAATCTGAAACAGAAACGGAAGAAGAGGAAAATATAATATATCTGTATAAGCATTTCCCATCCTGTTGCCCTCCAGATGTGATATATCTTCAACTTCCCAACTTCCCAAGCTAGTCAGCCTTGGCCATGCCATCTAGCAATTCTAAAAGTTCCCCTCCCAATGCATCTCATAACTCAGATTTTAGGAGTCTATGAAACAATGCCTGACCCATAAAGTGAACTGTATGCAATAGACCAGGGGTGTCAAACTTGTGGCCCCCTAGTCAGATGTGTCACGTGACAACACCATGATGATGCGTGTTTGACACCCCTGCAGTAGATAGGCTGGGAAGGAAGGATCATGGCAATTATAGTATTTCTACTACTGGATATCCTGTTTTTATTCTGTATTAACTTGAAGAACAAATTTCCAATTCTTTGAATAGCATTTTCTATTACTGCACATATTTTGCAGTTGTAATTTCCCTTTTTAAAGTAAGCATCTTTTGTTTTAACAAAACATTATACTCTGGATCTATTGTCATACTGAAATCATTGTTGCTTTGTTTATATTTTAATACTTACACTGTAAACTGTTTGATTTTAATCCTATCCAATTTGGACTGTATGAGAAAACCCATAATCCCAAACTCAGAAAAAACAAAATTCCATTATTAATTAGGAAGCTGCTGTGGCCTAGAGGTAGAGCTCTTGCCTCACAAGCAGGAGGTTGTGAATTCGATCCTAGGTAGAGGCACATGTAGGGGCAGGGGGGTTGGAATAGATGACCTGCAAGGTCCCTTCCAACTCTGTTAATCTGTTAAAGATCATTTATAGATGTATATCTGAACATGCTTATAAACATTTCTGAGGATTTAAACATAGGTTATAAGATAAAATAAAATGCAAAATGCAAAAGTAAATAGGAAGACACAGTGGAAGGAAAGGGGGAGATGAGGAGGGACTGGGGAAAAGAAAATAAGAAACTTTGACTTCTGATTCCGTTTGTTGCAGTAAAGTAAAGCATTAACATCAAACACATAATATAAACTTGTCATTTCTATTAAAAACATATCAATCTAATTGGTAAAACCCAAAATAAATGTTTCATTTGTTTCCTCACTTCAAGTACAACATTCAGAAGCGGTTTCTATGTGGGAACAAAGGTACTTATATTGTTTACTTTAACCAAAATGGTCAATTTAGCCATTTCTGCCAACTCTATCAGCTTCTGTAGCCATTTGTCCTTAGCGGGAATCAAATTGTCCTCCCGTTTGTGTGCATACAATAGTCTTGTTGCTCTCAATATATATAAGATCAAAGTTCCAATTTTTTTCTCCAAGTCTTTTTCCATTAAAATGCTTATAAACATTTCAATAACAAGAATTTCACATACTGTATATAGGAAATGTATTCCGACCAAGGCCAGACTTTCACCTCCATCAAGTACTATACTGCTGAGACTTTGAGTACCACTCAGAAATATCTCAGTAGTATAATTAGAGGTGGTATTCAGCAGGTTCTGACCAGTTCTGGAGAACCGGTGGCAAAAATTTTGAGTAGTTCGAAGAACCTGTAAACACCACCTCTGGCTGGCCCCACCCCCATCTATTCTCTGCTTCCTGAGTCTCAGCTGATCAGAAGGGAATGGAGATTTTACAGTAACCTTCCCTTGCCATGCCCACCAAGCCAGGCCCACAGAACCGGTAGTTAACATTTTTTAATCCCACCACTGAGCATAATGCTTGATGGAAGTGAAAGTCTGGTTTTGGTGGAATTGATGAAGCACAGATACAGTATATGTGATACCTTGCTCAATAGTAGTAACTGTAAGAGGGATCTTTGAGTCCTAGTGGCAACCATTTAAATATGAGTCAGCAGTGTGCAGCAACTGCCAAAAAAGCCAACACAGTTCTAGGCTGCATAAACAGAGGGATAGAAACAAGATCACGTGAAGTGTTAATACCACTTTGTAATGCCTTGGTAAGGCCACACTTGGAATACTGCATTCGGTTTTGGTTGCCACGCTGTAAAAAAGATGTGGAAAGAGGGCAGAGAAGAGCAACAAGGAAGATTAGGGGACTGGAGGCTAAAACATATGAGGAATGGTTGCAGGAACTGGGTATGTCTAGTTTAATGAAAAGAAGGACCAGGAGAGACATGATAGCAGTGTTCCAATATCCCAGGGGCTGCCACAAAGAAGAGGGAGTCAAACTATTCTTCAAAGCACCTGAGGGCAGAACAAGAAGCAATGGGTGGAAACTAATCAAAGAGAGAAGCAACTTAGAACTGAGGAGAAATTTCCTGACAGAACAATTAATCAGTGGAACAGCTTGCCTCCAGAAGTTGTGAATGCCCCAACACTGCAAGTCTTTAAGAGGATGTTGGATAACCATTTATCTGAAACAGTATAGGGTTTCCTGCCTAGGCAGAGTGTTGGACTAGAAGACATACAAGGTCCCTTCCAACTCTGCTATTGTATTGTATTGAATTATATTTCCTATATACAGTATGTGGAATTGTTGCTGTTGAAGATAGATTTGATCTCTCTGCCTAGTGATTGAAAGGACTCTATTGCCAAATAAATGAAAACAAATTACAAACAGTATTAGAAGATGTAAAACAGAAGCTCAGCTTCATCTCATTCTTTCTCCAGATTTCCTTGCTGTAACACTGACATGAAAATAAGTTCTGTAGAAACCTTCCTTCCTTCCTTCCCAAGAAATTGGCACACAATGTTTTTAAATCATGTGGTCAATATCTCTGACTGACTGAGACCACGCACACTTATTTGGATATCCATGACATTTACTTTCACATAAATGTTGCCAAGGATCAAATTATTAAAGTAGATCACAATATTTGGAATGTAGATGTAGCCATCCAACCGGCGAAGGCCTGAGATAACTTTCCAGCCATTCCCAAAGCTTCTCCCCTCTTCCTATCTTATGGCGTCTATAGACTTATGGATTTTTACATGGCTCATTAAGAATATGTTAGTTTTTGGAAACCTATTGTGATGACTGGGGGGAATGTTGACTTTTCAGCAGGAGAATCAAATTGAAAATAAGGGTGCACTGCAGTTTTACAAGTCTCTTGGAAATTTCAGCTAAAAAGATCAAGGGAAGCTGAAATTGCTCCCCCCCCCTTTATGGAAAAGGCTAAAACCATTTCAGTTTTCTCTCTTTAGAAGGAAAAAAAATAAACTAAAGATGGACACAGGATAAAGATAACTGGAGATATCAGCAGCATGAGAAGCTAGGGAACAATAAAATGATTGGTGCATGCTAGTCTAAAATTCTTTGTCATTTGATAGGTGTATTGCTTTATGGACCCATACTTGCCACATAAGTGTAGTGTAAACTCATGTTCCTAGCAGCTTGTTTGCAAATACAGAAAGCACCGGTGCCAGACCAAGCATGTATGGCTTTTCCATCCAATTATTTTTTCTTCTAATGGGATAATGATTGGGTAGGAAAAACAAATGCAGGGCTAGCCCCATAGAACCCCTAACTTAAGTATTTGCTTGGAATAGCAGTGGTTTTATAGGCATCCTTAAAGCACCATCAGGGATCTGCTCAAGTTTCTTGTATATTTCAAGGCATGCCAGGGTATTCTTTAGTCAGGCATTGTTGTGCATTTTCCAAGAATGATGCTCCAACCTCCCCTTTGACATTTAAAGGGACCTTGAGTTGAACTTCTCAAATTGCATTGCACAACTGTTTGGAGCAATGGGATGCCAATAGCCAGCCCTGGACAGATCAGTTCCCACTCAGTTGGTAATGGAATTCACAGTCTAGTATTGTAGCCCTGTTTGGATCAAATCATGGAAGTATGTATGTACATTTCCAGTGTATTTTTTTTTAAAGAAAGAGGAAAAGAATGGATAACTGTAGCCACCTATGACTCTGTATTCAGATTTCTGAAATGCAAATTTTGGTTTACAGAGGCAACAGATTCTTGGCAAATAATTTGATGAAAAAAATATAAGAGGTCTATTCTACCTCGTAACCCAGTTTATTGTTCTGGAAAGCTAATTTCTGGGTTGTATGAACCTTTGGATGAGGATGTCCAACCTTGGTAACTTTAAGATTTGTGGACAACAACTTCCAGAATTCTCCAGCCAGTATACATGGCCGAGGAATTCTGGGAGTTGAAGTCCACCAGTTTTAAAGTTGCCAAGATTGGACAGCCCTGCTTTAAATATAATCCAAAGTTCCTTATGTCACCAAGTTATCTTCTTTCTAGAGACTTTCACCATCCAAATAGAAATAATGTGTAAATGTCCTTTTTCTCACTGGAACTAAGACTATATAACACAGCTTTCCTAATGTCATCCCAGTGGTGGGATTCAGTCAGTTTGCACCTATTCGGGAGAACCGGTTGTTAACTTTCTAAGCACGTTGGAGAACTGGTTGTTGGAAGAAATCTCACTTTGGTTTTTTTACACTTTAAAGGTCTAATCCTGTAAGGAAGGCAGAAAGGAAATATTCTGGTGTTGTTTCTAGCCTAATCTTTATTGCTCTGCTTACAGAAACTGCCTCTCCGGTTAACCCTTATTACATCGTAACAGCTAAGGTGAAGCGCCCATCGACCTGAGTGATGTTGAGTTGGCCACGCCCACCCAGTCACATGACCATTGAGCACTGCCTATCCAGCCGGTCATTAAGGCAGAGAACCGGTTGTTAAATTATTTGAATCCCACCACTGCCTCATTCAGATATGTGGTCATTTTGGTTACCAACATCTCAAACATTATGTTGCTCAGGCTTATACCTTTCTGATTTAACACATCTGGAAGGCACCAACCTGGGGAGGGCTTCTATAATATATTTCTTTCAAGCCTCTGTTTTGGGAACCAGGTGAACCATGACTCTTGAGCAGCCAGCTAGAAAGAACCAAGGGTGTGGAGAAAAAGAAAACGCAATGCTTGTTCAATAGAAAATAACTCAAAATAAAAGAAAAACAAGGAGGTGGAATGTAAAGAGAGTTGACTGAATAGGCTCAAAGTGACATCATGGATTCCTTTGTTCAAATGCTTTGTTCCCAATGGATACATTAATTACAAAGACTTTACTTCACTGGCGTTATGTCCTAATTAAAATTAGGTTGTGTATGTAATTGTTTCTGAGTGTCTTTGGCCTCATGGCTGGAATAAAGCTCCAAATGTTTGCAATACAATGGAAAGAAGTGAGGTGGTCAGATTTTGGCAGGCGAGAAAAGAGAAGAAGGGAAGGGAAAAAAAGGGACATGATTATAGCCTGCAGAGAGTTTGGAGCTCAGTATTGGGATATATAAAAATCCTCCAGCCAGTATGTTGTCACCATAGACAATTCATGGCATGTGACAACTGAGCCAAACTCCATATTTATTTGTTTCGAGAAAGGAGAATAGAGGGTTCTATTTTTTTTTATGCTTTTCTGATTTTGGCTCATCAGTTTTTATGTTCTCCTTCCCATTGCTGTCTATGACACCTGTCTCTGTAATAAATTAAGTGTCCAGCCGCCTTTAATGAACCCCAGGGGAAGGAGCTGGAAAGTTATGGCAGGATGACATGTCCTTTTGACAACAGATATGCCCAGGAAACACGCACTCATTAAAATCTGTTAGTTTTATGATAGTAGCTGATCCTTGACTCAGCCAGTGGGTTTAAAAATATTTGCATTTAATAAACACAGACACACTTAATGGGTGGGGAGAATGTTGATTAACTCTGACATCACAGGAGCAAGCTGCTAAAATATGTACTTGGATGAATTGGAGGGAAAAGATTACTTTAGATTTCTGTGAATTTTTTTCTGGATGCTACCTTAAGAGGAGTTTTGTTAGCTATTGTTGTAATGGAGTAAGCTCACCCAGACTTCAGCTGGACCAGGCAGAAAGAGATTCTGTTCAAAAATGAACAAGAAACTCAGATCAGGCAGGTGATTGGTTGTATGCTTTCCCAAATACTGCCAGTGGTGCCCTTTGCAACCAACCCCATGCTCTGGTTGTGCCATGCCATTTTACAAAACAAGAATCTTTTGGTAAATAAATACCGAGTGTAGGTTTTGACCATAGAACTTCCTTGTTTGCAGAACCCTGCAAACCTCAAACCACATTTCAAGTTTCTGTTTTTCAAAGGCGGAACTTCCCAGGAGCTTTGGGGCAGGAGGCACAAAGAAGCTGGGAAGAGAAGGGACAAAAGGAACATGTAGTTTGGCTCGGTCTCCATGGCTTTGCTTGGAAACAATTCCTGCAAATTTGCAAGTTTTTTGTTCTCAGAAAGCCACACTTTGCCCGTTTCTATTAATCCTGTAATTCTGAGAATTATATGTGTGGTTCTTTCCAATTTTGCCCTTCGTGACAAAATGGCTGAAAGCAAGAAGATATGTTTCTCTCTCCCTGTCCCACTTCTTTTGTAACCTTTCTCTCTTTTTACTGGATGGATTCTCAGTGTGGTTTAAACTTTACACTTGCTTCCCTGTTGTTCTGGAGTGTTTGCATGAACTCCATGAACCTCATCACGTGTGCTGGTGTTTATGTTGACACAGGCAGCTTTGCAAGCCTTCTGTTTGTCTTGCCACCACATCTATATGGTTTGGCAGGAGCCCACAGCTTGGTTTCGACTGCTTATAAATCAGCCTTCCCCCCACCCCACCCCCATTTCCCATGCATACACGTTAGCACCAAACTTTTTTTTTAATGTATCCAGCCTGGGTTTCCTTCTCTGCCATGGCTCATTTGGACCTGCAGTTGTAGTTTTGCTGGGAGTCTGCAGGTGGTTTGCTTAGTGAATTGCTCCCCCCCCCCCCGCCCCACCCAATAATCTCCCAGTTCTGCATCTTCCAACATGCTCCTCATTATTTCAGTTAGGGAATAATTCTTCATCTCTGCCATACCCTGTTTTTCTGGGGTCAGGTTACTGTGGTTTCATGCACAGTCCTTTGCTCTTTTTTAAGTACATTGGGACCTGGTGCATATATATATTTCCTCCCCATTGACTGTGTGTGGAATACTTGGGCATTATCTGAAAGCACCACAAGTCCTTTTTAAAGTCTCTAGCACTTGATTCTTTTGATTGAGCAACAGCAAAACCTAAGTCTTGCATAACAGTCTGTGCATGTGAGAAAAATAGCAAAGCTAGTATTCGTAGGTTTAGGTTTTTTAGGTTTTATTGGTTTTTTATAACGCCCTACTCCCGAAGGACTCAGGGTGGTGTACAGCCAGGGTAAAACAAATATATAAAAGTTAAAAAAGTTTTTAAAAGAGATATTAAACAATTTGGCCTAAAAATGAAAAAAACCCAACCAACCCTGATTAAAATTAATACAAATTTGTAATTTAAAAATCATTTTTATGCCAGGATGATAGATGGGATAGTAGGATGATAGATGGAACATTGCATTGTAAACTGTATTGTTTTTTGAACATAGGAATGTACCTCGATGCATATACAAAAGGGGCGGAGTTTGCAATATCATGCTTCATCTGCCATCATGCTAATTTGTGATCCCTCCAGAGAATGCTATTTGTGGCCCATAGAAGTCATTGGGTACTAGCTCTTGGCCAGGGCTGTCAAAATCGCGGACCATGGGCCACATGCGACATGCGCTGGCCACGCCCACCCCTGATTTAGCAAAGGGGAAAAAAGTTGTGATACGTCACATGACGATAATGTGACACCGCGAGTTTGACACCCCTGCTCTAGGCCTTTCGCATTTATACTTTATGCACACCTGAACTCGGGTGGGCTTCAACATTTTTAGCAAGGGGTTCTCTGCCCAGTTGCTGGGTGGGCGTGGCCATGATGGGCATGGCCTAGTCGGCCACCTGCAACATGGCAGGGGAGGTGCTTTGCCCTCCCTGGGCTCTGGAGGTTTTCCTCGAGCCTCTGGGAGAGCAAAAGCGGCCTCCCCAGGTTTTGGGAGCCCTCTGGAGGCTGGAAACGGGCCCATTTCCAGCCTTCTTGAACTTCCGGTAGGACCGTTTTTCACCCTCCCCGAGCTTCCGCAAATGCCCTGCACTTATCTGCATCCAAAACGGGCCATGTGGGAATTCCTGGGAGGGCAGGGGTGGGCGAGGCTAGCCAGGAGTAGGATTTGGGGGTTCTCTGATGTTCACAGAATCTTACCTAGCAGTTCTCCCAAACCCCTGTGAACCCCCACCAGCCCACCCCTGCCTGGACTGACTTATACATGGCAAAATGTTCTTTGGTTAACCCAGGGGTCTCCAACCTTTGCAACTTTAAGTCTGAAGGACTTCAGCTCCCAGAATTCTCCAGCCAGCGAAGCTGGGAGAAGTCTGGGAGCTGAAGTCCTTCAGACTTAAAGTTGCAAAGGTTGGAGACCCCTGGGTTAAACCTTTCAAATGACGAACAGCATCTCTGTGTCTCTGGAAGACCTTTCTGCTGGCATCAGAATGATGACAGCATCACAACACAAACCCCACCACTTTTTGACATCACATTGCACGTACAAAAGAGGTGGCCCCTTTTCTCAGGATGCATTCACGATTGTGTCTTCCTATCCCCCTCTTACAGTCACCACTGCCCAGTGCTTTCCCAGTGCTATAAACGCATTTTTGTGACTGCAGCAATTTATTGCTTGCATAACAATGGTTGCCATTAAACCTCACTCTCATTTCATCCTTTCTCTGTGATATAGTTTACTGAGAACAGACTAGACACCAGATCTGTTAAACTGAGCGCCTTTTGTCTAATGCGCAGTGAAATCTTACAGAACCTCTTCTCAGCTGAAGACATTTTGTCCATTTGTCAAGTAAATGATAAATTTATGTTAATTTGGTTCAACAGAACTTTCTTTCTCTTTAATACAATTAGAGGTTGCTTCAGAATTAAAACAGATGCCATTGATGAGCCATGTGCCATTTATTAGTCTTATCTATCTTCTTTCTGGCCTATTTTTATCCTGGCTGATATGACTCACTACATTTGGAATGCATTGTAGCAGGTTTGCTCTTTTTCTTAGGACAATTGGTTTTGCAAATTACCAAAATCTTTTGCATGTCCTCACCCCCACCTCTCCCCCCCAAAAAACATGGTCTTCTGGACCATGCAGATTACAGCCTTTCTTCCTTTTCCATTTTCTGCTGCATGTATCACAGCTTTGTTAACTTCTAGGCAATGAATTCGAAACGAAAATGAATAGCAAATGTTAGTTGATCAAATAAACTTGCAATATTCTTTATATGAGTTTTGTGAAGATTTAGACTCTCTCCTCTTCTCTTCCAGATGGTTATTGAATAGCTTTCAAGAATACCCATCTTAAAGCCTGGATATTTTATCATATAAATCTTAAAAGGCTTTCCCCCCCAAATTTAAAGATTTCAGATTTAAATCCTTTAAATGCACAATACAGAGTCACCACCAAGCAAATCATCTCAGCTCCTCTACCATTGCCTCTGGCTCTTTCCTTTTATGGGTTTCTTCTATCCAGCCCAAAGGCAATTCCTTGAGACTTCAAGGGCACTAAATGATCAGAGAGAAAATTCTGGTCCCTCCAGCTGCTCCATGAGTGAACATTCCCTGATTCCATCTTTGAAACTTGTCTGCTTTAATTTCTATGGCTTCCTTGAGCTACTTAGTAGACTCACAATTACTTAATTCCATAACAGCATTCATTGCACATGTACTACAGCTATTGTAGCCCATAATTCTATAGGTCAATGACATGTTCTCTCTCTGTGTGTGAATGTTCCTGAGAGTTGGAGGATCAGTGAAGCAGATTTTATAAAGATACAATCTTCCAATTACGAGTCAGGCCTGGTTATGGGACAGAAATGGCATTGGCCATGCTTGTTGATGATCTTTGGTGAGAGAATGATGGGAGTAGTGTACCCATCCTTGATCTTCTTGACCTCTTAGTGGTCTTCATTACCATTGACCATGGTATCCTTTGGAGCTGGCTATGAGAACTGTGGCTAGGTGGCATAGTATCAGGATGGTTCAGCTCCTTTCTCCAAGGCCAGTTCCAATTGGTGTTAATAGGAAGTAAGAGGTTCAGCTCAGCTACTATCTTGTGGCATGCTATAGGGCTCAGTATTCTTTCCACTCCTTTTTAACTTCTAGGTGAGGCCTCTGGGTGAGATCATCTGTCACCATAGATTGAGGTGTCAACAGTATGCTGATGATAGTCAGCTTTATATCTCCATCCCTGGTGATCCAAGCAATGCTGTGGCTGCCCTTTTGCAGTGCCTGGAGGTGTGTGTGTGTGTGTGTGTGTGTGTGTGGTGTTAGATAAGAACAGCAGGCTTCGATTGAACCCTGGCAAGACAAAATGGCTTTGGGTGCATGGGCCACCAAGATCTGGGACTTTGTCATCTTTAATTCTAGATGTAATTGCACTACCTCAGATGGATCCATTTAGCAACTTGGGGGTTCCTTGAACTTGTGACTCCTGCTTGAAGAGCAGGTGGCTGTAGTGACTAAAGTTGCACAAAGTTGCCTTTGTGCAACTTTGGGTTGTGTGCCAATTGTGGCCATTCCTTGATTGAGAGTTCCTGTATTCAGTCATTCAGGCCCAAGTCATCTCTCGATTGACCTACTGCATGGGGCTATCCTTGAAGAACATTCAGAAGGTTCAGCTGTTGCAAAGTGCAGCAGCATGGGCAGTTCTTGGGGTCTCAAGAATGACCCATGTTACACCACTGCTCCATGAGTTGCATTGGCTACCTTCCAGTCGGCTTCTGGGTGCATATCAAGGTGTCGGTCATCATTTTTAAACCCTTCATGCCATAGGTTCGCTTTACTTGAGAGATTGTCTAATCCCATTGGGATTGGCCTGACCCACCTGTGCTGGTAAAAGAGGCATGCTGTGGTGGCCCCCATCAGCCCAATTATTCCAGCTGGTGGAATCCAGAAGGGACTTCTTTACCTTTGCTCCTCTCCTGTCCTGTGGAACATCTTTCCCCTCTGTGTGAGATCAGCCCTGACCCACCTGATTTTCTGGAAGAGCCTAAAGACTTGCTTCTGCCAGTTAGCTTGGAGGCACTAATGGGGGAGTATCATAGTAGAAGCCGTTGATTAATTAACAACAGATTCCAGCTCTCCCCTATCCTGCTTTCCTCCCCCATCTTTTAACTGGGCCATGAATTTCTGGATTTTTATATTAATGTATTTATGGTTTTAGTTTTAGTTTTTAATGATTGCAAGCCTCCCAGAGTTTCCTTGAGGTAAGATGGACAGCCTATAAACTGTATAAATAAATAAATAATAGAAAGGAGATTTGTTCACAGAAAATCCATTACAGAAAAAAACAAAGCTTAGCACCTAACTGTCTACATCCTGCTAGAAAGAGAGTCACAGCATGTTATGCAAGGGTACCTGTGAAGAAAGCAAAGGTAAATGATTTCAAAGTAGCAATCTTGTAAAAAAGCAGGCAGAGTAACAGACAAATAGGGTTGCAGAATACGTAATTAATATTCTATGCACACCCTGATATTCCCTTATGGTCAGTAGGTCCAGGGATGCTGAGGAATCCATTCCATTGAATTCATAACTCCAAAAGAACGAAGATCACATAGAATAACCCTGTAAAAGTCTGATTATCCCTCATTATGATTTTCCATTCGTGTGAAGAGTGCATGGCAGTAACAAATTGTACAGAAGAATTTATGGAGATCTGAAGAAACTGCTAAGACGTGACAAACTTCCTCTCTGGAACCAAAATGATGAAAGATTGCAAAGCAAACATTGTAAGACAGGGATGTCCAAACTTGGGAACTTTAAGACTTGTGGACTTCAACTCCCAGAATTCCCCAGCCAGCTATGCTGGCTGGGGAATTCTGGGAGTTGAAGTCCACAAGTCTTAAAGTTCCCAAGTTTGAACATCCCTGTTGTAAGAGGAGAGTTTTCCATCTTAATGTCTGTTTTTACTATGTTCTTCATTAGGCAGTTGTATTCCACGCTGGTTCCATTCACTTGAAGTTCAAGATCTGAAAGCTTTAGGGGGAAAAGAAAGCTTTGTGTGTTTGTTTGACCTTGCTCCCTGGTGATCCTGAAATATTCCCAAGAGGGAGAATTACCCATCATCACAGGTTCCATATAGCTTTCTTCTGATTCCTAGAAACTCAGGCCCAAGTGTGTTTGTCTGCATGCATGTATAATTGATTACTCATGTTCACATTTTTAAACAGGAAAAAAAAATACTTTTCTCATTTTGTTGGAAAACCCCCCCAAAAAGTATTTCCTAAAGCCAGTAAAGCAAAATATCAACCCATCGGAAGTCAGAGTACAGTACCTATAACATGATTGCAATGAAGAAGTTGTACATGTTTTATAACAGAGGTGTCAAACTCAAGGCCCGGGGGCCAGATCTGACCTACGGGGTGCTTAGATCTGACCCATGGGGCCACCCTGGAAATAGCAAAGGTCTGCCAGTGAAAACGGAGCTTACAAGGGCCATGTGCAGCTCTCCCGAACTCCAGGACACAGTCACAGCCAAAAACGGAGCTTGGGAGCCCATTATCGCTGGCAGAGCTCTTGGGCCTCCACAGCCCCCCCCCAACATGAATGATGTTGAGCTGGCCATGCCCACCCTGGCCACGCCCATCCTGGCCCTTTGAGGTCAAACACAACCCTGATGTAGCCTTCAAGGAAATAAGAGTTTGACATCCCTGTTTTATAAGAATTGTTGGATTTTCAAGATGAGGAGAACTGAGAAGTTAACTTTTTTTTTTTTTTGCCATGGTAGAGAAGTTGTGCATGCAGAGACTGGAGAATGACTAAATATAAAATTCTCCTACAGTCAAATTCCTAGGAAGGGTGGGAGACATTTTGCTGCTGTTACCTGCCTTCTCATTTCCTTCAGCTATCCGACTTCATGATGTCTTGAAGCTGCTTGACTGTTCTCACAGAGAAGGATTTGGTGAACCACAAAAAAGCAAACTGGTAAAGGTCAAATAAATCATGAGAATGCAGGATAAAGTTTTGCTTACTTTTTTGGAGGCTATATTTGGAGGGAAATAGGATCTGCTTATGTGAATGCACATCTATTAAATGTCTGGGAACTTTTTGATGGCTCTCAAATAAAAACTTGGAGAGGAAAGAAATACCAGTGTTGGAATGAGCCAGCAAGTATACAGTTTAGCATATTAGGCAAAGGAATTTTGACAAGGCTTATGCAGGAAATTCCACCCCTTCTCTAGCCATCTACTGCATATCTTTAGGCCTATTTGGTATTATTCTTGATTGATTTCTGACATTCCTGGAGAAGTTTGTGCCTACCCATTTTATCATCACAGCAACTTTGGAAGACAGATCAGATCAGGAGATGGTTCTGCATCTATGGAAATCCAGCAAGCTCCATGGCTGATTGAGGATCTGAATTCAACATTATCCAGGCTTGCTGTACTATAGAATGAGACGCCTTATGTTGTGGAGAAAATGATTTTCTGATTCAGAAAATCTCAGGAGAATATAGGAGGGATGTCTCCTTCAGGAGAGATTGAGAGAATTTCCCCTTGGGGAAAGATAACTGGAAGGTTCTCTTCAAAAATTATATGAATCTGTTCCTTATCATCCCTAAATATATAATTTACAGTAGTTTGGGTTTAAATTAAAGGAAGGCTAAATCCAGTCAAATATTAGCAAAACCTTTCTTACAGTCAGAGCAATTTAATATTGGAACTGGTTACCTAAAGTAGTGATATGCTTCCTATTGCTAGATACGTTCAACCGAAGCTGGATGGTTATCTTTTGGGAGTAGTTTAATTTGGATTTATCCACTGAGCAGATTGATGGACGTAGTAGCCTGTGTTACCAACTCTGGGTTCAGAACCAGTGTTACAACTCTGGTCCCGTAACCAGTGTTAGGAAATAAATGCGGAATAGTGTAATACACCAGACAGTAAAGAGATACGTTGCTTTAACCACACACAAACTCTAAAACTCTGATAGTAAGAAAATAAATAGTCTTAACTTTGTAGCAACTAAAGTACTTCTTCCGACCAGTGATACTAACTTCTCAAAACAATAACAGTCCTTCACCAAAACACAGAGTTATCTTACAGTGATGCAAAACAAATACTTCTTCAGTCTTTCAATCTTCAGCTTCAGCTACTCAGCGGCAAACAGTAAGAACAGGAATCAAAGGGAATTGAAAAAGGGAATGGACTGTGTTTCTGAGATTCCTTATATGGTAGAGCTGAGAAGCACAGCCAATCAGAATTCAACATTGTTCTTAAAGCTACATATACTCTTTAAGAATACTGGCTTATATATATTGTCAACCTAACATAAGGATAAATATGGCATGAGCTGTGCAGGCTCATGGCATGGCATGAGCCTGCACAGCTCATGCCATGGTATTTACTGCTTTTACAATTCTTAATGAATGTATCTTGTCTTTTTATGTACACTGAGAGCATATGCACCAAAGACAAATTCCTTGTGTGTCCAATCACACTTGGACAATAAAGAATTCAATTCAATTCAATTCAATTCTATTCTATTCTATTCTATTCTATTCTACTGCTTTTACAAATATGGATATTAGATGGCATAAAGGAAGGGAAGTTGAAAAACAAAAGTTTGTTTTCCTCTTTCAATCATAAACAGTGTTACCCTAAATTTCTAGGTGCTGTAAAATGATGAAATGAAAAGGAACACTGTCACAGTCTTGAAATTATAACTTCATTAAGGGTTTTTTTGGGGGGGGGGATTTTAATATCATTTTAACACAATCTATTAGAAAATAAATTGCTTCTGCTCTTTCAGGGTGTAAGTATCCATTTCATCATGTAGTGATATCTCTCCAGCAAGTTTCTTTGGTTGAATAATCTTTAATTCAATTTGGGGGGAAAAAGGGATAATGGAATTATGGAGTTGGAAGGGTCATTGGAGGTCTTCTAGTCCAATCTCTCCACCCAGGACAGGAATCCTCCGACTTTCCCAAACAGCTGTCGAACCTTTGCTCAGTAATGAAGCACCCACGACTTTGAGAGAGAGTCTGTTCCACTGGTTAATAACTTTTAAGTTAGAAAATTCCTCCTTATTTTGAGTTTGGATTTTCTTTTGGAAAGCTTCCATTGATTTCTTCATGTCCTGCTCTTAGGAGATATGGTGAATCAATCCATCTTTTTTTCTCTGTGACAGCCTTTAAGTGTTAGAAGAATGCTATCGTGTCTTTCCTTAGCTTTCATTATGCCAAATGTCTCCACTTCCTTTAGCAGTTCTTTTAAGCTTTCAAGCCCTCTCTCTCTTCTTTGCACTCATCAGTTTTTCCAGTTCACAGACACCCTTCTTCTATGGCTGTGACCAGAACTAGACATAGTATTCCAGGTGTGGTCAGACCAGCAGAGCACAGAGAGGAACTATCAGTTCCCATGCTATTCCTCTGTTGACAGCTCACAATTTCATTAATTCTTTTGGCAGCTAGTTTATGCTTGATTTGTGGTCTACCAGAACACCCAGAACCTTCCCACTTGTAGTACTGCTGAGCCAGATACCACCTATCTGATACTCAAGTTTCTGGGTTGTTGCTGTTTTAAACAACTCTATATTTCTTACCATTGAACTGCTGGCAAGTGTGTTGAATAGGGCCCAATATTTGTCAATCAAATTCTTTTTGAGCCTTGAGCCTCTTTTCTGACATCACAGAAAACCATCCAAGTTCATAGTCTTCTTTTTGCTTGGTGTCTCAGTAATTGCCAGGCTCCACAAACCTATTGAATGTTCCCTTTTTTACCCCAGTGGTTCATTCTCATCTCACTCTAATCTACCTCTAGCCATTTCCCAAGTTAGCCATTTCTTTCTTGCTGCTCCCTATTTCACTACAGAGTTTCAGCATCCAGTTCCTGGAGCTTGAATCTTCTAGTATGCATTCCATTTAGAATTTTTGTCTTCCAACATTCTTCCAGCTGCCCTAGCAACATATAACCTGGGTTAAAGGGATTAGGAAAAGTACAAAAAAGAAGATGCTGAGACTCTAGAAAGGGTGAAGAGAAGAGCAGCCAAGATGATTATGGGGGTAGAGGTTAAAACGTGTGAAGAATGGTTGTAGGAATTGGGTATGCCTAATCTAATGAAGAGAAGGACCAGGGTGACCAGAAGTTGTCTAATATTTGAGAGGCTGCCACAGAGAAGAGGGGGACAATCTACTCTCCAAGGCACCTGTGGGTAGGACAAGAAGTAATGGATGGAAGCTTATTAAGGAGAGATCCAATTTAGAACTTAGGAGAAATTTCCTGACAATGAGAACAATTAACTTGTTGAATGGCTTGTCTCCAGAAGTTATGGGTGCTCCATCACAGGAGATTTTAAAGAAAAGATTGGACAGCCATTTGTTGAGAGTGGCATAGGGTGTCCTTCTAGAGCAGAGAGTTGCACTAGAAGACCTCCTTACAATTCTGTTGTTCTGTATTCTATTCTGTATATTGCCATTTCCTATTATACTATCTTTACAATTTACAGGGGCTTTTAAAAGCAATAGAGGAATAGTGGCAAGCATTCTGGAAAGCCGTCAGAAAATGTTAATGCTTTTGTTTATTTTTCTTTTTTCTAACCATCAACATTGCCTCGCATAGCTTACCATCATAGCCACTTCTCAGCATTCCCCCCCCCTTCTGAGCCACCAGACGAATGCACATAAATACATTGAGGGATTGAGAAGGGAGAAGATTTCCTGAGATTAAGACAATGCTTTATTTCTGTTATGGGAAAAAATGCATAAAATGCAGAGATGCTAGAATCCTCAAAGAAGAGATGAACAGTAGAAAGCCAGGGATTTGGATTGGGCAGAGGAATTTGTGGGCAAGTGGGAAGAACAATTTGAATCTATTTATAGCTTGAGACTTCTTCCCCAACCAATTAAGTGGCCACGAATTTGCTTATAGTGAAATGTCCTCAGTCATGTTGTGTGATTTCTTTAGAAGAAGAAACTATTGAATTCCACAACTGGTGAGTCTGAAAGGTAGATTTGCTCTGTGTTTGTGTGTGTATTTGTGTTTGTGTTGTGTGCTTTGAGAGAGAGGACTTTTGTTTGTGTGAGATTGGTGGCATCTCAGAGGGCATAGCAGGGATCACTTTGTGCATCTTGCACTCTTTTTCTGGTTACCTGGAAGCTGCACATGGATCAACTCATAGTGTTTCTTGCAGGCTTCTTGGCTTTCAGAAGTAGGAGAAGGGAAAACAATCACAGACTAATTTCAGATTGTTTTATGGAGTAAAAATGCTCTTGGTACACTGCCTTTAGAAATGCATACAGCTTTGTATATAACTTTAGTTGCATAACATAAAAAATAAATAGGGATTATGAATGATGGTAGGAGTATTAGTGTATAACAATTTTAAAGTTCCCCCAGGATTTCAAACTGTGCAGCATAGTTATTATACATTATATCTGAAATCTTTACTACCGTTCAGTTAGCTAGTCTAACTGATGCAGAAAGGCTGTGTTCCCTACAACTTTTCTGGTCCTAGAATGTCTTTCTGGATATATGCAGAAATTTACAAAAATAAGAATAGACAGTGCAGGCAAATTATCATCTGGGAAGGAGGAAGGATAACAAAATACAAAGTTGAAGCTTAGGTTGAGCAAGTAAGAGACAAGAAGGAGACAAATTAAGGAAACTTAGCTAGCCAACAGCTGACAATAAAGAACAGACAAACTCATTAACCTGAAGTAGTGTTGTATTCTGCTTGGGGCAAGTTGAATTACTGTAAAAAAATAGAAGTAAAAACAAACAAACTAACAAACAAAAGTAGAATCATCTGAAAAACCCAGCTGATAGCTGTATCTTCAGAAAAAAAGCTATTCATGTGGTTGTCGGTGTGAAGGAGGAAAAAGAGAGAGAGTTTATTTTGATCTGAGACGATAATAAATTCAACAAATATAACTCTAGTTTTAATGCTGCTAAAAATGTTGGTTGTTCCCCTATATTATTGGGTGTATAGTTAATCAATCTAGTAAGCAAATCAACAAATGTAGAACAATCTATTTTTTTTCCAAATGGACTATAGGTTCCAAATGGACAATGTTTCAACATTGAAAACTTCAATGTTTCAACATTGAAAACTTCATTACTGAGTTCTGTAAAACCATGCTTAGTGTAAAAATGCAACGTGAAAAGGTTTCTTTTCCTTTCTTCTATTCAGTTTCATCCAGGTGGAACTTTTAAAACATAAAAAGGACTTCTTCCTAGTGTTGCTGGTTGCACTCTGGAATTGTCCATTACAAAAGACAGCCATGGGAGCAATTGGATGACTTTTTGACAACACCAGACAAATTCGTGAAAAGTATGGCTTTCCACAGTGGTGGCTATTTTCTGTTTCTGATGTCTAAGCTGAAATCTTCAAATGTGTATTTCTAGGAAGTGTGAGGATGCTGTTGCCTGTTTGTGGGCTTCCTACAAACATTTGATGGGAAATAGACTGCCGGCCTAGGTAGCCTATAATTTGCACACTTCTTATGTTTTACACCTGTTCTATAAAACTATAGAAGTTTGAACAGGAGTCAGTGGTCCTTGCAATCTATCAGGGTGGGGAGTCTCACAGGTTCCTAATACTTTGCACTCCCAAATCTTGTGCATGAGTTTCCATGTGTCACTTGTTCATGATCCACCCAATTGAAAACGTATTAAATGCCTGAGGGCTGGAGGGACACAAAGGAAAACTACACACTAGTCAAGATTTCACCTAAATGTCTAATAAAATTTGAATGGAAAGATGCACATGTACACTAAAGAGAGAGGCTACAAATCACTATTGGCCCAGTGATGTTAAATAAATCAGTCCTGAAACTGGAAAGCACCATATGAGTTTGGAGATGGGTACAACTTACAGCTCGGTTGGTTTACTACAATCATCTTTATTATGCATGGATTTTACACAAATAGGGTCCCTGTGATGGGATATTTATTTAGTCAGCAAACCCAATTTGTTTGCCACTGTGAGCCTCAGAATTCCTGGAGGGGACTGCTGACAGCAAGTGCTGAATGTTGTTAACATGGCAGGAATTTAGATGCCAGGAAAAGGGGACGAATCCTGCCTCTCCTACATATATCCAGGACGGAATGAAAAAAGTGACTTCGGATAATTTGGAATGGTGCACAGGAAGCAGAATTAAGCTATCCTTGAAAACTGATAGTTTCCTTGTCAAGTAACAAATATTATCAACAAACAAGGTAGGTTGCAATGTGCAGATACCTTATGGTTTTCATCCGCTCTACAATCTGTTCTACAAACAGCTGAAACTGTTGGTCTACCAGGGCACAAGTTCATTGATGTCTGCAGCAAAGTATCATGACATTACAATTATAATACATTCATAGTGATGCATGTCATAATGTAAATGCCTTGATGATATTCTTGTTTCCTGACATTTGGCACAAGCCAAATGTAAGTCCCAACACTGGCAGATTGATGCCATCATATTCATTATTATTTTTTTCATTTGTCCCCATAGCCATGGTTCACTGAAGTTCTGCAAGTAGAACATCATGCTGTATTTTTCTCTCTATACATACTTTTGTGAGATGTTAATATTCCTGTTGAAATCTTACAAGACTGTTGTGTTGCCATCTGAAATCTCATGAGATGCTCGCCATTTTTCATGTGTGTTTATTTTATTTTCTCCTTTATATAATTGTGGAACCCCACAGTTGTAGGATCTCATTAACTGTGGAGGTTCCATTGACCATAATGCCTACTGGTGTTATTGTATATTAGTAGCCCATGGGTTAAATTGAGACCCACAAAAACCTTTGAATGACAATGCCATTCAAAGACATTTAGGAATGAATGTTATAGGAATATATATATATAAAGAACTGGAAATCAAAGGGAACTTTCCAACCAGTGTGGGATTTACATGCAAATTAGTAACAACAGGGAGAAAATCATGAGAACAACTGTCTTAAACTTTGGACCTTCTGCCCTCCAAGTCTGCCTTCCACTTGGGAGCTGCACAAAATCTGAAGCAGAACTTTCCTCCATATCACATGCCAAGGACTGGATAGGTCCATTAAAGATAAATGTTTCGGTTATTTTGACTGGCTCATACTAAATATCCATTACTGAAAAGCTTCATATCCCATTACAGATTCCCAGAATCATTTTGTCACCCTGCGTCACTGCAAGGTTTTTTTTTAAACATCAACTGTACTAATAGCTATAGTCTGTATTTTGGTACACCAGCTGCTAAATGTTAGCGCTGCTTGCCTTGCATTCTCATTGTCTTATAACCTTATTAACTAAGCAACCAGGTTGATGTGGCTGCAGGGAACCCAGCACTGGGAGACCTCTATAACATTCCACAGAGGGAAAACATCTCCAGAATCCCATTCTACTCTCTATGACTTCTCTCCCCAGGAGTGCCACCCCACCCGCAGGACCTGGCTGTATCCCCAGACCACAGCAGGGTTGGCAGCTGCTTGGCAGCTTGAGAGGTGAATCCAATCCGGCATGGCTTTGATAGCCTTCTGTCTACGTCTACATTATTTCCCAAACACATAGCAGAGTTCAGAATCTCAGGCTGTTGCAATGCAGTGAAAATGTTGTCCTGTCTGGGAAATGCTGACATTAAATGGAGACTAGAATTCAATCATTTCAATGTCCAGAAAATAATTCTTTTAAAGAAGATTCTTTCACCATGTTGGGCATAAGATACCCTTCTCTAACCTGTTATCTACCATATGTATTGGACTGGGGAAGCTGCAATTTTACACATGGGGAGCACGGGAATTGGAGAAGCTGATACACATCTCATAAAGTGAGGTGGGCAACATTTTTGGCTAAGAGCGTCACGTAACAATCCAAAGAGCTAAGGTCTACAATGCTGTGGAACACTAGTAGTCTGTGAAACAAAGCTTGAGAACTATTGATCGACAGCGTGAACATTTATGTTTCATGTGTGGAGCATCGCAAGTCCATTCGTGACCTTGTGTCAGAGGGGGACCCGGACCTGGTGGGTATAACGGAAACCTGGTTGGGCCACGAAGGGGGTATGCCCCTCGTGGACATGTGCCCACCAGGTTACCGTGCCTTCCATCAGCCAAGGGCCCTAGGGAGGGGTGGGGGGGTGGCGATTATCGTAAAGGAAGGTCTTGAACCGAAGGAGACCACAGTCCCTCAGACAACCGGGTGTGAATCTCTCTGCGTGAGATGGGGCCTAGGGAGGCAGTTGGGCGTGTTAGTTGTATACCTGGCTCCTCGCTATGCAACAACAGCCCTGCCCGAGCTCCTAGAGGTGATAGCCGAGGCGGCAGTTGAGACCCCCAGACTAGAAGTCATGGGGGACTTTAACTTGCCGTCGGCAGGCGAAACCTCTGGAGCAGCTCGGGAGTTCATGGCCCCCATGACGGCCATGGACCTGACCCAGGTAGTTTTAGGCCCCACTCACGAGGGAGGAAACACACTGGATTTCATCTTTGTCTCGGGACAGTGGAGTTGTGATCTGGGAATAGGGGACCTAGCCATCACTCCCTTGTCATGGACAGATCACGCTCTCCTTCGGCTGGACTTTCCAATCGCTACACCTCACCGCGGGGAGGCGGAACCGGATATTCCTATATGGTTCCGCCCCAGGCTTCTAATGGACCCGGAAAGGTTCCAGAGGGAGCTTGGGCCAATTCCTGTGACCCTGCCCCGCGACTCGACTGAGGACCTAGTGGCCGCATGGTTAAGTGCGACCGCGGGGGCCTTGGACCGAGTCGCGCCCTTGCAGCCTCTCTTGCGGCGGCGAATCACCCAGGCTCCTTGGTTTACCGAGGAGCTTCAGGGGATGAAACGCCACAAGAGATGCCTAGAGAGCAGATGGAGATCCTCTCGCTCCGAAGCCGACCGAACACTAGTGAGAACCCATATTAGGGCTTACTTAGTGGCGATAAGGGTGGCCAAACGTGAGTATTGTGCCACCCTTATTGCATCCGCAGATAACCGCCCTGCCGCCCTGTTTGGGGTGACCCGCTCCCTCCTTCATCAGAGGCCGCGGGAAGCCCCTCTGCAAGGGCGAGCAGAGGAATTTGGGATTTATCTGCAGGAGAAAATCACTCGGATTCGGAATGAGCTACCCTCCATCGACAGTGGTCCTGTGGGACTGTCCGAGACTAGTCTTGAGGTTCCTTCTTGGGAGGAGTTTGACTTTGTTACCACCGAGGATATGGACAGGTTGTCAAGGAAACTTAGGGCGACCACATGTTTATTGGACCCGTGTCCCTCCTGGCTTGTACTGGCATCCTGGGAGACGACACGAGGCTGGCTCCAGGGCATTGTCAACGCATCTTTGAGTGAGGGGTCCTTGCCTGCCGTCTTGAAAGAGGCGGTAGTGAGGCCCCTCCTCAAGAAGCCGTCCCTGGACCCAGCTTTATTAGAGAACTATCGTCCGGTCTCCAACCTTCACTTTTTGGTGAAGGTTGTCGAGAGTGTGGTAGCCCAACAGTTTCCGCGACACCTGGAGGAAGTTGATTATCTAGACCCGCGCCAGTCCGGCTTCCGACCCGGTCACAGCACCGAGACGGCATTGGTCGCGTTGGTTGATGATCTCTGGAGGGCGCGGGATAGAGGTTATTCCTCTATCCTAGTCCTATTAGACCTCTCGGCGGCTTTTGATACCATCGACCATGGTATCTTATTGCACCGACTGGGGGGGTTGGGGTTGGGAGGCACCGTTTTGCGGTGGTTCTCATCCTACCTCTCTGGTCGGTCGCAATATGTGTTGACGGGAGGGCAGAGGTCGACCTCGAGGCCTCTCTTATGTGGGGTTCCTCAGGGGTCGGTCCTCTCGCCCCTCCTTTTCAACACATATATGAAGCCGCTGGGTGAGATCATCCGTGGTTTTGGGGTGGAGTACCATCTGTACGCTGATGACACCCAGCTGTACATATCCACCCCAAACCACCCCAACGATGCCGCCGAAGTGCTGTCCCGGTGTTTGGAGGCCGTACGGATCTGGATGGGTGGTAACAAACTCAAGCTCAACCCTGCCAAGACTGAGTGGCTGTGGTTTCCGGCACCCCGGTTCAGCCAGATTACACCAACTCTGGCCATTGGGGGCGAAACACTGGCCCCCGTGGAGAGGGCGCGCAATTTGGGTGTCCTCCTGGATTCCCGGCTGTCCATGGAGGACCATGTGGCGGCCGTGGCCAGGGGGGCGTTTCATCAGGTACGCCTGATGCGCCAATTGCGCCCCTTACTGGACCGGGCTGCCCTTCGCACAGTCACTCAAGCTCTCGTGACGTCCCGACTCGACTACTGTAATGCTCTCTACATGGGGCTTCCCTTGAGGTGCACTCGAAAGCTACAGCTAGTCCAAAACGCAGCCGCGCGGGTGATTATGGGAGCCACTAGATGCTCCCACATAACACCGATCCTGCGCGAGCTGCATTGGCTTCCTGTGGTTTTTCGAGTGCGCTTCAAGGTTTTGACAACTATCTTTAAAGCGCTCCATGGCTCGGGGCCTAGTTATATGCGAGACCGCCTCCTGCCCCATACATCCCTTAGACCGATACGCTCCCACAGAGAGGGCCTTCTCAGGGTGCCGTCGGCCGGACAATGCCGACTGGCGACACCCAGGGGAAGAGCCTTCTCTGTGGCGGGCCCAGCCCTTTGGAATGACCTACCCCCTGAATTACGTACCATCACCGACCTACGTACCAAGCCGGCCTAGCCTAACCTCCCATGGGGACTTTTAGGTAGTTTTAAATTGGGTTTTTAAAATTTGGTTTTAGCGCAGGATAGGTTATTTAATAGTTTTTTAAATTATATTTATTGTATTTTGTATGTTTTTAAATTTTCCTGTGCGCCGCCCTGGGTCCTTCTTGGAGAAGGGCGGGATATAAATTTAAATAAATAAATAAATAAATAAATAAATGTTCCACACAAGTGTGAAATATGAAGCAAGGGCACGTCCAGTGTGTATAGCTATGATGCAAACAAATCACTTAGCTATGTGTCCAATGCATCATTTAGCCATGTGTTAATGAAGTGGCTTCAGATAACCCACTCTTCTCTAGGCTTTAGCCTGCTCCAGAGAAACACACACACACACACACGCATGCGCGCGCGCACACACACACACACACTATAGAGCTAGTCAAACAATGGGGACAAGTGAGCTGAGTACCTTACATGTCCTACCTAAGATGCTTGTGAAAAGATTAATACAATTTTAAACAATAGGAAACCTTCAAACCAAAAAAGTTATAATCTGAGTGGAGAATCATGCTATTCGTGAAGCTGTTTGCCTCTGTCATTAGAGAAACAAATTTGGAAAGAGCAGAAAGTCTGCAAGGACTTTACATGTTTGCCTTGGCACGTGTGATATCTCTTAACTTTAGGTATTCCTTCCTTCCTTCCTTCCTTCCTTCCTTCCTTCCTTCCTTCCTTCCTTCCTTCCTTCCTTCCTTCCTCACCCAGTCATAAATGCAAGGATTGGTTGTAAGTCACTTTTTTCAGTGTCACCGTAACTTCAAATGTTTGCTAAATGAATAAATTGAGAACTACCTCAACTTATTCCTTAACTACGGTATTTTTAAAAAAATATATTTTTATGTTTATTTTTAAACATTTTATATGTTTAAAGGGAAAGTCGCATTAAAACTTTTTGTCTTTAGGACAGACAATAATATTAAAAAATTCTCATATTCCATCTACGGTATAACATGTTATTTAGATACAAGCTTTTTTTTTTTACAATATAATTTTATTGTAAATTAGTAACAGAAAAAAGAACATAAATAAGACATTGACAAGACAAAGCAAAACTAAACAGATACAACTGGGAGTAACCCACCCCCTATATGTACACCGTATATACACAATTATCAAGTAACATCGTATACCATCTTACTACACTCCTAGATATTCCAGCTATTTCTGTTTATCTATATCTTACATTTATCAATTCCCCATAGCTACCACTGCTCCATACATTCATTTTATTTACTATCTATATATCTGCATTGTATATCCTTCCCTATCTCTCATCCCGTAATCTCTTTACCTCCATCCAGTCATACCATCTTTCCCAACTTTGAAAAAATATTGCTTCTGGTCTGTCTTTGAGAATATATGTTAGTCTGTAACATAACATAACTACAGTATGTTAAGTTGCAGATGTTACACTTTCTGCTCTAGAAAGCCTTCAGCGATATCTATGAGGCAGCTTTTGGATAAGATGGTCCTGCATACAACTTCTTTGGTTAGCCAGTGTGTGTTGTACCAAAGAACACAAGCGTAGACCTTCCACTTGGTATAATCCACAAATACAGCTTTTTATTTTTAAACTGAACCTCATATCAAGCAACTTATATGATAGTTATTTGAAGTACTCCAAATTATATTTTTAAAACTATGTCTTCCAAAGCCTTATGCAGACAAGAATATGGTAAGTTGCAAAATGAAATAGCCGTAGTAGCAAGTTTGCAGAGTCTGCTGTATAATTGCTTTGATTGCATGTAAATCAATTACAAATTCAGCTGATGGTCATTCAGATGAAATCCCCCCCCCCCTCTCACTGATTGCCAAATTCATTTTGAACACTGGAAAATGGGATATTCAGAATATTTTGGTATATGAATGTTTTATAATTGGGTTTGAATATCATATCTGTTGCTTTAGCTTATGTACCACTACCAACTCAGGTGATATTTGACTATAATGTTTGAAGGTCCTGAAATAGCATATCAATTTCCCCAAAAGCTATGTGTACATGATTTGTGTACATGAACCAAATCTTCATATACATTTTAAACAGGGAAGTGGACAGCTCCTGGCAGGAAAGACCTAATATAATTTTATTTATTTATTTATTTATTTATTAAATTTTTATAGCGCCCTTCTCCCTTCCGGGACTCAGGGCGGTGCACAGGCAGCCTTATTTATGATTCAGTGGATCCTAATCATGGAGATATAGTGCATAAAACACATGTAAAATGTCCCAAGTGCTCCGAGAAGCAGAAGATTTGAAATGCCTCTGCTGGTGAATCATTACTTTTTTAAATAGACAACTTTAAGCTAAAAGCCCAAATATGTTCACCTGGCATCAAGGAAATTTCTACGTTAACTCTGGGCAAAAAAAATAATAATAATCAATTTCATGGCCTCAAACTATTCTTAAAACAAGTTTCTCAAAAAAAAAGATTGATAGTATTTTTCTGATAGGGTTGGGATAAAGCTCCTTAAAGTGTACTATCAGGACTCTTTTTAACAGAATAATAGAGTTGGAAGGGACCTTGGAGGACATATTGTCCAGTCCCCCTGCTCAAGCAGGAGACCCTATACCAGTGATGACTAACCTTTTTTGGCTCATGTGCCAAAGTGGGCACAAAAGTGGGGGGGTAGCACAGGGGGGCATCATGCGCAGGCATGCCACACCCATGCTACGTTCATGAGCCCAGGGCACATGCACGCATCCCCTCGCGTAAATGCACGTGCGACCAGCACCCCCCCACACACACTTTTGGTGCATGTTTTTTGCCCTTCCCAGGCTCCAAAGGCTTCCTAGGAGCCCGGGGAGGGTGAAAACAGCCCTCCCCCCTCCCCAAGGCCCTCTGGAGGCTTCAGGAGCTTCCCTGAAGCCTCTGGAGCACGAAAAACCAGCCCTATGGTCAAACCAGAAGTTCAGGAACAGACTTCACACTGGGGTCAAGGAAGCCTCTGGAGGGCGAAAAACAGCCTAGAAATAAGGCCAAAGTCAGCTGGCCAGCATGCACATGTGCTCTGGAGCTGACAGGGCAACGCTTCTCATGCCATAGGTTCGCCATCCTGGCCCTATACTGTTCCAGATAAGTGGATATTCGATCTTTTTTTTTTTTTCAAAACAAAACCACCTCTAATAATGAAGAACCCACAGCTTCTGAAGGCAAGCCATTCCACTGGTTAATTGTTCTCACTATTAGAAAAATTCTCCTTGATCAGTTTTCATCCATTGTTTCTTGTGTTGTCTTCTGGTGCTTTGGAAAATAGGCTAACCCCTCCTCTTTGTAGGAGCCCTTAAAATATTGGAACATTAGTATCATGTCACCCCTAGTCCTTCTTTTCACTAGACTGGACAAACTCAATTCCTGCAATCGTTCTTCATGTGTTTTAGCCTCCAGCCCCCAATCATCTTTCTGTCTTTTTAGTCTTCTCAAGCTTACATGCCCACAGTGGCCAAGTACTACAATCCTTTGCTGGCATTTTCATCTAGTTTCATATTTCCAGCCAATGGCATCTGGTCTATCACATTATCCCAGTGGATATACTAGCCCAGGGGTCTGCAAAGATGGCTCTTTGAAGACTGGTGGACTTCAACTCCCAGAATTCCTCAGCCAGCTTTGCTGGCTGGGGAATTCTGGGAGTTGAAGTCAACCAGTCTTCAAAGAACCAATGTTGCAGACCCCTGTACTAGCTGAACAATAAGGAAGCAAAAGAGCCAAGTCTGCTGTTTCATTTAATGTGCTCACAGGGTGAGAGAGATAAGAAGAAGAGTGATGGGTGATCAGAAAGCAGTGAAAATAAATACTGCCCACTTTACTGGGAGAAAGATACAACCCCAACAATGTTTTATTGGGAACTTAAACTTGGAGAATATGCCGCAATAGCAAAGCTAACATTCAGAGAAGTTTAACCAGTTTTAAGCAAGAATGGTCCCCATTCATACAATATATCATGTAGCATCGGCATGTATTATCACAGGGTGGCTTCTAAAGGGACCCAAATGTCTACTAAATCAGCAGATGTATAAAAAAATGGAAATTAGAATGCTGACATCCTAAATTATCTATATAAATAAAAATGTAACAAGAGTTTGTTCAAAACCGCTAATCTCCGAAAGTACTGCACCGATCGCTTCCAAATTTTCACACAACGTGTGAAATATATATTGTGTAGAAGTCAAACCTGTGCCAGGTACACACAATGGAAATGTAGACAAATTGTAAAAAAGGTAGGTAGATGGATACAGAGAGAGCAGTGGGCCACAGGTATTATGTCATCCTTTATGACATAAAATACTCTGTCCAAAAGATAGGTAGGTAGGCAGCTATAGGGATAGAGAGAGGGAGGGTGAAATGCAGTAGGTGGGTAGGTAGGTAGGTTGATAGAGGGATAGAGAGGGAGAAATATAGTAGGTAGGTACGGTGGTTGTGTGTACGTGTTTGTGTGTGCAGGTGTAGAACTACACACAGATTGGTTGGCCATTTAACCAGACTGGGCCACAGCACCGCGTGGCCGGGAATGGCTAATATTCAATATTGATAGACTACTTCTTCAATGCTTTATGTTCAATAGTCTGTTATCTAAACAATACAGTGTCAATCTTCAATTAATACCCTTTAAATTTCATAATATTAAACAATATAATACATTAAGGTTTATAAAAACATAATAAAAAGGGGGAATCAAGTTTTCACGTTTTTTATTTGGCATTTAGAGTGGAAAGTTTCTTACTGTATGTATTTCCCTAGTAAGCTTGGAATGCAACAGAGAGCATAGCATCAACTTTATATGTTTGGCTGAGAATTGTTTAGACTGGATTATTATGGGGTTCTTTTTTTTATTTATAAGCAAGTAAGTACTCCCTCCTCCATTCCCACCTGTTACACGCAAGGGATGATAGAAACCATCAAATCTGTTGTTATTTTTTAATCTACAGTATCGAAATCCTAAATCCTATTCCCAACCTTGAAACATATAATTAACAGCGTTGGACCATGAAAAGGAAATCTATAGAGACCAAATTGGACATATCCTTCACCTTCCTTTTTTTTTTTTTGAAAAGTATTTTATTAGTTTTCAAAATTTTTACAAGGGAAAAGGTATAGGGTAAAAGTAACATTTTGGTAGCTTCCCTGCCGTTGGTGTTGGCCCTCCCAAAACTTCATAAATTTACAATGTTAAAAATAATGGATAAACATATAGAAAGATTACATTGTATAGTCTATATATTCAATCATATTTGTTTTGCCATTTTATCTTGTATCAACAATTACAATAGTATTTCAGATAAAATCATTTTTGCGATCTAAGTCTCCATAATTCCTGAGAGGAGGTCAAGAAGCAATGGGTGGAAGCTCATCAGAGGGAAATTCAACCTGGAAATAAGGAGGAATTTCCTGACAGCAAGAACAATTGATCAGTGGAACAGCCTGCCTCCTGGAATTGTTTGTGCTTCATTGCTGGAGGTTTTCAAGAAAAGATTGGGATGGTATCAGAATTCCTGTCTTGGGCAGTGGGTTGGTCTAGAAGACCCTCAAAGTCCATTTCAGCCCAATTCTACAGTTTTCTAAAATATTTGTAAACCAAACTTCTTGTAAAAAAAATCCAGGCACCTTTCCAAGCAGAAGTTTCTACAAAACCTAGTGGCAATAAATGGATTAGTGGAGCAGGTTAACATAGATAATAAACAGGAAAGATAACTGAAGCATGATGACCACATTGTGCACGAGAAAGCTCTTCAGTATCATGGCTTCTATTACCTTTAGTTGTGAATGGTTTGCACATCACAAGTTGAATGGAAATGGCAACCCCTGGTTATCAGGATGTAGTGTGGTTTGGATGTTTTCTTTTTTCAGGAATTCCAATTGATTGTTCAGAAAGCAACCAACTCAATAAATAAGAAGGCGTCTAATAATAGGACTTCTGGTCAGGTGTGATGTTCCAAAAAAGGAGGGAACACATTCCCAGGAGCGGGTGTGGGGTTAGACAAGAGAGAGCACAGCCTAGAACTGGATCATGGAAAGAGTAAGAGATTCAGGCTAGCCATTCTCTAGAATTTTCCAGGCTATGTCTCTAAGGTGAGAATAATAAGGATTTAGTCAGGCAAAATTTTGTCTGTTGGATCTAAGCAAATAAAGAATTGAAATTTAGCTGTATTTTTCTATGTCATTCTTGGGCTGGTCCTGACATCAGTCTTCATTGGAGAGATCTGCCTTCAGGCCCAGTAGTGTCTTATGTCAGGCTTGGAGTCTGAAGTATTTGTTTCTTGTTCTACTGCCATCAGATCTCTAGAGCTTTCCCCCCACCATTCTGTTGTAATGAATAAGGGCAGAAGAAAACAGACTGCTCCATGAGCTTGAGAGAGATTGATCACCATTTACATCACACGACTGATCAGTGCCAGGACAGACTGAAGAGAAATTAAGTAAGGATTTCTCAAGCCAAATTACTTTGTAAACCAAAGTAAAGAGCGGGAGAGATCAGGTAACCCTGTTCCAAGCACTGCCTTATTAGACAGGTACAAATAGGAAAGCAGGAAACAAAAACAGCTCACAGCAGAGCTTGTAAGAACAAACCTCGCTTCTTCCTACATCACAAACAATGTGCGTACTGGGGATATGGGCCAGGTGAGCCCATATCCCCAGTATTGCTCACTGAGCAAGGAGCTCATTGCTCCTTGCTCATTGAAAGTGACTTTCATGGTAAAAGCTGGGCATCTACATTTAAATACTACAGTACATCCAGACCATACACCTGGGTTCTCCAACCTGATAGTATTCAGCTCTGGGGCGCTTACGGCCTTCAAAATGCCCAACAATCATAGGAATTACAGGAATCCAGTGAAGCCCACAGCTATCATACTTGGGCTGCAAAACTTCCAACAGGCGTTGAATGGCAGCAAAGAAACATAAATAATAAACTCCTCTGTTACCTGATGGTCATCTTGATTTTTGCCACTCACTTGCAGTAACCCCAATATTGTCTGGTTGGAAGGGAATAGCTTGGAGAAGACTGTGGAAAATGATGCTCAGGCTGTTTCTCTGTCTGGCAATCAGCCTTAAGAATCTGAGAATTAGAAATGACTTGAGGTTCCGTACAGCTGAAACAATTGTTTCCAGGAATCTAGGCCAACCTTAGCCTTCTGTAACACATTATTTATATAAGGGGGTGGTGGGTAGAAAATGATGTGGAATTCCATCTGCAGCTTTGCTTAGACAACATGTCACTTTTTCCAGTAATAGGCTCAATGTTCATAAATTTGCACGGATACCTGAAGTGGGGAAATGGACTTGAATAGATGTCTCCAGGCGAAGGCTTCCTGGATCCCGGAGCAAACCTATGGAGACGAGTATGACACATTTGGATGCCTTTTTTTAGAAAATGGGTGCTCTGATTCAAGCACTTCACCAGACAAAACAAAAATTGAACTAGAAACAAGCCAAACCTTTGTATAACAGCTGCTGAACTTCTGCTTGGTAAGACACTGCTTTCCTTTGGCTCAAAAATCTTTCAACTCTACCGTCCCGTAACAGGTTAACTAGAAAGAATGGAGCTTGGACTCAAAATAAGACGAGAAAGGCCCAATTTAAAATATCTAGGATACCCGAGATTGTCAGTTTGGTTTTCCATTCATTTTACAGTTATCTCATCTGAAATGCATTCTGCCCTATTTTTCTGCATCAGTTTGCAATTTTAAGCTGTCACATACATTTTCTTGATATAGGATCATTATTTATAATCATTTTTTGCAGGCAGCTTTTAACTGTATGGATCTCCCCTCCTCGCTCCTTCTGACAATTTCGTTGCAAAATTCCAAGAAGGGCAAATATTGTCTTCCAATTTTGCATTCTTTTTGTTCATTAATTGTTTCCTTTTACCACACTTGGATTCCTTTGGGGGAATTCAGCTTTTAATTTAATAAGGGATTGCCATGAACTCCTTTCCCCACTGTAAAACTGTTGCCTATCACTGTAATTCCCTCCTTTTCTGCATGGATTATGAAAGGGGGTAGAGTGGACATCCTTGGAATTAAGGTAAGGTAAGGCACCTCCATCCAGAAGTATACACCATTGGGTTTTTGTACACCACACAGGCGATCAAGATCACCCAAGTCCCCACTCCCTCGGGTTGCATTTTAGCCCTGTTCCCCTTCGTTACAATAAATATAATTACAGTTCAGGGATTGGGGTTTTTCTGTGTGCAAAACTACATGCATGGAAAGCCACACACTGAGATAATTCCCATATTCATCAAGTCCGCAAGTCCAAGATGTATCACCATTCCTACTACCGATGAACACCCCTCCTCCCCAACTCCACCCTTCCTGATTATCCATTGAAAAGAGAGCTGTGTACTAGTTTGATCTGTAGATAGAACATATCCAGTGACTCATAACCATCCAAGGGAAGTTACCTCCGGATTCGGTACATCCCCAACAGCTGAACAAGCAGGGATACTATGAAGCCACTGTAATTGGCACATGGGAGAGCATTTTAAGATGCATTCACCAGATGAAGTGTTTTCCTTCTGGGAGGAGGTACGAAGAGAGCTGCTTGTTTTCTGGCAGGAGACACAGAAGAAACAGCCACTGAACAGGGCTCCTGCCCTCCACCCACCAAGAGAGATGTCAACACTGGTTATCTAAGCAGCACATTCTTTTCCACAACAGCAGAGAAAGCATTGGATTGTCTTCTTTAAAAAGCGACATGGAGGCCACAAAAGATGCATTGTTTCCAAATGAATTGATTGAGGGAGGAGCTGGGTGGTTTAGACGTAGGGGGCTGAATTTATGCCATCATTTTGTCTAATTACTCCTGATGTTTTCAGTGTTGTCATGTGGCTTACTACAAAGGCAACTGCCAGCTTGTGTCCCTGAAAGCAGACTAAACTGTTATGCTTACAAGGCCATGAGGTTTTGGCTTTGTTTTGTCCTTGTTCACCCGCCTGCCTGTCTTTGTGTCTTCCAAAGTACACACAACAAATGATTCCACAAGGTTCTCAAACTGCTCCAGACTGGCAATATGGCTTCTCTTCACACAGGCAATCTAGAAGCTTGGAAGTTTGAGGTAGGATGCTTAAATTGGACAGGCACATTTGCGGAAATGCAAAATCTATGCTGAAAGCAATCCTCACCTGAAATAGTGTCAGCCTGGCTCATAGATTTCCATATGCAAATTCTACTTTTAAATAGGTAACATGTTAGATCTCCGTGTTAATTGTGATTCCAGTAAAAGGTCCAGGAAATAATGTAAAAAAATAAAATCTTCCATGGGGCTCATGAAGCAGAGTATATTTAAGTCCCTCCTTGGCCTCAAATCTATACACTATTCACTCTAGAGAATGCATCTAATGTACAATGTTGTACCAGGACCTCACAACTGAGAGTTTGTAGGTTTCAGTGGAAGATCACTATGGTGGCGGAAATGAGTTGTGCTAATGAGAATTCTGCCAGATAGACTCCACTACTAAAAAATGCTTTTCAGAATTGATTTACTGGTGTAGAAAAATGGATGAAAGATCAAGGCCAGAAAATAGAGTGGAACAACCTAGAAGAAAAGCTTTAAGCCTTATACAGCTCCAGAACATGGGCATACCAATGCTGATAGCATAGTTTCCTAGTATCTTGCTCTTGATGCAGCACACTCTTTGATTATGTTTGGAGGAAGGAACATAGCTCCGACCATTGATGGAAAGTTTGCCCATATTGCCAAGACAGTGCAAAGGATGAGGTAAAATTCAGATTGTACACCTTTCCAATGAATTTTTGGAGGGAGGGCAACTAATAACACACAGGTGATGACATCAGTACAGAAATGGCATGACATATAATTGCATAAGATGGGATTACATCATCACATCATTTATATAAAACTGTCATGTTGCATGGATCATCATTTTGACATCACAGTTTATTACAGGTCCATGTGATTATTTTTGCCCCCAGTACATAACAGTAAATTCTATACAAGAAGGTAATTCAAATAATAGACCACCTGCCTATGTCCTTCGTGCTAGGAAAACTCGGAACTAGAGATAGGAATTGTGATGAAGGGAAAAAGGAAAAAAGAGCACCTTGCCCATACATCCAATCTTTGCAATAACTCATTGCTCACACCAGGGATACTAGAGAAATTTGATAAATTTGCCTTAAAGGCAACATCTACTCTAATTTCATTTCTGCACCCCCAAAAGAACTGAAACTTAATTAATGTTTAAAATTCACAGCTCCTAACATTTTGCAGTGTAGTTTATTAAAAAATATACTTTATGGAAAATCTTGTATAAAAGTGCATTTTTTCAAGAACATAATTTTACGTTAGAGGAAATCATTTTCAGAAACTATATACTAGATTAAATTGCAAAAGAACATGCAGAAACATGCACAACAATGTATATTTATTAGTGCAAACGTTTAATAAAAAGTGCATGTTAAGCGTAACTTGACACTTGAAAAAAATGAGGAAATGAATCACAGATTTTTGCACCCCCAGCTCATCCTCCCCCCACCCACTTAGAAACACCCAACACTAAATAACCGATCATGATGGAGGGCAAGGAGAGGGCAATCTTACTACAAAGGATGTGCAACTCAGTAGAAGTATGTTTTACTATTTTTGTGGGTTTTTAAAAGTAGCCAATAAAAATGGTAAATACCCTCTTGAATTGAGCTCAGTTCATGGTGACTAAGAGAAGACATCCCTGTTTTAATTCTTGGACATGATACAGAAGTGATGGGTCATTGTTACTTCCTGGGATGAGTTTTGACCTTCCAATCTCGTCTAACCCCTGGGATTACCTGCTGATCTTCTATCAAAGTACTCATCAGATCTCCTTAACATTTTAAGATCAGCCAAGGCTAGCTTGGTACTGCCCAAAGGGCTCCATCAGCATCAGGCTAGAAAGTGGGAGACCATGAGTTCTAGTCAGGGGTGGGCTTCAAAAATGTTAGCAAGGAAATGTAGTAAGATGATATATGATGTTACTTTGTAACTGTATACATATAGGGGGTGAGTCACTCCCAGACTGTATTTATGTAGTTATGTCTTGTTAACGTCCTTTTTCCATTTTCCTTTTCTTGTTCTTAGTTTATAATAAATATTATATTTTTTAAAAAAATGTTAGCAAGGAGTTCTCTGCCCGATTGGGTGGACATGGCCATGGTGGACGTGGCCTAGTTAGCCTCCTCTACCACAGGAGGGGGGGGGCTTTTTGCCCTTCCCAGGCTCTGGAGGCTTTCCTTGAGCCTCCAAGAGGGCAAAAATGGCCTCCTCAGGTTCCAGAGGCCCTTCAAAGGCCCTCCAGAGGCCAGAAATGGGCCCGTAGCTTCCAGTAGGCCCTTTTTTTTTGCCCTCCCAGAGCCACGACGTGCGCCCTGCACTTACCTGCATCCAAAACGGGCTGCATGGGGACTCCTGGGAGCGGTGGGGTGGGGTAAGGCAGGGCCAGCCAGGAGTGGAATTTGAGGGTTCTCCAAACTACACAACATCTTAGCTAGAGATTCTCTGGAACCCCTGCGAACCCCCAGCAGCCCAGCCCTGGTTCTTGTCACAGCTTAGTCATGAAAGACAGCAGGGTTGGGCACTCTTCCTTAGCCCAAAACACTTCACAGGGTTGTCACTGTGAGGAAAATAGGAGGAGGGAAGTGTGTTGTCCATCTTGAGGTGTTTGGGGTTTTTTGTTTTTTGTTTTTTTGGAAAAAGGCACAATAAATAAAAAGTAAAATAAAAAGACAAGTTTCCCCATCCCATTTTTAATTTAAAATTTCCCACAATAGAGCTGTGGTTGTGATTCATTATTGGTTAGCAGAGGAGATAATGCCTAGAGGGATTTGAATCATCCGTTCTGTGAGAACTGTGGAAATGTTTTTGAAGAGCTGGGGGCCTCTGCTGATTCTTGGTATTGCTGCTGTCTTCGGGGCATTCCAAGGAAAGAGCTGCCTACCTAGCTTGGATTCCGATTCAGTCACTTGACTTCTGAGCATTATTCCTGCTTCTCTTTCTATTTAGGCCTGGCTAGGAAAATTCCCAATGATCTTGTTGGTATTTACTATGTGTTAACTAGGTGTTAACTAGTATTTACTAGGTGTTAGCTATCATCTTTAAAGCGCTCCATGGCTCGGGACCTAGCTATCTGCAGGATCGGATCCTGCCTCACACATCCTCACGGCCGATTCGCTCCCACAGAGAGGGACTTCTCCGGGTGCCGTCCACTAGACTTTGTCAGCGGGCGACGCCCAGGGGAAGGGCTCTCTCTGTGGCGGGCCCGGCCCTCTGGAACGACCTTCCCCCCGATATTAGAACGACCACGGACCTCCGCTCCTTCCGCTTGAAATTGAAGACTCATTTTTTCCGCCTGGCCGGCCTAGGGTAGTCTCTCTCTCTATGGGTTTTTAAATGTATATTAATATTTAGTGGGGATTTTTAGTTAATGGGATTTTAGCACAGGAATTAATTTAATCTGTTTTAATTTTGCTATGTATTTTGTGTATTTATTGTTTTTATTCTCCCTGTGCACCGCCCCGAGTCCCTGTGGGGAGAGGGAGCGGTCAATAAATTTAGCTATTAGCTATTATTATTATTATTTCTTGCTTTGGTCCTCCTGTATCTGGCTTTATCTTCTTTGGAAAGCAGGTTTTGGTAGTTATCCTGACATAAAGGCAGGATCCAAGTGTATTTGCAATATGTGATTATTCTGTCTAGGCTGAATTTTAGTTCGATTTCTTAAAGCAGGGGCAGTCAACAGTCTGGCAGCCAAAGAGCATTCTTTGATGGGAAATGAAAGTGGGGGGGAGCTGCAAGGGAAGAAGAAGGATGGTGACATCACAATGACCTTCAAATGGGCAATTCAGAGGCGTTTTTTTCTTAATTCTTTAAGCAATTTTGCAGGTTTCCCCTCTCCCCTCTGCTTTATACTGTTTTATGTGCCCTAACTCTATAGGAGACACAACTTATTTATTTAAACTTTCCACCAGGAAAGGGAGAGAAATCATCCACCAATTTTCCATGATTTTATGCCATGTTTCAACAGTGCATACAATCACAAATACGCAAATTACATGTGAGCTTTGTGTTGTTCATCAGCATTACAAAATGATAAAAGATTGACTGTCAAAACCATAATTTGAAATCCATTTATCCAATAAATCCAATCCAGCTTTCAAGATATTCTTTAAATGTAGATACATAAATGATAGACAGAGGCAGAAACAGAGACAGATAGAATAGAGATAGGCAGATAGATAGTAGAGATAGATGATAGATTAGATAAATAGATAGATGATTGATGGATGGATGGATGGATGGATGGATGGATGGATGGATGGATGGATGGATGGATGGATAGACAGACAGACAGATAACTTAGATAGATAATTCTCTCTCTCTCTCTCTCTGTTAACTTTTAAAGCAGTTCGTAGAACCCGTTGTTGGAAGAAATCTCCTTTTGTTTTCCCCCCCACTTTCCAGGGCTAATCCTGTAAGGAAGGCAGGAAGGAAACATTTTGGTGTTGTTTCTACCCTTATCTTTATTGCCCTGTTTACAGAAACTGCCTCTCTGGTTAACCCTTGTTACATTGTAACAGCTAAAGCGAAGTGCCCTTCAACTTGAAGTATGTTGAGTTGGCCACATCCACATGGTCACATGACCACCAAGCCATGCCTACCCATATGGTCATTAGAGCAGAGAACTAGTTGTTAAATTATTTGAATCCCACCACTCTATGGAACACATTAAAGTTGTAAAACCTCTGTTTATGTTTATGCAGAGATATCCACAGAGGGATGAGGGCATTGAAAAAGCAAAAATGGCAACTGCATCTGTGCAATTCAAGCCCCTCCTTCTTTTTACACCTCTTCAATTGCACATGGATGAGCACTGTCTTGACTCCCTTGACAGATGCCCCCACATCGGTAGGTATGGTGTGCGTGCTATTTCTAGACGGTTAACTCTTGAAATCAAATGTTGTGTTTATGCAAACAAATGAATTTTTGATCTTTGAAAAACTGAACTGTTACCAGTTCAGTTTTGCTGTAACAGTTACAGCAAAGTCAGCAGAAGTAAAAAGTGGGATCAGTTAATAAAAGGAAACTAAATTTAGTTTAACTACGTGCTTGATCTATTAAACTAATGGAGAAGTCACAAGAGCCACAGCCCCATTAATTTTTATTGTTTCTGGAAACCTATTAGAGTTCCCTCCTGAATTTGTTTTAGACAGTTCACCTGGATTAATAGTCTGCCCAATCAAGATGTGGGCATGTATGCCATTTCTTTTAAACAAAGCCAACAGCAGGGGTATACATCTATATCTACATAATATCTACACTATTATGTAGACATAATAATATACAGACCCATCACATCCTGGACATAAATTTTCAACTTCAACAAAACGCTATAGGGCACTGCACCCTAGAACAACAAGACAGGAGGACAGTTTTTCCCCAAACACCATCACTCTGCTAAACAATTAATTCCCACAACACTGTCAAATTATTTACTAAGACTGTATTACTATTATTCTTCTCTTCCTTCCTATTACCTATCTCTTCCCACTTATGACTAGAACCAGGTTGCTTGTATCTTCACAATTTATTTTGGTTTATTTGTTTCCAGTATGATTTGATTGCTTATTAGTAACCTATGACTATCACTGTTATGATTATGATCTTATGATTCTTGATGAATGTATTCTACTTTATTTTTCCTTATGTACACCGAGTACATATGCACCAAAGACAAATTCCTTGTGTGTCCAATCACACTTGGACAATAAAGAATTCTATTCTATTCTATTCTATTCTATTCTATTCTATTCTATTCTATTCTATTCTGCATAAACAGAGGGACAGAATCAAGATCACGTGAAGTGTTAATACCACTTTATAATGCCTAGGTAAGGCAACACTTGGAATACTGCATTCAGTTTTGGTCACCACGATGTAGAAAAGATGTTGAGACTCTAGAAAGAGTGCAGAGAAGAGCAACAAAGATGATTAGGGGACTGGAGACTAAAACATATGAAGAACTGTTGCAGGAACTGGGTATGTCTAGTTTAATAAAAGGAAGGACTAGGGGAGACATGATAGCAGTGTTCCAATATCTCAGGGGTTGCCACAAAGAAGAGGGAGTCAAACTATTCTCCAAAGCACCTGAGGACAGAACAAGAAGCAATGGGTGGAAATTAATCAAGGAGAGAAGCAACTTAGAACTGAGGAAAAATTTCCTGACAGTTAGAACAATCAATCAGTGGAACAGCTTGCCTCCAGAAGTTGTGAATGCCCCAACTCCAAGGTCCCTTCCAACTCTGCTATTGTATTGTAGTATTATTGTATTATACCTAGGATATCAAAGGAACATCTGCAGAATAGCACTTAACAATAGCACTTAGACTTATATACCACTTCATTATGCTTCACAGCTCTCTCTAAGTGGTTTACAGAGCCAACCTATTGCCCCCAACAATCTGGGTCCTCATTTTACCAACCTCGGAAGGAAAGAAGGCTGAGTCAGCCTTGAGCTGGTAAGGACTGAACCCGTGGCGGTGAGCAATGAGTTAGCCTGCAATACTGCAAGAATGTGCAAAGCTGCTCAATCCATCTATACGACATAATATAACTACAGAGCAGATTGCATACTGAAAAACAGAAATGGGTGTGTGATTTATTTTCTAGGCAAGGTGGGTGTCATATAAATGCAATCAATAAATAAATACATAAACATGTGTTTATTTTAAAAGATAATGCCCTTTATATTGAAAATATTCCTGTTATAAAATGGCAATGGCATCTCACTCATTTGGGGAATTTCAGGGCAATGAAAAGCCGGTAAAAACAGAAACACACAAAGGCCCTGCAAGAATGAGAATAATGAGGTGAAGTGTGTGTCTTTGGTTATATATGTTTATATACACATTTATCACACATAGACATATGCATACAGACGCCGTTAGAAAAATAAAACAGCAGAAGCAACCATTTCAGGAAAGCCATAATATTTAGATGAACAGATTAAATCTTAATAGAGGCAACTGCTGGGACATATTGAAATATGGCAGCAAATTCAATAGTATTTCAGTACAGATAAAATGTAAAAGCAAGTGTCAGGAAATTCTCCTATCACCAGGTGCTTACAATAATTTCAGATGATGAGGAAGTTGGAGAAAGGCCTTGGATTATAGAAGCAAACAGAAACTGGGCAGAATTATACAGTACGCAGTTTTAAGTCAAGGAGTCTAATGTGGCTGTGAAAAATGCAATTTTAGGCTGCATCAAGAGATTTGAGTTTCCAAACCATGGGAAGTAATTGCTCATCTTTGGTCAAACCTCACTCGCCATGAATAGGTACCCAATTCTGGACACTGTACTTTAAAATGACTTTTGTCCGACTGAAATATTTTGGACAGTGAATGTCAGGGGCCTGGAAACTCTGTTTTATGAAGAGAGATTGTGGGTATGAGATATTTTTAGCCTTGAGGGAAAAAAATGACTGAGGAGGAATAGGATAACACCAAATACCTCAAGGAGAACTCAGAAGATAATAACCCGTTTACTCTCAGCCTACAATGCGGGAATTAGAATAATGAGGTTAAGTTATAGGAAACCACATGCTGGTTGAAAGCTAGGAGAAACATCCTACTAGCAGTATGAGAATCCAGCAGTGGAAACAATTATCTGGAAAAGTGAATAAATGCAAAGAAAAAAGAAAAAAAAAAGTGGATAGTCATCTGTCCCAGGCTTTAATCAGCATTTTTGCAATAAAACAGGTGTTGGAAGAGATGGCCTAGTAAATTATTTCAAACTATGATTCTACCAGTCCAGGGATTTACTTATTTATTATTCAAATTTATATAGTCACCCACCTTGCCTTTATATGGCTTATAAACAATTAAAACAAATATATATTTAAAAAACACCAATAAAAAGAGTAATTATACACAGACAGACAGACATAGATTAGATAGATAGATAGATAGATAGATAGATAGATAGATAGATAGATAGATAGATAGATAGATGCAGATGCAGATATGCTATAGCTGTAGATATGTATGTACATATATCTCATAAAATATAAAAATCATAAAATTCATAGCTGAGATAATCATATCTAAAAATACCTCTAACACAGCTATTGTGCTGACTACCTCATTCACTAATCCCTATACCCATTGGCAAAACATATTGTTAGGGTTCTTCAAAAGGCCAGTAGAAATATTTTCTTCCCCTTAATTACTTTTTTTTATATTACTTCTTATTCCTGATTTGATCAGAGCAAATAATGTGAAGTCCTTGGTGCACTCTGAACTTGGTTATTTGCTTGAAGATGTTTCTTTACCCAACTAGGTGATGGCACCTGGTCAGATAATAAACATCATTGATGGTGTTATCTAGTTGGGTAATGAAATGTCTGCAAACCAAGCTCAGAGCACACCAAGGATTCCACAATTCAATCCTGAACTACAAATATTAGCTTCGATTGCAAATAACTTATCCTGAGAGATGTCTGAATGTGTATCTCTACACAAAACATGTCTATATTGTTTTCCCAATTCCACAGTCACAGTTAGCCAGCTAGCGCTTTCAGCTAAAGCAGGACTAGAAATCACAGTCTCCTTTGTATCTAGCCTGATGCCTTAGCTACTACACCAAACTTTACTCTCATTCTATGAAATTCTATTATTTTATTAATTGCTTTATTAATTTCTGCATACATTATACCTTTCATCTTTTCAGCAAGTAGTAAAAGTATCCCATTGCTAGCTAATATTTCATTTGAAATGATAAAAACAAAGCTGTGCAACTCATTTTACATTACAATCTTTTAAGTCACAGTCATATTGCTAAGTATGTTGGAAGGGCGGAGTTGTTTGTTAATGCATTTTGGTCCAGTGCATGTGGCTGGGAGACCGAGAGTGAAGCACCAGTTGTGTTTTGGGTCTGAATTCTTCCATTTTTCTTCTCGTTTCTTCCATTTTTCCTAAAGATAAGCTCATTTTTGCTGCATGAAAAATCCTTGAAGGGAATCTGGAAGTTTCAGCTGGTGCAGAATGCAGATGTGCAGGCAGTTCTTGGAGGCCCTAAGATGGTCTCTGTTACACCGCTGTTCTGCACGTTGCACTAACTGACAGTTTTGCTTATCAAGATGTTGGTTATCACATATTGAAACCCCTTCATGGCATGGGTCCAGGTTATCTGAGGAAGTGGCTCATCCCAATGGGGTAACCTGCCGTGCTGGCAGAAGAGGCATGCTGCAGGTCCCAGCACTCAAGGAATTTTGGGATCCAGACGTAGAGCATTTTCTGTCTGGTTCCCTTCCCCAGAATATCAAACCCCCACCCCCCACCCCCGGTGAGATTTGGACCCACCCTTTTAGTAATAATTTAATAATAATAATAATTTAATTTTATATCCCGCTCTCTCTCCCCAAGGGGACTCGAGGCGGGGCACAGGCAATTAAAAATACAAATAAAACCACAGACAAATACAAAATACAAAAGTAAAAATAGATTAAATTGATCCTGCGCTAAAACCCATAAACTAAACTAAAAATTACCCCTAAAAACCCTTAACCTAAAAAGAGACTACCCAAGGCCGGCCAGACGAAAAAAGTGTGTCTTTAATTTTAAGCGGAAGGAGCGGAGGTCCGTGGTTGTCCTGATATCGGGGGGAAGGTCATTCCAGAGGGCTGGGCCCGCCACAGAGAAGGCCCTTCCCCTGGGCGTCGCCCGCTGACAAAGTCTAGTGGACGGCACCCGGAGAAGTCCCTCTCTGTGGGAGCGAATCGGCCGTGAGGATGTATGGGGCAGGATCCGATCCCGCAGGTAGCTAGGTCCCGAGCCATGGAGCGCTTTGAAGATGGTAATTAACACCTTGAAGCGCACCCGGAAGACGACAGGTAGCCAGTGCAGCTCGCGCAAGAGCGGTGTTACGTGGGCAAACCTAGAGGTGCCCATAATTGCTCGCGCGGCTGCGTTCTGGACCAACTGAAGCCTCCGGGTACACCTCAAGGGGAGCCCCATGTAGAGAGAGTTGCAATAATCCAGTCGGGATGTCACGAGAGCATGAGTGACTGTGCGAAGGGCGTCCCGATCCAATAGGGGGCGCAACTGGCGTACCAGGCGAACCTGGTAAAACGCCCTCCTGGCCACGGCTGTCACTTGATCTTCCATGGACAGCCGGGTATCCAGGAGGACACCCAAGTTGCGCGCCCCATCCACAGGGGCAAGATGTTCGCCCCCTATGGCCAGCGTTGGAGAGAGCTGGTTGAATCGGGCAGCCGGAAACCACAGCCACTCGGTCTTGGTCGAGTTGAGCCTAAGTCCGTTACTTCCCATCCAGATCCGCATGGCTTCCAGGCACTGGCACATCACCGCTACGGCATCGTTGGGGTGGTTTGGGGTAGATATGTACAGCTGGGTGTCATCAGCGTACAGGTGGTACTCTACCCCAAAACCACGGATGATCTCGCCCAGCGGCTTCATGTATGCGTTAAACAGGAGAGGCGAGAGGACCGACCCCTGAGGCACCCCGCATGTGAGGGGTCTCGGGGTCGACCTCTGCTCTCCTGCCCGCACAAATTGCGATCGGCCAGAGAGGTAGGAGGAGAACCACCGTAAAACGGTGCCTCCCACCCCCAACCCCCCCAGCCGATGCAATAGGATACCATGGTCGATGGTATCGAAAGCCGCCGAGAGGTCTAATAGGACCAGGATGGAGGAACATCCCCCATCTCTGGCCCTCCAGAGATCATCTACCAACGCGACCAATGCCGTCTCGGTGCTATGCCCGGGCCGAAAGCCGGACTGGTGCGGATCTAGATAGTCTTCCTCCAGGTGACGGGGAAACTGTTGTGCCACCACACTCTCAACAACCTTCGCCAAGAAGGGAAGGTTGGAGACTGGACGGTAGTTGTTCAAAAGAGCTGGGTCCAAAGAGGGCTTCTTGAGGAGGGGCCTCACCATGGCCTCTTTTAGGGAGGCAGGCAAGGAACCCTCACTCAAGGATGCGTTGACAACCTCTTGGAGCCAGCCTCGTGTCACCTCCCAGGATGCCAGTACAAGCCAGGAGGGGCACGGGTCCAATAAACATGTGGTGGCTCGCAGTCGCCCACGTAGCCTGTCCATATCCTCGGAAGTAACGGAGTCAAACTCCTCCCAAACAAGATCTCTCTCGTGGCATCCCACTGGGCCATGAATGGGGGTTAGCTCACTCTGTATCTGGGCGGTTTTCTCCTGCAGAAAAATCACAAATTCCTCTGCTCTACCCTGTAGCGGGGCTTCCCGTTCCCTCTGTTGAAGGAGGGCGCGGGTCACCCTAAACAGGGCGGCAGGGCGGTTTTCTGCGGATGCTATGAGAGTGGCACAATGATGACGTTTGGCCACCCTCAGCGCCACAATGTAAGTCCGTAAATGGGCTCTTACCTGTGTCCGGTCAGATTCAGAGCGGCTAGCCCTCCATCTTCTCTCTAGGCATCTCTTGCGGCGTTTCATCACCCGCAGCTCCTCAGTGAACCAAGGAGCCAGGGTGGTTCGCCGCCGCGAGAGAGGCCGCAAGGGCGCGACCCGATCTAAGGCTCCCACGGCCGCACTATTCCATGCGGCCGTGAGGTCCTCCATCGGGGCGCGGGTCAGGGATACAGGAAATGGCCCAAGCGCTGTCTGGAACCCATCCGGGTCCATCAAGCGCCTGGGGCGGTACCAGATTGGTGACTCTGGTTCCGCCTCCCCGCGGAGGGGAGCAGCGGTCGGAAAGTCGAGCCGGAGAAGTGAGTGGTCTGACCATGACAAGGGTGTGATGACTATATCCCCTGTACCCAGATCACTTTTCCATTGGCCCGAGACGAAGATGAGGTCCGGCGTATGTCCACCCTCGTGGGTGGGGCCCTGAATTACTTGGGTCAGGTCCATGGCCGTCATGGAAGCCATGAACTCCCAAGCTACCACGGATGATTCGCCCAACGATGGCAGGTTAAAGTCCCCCATGACTATAAGTCTGGGGGTCTCCACTGCCACCGTAGCGATCACCTCCAGGAGCTCGGGCAGGGCTGCTGCTACATAGCGGGGAGCCAGGTATACAACCAGCAAGCCCAACTGCCTCCCTAGGCCCCACTTCACGCAGAGGGACTCACAGCCGGAAGTCTGAGGCACAATGGTCTCTCTCGGCTCAAGGCCTTCCTTAATAATGACCGCTACCCCACCACCCCTGCCTAGGGCCCGCGGCTGATGAAATGCGCGGTAGCCTGGTGGGCACATTTCAACGAGGGGATGTCCTCCCTCGTGACCCAACCAGGTCTCCGCAATTCCTACCAGGTCCGGCTCCCCCTCTGACACAAGGTCACTAATGAGGGGGGCTTTGTTGACAACGGACCTGGCGTTGCAAAACATCAGCCGCAGACCCTGGCTCTGTATTCCCTGGCCACCTAGCCTGCGGGGGTTGTGGCACCTGACCGTTTGTAACCAACGGCTACGTGCCTCCAACCGGGAGGAAGGAACTTGTCTCCCCTCGGACCTGCCCCTCCCCACGACCCTCTGGATGGGGAAGCCCTCCACCGGAATGACTTGTGTTTCCCCCCTCTTAACGGAACCATCCGCCTCCCTCCGTCGTCTGCTGGCTCGGCCCGTTCCCTTCTGGCTAGTCTCAACCTGTCTAAACCCTCCCCCCTCCCTGGTACCCCCTAAAATAAACAGCAATTTTTAAACTAAAAAACCCCTACACCTGCGCTTTCGCCAGGCTTTTAGCCTTTGAAAAGATCTTGAAGACATGGCTTTGCCAACTAACCTGGACCACTAGTGGGGGTGTGGCATTTGGGAGGTGACTAATGGAGTAAATAACACCCCACCTCCTCCCTGTACACATTTTGCTCCCTCTCTCTTCATCTAGGTTTGCCTCTAGGTTTGCCCACGTAACACCGCTCTTACGCGAGCTGCATTGGCTGCCTGTCGTCTTTCGGGTGCGCTTCAAGGTGTTAGTTATCATCTTTAAAGCGCTCCATGGCACGGGACCTAGCTATCTCCGGGATCGGATTCTGCCCCATACATCCCTGTGGCTGATCCGCTCCCACAGAGAGGGACTTCTCCAGGTGCCGTCCACTAGGCTATGCCAGCGGGCGACGCCCAGGGGAAGGGCCTTCTCTGTGGCGGGCCCAGCCCTCTGGAATGACCTTCCCCCCGAAATTAGAACAACTACGGATCTCCGCTCCTTCCGCCAAAATTTGAAAACACACTTCTTCTGCTTGGCCGGCCTAGGTTAGTCTGCTGTTTTTAACTGGGTTTAGGGAATTGTAGTTTAATTTTAGTATTGTGGTTTTAGCGCAGTGATAACTTTATTTAATTCTTATTTTATCTATTTATGTATTTTGTATTGTATTTTTAATTTTCCCTGTGCACCGCTCCGAGTCCCTTCGGGGAGAGGACGCGGTTTATAAATAAAATTTATTATTATTTATTTATATTTATTATTTATTATCTGGGTAAGTTTCATTTTAACTGCATTTTAAATTTAAGATCCCTATTTTTTTTAAAAAAAGTTTTACAATGCATTTTAATTGTAAGTCTGCAGGCAGCCTAGAGCTGCCACTGGTGAGATGGGCAACACACAAGTTTAATAAATAAATGAATAAAAAATAAGTGTGGATCTGTTAAAATGTCAGGGAGGGAGGTGTCTGAAAGGAAGGGAGTTAGAGGAAGGGAGCAAATGACAAAAATAGCTGCAGCTTTTTTGTAACTGCATTGTGATATCTCACACAGCTATGAAAAGGTGAAGCCTGTGCTGCAACAGCACAATGCTGCTTTCACCGTTTTGTCAAAAGTGCTGGATTCTGCAGGTGCCTTTTGTCAGAAACAATCTCCAACTCAGAAACCTATGCAGATTTTCTATTTAAATGGCTGCTCTTGGACACTCTGAAGAGTTTAATTAAGGAATTAATTGAATTTACGTCTCATGTATTTAACCCTGGGCAGTGAATTAATATGAAACAACAATATAGTACAATTAAAAATGTAAAATAATTTAAAATAGTTTCAAGCACAGATAGAAATAAGACTGATTGATGACCAGCATACTACAGTTTAGACACCTCTTGGGTTTGCTATTTCTCTGGAATCCCACAAACTTCTTGAGAGAATCAGATTTTGAGACACCACCTGACTACAAGTAGAGTTAGGGTTTATTCTTAGTCAATCTACATTTGTGGTTCTTATGCAGTCTTTTTTTTTTAAACACTCAGTGCAAATAAAAGATAGCTCTGATTAAAAGAGCCCTGATAGTTGCCGTAATAAATTCATCTGCAACTTCTGTTTCACCAAAGTAAAACATTTGGTTAATTATGCAATTACTGAAGGTTCATTTTTCACCAAGATTATTACCGTATTTTTTGAAGCATAAGACGCACCTTTTTTCCTCTAAAAAGAGGCTGAAAATCTGGGTGCATCGAATACAGCATTTTTTGCCTCCCGAAACCCCACCCCCTTCACCAAAATGGCTATGCCTAGCCTTATGGAGGCTTCCAGAGAGCTCCTAGGGGCTGGGGAGGGCAGAAAGCCTAAATCGGGCCATTTTTGACACCCCCCAGCCCCCAGCAGCACTCTATAAGCCTCCATAGGGCTATGAATTCAATTTATTTGACACAAAAATGGCCCATTTTCGCGATAAATGGGCGGGTTTTGCTCATTTTCCACTCCACCCCCAAGAGCATTCTGCAAACCCCCCAAAGGGTAGTCATGCTTTTTATTTGAAGAAAAATGGCCCCGTTTTCGTGGAGAAAGGAGCAGTTTTGGGGAAGTTTGCAAGTGCAAAAACACTTTCGGAAAGCTCTTTTGGAAGGCTATTTAACTGTTTCTGTGCCAGCAGAAACAAAGTTTTAAGGTTTGTCAGCGATTTCCTTCTCCAGGAAATGGATAAATACACCTGGAAACATCAACCTACCTACCTACTCTCTCTCTCCCTACTGTATTTCTTTCTCTATTTCTTTCTCTCTATCCTTCTACCTACCTACCTACACACACTCTGTCTCTCCCCCTACCTACCTATTGTATTTCTCTCTCTCTCTCTTTATTTCTCTCTATCTTTCTACCTACCTACACGCACACTCTCTCTCTCCCTACCTACCTACTGTATTTCTCTCTCTCTCTCTCTCCTTCTACCTACCTACCCACACACACACACTCTCTCTCCCTATCTACCTACTGTATTTCTCTTATCTCTCTCTCTACTCTCTCTATCTCTATTCCTTTATCTACCTACCTACCTACCTACACACACACACTCTCTCTCTCTCTCCCCCTACATACCTATTGTATTTCTCTCTCTTTCTATTTCTCTCTATCCCTCTACCTACTTATCTACACACACTCTCTCTCCCTACCTACCTACTGTATTTCTCTCTCTCTATTTCTCTCTCTTTCTATCCCTTTATCTGCCTACCTACCTACTCTACCTACCTACCTACCTACCGTATTTCTCTTTCTTTCTCTCCCTCTCTCTCCCTCTATCTACCTACCTACTTTTTTTTTGTAATTTGCCTCTTCAAAATCTTGATGCTTATACTCCGATGTGTCTTATACTCTGAAAAATATGGTAATCACTGTGCAGGGCATATCTTATTTGTTTATCTGCATTTGTTTAGTAAATTTATATGCCACCCATCTCACTGTCTGAGGGGACTGAATTTCACAAACAAGTTCACAAACCAGAGGTATGCATGGCCGTTCATGTACCAGAACTGTGCTACCTCTCTCAACAGAGCAAATATGAGTAGTTCTAAGGAAAGATGCTGAGATACCATCTAGCTGGTGGGATTTGGCAAAGCCAGAGTTGCAATGATTCAAGAAAGGGCTCCACTCAGTGAAATTACATGTTTGCAAATCACAACTAACAAATAGGCAGTGACTAATGTAAATGCCATCTACTGTATTTCAAGCAGACTAAAAATCCTGGGCCAAACAATCAGGAGAATATAGGAAATACATTCATTCATCACAAATTCTGCAGATGGATCCAATCTATGCTTACGGTGCAGACAGTTGCATCCATGCTCTGGATGGATATTTAAGGAGGTGGAATGTAGGTTTCATTAAAAAAAAAAAAAACCCAGACATTTGAGCCAGTTTGTTGTGACAGTTTATCAGAAGGAAGCCAAACAATTCTTCCAAGGGGGTAATATTATTTAATTTCATGGAATGCAGTTGTTCACAGGGTGATGAAGGCCAGCATCTTTGTCGTGTTTAGAATGCCAGTGGCAAAAGATCTTAGGATGAATAGTGTCAGACAATGCAAGTGTTCATGCAGGACTTCGTTTATTAGCTGCATGGACATGGAAGGTGCTCCTTGCAGTCCAAATAGTAACACGTGGAATTGAAAAGACCCAGGGCTTTGAAAGCCATTTTTTCACTCCTCCCCCTCCTTAGTCCTGACTTAGTAGTATGTTTTGTGTAAGTCCAGTTTTGTAAAGATTTTCCCCTTGGCTAAGTGGGCTGGCATGCCCTTCATGCTACAGTAAACTAATATTGTTCTGCAATTGTTCTGACCTAGACTTCCCAAAAGCAGGAGGCCAACTCCTCATCTTTATAAAACCCCTTTTATTTAGTTTAAAGTGAATTCCTCTCCAGCAAAGTCCTGGCCAACAGTCTTTCAAGAGATTTCACAACTACAGACCTTTACCAGGCTTGGAGAGCTGTTAGGGCAATATCTTCCAAATGCCACTCTATAGCAGACAATACTTGGTAAGAAGTCAGAAACTGATCTTCACTCTAATGAATTGAACTAATTGTCTCCTGCAAACTCCCCTCCCTTTTTTATTTATTTTATTTTATTAAATTTATACCCCGCCCTTCTCCTAAAAAAGGACCCAGGGCGGCGCACAGACATCATTAAAATCATACAAAAATACAAAAATCCAAAATTGTTAAAAACTAATTAAATATTCCCTGTGCTAAAATTAATAAGACTCTAAAATTTAAAAATTATCCCTATGAAAGTCAGAAACGGGGGTTATGCTAGGCCGGCTTGTTGAAATAAATAGGTTTTAAGACGTTGGCGGAAAAGGCGGAGGTCCACGATGGTACGTAGATCGGGGGGAAGGTCGTTCCAGAGGGCAGGGCCCGCCACAGAGAAGGCTCTTCCCCTGGGCACCGCCAACCGGCATTGCCCGGCCGACGGTACTCTGAGAAGGCCCTCTCTGTGGGAGCGGATCGGTCGAAGGGATGTATGGGGCAGGAGGCGGTCACGAATATAGCTAGGCCCCGAGCCATGGAGCGCTTTGAAGATGGTCGTCAGCACCTTGAAGCGCACCCGAAAGGCCACAGGTAGCCAGTGCAGCTCACGCAGGAGAGGTGTTATGTGGGATTGCCTTGCGGCACCCATAATTACCTGTGTGGCCGCATTCTGGACCAACTGCAACCTTCGAGTGCACCTCAAGGGGAGCCCCATTTAACTTCTCTTTTATTCCATGTGGGAGGGGCCATACACCATCCACCTGTTGCTTTACTCCTGAGTTGACCCTTGTTCCTTAGCTGTTTCCTTCTCCTGGCAGCTCTGCACATGTGCACACTAGGAACAGGCTCCAGCTGTTCATCTGCCTCACTGATGTCCAACTCTGAAGGCAGCTGTTAACTGTCAGACAACTCTGGCCCCCTCTCTGCCTTTGATGCAGAGCACTTGCCAGAGTCTTTCCCAGACTCCAGGATTGGCCCATGTTCCTCCCCAACCTTCTTACTGTCCGAATGCTGCCAGATCTACTGGCAGGCCACAACAGCAATATTGTGCCAGCATTGAAACCTAATGGCAGCATGAGTAAAGATTGTAAGTGCATTCTAAACTAGACACCAAGCATTCATACTCAGTGTCTATAGCGAGTCAGTTGTTTTCTGTTCTTGCTAGGGAAAGTATTTGCAAAAGTCTGAGTGCCAACATTAGCTATTGGTATTTCTAAAGCAGATTTCAAAACAATTATCACCCAATATAAGGTCTTATGAGCTAAATATCTCCACTCTGGAACTTCTATGTTTCTTGGAACATTGCTGGGTCTCTATTTTTTAGAACACAGGTGTCACACAACATATTTTTATTATGTTGTGATTATAACATCAATAGAATCTGCAATTGAATTCAGGAACTTTTGGATACTTTTGACAAATCTAATATATGTGAAAAGAGATGTGTGTAGTTAGAAGTTCTAATGTTTTGGGGCTATTATGCTGATATTTCAGTTATTCATTCAAACCAAGGAAACAATCCATTATTCATTCTTTCCTAAACAAAGCACAGGGTTAAAACTGTCATAGAAAGGTCATTTCCCCTGTCCAGTCATGTCTAACTCAAGGGAGCAGTGCTCATCTCCGTTTTCTAACTGAGGGAGCCAACATTATCCAAAGATGCTTCTAGGGTCATGTGGCTGCCATGACTATATGCTAAGGCTGACAGAACACAGCAACCTCCCTCCCCACTTATTCTAACTATCATAGAGCTCCTGAATTTTTATGGTGTTTTCCTTCCATAATAAGAAATTATGGCTGAGCAACTTCAAAACAAAGTAGATCCTTGGAAAATACCTCATCAGCACAAAGATGATTTCCAGAATATCAGTAAAATATTATCTTCATTGTAATTAACCAATTTCATTGTAATTTTTATAATGACAATAAAGATTATTATTATTATTATTATTATTATTATTATTATTATTATTATTATTATTATTATTATTATTATTATTATTATTATTATTATTATTATTATTATTATTATTATTATTATTATTATTATTATTATCTTCAGATTGTCTACTTGAATGTTATGAAGAAAAAAAGAACCCACTACTCCACTGATTCTTATTGGTGTTACACCAGACTACCTCATACTCAGGTTCCTATTATTTATTCTAAGTAGTTCTTCAGGTGAAGAAGTCAAGGCATTTTCACAACCTTCTCTGTAGTAATGTCTTTCTAAGCACAAATTTCTTTAAAGGAAAATATTTGTAGCTCAGGGTTGAAATGAGAGGTCCTTGATACTCTCTGAGCATGGTTGTTTACTTGCAGATGTTTAATTACACGATATTGCCAAAAGTATTCACTCACCTGCCTTTACTCGTATATGAACTTACAGTAAGTGACATCCCATTCCTAATCCATAGGATTCAATATGAAGTCGGTCCACTGCGCACTTTTCTTGAGCTAATCTGAAGGCCACATGAAGTTTGGAGGTCTGTAGCGATTGACTCTGGAGAACGTTGCCGACCTCTTCGCACTATGTGCCTCAGCATCCGCTGACCCCGCTCCGTCAGTTTATGTGGCCTAAGTTGCTGTCATTCCCAAACACTTCCACGTTCGTATAACACAGCTGACAGTTGACTGTGGAATATTTAGGAGCGAGGAAATTTCATGACTGAATTTGTTGCACAGGTGGCATCCCATCACAGTTCCACACTGAGCTCCTGAGAGCGACCCATTCTTTCACAAATGTAACAACAGTCTGCATGCCTAGGTACTTGATTTTATACATGGAAGTGATTGGAACACCTGATTGATTATTTGGATGGGTGAGCAAATACTTTTGGCAATATAGTGTACCTTAACTACAGTAGGTAATATCTAGCACTGATGATGTTACTTGGTTAGGGTAATGAAATGTCTCTTTAAGATATCTTCTCTAACAGCAAGTCTTCTTTCTTACAATGTCATTTTGTATGTAGCAATAGATCCTTTGGCTTACTGTTTATGATTATATATTTGTTGATAAGCCAGGAAGAACAATAGCTATCATTGGGTTGTATGTCATGTCACACTCTGGATTTTGCTGTGCTGTTGGAACCTTTGATCTTGGAGACCCTACAGAATGCAGTCTTTCAAGATCATCAGTTGCAAGGCTGACCCAGTTCTTAATCTAGTTTTTCAAAATGAGCATGGAAGAGTTGGCCAGCTAAGGAGTTGCCAGAAGAATGTAAGCTATTTGAAAACCATCAACATGAGATGGTTGCCCATAAAGAATACCTTCAATGGAGAAATCATGTTGTTATTCCAAAAGTGTGATTATGAAACCCATTTTAGTACATTCTTAAATTGAACCTGAAACCTTTGGCTAGAAGTTATGCCTAATAGTCTGGAATTGATTTGGACACTCAACCAACTGTACACGCCAAGCTACTTAATGTAGATACCAAGGGCATCTACTTTCCTCTGGGAAGTGACCAAGAAGTCTTGATTTATAATTCATATTGATTCTGAGGGACTATTTCAAGGAAGGAATTATTCTAATTGTGATGGACTCTTACACTAAATTGGTGTAGGTAACTTTAAAACTCTTTCAAACATCTCCTGTAGTGATCATAGTACTATATTATTGAATTGCCATCTTCTCAGGCTATGGATCTGCACTCATGTCATGTGAATTCATGTAATAGGTAATGAGAAACTTTGAGCTGTCACAATTCTATTTCTTCATTCTCAAGGATTTGGTGAAGCCAAACTAATGATACAGGTAATCAAGGATGCCCTGAAGTGAATTGTTGTGGAAGCAATATATTTTGCTAAGCTTCTCCTCACATACAAACTATTCTCTAGAAAAAAAAAAAACAGCTATTGTATCATAATTGCTCTTTCCCCAGAACATTTTCCTACTGATGGTCCACTCCTCTCCCCTCCCATCTTTTGTCCGTTCATTATTATGTTGAATAAACAGCTTTGTTTCCATTGGAAATCTTGAAAAAATGATTTGGATAAGGTCTGGGCATTCTGTGGCATAATCAAAAATCAGCTCAGCTTTAAGAAAACACTGCACTCCACTTACCTCCAGCAATATATAATAGAATAAACAGGTAGCTTTTCTTTAGGAATATTGTATTTGGGAACTGGTATAAAGCAGTAGAGTACGGAGTGTTCCTGTTATTGTAAACAGTTACTCGTGGGCTTGCTAGGATATTTCATTTCTTTTCTTGTTTGGTTTGGTTTTCCCCTCTCAATAATCTTCCGGCCTGGGATAAACTTTTTTCTCTTGTGGCTGTTTTTGAAATCTTGGGATTTCAGCTCCCAAATCAATCTTGCCCATCAAACCTCTGGTCCTCCCTTTCCTTGTGTCTGGATGGCTCTATTTAATTGCATAAGAGCAAAACTTCAGAAAGCAAGAGGATGAAGTCTGCACCAATAACTTATGGTGCTAGGTCTCTGTGACATTCATATGTACCAGCCAGTTTACTGGCGTGATTTGTGAATCACACAGCAATCACTAGCCACAAACTGTAACCAACGGAAGAATGTTCTGCAGAAGCGTGCAATACTGCCTTCCCAAAATTACAAGCTATCCAGTTCTCTTACACGTAAATAAACAGGAACTTTGTTCTGTCAAAGCCCCTCTTCTTTCCAAGGGCTTGTTAAGCCACGAATTGGCTGCCCATCCTATCATCTTCAAGATCGTCCTGTGCCCTGGAACATTGGGGATTGATGCGCTAAAGTTTCACTTTGCAATGACTGGTGTTTACAAAAACATATTTGAGAAATGTGTCATCCTCTTCACCAACATCTTTAAAGCGGACCCGGGATGCCACTGTGTCAGCTGGAGAACTCCAGCCTCAAGACTTTTAAACTTTCTCAGAAATGAGATTTTGAGATTTTGTGGCAAGGTGAATGGAAACCAGTAAAGGTAATTATGATTAGCTGGTGGTTTACCGTGGAAGTTAAGAATAAAAATACACTTACTTAAAAAAAATCCCACATGTATGACTTCTTTTCTTTCTTTTTCCTTTTTTTTTTCTAGTAAGCTCTTTTGACTCAGGATTGATGTTGGCATTAGAAGACCATTGTGTGGTTAGCAATAAGTGGAATGAATCTTGTGGACTAGACAAGCTGGCATGAAGGAGAAGATAACCTACACTGGAGCAAAGGAGAGCTAGAGTCCAGCATATCCAGGAAAGTTTTGTTAAAGAAGAGATGTGGCCTATTTGGGAGAACCATAAAATCCTGAAGGTCTCTAACTAACCCTATAACTGGTGCACAATCTACTAAAATATTTTGGCTATATGTCTCTTCAGCTTCTGTTCAAAGCCCTTTAGTGAAAAGGAACATCTTTCCCCAAGAAGTATCTTATTCTACTACAAAAATATTTTGGCTATATGTTATTAATTCTTAAGTTATTAATTCTATAAGTTATTAATTCTTATTATAAAGAAATTTGCCTTACTGCTTAGCTTAAACCTACTTCTCTGTAATTTTGATCCATTGGTTCTGGTCGTGACCTCGGGGGGTGGGGGGTGGGGTTAAAGAATATGTCTACTCCTTCTTCTATGTAACAATCCTTTTGATAATGAAAAATTGCTGTCATATCTCTTCCCAGATTAAACACACCTACTTTATTTAACTATTCTTTATAGGAGTTGGTTTCCAGTTCACCCAATATTTAGTAACCCTCCTTTGAATTTGCTCTCCTTTTTAAGTTTTCTAGACCAGAAGTGGATATATTCTTACTGTGTGTTTGTTTGTGTGCGTGTGTGACCAGAAACAAATTACAGTCAGACAATAACTTCTTGGAATTTGGAACTTGAATTTTTGTATTGCATCCCAAAAGTAATATTTGCCTTTTTAGCAACTGTATCATATTAACTATGATAAAATTGTGAATTTATGTATTTATTGGATTCTTATCACGTCTTTATTACTTTATAGGTAACTCAAGATTGTGAACATGCACAACATTCCTGCCTCCTTTTCTCCCCCCACCATCACAACAACTTTGTTGGATGGGCAGGGCTGAGAGAGAGAGAGACTGGCCCAAAATCAGACTGGCTGGCTAAAGGTGCATTCAGAAATAACATTATAATACTATTTAATATTGCATTATAATGTGATGCCAATTTATATTTCTCTCTTCTCCCCAAAACTCATCTACAGCCATTTTTATGAGTGGTGGTGGTATCGCTTCCAGAAAGGAGTTGGAAACAGTCACTAGCTCTTTTCTGAAGGGTAAGCAGAATCAAGATCACGTGAAGTGTTAGTACCACTTTATAATGCCTTGGTAAGGCCACACTTGGAATACTGAATCCAGTTTTGGTCGCCACAATGTAGAAAAGATGTTGAGACTCTGGAAAGAGTGCAGAGAAGAGCAACAAAGGTGATTAGGGGACTTGAGGCTAAAACATATGAAGAACTGTTGCAGGAACTGGGTATGTCTAGTCTAATGAAAAAGAAGGACCAGGGGAGACATGATAGCAGTGTTCCAATATCTCAGGGGTTGCCACAAAGAAGAGGAAGTCAAGCTATTCTCCAAGGCACCTGAGGGCAGAACAAGAAGCAATGGGTGGAAACTAATCAAGGAGAGAAGCAACTTAGAACTGAGGAGAAATTTCCTGACAGTTAGAACAATTAATCAGTGGAACAGCTTGCCTCCAGAAGTTGTGAATGCCCCAACACTGGAGTTTTAAGGAAAATATTGGATAACTATTTGCTTCAAGTGGTGTAGAGTTTCATGCAGTGGTGAAATTTAAAAAAAAATTACTACCAGTTCTGTGGGCATGGCTTGATGGGTGTGGCAGGGGAAGGATACTGCAAAATTCCCATTCCCACCCCATACTGGGCCAGCCAGGTGGTATTTGCCGGTTCTCTGTACTACTCAAAATTTCCGCTACTGGTTCTCCAGAACCTGTCAGAACCTGCTGAATATCACCCCTGGTTTCCTGCCTAAGCAGGGGGTTGGACTACAAGACCCCCTATGCCCCTTGCAGCTCTGCTATTCTGTTCTGTTCTGTTCTGTTCTGTTCTGTTCTGTTCTGTTCTGTTCTATTCTATTCTATTCTATTCATCAGTTGAGGGCCTCTAGTTCTCTTCTATAAATGTTGTTGACAAACCAGAGGGAGTTCTAACAAAATTAACCAAGGACTTATGTTTATGGATGGAAGAAGAAGAAGATTGATTTATGACTAGAGCTTACATTTGGCTCAGTAGAGAGCTTTGGCAATCTTCCAGAAAAGTGACAGGAGGAATTACCACAAAGTGGGAGGAATTCTCAGCATCTGAATTTTTCCCAAAATTGAATATAGTTTGAATGAGCTTATATCTATCATAATTAACTAATAAAACCGGACACAGTTACAGCCATCTGATAGCCAACACAGCTGGTTCAACTTTAGGTTTTCAAGAGATGATGATGATGAAGTCAAAGCAGATGGCAACACCTGGCTGACCCTGACTGATCTTGACAAAGCTGAAAAGTGTTGGACTTTGTTAAAACTTAGATGCAATAGGAGGACATTGAGAAGCCCGAGGACTAGGAGGTAGAAATCACAGGCCAGGAGAAGCAGGGAAACTCATGTTGTTTCCAAGAAAGCTATATGGACATGTCCAGAGGTGTGGAATTTGACTTGAAGGAGTGAATAGCAATAACAACAGCAGTCGTAATAGTATGTCCTTGTCGGTATAAGCATATTGATTCAGTTGTACCTATGACTATGGGTACATTTACATAACATGGCCAGGGCAAAATTTTGCTTATTTAAATGCCATGTTATGTACATGCCAAACATTCTTTCTTATGAAGTGCTACAAATGAAAATGGCCAATGACTTGCGCTTTTTAAAAAAATAATTTTTATTAAAGGATTTTGCAATCATTTTAAAAATGACAAAAACAGAAGAAGAAATAGAAAAAAAAACAACCCAATAAAAGAAAAAGTGAAGAATAACAAAAAAGAAAGAAAAAGAAAGATGCCAAAGAAACAGCTTCCAACCTTTGCAGCAGTTACAAACATAACCATTTCCAACCTTCCCATATTGCGTGCCATAGTTCATTTCTTCTCATAAATAAACCTTTTTAATCAATACATCTCCAAATTAGTAATTAGTAATTTTTGAAATTTGATACAGAATTTGTTTTTTGTATCAATGGGTTTCCAGTTTTTATCAAATAATTGTAGTTCCTTTCTTGAGCAAACAAGTCAACGAAACCATTTCTGCACAAACTCAGACATCTTCACAATCCATTGTTCCATTTTTGGTAGCAATCAATGTCTTATTTTAAGGCTGGCATCTCATGCAGACTGGATGCAATGTTTCTTCTACTGCTGAAAAAAAGTCAAAATCTAAGCCAAGGGTTGGCAAATTTGTTTATGGATTCTTTCTCTCGCTTCTTCTAATATAAAATAAATGTTTGTGCTGGGCCATAAAATCTCTTTAAACAAACACAGAGAGTAGTTTGTAGCCATGCTTCTCAAAAGGAGACATAGTACATGAATGCCACTAGAGTTCTAATGAACTTTCTATAAAATCAAGATGGGTGCACTGCTTATCAGCTCTGATTTAATACTTCTTTGATTTCCATGTCCATGCCTGCTAATTTCTGACAAAGCCTGTTTTACTTTGCAGATTTGGAGGTGCAAACACCTCAGTATATTACAATATGTTATTCATACATGTCACTAGAGCTTTGAATGAGCATCTAAGAGATTTATTAAGCCACTTAGTACAGAGGGAAGCATTCAGTTTAGACAAATACAGAGGTTAGTCTTTATTTGTCGGATTGCTTCCTGCTTGAGCAATAATAAACTATCCCTCAGTTTATATTCTTGTGAAATGCCTAGGCTAGCAACCTTTCAAGCTACACTATTAGCAATATAAACTACCATAGGCATCCATGTTTTGATCTTGTTCAGGGCTGTGGTTGGCACTGGCTAGCTGTACTAATGATACCTAGAAATGTATGCAAATACACAACCAAGCTCAGAGAATATCAAGGACCCCTCAGAAACTATCAATATCACCCTGAGCTACAAATATCAATAAACTCAAGATCACCTGAGGTGATCACTGTATAAAGCACTGCTTTATACTGTCTTGGTAAAGCCACACTTTAAATATGGCATCCAGTTTTGGTCACTTTAGTGCAAAAAAGATGTTGAGACTCAAGAAAGAGTGCAGGGAAGAGCAACAAAGATGATTAGGAAGCTGGAGACTAAAACAGAAGACGAACAGTTGCAGGAACTGGTTATGTCTAGTCTAATGAAGAGAAGGACTATGGATAACATGATAGCAGTCATCCAATATTTGAGGGGCTACCACAGAGAAAAGCACCTATTCTCCAAAGCACTTGAGAACCAGATAAGAAGTAATGAATGGAAACTGATCATGGAGAGATCCAATCTAGACATTTCCTCACTTATCTGAATCACTTGCAGATGCCATGCAGGTGCTGCCTATGTGCATAAACCTCTCCCACCTCTCATTTATTAAATTTATATGCTGAATGCTGAAGAAAAGCATGTCAACGCAATGTGGTAGCTTCTGATTGCTTTTAGAAGGAGAGGGTTACATGATTTTTCCAAATGGCTATGCTCAAACCTTTACTGAACTAAAGCACCCCTCCAAAGATTGATAGTTCTGATTTTTCTTTTAGAAAATATGTTTATGAGTATTGAATGCAAGCCATTTACTGTCTACACTGCAGAGAAATGGCTGTAGAGGTTAAACATATAAGTAAAATAATTTTATACAGATCCATCATCCGAAAAATGAAGGCAAGTTAGACAGAGAAGGCAAAGATAGTTCTATTGAGTTGCAACCAGAATCATCTCCAGCAATTTGTCCGAGACACTTGGACTTTTTGCATATCCCGGTTGATACAGGTAGTCCTTGACTTACAACAGTTCATTTAGTGACTGGTCAAAGTTACAACAGCACTGAAAAAAGTGACTTATGGCTGTTTTTCACACTTATAACAGTTGCAACATCTCTATGATCACATGATCAAAATTCACATGCTTTTGGCTTTCGGTTCCGGCTCCTGCGGCGACGGGCGAGCCTAGCGCTCGCTCGCCGCTTTGTATCTCTTTCTGCCCCCCCACGGGGGCGAGACTCCTCTTGTTTGAGGGTCTCCCGTAAAGCCGGCTCGTCGGGGGGCGCCCCCCCCCCACGGCGGTGGAGGAAGTGGCTCCCGGCGCGGCTTAGGTGAGGGAGAACATGCTGCGGGGGGTTCTCCCTTCGCCTAAGGAAGACGGCGCCATTTACAACAATGAAGAGGGTTGATTGTCTCGGACGGAAGGTCTCCCGAGGCTTCAGCTGCGAGGAGAGAGTGAGTTTTTAAAAAAACTTTTTTTCTGCTGCCAGCCAGGCTGAATGGACTGGGAGGGGGGTGTTTGTTTCCAAAAAACCCCCCTCGGACTTAAGCGGCACTTGGAAATGGCTTCTCTGGAAGAGAAAGCGGAAATCTTAAATCCGGACTGTCTCTAACAAGGGAAAGTGGTATGTGACTACTTGCAACATTGTGTCTAGGTCTGGTTGGTTAAAAAAAATTATTTTTCTACTCTCTCCTCTGGGCTCTGAGATGGGCGGTGGAAAGTGGCTTTTCTCTGTCCCTGCCTGACTATTTTAACTATGGAAAATTCCCAGCGTCTCTTTACAAGTGGGACTCTCTCTGGATATTAATGAAGAAATTTTTTTTTGGATTTGTGATTCCTTTCTGGATTACCTTCGTTATTATAATTATTGAGCTGGAAAATTGTTTCTCTCTTGGTTCCTGAATTTTACAACGTTTCAACCTTGATCTGAACTTTTGGCTCCCGGTTAGTCTCACCAACCCCACCCTGAAAACGCCATTTTGGCTGGCACTGACTTTAACAGTTAATCATGGATCAAGAAACAGCACTGGCAAGTTTAGAACAACGGATGGCTTCTCTTGAAACTGTCATACAAACTTTGGTAAATGAAATTCAGGCCCAGAGGGCTGAAAATATTAATTTCAAGAAGGAACTATTGGATACAAGGAAGCAGGTGCTGGAAAACACACAGAAGACTGAAGAACTGGAAGGGGGGTTGGTGGGGGTTAAGGGAGAGATTAAAAATGTTACTAAAGAGGTTGAGGAAACAAGTGGGCATGTGTCTAGGATTGATATGGAAAGAATGACATATTTTTTGAGATTTCAGAATGTTTTTGAGCAACCTGGTGAATGCCTCCCTGATCTTATGAGCACAATTTTAGCAGACTATTTACAAAAACCTAAGGATGAGATCAGGGGGGACATTGACCTAGCCTATAGAATTAACTCAGCATATGCCAGGATAAATGAAGTGCCTAGAGAGATACATGTGAAATTTGTTAGAAGGTCAACCAGAGAGGAAATCTTGAAGGCACAGAGAGGGAACCCTTTAATTTACCAACAAAAAACGGTCACTATCTTGAAGCAGATTCCTAGAAAGATTCGAGATGCAAGACGGAAATTTTCCTTCTTGTCTAAAACATTGTTTGATCATGGGATTTGGTTCAAGTGGGTGACACCCGAAGGGATGCTGGTGTTCTGGGAAGGAGGAAGAGTGAGGATTAAAACAGTTGCTGAGGCGGAAGCCTTTCTTAAAAAACATTCCTCTATCCTAGGGGAAGATCCAGGGGGGACGGAGGGGGCCACGGCCCCTCCCACTCGGGGCCAGGGAGGAGAAAAAGAAGATACAATTGCCAAGAGACTTAGATCGAAAAAATAAGTTTGCCTTGATTTTTCTGAACAATTTTGCATAATATCTGTATCTGGATTTTTTGTAAATGTCTGACAGCATGGAATTGAGAATTTAGGTATATGTACTTGCTTTCACTTTGTAGTGTTATGGAAAATGTTTTTTTATTGTTATCAATGTATTTTGAAGTCCCGGAAGGGCCGACGACTTTGACATGAATGCTCTCAAAATTTCTTTGTATCCCTTACCCCATCCTATGGAAAAATGTAAAACCAATAAAACTTTTTCAATATAAAATTCACATGCTTGGCAACTGGTTCATATTTATGATGGTTGCAATATCTCATGGTCATGTGATCACCTTTTGTGACCTTCTGACAAACAAATTCAATAGGGAAGCCAAATTCACTTAACAACTTGCTTACTAATTTAACAACTGTGTCGATTCACTTAACAACTGTGACAAGAAAGTTTGTAAAATGGGGCAAAGCTTACTTAACACATGTCTTGCTTAACAACAGAATTTTTGGGCTCAATTGAGGTCATATGTCAAGGACTACCTGTAGTGTGCTAATCTATTGATTTGCTACATCACTGTTTGGCAAAGAAAAAAATGTTAGAAGCTGTAAATTGAATGTGATATAACTTTCCTAACATGGATCCCATGTAGCTATGTTTGGACTGAAATTTGCGAAACAATTAAATTTTGCAATAATACATAATACATCAGATTAGATTAGACACACAAACTCAAACAGCTCTAAAGAAACATCCTTCTTCGAGGTATTTTCAGAACTTACTTTTTTTTATGATCAGTCTGGATTTTCTTTCAATTTTTTTAATTCCATGCAACAGGATGAAAACAGCAACTGACAAATTAAAAATTTGCAGTTTGAATTCCTGTTGGAACTTATTATGACACCTTGCAAATAAAGCAGAATAGAAGTTGATTGTTCATTTCCTTACAATTCAGTTATATAAATGCATTTGTCCATTTAAAGCTATTACGCTACGCATAATTCAAAGGCCACTAGAAAACAAAGTTGCAGGAAAAACGGATGTTAAAAGGAAATGGGGGACAAAGTTATTTATCTTTATTATCACCCTCATTATCATCATAGATTGTCAGGAGCTGTGAAGAAGGCAAGTGCCATCTCAGATAAGTTGCTTAGGCTCTGCTTATCTCAGTCCACAGTTTCCTCACACCTTTGATAAAAACTGAAAAATAAATTGGGCATTACAAGTAGGTTGCAATACTACCTATGCTTATTACATGTTCCCATCATTAAATTCAATGGGACCAAGTGTCACAGAACTATATTTAAATCAGAAATATAATGTTAGTATCTATATAAATAAAAATGTAAAATAGTTTGTACGAATCCACTAATCTCAAAAACTACTGGACCGATTTACACCAAACTTTCACACAATATTGACAAGGACTTCTGATAACAGAATACCTACTCAGGTAGACACATGTAAAATGTACCCAGTGAAAATGTGTTCAACTCCCTGTAACTCCTCCCACCAACAGTCATTTCCTACGGAGGCCTCTTAGGGCCAAAAAGGCACTGGAGTCAAACTATTCTCCAAAGCACCTGAGGGCAGAACAAGAAGCAATAGGTGGAAACTAATCAAGGAGAGAAGCAACTTAGAACTGAGGAGAAATTTCCTGACAGTTAGAACAATTAACAGCTTGCCTCCAGAAGTTGTGAATGCCCCAACACTGCATGTCTTCAAGAAGATGTTGGATAGCCATTTGTCTGAAATGGTATAGGGCTTCCTGCCTAGGCAGGATGTTGGATTAGATGACCTCGAAGGTCCCTTCCAACTCTGCTATTGTATTATTGTATTACAGTCGGTAGGTAGAAAGAGGAATAGAGAAAGAGGGTTGCCACAAAGAAGAGGGAGTCAAACTATTCTCCAAAGCACCTGAGTGCAGAACAAGAAGCAATAGGTGGAAACTAATCAAGGAGAGAAGCAACTTAGAACTGAGGAGAAATTTCCTGACAGTTAGAACAATTAACCAGTGGAACAGCTTGCCTCCAGAAGTTGTGAATGCCCGAACACTGCAGGTCTTCAAGAAGATATTGGATAGCCATTTGTCTGAAATGGTATAGGGCTTCCTGCCTAAGCAGGGAGTTGGACTAGATGACCTCGAAGGTCCCTTCCAACTCTGCTATTGTATTATAGTAGGTATGTAGATAGGGGAATATATAGATAGGGAGAAATACAGTAGGTAGGTAGGTAGGTACGTAGATAGAGGGAAAGATAGGGAGAAATACGGTAGGTAGGTTGGTACATAGGGGGATAGATAGATAGGGAGAAGCACAGTATGTATGTATGTATGTATGTATGTATGTATGTATGTATGTATGTAGGTAGGTAGGTAGGGGGATAGATAGAGAGGAAGAAATACAGTAGGTTGATAGGTAGGCCGCCCTGGGTCCTAACAAGGAGAAGGGCGGGGTATAAATTTAATAAAATAAAAAATAAGGTAGGTGGAAAAAGGAAGAAATACAGAAAGTAGGTAGGTAGGTAGGCAGGTGGATGGATAGAGAGGGAGAAATACGGTCGGTCGGTCGGTCGGTCGGTCGGTAGGTAGGTAGGTAGGGGGATAGATAGAGAGGGAGAAATACAGTAGGTAGGTAGATAGAGGGAGAAAGGAAGAAATACAGTAGGTAGGTAAGTAGAGGGATAGACAGAGAGGGAGAAATACAGTAGGTAGATTAGGTAGAGGGATAGATAGAGAGGGAGAAATTCAGTAGGTAGGTAGGTAGGTAGGTACAGGGAGAAAGGAAGAAATACAGTAAGTAGGTAAGTAGAGGGATAGACAGAGAAATACAGTAGCAGGCAGGCAGGCAGGCAGGCAGGTGGGATAGATAGATAGGGAGAAATACAGTAGTTAGGTAGGTAGGTAGGTAGAGGGATAAAGAGGGAGAAATACAATAGGTAGGTAGGTAGAGGGAGAAAGGAAGAAATACAGTAGGTAGGTAGATAGAGGGAGAAATAGAGAGGGAGAAATATGGTAGGTAAGTAGGTAGGTACAGGGATAGATAGAGAAGGAGAAATACAGTAGGTAGGTAGGTTGGGGGTTATATGGTGGTTGTGTGTATGTGTGCAGGTGTAGATCTACACACAGATTGGTTGGCCATTTAACCAAACTGGGCCACAGCAACGCGTGGCCGGGTATAGCTAGTATGTATATAGTTCTCTTTCAGGCAGTGGTGGGTTCCGGATTCCATTCCAACCGGTATGGTTGGAACAGCCCCGGAGTCACACACATGAACATGCGCGGCACGTGCATGCGCCCTACCTGTCAGCAAGGCTTCTGCAAGCCTCCACAACGCTCCAGCTACTCAGCGGAGTGTTGCACATGCTCTATATGAGCTATTGGCATGTGCAGAGGCACAAAAGCCTTAAAAGACAGGTAAGGAGCTCGGGTGGGTGGGTGGGCTCTGGAGCACCATACCGGAACAGTATCCGGTGTTCCGGGCTGGCTCTGGTATGCGTTTACCGGGGTGTACCGCCTTCAACCAACCACTGCTTTCAGATGTCTTAACTCTCTGGAAATTCATTATGCTTTTTCCATTCATTAGAAGTGTGTACTATATAGATGTGAAAATATCCCTTCTGGTTTTATTGTAAGTGAACCAGTGGTGGGTTTCAAATTTTTTAGAACCTACTCTATAGGTGTGGCCTATTTTGTGGGCGTGGCTTGGCAGTCATGTGACAGGGTGGGAGTGGCCACCTTTTAAAATGTGGTGAAACTCATTAAACAATGCTCTTGCTTAACAACCAAAATTTTGGACTCAATTGTGATGACAAAATTATTTTTCTTTCGTCTTTCTTTCTTTCTTTCTTTCTTTCTTTCTTTCTTTCTTTCTTTCTTTCCTTCCTTCCTTCCTTCCTTCCTTTCCTTCCCGTTGGGTCACTGGCAGCGGCGGGCCAGACTTACTTCTGGGTCCGCCGGTGGAACCCCCTCTCACCGGTTCTCTAAATTTCACCAACCAGTTCTCGCGAATAGGTGCGAGCCTGCAGAAACCCACGACTGAAGTGAATGAATCATATGCTAGCTTATGGTGGCAAAATATCAGAAGTCTGACAGCACCTTTTCCAATTAATAAATTGTATTAAAATGCAGAAGCTTTCATGAGATGGATATGTACGCAAAAAGGTATTACCAATTTTCTTTTAATGTTTTGCTTCTAGTTTCATCACATATGTGATATCTGAATTTTAACATCCATTTGGTACAGATGTTTTGCAGTGCAATACAGAATGTGACATATTTTTCATTGATAATGCACAGTGTATAATAAGGTCGTATCCTCACCCGTTTTTATAACATTGAATTCTAGGCCAGTCTAAACAAAACGAACAGAGAACACGATATTATGTCAATGGCCATAGAATAGGGAACACACTTCTGGACTGAAGAAATGATGGCTGTCTACTTTGTGTACTCAAGGTCAATATAAACCAGGAAAGAGAGACAAGTTTGACCATCTGTGTATGGTTGCTTCTGACCTGGAGAGTATTAAAAGATTTTGCTGCTTCTATCAACAAGGGGGCTTGGAAAGACATGCATCACTGCCATGGGCTATCTCTAAGTGGGTCCACCATACCCACTTCCTACCAGCACTCCTTGCAGTGTGAGTGCAAGACGTTCCCTCACAACAGCTCCCTCCCACTTCATCCTGTATCCCTTCTTGGAACCCTTCATCCCTACTGTGTCAGGTGCAAAAAATCAGGATCACACATCAAGTTCCAGCTAAGAAGATAAGAGTTAATGGAATTCAAGGGGGTGATCGGCTGGATCTGGATCACTTATGGCAGCAGTCCTCAACCTTTCTGATTTGGCATCAGTGGCAGCAGGGGTGGGGGAGATGGGATGGTTCTGTGTGAGCAGTGGGCGAGTGCCTGCATGTGTGCAGCTCAGTTTGCATGAGTGATGGGGGCGCGCCCTGCCGCTTATGCAAATGGAGCTTTTTATTGTGTGTGCTTGTCCATCACTCACATAAGTGGAGCTGCACTTGCTGTTTGCACAGAGAACTCTGAACAGGCTGCAGACTGGAACTGGGCCACTGCCTGGCGGTTGGGGACCCCTGGCTTGTGGGAAGAAAAAAATGCTAGACTGATCCCTCCCTTGACTCCACCCCAGGATCTGCCTCTTCTTCATCTACAACTGAGTCATCAGAGGTATGGAGGAGAAGCATGGAACACTCACGGTTCCTTCCAAGTCATTTTTACCTGTATCCCACCAGCTGGTTTATTCTGAACAGAGGTCCAGAATTTTTTTGAAAATATGCTAAACCTCTCTTAAGAAATAGTCAGGCTGACAGCTGCAGGTATGACAGCCGGGCAAGGATGGAGCAGGAGGGGGCATTAATAACGTCCCTTCTCATTATACCCAGAAACCATCTTCTGCAAGGTTGACGTGCCAGTCAGGTCAGGATATTAGAGGATGTAGGATGAGCACTTTCTCAGAGGAAACCTAGGTCCATTTTCAGAAATTGCAAAACTGGTCGAATGCTCAGAGCTTCTTCATTTCTGCAACCCACTAGACAAGAGACTTGACATGAGTTCAAGTCACCATTCAAAGCTCCCTGCACTTCCATTCAAAGAAAAGCAATGGCTGGCTGTTCTCTCTGCTATCAGAGGAACAAGCCAGGGCTATTCACTAGTTCCATTCTTGGATAAACAGAAATCAGGTATCAGGGTAGCCAGTTTTATGCAGGCTGAAGGACAGATAGATTGCATTTTAACCTGTCCATAGCTCCAATTGTTCTAAAACGCTTGATTCCTTTTTTTCATTTCTGTGAAGAAAGGAGAATTTCCTTATCAACAACAGTAATAATAATAACAAAAAAATATGGAAGAATATCTTTTTTTTTCTTTTTACTGCTCTCTGCTGTGAGATACCCCAACATGGGAACGGAAAACCTTTATTTGGCAGTAGGGGAAAAGAAGATGTGCATGAAAAGACTTGGCATTCATCAAGCATTCAAGCACTTGGCTAAGGTTGAGTTGCTGTGCATTTTCTGTGTCGGTGCTTAGAAAGTGTTGTGATTTAAAGGAATAACATGGGGCACGTATGCCTATAAATGGAAGCTGGGCTCGAAACGATTCAGGCTGACCTCTGCCAATGCAAACAAGAGGAAAGCAGCTGGTCTCAGAGCAACGGGAACCTAGCAAAATCCAAGTCTGTTGAATCATAGTTTTACGTTAGTTTTTAACTTCATTTGAAAGCTACATAAACACAGGCTTTGTATTAATAACAAAGTCAGCTCGGAAGTATGAAGGCCTTCTGGGAAGCTCATCCTTCTGGACAGAATTAAAGGGAAAGAATGACTGTTAGTGGCCCTTTGTAAAACTTTAAATGTCTGGGAACAGTTGCAGCATGAAACCGTGACAAGGCATCAGCGGGAGTTTTAATAGCGTTGCTTCTAAGTAGAATTTAGAGCAGCGCTCTGTGCATTTGTATTCAGAAATATTGATAGAAATTATTTTCTGGAGATGTATGTTCAAGATGAATGGTTTTCATCTTGAAAGCTTTGCTAGGGTTCTTTAAATACGTAAGCGAATCATTAAAAAAGTTGAGCTGAAATGGTTTTGTCTAGTCAATTCTCAGCCAAAGTTAAAAATTCGTATTAAATCAATATCTGTGCAACTTGAGAGATAAGCTATGATCATTCTGGACCATAATTCTGGACATTCTCCAATATCCCAATCCAAGTGTGTTGGGAGGAATTAGGGGGAGAGGATGGAAGTTACTCTAGTTCAGTGATGGTGAACCTGTGGCACGGGTGCCACAGGTGGCACGCGGAACCATTCCCTAGGGCGCACGAGGCGTTGCCCTATCACCTCCAATGCGCATGTGTGCGCTGGCCAGCTGATTTAGGCCTTCTTTTGAGGCCATTTTTTGCCCTTTGGAGGCTTCAGGGAAGCTCCTGAAGCCTCTGCAGGTGGGGGGGGAGGCTGTTTTCACCCTCCCCAGGCTCCTAGAAAGCCTCTGGAGCCTGGGGAGGGAGAAAAAAGTGTGCCAAAAGCAGGAGCTCACCCACATAGCATTATGGGTGTGGCACGGCCATGCATGACCCCCCCTGCGGTCCCTTCGCTTTTGGCATGCGAGCCAAAAAAGGTTAGCCATCACTGCTCTAGTTCAACATCAGAAAACATTCCAAACCATGGTTGCCTTCTTCTATCTGAGAAAAATAGACAGACAATTATCCCTCGGTATCCAGGATACCTACACATATTTATGGAACATTTATTAGGGAGATATATATTCCAACACTGCTGTTTCTCAAAGATTTTATGTCTGTGAAAGAGATGCCTATTTTTCTACCTTATTTTCTACCTTTTCTTATACAGTTCCTCCTCCTGTTTTTCTAATCATTTCTTCCTCATTTCTCATGATGGTATTTGGAGCTTACTTTTCATTGGCACTGGTCATGTGCGTCCCTGCTGGGATTCTTGTCTGTTACTGTACATATCTTTCCATCTCTCTGCAACCTCTCTGGCTGCTTCCACTTCCACATCTGAGAACTGCCAAGTTATGTTTTCCTTGGAATTTAGTGGAAGTAGGGAAGCTGAGAAGGTTACTGATTCCCATGGACATGACTTTTTATTGACAAGCAGGACATTTACAAAGACCTTTTGTTTTTAAAAAAAATTGCTGTTAAAACAAATTCTCACATTTCAATTTGGATATGAACTTATGGGGAAAAACACAAGGCACTTTTTGGTGGCACTAACCTATCTCTGAATCCCTTGTTGTGTAGCTTAGGCCTTTCTACCCAAGTTTCAAAGACTTGGTGGAGAAACTACTCTCAGGTCAAGGGTTATAAACAGAAGCAATGTACTCTAAGCACGGTACTTCAGATTATGTAAAGGAAGCATTGCAATTTTCTGATTGCTCTATATTTGCATTTTCCTCTTGAGTGCTTGGACAGATTATATTTCGGTTTGCTTGATTTGTGTAATATTTATATCAAGAGAGATGTTGCAGCATTTGGGCCAAACCCACAGAAATAATGAAGTATATGAGAATATTATGTTCTGGCTAGAGCTAGGACTTTGTTCTTGGTGAGGTTTGATACCTGGTCTGAAATCTGTTATTTTAAATCAGTGAATTTATAGATTAAAAATACTTTCTGTTCTTCTGTTTGACTTCAGTTATTTTCCTCTTCCTGAGATACTGATGGTGTGGATTAGTTTTTGAAAAAAGCTTTTCCTGATACCAACTAACCAGACTGCAGTTTCTTTCAACCAATCAGAACATAGTGACATAATGCTATGTAATCAGTTTGACTTATAATGACATAACTGAGAGCAAACAATCTGAGAAAGCAAACAAAGACCTCTCATTACCTCTTTTTTAATGACTCATCCAGGTAATTGGGGTGATGCTCCATGCCTTGTTTCAGTGCGGTGAAACCCTTATGAATCAATAGCCCAATCTTAGACTTATTTTATTTTATTTTATTTTATTAAATTTATACCCCGCCCTTCTCCTTGTTAGGACCCAGGGCGGCGCACAGGCATTATATAAAACCATAAATACAATATACATCAATTAAAAATATATTAAATTAATTCACCCGTGCTAAAACCCGTTATTAAAACCGTAACCAAATTATAATTTATAAATAAATAAATAAATAAATAAATTGAGATTTATTAACCGCACCCTCTCCCCACAGGGACCCGGGGCGGTGCACAGGCATAATTAAAAACAATATACAATAATACAAATATTACTTAAAATAGAATTAAATAAATCTACCCGTGCTAAAAATATAAATTAAAAACCCATTAAAATTTATAATTAAAAGACAGAGAGAACTATTCAAGGCCGGCCAGTCGAAAGAGATGGGTCTTCAATTTTACACGGAAGGAGCGGAGGTCGGTGGTCGTTCTAATATCAGGGGGAAGGTCGTTCCAGAGGGCCGGGCCCGCCACAGAGAGCGCCCTTCCCCTGGGCGTCGCCCGCTGACAAAGTCTAGTGGACGGCACCCGGAGAAGCCCCTCTCTGTGGGAGCGAATCGGTCGTGAGGATGTGTGGGGCAGGATCCGATCTCGCAGATAGCTAGGTCCCGAGCCATGGAGCGCTTTGAAGATGATAACTAACACCTTGAAGCGCACCCGGAAGACGACAGGTAGCCAGTGCAGCTCGCGCAGGAGCGGTGTTACGTGGGCAAACCTAGAGGTGCCCATAATTGCTCGCGCGGCCGCATTCTGAACTAACTGAAGCCTCCGGGTGCACCTCAAGGGGAGCCCCATGTAGAGAGAGTTACAATAGTCCAGTCGGGATGTCACGAGGGCATGAGTGACTGTGCGAAGGGCGTCCCGATCCAATAGGGGGCGCAATTGGCGAACCAGGCGAACCTGGTAAAACGCCCTCCTGGCCACGGCTGTCACTTGCTCTTCCATAGACAGCCGGGTATCCAGGAGGACACCCAAATTGCGCGCCCCATCCACAGGGGCAAGATGTTCGCCCCCTATGGCCAGCGTTGGAGAAAGCTGGTTGAATCGGGCAGCCGGAAACCACAGCCACTCGGTCTTGGTCGGGTTGAGCCTAAGTCCGTTACTTCCCATCCAGATCCGCACGGCTTCCAGGCACTGGCACATCACCGCTACGGCATCGTTGGGGTGGTTTGGGGTAGATATGTACAGCTGGGTGTCATCAGCGTACAGATGGTACTCTACCCCAAAACCACGGATGATCTCACCCAACGGCTTCATATATGCATTAAACAGGAGAGGCGAGAGGACCGACCCCTGAGGCACCCCGCATGTGAGGGGTCTCGGGGTCGACCTCTGCTCTCCTGCCCGCACAAATTGCGATCGGCCAGAGAGGTAGGAGGAGAACCACCGCAAAATGGTGCCTCCCACCCCCAACCCCCCCAGCCGATGCAATAGGATACCATGGTCGATGGTATCGAAAGCCGCTGAGAGGTCTAATAGGACCAGGATGGAGGAACATCCCCCATCTCTGGCCCTCCAGAGATCATCTACCAACGCGACCAATGCCGTCTCGGTGCTATGCCCGGGCCGAAAGCCGGACTGGCGCGGATCTAGATAGTCAACTTCCTCCAGGTGACGGGGAAACTGTTGTGCCACCACACTCTCAACAACCTTCGCCAAGAAGGGAAGGTTGGAGACTGGACGGTAGTTGTTCAAAATAGCTGGGTCCAAAGAGGGCTTCTTGAGGAGGGGCCTCACCATAGCCTCTTTTAGGGAGGCAGGCAAGGAACCCTCACTCAAGGATGCGTTGATAACCTCTTGGAGCCAGTCTCGTGTCACCTCCCAGGATGCCAGTACAAGCCAGGAGGGGCACGGGTCCAATGAACATGTGGTGGCTCGCAGTCGCCCACGTAACCTGTCCATATCCTCGGAAGTAACGGGGTCAAACTCCTCCCAAACAAGATCTCCCTTGTGGCATCCCACTGGGCCATGAATGGGGGCTAGCTCACTCTGTATCTGGGCGGTTTTCTCCTGCAGAAAAATCACAAATTCCTCTGCCCTACCCTGTAACGGGGCTTCCCGCTCCCTCTGTTGGAGGAGGGAACGGGTCACCCTAAACAGGGCGGCAGGGCGGTTTTCTGCGGATGCTATGAGGGTGGCACAATGATGACGTTTGGCCACCCTCAGCGCCACAATGTAAGTCCGTAAATGGGCTCTTACCTGTGTCCGGTCAGATTCAGAGCGGCTAGCCCTCCATCTTCTCTCTAGGCATCTCTTGCGGCGTTTCATCACCCGCAGCCCCTCAGTAAACCAAGGAGCCAGGGTGGTTCGACGCCGCGAGAGAGGCCGCAAGGGCGCGACCCGATCCAAGGCTCCCACGGCCGCACTATTCCATGCGGCCGTGAGGTCCTCCATCGGGGCGCGGGTCAGGGATACAGGAAATGGCCCAAGCGCTGTCTGGAACCCATCCGGGTCCATCAAGCGCCTGGGGCGGTACCAGATTGGTAACTCTGGTTCCGCCTCCCCGCGGAGGGGAGCAGCGGTCGGAAAGTCGAGTCGGAGAAGTGAGTGGTCTGACCATGACAAGGGTATGATGTCTATGTCCCCTGTACCCAGATCACTCTTCCATTGGCCCGAGACGAAGATGAGGTCCGGCGTATGTCCACCCTCATGGGTGGGGCCTTGAATTACTTGGGTCAGGTCCATGGCCGTCATGGAAGCCATGAACTCCCGAGCTACCACGGATGATTCGCCCAACGATGGCAGGTTAAAGTCCCCCATAACTATAAGTCTGGGGGTCTCCACTGCCACCGTAGCGATCACCTCCAGGAGCTCGGGCAGGGCTGCTGCTACATAGCGGGGAGCCAGGTATACAACCAGCAAGCCCAACTGCCTCCCTAGGCCCCACTTCATGCAGAGGGACTCACAGCCGGAGGTCTGCGGCACAATGGTCTCTCTCGGCTCCAGGCCTTCCTTGATAATGACCGCTACCCCACCACCCTGCCTAGGGCCCGCGGCTATATTTAAAAGTCAGACGCGGGGGGCTATCCTAGGCCGGCTTGTTGGAATAAGTACGTCTTAAGACGTTGGCAGGAGAGGCGGAGGTCCGAGGTAGTGCGAAGGTCGGGGGGTAGGTCGTTCCAGAGGGCCGGGCCCACCACAGAGAAGGCTCTTCCCCTGGGTGTCGCCAGCCGGCATTGCCCGGCCAACGGCACCCGGAGTAGGCCCGCTCTGTGGGAGCAGACCGGACGAAGGGATGTATGGGGCAGGAGGCGGTCTCGTATATAGCTAGGCCCCGAGCCATGGAGAGATTTAAAGATGGTGGTCAACACCTTGAAGCGCACTCGAAAGGCCACAGGCAGCCAGTGCAGCTCGCGCAGGAGAGGTGTTACGTGGGCTTGCCTTGAGGCACCCATAACCACCCGCACGGCCGCATTCTGCACTAACTGTAGCTTTCGAGTGCACCTCAAGGGGAGCCCCATGTAGAGAGCGTCACAGTAATCCAGCCGAGATGTCACGAGCGCTTGAGTGACTGTGCGAAGGGCCCCCCGGTCTAGTAAGGGGCGCAACTGGCGTATCAGGCGAACCTGATAGAACGCCCCCCTGGCCACGGCCGCCACATGGTCCTCCATGGACAGCCGGGAATCCAGGAGGACGCCCAAGTTGCGCGCCCTCTCCACGGGGGCAAGATGTTCGCCCCCAATGGCCAGTGTTGGATTTATCTGGCTAAACCGGGATGCCGGAAACCACAGCCACTCGGTCTTGGACGGGTTGAGTTTGAGTTTGTTACTACCCATCCAGACCCGTACTTAGACTAACTTTATTGTCACTTTGAGTGTACACCAATCAGCATATGTTAAAATATGAAATTTCATTGCATACAGCTCTCAAAGGGTCACCATGGTAGAGATACACTGAGAAATACTAATTGTATGAGAAACTAGGTGTTGAAGCACTAGAGTCCACTCAGCATACATACCAAGCCGTAACTAATTTTAGCTTAACTTAGCATCTAGTATGAACTAAACCAATTCTGATGGATTCAGTAAACCTGGTAAAAACTGGCTTAGCACAATTTGTAAATTAGATTTTTGAAACTTAGACAACTATCTGCTATTAGCTTGGTCTTCAGGTGATCTAATAGATCTTGATTTGCCTTATCCAGGGATGTTTCAACCTCACCCTGATATTTATTTTCATGGAAAAAAATGCTGAAATGTTTGGGAGGTTTCTTTTCCTGAGAGATGTGTATGAAAATGCTCATCAAATGTTCTCAGGATTTGGCTTAGCAGGACTCCTGGCAAATATGACTTCCAGCTAATTAAATTAATCAATATTCTGATCCCTGGGATTATTCAGAGTCTCTCAACAAACACAACAATTTTCAAAATTCTGACTAATGCATCTCAAGTGTATGATTTGATTTCCACTTGAGGCTTTTGGAGTGCTAGCCATTGGTTTCTCTTATTAAGTTACAGCTCACTGCACTGGATATTTTCCCAAGAGCAAGAAGAAAGGACACTGTGCTTATGATGTTATTGTAACCTGAATTTGGGGTTGGGAACAAATCTTCTACAAAGCAACTTTTTAAATCTTCTGTTTCAGCCAGCACTGATCAGATAGCCAAGGACACTTGTTTTTATACAGCAATTGTTAGTGCCATGGTGTCTTCAGAAACAAGCAAAGCTGCCTTTGTAGGAGCCGCCCACAACACTTTTAGATATCTGTTTCCAGAAAGGGTGGGGATTTCTCCATTCCTTTTTCTAAAAAAATAGATTTCCTATCCTCTAGAAAAGTCTGCATGTGCTGTACTGGATAGTTTGCTTTTGGTGAATTCATTTCAGATCAGAACTCTTAATAATGCAGGGTATGATTTCGATCTGAACTGGATTCCTGTGATTTCTGATCTCCTGGCTTAGACAGTGGGGAAAGTGGGAATTAAGTTCATGGTATTTTCTAGAGCATTTTCATTTCCTCCCCTCTTGGTCCCAGCAAGTATGGCTGGTGGCAAGGGGCCAATAATCCCAAGTACATGGACTGTGAGAAGCCCCTCCCCTCCCAGAAGAATGAAATATTTTAGGAAATATTAAAAAGTTAGAATATTATATTTCTCTGGATGATAAAAGATGAAACATGTTTTAAAGGCAGAAAACAGTTCCGTGCCCCCATCAAATATTTGGTGCCCATTAAGAAAGACTGGGCCAACCTTTTTAGAAAACAAAAGACTTTCAGCTCCAGGATGATGGGATTATCCTTAAGGGTAAAACCATTTAGCCACAATAGGAACTGCCCTTTATTGCATCACCCAGCAAGCTTCAACCAAGCCTGGGACTCAGATAGCCTACACAATTAGCTGTGACCCTTAAAGCAACCAGAATACATGCTCTTGCCTTAGGAACAAGAAGCTCAAGTTCAAAGCCCAAGAATAGGTATAAATAACCCTCACTCTCCACTCCATACGTTCAGCTACACCAGGACCATATATTTGATGGTTTTCCTGCATTAAACCATCTTTCCAATCAGCCTCCATGTTTCCAGTGTTTTTCTCTCCATTTGGAACTGAATCAGATGGATATTTCTCCCAACAGTACCAAGGTCTATTCTAACACTGGCTTAAACTAATGACCCAGCAAGTAGTTCTGGACTTACTTAGCTTTATTGCATGCACAACCTCTTGATCTTCTGGGATGTAAAGTTAGCTCACATTTTATCTTCAAACAGGGCAAGGAAAGTTAATGCAAGCAATATTAATTAGCTCCAGATTATCCAGTCTGCCCTAGGGCTGTGTGGAAACTTAAACCCAAGTCTCCTGGGCCCAGCCCAACCCTTCAAGGTCATTAGTTGGCAAGGAAAGGAAGTAAAGACACAATAATCTCTTATATGTGAAACGTGTGGATTCCAAACGAGAGGGCAGGAAATTCAAGATGGCGCTCTGACTGCATAATCAAAGCCTGGCTTCCTAATTTTATGTGCCTCACACATAAAAACAGAGTCAAGGCTTTGAGAATGTGGTTGTAGCCACCATCCTGACTTTTTTGAGCTTCCTGGGTCACAACAGAAATGATTTTCATGTATTGGGTACGATCTTAACTATTTCCAATACACCCTAGCCCAGGGGTCTGCAAAGTCGGCTCTTTTAAGACTGGTGGACTTCAACTCCCAGAGTTCCCCAGCCAGCATAGCTGGCTGGGGAATTCTGGGAGTTGAAGTCCACCAGTCTTAAAAGAGCCGACTTTGCAGACCCCTGGGCTAGCCTTAAAAAACAACTAGGGTTTTTTGCCACCAAAATCCTAAACTTTGAATCCAGAAACATTTCCTCTCCTGTTCCTCTTTCAGATCTTTTCCCCTCAGCCTCATCTTTCTTTCTCCAAGGATCCAAACTATGTCTCTGCTGTTGCTTTTTTCACTGGCCAAGTTCTTAACTGTGAAAATAGAAAATGGAATTTCCACAATTCTGCAAATATTTGTTTTTGTGTTGCTGAAGTGCATTTATATATCTCTTATTTCCATGCCTTTGGTGGCAGATATTTTACAGAAATTAACAAACGAAAAGTTTAGGAGCAATGAAGGAAATAATGCAAAAAGTAAGTATAAAAATATAAAAATATAATTCTGAATCAGGCGAAGTATATCTCAAACTGGGCAAGATATCAACAAGGACTTGGGCAGATACTCCACAATTTGCTTCTTGAACTTGAGGTGACCTTGTTTGAACTCAAAGCATGAAAAACATATGAGCCAGTTTGTTCTAGAGATTAAGGCACCAGGCTAGGAACTGGGTGACAGTGAGTTCTAGTCCTGCCTTAGGTATGAAAGGCAGCTGGGTGATGAAAGACCTAGGTATGAAAGGCAAATTGGATTGATTTGGGTCAATCATTCTCTCTCAACCCAGCTTATCTCACATGGTTATTGTGGGGAAAATAGAAGGAGGGAGGAATATTAGGTATGTTCACTGCCTTGAGTTATTTATAAAAATAAAAAGGGATAATAAATAAATAACTAAATAAAGTAAGTGCAGCACCACTAAACTATGAGCCTCCCATTTTTTTAAAAAACCACTATGCATCTATTATGTTGAATAGGGTTAGTAGAAAATTTCCATGTACATCCTATTGTTAATTCAGATCTTCAGTTTTCTGATTACCAGTTTAATTCTGAGATTACCTCTGTGTTGTGGCCCAGCCAGCTCCGGATAAGCTGCTGATGGACTCCTCTAGTGAGGAGTCCTATGAGTCTGCTCTGGAGGAGGAGGGCGACCTTGAGAGAGCAGAGAGCCTGGCTGGTCATCAGGAGACACCTGGGTCTTGGAGTAGTGGGGAGGATCAAGGCCAGTTTGTCCCTGATGCTAGATTGAGAAGGGCTGAAAAAAGGAGGCTTCAATTGTACCAGAAGTGAACTTGAAGGATTTGAATTAGTCCCAGCTGCCTAATGACTGGCCCCTCCCAAGAGGGTTTAAAAGGAAGTCTTTGCTAAGGAAGTCCTTGCAGAGAACAATGTTGGATTTCTATGTTCGTGTTTATTCGTGTTGATTTTCAGGTTTGTGTTTAGTTGAGTTAGGAAGCTTTGTATCTGTTCAGAGTCATTCAGGCAAGCAGCCAAGACAGTCAATGGCAAGCAGCCAGTCTTGTAATTAGTCAGAGAAAGGGGGGTCAGAACACCTCTGTATCGAGAAGAAATCCAGGATTGTCTCTACATAGCTCAGGGAGCTAATTTCAGGAGGAAAAAAGACAATACATGAGAAAGGAATGAACATAGATAGTCTATAGATCAGTGATGGTGAACCTTTTTTCACCTCGGTTGCCAAAAGCACGCTTCAGGGAAGCCTCCAAAGGGCCAAAAATGGCCAAAAATCAAGACCAAAAATAAGCTGGCCAGTGCCCACATGCACACTGGAGCTGACAGGGCAATGCATTGCGTGCCCTCAGAAATGGCTCCACATGCCATAGGTTCGCCATCATGGCTATAGAAGGTTATTGAATGTGGGCCTCTAATGAGGAGGATCATATTCTGTTTCTTACCCAGAAGCTGAGGAACAACTCTAAAAGAATGTGAAAAAATGGTGCTTGGACAGCTGTCCCGTAATTCTATATTCTATATCAAACAGATTATATGCAGTATTTTCTTTTTTATGAATATTTTTTATGAATTTTTTATTTTTTATGAATAATTTTTATTAAAAGAAGATTTTATGAAGATTTTTTTTTTAAAAAACTACAGAAGTATGGAAGAAGAAATAGAAGAAGATGATAAGCATAAGAGAAAAAGTGAAGAATACCCCCCAAAAAGCAAGAAAAAGAAAGATTATAAAGAAGCAAAGTCCAATCTTCTCTGCGACAGTCACAAGCATAGAAATTGCCATCCTCCTCTTCCTCTGTTGCATATTAGTTTCTTTCTTTCCACAAACACATCTTTTTTTTAATCAATAAGCTTCCAAATCAGCCATTCATTTTTATCCAATTTCAGCAAAAAGTCTCTGAAGGATTTCCAATTTTTAATAAAAGTAATTGCCAACTGAATCATTTCTGCAAAATCTTCCCAATCCATTCCTTCATTACTGATGTCTCGGTACCCTTCCATCTTTGTGTATATAATTGCCTTGCTGCAGTTGTCCACGAGCTTGTGGTATTTCCTGTCAAACTAGGGAAGAAAAGGTTCAGTGAAGATGCCCTGCATGATAATGGGAAATGGCTCAAGGAAGTAAAGTCTAAAAGAAAGGTGCAAGATGTGGCAGGTCCAGCCCTGCTCTGTGGCAGGTCCAGCCCTTTGGAACGACTTACCCCCTGAACTTCGCACCATCTCTGACCTCCGCCTCTTCCGCAAGTGTCTTAAGACACATTTGTTCCATCTAGCTGGCCTAGCGTAGCCCCCTATACTGACTTTTAGATAGTTTTTAAATTTGGGGATTTTAATCTGGTTTTAGCACAGGTTCTATTGAATTAGTTTTTTAAATTTTATATGATGTTTTGTATGTATTTTAATTTTCCTGTGCGCCGCCCTGGGTCCGTTTAGAGAAGGGCGGGGTATAAATTGAATTTTTTAAAAAAAGATGAAAATAGGGGTCTTTGGTGCTCTTTAAGCTTGCTTGTTTTCTTGTAGACAATTACCCAAACTAGGTAACATCATCAATGCTAGTAAGGAGTGGGATTTATTCTCAGTTTATATTCCAGTGTCTTGCCCTGCAAATGTTGGTAGGAGGTGATCTTAGAGATTCTTTGGTTGGGTTGTTTGCTGTTGGCTTCTTTGGCAGTTTCTTGATTGGGGTATTGTTTACTTGATTGTTGGTCTGATGTTTATCTTGGAGTAAATCTACACTGACCTGGCTGCTGATTGCTGGTGGGTGCTTGGGTATTTCTGTTCCCTTTTTGGCTAGTTGAAGATGAAAATACTATTGTCAAGGTTCCAAATAATACATCCCCTTCAATAAGAACTCCAAGGCAGGCATATTCCTCAAAGAACATTTTATTGGGACATATCAAATTGGCACATACTTGGTGGAAAACCAGCTCTAAATTCCCACCAGTTTCATACCTAGTTAAAAGCAAAACTTTGTCACTTCCCCCCAGAGTCTCCAGTCACATGGTCCAATCGGCATGTAGTCCAGTTGCTAGGTCATCTCAGTCTCCACCTCTCGAACACCTGCAAAAATGCCCTTGATTCCCAGGGGAAAGAATTTTATTTAGGCTAGAAACCCCAGCTATCTCTACACACACACACACCTTGGCCCCTTAGATTTAGGGTGTGTAAGCCCAGAAGCAATGCGAAGAGAAACCTCTTTAGAGGAAAGCTACAAGAGAAAATGGCAACAGTTAAGCAAACTTCAGGGTTTGTTACTATCTTTAAAAATCCCTGCAAAGGGCTATTGAATGGTATGTTTTGATGAAGCAGGTTGCAATGTCAGTCTGAGGTTGCTGTGGATTTTCAAAGTAGCCTTGCAAGTGATGTTGTTAACTTTCCCTGGAAAAGAATGGGTGGAGGGTGGTTCTCCACCTCCTGTCTGTAGAGAGATGGTTGAAAAAAGTCCAGGTGATGGCTATAAGTCAGACCCTTCCTTTTTTCTCACACAGAGTGTAACACATATAAAATGAGTTGTGTTTTTGATGGTATGGCTGTGGCTGTCATCTTTACCTTTCTGGATTCCTCAACCTGTGCTCTCATCTCTTTATTATGGTTATAGTTATATTAATTAATATTGCATTAATAATAGTATTAAAATATTTTATTATATGATACAGTGACGCGTCTCATTGGAAAACCAGTGAAACAGAGTGTTCGTATAAGGATTTCAAATTTCATTTTTTTCTCTCGTAAATTCTACTATGGACTTATAGCAAAGTCAGAAACTATAAGAACAGATGCTTGATCCTTTGTGACAATGCCTAGGTGTGAACTTTGGTTGAAGTTTTTTTTTAGTAAGAATAGGAGATTTTGTATCCAGGTAATCCTTTATTTATGACCACAAATAGGATCAGAATTTTGGTTGCTAATTGATGCAGTCATTAAGCCGCCCTGGGTCCTTACAAGGAGAAGGGCGGGGTATAAATTTGAAAAATGAAAAATAAAATAAAAAAGCGAGTCATCACATGGCTGGTCCCAATGTTACAACCATTTTGACTGAAGCTGTTAAGCAAATCATTGTTGTTGTTATGCTACTCATGCAGTTGTTAAGTTGTTAATTGACTTTGCTTGTTGGAAGCCAGCTGGGAAGGTGTTAAATCATGGTCATGTGTCCACAAGACAGTGCAACTCTTGTGAATGCTAGTTGGTTGCCAAGTGCCCAAATCGCAATCATGTGATTGTGTGTGTGTGTGTGTGTGTGTGGGGAGAGAGAGAGAGAGAGAGAGAGAGAGAGAGAGAGAGAGAGAGAGAGTGAGTCATAACTTTTAGAATGGGTTGTAAGTTAACTTTTTCTAAAGCTGTTGTAACTTTGAAGCATGTTAAACCATCATAAATCAAGGACTACCCATGTTCACATTTTCTTTTTGCCAACTGCATCTTTCTTTTTGATACACACCAACTTAAAAAAACAAACAAACTGTACTCGGGCTTCATCTCAGCGTTAAACATGAATGCCTCCTAGCTTAATTTCATCTCAACAGAAAGAAATTAAACAGTGAAAAGAAATGTGAATTGCGTCTCTTCCTGTCGGTAGTGCAAAGAGAGTTTAGACAAGATTGCATCACTTTCCCAGAAGGGCAGTGATGAAACGCCTACAAAAACCTATTGCTTCTGGTGAAGCTTCCTGCTTTAATGAAGAGTAAGCAGAAAAGGCCTTTATCTTGCGTTACAAAGGATGCTTGTTTTAGTAGAGCACATTTCCTGGACATAAGTCTCATTGACCACAGCGAGGCTTCCTTCTTCTGAGTCAATGGGTTGTGTAATGCTACGCTGCAGATGTTTTCACGTGACAAGATTTTTCTCTCTGTTTAACCAAACTAACAACTTTTAAAAAGGGACACACAGTAGGGTAAGTTAGTTTTCATTGTGGAAACATAGATAGCCTTGTTAATGATTATACTGGATATGTTTTAAAAGGTTGTATATGCGCCAGTCTATATATAAAATAGAATAAAATATTACAAACATACATATATATAATAAGGGGATGTGGGGACCCAGTGGCTAAGACGCTGAGCTTGTCGATCCAGTCGGCAGTTTGGCAGTTCGAATCCCTAGCGCTGCATAATGGAGTGAACTCCTGTTATTTGTCCCAGCTTCTGCCAACCTAGCAGTTTGAAGGCATGTAAAAGTGCAAGTAGAAAAATAGGGACCACCTTTGGTGGGATGGTAACAGTGTTCCATATGCCTTCAGCATTTAGTCATGCTGGCCATATGACCACAGAGATATCTTTTGACAGCTCTGGCTCTTCGGTTTTGAAATGGAGATGAGTACCACCCCCTAGAGTTGGGAACGACTAGCACATATGTGCAAGGGGAACCTTTACCTCTACCTTTATATATAAAACATAAATCTAAACATTTTTATTTCTGCTTTTATGTATCTATTAATGGGGAGCGGTTTGATTTTGTCCCCTTTATTTTCAAAGCAAAAAACCCTTGCACAGGCATAAGATTTCATCAGAGGTTGTTTCTCCTTTACAAAACTTCCCGGTTTTGATTAGGTTGCCACAATGCACTTCAAGGTGCTGATAACCATCTTTAAAACGCTCCATGGCACGGGGCCTAGTTATTTGCGGGACCGCCTCCTACCACATATATCCCTTCGGCCGATTCGCTCCTACAGAGAGGGCCTTCTCCGGGTGCCGTCTGCCGGGCAGTGCCGGTTGGCAACCCCCAGGGGAAGGGCCTTCTCTGTGGCGGGTCCCGCCCTCTGGAATGACCTACCCCCCGAACTCCGGACCACCACGGACCTCCGCCTCTTCCACCAATGTCTTAAGACTCATTTCTTTCACCTAGCTGGCGTAGCTTAGACCCCGAGACCCCCCTCATCGACTGAGTTTTAATTGGTTTTAATTGATTTTAATTCTTGGGAATTTTTAGTTGTATTTTTAGCACAGGCTATCTCAAATTTAATTAGATTTTAATATTTGTAACTGCACTTATCTATATGTTTGTATGTCTATATTTTAACTTCCTGTGCACCGCCCTGAGTCCCTTCTGGGAGATAGGTGCGGTATAAAAATCAAATCAAATCAAATCAAATCAAATGGGGCTTGACTCATACATTTTCACACACCTGAAGCCAAGATAATTAGCTAAGAATCTGCCATCCAGTTTGGAGAAACTCAAAGCAATGGCTAGTTTGAATACATCATTAGAGTGAGTCCTGCATATTTTAATCATACAAATGCTATCTGCCACATGTGACAAGACTGCAGGTAAAGTAATCCACTGATGCTTTAAAGCACTTTGTTTTGCCTTCAGATCACATGTGTTTCCCTGATAAAGTGAATCAGAAGTATTAACACCAGCTTCCGGTTCCGGCTCCAGCGGTGACGGGCGAGCCTAGCGCTCGCTCGCCGCTTTGTTGCCTTTTCTGCCCCCCCACGGGGGCGAGACACTCCGGTTACCGGAGGTCTCCCGTAGGGTCGGCTCGGAGGGGATGTTCTTCCTCACGGCGGTGGGGAGAGCGCTCCCCTCCGCGACCTAGGTGAGGAGGAACATGCTGCGGGGGGTTCTCCCTTCGCCAACGGCTGTCGGCGCCATTCACTTCAATGCAGAGGGCTGAGCGGAGAGATCGGAAGGTCTGCCGAGGCTTCAGCTGCGAGGGAGAGTGAGTTTAAAAAAGACTTTTTTTCCTTGCTGCCAGCCAGGCTGAACGGACTGGGAGGGGGGTGTTTGTTTTCAAAAAAAAACCCTCGGACTTAAGCGGCACTTTAAAATGGCTTCTCTGGAAGAGAAAGCGGAAATCTTAAATCCGGACTGTCTCTAAAAAGGGAAAGTGGTATGCGGCTACTTGCAACATTGTTTCTAGGTCTGGCTGGATTAAAAAAAATTATTTTTCTACTCTCTCCTCTGGGCTCTGAGATGGGCGGTGGAAGGTGGCTTTTCTTTGTCCCTGCCTGATTATTTCAACTATGGAAAATTCCCAGCGTCTCTTTACAATTGGGACTCTCTCTGGATATTGATGAAGAATTTTTCTCTTGCTGGATTTGTGATTTCCTTTCTGGAGTACCTTCGTTATTATAACTATTGAGTTGGAAAATTGTCTCTCTCTTGGTTCCTGAACTTTACAACGTTTCAACCTTGATCAGAACTTTTGGCTCCCGGTTAGTCTCACCAACCCCACCCTGAAAACGCCATTTTGGTGGCATTGACTTTAACAGTTAATCATGGCTCAAGAAACAGCATTGGCAAGTTTAGAACAACGGATGGCTTCTCTTGAAACTGTTATACAAACTTTGGTAAAAGAAATTCAGGCCCAGAGGGCAGAAAACATCAATTTCAAGAAGGAGCTATTGGACACGCGGAAGCAAGTGCTGGAAAACACACAGAAGACTGAAGAATTGGATGGGGGGTTGGTGGGGGTTAAGGGAGAGATTAAAAATGTTATTAAAGAGGTTGGGGAAACAAATGGGCATGTGTCTAGGATAGATATGGAAAGAATGACATATTTTTTGAGATTTCAGAACGTTCTTGAGGAATCTGGTGAATGCCTCCCTGATCTTATGAGCACAATTTTAGCAGACTATTTACAAAAACCTAAAGATGAGATCAGGGGGGACATTGACCTAGCCTACAGAATTAACTCAGCATATGCCAGGATAAATGAAGTGCCTAGAGAGATACATGTGAAATTTGTTAGAAGGTCAACCAGAGAGGAAATCCTGAAAGTGCAGAGAGGTAGTCCATTAATCTACCAACAAAAAGAGGTTGCTATCTTGAAGCAGATCCCTAGAAAGATTCGAGAAGCAAGGAGGAAATTTTCCTTCTTGTCTAAAATTTTATTTGATCATGGGATTTGGTTCAAGTGGGTGACACCCGAAGGGATGCTGGTGTTCTGGGAAGGAGGAAGAGTGAGGATTAAAACAGTTGTTGAGGCGGAAGCCTTTCTTAAAAAACATTCCTCTGCCCTGGGGGAAGATCCAGGGGGGACGGAGGGGGCCGCGGCCCCGCCCGCTGGGGGCCAGGGAGGAGAAAAAGAAGATACAATAGCCAAGAGACTTAGATCGAAAAAATAACTTTGCCTTGATTTTTCTGAACAATTTTGCATAATATTTGTATCTGGATTTTTTGTAAATGTCTGACAGCATGGAATTGAGAATTTAGGTATATGTACTTGCTTTTACCTTGTAGTGTTATGAAAAATGTTTTTTTTTTGTTATTTTATTACTGTGTATTTTGAGGTCTCGGAAGGGCCGATGACTCTGACGTGAATGCTCTCAAAATTTCTTTGTATCCCTTACCCTATCCTATAGAAAAAATGTAAAACCAATAAAACTTTTTCAATATAAAAAAGAAGTATTAACACCCATTTTGCCTCACAGCCAGATGGTCAACCAACAAAATGAATTACAAATAAAATGTACATTTCAGTTAATGATGAGTTGCTATCAACTCAAAAGCTTACAATATTTTTTTGGTTAACTTTAAGTTGACCTAAAGCCAGTACTGTCTCAAATGGAATGATAAATATCCTTTCATTTCTGTTTCTTTATACTATTATTTCTGCTTTAAATATTTTATATTTTGGTGTGAAAAAATATAAAACCTGCAAAGTGCCTCTATCCAAGTTATAGTATTCAGAGATGAAGTTGGGTGAAATCACCATCTTTCAAATTTACTTTAACTGTAAAGGAAACCTTTTTTGCATACCTTATGTGCATTGGTGGGACTTCCAGGAAAGATATGGTGAACTGAAGCAGGTACTGCAAAAGTGGAGTTGGCGATCATGGCAAAGACAAAGGAACCAGTGAACACACTAGTTTCTAGGAATCTACCCATCAAGGAGAAAATGGGAGATTGCCTCCATGTGCTTTGGATGGCTACTCCTCATGAGAAGATACAAAATGGTGGTTTTCCATGTGAGCGTTGGAAGATGAGGGGATTACCCATCTTGCTCACAACTGCACCAGAGACTTTAAAGGACGCTAAGTTTGCAAGCCTCACTTTCCAATCACTTTTGGAAATCACACATTAAATACTTCTAAGATGTTAAAGATCTTCGGCTTGAAGAATGTAAAAAAAAAAAGCCTTCATTCCTGAATGAAAGAACATTTTAATCATAAACTGAAGAATTTAAAAAATCTGAAATAAAAAGGCTAAGTAAGATTGTTGATTTTATAAAGATAAATAGACTGTGGATCCAGATAAAATTGGAATCTTTAAACTTTTGTAACAAAATATTGGAATTCTCTATAAAGAACAAACAGCGACTCATGGAAATAGATACTGTTTCGGTTTTTACAAGACAAAAGGAGGTCAGGCAATTTAATGATTTCAAAAATGGATACTGAACAGGACTAATTTTTTAGGCAGAGGAAAAATGTACATGCCTGTAAAATGTTATAACAATGAAAATACCGAAAGTGACTTTTGAATAATGGAATATGGAATCAGAAAATAGCAGCAACAATGTCAGCAGTGATGTCTACTACTATGAACAGATTATGCCTAAAACAGGGGTCTCCAACCTTTGCAACTTTAAGCCTGAAGGACGTCCGCTCCCAGAATTCTCCAGCCAGCTTTGCTGGCTGGAGAATTCTGGGAGCTGAAGTCCTTCAGACTTAAAATTGCAAAGGTTGGAGACCCCTGGCCTAAAAGATGGTACTGAAGAAATGACATAGAACAAATTTTATCTGAAAAGTACCCTGTTTCCCTGAAAATATGCCTTATCAAAAAAAAATATATAAGCCCTAGCATGTTTTTACACATGAGCCTAATATAAGCCCTAATCCTCAAATAAGACCTACTTATGCACCTGCATAGCTGCCCACCCGTCCATTCTGTCTGGTTGCTCACAATGCTGCTGAGATGAGGTGAAGAAAGGGGAGGTGGAGCTGCCCCACCTGCCCTGCATCAGCTGACCTCAGGGTCTCTGCAGCCAGGCCATCCACACCTCAACAACTGCCTCATGGCCATGGCACTGATGCATCACTCGCCTTATATTCCATTGTGGCTGCTAGCAACCAGAAGGAGTAGGTGGATGCCATGCAGGGTCCTGCTGGATGGGGCTGTTGGGTGGCCTGACTGTGGGAGCCCTGAGGTAAATCAGTGTAAGGTGTGTAGGGCAGCTCAATTTCCTGCCTCATGGCAGCAGTACTAATATACTATACAGGCTCCTGCCCTGCTGTGAGCAAGCAGAAGAGGTGGGTCTCCTGCACATGGGGAAAAGTAAGACATCCCCTCAAAATAAGCCCTAGCCCTTATTTTGGAGCCCTCCAAAAGATAAGACTGGGTATTATTTGTGGGGAAACATGGGAGGTTGATTTATAACTAAAAGGCCAAGAGAACGACTTAGAAAAGGATTTCACTGGATTTAGAAAAGAAACAGGCTAAGTTTTTTAAAGTTTAAAAGGGAAATAATAATAATAATAATAATAATAATAATAATAATAATAATAATAATAATCTTTATTGTCATTGTAATAATATTGTAATAACATTACAATGAAATTGGTTTGAGCGCTGTGCCAACACCTGCACCAAGTGGGATACAGACAGCAGTGACAGCCACAACAGGAATCTCTCCAGGCAAACAAAAAGGCCCACAAATGACAGTTGAAACAAGATGGCTGATAAATGACAGTTGAAAAGGATCAATTGTACTTTGTCTTTTATTATCCATTTCTTCAAATCTGTTTGGCATTTTAGGAGTTGGTGGAAGAGGAGCACGTCTCTTTTTCTTTTTTATTTCTTGTTGCAATGAACTTTGATATACATATAAATACAAAGGACAAAATGAGAGTCCGCTAATAATTATTTCCTACTGGAATTACAAAAAGAGGACTGTTAAAGCCTTAAAGAACTCCTTGAGATGGGACAAAGAAGAAATGAAGGGAAATCAAATCCTATGACAATATTTGAATGAACTGAAGATTAAGACTGTTAGAAGTAAAAGGAAGGAACAGAAAGCTTATTTGATCAAGGTTAAAACAATATATGCTGTTACTTTTGGCAACTCTTTATAGACTTTCAGCTTGACACCAGGATGGAAAAAATAATGATGTTTTATCGATTTGTTTATAGATAAGAGATGGGTTAGGGAATGAAGGCATAAATGTTTGTGACCTTAGATGGAGTGAATATAAACCAATTGTTAAATTGGTTTATATTCTCAAATCGTGCACTCTTATGCTTTTCTTTCTTTAAGTTTAATTTGAATCATATTTTATTTTATAGTCAAGTTTCATACACACACGTGTGTGTGTGTGTATGAAACTTGACTATAAAATAAATTATGATTTTATATTTATACACATTTACATAAAATCATATATCTCCCCCTTCCCCAACAAATAAAACAAAACAAATCAATTAAATAACTAAGTGTATGTATTGACTTCATGATTCAAACTAATTTCACCTCTGAGCTACTCACTTTGACATGAAACTATTTTTTGTTCCAACGGAAGTTAGTAACAACACAATAATATTATAAGAAGATGAAGACTGTCCAGTGTCAGAGAAAAGAAGTCCCCTTTGTTGCTAATCCCCTTTATATTTTGGTAATGTATGCATTTAGTGTCTGACATTTTTAAGAAAAACACTTGCAATTGTATAATATGTAATTGAGCCCAAGAGCTGCGGTGGTGCAGTGGTTAGAATGCAATATTGCAGGCTAATTCTGCTGATGGCTGACTACCAGCAGTTTGGCAGTTTATTTCTCACTGGCTCAAGGTTGACTCAGCCTTCCATTCTTCAGAGGTGAGTAAAGTGAGGACTCAAATTGTTGGGGACAATATTCTGACTCTGTAAACCACTTAAAGCAGAGGTCTCATTGTCGCAGCCCGCGGGCCAATTGCGGCCTGCAGGATGGTATATTGTGGCCCTCACCGTGATATGAAAGTATAATATTAGTATTAATATTAATATAAGGAATCCCTTATGCGGCCCAGTCTCACCCAGACTCTGCCTTCAGCAGCCCCCAGGTAAATTGAGTTTGAGACCCCTGACTTAGAGCATAAAGCACTGTGAAGTAGTATATAAGTCTAAGTGCTCTTGCTATTGGCAGGCCCAGCTGCCCCTTCAGTAGCAATACTTCCTGTCAAAGTCCATTGACTGACAGTTTGAGGAATGTTAGTAGACAAGGAGCATTTACAAACTTGTGGAAAAGGATCTATTCCACTTACCCTAACTCCTAGAGTTGGAAAGGCTGGCAAGCATGGAAATGCAGCAGCAGGAGAACAAAAGGGTATGACAATAAGGGCAAAATCCTTGTGTGTCCAATCACACTTACAATAGCAGAGTTGGAAGGGACCTTGGAGGTCTTCTAGTTCAACCCCCTGCCTAGGCAGGAAACCCGATACCATTTCAGACAAATGGCTATCCAACATCTTCTTAAAGACTTCCAGTGTTGGAGCATTCACAACTTCTGGAGGCAAGCTGTTCCACTGATTAATTGTTCTAACTGTCAGGAAATTTCTCCTCAGTTCTAAGTTGCTTCTCTCCTTGATTAGTTTCCACCCATTTCTTCTTGTTCTGCCCTCAGGTGCCTTGGAGAATAGTTTGACTCCCTCTTCTTTGTGGCAACCCCTGAGATATTGGAACACTGCTATCATGTCTCCCCTGGCCCTTCTTTTCATTGAACTAGACCTACCCAGTTCCTGCAACCGTTCCTCATATGTTTTAGTCTCCAGTCCCCTAATCATCTTGGTTGCTCTTCTCTGCACTCTTTCCAGAGTCTCCATATGTTTTTTACATCTTGGTGACCAAAACTGTATGCAGTATTCCAAGTGTGGCCTTACCAAGGCATTATAAATTGGTAATAACACTTCTCGTGATTTTCGATTCTATCCCTCTGTTTATGCAGCCTAGAACTGTGTTGGCTTTTTTGGCAGCTGCTGCACACTTGACCAATATTCTGTTCTGTTCTGTTCTGTTCTGTTCTGTTCTGTTCCGTTCCGTTCCGTTCCGTTCCATTCCGTTCTGCTCCGCTCTGCTCCATATGGGGACAAAGGGGCAATGTCTGTGGAAGACACAACTGAGTGGAAAAAACCTAACCATTCCCTCTAATTATAAGGGAGCTTCCAAGTACTAGAACCCCCTTCCGATTCTACCAATCCTAGCATTTTAAAGAGAAATGCTTTCAACAACTTATACACAATATTCTGCAGTGTGTGTCTTTCTGCAGTGTGTGGTTTTTATCAGGGCAACCTGGTCTACTCCAATATGGGATGGAGCATACTGCTTCTACTTTCATCTTTCAGGCCCAATCCAGGAGCCTTCACAGGCAGTCGCTTTCACGACAAATTATTTTTGTGTTAAATTTATATTTACCAACAAAGAAATAAAGAGCAATGTTAAGTAGTATAGAATAACTTAGGAAATATCCTGGTCAGTTATTGAGTGCTTTTATATAGGCATTCTGTCTCTTTTTCATGGCCAGAAACCTGGACTAATCAGCTTAGAAAATCAGGGCAATTCTCTCTCTCAATTGAGTGCCCAAAGAAGCTTTGCTTTGCAATCTAACCTCAGTAGGGGGTGTGAATTAGATTGCACAATAGAGGGGAATAGTTCAGCTCTCTTCTCTGCCCATCCTGATTCATTCCCATCAGCAGCTATCTATGTTTTTTTTTTAATGATGTAAAATACCATACCTGGCCCTAGAATTGTTTTGTAGAGATTCTCTTTGTTGTGGCAATCTGTCTCTGGAAAGAACCGTGGGACATTTCCAAATTGCAAGGCTTTTAAAAATTCTTTGATTGTGGTGGATAATCAAAAGTATAATATAACTCTTTTGAAATGTTCCCATGTTGTAATCAATTAGTTGACAGTTTGGAGATGAGCACAATAATCTCTTGCTTTTCCTACACTTGCAACATATTGGATACTTTTTAGGTAACATTTGGTACACTCCCACTCTTTGCAGTCCTTAATAGAGTTACGTTTTAGAATCTTTCAAGGTTTACAATTCTGATAAACCCTTCAAGGATAAATCTGCGCTGCCCACTGATTGTTACTTCCTGCTTTATTTTCGCAGGCTGCATTCCACTGTCATCCCATTTATTTTCCCTGAGATTTTCTCATTGTAAGGAGACTGCAATCCAAATCCAAGTGTGAGAAAACACTTAGTCTTTCAAGGCTACACTGAACTTGTTCTGACTCTAGATTTCCTTTGGAAGTTAAAACACTATCCTTTGTCTACAGGCTGAACACATCTCCTTTGCTTTCTTGTCATATCAAATAGAAGTACTGGGCTACTCCTCTTAAAGCTGAAATTTGGAATAGGATGGAATAACCTGTCACCTTCCTCAATCTGAATTACATCTGCCACCATCTGCCATCCTTCATTGGCTGTAAACATTATTTGGGGAAATCATAAGTTCCCCACCTGTAACTTATGTACTTACCCTGAATTTAGCCTTCAGAAAGGACTGAGCTGTGAATTCATTTATCTTGCATTTCATTGCAGCCACTCAAGAATCATTCAAAGAATTCACTCCCTTGCTGTTTATATTAAAATATTGGTAGACTACTGATTCGAAAGGACAGTGCCTCAAGCTTTCTTTTGGGTTGGGAAATGAGGGAGACAGAAGAGATTAGCAGTGCATACTATGCCCCACTTATGAAAAACAATTCCCATTTAATAGGACTGTCAAGTAAACACATTTTTAAAAAAACCTAGCAAAATAAACCAGCAAAACAAAATGTTGGAAAGGAATGTTTCTGTGAAATGCTTTCTTCTCAGACTATGGCATAAAGAAGCCTCCAGGAACACAGCAACAACACAAAAACAGAAGCACTCTTGGCTAGCTACAGGGGATGTTTTGAAGCTGGTAATTTTGGGAGGTATTACAAAGTACTGTTTGAAAGGGTACCCAGATTTCTGCACCTGCTGTATTCACTGTTTTGTTATGTTGATTGTGTAAACAATTATACAGAAATAATAAGTAGGCATAGACATTTGCAGAAAGATGGCATGTTAAACCGTGAAGAGGTTGTGTCAGACTATGTTCACTTAGGGAGTCATTGTAACAGAAACTTTGACAAGGCATGTCTAAACTTCTGTCTTCAATTGGAGCAAAATGGAATTTCTGTTTATAAAGGCAGGACTATTTTTTTCCACTACTTTGTGCTTTGCTTTTGAGAATTCAGCATCACCTGGATTTTTATCTCATGTATGACCCATTTCTCTGTCATATCCTGATCCCAGATGACAGTCTGGGATGGTGCTCAGGTCGAGAGAGAAATCACTTGTATTTCTATTTCCATCTGTATTTGCTTAATCATCTTTTTCAAACCTTCCACATAATTTGCAACACGATTTCTAATTCAAAACAAGTGCAGTATATTAGAAACCTATGGGCCTGAAATGGAAAGCACACACGCACACACATATATATATTAATTGAGATCTGAACAAACCATCATGTTTCAAAAGTTCAAAAGTTCAGAAACCATCAGGTTTCAGAACTTCTGAAGTTGTTTGAATTGGCTCTAGTTCAGTGGGAAAAAAAATCAGGAAACATTTGGTTTTCCAGGTTTCTGATGAAATAAAATTCAGAGGGCGCCCTGGGTGATCCTGCCATGATTTTATAAACTGAGTGGGGAAAGATTGGTGGGCACTTCTCCTTTCTCCTATACTCTTCTTGAGATCGTCTTCCATGGTATATTGGAACCCACTGGAGTTCAGCAACCAAATTTCAATAATAATAATAACTTTAAATACAATTGTTAGTAAATAATGATATTCTACTCGTCTGCCTGTTCCCCCACTATCTGATCCTCCTACCACTCCTTCCCTCCCTCTCTTAGCTCCTGCCACTTATGTACTGGATTCTCCTTCTGTCCGTTATTGTAGTAGTCTATTGTACATTTTGGCAACTTTGGCAATTTCAAAGTATGTGGACTTCAACTCCTAGAATGCTGACTGGGGAATTCTGTGAGTTGAAGGCCACACATCTTGAAGTAACGATAGTTGAGAAATGCTTATCTATTTGTATGGAAGCAGGTACTGATCTGCTAGACCCCACACCAATCTTCCAAGCACTTTCACCTCTTTCCTTTCTTCCTGATCCTCACCTCAGCCTTTATTCACCACCAATTCCTCACCCCCCCCACCCACCCCCACCCCGCTTGTCTCCTTTGCTGCCTAGAACAACTATGTTTTTCTTGGTATCTAGAACAACCCAACCAAGATTTCTATGCATGAAATGGTAACAGTAGTAATCATGGCACTACTAAAATAAATCCAATGGAAGATGTTCCTTCAGAATATATTTAATAGGACTTGGGCTTTTTCAAGTATTACAAAGTGCAACATGGCTGCTTAAACTGCCTTCATTTTGAGTGTTCGGTAAATCAAGCTCTGTGATTGGGTGGTTGTTTCCTGACTTGTAAATGGTTGGTTTATTTTCAAAACCTTTTCAGCCTTTCTAATAACAATGGAAGGAAGCAGACGGGTTGCTTGGCTGAGCTTTGGCATCGTGCTGCATCATGCCTTATTGCTGTATTATTATTTATTCAATGAAAAAGAACCAAAAGACAAAACACCCATGCCATTTTGAATTTTCAAGTTTGGAACACAGGCAACTTGAAATGTTCGAGGGAGATATTTCTATTTTATGCACCCCTAATCCCTAGCACTAATAGGTATATATTTGGGGAAATATGTAAAAATAAAGAAACTTTGTAAACCCCACTGTAGGTTAGGGAAAAATACATGAAAAACATATTACCATTGGTGCAAAGCACATACATTAAAGAAAAAATGTATAAAAATCAATATATTAGGAAAAAGTTGTTTCAATATAGTGTGTGTGTGTGTGTGTGTGTGTGTGTGTGTGTGTGTGTACATGCCCACATGCATGCACACACACCCACACGTACGCTTTCTCTGAAAATAAGACCCAGATGGAAAATAAGCCCTAGCATGATTTTTCTGGATGCTCTTAATATAAGCCCTTGTCCAAAAATAAGCCCTAGGTAAGATTGTCAGCCAGACAGATGCATTTTAGTACCATATTTTCCCCAGAATAAGACCTCATTGGAAAATAAACCCCAATGAGTCTTTTGGAGCAAAACTTAATATAATATATTCCACAATATATTTAAGAACTGCAAACTAAAATATGCGCAACATTTGGTTTTTTTAAAAATAGATTACAACAATAGTTTGTGCCTTTTTAAAATAAAAACAAACCCTAAATCTATATAAATAAAAATATAAAAAAGTTTGTACGAAGCAGCTAATCTCAAAAACTACTGCACTGATTTACCTCAAATTTTGACACAATGTTCCCAAGGACTTCCGATAATAGAATACGTACTTATTTTGTGGCTAGCACACGTGTGTCATGTGCAAGGTACACAAATGTAAAATGTACCCACTGATCATGTTTTCACCTCCCTGTAGCCCCGCCCACCTGGCATTTACAACAGTCATTTCCTCAAGAACACTGTACGGAGGCCTAAAAGGGCCAAGACAAGGCACAGAGGATAGCAAACTCCCAGGTGGCCCATAGAGAGAGAGAGAGAGGGAGAAATACAGTTTAATAAAAGAGGGACTAGGGGAGACATGATAGCAGCCTTCCAATATCTCAGGGGTTGCCACAAAGAAGAGGAAGTCAAGCTATTCTCCAAAGTACTAGAGGGCAGAACAAGAAGCAATGGGTGGAAACTAATCAAGGAGAGAAGCAACTTAGAACTGAGGAGGAATTTCCTGACAGTTAAAACAATTAACCAGTGGAACAGCTTGCCTCCAGAAGTTGTGAATGCCCCAACACTGCAAGTCGTTAAGAAGATGTTGGATAGCCATTTGTCTGAAATGGTATAGGGCTTCCTGCCTAGGCAGGGGGTTGGACTAGATGACCTCCAAGGTCCCTTCCAACTCTGCTATTGTATTATTGTATCACAGTAGGTAGGTAGATAGGGGAATAGATAGAGAGGGAGAAATACAGTAGGTAGGTAGGTAGGTAGGTAGGTGGATAGATAGATAGGGAGAAACACAGTAGGTAAGTAGGTAGGTAGGTAGGTAGGGTGATAGAGAGGGAGAAATACAGTAGGTAGGTAGGTAGGTAGGTAGAGGGAGAAAGGAAGAAATATAGCAGGCAGGTTGGTAGGTAGGTAGGTATGTAGGTAGGTAGGTAGGTAGATAGATAGATAGGTAGGTGGATAGATAGAGAGGGAGAAATACAGTAGGTAGGTAGGTAGGTAGAGGGAGAAAGGAAGAAATACAGTAGGTAGGTAAGTAGAGGGATAGACAGGGAGAAATACCATAGGTAGGTAGGTAGGTAGGTAGGTAGGTAGGTAGGTAGGTAGGTAGGGGTATAGATAGATCGGGAGAAATACAGTAGGTAGGTAGGTAGAGGAATAGAAAGGAAGGAAGAAATACAGTAGGTAGGTAGGTAGAGGGATAGATAGAGAGGGAGAAATACGGTAGGTAGGTATGTAGAGGGATAGATAGAGAGTGAGAAATACAGTAGATAGGTAGGTTGGGGGTTATATGGTGGTTGTGTGTATGTGTGCAGGTGTAGATCTACACACAGATTGGTTGGCCATTTAACCAGACTGGGCCACAGCAACGCCTGGCCCGGGTATAGCTAGTGAAAAATAAAAGTCAACCCCAAGGATTCAATCATTTTTGAGCCTATGTCTTCCATGCTTACATTCCATTTAGTATTCACAGGTCTCAAAGCTTTTATGAATCAAAAGCATAAAAACCAATAGTTACACATGAATTTCAATCTCGTTACATATTTACATTACTTTTCTCTCCTCTAAGAGTCACATTTCTTAATGCTCTATTTTCATGCTGAGATAAGCAGAATGAACTCCTGTCAGGGAATTCTGATGTTGGAATTGCTGGGATTTGTGACATCTGGCCAGCAGCACGCTAGCAGGATAGCCTGAAGGCAGAAAATTTTTTGCCTCTTTCTTTTCTTTCTGGCAATTGCTTTTAAAACAGTTCTTTTCCTGCCATTGCAAATAGTGCTATGGGGGAATGATCTAATTATTCTACAGGCTTTAAGGAGGAAACCTGGGGGTGCGTGTTGAATTTATGGACCTTTTCAGGTTGCCCCTTCCATAGCCCTGCCATTTGCCCCTTTTAGCATCTCTAGAGCTGGCAAGAAGTAAGCTTCCATGAAGACAGGCAAGCATATCTGATGCAGGTTGGTATTCTTTCCTGCAATTTGGAGGGCAAAAAAATCTGACTAACCCTACAATCCTGGAAAAGCTGTTCTTGAGTGTCTTTGTATTTAACATGCAAGTAGCCTTTAAATGCAATTAATTTTCTTCTGATCATTAAAAATAAGTCCAGAGTAGTCCATAGCCTCAACTTTAAAACAGATATTTTTCTTAACCCAGCAACAAGGAGGGGGAGTTAAATTCTCTTTTTAATGTCTGGAGTGATTCTTCTAAGTATCTCTCTCCTCTATATACACAAAGCACCCCAGCCTATGGTGTCCTTATCTGAGAAGATTCGTTTTCAATGAAAGATTCATTTATTGTCCCAGAAAACTAGACTGCCCACTAGATGGTTAGTGGACTCTTCAATAGGGAATGCTTTTCCTGAAAATGTATAAATATCCAGAAATACACATTTTTATCATTTACCCACTTCCAGTTAAAGGAATAACATTATAGCTTCTCATTTCCTCAAATACATGCAATGCCATTAAAAATCAACTCATTTGTTCAGCCAAATTTAATGTCCTTGACTGAACAAACACTTCATTGGCTTCATCATCTAAAGTAGTAGCCATAAAAGTCTTGGCAAGGGCTCTCTCTCTCTCTCTCTCTCTCTCTCTCTCTCCCTCTCTCTCTCTCTCTCTCTCTCTCTCTCTCTCTCTCTCTCTCTCTCTCTCTCTCTCTCTCTCTCTCTCGCTCGCACGCACACACACACACACACACACACAGAGTGTTTCTCTGTATTACACTTCACAAACTCTTATGGAATAAAGTTTCTAAAATTAGAAACTGCAGGAGAACTCCATTTCATTGTAGGAGGAAAGGAGCAGAAGGCCAGGGACTGCAACTTAATGGCAGGACTTTTTTAAAAAAAAATGTCAGAACTGTCAACATATGTTAATGGCCCTAGATAGAGCATTGTGTGTTAAAATCCCAAGAAAAAAACAGGGTTTGTTGACATTCTGGAGTATTCAGAATGCAACGTTGGGAAGCTGAAATTAACTTGGGTCTAGGAAAATATTGTTATTATCATGCTTGTAATGACTGATTTTGAAAAGGTAAACAAAGTTTGAGTTTGTTCGGATATGGATGGGAGACCAACTGGAAATCCAGATGAAATTGATCAATAAAAAAAAATATGTAGGAAGTTACATCCATGTTGCTGCCATGGAAATCACATATACTAGTCCACAAAGTGAGAGGCTATGCTCAAATTAAAGATTTTTATTGTCCTTGTGAAGTTTTAAGTTTTTAAAAAGTAAGGGGTAAACCTAAAGGCTACCCATGAAGTAATATTAGAGTGTTGTAAATAGTCCCATTTGGAACAGGTTGGGAACAGGTGAGTCCAGATCCATGAAATTTGCAAAATATTAATTCTATCTGAATATGAAAAAGGGAATGTATTCAAAGAGAGACTGACCCTCTGGGTAAAATATCGGGATTTTTAAGTCTTTTTCTGGGAACCCCTGAGTAGAAAATTGGCTGCATTTCAGCAGCAGGAAAGAGATATTTAAATCCTGCATCACTGAGTAACACAGAGACACGCAAGCGAGAGGGGAGCAATACTATCACACTCATTAATCTTCAAATTCTGTGTTCTCTCATAATGACTCTTTAAATCATTTCTCTGTTTCTTCTCTTAGTCTTATGCAATGTATTAATCTTGTACGATGAGGTAGGCCTCCTGTGCTCTCTACCTGGGTTGGAGTTTCACTTCTCACAAGCCAGTATTGGTCTTACTGGTTTGGGGTGATGGAAACTGTACCAATAGCACTTAGACTTCTATACTGCTTCATAGTGCTGTACAGCCTCCTCTAAGAGGTTTAAAGAGTCAGCATATTGACCCCAACCATTTAGGTCCTCATTTTACCCACCTCGAAAGGATGCAAGGCTGAGTCAATCTTAAAGCGATCAGGATTGAACTCCTGGCAGTTGGCAGAATTAGCCTGCAATACTCCATTCTGACCACTGTACCACCACAGCCCAAATTACCCCTCCTTCCTCTGAGGTACCACGATTTTGGGTTAGGTGGGTTCCAGAACAACCTTTGTATTTTTGTAATGTTTTCAAACAACTATCTTTGTTCAATTTCATATCAAGGCTAGCGTAACCACATTGGGAAAAGGCTTTGTCCAACGTAGTTTCAGATTTTTGAGATGAGTGACAAGTGCTGGTTGTACCCAGGGCCATCATTAAGCCAGGCGCTGGAAAAGCTAACAGTGGCACCGATCCAGCAAATATTATATTTGCAGAAACTAATCCCAGTGAAAGTGTCTTTGTGCATTGCCATCCCCACAACTACATTCTTCACTGCCTCTGCAGGAAATCCTTGAAATATCCAAATCTCTGCATATGCATATGTGCACACATGTTCCGTCCTCCTCCCGCTATTCTTAGGTTGCAACCATGACTCTTCCAGAGATTCCACCAACAGATAAGTCGTTGTTGATGCAGACAAGGCAATTGCTGGCTGGTCGAATCATCTCGGTCACAGAGTCTGTGTATGAGATAAGGCAGAAATAATTCCACAGGAAGAGGTGAGAGCCAGCATCCTGGAGCCCTGCAATAGAAACATTGACATTTATGAACTCAGGCATACATAAACAAAAAAAAAAGCTTGCAACTTTGGCAAAGAGAGAAAGAGGAAGAAAGAAGGAAGAAAAACCAAGGCCTCTCTGGCAATCCTATATCAGATACTGGAATCTTAAGGAATCTCATTAAATCAACGATTCTCTCAATTCTCTGCATCCTTATGCTGGGCTTTTAATTCCACTTGGAATCAACACCAAGCCATCAAAGTAAAATGATAGTTCTTGTGCTTGACCTTTTAGTCCATGCATTCTGTCACTATTCTACAATTTAATCCCACCCTGGGGAATGTACTCGTGGCATGAATGGAGCGTAGCAATCACCATTTTGACCTGGATACCATTTTCTCAGCAGAAGTTTTGTGCCTTTGAGAAATTAAAGTCATTCTCCCTTGAATTTTAAAAGTCAGTGAGACTTATGTTAGAGAAAAGTAGAAAGGCAAGGGAGAAAGAGAGAAAAAAGCTCCAGTATTTTACTTTTAACTGTCATGGTGCTTCAGCCTCATATGTTCAATATATAAAAATAGATGCCTGTTGAAATTTCAGTCATCCAGGTCAAAGTTGTCACAAAAGTGAAAATGTTTTGCTTCTTATCCAAGAAGTTTCTTCAGTTCAGTACTTCAGTCAGAATGGAAGAAACTTCTTGGATGAGAAGCGAAACATCTTCAAGAAAAAATAATGTCCAGTTGCCTTTTGAAAAAGCATATATATAATTGTTCCACAACACCCTGTTAGGGCCCCAATTAAGGGAGGAGACATACTGTTTCCTTTTCTGCCTTTCGGCTCATCATCAGAGACCATCTAGAGACCTCCAGCTTTCTGTCTAGATGGTCTCTGGTGATGAGCCGAAAGGCAGAAAAGGAAAACAGAAACCCCAAAGACAAGATCCAGCTAGAAAACCAAGGAATCTATGAAATTACCATGCAAAATCTGCCCAGCCACATACATTAGACAAACTAATAGGAGAATTAATGCACGCATTGCAGAACACAAGAATGCTGTCAAAAAACAAGAAAATACTTCCTCCATTTTCCAACACCTTAAAGCAACAGGACATGAAATTGATTTTGAAAAAACCAAATTACTCTCCAAAACTGAACACTTCAACAAGAGAATAATTATGGAAGCTATTGAAATAGAGAAACACCCCCATAACATGAATAAACGTGATAATGCCTCCTGCCTGCCAGACATCTGGAAACTAGCTCTGGCCATTAAACGAGTCCCAGCCACAAAAACTGACAGCAGACCCAGAACAACACAGGACATTATCACCAATCATCCTCAACAAACATCAACTCCATCTACCAATCAGGATGTGACAAATCAGCCAACCAATCTGTTTAAAGCAGCAGCATATATATATGTTAGTTTTTATGAGCTGATCAATATATATATATTTGTTCCACAACACCCTGTTAGGGCCCCAATTAAGGGAGGAAGCATACCGTTTCCTTTTCTGTCTTTCGGCTCATCACCAGAGACCATCTAGACAGAAAGCCATGAGTCCCGTTGTGTGATTTAAAAAATAAAATAAAATAAAATAATAATAATAATAATAATAATAATAATAATAATAATAATAATAATAATAATAATAATAATAATAATAATAATAATAATAATAATAATAATAATAATAATAATAATAATTTATAAACCGCTCTTTCTCCCCGAAGGGACTCGAGGCGGTGCACAGGGAATTAAAAATACATATACAAACAACAGACATTATAATACAATTTAAAACAAATTAAACCTAGACCCTGCGCTAAAATCGCAAACTAGCTAAAACTAATGCCCCTAAAAATCCCTAATAAAATAGTTTGAAGTATTCAGCTAGAGGTAATGGGTCAATTAACCCAAGCCGGCCATGCAGAAGAAGTGAGTTTTTAGTTTTTGACGGAAGGCGCGGAGGTCCGTAGTTGTTCTAATTTGTAATAATATGTGTGTTAGTTTTATGAGCTGATCAATTATCACCTGACCTGATTTATTTATTGATCAGCTCATAAAACTAACACACACACACACAGACATATATAAATATAAATATCGATATGTTAGAAATTGCAATGAATATGTGAGAATGAGCATTACAACATATATCTTAAATGAAATGCTAGGAAAAACTGAAAGGAAATCTGTTTAGAATAGGATTCTATTTTTTATACCTTTGCTTCATCATTGCTTTCCAATCCACTTTCCATGACAACTACAAAACTCTGAATCTACATTAGTAAAAAGTGTGTCTTTGCATTCACACCATGTTAAAATTTATAAGGCATAAGTTATGCATGCATTTCAATCTTAACCCAAGGAAAAAATATAGATCTTAATAAAGACTGCCAAGAAATGCAAGAGCCAATTTGGTCTAGTAGTGGATAAGGCATAAGGCTAGAAAGTGGGAGACAGTGAGTTCTAATTCTGCCTTAGGCATAAAAGCTGATTGGATATCTTTGGGCCAGTCATTCTACTCTCAACTTAACCCACCTCACAAGGCTGCTGTTGTGGGAAACTAGAAGGATATGTTCATTGCTTTGAGTTATTTATAAAAATAATGAATGTGGGATAACAAATTCTCTTCCTGGGCCAATTATTTCTATTCTTCAATCACTAGACAAAGTTGGTTGGAAGTCCAGGAGAAATTAATCAAGTTTACATCGCTTTGAAATCCATAGGAAGCCTTATTGTCCTACTAGCAACAGTACGTAAGAAAGAAACACTTAGAGGGAAAGCTATATAACTTAGAACAAATGCACCTGAACATTTTTGCATATACTTCTTCCCATACTACGCATTTTTCATAGTATAATACACTCCAGAGTATAAGACACACCTTAGTTTTTGGGATGGAAAATACGAAGAAAAATTCTGCCTCTGCCTACCAGCATCCATGGTATTCAGGTGACAAATGGTAACAAAGCCAGCCAATGAATAGGCATAGCAACTAAGTCAGCCAAGGAGGGCTATTTGGACTCTGAAATTTGCTGTGTGAGCAACAAGGAGACAGGGAGGAGCCTGGCTTAGCTGAGAACTGAAAGTGAAACTGCTTGTATTTTGCTTGCATTTACCCTACCTTGGAAAACCTGCTTTTGGTAATGTATTGTATGCTATTATTATTTTGAATCCTGCTGAATCAGTAACTGTGCTTTCTGAATGTGATTGCTGCTGTAAACTCTGACCAGCCAAGTCAGCCTTAGCACTTATTGCTGCCTGATTCCGCACAGCTGATTGGTGGATAGATCGGACTGCCAGAATACCCCCAATAAGCTGTTCCATGCTGCAGGGATTGTCACAGACCATCATGCCTGTAGTAGGGGTGGGTGGGGCTATATTTGATGTATAAGATGCACCCAAATTTTCACCCTCTTATTTTGGGGGAAAAGGTGCATCTTATACTCTGAAAAATATGGTAATAATTTATAATAATACTTTATTAAATTTCTAAACCGCCCCCTCTCCCCGAAGGGACTCGGTAGTCTGTGCTGGGAAAAATATGGTAGATAAACTTGCTTTTCCTAAGCCTATTGGACTCGTCATAGTGAGAATGAGTAGCTTGAATCCTTATTGGCAACAGGAGATAAGTGCAGTTAGTACCATGCCGAACATTTATTCTACGTATTTATAACATTATCCTTATCTTGGATACAGGATGATACTGGGTTGTGTGTGGAGTGTCTTGTCCTTTACTGTATACAATCATTTTCCCATCAACCTGAAGCCTCCCTAACTCCCCACATTTCAATTTAAACCCCAAAAAAAGACATGATATAGAAACTCTTTCCATGGCGCTTCTTAAAATGGGAAATGAGATTGTCCAGGAATGCTGCAGAATCAGATATGTATGCAACAACAAAAAAAGCCATAGGGTTCAGCAAAACCCAAAATCATCCCCCCAAATCATCCTCTTGTTTAAATATTATTGCTTTGAGTGGAGTTGGAAAGGGAGGGGGGGTCCTCTTTTGATTTGTTTTTAGCCTTCCTGAAACTTAAAGTTGACTCCAGCGGGGAATTGAGCCTTAAAAATGTTTGCGCTACATTAAACTAGGTCAAAGGAAAGATTATGCATCTTCTTGGACTTTCAGTAACAACAAAGAAATTGATTCATGGATGTGAACTGGCCACCACTCAAATAACTCTAATATGTTAATAGAATCTAAGTTCTTTCCCCCCCTCCCTCTATAAACAATAGAAAAAATAAAATTAATATTAGATAAAAGATATGGCAGTGTTTTTTTATGGAAAGATTTTTTATGATGTTTAAGAATGACCAATTCTTAAATGTATTTCCAAACAAAAATCCAACAAAAACTTTACAGAAAGGATGGCTGGGACGTGCAATTTGCAGCTCACCCATGTACAGACTCTCGATCAAGGACCATTCTGGGTGTATCTGTTTGTAACTTTTGCAAAATCTATTTCCATGTTTTTAACATTATGAAGTCTAAGTAGGAATCTAGAAATAGCAATACCAACAGTAGACTGCAGCCAACAGTAGAAGCTTCATGCATGCCCAACTGAAAAGTAGTTAACTTTAAAGTCTTTGGCTTGATAGAGATAAATCAAAGATTTGTATTATTTCTGTACTACTGTGTCAGACCTATCTCAGCTTGAGTCTCTAAGTAAGAACAGTCCACAACTATACAATAATACAATAATACAATAGCAGAGTTGGAAGGGACCTTGTAGGTCTTCTAGTCCAACCCCCTGCGTGAGCAGGAACCTTATACCATTTCAGACAAATGGCTATCTAACATCTTTTTAAAGACTTCCAGGGTTGGGGCATTCACAACTTCTGGAGGCAAGCTGTTCCAGAGGTTAATTGTTCTAACTGTCAGGAAATTTCTCCTTAGTTCTAAGTTGCTTCTCTCCTTGATTAGTTTCCACCCATTGCTTCTTGTCCTGCCCCCAGGTGCCTTGGAGAATAGTTTGACTCCCTCTTCTTTGTGGCACCCTCTGAGATATCGGAACACTGCTATCATGTCTATAATATACAGTTTGGGTTGTTTTGTTTACCATCCTACACGCCTGTTATAACCCCGCCTTATTTTCCATTTCTTTTCTCCCTCCCTCCCTTCTCTCCTTCCTTCCTTCCTCCTCTCCTTTGCCTTCCTTCTTCCCTTACATCTCTTCTACTACTCCTCTTCCCTTCCTACCTCTCTCCTTCTCTTTCTCTCCCTTCCACCCTCCTCTCCTTCCCTCTTTTAAATGGAATAACAAATGTATAAGGATGACAAATGTAAAGAAGAATTATAACTATGTGAATGTATACCTATAATTGTATGGAAGAGAATAAAAAAACTTTTCAAAAAAAAGAAGGCCTGGCAATACATTGTCCATGGGGTCATGATGGGTCGGAGACAACTTCACAACTAACAACAGCAGCAACAACTCCATTCATTGGGAGGTCTGGCCCATATTCTGCCATGAAGCCCTAGACATGGGTGAGGAAATATCCCAACTGTTTTGCTTATTCATTGAACTTCACTTTCAATTACATTGGTTGTTGGTTATGTCATACTGCTGGGATGGCAAGGGCCAGGTAGTACTGCAGAGGCCAATGGTGCTGAGCGGGTGATGCAGCAGATAGCCTCAGTCTTCATTGAGGTGCTTTGCTATGCTGTTCTGGGAGTTTGTGAGTTTTCCAAATCTCTCTCTGATGAAATTGACCACTTGGTTAATTGCTGCAGCCTGGATCTCCTTCTTGGGCCATCCCGGATTGGGTCGCATCTCCTGTCCTGTCCCGTCCCATTCCATCCCATCACACCCCACTCACCCCACCTCACCCCATCCTGTTCTGTCTATACATTCCCCTCTTATAATCACTTGCACATCTTATTGCTATTATTCTGGTCCACATCAATAATGAAGATTCAATATGATCCAGTAGTACTGCAATGGCAATAGGTCCAAAAGAGAAAGTCAGTATATTAGACTCCAGCAAATATATACAATTTCTCACAAAGAATCTAGCAACTTATTTGGACTAAAATGTTTATTAGAATTTGATCAATTTCTAACACTGTTTCGGTTTCTAATTCTTCTGTTTAAATTGCTCTTGCTGTAGGGATGAATGAAATGAATGAAAATATTATTAATGGCAATGGATTTTATTGAAAGGACAAAAAAGGCTATGCATTTAGGGGGGGAAATGCAAACATAAGAAAATGAAAATCACAAAGTTGATTACAAGTTGAGAGGAGATTTAGGGCCCTTCCATTATTATTACCAAAAAGTGTTTTAATTGGTCATTGTGTCAATCTATTTAACCTAGCAGTGCATCTGACAACAATTCTAGTTTTATTCACTGCCTAGGCAGTTGCCTTTTTTTCACCTTATCCCAACTCTTTTGATGAAATTGCTCAGATACATAGCTGAATGGTGACGGATTAATGTCCACATTTCAGATTGCTTTAATAATTTAGATACAACATCATTTCAAATGTATGCCTTGTAAAATGAAGAAAATGGCTCCCCTTGGTCATCATGAACAATTGCTCAGCTCCAGATGATGGAGCCAGAGAAAAGCTGGATGCGCAGATGCACTATATTGAAATCCTGGAGAAACAAGAGGGGTTATGGTTGCCTCATTGGATTTTGGACATGGCAACATTAACTCCAGAAGCACTACTACTTCAGCAAGAAGGAATAATGAGCTAGGAATTAATGGTAGAACTTCAGTCACTGTCCAAACAGATGGACTGCTGATTTGCAAGTTTGAAGAAGGGCATGTCTGGGATCCATGAAACATTTAAAACTATGAAAGTCTAAGAACAATTATGATTTTCCTGTGAAATCAGAATTAAGATTTCAGAAAACAAGAAGACTCTCACGATCAACTCATGGCAGATCTGTAAAATGAACTACTTAAAGCTGAAGGGCAGCTCACCCCAAACAACTTCAAAATGATAATTCTGCCTTTGGCTGAAAAGTAGCAGAAGCCTTTATTAATTTACAATTTATTCAGGAAATCTTCTCATTGCCAACTGATTTTAAACTCAAGATACTGATGCTTACAGATGAAGAGTAAGAGGCAATCCTTCAAAAAGATCTGCCCCTATAATTGTTATAATTGTTTTCGCTGGCTTAGCGCTCGGGTACCACAGACACCCCTAAAATGAGTGATTTCGAGCTGGCCAGCCCACCTTGGCCACGCCCACCCCAGCTCCCCAAGGTCAAACACAAACTGATGCTGCCCTCAATGAAATTGAGTTCTACAGCTTTCAAAACAAATGACTGAACTGAAACATCACAGAAGTAAAATAATGATTTATCCAGGCTTTCCTTTGCAAGTTTAAAGTTTAAGAAGAGGCTTGGATTTGGGGTGTGCTGTGTACATCATCAAGGAACAAGAATGCCAAATATTTCTGTTCATATCCAGCAATCTTTTGCCTTTCTCTTGGAGATGTAAAGATTTACGATCCCATCCAATCCTATGAAATTTTAGAGGCCTTGTGTAATATAATGAGTAAGGAGCTTGCTTTTCGCATTTTTTTCACCTTTCCTTCAACTCCCATTACTAAGCACAAGAGTATAGAAACTTATTTTTCTATGACTTTTATTCTGAGTGAGGTGGGTGGATAGGTGGGAGGGCAATGAACAAACCCCACTAGAGGTCTAAAATGGATCCTCCCAAATGTTAGTAAAGTTGCCATGGTTGTTTTCTTTTTTAATTATCTTTTTTGTGTTACATTTATTTTATTTATTATTTTTAATTTAGGCCCATGTTCATTGCTTAAAAGTTCCTTTTTTGGGCCACAGTATTTGCTACTTATTAAACCTATGAGATGTAATCTGCAATCAATTAGAAATCAATTGGATTTCCACCTAATTCAAGATCGTCAGCTAGACAGAACTGCTCCAAGCATATATAATGAAATTTAAATTTAATAAATATTTGGCATTTTCTATTATCTCAAATGAGGAAATATATTTTATTTTCCTATGCACATCAAAACTGATTTAGATTAGATTTATTATTATTTTTTATTTCTCCTGCTTTGAAGGATCAGGCTTTGGATTACTCTACTGAATCACTTCCAGTCACAAATGATCATTTTGGAATTTAAAACTGTGACTTACCATATGGTATCTGAATACCTTCTTCAAAGCAAACTCTTATTTTATAGATTATATTAAAAATAAAACCTGATTTTTTGTAAAAGAAAAAAAGGCAGGGGAGATGCTACAAAAGACTTAAACTTTGGGGGAGAGTTGAATTCATGGATCTACTAATTTCATTGCTTCAGGAGAAAAGAGACTTGGAGATTTTAATCTTATGCAGCTGGAAAAACTGTTAAAGATTCATTGTTGCTTTATGCTAGAAAACCTACAGTTGAATTAAACCACATGCTTTCAGCAAGTTAAGTTAAATTGGAGATACCGCCTAAACAATCTTTGAAATGTATGATTCAAAACTACTGGGAATCAGGAAAGCAATTTGCAAATTATTGACTGAATGGTTCAAACAAACCATTCAAATGGAAATCCAAGGAAATATCTAGAGTTAAGCCAGCAATGGCTAGTTATACTTAGAATTAATATTAATATATTAATTGTGAAACCTTATATTTTTATACACTATTCTATAAACTGGAGATGTTTTGCAACTGATCAACAAATCATTAATTTGGGAGAAAATACTGAAATTAACTGCATCTGTCAATAAGTTTTTTAAAAAAACAAACAAACCCAGGCATAAGCATTGTTATTAAAAGAAATTATACATAAAATTCACATTGTGAAATTGTGGAAAGCAATATACAGAACCTTTATAGACTCATTGGTTTACAAGAAATTGTCTAATTTTCTATAGTTCCTCCATTGTTTTATGGAGTCTTTTTTTACAGAAATATTAAAGCCTGAGAAAGATGCTACTAGATGTGCGAATGACAGGCTTGTATCTTTATTTACTATGGATACCAAACTGCAGCATTATTCAGGAGGTTACAAAATGTAACACCATGCATAACGTTAGAACAATTAATCAGTGGAACAGCTTTCCTCCAGAAGTTGTGAATGCCCCAACCCTGGAAGTCTTTAAAAAGATGTTAGATAGCCATTTGTCTGAAATGGTATAAGGTTCCTGCCCATGCAGGGGGTTGGACTAGAAGACCTACAAGGTCCCTTCCAACTTTGCTATTGTATTGTATTGTATTGTATTGTATTGTATTGTATTGTATTGTATTGTATTGTATTGTATTGTATTGTATTGTATTGTAACGTACCTCAGCTTGGTTAAAAAAAAAAATAGACATGCATATGAAAATAATGAATTCCGCAATTGACATTTTCAACATCATTCCTGATAAATTAGAGCCATCTGATATAATCTCATTAGACCCTGAAAGAGCTTTTGATGTTTCAGATTAAATTTGTGACGTACGCTGTAGGAAATGTGGGGTTTCGCCATCTTTTGTTTATTGGATTACAAGTTGTTATTTTTACCCTATGGCCAATGTCATTATGAATCCATTCTCAATCCATGAAGTCATATTCTAGCAGTCATCAGAGATGCTGTTTGTCTCCCTTAATTTTTCAACTGGTTCTTGACTTTTTAGCTTCTTACATTGGATAATAACAAGATATTGATGGGTGTGGTTCAGTGGTGGGTTCCCTGGCGTCATCCACATGCAAGTGTGCGACATGCACGCATACACACGTGAGGCATGCATGCGTCCTACCTGTCAGCAAGGCTTCCGCAAACCTCCGCAACGCTCTAGCTGCTCAACGGAGTGTCGTGCAGGCACTGTACGTGCCAAGCACGTCCGTGGAAGCGCAAAAAGCATAAAACACTGGTAAGTAGCTCGGGTGGGCAGGCGGGCCCTCTGGAGCACCGTACCCAAATGGTATTCAATGTTCCGGGCTGGCTCCTGTATGCCCATACCGGAGCGTACCGTCTGCAACCCACCACTGATGTCATAGCAGCTAATATTGAAAATATATATTTTTATAAGCTGATCATATTATGGCTATTTTGAATAATAATTATTTAGTATGGATTATTTAGTATCATTACCAACGCTTGTTGAAGTTGGACCACAATATAGTTTGGTTGGAATTTAATTCAATTTCAATTGGAAAAAGTCTAATTTGCTACCTTTGCAATAGGTGATGACTACCATGAAACAAAATGCTAAAAAGTTATGATATTTATGTAGTTACTTACCAAGCATATCTAAATTACATTAAAGTAACCAAAATATCTTTACAATCCCTAAGGCATGTCACAACTTTTGAGCACTCCGAATGTTGGAAATTGAAATTTGAAAAATTTGTCCCGCCCTATGTGCAAAAAATGATTATTTTACTAGCATTACTAATCCTCTTGATATTAAGGAAAGAATTCAGGATTTAAGGTCATATTTGAATTTATTATGAATCTGTTATTTATTTTGGAAAATGTATTTATTTATTTCCTTTGTATTTTTTCATTTTGTAATATTTCCATCCTTTCCTGTAAAACATGTTAAGAAATAAATATTAATAGTTTCTTTAAAAAAAAATAAAACAATGTTATCACTTTTTAACAAGTTTTTTATTTTAAAAATAAAAATATGAAAAACGCCCAGCGATTTGACTGAATTAATTCCATGTTGACAATAATTGGATTTTTCGCACTCTCCCCCTGTTCTTTTCTGTTTAATAACTATAATATATAAAGGTTTATTTTTTTAATTGTATACGTACCACTGCATTTGTTGTTGTTGTTTGTATATCATTATTTTAAAAACAGCATTAAAAATAGATATGAACTTTGGGAAAAGGATATCTATTAGTCTGGTGGGGGAGTGATTAGAATGCAGTAGTGCATGCTAACTCTGCCCATTCACTAGAAATTTGATGTTGGCCAATTGAAGGTTGACTGAGACGGCCACCCTTCTGAGATCAGTAAAATGAGGACCCAGATTGCTGGGGGCAATATGCTGACTCTGTAAACCACTTAGAGAGGGCTGTAAAGCACTGTAAAGTGGTATATAAGCCTAAGTGCTATTGCTATTGCTATTGCTATTGCTTAGGTAACTTTTATTTCCTATTGTTGAAATCTTCTAAAACCATCCCATTATACTACCAAACTGGAGTTCTCTGCCAGCTAACCAAACAAGGCTACTCATCTTGTTCTAGGGCACAAGGGGTGCAGGGAAAGGTTCCTGTACTGGTTGATACTGGTTTGCTTCACGCGTGCTTTGTGAGTGTGCTCCTCGCTTCACTCATGCATGTGCTTGCCACACATTGCTCGCGCATGCGCAGTTGACTGTAAATTGTTTTGTCCATGCATAGAAACATGGCAGAAATGGCAGATGAGACGGGGGAACCAGTTTGGGGTATGTGGCCAGCCTGGGTTGCTGCTGGTTCTGTGACCCAGGCTAAATCATCACTACCAGTTTGGCCGAACTGGGGTGAACCAGGAGCAACCCACCTCTGAAGGAGTGCCACCTTGATGCAAATAGGTTTCTGGTGTATTGAGATTCTGCAAACCATTAGCCAGTTAAATTTATAAATTAGGGGAATAAGATAAAGGAGTCCCTGCAGATTTTACTCCACTAGTCAATACTGACTACAGAGAATAGTGCTCACCTCTATTTCTAGGGCCACTGAGCCACCGCTATCCAAAGACATTTCTGCGGTCGTATAGCCAGTGTAATGTCATAGAATGCTGTTATATTTTCACCAAAGTGGTACCTATTTATCTATTCACATTTGCATACTTTCAAACTGCTAGGTTGGCAGGAGCTGAGGTAAGGATGGGAGCTCACCTTATCGCGTAGAACCCAATTACACCATCCTTGGGGATCAATCCTAGTTACATGCTCATATATTTCCCAGCATGTTTCAGTTCACCATTCATTAGATTAGCATTAGCTGCCACATGCAGGGAAACCGTTTCTATAGGCTCAGCCAAGTGACATTCATTCACAGTATTTGATTACCTATGTCAGGGGTCTGCAAAGTCGGCTCTTTTAAGACTGGTGGACTTCAACTCCCAGAATTCCCCAGCTATGCTGGCTGGGGAACTCTGGGAGTTGAAGTCCACCAGTCTTAAAAGAGCCGACTTTGCAGACCCCTGACCTATGTGATCTTTCCTAATTACACTCTGAATTAGCTGGAACCTCCTGCAAGGATTTGGTGGTGATGACTTCTCTGACTTTTGACCGTGGTGTAATCCTTTGAAGTCTGCTACCGGTTTGGTGAGTCTGCTACCGAGCACATGCTTTGCATGCCTGAGGCGTGCCTGTGCAGCACTAAAAAAAGGAACATTTTGAAGCCTTCCAAGTCTGCAAAGATAAGTAGAATAGCGAGGGGGCGGAATCTGTTGTGCCACGCAATTTAGTTTAGCTAGAAAGCAGGAAAATCGATGATTCTAGCTAATATAAATTGTGCGTCACAGTTGATCATAGGAAATACCAGTTCACCCAAACTGGTAGCATTTTTTACTACTGGTTCAGGAGAACCGGTCTGAACCGGTAGCATTTCACCCCTGCTTCTGACCCTCCTCAGAAATCTTTCCTGAGCAGCTCCCAGATGGCAGATTCAAGTAGGTTTTTCAGGGCCCTAACATACAAATCCTTCCAATCGCCACTTTTCTTTAATTGCCAAGGTCAAGAACGGTGCCCTTTAAACAATATCTCTGTTGTTGTCATCTGTGCCATATTTTTCTATACTGAACTTTGTTTTTCCTAGCCTTCCTTTTCATTTTCTTAAACATTTTATTTTGCAATTTCTTCCACACTAATTAATACTTGCTTTTGTCACACCAATAATCAACTAACCTCCAAAGGCAAAACCTGCTGTACCATTTTACAAAGTAATCCTGGATCTAACTAATAATGTAGAATTAAACCTAGATGTCATCTTCATACGGAGAGTTTTAATCTTAAAAGGATTAAAAAGAATGCATCAATAGTTGTGTACTGATCTTCCAATTACACTGATTGGATATTAAGACATCATATCTGACTGAGAAACTCCACTTTTCATGTTCTAATAACTCAGGATAATTCATTTTCCCACTAAACTATTTTTTCTACTAAGAGTAAATAGCTTGAATTTCCACACAAAATACTGTCTTCTGTAGTTCTTCTTTGATTCAGAGCAGATGATAAATTTAGACAGAGCCTTTTCATAGGCAAAAATCACACTTTAGAATGATTTTCCAAGGAAGGCTCATCTTGTGCCAGTATTTATGTGTAGTATTTCTGGCGCCAGATGAAAATTTATATTTGCTGTCTTTGCATTATACTTTGTGAGGAGGAGGTAAATAGTTTAATGTTAAAAGGACTGTATAGCACACCTTATCAGTGTTTTTCTCAGTTTTGTGGGGAAGGATTCCACAGCCAAGATAGACTCCTGGTGCATAATTTATACAGTGACCCAAGGAGAGTCTCTGTGAGAAAGACTCCCTTTATGTTCCTGAGGTCCAGAGGTTGAAATAATTTTCATAGTTATCCACTGCTGCTAATTCTGAAGGTCAAACTGAGCAACAGCTATGCCTAACGTTGTTTTGGAAATATTGTTTTCTAAGCTTTAGATACATTCAGTATACTATTTCCGAGAATTAAAGAAAGCAGAATTTTGTTTGTTTTGCGAAGTGACAAATGAGAAACTATTTTTTCCCCTTGAACTAATCAGACATGGTGGTCAATTTGGAATTTGCTTATTTTTATTTCTTTGAAAAATATTTAAAATCCCCTGCACTTCAATGGATCACGAGGTACATGCCAGAAACACAAACTGCAAACATAATATTTAAAAGACAAAACCACTTAAACAGCAGGCTCTACAATCAAAGATAAACAGAATAGGAATTAAGACCAAGCTATGGTTACTAAGATTCTCAAACCTGGGTGAATAGCCGATTCTTTTTCGCCTAGAACTGAAATGTTGCAACTAGCCTCATTTCTAAGGGGATGAATCTTGTAACTTGGGGCTCTATTTAACTAAGTAGTTTAATTATTTGGATATGGCCCTTAAGGGGCAAAGTAATTCATTGAGTTTATTTCACTTTCCATTTTGTTTGTTAGTAATTGTATGTCTAGGAAGAGGCCCAATGAAGCTTGTCTTGGATCTCATAAACTTTTCGCATCCCCTTCTATTACATGTTTATTGAACCATTCCAAAGAAGATTGTGGTTATGTGAAGCATCAGACCACACAAGATTTAAAACCATGTCTTTGAACCACTAGGGGATTGAGTCTCTGCAGACACTTCAAGTTGTACTTGATTGCAACTATATACAGCGGCATATGCTGATCAATTTATGAGTTTGGTCAGCTAACAGGATGGAGTTTCTTATATAGATCTGGTGGCTGTAGATTTTGGTTACTTGGAATATTGGAAAGAAGTTATTGAAGTCAGGAAGTCTTGCTCAAAGACTTTACTGTTTTCCATGATGCCATCTTACAGGAAATAAGAACTTGTTTATTTCAACCACACACAAGATTTTTCTTTTCCATTTCTGTTCTACTCTTTTGGAGTGCCTTCTAGGTTTCAATTCCATCTAAGTTTGGATTCAACTCTTCAGAAATTTATTAGACAATTGTCTCATTCTGAGTAAATTTTTTAGAAGGTGTTAAACTCAATTTGTATATATTATATTTGTAATGAATTGAGGCCTTCCACAGCTTGTATTGTGTTGGAACTGAACACATATAGATGATTAAAAACAGGACACATTCAGGAAATGTAAGCTGAATCTATAGTTCTCAAATATATTTTAAAAATCATACACAAGGCTAATGGCATAGAAACAATCGATTTCTTAACATTGAATAATTACAATCTGCACGCATAATTCAACACTTCTAAGGAAAACTGAATCATTCAAATCATTGAAAGAAAGCTAAAGAGTGAGGTTAGAGAAAGGCAAATTAAATGGGATTCAACATTAAGGCTTCTTGTTGCAGCAAATAAAGCCAATGGTTTAAAGATGTAACACCAGAACCTGAGACTGTGTCACCTCTTCTACTTCTCCAAACCTGTTTAGATTTCAATATAACCAAGATGGGCAAAGGTAAAGATACAAACTGTTCCTATGTTTGAATGAATGGCTGTTATATGTGAGCAACCTGAAGATGAATGGATCGTGAGAAAGCAAGAAGGGAGTTGAGAAGAGATTTCCATACCCCATGCAAGCCCTACTATCCCAAATTCCCTGGATGTGGAGAAGGTAAGCTTGGCTGGCAGCATTTCCCCCCTTACAGAATAGAAGATCTCTTATGGAAGCGTTGTCTCCACCCTTTGTCTCTCAGGATATCTGAGCAAAACTCCAGCCTTTCCATTCTAAGGAGAATATTGTTAGTACAAGAGGCAAGAGCTACTTCGAACATTTCAAGGTCTGACTAATGGCTGTGCTTTTTTCTTTCTTTTTTCTTTTTGCCATCAGAGGATGTTTACCACATCAGTTTTATGTGAGGAAGCTTTAATTTGAATAGGGCCTGGCTGTATTCACCTTAAATATTTTCCGTATGACTATTCTGGCAAAACCACACGCTGTTTCCCTCACAGTAAAAATATTACTGTCATTCGGCCTAATTCTTCCGTGGCACTGTACATGCAGAATTTTAAACCCGGAGTGGGAGAAACACTTTCTGTTATTTTCTGTTATCCAATAAGTTGGAGCCCCCTTCTCCTGCAATGGCCAGACTCACAGTGCCCAATTTGTCCATTGTTATAGGAATACTCCCCCACCACCCACGTTCTCACGTTCCATAATTTTTCCACTATAAAAATCTGACTGGAGAAATCTACAATAAACAAGTCATTCATATCAGAAACTAAGGGGTAGTACCAGAATAAAGCCTCCTGCAATGACAAAGACTCTAACATCTTCCCTCTTAGCATACTGTTCTTGTTGCAGCCCAAAACAATCCAGAGACCCTCCTTCAATGTTGTCTGGTCAGTCTGGTAGTTTTCCTGTTTTCCTGTCATTTCATTAGCCCTCAAAGATTGTGTCACACCAGCAATTTTTTTCTTATATCACCCTACTTCATTCTACTTCACCCTCCCTTTGAAAATCCCAAAGGTGCTTTTTTCAAGAGGCAACTGGGCTTTCTGGTTTTTCTTCAGCTGTGACTGGATGGTGAAGAGAGCTGAAGAAGCTTCTTGGATGAGAAGCAAAACATCTTCAAAGAAAAACCAGAAAGTCCAGTTTCCTCTTGAAAAAAGCACCTTTTGGACAACCATGACCTGGATGACTGAGAATCTCCATAGACTCTCTTTGAAAACCAATTCTTTTTCAACCTCTCTCACATGCAGATAACTCACCATCATCTAAAAATCGCACACGATCTTTTCATCCCAGAAAAATAACTCCTCCAGTATATAAACTCTCAAATGACGTAATTCAGGAGGATGTTTTAGATATGCCAGAAAACCTTGTGTGACAAATGAGCCAAGCTATGGGACCTTCAACCTAGGCAATGAGAAAGTAATATCCTGCAATGTACTGTGTCAATCAACTATAAGCACATATCATACGTGCAAAGAGATATGGCTCATAAATCATCTCAAGGAATGGAAGGAACCAAAATCTGATCCACAATCTAGTATGCTGATCCACCAAGTACTTGCATCACAAGATATGCAATCTGAGATATGGCCAGTCCCTAGGCCTTTTACACTACAGAAAACCTACAGCAACAACAGTAAGTGAGTGCTAAGATTCTGAATTTTAAGAAGCTTTTTATCGGTGAGCTTGTGAAAGTTTAACTTGTCACCCACAAAATCATTTAAGGACTCCTATTCCAGTCACATCAATATAAAATCCCTGCATGTTCATGGAAGATAGTCGAGAAAGAAATACAACATATAGACCAGGAGAACTGAGGACTCAGTCTTGAAGCAGCAAATAATCCAGGTGCCTTGAGTAAAAAAGATGAAAGGTAAGTTTCTGTGTAACTGTAGAGAGCAAGGAAGAGTATTTTGATGGAGATCATTTTGTGTGCTGCCAGAACCTCAGCATTATCAATATGCTCCATTTCCCTTCTGGCCAGGGGACCTATGGCCCATCCTGGTTGTAGTGGTGGTTGTTATTCAGAACTCAAGTGTAATTCCAAAAATCTAGGGAGATTTCTAAAAGAGTCTATTGGTTTTGGTCTAGTGATTAAGACACAAGGCTAGAAACCAGGACATTGTGAGTTCTAGTTTCACTTTAGGCATAAGAGCCAGCCAGTCACTCTCTCTCAGCCCAATCTACTTCACAGGTTGTTCTTGTTGGGAAAATTGGAAGAGAAAGCAGTATTAGATCTGTTTTCTACCTTGAGTTATTTATAAAAATAATAAAATGGAAAAATAAATAATTATTAAAAAATTATCTGTCTGGCATAGCATGCTTGTGATAAACCCATACTGGTTCCTGTTAAATGAAGATAGATGCCCATTTATTTCACAGAACTTGTGCAGTTAAAAATGTAATGTTTTTCTGTTTTGCATGTCATACACTGTGACAATAAGGAAGGCTGAGTGCCAAAGAATTGAGGCCTTTGAACTATGGTAATGGAGAAGACTCCTGCAAGTCCCTTGAACTGCAAGGTGATCAAACCGGTTAGTCCTAGTGGAGATCAACCCTGACTGCTCTTTAGAAGGCCAGATCCTGAAGATGAAACTCAAATACTTTGACCACCTAATAAGAAGGAAGGACTCACCGGAGAAGAACCTGATGCTGGGAAAGATTGAGGACAAAAGAAGGGGATGACAGAGAATGAGGTGGCTGGATGGAGTCACCAAAGCTCCAAAGGACTCTGGGGGATAGTAGAGGACAGGAAGGCATGGATGAACGTTGTCCATGGGGTTGCGATGGGTTGGACATGACTTCACAATTAACAACAACAACAACAACAACAACACTGTAATTGAAAAGATGACAGTGCAAAATCCTAAGGACTAAAAACAAACATTTAACAGCCGTATGGTTCTCAGGTTGCTCATTTTACTTGGCTTTGCATGTCAAATCTGCAACATTGAAGTTACTATTAAATTACAGATACACTTCCTCCTCCTCCAATGTAATTGACAGGCTATCATATATTAGAGATTAGTGGTGCAAGCATATATCTAAAATTGACTAAATAATGTAACATGATTTGTTTGCCCACTCACAAGAATCTTGAGAGTATTTTCTTGTTCCTAGGGAAAAAAGTTCAAAAAACAGTTTCTTTTCCATTAATCTGAAGACGTACGTATAACAAAAAAAAGTGCAGGTAAAAAAAAATCAACATGCCACTATTTCTGAAAGCATCCTAATGCCTGTTAAAAGCACCAGGCTGTCAGAAGTATCCAGAGCTTTCTCCTCTTTACTGCAATAGCAGCAGATCCAACCTTTAACGGGACGTATGTACCATGGTTTCTAGTTTATTTGGGCTCTGAATAAAATTGAGATTACCCAAACTCAGATTGTGCGAGTTCAGAAGGTTGCTTCTTTGCAAGCAAACTATTGACCCAATGGAAGATATTATTCCACCAATTGTTCAGTTGCTCTCTCACAGCAGGTTAAGGAGTGAGACCTACTTTATCTTCTCTGTTACAGTGTTACTTTTGGTCACAGTCCATAAAAAGAGAGGATAGTGTGCCATATCAGCAGGCTGGCATTTTGAACGCAGCCCAACATTCTGCTGGAATGGAATTGTTGTGGTTGTCTCAATCTGAAGACACTGGTACATTTGTGAAACCAAATGGTTTCTAGTGTCTTCCTTCTAAAATATTTTATTTAATTTTATTTGGCTATTTATTTATATCTGCCACTGTGCGCCTTCACCTTAAAATGATGATCAGAAAAGGAGGGCTGCTGTCTGGAATCACGCCATATTAGTAGAGCAGCTCAAGACAAGGTAGATAAACCCACGATGATAAAAAATATTGTTATAAGATTATAGTATTAGTGGAGCTTGAGTGAGAGTGCCTTAATGGCCCTAAAGGATGGACAAATATTGACTTTGGAAATGCCAGAATAATAGTCAGTAAGATAAATGCAACAATAGAATATAAATTGTTAATGATTGACAAATGGGCTCTTGTTTTCATAATTTGTCATCTTATGCTTTACACTTGATTCATGATAGGTACTCATGTACCTATCAAATGGTACAGCTAGTTTGGATTCCAAAATGTATGCAATCTTTAGATACTATCTTTTTATTTTATCTAATAAATTAATGGGTATTAATTTTTAGAAAGATTGAAAAAGCAGCAGATAGCTCATTATGTCTCATAAAGAGATGGAGCCTTTTCTTGAATAATAATGGATTTGGTCTCTTGGTTGCGTAGAGCCATGTGCTTTCAAATCTGAATGTTTAGAACAGCTTTCCTCACCCAGATGTCTCCTTAATGAGTTGGGTAGCCATTCCCAAAACGTAGAGCCATCATTGGTTGAAAATTTTAGGAGTTGAAGTCCAACACCTTTAGAAGTTGCCAGATATTTTAGTTATTTTTTTTTAAAAAGCAGCTGGTATTAGTTGAGTAATATTCATGTTTTATTTTTTAAAACCTTTATAATTGAATTTGTGGGTTTGTTTTGCAAATGAGAAAGCTCTGTGCTTGCTAGGAAACAGATTCCAATGTGTGTGGGCTCATCTGGACGGCGTATGATTTGCACAAAATGTAATGAAATTCATGTAGAAAATATCAACCGGAGTCACCTTGTATAGGACTAAGTTTGTACGGGCTCCTCTCCTGAAGTTTTATAAAGTGTTCATCCACAACCCACAAGGCAATTATGAAGCATGGTGGTGAAGCAATTCATTGTTCATTGAATTAAAACAAAAACAATCAAATGACTGGATAATTTAGTATAAAATTCCAGAATGACTTCAAAATAGCTCCTCCATACTTATTCTCTTCATAATATAGAACACTGGTGTCAAACCTGCTGCATCACGTTGCCATCATGTGACATATTGTGATGTTTTCTCCCTTCACGGAGCTGGGGTGGGCGTGGCCTGCATGTGATGTATCTGCCTGTGGGCCACCAGTTTGACAGCCCTGATATAGAATATATTTTAAAATGTAAAATTAATTAACTTGGAACCTGGTATTGTGCAAAATGACACCAGGCTCCAACATTAAATTCCAAGAATTACTCTAGTCCTATATATATTTAGAAAATATCAATGGTGTGATATTTTTAGTTTGGTTTGTAAGATAAAGTGGGAAATAAGAGGCTTTCTCTAAAGGTTTGCAGTCTGTCAAGGAATATCCTTATCATTATGCCTGTTTGGAATGAATATTTAGGTTCTGCAGTATGTGAAAATGCTAGTGACATGATATGCCCACCTGGTAAGAACATCTCAAGAAGGCTACTAAGAATTCTTTATCACCACCATCACCAACATTAGCAACAGATCATGGAACATGGGTAAAACAGTAGGCTTTTTCTGTTGTCTCTTTCACAATTTGGACCTCCCTACCACCAGACATTTTCATAATCTTATATAAATAAAAATGTAACTATGAGTTTGTTCAAAACAGGTAATCTCCGAAAGTATTGCACCGATCGCTTCCAAATTTTCACACAACGTTCCTTTCAAATACGGCACCAATGATATATATAAATTGTGTAGATGTTACATCTGTGCCAGGTACACGCAACAGAAATGTAAAAAATTAGGTGGATGGATACAGAGAGAGCAGTGGGCTACAGGTATTATGTCATCCTTTATGACATAAAATACTCTGTCCATAAGATTCAAGGAGAAATACAGTAGGTAGATAGGTAGGCAGCTATAGGGATAGAGAGGGAGAGGGAGAAATACAGTAGGTAGGCAGGTAGGTAGGTAGGTAGGTAGAAGGATAGAGGGAGAAATACAGTAGGTAGGCAAGTAGGTAGGTAGGTAGGTAGGTAGGTAGGTAGGTAGGTAGGTAGGGAGGGAGGGAGGGAGGGAGGGAGGGAGAGGGAGAGGGAGAGAAATACAGTAGGAAGGTAGGTTGGGGGTTATACGGTGGTTGTGTGTATGTGTTTGTGTGTGCAGGTATAGATCTACACACAGATTGGTTGTCCATTTAACCAGACTGGGCCACAGCAACGCGTGGCCGGGAACAGCTAGTCTTATACTATAATTCTTAAAGTATTTCAGAACACCATTAAAACAGCCTTATTTCATCTATTCTAACTTTAGTTGACTGCTAGAGGCATCCGTCCTATGGGATGTATTTTGGGTTCATAGACTAGTTTTCATGTTTGTATGTGTGCATCTAATATAAGTTGCATAGGTTTTCTGGATTGGATGGAATTATCAAAACTATAAACAAACATATAAGGTGCCAGATGTGGCCACAAGCCTCCAAATGCCAGGAATCCTGTTGAAAAGATGTCACTGCACAAATTAAAAACAAAACACAGTTGAGCTATAACTGGAGAGTAGATGTCAAGATAATGTCAATGTTTCTAAAACCATTGACTTGATTCCAATATAAACATCTAGCTGGGTCTGGTGGAAACTGCTGAAAGCAATTTTCTCAAGTCTTATCAAACCCACATTTCTTTTTTTTGCCAAAGGCAAACAATATGTCTTCCTTTTATCCTACAGGTAGAAACTAACTTAATTGGCAGCTGAACCTTGCTCTGTCATGACATGGTGAACAGGGCAGCTTTCTTTCACTGCAACTAAGGGCAACTAAGCGCTAATTTGAGAGACTGGATATATGGACAAGACTTGCAATCCTTGCCAAGCACCTAACATCTGCACAGCTGCTTCTTTTGACTTAGAGAATGGCCTTTGGCAGCTCTGGGGGATAAATCAGAAGCCAGAAGGTGAGTCTAAGATGAAGTTGAGCTAGAATCACTCTCAGGGATCCTACTTAAAAGCAGATTCTTAGAAATTCCTGTACAAACTTTGGCAGCTATCACAAATGTAATTTGCAGCCTCAATCAGAACCTATACAAAATCAATTACTCAGTAATTGTTTAAATAAATGTCTAGATGTGAGAGGCTGTGGGAAAAAGGGTTTTAAAGAAATCCCACTTTAATTAACACACAAGAACATTGGCTAGGAACTTACTTTTACAGTTTTCAAGCTTCTGTTTTTACCCTAGACTAGCCTTAATAATATCTTCCTGAAATCTGATTCCTGCTTTCTTGGTTTTTCAGATACATGGGATTTGGCACTATGTTAAGATACTGTGAGTTTAAGACTCCTCTTTACAACTGTAGCTGTATATATCTACCCCGAATCACCCCAACGATGCCGTCGAAGTGATGTCCCGGTGTTTGGAAGCCGTACGGATCTGGATGGGAAGGAACAGACTCAAACTCAACCCGTCCAAGACTGAGTGGCTGTGGTTTCCGGCGCCCCGGTACAACCAGTTGATTCCATCACTGGCCATAGGGGGCGAACATCTAGCCCCCGTGGATCGGGCATGCAACTTGGGCGTCCTCCTGGATACCCGGCTGTCTATGGAAGATCACGTGACAGCCGTGGCCAGGGGAGCATTTTACGAGGTTCGCCTGGTACGCCATTTGCGTCCCCTATTGGACCGGGACGCCCTTCGCACAGTCACTCATGCACTCGTGACATCCCATCTAGACTACTGCAATGCTCTCTACATGGGGCTCCCCTTGAGGTGCACCCGAAGACTACAGCTAGTCCAGAATGCGGCCGCGCGGGCTATTTTGGGTACCTCTAGGTATTCCCATGTAACACCGCTCCTGCATAAGCTGCACTGGCTGCCTGTGGCCTTTCGGGTGCGCTTCAAGGTGTTGATTACCATCTTTAAAGCGCTCCATGGCACGGGACCTAGTTATCTGTGGGATCGGATCCTGCCCCATACATCCTCACAGCCAATTCGCTCCCACAGAGACGGACTTCTCCGGGTGCCGTCTACTAGGCAATGCCAGCAGGCGACACCCAGGAGAAGGGCATTCTCTGTGGTGGGCCCTACCCTCTGGAACCACCTACCCCCCAATCTTAGAACAACTACGGACCTCCGCTCCTTCCGTCAGCAATTAAAGACCTATCTTTTCCAGCAGGCTGGCCTGGCCTGACCTATCGTACCCAGCCTTTAGTTTTAGTAGAGAAATTATTTAATTGGGTTTTATGTACAGTTTTAAAGGGGTATATTTTAGCACAGGGTGTTAGTATTTAATATAGTTTTAATTATTTATTATTGTTATATGTATATGTTTTTTTTTAATTTCCTGTGCACCACCCCGAGTCCCTTCGGGGAGAGGGGGCAGTTAATAAGTCTAAATAATAATAATAATAATAATAATAATAATAATAATAATAATAATAATAATAATAATAACAACAACAACAACAACAACAACAACAATAACAATAACAATAACAACAACAACAACAACAACAACAACAACAACAACTTACTGCTTTCACAACCTACAAATCAAATCATGGTACAAAGCTGATTCTTTTCTAAAAAGTTGTAACTTCACACCAAGGCTTGGCTTTATCAAATCCCACACTAGTAAATCAGCAGAAGATATTACAGATCTCTACCACTTTTAGTAGGGCTTTCATCTATGGGTTAAAAAAAATCCCCAAAACCACTAGGCTAGATTACTGCAATGAGTTATTTCCTATTTGCTTCCATCTAGTGGTAATCCAGATTTTACAGCTCAGGGTTTGAGAGCTGTAACTGTTATTGATATATACCCATGATGGCGAACCTATGGCACGGGTGCCACAGGTGGCACGCGGAACCATTTCTTAGGGCATGTGAGGCATTGCCCTGTCAGCTCCAGTACACGTGTGTGCTGGCCAGCTGATTTAGGCCTTCTTTTTTTTTTTATTGAAAAAGTTTTATTGGTTTTTACCATTTTCGAAAAGGGTAGGGTAAGGGATACAGAAACATATTAAGAACTTTCGCGTCGGGATCATTGGCCCTTCTAGGGCTTCATAATAAAACATTAAAAGAACATTTTTCCAAAAGTACTACAAGGTGAAAATAAGTACAAGATTCCTAAATTCTCCATTCTATGCTAGCAGTCGTGTACAAACATCCAGACATAAGGTTATGCAATATTAATAATAATAAAAAAAAGCAAAGTTATTTTTTCGATCTAAGTCTCTTGGCAATTGTGTCTTCTTTTTCTCCTCCCTGGCCCCCAGAGGGCGGGGCCGTGGCCCCCTCCATCCCCCCTGGATCTTCCCCCAGGATAGAGGAATGTTTTTTAAGAAAGGCTTCCGCCTCAGCAACTGTTTTAATCCTTACTCTTCCTTCATCCCAGAACACCAACATCCCTTCCGGCATCACCCACTTAAACCAGATCCCGTGGTCAAACAATTTTCTGGATAAGAAGGAATACCTCCTTCTCACCTCCCTAATCTTTTTTGGGATCTGCTTCAAGATGGTGACTTCCTTTTGTTGGTAAATTAACGGCCCCCCTCTCTGCGCCTTCAAAATTCCCTCTCTGGTTGACCTTCTAACAAATTTAATATGTATCTCTCTGGGTACTTCATTTGTCCTGGCATATGCTGAATTTATTCTGTAGACTAGGTCAATGTCCCCCCTGATCTCATCTTTAGGTTTCTGTAAATAGTCTGCTAAAATTGTACTCATGAGATCAGGAAGGTATTCACCAGATTCTTCAGAAATATTCTGAAATCTTAAAAAATATGACATCCTTTCAAAATCCATCCTAGACATATGACCAGACAAATCTGCAATTTCAATGTTGACATTTTTAAGTTCTCCCTTTGCCCCAGCCAGCTCCCCTTCCAGCTCCTCAGTCTTCTGTGAATTCTCCAGCACTTGCTTCCGTGTTTCCAGAAGGTCCTCCTTGAAACTTTTATTATCAGCTCTCAAAGCTTTAATTTCCTGCACCAGAACTTGTAACACTGATTCCAAAGATGACATTCTTTGTTCCAATCCTGCCAATTCTGATTTTGATGCCATGGTAAGCTGTTAAAGTCAGTGTCACTAAGATGGCGTTTTTTGGGTGGGGCCGTTGAGGCAAATCAGGAGCAAAACAGTTCAGGTGAAAGTTGTAAAAGAATTCAAGACCCAGCAGAGAAACACTTTTCACAGTCAAAAATTTTAGCAGAGAAGGCACTCAGGGAAGGAATCAATTAATCCAGAAATTTCTTCATTAGTAGAGAGAGAGAGTCCATTTCACAAAGAGATGTTGGTAATTTTCCAAAGGTAAAAATAGTCATTCAGGAACAAAGGGAACCATCCTCCACCGCCCCGTCTGAGAGCCAGGAGGAGAAAATAACCAAAGAAAAATTGTATCAAGCCAGCCGGACTTAGATACATTGTAAGAAAATAAGCCGCAGATCACTTTCGCTTATTTCAAAGCAGTCCGGAAACAAAGTATCTGCTTTCTCGCAACGAGGAGCCATTTCCAAACGCTGCTTTAAATCCGAGGGGGGGTTTAACCAACAAACACCCCCCTCTACGTTCTTTCAATCCAGGCTGCCAGCATAAATAATGTTGTAAATCACTCACTCTTCACCTCGCCGCCAAAGCCCCAGGGAGCCTTCCGACCCGCACGCTCAGTTCTTTTTAAATCGTTACCGTCCTCCATTGGCGAAGGGAAACTCCCCCCGCAGCATGCCTCCCCTCGCCTAGACCGAAGACAAGGGTCGTTCTCCTGCCGCCGCTGAGAGGAACAGACCCAGGCAAGCCAGCCCTACGGGAGGCCCGCAAAAATGGGGGTGCCTCGCCCCCGATGGGGGGCAGAAAGAAGGAAAAGCGGCGAACGAGTCCAAGACTCATCTGTCGCCGCTGGAAGGCGGAACCGGAAGTCGATTTAGGCCTTCTTTTGAGGCCGTTTTTCACCCTCTGGAGGCTTCAGGGAAGCTCCTGAAGCCTCTGAAGGTGGGGGGGGGGCTGTTTTCACCCTCCCCAGGCTCCTAGAGGGCCTCTGGAGCCTGGGGAGGTGAAAAAAGTGCACCAAAAGCAGGGGGTCGTGCACATAGCATTATGGGCATGGCACGCCTACGCACGACCCCCCTGCGCTCCCCCTGGTTTTGGCACGTGAGTCAAAAAAGGTTAGCCATCACTGATATATACCATTCAATTTTCCCACGGTGAAATGCTATTGAGTCCTACAACTTCAAATCAACAAATCAATACTATGTTATTTATTAGGGCTGGAATTCATAAATTCAATGACATCTTAACTCCTAAATCTTTGTAGGAGAAAAAAAAATCCAATTAATTACAAAGATGTGTGGCTGAAGAATTTTGCATTATGCTGTATGAGTGCAGGATCTTTTTTATTTCTGCTCTCATATATTCCACAGCCATCAGCAAGATGGATTTCTTTGTGATAAGAATGATAAGAAGAAGAAAAAAGCGCTGGCTGCATTGGCTTGTAGAGGTCATCTTGATAACTTGGCCAACATGAGGAAGTAGTAAAGTTAGCTCTCCCAGATAAAAATAGGACTGAACTCCTTAGCCTCACTTATTGCTGATGTCTTTCCTTTTCCTCTGATGTAATCTAGTCAATATTGCATGAACTGTCTAAAAATAAAATTCCTATTTATCTAAAATGAAGTGTAATGCTCATGGTCCCTTAGCAACCTGGGGAAAAGTTGCCAGAAACTCAAATTAACAACTGTTTCAATGGAATAAGAGTTTCAAAGCTGTAAACAACTCAGTGAAGGAAAATGTAATTAATTAGTAAGACTGTGTGAAGCTCCAAATGAGTAATTTGATTCAAAGTTCAGACTAAAAGTTGCAAATGATTTGATATCCTGAATCACATCCCTTCAAATTTTGTAGAGCAGGGGTCTCCAACCTTTGCAACTTTAAGTCTGAAGGACTTCAGCTCCCAGACTTCTCCAGCCAGCTGGCTGGAGAAGTCTGGGAGCTGAAGTCCTTCAGACTTAAAGTTGCAAAGGTTGGAGACCCCTGTTGTAGAGTATGTAGGTGTTGTAGGTACTTTGTTAGATTTTTAAGCAAAGTTTCAACTTCCTTTCCATATATAGATAAAGTTGGAAGGGGCATAGATTGAATGTGTATGTGTTTTAATATTGATATACTGATATTGACAAATCTACAGCCCATGGATTTCGTTATTTTTGTAAGCCCTGCCTAGCAAAATATTTGGAGGGCTGTTGCTCTGCTGTTCTCTGTCTCATTCTGCTGCTCAGATGTATTCAGGCAGGTTTGGCTGGGGAGAGAAGGAGCAGAATGAGAGGGGCTCAGATCAATTCATCGCAAAAACCAATCAGTAGTGTACATTATACAGGTTATTTATTTCCACTGTAGTATATCATAAATGCAATGTTTCAAAGGTGCTTTTTCAAAAAGCAATTAACTGGACTGTTGTTTTTTTTGAGGAAGAAGAACAAAAATGGTTTGTTTCTTATTCAAGAAACTTCATCAGTTGTAATGGCCGGGTAGTGGTGATAGAACGCTAAGTATTGACAGTTGAGATTGAATAATGGGAGGATGGAAGGAGTGGGGGTGGGGACTGGATGGTGAGTGGATGGAAGTATAGGTTCTGACCAGTTCCAGTCATAACCTATCCTTCCATTCCCCCCGCCAACTAGTCTCAACTGCCAGTATCTATCCTTCTAGTCCCCCTGCCATAACAACTGATGGAGTTTCTTGAATGAGAAACAAAACATTTTGTTCTTTTTCAAGGAAGAAAAACAGTCCAGTTGCCTTCTGAAAAAGCACCTTTGAGACAACTATGACCTGGATGACTCCACAGATATAAACGCAATGCTAAAAGTAATCCCGGAAACCTCAATGGAATGAAGAGCAGGTGAATAGCTCTTCCTAATTCTTCTCCAGGCAAGGAGAGGACTTGAGATTGCACACAGGCACTCCAGACAGTGCCTTCTTATGAGAAAACTGCAAGACAGCAGTTGCTGGTAGGTTTATTGCTCTGAAAGATGAGGGAATAGCCATCTTGCTCAAACCATGGTTGACACCTTCAAAAAGACACTGTTTTTGCATACTTCCGTTTCTAATCACTTTTGGAAATTGCTTGTTAACTTTTTCTTAGCTATTAGGAACCTTTGAATCAACAAGACTGAAGACACCAGGTCAATTTTCTTCACTTTCACACACAAGGAATAAATACCAAAGGAGTGATTAGAACTTTCATCAGGAATGATGCGCAGGATACACAAGAGGTGCCTTCTGAGTTCAGAAGATTGCACAGAAGAGGATGGATCTGGTTGCGAAGGGTTCATGGGGCATGTTGGTATTCGTTCAATAACTGGTGTTGTTTTCATCCTATTTTGCCTGAAACAGTGGCAAGTGTTCTGATATTTCTCTGCTAGAGACAATTGCCAAATTCTTTCATTGAATTGAATCTCAGTTCAATCTGAAATGAATCTGGTTGTTTTCAAATATCTAAACCAGAGATGGTATTCAGCAGGTTCTGACCAGTTCTGGAGAACTGGTAGCAGAATTTTTGAGTAGTTCAGAGAACCGGTAAATATCACCTCTGATTGGCCCCGCCCTCATCTATTATCTGCCTTCTGAGTCCCAGCTGATCGGAAGGAAATGGGGATTTTACAATATCCTTCCCCTGCCATGCCCACCAAGCCATGCCCACTAAGCCACACCCATCAAGCCACACCACACCCACCAAGCCACATCCATAGAACTAGCAATCTGCTGCTGTGGCCTAGAGGTGGAGCTCTCACCTCCCAATCAGGAGGTTGTGAGTTCAATCCTAGGTAGAGGCAGATGTAGGGTCTCCTGCTTGGGCAGGGGGTTGGACTAGATGACCTACAAGGTCCCTTCCAACTCTGTTAATCTGTTATCTGGTAGTAAACATTTTTGAATACCACCACTGCTCTAAGCACAGATCCACATAGAATCATGCAATTTAAATTTGAATCAGACCTTGGCTGATTTGTTCTTTTGCCATTTATAGCAAGTGCACAAGTTTATTCGCTTACTATATTTAAATGCACGTGCATGTTTTTCCAACCTCTTATTTGAACCTTGTTTGAGAAGTCAAAGGAAATGTGAGTTATTTTAAGTAATAGATACTTCCCCTTATTATGGCAAAGAATAGCCATTTAAAGTATTTTATCTCATTCTGTATTACAGTAATACTTTGGCTCTAAAAGAAAGAAGCAAGAGTTTATACTCCTTACCAATTAAAATGGCAACCTTCACTAATCTACAGATTATGTCTACACAGTTCAGCACAGAGTACCTGGAACTTTGTCTCATTACATACAGTACAGCACATTCTGAGACTGGGTTGTAGACTGTAGTCAACGCCAATCAGTTCTGTGACACATGAACAATGGGCTTATGCTGCATCATGCACTGTGATGACAGAAAGCGAAGCTGCACTGGCCTCAGAATAATCCTACACTCTTATGTGATTTTTGTTTTTCTCTCTGCAGAGCTTTAGATCAAGATTTATTTTGAAGGAACCTTGGAGATTTTCCAATCTGGTTTTCCTACTTTGACCAGAAGATTGAACTATAGATGGCCTACAAATTCCCTCTGGTCTGTGAGTCATGCATATTGGTTGAGTATTTTCAACTATACCATATAATTTCCGTTATATAAACTGCTTTCCCATCTTTTTTCTCTGTTCTCCTTTGTCTTCGCAACAACCTTTTGTAGCCAATTATACTGAGAAGGTGTCTTCAGATTTTCTGCAGACTATGAGAGACAGAGAAGCATAGAGGTGTGACAGGGTTGAGCATGATGGACTCATTCTCTGTGTTTGACCTTCTGCCCTTCTATCCAGAGGTAGGTGTCACATACTGTAACGACTGGTTTGCCCAGAAATGTGGTATGGCATCAAAACACATGGCTATTCCATTCTGAAAAAAACACCATCCAGCATCTTTTAAAACCCCAGATCAACAATTGTTTTATTCCCAATTGTTTCATTCTCTGCTATATGTCTTGAACATATAGATTTGAAAGCAAATCATCCAGTTCAGTGTGATTCCAGTAATACCACATTAAGGAGGCAAGGTTGCTGGTGGAGTCTGCAGAAATCACAGGACTTAGGCCAGTCCTCTGTTTGCTGGTATGCTCCCATTTCTGCTCATTTCCAGCATGCGGACCCTAGCTGCACTGTCTTGCTGGCATAATCCTAATCAATCAGTGAAGAAAGAAAGCTACACCATCCATACATAGATATCTGCAATTGGTACACAAGTACTCGGTTCCTAACATTTGAGTATTGGTGCTTTCAGGCTAGCGCTCAGCATTTCACAATAGTTGATTTCTCCTGCTGCTTAGCTGCAGTTGAACGACCATATAATCTCCAGGGTCTTCTTTGGTGACTTCTCCGGATCTTGAACTATTTTGATGGCTTGAACTGCATCCCCTTCGGGGAGAGGGGGCGGTTTATAAATGTAAAAAATTATTATTATTATTATTATTATTATTATTATTATTATTATTATTATTATTATTATTATTATTATTATTATTATTATTATCTAAGAGCCTGCTTTGCCTAAAGCTGCTAATTGCTGGCTGCTCTGGAGGCTCTAATCTGGTCACTCCAACCCCTATCATTACTGCAGGAAATATTTGTAAAGCCCAATTCCCATACCAATGGCACCAGAAGACAGTCCAAACCTTTTGTACTCCATATCTTCACCCACTGACCCTTTTAAATATACAGTATTAAACCACCCAAAATCAAAACCTTCATAGACCTCCATCTTGTCTTTGTACCATTACAAACCCGCACACAGACTCACACAGACACATATGCTATATTGCCAAAAGTATTTGCTCACCCATCCAAAAAAGTTAATCAGGTGTTCCAATCACTTCCATGGCCACAGGTGTATAAAATCAAGCGACCCATTCTTTCATTCTTTGTGAAAGAATGGGTCGCTCTCAGGAGCTCAGCGTGGAACTGTGATGGGATGCTACCTGTGCAACAAATCCAGTTGTGAAATTTCCTCACTCCTAAATATTCCACAGTCAACTGTCAGCTGTATTATAAAAACTTGGAAGTGTTTGGGAATGACAGCAACTCAGCCACGAAGTGGTAGGCCACATAAACTGACGGAATGGGGTCAGCGGATGCTGAGGCACATAGTGCGAAGAGGTCGCCAACGTTCTGCAGAGTCAATCACAGACCTCCAAACTTCATGTGGCCTTCAGATTAGCTCAAGAACAGTGCGCAGTGGACCGACTTCATATTGAACCCTATGGATTAGGAATGGGATGTCGCTTACTATAAGTTCATATGCGAGTAAAGGCAGGTGAGTGAATACTTTTGGCAATATAGTGTACCTTTCTGGCAATGGCCAAGCAGACGTCTTAGGGAGTAGGAACAGGTATTGAGTGGCATTATATCCAAGTAAATTTATGTATGTACAGTATGTATGTTTGTATCTATATATGTATGTAAACTTGTATTTATTTATTTAATTTATTGGCTGCCTATCTTACCACATGATAGCTCTTGGCAGCTTACAATATTAAAAATATAAAACTATATAAATAAAATACTATAAAAGATCCAATTACTCAGCCCTCACAAAAAATATGGGGTCTCCTCTGCCAGCACAGGTGTGATGAACCAATCCCAGTGGAATGAGATAGGCCTTCAAATTGTGAATGTTTAATAATCCGATTGAGCTGTTCGCCCTCAATTTATTCAGTTGCCTTTTAAAACTATGCAGGGCGGTATTCACTTAAAGAGACCATTGCGTAGCTATAATGCAGCACAGTTCATAATTCAAAACATGTACAGTATACCTTCCTCCTTCATGGTCAGCCTTTTATTCCTCACCCCAAACAAAAATGTCACAAGAAAATTAGGATGGGAACGGACAGTGGAATGCCAGTGAGTCTGCTCTCTTGCTAACCAGGCGGAGGGACCATTTTCCTTTCCTTTTCTGATCCACTGATCTACCCCAAAGAGTAATCACGAGGACCCTCCCTCAGTTGCAAGAAAAGCACAGCTGCATCTAAGAGGAGTGAGCACAATGGCAGAGAAATGCCCTTATTGCTTTTAATGCTAAGGTGGGAACTGCATTCCCCCAAAATGGGCATTCCTTTAAATTTACTTGCAGGCAATGCATATCCTAACTTCCCTCATCTTTATATATATAAAAAAAATCCCCTTCTGTGTCATTCTATCAATAATATATGCAAGGAACTGATCAGATTCAGCCTGAATCATGCAAATTTAATTTTTGCCTTAATTTCTAACAAAAGAAGAAAAAAACCCAATAGCAATACCTGAGATGATGCCCTGCAATGCTCTTGTCAACACAAATGAATTAAGATATATAAATTATGGTGGGATGAATGATGACACTGGTGAATGATTGGAAATCTCTCTGTCTCTCCTGAATATTTGGGAAAAGAGAAAAAAACAAAGGAAAGGACAAATATATATATATATATATATTTAAAAATCATTTTTAGAGTCCAGCATTAAACTTTGTACAATATTGAGCAGTTTCTCCATTTTGTCAGACCCAGTTCATAACTGAGAATGAATTCATGCATTTAAAATCATAAAACTGGGGCGGTGGTTTTCAATTATTATTGTATATAGGTTTGTGTTTTGTACATATCTTTGTTCTGAAAACCTATAATTCTCCATATAAAGATTGCTTCCACATTTTGGTTATATTTCCCATCACTTTTATATCCTTCAACTATTTCATGGTCCCTAAAAGCCTATTAACCTATAATTATGGATATTAAAGCAAGTGCAAATATTCTGAGCTGAAAATCAACAATTCTCCCTATAATTTCTTGTGGCTCAAATATTAAACGTGCTTTGAATTTCTTCCAACAGAACACTTAAGCTGCTTCAAGTTTTGCTCTGTTGGAAGACAGTCTTATTCTGCAAAATGTTGTGTGGCCTCAGGAGAGAAATGCTACCAGTTCGGTCCGGTTCACCTGAAACGGTAGTAAAAATTTTTAAAAAAATGTTCTGACAATCACGCGGCACAGCTGATTGTTGAAACCTTTTAAAAACTTTTTTAAAGCATTTTTTTTTACTACCAGTTCAGGCAAATAGGTAAAAATGCTTAAAAAAAAGGTTCTGATGATAAGCTGTGACTATCAGCTGTGCAGCGTGATCCTCGGAACCTTTTTTTGTTTACTTTTTAAAAGCATTTTTTACTACCTATTTGCCCAAACCGGTAGTAAAAAAAATGGCTTTAAAAAGTAAAGAACAAGTTCACACAATCGCGCGGCACAGCTGATTGTCACAGCTGATCATGTGTGAGGTTGTGTGTGAGTCAGTTGTGTAGCTTTTGTGTTGTTTTTGTGTAAAGTGTGATAGTTTGTTTTTGAGCTCTCTGTAACTCTGTGAGGTTCCTGCTTATTGCACCAAGCCATACCCACCCAGTCATATGACCACCAAACCACACCCACCAAGTCACATGACCACCAAGTTACACACACCCAAGCCATGCCCACGGAACCGGTAAGGAAAAAAATTAAATTTCACCTGCTTTGGTTTTGTTTCTTGTTTCATTCATACCTCTAGTGCCAAAGCATGTGTGGGAAGAGTTTGGATTGCACGGTCATCTCTCCAGTGATCTGCAAATGCCCTGGCTTTCCTTACCTTCATCATTGGCAAACATTCAATCCAGATATTCTTAGAACACCTTGTGATTATATCCTCTGTGGAATGTGCAGGTTAGATGATTTTTGTCTGCAGATTACAGCCACACATATAGACATACAAAAGATGGGATGTTTGTACCTCCAAAGTAGGCTACATTATTTCTGAAGACCCTCGTTAGCTGCCCTGTGGAACTGTCTTCACTTTTGTAGAATTAGAGCTTGAGATGATCATTATGACATAGCACTTCAGAAGGTTAGTCACTTAGATGTCATAATGGCCGGGCTGTGGACACAAGGAATTTTCAAGGCAAGTTAGAGTCAGATTGACACCATCAACCAAACCAGCTATCTGACTCCACCTGGAGCAGAAACCTACCACACCTATGTAAGATAAAAACATGTCAAGATTCCGCCGATATCATAGACATCGCAGCAACAAATGTGGCGGTCGTAAAGGGAAAGCACGTGGGAAAAAGAAAGGCCGGAAAAAAAGACATGGACCCCGACACACAAAAAAAGGAGGTGATGATTTATCAATAATGTTAATTTTTTCACTCCCTGAATGTATAGGGTATCCTTCAAGAAAGCAAACACATGGAAATGAATTGTGTTAAAGGCTAAACAATCCCTTGCAATAGAGCAGGCTTTTAAAAAAATGAGTCCTAGAAATAATCTCTACTCTATTAATAAATAGGCATAGGGTGCAAATGCATGCAATGTGTGCTAATTGTGGCCTTCATAGAATTCCTGACTTTTACACGGTTAATGCATAATTCAGCCATAGAATGCAGTAGTTAAAAGCTCCACTGTTCTTTTCCAAATGGTCCATAGAATGGTTTCATTCTACGAGGGAGTCATAGATCTCCTCTGGATACTGATGTTATCACATGAATTATTGCATCCATTAGGATAAGAACCAGCAAGCAGGAAGACATACTGAAAGTTGCATTGTTATGTTCAAAGCCCTTGGAATCTTCTGCCAAATTAGGGATGGATGAAGCTTAAACAATTGCATGTTCTCTCTTTGTCTATATCAGAGAATAAAAAGAGTGAGCAAGCATAGATGGACAGTCTGGTTATGAATCATGGAAGCTGAAATCTATACACTTGGAGGACATCCAGGTTGGAGAAAGCTGGATTAGGTAGACAGATGGCAGGAAGCAAGGAAAGGAAGAGTGTGTGTGCTACACATGTGTGAATAGATGGATGGTTGATGAAGAAAGAGAAAGATGGGGAGAGGGAAATAGAGACTGAACTAAGAGAAAGCATTCCTTGCTAGGAATATAAAATAAAATCCTCACAGATCTCAGCAGAGCAAAATGGAGTGATTATTAAATTGTCCCATTGTGGCATAGATAGGCTAGATTATGAATTATGGAATCCATAATCATTCTCATCAAAAACTGATACTAATAAATATATACCAGAAAAGGTGACTACATTTCTGTTATCCAAACTATGTATGCACAGAAAAGCTTTTGAATCAAAATGAATATAGATTTTTTGCTTTAAAAAAAAGAAATCACACAAAATCAAAGTGAAAATCTCAGGTGCTATTTGGCGTGGATTAAGGCTGAACCACAAATAATGATTCCCCCGTCCCCACACACACACTTTACTCTTTGTTCTCATCATCTTTTGAAGATTTGCCCTGGATTTACCCTTGGATCACTAGTTAGTACGTAGATTTCAACTATTTCCTCAAAAGAATTCAGCTTTACACTTCTTTTCATGTGAACAAAGCAGAGTATTCTGAACTATTCATGCCATTTCATATTCACTGCCATTTAACTGGATAAATTGGGCTGCACATATATCTGTTAGCTTGAAATTGAGTGATGCTTTCTTTCCATATTGGTGCATGCTTTCATCTGGGCCAAAAGCACTTATCATGTATTTGTTCTAGTACTGTGATGGTGAACCTAGGGAACGCATGCCATGGGTGGCACATGGAGCCATCTCTGTGTCCACGTGAGTCGTCACCAGGTCAGCTCCACTGCACATGCGCACGTGCTTCCCACAGGCCAGCTGATTCTCAGGTCTCTGCTAGGGGACACGTGCGCATGCGTGTGGGTGGGGTGGGTCGCATGGGGGCATTGCATTATGGGAGTTGGCACGCACGCACGCATGCGCTATCACGTGTGTGTGTGCACTTTCGGCACCCGAGGAAAAAAAGGTTCACCATCACTGTTCTAGTGTATAACAAGTACATCTGTGCTATATAGTATATGAGTGGCAATTGTACTTCATTTTCCACCTGCCTAGTTTGAGAAGTGCTGGATATTAGAGACAAAGCCACTGGTGATGGAAGTAGGACTTGTACCAGTGGTTCAGATGCTTCTGGAGTCTAGAACTTTTCTTTTTGGACAAGTAGAATTCCCAAATTATGGGCTGCTGTTTTGGAATCCAGCACTGGAACCAAACAGAAAATGGAAGCAATTTTAAATCTAGTGCAAACAGTCAAAACAAAAACCTGTTGCTAAGCAAACGTTTTTAAAAGCAACAAAGATTAAATGCCACAAGGTTACATTAGAAAAATATTAAAGGTAAATGATGTGTTAAACATCATGATGTGGTAAATTTTGAACTACCAGATGTGAGCTTGCAAAGATTGGGACAAGCATGAGGTAAGGAAAGGAGAAAAGTCTCTCTGGGGCTGTTGAGTGCTTGCCTTGATTTTTTCAGCACAACTCTAGTAGCTCTACTAAATCTGAAACCTCTCGGACACTTTGATCTAGCTTTCTGGTTTAGACTCTCAGAATTTAATTCCGAGACTAATTCTGTGCTGCCCTGGGATGGCAGATGCAGAGCAAACATTCTGCAGAAAGTTTGCCTCTCATCTTCATTCTTCTCAGAGTTAGAACAAGATGTTGGTGGCAGAATTTACTTCCTGACTTGAAAGTGTCTACAGTGAAATCAAATTAGCTCATTTGTGATGTTTCTTATTTGGTCTACGTGGCAAGGCTGACAGTATCTGAGCAGGGGGTCAAAAATGTCTGAGCAGGGCATCAAAAATGTCAAGATGGAAGTGCCACCTCTTACATGTGCAAGCTTTGATGGCCACTATCTGGACCTTGTTGACTCCACCTTATGAAGGCTTCTATACCCACTACTTCCTAATTATCCTAAATTCCTCCCATCTTGATTCTGTCTCTCTGTCGAGGTCTTCCTATCCTTTGAAGATTGGCTAGCTGTAGGAGATGTTTTTCCAATATTTAATTATACTTTTGCTGTTCGTAACAATCCCTCTAACTCCCTTGTTTTCTAGGCCCTCTCAGTTTATTATGGATCCAAGGATTTGTTTGTATAATTCATCTAATTTATTTGATAGAAGAATATGTATTTTTGTTTCTTGATGGAATATTCTCTAGTATAACTGGAGTAACTAGTAGTAATGAAAAAGAGGAAGACAAAGCAGGCAGGCAAGATGTATAAAGGTCCAAAATTTCTTAGACATTTCAATATATAGGAAGATAGAATAATTGCCTTCCTTCCTTCCTTCCTTCCTTCCTTCCTGTATAAAAATAGGTGAGGAAGATGATTAATGTACCAATATGATTCATTGTCCTCTCCTTCAAGGTCGTCATCACTATAGGAGGTGTGTACTATATTCCTTCCTTCCTTCCTTCCTTCCTTCCTTCCTTCCTTCCTTCCTTCCTTCCTGTCTGTATAAAAATAGGTGAGGAAGATGATTAATGTACCAATATGATTCATTGTCCTCTCCTTCAAGGTCGTCATCACTATAGGAGGTGTGTACTATATTAATCTGGAACTATGAAGACCTGGTGAGAAGAAATTATTGCATGATCCGAACTGACAACTTTCTCCAGACATAACATCACCATTAAAAAAAAAAAAATCAGGAAATGATGTATATCATTTCCAAATAAAGCCTCCTTGAAATGTTTGTGTCATCTTTGCTATCATTCCACTCTTTAATATTATCTTCCATATTTACTATATTCCTGTCTCCCATACAGTATTATATATTAACGGTGTTAGTATCAGTGGTGGGTTTCAATATTTTTTAGAACCTCTTCTGTAGATGTGGCCTGCTTTGTGGGAGTGGCTTGCCAGCCATGTGACTGGGTGGGCGTGGCCAACTTGTAAAATGTGATGAAACTCACTTAACAACTCTCTTGCTTAGCAACTAAAATGTTGGCTCAGAAACTCTGGCATTTCAAGCACATAAGTCTTAAAGATGTCAAGTTACAACACCCTTGCAACCCTAACCCTTCAGAAAAAAAAACCAGGGGTGTTCAAACTGGGAGGTGACATGAGGCTGGCTCCAGGGCATTGTGAATGCATCTTTGAGTGAGGGGTCCTTGCCTACCGTCTTGAAAGAGGCAGTAGTGAGGCCCCTCCTCAAGAAGCCGTCCCTGGACCCAGCATTATTAGAAAACTATCGTCCAGTCTCCAACCTTCCCTTTTTAGCGAAGGTTGTCAAGAGTGTGGTGGCCCAACAGTTTCCTCGACACCTGGAGGAAGTTGATTATCTAGACCCCCGCCAGTCCGGCTTCCGGCCCGGTCACAGTACCGAGACGGCATTGGTCGCGTTGGTTGATGATCCCTGGAGGGCTCGGGATAGAGGTGGTTCCTCTATCCTAGTCCTATTAGACCTCTCAGCGGCTTTCGATACCATTGACCATGGTATCTTATTGCACTGACTGGGGGGGGGGGGTTGGGGGTGGGAGGCACTGTTTTGCGGTGGTTCTCGTCCTACCTCTCTGGTCGGTCACAATGGGTGTTGGTAGGAGGGCAGAGGTCGGCCCCGAGGTCCCTCACATGTGGGGTTCTGCAAGGGTCGGTCCTCTCGCCACTTCTGTTCAACACCTATATGAAGCCGCTGGGCAAGATCATCCGTGGTTTTGGGGTGGAATACCATCTGTATGCTGACGATACTCAGCTGTACATATCCACCCCAAACCACCCCAACGATGCCGTCGAGGTGCTGTCCCGGTGTCTGGAGGCCGTACGGGGCTGGATGGGTAGCAACAAACTCAGGCTCAACCCGTCCAAGACTGAGTGGCTGTGGTTTCCAGCATCCCGGTACAGCCAGATTAGTCCAACACTGGCCATTGGGGGGATACAACTAGCCCCCGTGTAGAGGACGCGCAACTTGGGTGTCCTCCTGGATTCCCGGCTTACCATGGAGGACCATGTGTCGGCCGTGACCAGGGGGGCATTTTATCAGGTACGCTTGATACGCCAGTTGTGCCCCTTATTGGACCGGGGAGCTCTGCGCACAGTCACTCAGGCATTGGTAACATCTCGGCTGGACTACTGCAACGCTCTCTACATGGGGCTCCCCTTGAGGTGCACTCGAAGGTTGCAGTTGGTCCAGAATGCGGCCGCGCGGGTAATTATGGGTGCCGCAAGGCAATCCCACATAACACCTCTCCTGCGCGAGCTGCACTGGCTACCTGTGGCCTTTCGGGTGCGCTTCAAGGTGCTGACGACCATCTTCAAAGCGCTCCATTTTACCAAAAGTGCCGGGTCCAGGTGGGATTGTTCTGCTACAAACTGGTCATATAAGTTGACGCAATGACAAAATTATTCCATGGATGGCCATAAGTAAAGCTTCCTAAATGACTTCGGGTCACAGTTAGCAGAATGGTTTTTAGGAGACACTAGATTTTATCACCATGTATGTATAGCTGTCTACATTGGGACACTGTTGTGTTTGATGTATTAATATATACTATTTGCATTTATGTAAAGCTCCTTGGATACTTCTTCAGAAATTATCTGGAAGTAGGCTAGCAAAGTTTATATGAATTTATATCTTTAGTAAGATCCCTAGTTTTCATCTTAGTTGTTTACTGTTCAAGGGTTGCAAATTAAGACTGTTTTTCATTAACCAGACTGGTGCAGAATGATACACTGCTTTTGTTAATGTTATCTGCCTATTTTACATAATCTTTTAGTGAGCGGGCTAAGCAATTTTATAAGCCATGTATCAAAACAACAACAGACCAGTAGGAACATCATATTGTACTTTGTGCCACCATTCTTAAGAATTGCCAGCAAGGGTTGAGGGAGCTAAGGAATAGGGTAAGGAACTATTCCCAATCAGCTTGATTTAATGATATATGTGTGTCATGATTATGATTGATTCTGGAAGTCTTTCCACAATTCCTACATGAAGAAAGAGCTAGCTTTACTCTGGCTTCAATCATTCCTAACAGTTAGAACAATTAATCAGCTTGCCTCCAGAAGTTGTGAATGCCCCAACACTGAAAGTTTTAAAGCAGATGTTGGAAAGCCATTTGTCTGAAATGGTGTAGGGTTTCCTGCCTAGGCAGGGGGTTGAACTAGAAGACCTCCAAGGTCCCTTCCAACTCTGCTATTGTATTGTATTGTATTTTTTTTTTTTTAGAAAAATAAAACATTTCTATTTTAAGTTATAGGCCATCTTGAGAGTTCAGTTAGTACTGAAAGGCTTCAAACAAACTCATAATCTCATTAGACTTTCCTTATTTTAAAACAAAGCTAAATAAGGCTACTCCTATGGTATTAGGATCTTGTTGCAGATCTTGTGATGATAAAGCTCTGCCTATAGATAACCCAATGCCAAATGTTCTATGGTTGAACTACTACTGATTTTTGTAGTCACAACCCATGTTAGATGAATTGCATATCCTGTCCTAATTGGAAAATTTCCTAGTTTTATTGCTCTGAGTACCTCCTTAAATAGGTAACAACTAGTAGCCTTCCCATAATTTCCCCAGCACAATAGTCAAGTTGTTTGGACAACTGTTACACAATTTCTTTCATCTTTGTGTTTATCAATGCTTTTTATCTTCTGCTTATTCGCTTTGGTAGTCTGCTTTTAAAAGCACTTATCTATACATGGATCTTCACAAAAGAAAACCATGTTCAATTTCATTATTATAATTAACCCTCCCTCCTCCCCTCCCCTAATCCCACTCTATTTCTGAAAAGGCTGATTTTATCTGTATAAGAACTATTTTTCCCAATCTGCTGCTTCTTTGCTTTAAAAATGGGTAAAGCGGATAGAAGGCTCTAACTATCTCTAACTATCCTAGTAATTGGAAGGTGAAGGATATATAAGGCTTAAAATGTGACACATGTAAAATCTTGATTTAAAAAAGCAACGTATCACAGCTGTATTAAAAGATGAGTTAATGTTAATATTTGGTAACATAAATATGTAGAGTATACATTGCTTTTTTTCTTTCCCTCTTCATTTTGCTTAATTATGTAGGTAGTCCTCAATTTATGATTGCAATTGAGCCACAAATTTCTGTTGTTAAGCAAGACAGTTGTTAAGTGAATTACACCCATTTTACAACCTTTCTTGCCAGTTGTTAAATGAATCACTATATTTGTTAAGTTAGTAACCTGGTTGTTAAGTGAATCCGATGTCCATATTGACTTTGCTTGTCAGAAAGTGACAAAAGGAGATGGGATTCTGTGACCATTATAAATATGAGCCAAGAGTCCAGATTTTGATATGTGACTATGGGGATGCTGTAACAGTGAGAAAAACAGTCATAAGTCACTTTTTTCAGTGCCATTGTAACCGAGTGATCACTAAATGAGCTATTGTTAAGTTAAGGACTATCTGTATCCTAGTCTCTAAAAATAAGAAAAACCACTTAGAATTACTCTAGTGATCAAAGCAGCAAATCTAGTGGTTAAGATACCAGGCAAGTCCCACCTTAGCCATGAAAGCTGGGTAACCTTGGCCCGTCACTCAACACATCTATCAGGGTGTTGGTTATGAGGAAAATAAGAAGAGAAAGTTGTGTTGGATATGTTCGTTAACAGCATCAAACATCATATGCAATATAAAGTGCTAAAACTATGAGTTCATATACCCCAAAAGGAACTGTGTATACATAGACACACTAAAGACTAAGATCATTGCTATTAAAGAAGATATGTGTGTATGAGAGAGAAAGTCTATTTGAAGAACAGCATTTTTCTTAATTTTAATCAAGTATTGGGAAAAGAATAATATGCCAAGCTGTGTGACAGCATCTTACTAGCCTGTGTTTTTGAGTTGCTGAACTCAAAAAACTAATTAGATTTGGAATGGGAGACCTCCAAAGTCCATAGGCCAAAAACATAGCAGAAGATGATGATGATGCCAATTTGATGCGGAAATTAAATCAATCTCATCTCTTCTAGACTTTGGGAAAACTTTGAAGATCCAGTTCAACTTAAACAGCAAAAATTGGTTGGAAGATAGAATTTAGTTGATTGTTATTTGATTGGAAGATGAAATAATATTGATATTTAATTAATTGTTTGATTTTGCCTGTATAGGACAGCTAATTTAGTCTAGTAGTTGAGTTGCTGTACTACAAGTCAAGAGTCAGGAAATCTGACTTCCAGTGCCTGGATGCCTACGGCAGCATTGGAACTCAGGTCTCCCCATTCCAGGAATAAAACTGCCAGCAGTTCAATCCTGACTGGCTCGAGGTTGACTCAGCCTTCCATCTTTCCAAGATCAATAAAATGAGGACTCAGATTGTTGGAGACAATACTCTGACTCTATAAACTGCTTAAAGGAGGATGTAAAGCACTATGAAGCGGTATATGTGCTGGTTATCATCTTTAAAGCGCTCCATGGCACGGGACCTAGCTATCTGCGGGATCGCATCCTGCCCCATACATCCCTACAGCCGATTTGTTCCCATAGAGAGGGACTTCTCCAGGTGCTGTCCACTAGGCTGTGCCAGCAGGCGACACCCAGGGGAAGGGCCTTCTCTGTGGCGGGCCCGACCCTCTGGAATGACCTTCCCCCCGAAATTAGAACTACGGACCTCCGCTCCTTCTGTCAAAAATTAAAAACACACTTTTTCTGCTTGGCCGGCCTGGGGTAATCAACTGTTTTTAGGGTTTTTAGTGACTTATTTTTAGTTTTAATATGGGATTTTAGCGCAGGGTTAGTTTAATTTCATTTTAATATTGTACTATGTCTGTGATTTTATATGTATTTTAAATTCCCTGTGCCCCGCCTCGAGTCCCTTCGGGGAGAGAGAGCGGGTTATAAATTAAAATTATTAATTAAAATTATTTAAAAAATTATTATTATATAAGTTTAAGTGCTATTACTATTACTAATTAATCTTGAACATTTTTGATAGTGAAACATTCAAGCTTTTATGAAAATGTTTTCAATACTTAATTCTCATTCTTTCATCCTTCTCATCCAAACTGACATGTTACTTTTTGCTGCACAACAGCAGTGGTGCTAATGGTAGTAGTATTTCTATTTAGCATCTGCTTATAAGTAAGAAGAGTCCAATTAAATAAAAACATGTCATATAAACCAATACCACAATAAGACAATATAATAATTAATGTAAGACATTTCATTTATGCAGACAGTATAATTTTGTAGGAAGTTTCACAAAAAGATGTGTTTTAAAGGGCTTTTTAAACTTTGGGATATCATACTTTAGGCATAATTCAAGGGGGCATCAGTGGTAGAGAGGAAGAAATGAATGGGGAAAGGCCCTAACATGAAAAAATAATCCCCAATTAACCTTGATGACATGATTCAGCCTAGTACACTGGAACTTGGACTGTAATTGAATTATTCAAATAATTAGCTGTTCCTGTACACATAGCCAAGAATTCAATCTGATAACATTCCCAAACACCCAACCAATTGGGTGTTTGTTAACAATTAACAAAAGACAGTGGTATCAAAGCTACTGTATGTAGAAAGCACCCCTTAATTTAAAACTTGTTCCTTCCTGGAAGTAATTGAAACTGATTAATATTTGCATATTCATTCTTAACTTTGTTCTCACATGATTCCCTTCAGAACTTTATACTGATGGGGTTTTCCTGAGCAAAAAGACTGCATTTTGGCTTGGATTTGGTTTAGACCAACACCTATTATGTCAATTACTGAATCCACAGGTTCTATGTAGCAGGAGTGAGGCCGTTCACAAGAAACAGAACATTTTGGCAACTACCTGCCTATCCCCAGATCAAAAATATCCGTTTCTGACTTCAGCTTTTCCTTTTACAGAAAATAATGGGCAAAATAGGGGTGTTAAATCTTTATAAAGCTGAAAGTAATTATTTTGCCTTTTAATTCTCTCTAATTCCCAACCCCCAAAAGGGCCTTGTCCGCATCCTGATGACATTTGTACTAGCTGCATACACTCTGACCTTTGAAGACCAGAAGCAATTTTGGCAAGCTTCTCAGTTGCATAATACTTTCCCAGCCCTTCCTGTACAGTACAGTGTCTCTAAACAGCTCTTCCCTCATCCCGAAAAAGCCATTTTGCCATAGCCATCTTACAAAGAGTGAATCTTATCAGACTCAGTGGAACTTACTTTAAAAATGCATATGCATTAGATTGCAATGCAATGCAATAGCAAGCTTGCTTTTGAAGAAACATAATACTTCTCAACAGATGGATTTTGCCTATATGGCTGCCTTCATAGAAGCTTCCCCAGACAAATCAAATGTGCAATTAATTATTTTGTGTTATTTGTTTCTCTCTCTCCCTCCCTCCCTACCAAGCATAGGGTGTAGACCCATTCTCCCTCCAACTTCTTCTCTTCACTTCATCACCCCCTTGAATATTTCCCCAGGTCTTCCTGTTTGTCAGATTTCTGGAATCAGGTTTACAAAATGTTTCCTTTCATAAGTTCCCTCTCAGATGAGTCCCGGTGGATCAGTTCTCTGAAATGTTCCGTTAACTTCCTGTCATGAAGTTCAACAAGTGCTTTTGTAGATGAGGGTTTGATTCCCTTGGCTCAAACTGCCAAACCATTTTGAGTAGGAAAAACAACATAAAAAAATCTAAACCAGGAAATATCTTTTCTAATTGCAGCACCATTTCCTTAAGGCGGCTGACCCTGGCACTGGACTCATAGCATTTTCTGGTTGTTACTTTATTTATTTTTTTTCATTATTAATGGATAATAAATATAGAATTTCCTACATTGGTTGAATTTTTATTTCAACTGAAATGTAGAGTGGATCTCCTTGTTCTATTGGACATTACTTACTTTATTTCTGGACGTGAATAAAATCAGTAGTTTTTGTAGAATAATTTCCTTTATCTTTGGTACTTGTATAGGCAACAGCTGAAAAGCCTTCAGTGTTAAGCTTTCAAACATTTAAAAAAATAAATTTAGTAGGAAAATTGTAAAGTTAATCATGTTAGGTTGGAAGAATAGTAGCTTAAGGACCAACTAGTTTTTACAACACCAAGCCTACATGGATAACAGTTTCCACATCCAAAATAATACTATTTCTTTTCAGATGGGATGGCATAGAATTAGAATTAGAATAGAATAGAACACAATACAATCTTTTATTGTATTGTACAATATCTCAAGGTACACACAAACAACAAAGTAATATAATCATAAAATACCAATAGGAGAAGATAGTAGAAGGTCTATCTCTTTCACCAATTTTACCACCATACAAGTAAAATGATCAGCTCTCAGATCCTATTCTATAAATCTCATGCAATCCATAAAATCACAAATTGTATTTTTGCAAGGCCGCACAGCGAAATGTTACTGTGGTTGGAGCAACACTCATTGCTTGAAACAAGAATTTCTTGTTTGAAGGAATGCTCAGAAGGAGAAAGCCAGATCTTAGTGTAATGGTAATCCCCCAAAATATGGCATCCTTTCATTATGAGACGTCTTATTTAATCTGCCAAAATATCTAAACCCAATCTGGAAGTACCCTTAGTCAACACAGTCAATAGGGAGGGATGTTGGGAATTAGAGGACAGGTGTTCCATTCCAATTTATAGTCCATTTGAATCATATTAGAAGACTCTAGATTGAAAGTTTTTCCTACTTTATAATGTACGCATGCTCAGTTTAACTGTGAGGTTTGTATGTTGCCCATTCAATCATCTTTGTTAAAGTGTTTCATGTTGCACAGGAAACAAGTAGATTCTACTATAAACTTGGTATCTATTTCTTTCGTGAGATTGCATATTTTTAAGTATGATATTATTTCAATTTTTAAAAATGCCCCTTGTTCTAAAAATAAATTACCAGGCTGCACTAGAGAAAATTAAATTAGAATAAATTTACAGCATAGTAACAGACCAATATTTTGTATGCAGAAAATCCGCTTGTATTCTTCTCATATTCCATTGGAAGGTTCCAGCAATAAGTAAAAGAAAAAAAAAATCGTAGTGTGACAATATGAAAAGCACTTCTCAGACAGACTGAAGTAGACCAGCATTTCTTAATGTGGGATTTGAGGACTCTTGGGGGGGGTCCCCCAAGACCTTCTCAACTGTCCATGAAATCAAAATAATTTGCCAGATATTACAGTAAATATATTTGACGGGCTTGGCGGGGAGGGCGTAGGTCCTAGAACTGGGGAGGGGGGAGGGTCTGCTTAACAGAGGGCAATTCCATCAAGACTGTATACGAGAGGGGTAGGTATGGCGGGAGCAGAGGGCCATATTACATTAGGGGAGGGCGCACCCGCTGCTTGCAAGCGGTGGCACGCTCCGGCCCTCATAGCTCCTCTTGCAACCTAGGGGGTTCTGGATCTCAGGGCCTGGGCCTTCGGCTGATGTTATGCAATGCCAGGTCCGTGATTAATAAAGCCCCCCTCATTTATGATCTGATTTTGGAGGGGGAGGCAGACCTGGCAGGTATTACAGAAACCTGGTTGGGCCAGGAGCGGGGAGTGCCCCTCGTTGAAATGTGCCCACCAGGTTAGTATGCGGATGACACCCAGCTGTACATCTCCACCCCAGACCACCCCAACGATGCCGCGGAAGTGATGTCCCAGTGCCTGGAGGCCGTGCGAGTTTGGATGGGGAGGAACAGGCTTCGACTCAACCCGTCCAAGACCGAGTGGCTGTGGTTTCCAGCATCACGGCATAGCCAGTTGATTCCATCTCTGGCTATCGGAGGCGTATCATTAGCCCCCGCAGAGAGGGCCCACAACTTGGGCGTCCTCCTGGATACTCGGCTGTCCTTAGACGATCATGTGACCCCCGTGGCCAGGGGGGCTTTTTATCAGGTTGTCTGATACGCCAGTTGCGCCCCTTTCTGGACCGTGACATTTTACGCATGGTCACTCAAGCTCTCGTCATCTCCTGCCTGGACTATGGTAATGCTCTCTACATGGGGCTTCCCTCGAGGTGCACCCGGAGGCTCCAGCTAGTTCAGAATGCGGCCGCGTGGGGGATTTTGGGAGCCTCCAGATGCTCCCATGTAACACCTCTCCTGCGTGAGCTGCACTGGCTGCCTGTGGCTTTCCGGGTGCGCTTCAAGGTGCTAGTAACAACCTTTAAAGAGCTCCATGGCAAGGGACCTAGGTACTTGCAAGACTGCCTCCTACCAAATACCTCCCTTTGACCAGTCCGCTCCCACAGAGAGGGCCTCCTCAGGGTGCCGTCAGCCAGTCAATGTCGGCTGGTGACCCCTAGGGAGAGAGCCTTCTCTGCGGCAGCTCCTGCCCTCTGGAACGACCTGCCCCCTGACCTCCGCACAGCTACGGACCTGCAGTTGTTCCGCCGAGCCCTGAAGACCCATCTTTTTCACACGGCTGGCCTGGTGTAGCTTTTAATCTGGTTTTATTGGGGCTTTTATTGTGCATTTTAGAGCAGGCTTAGTATTTAATTTGTTTTTAGCATAGGTATTTATATTGATGTTTTTATTATTGTTTTTTATCATTGCCTGTTCACCACCCTGAGATGGTGAACAGGCATCCCATGGTGGTAAGGGAGAAAGGGTGGTATACAAATTCGAATAAATTGAAATTGAAATTTGTCAGAATTTAAAATAATTTCACTATTTATTTTAAAATAAAACATTTTTATTTGTTAATAGTTAACAAGCTCAATACTGTTATTTTTTTATGATTCAGCAATATTCTATGAATGGGTCAGTTTTAATTTTAATACAGTAAATATTAATAAAAATAATCCATACAAATAAAACCTCTTTTAGGATTCTCCATAACTTTTAAAAGTGGAAAGGGATCCTGAAAGCAAAAAAAGAGGAAATATTGAGGTAGATAATGCCAGTTGTCTGGTTTATTATATACTAGATTCATATGTTCAGTCATAGAAGGGGTATAGCTTGATTTCTGACCTCCACAAAATGATTTCTGGGAAGCTGGAAAATTAAAAAATATTGTGATAGTCCAACTTATGGAGACTAGCCTATTGCAAGACAGAGGAAATTTGGACTTTCTAAGTCCATTATCACAAATGTTACAAGAACAGTCAAAAACAGAACTTCAGAACAGAATTAGTGAGTTGGAATAAGAGCCAACTTCACGGGAATGAGCAAAATCACAGGAGCCTAAAATATGAATCAAGAGCTGCATTCTTGTGGCTGACAGAAAGAATGATTCCTAATGAATCTGGGAGGTTCATTTCTACTGTTTTAAACACAAAGAATGTTGTAAGCTTCTCCCCATGGTGTGAAGTTAACTTACTGTCCTCCAAGGGAATGTATGAAATGGCAGAATGAAAGCTATTGAATGTTACGTGTGGGTGACATGGCCTCACAGCTGGGAATTGTATCCATGGTCTTAGGCGAGGAATGCAGATGTTACTGTCAAACAATTCTATAGCATATATTCCTCTTTCTTGAAAAAAAAATTCATGGTGTTCCCAGTAACAACTGTGCAACACAGCTGAGGGTACATAATTTGGAGCGGAGATGGGGAGTGCATCAAATGATTTTATCCATGGAGAAGTTCCCCTCTTGGTAGCCTCTATATAATTCTATAAAAATGACTAGTGACCAGCTTGTTTCAAACAAGTCACCCCTTCATTTTGTTTTCCAATTGTAAGTCACTCTTCTACTTTGTTCAGTCAGCTTTAACGTCTCTTTTCTTGGCTCGTTTATCTTCTCATTACAAATATGCATGAAAAGAAAAGGGTGAAAAAGGCCATAAATGAAAAAAAAAAATAGTTGCATGCCTTACTTAGCAAAATCTAGCTTTTCTGTGAAGTTATTAATAGTCAGAGGAGCTTAAAAAGCATAGACAATTAAGCATATAATTATATGCATTTTTTTTAACAAAAAAAAAACTTGGTGGTAGAAGGTACTGTATATTCCAGAATAAAAAGAAAAGCAAGATTGTCACAAAGTTGTATCATTGACAGAGAATGAACATCCTTTAAGATGTGTAATATTAGTCTCAAAATCTTTTAAGTGTAAAATTCAAGAGATTAGCTATTGAGCAATTAATTGCCTTAGGGCTATAATGGCTCAGAGAAACATTTACATCCAGAGTGGGGTACTTATTTACAGCAAACTCTGTAATTTGCCAATTAAAAGCCTGTTTTCAATTACAGCAACTAATACTGAAATACTGTGACACAACAATTGGGAAATTCCAAAAATAGAGGCCAATTAAAATAGAAGATTAACAAGGCAAATGGAATGCTTGGGAAAATGGACTCTTCTTTGCATTTTCCAGAAGGTGGTTAATAGAGAAATGAGATAGGACTCCCTTGAAGGGAGTTTCCAAGCCACTTCACAACTATCAAAAAGTCCCTCTTTTAAACTCCAATTGGACACATTTCTAGAATTTACAGGGAAAAGCTTCCCATGCATGGGAGTTGCCCTATATTGGAAAGAGGAAGCTGTGGGGAAATTTTATAAGTACTAAGACTAGTCTCCAGAAGTTGTGAATGCCCCAACCCTGGAAGTCTTTAAGAAGATGTTAGATAGCCATTTGTCTGAAATGGTATAGGGTTCCTGCCCACACAGGGGGTTGGACTAGAAGACCTACAAGGTCCCTTCCAACTCTGCTATTGTATTGTATTGTATAGTCTACATTATACAATTAAAATGAGTTTTAATTTAAAAGCTGGGGAACTGCTAATTCGCAGATGCTGAAAGTCCTGTGAGGTATCTGTTGAACTGAAAAAGCCATCACAGTTACCTCAGCTATACACTTGTTTATGTTTGAACTATATGTTTTTATTATGTCTGAATCGAAACCCAACTGTCTGCACACCTTATGATCTGCAAAGATTGCTTTTAGGACCATCTCTTTCCAAATCTGTAATGGTAAACTGAAGACATTTCCAATACAGCACGAGGAACATTGGCAGTTTGGAAAGACTAATAGCAAAAAATGTTTGCAAATCTGGGAGAGGCTGACCTATAATCCTGGTCTTCTGACAGAGGGGATCAGAAAATCAATCCATAATAATTACGGTACTGGACTTTGAAAAATGATCAAGGGAATCCACTAATAGTCCCCAGCAGGTAATAGTGCTTTCACACTCACCAACCCATCCTGAATTTCTATAAAATCATAGGTTTTGTTGATTTCTGAAAATTACAGTCAAATTTTCTGCATCTAGAAACCTCAATGTTTTAAAATACCACTGACAAAACTAGCATCTCCAGATATCTCCATAAAACTTTAGTCCCTTTTTTATTTACATTCTTCCTTTTTGCCTTTAATTTAAATCATAAACTTTTCAGTATTCGGTTTTTATATTGGGATGCACTATGCAGGAAAGAGAAATGCCAGATCTAAATATACTCTCTTCTAATATCCAATTCGACTCATTTCCTGCTATTCTTTTTGTTTCTAATTTCCTTCACTGTATTCATGTTCTGATTCAGAAAAAAACATTTCCATGCATTTTCAGAGTGTGCGAAGACTGTTATTCTGTGATGAATCTTTTGGAATCTGACATAAGACATTAACTCAGCAGTGAGGAAGGTACTCAGCACATCACTAAAAAGTCTGTACTGAGAACATGTATCAGATTGCAGACATTTTTAAAAAACCAAATAATTTATCCCTTCTGACAATGGCTAATATAAAAATGTAGCAGTGTGAAAGGTGGCTATTACAGAAGAGTGGAGAAATCTATATTATATATAAAAAAGTGAATGATTATTGAACTAGATTCTGCTGAACTCTTGAAAATGTGCACAAGGCCAGGAAATTGCTATCTGTAATTTTCCCCTTATATTCCCTGTCTGGTATACAGATGATTATTATGATCATTACCACAGAAACGTTATAGTTTCAAAAACTGTTATATATATATATAACAGTTTTTGAAACTATAACGTTTCTGTGGTAATGATCATAATATATATATATATGGAAAACTTTTCAACCAATAAATGACAACCAAATTATCCCATAAGAATGAAAAATAGGCTGTTAATTTCATTCCTGTCAATTCCTGTCACGTCTCTAATATTTTAAACCACTTACAATAACTTTCAGTGATGCATATTTTTACCCTCCAGCTTTTCCTGAACTGCTATATGTTTATGCAGAAAACAGGCAGGCTAAACTGTTTATAATTCTACTTCTTCCTTCCTTCTGCTCTTGAACTAAATCTGCTGCTATATTTTTATAGTCTGCAGAGAAGTATAAGTTCCATGGAATAAAATCTAATGGAGAACTATCCTAACCTCTTCAATGTAGCTAATTGTAGGGATATTTTCTCCTATTGTCAAGGACTGGTTGTGGTATAACCAAACCTGTTTTCCATTTGCTGGAGACATGTGCATATTATAGTCCACCAATTCTTGCACTCCCCAAGTGTTCAGATGCAAGCCCTGACAAAGCTGCATTTTAAAAATATTATTGCCCTTTACTTTGAGGAGAAAGAAATAAGGTTGCCACTCCAACATCTTGAAAAAATTCCCATAATATTTTGGGAAGAATATCCAGCTTACCTTTGGAGAGACAGAGAAAATATATTTACGTACTGCAGGAAGGCATTGTTATATAGCTGGACATTCAAGATTTACAATTAGTTGAAATTTAGGGAAACCATGGGGATCTCTTTTTTCCATCATTTTGTCTACTTCTTGCAATCAACACAAAAATGCCAATAGAGAATTGGACCAAGATTGTCCAGTTCTGGCATCATTTTTCAAATTTACTGTGCAGGCCTATGAGGGATTATAAACACGTTAAGATTTTCTGCCTGAGTTTAGACACCCTTAATGATGATAATAAATCATTGCATTTGACTTTTAAACAGTTCTTTCTCTGCTTATAACTTAGTGTGGAAAGCCAGAATAATCCTAGAGGTATAAAGGAAACACTTAACTCTAAGAACCTGCTGTACTGAAATCTGATTAGTCAAATGTTTTCTTTATGATATAATTCAGAGTTGAGCTGGCTTTTCGGGGCCCGAAGTCTCTGCTCTGGCCTCTAATCCCCCAGAATCTTTGAAACTATCAAACCTCAAAACTTTTGATAATTTCAGCCCAGGATTTTTCATGTTCTCAGCCATAAATCACTGAAAAGTTATTATTTGGAACATATTAAAATTTTGAAATATGTTGAACTCTATATTTTTATTTCTCTTGCTCCCCTGCCTGATTATACAGGTGGTCTTCGACTTACGAACATTCATTTAGTGACCATTCGAAGTTACAACGGCACTGAAAAAAAGTGAGTATATGACTGTTTTTCACAGTTATGACTGTTGTAGCATCCCCATGGTCACATGATCAAAATTTGGGCACTTGGCAATTGGTATATGCTTATGATGGTTGCCCTGTCCTGGGGTCACCTGATCACCATTTGTAACCTTTCCAGCCAGCTTCCAACCAGGAAAAATCAATGGGAGAATCCAGAATTGCATAACGACTGCATGATTCACTTAACAACTGCAGAGATTCACTTAATAATTCACAAAAGGTTGTAGAATGGGGCAAAACTCTCTTAAAAGCTTCCTTGCTTAGCAACAGAAATTTTGGGCTCAGTTGTGGTCATAGATCAAAGACTACCTGTACTTCTATCAACTATTCCAACTTTTAGAACTGTTCCAACATTTTATTTAGCCAGAGGTAACTAGCAAGATGGAGCTGTTCCCTTTTATGTACAGGTGTCCACTAGATGAAAACCTAGTCAATTAAGATTACTACATTGCTGCACGTTAGATCATTTAGAAAATCTGAGTTATATATACAATCTGCATTCCAGGGGTTATTGGAAATGTGTAGGGTGCAAACTGAGTTAAATAAATGACCAATTAATAATTCCTTGAAGGATGGAAAATATTTGATGGGAAGTACCATAATTTGTTACAAAATCTCTGAACTGAGGTGATCATCACACTTTCCTTGATGCTAGCACCATTTTTATCTTAGATTTTTAGATTTTAGATTTTATTAGATTTATATCCCGCACCTATCTCCAATAGGACCCTTGTCTTGGATGTTTGAACATCTCTTTTTTCCATATTAGTACTATCCAAATAGAATGGAGTACAGTTCCTTGTTATTGCCAGCTAACATGACCCAATTTATAGTACCATATTTCACTAAGGAACTATGAAATACAAGGAGTAAAGAATGATGTCCTAACCAAAAATTTACAAAGATTATCTCTAATATCGGCATCTTTTGAAAAACCCTTCTTTCATATTTAAAAGTTTTTCTTCATTTTCAAATATAAATCAAGTTTCTAAGTGATGAAATCATCAAGTAAGTCACGCCTGATTTTTATGACCTTTTTTGCTCTGGTGATTAAGTAAATCACTGAAGTCATTAAGAAAATCTGGCTTCTTCCATTGACTTTACTTGCTGGAAACCTCCTTGGGAAGTCATGAATGATGATCATGTGACCCTGGGATACTGCAACTATTATACATTCATGCTGGCTGCTAGGTGCCAAATTTTGATGGGGCGACCATGGTGATGCTGTGAAAGCTGTAAGTGTGAGTCACTTTTTTCAGCACCATCAGAACTTCAACACTGTCATTAAAGGAATGGTCATAAGTCAAAGACTACCTGTGTATGTTTGTTTTAAATTCTGTAACAGATATCATGAAACATGAAACACTGTTTTTTTCCCCTGTAGCAAAGATTGATATATAAATTTAGATGTAAATGCAGATTTGCAGCAGCATATCATTTTATTTATCCTTTATTTATTTTTATTTTATTTATTTTATTCAATTTATATCCCGCCCTTCTCCAAAAGGACCCAGGACAGTGCACAGGAATTTAAAAGAATATACAAAAATAATACAAAACATATAAATTTAAAAAACTATTAAACAGCAAAACCTGTGCTAAAACCAATTAAGACCCCCAATTTAAAAACTATCTAAGATTAGTCACAGCGGGGGCTATGTTAGGCCGGCTTGATGAAATAAATGTGTTTTTAAACACTGGCGGAAGAGGCGGAGGTCGGTGATGGTGCGGAGTTCAGGGGGTAGGTCGTTCCACAGGGCAGGGCCCACCACAGAGAAGGCTCTTCCCCTGGGTGTCGCCAGTCGGCATTGTCCGACCGATGGCACCCGGAGAAGGCCCTCTCTGTGGGAGCGTATTGGTCTAAGGGATGTATGGGGCAGAAGACGGTCTCGCATATAACTAGGTCCCGAGCCATGGAGCGCTTTGAAGATGGTCGTCAAAACCTTGAAGCGCATCCGAAAGACCACAGGAAGCCAGTGCAGCTCGCGCAGGATCGGTGTTATGTGGGAGCATCTAGGGGCTCCCGTAATCACCCGCGCGGCTGCATTCTGTACTAACTGTAGCTTTCGAGTGCACCTCAAGGGAAGCCCCATGTAGAGAGCAATTTCCTGGCAATTTATTATTTAAATATTAATTAACAAAATCTGGATCAAAAACATCATACTACATTATAAGTTTTGTAAACTTACTAAAGTAAAATTTATTTGAGAGCTAAATGTTTTTTAACATTTTAAAGGGATTGCAGAAATACAGGTAAAAGCCTTCTAAAATCATATACTTGATGATTTAGGAGAACACATATCAGATGTAGTGCATTATGCATTTACTTAGTTATAGAGGAGTAAGTTCAGTCATATTTACCATGTTTCCCTGAAAATAAGACAGGGTTTTATTTTCTTTTGACCCCCAAAATAAGCACTTGGCCTTATTTTCAGGGAGGTTTTATTATTTTTGAGGTGCAGGAGGTGGCGAGCGTGGTCAACTCATGGCTGCTGCTAGGTTGCAATATTTTTGGGGAGGGCTTATTTTCAGGGGAGGGCTTATTTTAGCACATGCGCTCAAAAGTCCAATTGGGCTTATTATCCAGGGAGGTCTTATTTTCAAGGAAACAGAGTACTTCCAAGTAAATATGGCAACTAAAGCAGATGAGTACTGCTTTATTGTCCCAATGTAATATAGAACCTCATGAAAAATAACTGTAAAATAGTCAGATGATTTATTATTGGAACTTGTTCTACTTGATATTTCTTAATGACGAACATTCTAAAGAATATGTTAAGATAAAGATGAATTGTTAACCTATCAAGGAAAAGTCACCTTGTCAGAAATATCTTTAGGGAGGAACTGTAAATCATAAAAATATTTTGTATTAAGTAAATGAGATGACTTGATTATATTACCTCAAGAAGGATTTTCATATAGTACTGTGGGGATGTGACTCTTCTTGTGGAGGTTAGCATGCAATGCAGTGTTCCTTAAAGAGGCCCTTTGTCTTAAAGTCTTGATGGGAGTTCTAATATCCAGAAGAAAATGCACACACACAGCTCATGAGTAAAAGCTTCTTCTGTTTATGGCATGTGCTAGTTGAGCTCTACAAAGTGGGAGTTTAGCTGTGATCCATCACAAAGAAACTCTAAATGAGTGCTCTGCTTGAAGCATCAACTTTAGTACTATATTAGGGAACTTCTTCTGTTATGTTTCTTCTTTTTTTTATAAAGTGAATTCACCAGCAAAAATAATGGTCGGAAAGAGAGAACTATATTTCATTAAAACCAAATTTTAATTAATTTTGATCATTTAAGCTTTTACTTCACATATATTTTGTTCAGAGATTCATTCACATTTTAGCATTTGATTCTAGCACCTACTGTTTCTTAAGGAGGCTCAAACTACGGAATTTATTTTTATGTATTCGTCTGGTACCTGCCCCCTTAAGCCCCGACTATTGGATAAGAAAAAGATGAAAAACATCATCTTATCAGCAAATAGCAATTAATATTAGCAATAGCAGTTATATACTGCTTTGCAGTGCTTTATAGTCCTCTCTAAGCAGTTTACAGAGGCATCATATTGCCTCCAACAATTTGTGTCCTCATTTAACTCACTTGGAAAGATGGAAAGCTGAGTCAACCTTGAGCCTGATGAGATTTGAACTGCCAAATTGCAGGCAGCCGGTAATCAGGAGGAATAGCCTGCAGTATGGCATTCTAACCACTGCACCACCATGGCTCAATTATCAATAATTATCAACAATGGAAATTATCAATGATCAACAATGAAAGACAGTCTCAAGCACCAATACCTGTGGCCTGTGGGTAGTCCCTTCTTTTGGCATTTGGCATAAAAACTATCCTTCAAAATCAGCCTAATTAAAAATAAGAAAAATGACAATATAAATCTTTCTTTTAACTTTAAGAAAGTCATATTTAAAAATACCTCTTTGTAAAGAAGATAAAGATGAGACACTGTTATATAGGATTCAAAATAATGGATTGTTTGGATGGATCCTAGTACTGACTTCTTAAGTACCCTCCACCGTGCAAGCTGCCAATGGATGACTTTGGGTCAGTGATTCTCTCTCAACAAAATCTGCTATGCAGGGTTGTTGTGATAAAAACAGGAAGAGAAAACTCTGTGTAGGCCACCCTGCGATCCTGAATGAATAGCAGCATGTAAATTTAATAAACAGATACAGTAATCAACACAGAGAACCGCTATAAAAAGATATCTGGTCCAAATAATCTCAATAATACAGAGGTAACCTGGAAAATATAAAATCCTGGGCAGATGATCAAGATCTGGAAGACACTTAAGAAACTTTGCTTCACCAATTTCCCACATTGATCATCCTAAGATAACATAAAGAGAGTCAATTCCAGAGTCCATAAAACAAATTCCAATACATTAAAAGATAAGCTTATTACAATGTTGACTTACTACAATGCTGACTGGACAGCCAATGTCTACTCAGGTTACAATTTCACGAATCATAAATTAGCAATTAAGATAAAGTATTGGTAGCTGCATTTGATTAACCAATCCCCCCCCCCCAAAAAAATACTCACAATCATCAAACTGGTGATTGTACTACCATATTCGTTGCAGTTTTCTGTAACAAAAGTTCTACAACTGAAAGTTCATATTTTTTAAAATGTTTTTATTTTTTTTAATGTTTAAAACGATTTTAGATATTTATTGTTTTAGTTTTGTTATATGCCAACCAGAGTCCCTTGCATGTCAACAGCTATATAAATTAGAGAAATAAAAATAAAGTTTGATCAAAAAACCTTAAATCTGTAAGTTTTCAAAGTGGACACATTAGAATGGTATTATGCTCATTATGCTTTTAAAAAAAATTGGTTACATGGATATTTACTTTTATTTAGATTTTCTATATGCTTCTTATAAGGATACCAAACAATCACTAAATTTGCAGAATGCCTGTCTATAGAAAGATTCTGCTTGTTTACTCCTAACCTGATTTTGCAGTTTATTTTCATGCAAAATTTAAATGAATAATGATCATTTGAATGTAAAGTGTTTACCCAATAATGTTGATGATGATGATGATGAGGATGATAATAATAATAATAATAATAATAATAATAATAATAATAATAATAATAATAATAATAATAATAATAATAATAATACCTGGTGCAATACCTGGTGATGCACGAATTGAAAATAAGCAGCAAGAAAAAAATCACAAAATATCGGGACTTGCAAATTGAAGTTGAGAGACTATGGAAGAGAAAGTCATGTGTTATCCCGATTGTGATTAGAGCCCTTGGAGCAATACCTAGGGGACTGCCTCGCTATGTGGAGGTTCTAGGTTTGCCGGACTTGAACATTCTAACTCTACAAAAGGCCACTCTGCTTGGAACAGCTTATATCCTCCGACGTTACCTTGACAGTTCCTAGGTCCTTGGTTAGGACTCGAGCTGTTGACCTACCAACCAGCCCCAAAGGCTATGAATCTCACCAAAGATTAACCACATAATAATAATAATAATAATAATAATAATAATAATAATAATAATAATAATAATAATAATAATAATAATAATAATAATACTGTTTAATGCTGGCTGCTCAAGTACAAGCACTACAAACTAATACCATGAAAGCAAAGATTCAAAAATCCACTGACAACCCAAATTGCAATAACAAAGTCAAAACTGTCTCACATTTAATATGTGAATGCAGCAAAATCGCACAAACTGATTACAAAGCTAGACATGACTGAGTTGCTAAATTAATCCACTGGTCATTATGTAAAAAATATGATTTACCTGTATCCAGAAAGTCATGGGAACATAAAGTGGAAAAAGCAATCGAAAACGAGAAGGTGAAGATCTTGTGGGACTTTCAAATACAAACAGATCGTCATTTGGAGCACAACAAACCAGATATCACGGTTGTAGAAGTGTACAGTTTATTGATATTGCTGTTCCTGGAAATGCCAGAGTCGAAGAAAAAGAACTAGAAAAAATAATGAAATATCATGACCTGGCTATCGAAACTACATGGCTATGGATGAAGCATGTCACAGTGATACCCATTGTCATCAGGGCACTTGGCACCATGTCCAAGAATTTTACAAGATACATCAACAAATTGCAGCTTCCTACAATAACACCAGTGGAACTGCAAAAAACTGTGCTACTTGGAACATCTTATATTTTAAGAAGGCACTTGGTTGATACCTAGGATGCTGGCAGCAAACTGTATCAACCATTAGCACCAGTCAATGGTATTTGTAATGCATTTTTAAATGTTCAGTTGGCTGAGTTTCATGTTTAATGAATAAAGGAAATAATAATAATAATAAACCAGACATTAAGATCATAATTAGAAGGTAATAAAATCAATAATCTTAATGGAATCACTGTCAGGTTCACCCAGATTTACAAAGTATTTAAAATTCATCTGAAACTCAATCACTGGAGTTTAGATCAGATAGTCCCAGGTTTACATTATCAAGTTTTTCTTGTATCAGTTTCCCTTTGTTTTTTATTTGGGCCTTCCCTTCAGGTTGTCTAATTCCGTGGGTCACTAAGTTTCATGAGCCACTAGCTCTTAGGAGCTTATTCTCATCACAGCAGAAGCAACTTCCAAGAGGCAAGGTCTCACAAAACATCAAATAAATATGGAGCCACAGCACTAAGTCAAAATGTGGAGCTTGTCTGTTTGCTTTTGCAAACAAAAGACATTTGAACAGCTGCTGGATGGAGCCTGTCTTGGCTTCTGTAAACACAGAGGGCCAGGGAAGAAAAAAATCTTTCTTTTCGACAGTAGGACAATTAGGCACAAAAAGAATTTCTGAAGGGTGCTAACCAGCAGAATAAATAAAGAAAACTCCTCAGCCTATGCTTGAAAAACTGTAACCATTCCAAGGGCAACAATGTAGAATTTGAAAGCTCAACAATAAGCGTTAAAGTGAACCTATCTAAGTATACATTTGCACCATGAGAGCCTGTGTATCATTGGCATAATTGCATGGTGAAGATAAAAGAAAGTGATAAATAAGCATTCCTGAAATAAAATCAGATTAAAAAGAATATTTAATAGAATCAAAAGAAAGACTAAAGTACAGAAACTTGGAGTTCCAGATCATTCAAAGCAATGTAAATGTATTTATCGTGCTAGTTAGGAGCCGTGGTGGCACAGTGGTTAGAATGCAGTATTGCAGGCTAATTCTGCAGACGGCCAATTGCCAGCAGTTTGGCAGTTCGAATCTCACCAGACTCAAAGTTGACTCAGCCTTCCATCCTTTCGAGGTTGGTAAAATGAGGACCCAGATTGTTGGGGGCAATAGGCTGACTCTGTAAACTGCTTAGAGAGGGCTGTAAAGTGCTTAAAAATCTAAGTGCTTTTGCTAGTTACAAGTTTGATACTGAGTTTCACTATGAATATAGATTAATTGATAAACCTTTTCCAAGTCAGCATCCTAGAAAAAATTAGCCTGAATATGACCAGACCTCTTGGAACAAATAAAGGACAAACTTAAAAAAAAAAAAGTGGAAATCTGAAAGAAGTTCCTAAACATATTTTCTTCTTCCTTGGGATATTTTTTTTTAATGTTCATAACATTGCTTTACAAAGGAGAAATCAAAATCAAAATAATGTTATGAATAATCATATTCTAATAAAAGTAAATAAAATCAAACAGACTATGTACATTTATTTTAAAAAGACAATTCAGTTTCCATATTTTTCACATGAATATGAAACTCTGTGTATTAAGTGATACCATCACCCCAAACAATGAGATGGGCAGTTTATAAATTTGCAGCATCCAATCTGGGTTTTTTTTCCAGGACAAGAGGTTTAGTCTTCCATTCTGGTGAGAGAATTTTACAGACTGTAACAGAATGACAGAGTTAGACGGGACCTTGGAGTTCTTCTATTCCAATCCCCTGCACAACCTGGAGACCCTATATACCAGTGATGGCTAACCTTTTTCAGACTGAGTGCCCAATGCCCCCACATGCATCCTGCCCTTGGCCCATAAGTGCGGCCCCTGCATGTGTGTGCACCCCCTGCATGCGCCCTGTCCTCCGTGTGGCCCCCCCACATGTCCCGCCCATCACATGTGTCACATCCCTGTGGATGCGCAGCAGAGATTCGAAGACCACCTGGCCAATGGGAGGCACATGTGTGGCAGAGCTGAGCTGGGGCAACAGCTTGCGTGCCCACAGAGAGGGTATTGCGTGCTACCTCTGGCACTTGTGCCATAATTTTGCCATCGCAGCTATATACCATTTCAGACAAATGGCTGCCCAGTCTCTTTTTAAAAGCCTCCACTGATGGAGCATCCCCAACTTCTGAAGGAAATCTACAATAATGTATATTATTGTCCTCACTATTAGAAAATTTCTCCTTAGTTTCTAGGTTGCTTCCCTCCTTGTTTAGTTTCCATACATTGCCATCTTGTCTTTTCTTCTGCTGCTTTCAAAAATAGGTTGACCCCCTCCTCCTTGTAGGAGCCCCTCAAATACTGGAACATTAGTATCATGTCACCCCTAGTCCTTCTTTTCATTAAACTAGACATACCCAGTTCCTGCAGCCATTCTTCATATGTTTTAGCCTCCAGCCCCCAATCATCGTTTGTCTCTGTAGTCTTCTCAAACTTACATGCCCACAAGTGGCAAAATGTTGTGGCAGCATGAGTTCTATGAGGATGGATGCCAAATGAGTCTGAAAGCTCAGAAGACTAATCCTCTGGTCCCAGTGTCCAAACCAGATTGGATCTTGCAACATTGTCCTGGGGCATTTATATTTGCATTCATTCGGTATATAAATTTAATAATAAATAAATAAGTAAGTAACAAACGTGAGTTATGAAAAATAAATCTAAAGAGCAGCTGTTGAAACAAAGGACATTTTTATATAATGAAGAACATATGGCCGTTGTACTTTAAAGTCAAATTTAATGGTCATTTTATTTTAAAAGCCATATTGTATGCCCTAATTAAAAGCTTGCATTTCTGCATTATTTTATCTACATCAGAGGAGGGAAGTATGATCCTTTTATGATTTGTAGACTTCAACTCCCAGAATTCCTGAGCCAGTCATGCTGGCTCAGGAATTCTGAAAATTGAAATCCACAAATCATAAAGGAGCCCCATAGTCCCCCACTCAAACTACATAGTGGCCAAAATTGTGGAAACCTTTTGGGAAAAGTATATTTTTGAGGTTTGATGGCTAATAAAACCACTTTTTTTAGTAGTACCATACAATTATAGATCAATGGAAAGATAATTTAATAAAGAATGTAATGCAACAAAGTTTGTTTAATTATTTGTATTCTATGAAAATTATAGCCAAATAACCAAAAGAAAAAAGAAAAAGGAAGCACAACTTGCTTAGGCTGATATCAGGTAGCTTTCCTTCATCCGATTATAGTCAATATTTAGAACCCAATCAGGTGTCATCTTGTTTTATCAATGAGCCAATCTGATCACAGTAGGATTCAGTTATTGATGTCACGTATTGATGTCACATAATGAGAGGAGGACATTTCTCAATGTGTTATGTGATATGGCTGGGTTTTTTTGTGTTCTTTCATTTAGTGAGCTTGTAAAACATAATAAAATTAAAGTAAAAGGTTCAAAAGGTTCCCACACCCCGTCATGGGCCTGGAAGGCCTCTTGCACCAACCTGGAAGCCAAAACAGGGCACAGGAGTGCTGTCCAAGGGCCCAAAATGCAATGGGAGTGCCCCTGTGCACTTGCGCTCTGCTCCCTTACGCATGCACGGCAGAGACCCGAAGATCAGCTAGCCGGTGGGAGCCATGTGTGTATGCGCAGTGGTGTTTTGGCTAGGGTGACTGCTGGCATGGCCGCAGAGAATCCTTTCATGCTACCTGTGGCACACACCACAGGTGCACCATGACGCATATAGGGTCTCCTGCTTGAGCAGGGGATTGGACTAGAAGTCCTCCAGTGTCCCTTCCAATTCTGTTATTCTGTTATATTGTTTCAAACCAAGAATGACACGTGGTGATTCTTTCAAACTTCTTTACTATTTCCATACTCGGTTTCCCAAAAAACAAGATAGGGTCTTATTTTCTTTTCAACCCCCCCCCCCAAATAATCACTTGGCCTTATTTTCGGGGAGGTCTTATTATTTTTGAGATGCAGGAGGCAGCGAGTGTGATTTCCTCATGGCTGCTGCTGTGTTACAATATTTTTGGGAAGGGCTTATTTTCAAGGGAGGCCTTATTTCCAGGGAAACAGGGTATCTATAGACAAAAACCTATCAGATTGAGGACTCTGCTACCTGCATTTACAATATTCTCTGTGAACTATAAGGGAGGGACTGTCTTCACCATCATTCCCTCATATGTAACATCTGAGTTGCCTCTTACTCCTGTGTAATGCACCCCCTCTCTCCTGGAGAGCCACCTCCTTCATACATCACAGGTACAGTTAAGGACATTGTAAAGAGGAGCAGCTGGCCCTTCAAATCATAAACCAGGCTTAAGTGCCCAGAGGGAGGGACCTGACTCCTGATAGCCAATAAAGGAAAAGAAGGGAGTTCTGTCATGTTTGGGGTAGGAAGAATTTTGGGGTGGTTGGGGAGGAAGTTGGCTGGAATCCTGGATTGGGGGGTGGGAGTCTCAGAGAAGGTAAGAAGTTGCTTGTATAGTTTAGTTAAAATATGGCTCCAGTAATACAGTGGAGGGGCCCGAAAAAAATAGAATGAGAGGCCAAGTTGCAGGAAAACAAAACAAAACAATATCTTCAACACAAGCAGCATCATTAACAAACAAAACAGAACTGTGTAGAAAAGTGTGTGTGTGTGTGTGTGTACTTTTGAGTGATGGTTGGGGATTCAGTGGACTAGTCTCTTCAGTTTTCCTGGTAATATTTTGCAAGTGATTTGCCTTCCTATGGCTGAGATAGAGTGATTGGCCCAATATCACCCAGCTGGCAGTACTATAACTCCCAATCTCCAGTTTCTAGCCTAATGACTTAACCACTATATCAAACAATAACAACAACAATAAGCAGCAACACAGGAAAAAAGCTGGAGAGCATAATAAATATCTTAATTACCAACCAGAAGCTTGGTAAGAGAAGGCTGAAGCAAGTTCTGGAGCAAGCTTAGAGTTCTATCAAACCAAACCAACCTCAGTTAAACAACCCCACCAAAAAGTAAGCATTTCTACATCATGCAAATCCCATTCATGTGCCTGCCATTACAACTGGTTGCTATCCCTTCCTCGCTTGGTTTGTTCCACTTCACAATCAAAGCCACCTTATCTTAGCTTAGAATCTTGGCATCTGCAGTGGCCTTTCTTGGTTATACTATGTGCAAGTATAGTATGGGTGCAGGTATAGTATGGCTGGCTTAACAGTGAGAGGGATCTTGGATTGTTTTAGTGGACAATCACTTAAGTACAAGCCAGAAGTGTGCTGCAGCTGCCAAAAAAGCCAACAGAGTTCTGGGCTACATAAACAGAGGGATAGAATCAAGATCACGTGAAATGTTAATAGCAAGAACCATAAACAGGGGGAGAGAACCAAGATCATGTGAAGTGTATAATGCCTTGGTAAGGCCACACTTGGAATACTGCATCCAGTTTTGGTCGCCACGATCTAACAAAGATGTTGAGACTCTAGAAAGAGTGCAGAATCGAATCGAATCGAATCGAATTTTATTTATAACCCGCTCTCTCTCCCCGAAGGGACTCGAGGCGGGGCACAGGGAATTAAAAACAGTTAAAAAAGGAATACAAAATTTAAAACAATAAACGTACATAAATACTAACTAAAAGGCATATTAAACAGAAAACCCTGCGCTAAAATTCCCAAATATTTACTAAAAATCCCTAAACAATCAGAAGAGACTATCCTAGACCGGCCAAGCGAAAAAGATGTGTTTTTAATTTCAGACGGAAGGAGCGGAGGTCCGTGGTAGTTCTAATATCAGGGGGAAGGTCGTTCCAGAGGGCTGGGCCCGCCACAGAGAAGGCCCTTCCCCTGGGCGTCGCCCGCTGACAAAGTCTAGTGGACGGCACCCGGAGAAGTCCCTCTCTGTGGGAGCGAATCGGCCGTGAGGATGTATGGGGCAGGATCCGATCCCGCAGGTAGCTAGGTCCCGAGCCATGGAGCGCTTTGAAGATGACAACTAACACCTTGAAGCGCACCCGGAAGACGACAGGCAGCCAGTGCAGCTCGCGCAAGAGCGGTGTTAAGTGGGTAGATCTAGAAGCACCCATAATTGCCCGCGCGGCTGCATTCTGGACTAACTGAAGTCTCCGGGTGCACCTCAAGGGGAACTCCATGCAGAGAAGAGCAACAAAGATGATTAGGGGTCTGCAGGCTAAAACATGTAAAGAATGGTTGCAGGAATTGGGTATGTCTAGTTTAATGAAAAGAAGGACTAGGGGTGACACGATAGCAGTGTTCCAATATCTCAGGGGTTGCCATAAAGAAGAGGGAGTCAAACTATTCTCCAAAGCACTTGAAAGCAGGACAAGAAGCAATGGATGGAAACTAGTCAAGGAGAGAAGCAACTTAGAACTGAGGAGAAATTTTCTGACAGTTAGAACAATTAATCAGTGGAACAACTTGCCTCCAGATGTTGTGAATGCTCCAACAACAGAAGTTTTTAAGAAGAGATTGGGCAGCCACTTGTCTAGAATGGTGTAGGGTTTTCTGCCTGAGCAGGGGGTTGGACTAGAAGATCTCTGAGGTCCCTTCCTCTTTATTATTCTATTCTGTTCTTCTTAGGGAAGAAGCAGCCTGTTTACTGGAACTGATCTGCCCTTGGACACCATCTCCTGGCTCATTCAGGAAACTGGTGGGAGAATTGGGGAAAGTGGGAAAATGGGTGTTTTTCTTTTCTTTTTTTCTTGTTAGTATCCCCCGCCATCCCTATTTGTTATGGGGCTTTTGTTTTATATCAGACAACAGTAACTGACCTCGTTTCTCACTCCCATCTCCACCCCCCCAGTCCAGGCCTGCTGTGAGGGCTGGAGTGCTGGGGTGTCATCTTTCCCAGAAGCGTTGCCAAGATGATTCCAAGAAGTTGCTGGTGCAACTTTGTAACCGAATCTCCTGGGAATGGTTCTCATTAGATATTATCCTCTCCCATATCCTTGACCTATTCAGAATCCTCGTTTTTTTTAACATGATCAAAACTTGTTTTCAGGGGGGAAAGTCATAACAGGATTTATAATTTGTGTTGTTGGCAAACTCATCAGAGAAAAGAATCCAAACTCCTCCTGCTTATTTCTTTATCGGTGTGAGTTTTCCCCTACACGTTCCCATGCTTTGCAATGCCGCTGTGTCTAAAACAAAAATTTGCCACCTTCTTAACAAGTCATTGAACTTGAGATTCATGCATTGATATTCTAGACTCAGTGCTAGCTTGGCAGGCTCTGATGGCACTTTCTTTTCTCCATATGTGCTGAAGTAACTTATTTAGATTAGCTGCTGGCCTTTTTCCCCCTTGTATTCTTTTATGCTTAAGGCCTCCCGATTGCTTTTATATATTGTTTCACATCCGTAAATCTGTGGCCGTGTTTGTTTAATAGCAGCAACAGATTTTGGCCTGAATTAAAACGCCATTTTAGCCACTTCAGTCCTGGTATTTATTTGAGCCATGTTGTAGTTCCCAGGGTTTCAAACTGCTTAGATTTGTAGCTATTCAGACAACATGTTTCTTTTATTTTGAGTACATCCATTTACCTCAATCAATAGGTGTTCCAGACATCTTTATAAAAGACCTGCATTTATAAAAGACTATGCAACTTGCGTCCAACCAATCCAAATTTAGTTTATTAACCATCTATTGTGATGCGTCATTTGCTTGATGCTGCTTTCATTTCCATTGTCCCAGGGAGGCAGAAGAACGGAGAGATTGTCACAGTTACACAGACTGAAAAGCTACATTCACTTTTGTGGGTCCCAATTTATGGAGGCCTGCTTTTGAGGAATACTACTGGATAGTTCTTCCAGAAAAGGAACTTAGTTTGTCTCTGTGCAACTGCAGAGAAATCACACACACACACACACACACTCAGTATGAACTTCTTACACACAGATTCTGTGACATTCATAGAACTATTAAAAGCCATTTCCAAACATGGACAATATTAAGGTTCCATTGGTCCCTAAGCCACCATCAGTAAAATATTGCTTTGTGTATTATGACAGAATAAAAATCGATAGACAAATAACTTCCCCCTCAGGTGCTTCTCAACATGCTTTAAAAAAAACCCTGTGTACAACATATCTAGGTTTGTCAAGTGTCTAATATCTTAACGCCTGAACTGAAAGACAGAGTTCAGAGGTATAAAGGGATTATCAGGAAAAGTAAATCCTCTAATTGAAGTAGAGTGGATTTACCTCAATTTGCCTGTAATAGTTTTTAAATATTAAAAGTTGACAAATTAAAAACCCTTTATTGCTTTTTCAAATTTTTTAAAATGACATTGTAACTCTACATTTGCCACATCATCAATCTTTAGATAATAAAAAATTATGTTTTTATTAATATTGTTTTATTAATATTGTTTTAAAATAATAAATGTTAAATACCGTAATTTTTTAAGTTAAAAATATTTTTAAAATAATTATTTTTAAAATAATAAAATATGTTAAAAATATTAGACTTTCATCCCACCCTCAGTATTTTTTTTAAATAAAAAACTCAAAGCAGTACACATACTTAATTCTCTTTTCTCCTCATTTTCTCCCCACAATAACCCTGTGAGTTGGGTTGGAATGAGTGAGAGGGTGACTGGCCCAAAATGGCCCCTACAGTTTTTCATGCCTATGGTGAACTCACACTTTCCTTGTTTCTAGCCTGGTGCCTTAAGTACTTACATGCAGAATGCAGGTAGTCCTTGACTTACAATAGTTCATTTAGTGACTGTTCAAAGTTACAACACTGAAAAAAGTAACATGATCATTTTTCAGTTACAAAACCATTGTAGCATCTCCATGATCTTGTGATCTTGTGACACTTGGCAACTGATTCATACTTATGACCCTTGCTGTGTCCCAAGGTTGAGTCATCACCTTTTGTTACTTTCTCACAAGCAAAGGCAATGGGAAACAATCGTGTTGCTAAATTAACAACTGCAGTGATTCACTTAACAACTGCGGTTAGAAAGGTTGTAAAAGGGGGCAAAACTCACTTAAGAAATGTGTCTCACTTAACCAGAGAAATTTGGGGTTCAGTTGTGTTGTAAGTTGAGGACTGCCTATACTTCAACTCAAGGGTAAAATTCAGCAGGTTCTGACAGGTTCTGGAGAACCAGTAGTGGAAATTTTGAGTAGTTCAGAGAACCAGCAAATTCCACCTCTGGCTGGCCCCAGTTTGGGGAGGGAATGGGGATTTTGCAGTATCCTTCCCCTGTCATGCCCACTAAGCCACGGCAACAGAACCAGTAGTAAAAAAGAAATGAATTTTACCACTGCTTCAACTGCGTATTTGAATAAGGGCTGATATTCTGGAAATAACGTCTTTGAAAAGTTTAAGATTGGGAAAAGTTGGTGTTGATTAATAAATGATTTTTTTTTGCATAACATGCTTAATCAGGTGAATTAAAGACCTATAGTTATATATGTGAACATATATAAGCATCATCTGGATATATTTTTGGAGAAAATAAATCTCTATAATGGGTTTCAGTAAGTGTTACCAGTGGTAGTTTTATGTTAGGAAACTTGGGCAGTAGACAGGATCCCATAATATTTTGTACTTCTAAACTCCAGGCAGGTGGAGGAAGCTAGCTATCTTCTTTTGTGTAAATGCAGTAAAAATATAATATAGTTTGTGTTATTTATATTTGAAAAGCCCTCTGAAGTTTACCAACTTTAGGTTGCTTTTGGAATTGGTGCTGGCCATAGGTCCAGAATATCGCTGGATTCTGATAACAGTCCAAACAAGATTGCTGAAAATAGTAACTTGCACTGTAGAATTAGCTCAGCTGGAAAACATTGCATTAGAAGTATCTTAAGGTAGTATGATTGTGGTCAAAGAACAAACAGGAATTTATGTGACAGCTTTAGTGGATGGACACCTGTACTTTGATTACTCAACACCATCAAAGGAAATGGCAATAATAACAGAACTGGAGATATGGCTATGTTCCTCCATTTGGTTTGGCTCTAGCTTACCACGTGGGGCAAATTTAGCTGCTGTGGTTTGTAAATCTTGGCTTAATATGTTATATGGGCCATGTCATTGTTACTTTTTCATTAATGCCTAATTAAACAAACCATAGCTTAGCATGAATTGTAAACTCTCTAGGCAAGATGGGCTATAGGTGAGATAGATGGCATACAAGTCTCATAAAATAAAAATGCAAATAAAAAAATAACACAATCATTGTGGGATGGACTATAAACATAGACAGCTTTATCCAAATTGCTACACTTCAGAAGTGTTGGGCCAGGAAGCGGAATTCCCAGCCATGTGAAAAGGCTGATGTAAAGTTATACTTCTACTAAACAGGAAATATTGAGTGTTAAAGTATAAAGTCATGGCTTGCAAACTGAATTCCATTCTATTCCTTACAGCTTGACAACTTTTCAACTTTAAACATTTTAGAACCCAACTTAGAATTAATCCGTAATAAGAATATGTCCTGGCATGATATAAAAAAATAATCATGTTTTCTCTGCTGCCATTTAATGAAGTATTTTGTACAGTTAGTCTTCAACTTACAATAGTTCATTTAGTGACCGTTCAAAGTTACAATGGCCCTGAAAACAGGGACTTATTTATGACCATTTTTCACATCACCATTGCAGTGCCCCCATGGTCATGTGATTAAAATTCAGATACTTGGCACCTGACTCATATTTGTGACTCATGCACTGTCCCGGGGTCTTGTGATCCCCTTTTGCAACCTTCTCATAAGCAAAGTCAATGGAGAAGCCAGATTCACTTAACAACCATGTTGCTAATGTAACAACTGCACTGATTCACTTAACAACTGTGGGAAGGAAGGTGGTAAAAGGGGACAAAACTCACTTAAGTGTTTCACTTAACAACAGTATATTTTGGGCTCAATTGTGGCCGTAAGACAAGGACTACCTGTAGTTATGTTATTATGCATGCATTTTTGTTATTGTAACTTTTATGATTTGCTTCTTTGTCATAGACGCACATGATATATTGAATATTAATCTGTAGTGGTGATAACTTTAAATTACTTTAAGGTTGCTTGATCGATTTCAGATGCTATCCTTCTTGAAATGTTCTGCATTGCAAGTCAATACATTAAAAAAGGAAAGCATACATATATCTACACACATACAAATGTAAGACAACTTTTTTTTGCCTTTGTGGAAAACACAGTGAATATTGGGATGAAGAATAAGACTGGACTTTTTCATCTCTTGCTATCCAGCTCTCCAGCCATGCCCGATAATAAAGTATTTCTTTGGCTTATAGTTCTTACCACTAACTCAGATCCCAGACCAATGCCATTCCCTGTAGCCCCTTTAAGTGCTTGTTTCTTGGGAGCTCACAAAATTGTTTTGCAAAACCAGAGACCATTGCATGTCTTGTAAATATTTGAGTTCCATGATTTAGTTTCTTTTTTCTTGTTTAGCTATCCTGACAAAAATTAACGGGGCATCTAATTGCACTATTTCACAATGTTGGGGTATTTAATGATCATTCTTTATTAGTCTGTTTTTCAGCAATTAAAAGATAAACCACAGGTTCCAAGTGAAGACATTGTGGTGGAAATGTTTTGAATGGCGCCTCTGATCTACATTTTCTCAAGGGAAGAGACTCTTTAATTTGACATTTTGAACATCCTCTCTGACTTTGAAAGGAAAATAATAACAATAGATTGGCATGGATCAGAGCTTTCAGCAAAACAGTGTTGGTAGAGAAATTGAGAGATGCTAACAAGCTTGCCCAACCTGACTTAGACTAGAATCGAAAGGGTAGCAAGACTCATTTGTGCGCTTGATTGCAAGGGTAGCAATTTATGAGTCTTGAAAGTTTAAAAAAAGGGGTTACTTTCTTGTTTCAAGCTAATAAGGTGAGAATTACGGCACAGTAAAATTGTAGGGAAGGACACCAGATCATGTTCTCTGATTGACTTTATCTTTTCTTTTTAGAACCACTACTAAAACTAGAATTTGCATGTTTGTCATCCAAAGTTAGATCAAGATAAGTGCTGTAAGAGTGGACATTGTTGAGAAGAGTGGAATCCTCTCTGGTCTTACTTTTTTATATTTTATTTTTAAAATAATTTTTATTCAACATTTTTAAACATTAAAATCACAATTACACTTTTACAGATTTCTATTATTAGTGTTTTTTTTTCTAATTTCGAATTTTCCATTCAAAGACCTATTGTTTTATATATAGAGTACCTCTTTATTTCATAGTTACTCATTTATATAATATATACAACATTTATACCTCTGTTACTCTCTAAATATATACCATTTCCTTTTGTTATATTTTCTATGTACTCATTATGCATTAATTTTAGATCTGTTTTCTAACCAATTATACCACCTATTCCATGTCTTGTAATATTCTGTTTTCTCTCTGTCCCTTAGTTCCATTGTTAATTTATCCATTTCCGTGCATGGTTTTATTTTTTAATAAGCTATTTCTGAGCCTATGGGTTACTAATCAATTGGGAGAAAACATTATTATATTATAATGTCTGAAAACTGGGCCCCAGAGAGAATGTGGTGTATGCGTAAGTTTCTTTGGCAGGTTATCATTGAGGTTGTAACACAACATATTTAATTTATGGTCTAATTAACAGTTCTACATCCCATTTTTGATGGGTATTGGGTCTGTGGTATGCTGTAGTCCATAAATCTTGGGGATGGGTCTGTAGAATCTCTGAATAATGGAGGAGGTAGAAAGTATAGAGTGTAGGTGTCTCTAGAGTAGAGTTTACATATATTACCCGTTACTTATTCCACTTGGTCCTTAGAGGAGCATAACAAGAGTCATACTGATTCATGTCGCTGGGACAATTCTTTAGCTCCCTTTGAAGATTTGAAAGATCTGAATTTAGCCTTCAGTATCCTGGGGTCAGTATGATTCACTGGCACAACATTAACACAATTATTAGGAAGACATAATGTCCTCGTTTGACCTCTCTCACACACACTTCTCCCTGCAGGGAGACCAGCCAGGACAATGTCAAGTCATAAACTCTGTAAGTACAACTTGCTTCATGCCTGTGGCTGGGTAGCATTGTAAAAGGATCCAGTTACCAAGCAACCAGGGTCAGAATGTCACTGGGTCAAATGTAAACGAAACCTTAGGATCTTGTCTAGGTCTATTAATGTATTGTCAGCCAACAGTGCTGGGGTGACCATTTCAGGCACAAGAGTAATTAGGCAAGCAAGTATGGGTGACTACCCACTCAGAACACAATCTTGCCCATTATTTATTTTTTTACAATGGTAGCATTGTAAAAGAATCTGGTTACCAAGCAACCAGGGTCAGAATGTCATTGGGTCAAATGTAAATGAAATGTTAGCATCTTGGTTAGGTGTATTAATATATGGTTATTCACCTGTGCTGGGTGGCTCTTTCGGGCATTCGAGGAATGAGATGGGCAAATATGCATGCCTTCTGATTCAGAAAAATGATGTGCCCATTTTGGGGAGCACCTGGTTGGTAGAGGTCCTTTTGCTTGCCTCAAATGCTGACTTGAACTTAAGAATAGCTTAGTACAGGGTTGTTAAATTTGTGGCCATAGGCCAAATGCGTCACACGCTGGCCACGCCCATCCCCATTTTAGCAAAGGGGGGGAAAGTTGCGATACATCACGTGATGACGTCATCGTGAGTTCGACACCCTTGGCTTAGTATCACAGAAATTAAATAACTATTTTAAAAAATCTTTTTCATCCTACCTTGATTTTTTTTAAATAACTCAAGTAAGTGAATATACTTAATACTCCCTCATCAACCTATTTTCCCCACAGCAGCAATCCTTTGAAGTAAGTTGGGCTGAGAGAGAACGACTAGCCGAAAGTCACCCAGCTGACTTTCATGCCTAATATGGGACTAGAACTCTCAGTCTCCTGGTTTCTAGCCTGGTGCCTTAACCACGAGACCTAACTGCCTCTGGTTTGGTATGACAAATGCCACAGTAAGATCATATTTTGTGAAGATGCTGTTTGGTATACTTCGCATCCATTTTAAGTAGTCAAAATGGATTTCTTGAGGGATCGCCAGCGTTCTAAAAAAAGCATTACGTTCATAATCCTATGCGTATAGGACATAAGAACCATGGAGAATATCAGATCTTTTGGCCCCCGAGTTTAGGGGGGGGGTGTTACTCCAAGTAAGATTGAGGTCAGGCGTATATTTCTGAAAGGATCAAATCACTCTCCCAGAAGCTTCTATGGTTGTCGATTGGGAGTCAAGGAGTCAATTTGATACAGCGGAAAGAAATATCTCAATTTCTGCATAGGAAGTAGTATCACAAATCAAGATTGTAGGAAACACCTTCTTTCTCTGGCTGTTGTACAAAGTTTCCTCAAGTACCAAGGGACAGACACATTTATTAGTTTCACTTCTTCCCACATGTGTTCTTTTTTTTTTCAGATCCCAAATTCTTTCAGTTCCAGAAGCAATCTGATAATTTCTCATTCTCCTAATTTGATTTTTTCCCCTTAAATTCTTTCTAACTTGTTTATGAAGACATTTGCAAATTTAATAAGTTTCATTAGAGAAACGAAACTAATTCTCACATGTTTCTTCCTTTAGTTTTTCCTTATTTGCTCCAGTTAAATTTCCAAGTTAGGCTGTTCTGGGAGCTTTTTCTTTCTCTCCCCCCCCCCCCCCAGTTGCCTGCATGACAGTTTTGGAGACAGGAATTGCTTTGAAACAGATGTTTTCTGACTGCAGAAACAGTGGGGATGTATCCATATTTAATTCAGTATGAAATCCTGATCATGGCAATGTTTGATTCTCAGGAGATCCAGCTTGTGCCAAAACCAGGACTGCATCTTTGTTTAGTAACTACCTTTTTCCAGATGTTCACAAATCTGTGGAAGAATACATTGGGAGTAAGACTTCCAAGAAACATCTCTGCCTCCTTAACCATGTTCATTGAGTTCTTCTATGTGGCTAGATAAGCCATGTAGCTTTTTTCTATATTCACAAGTAATGGAGTTCAAGCTTTTATTAAAGCAATGAGACCTTTATTAAAACAATGAGGATAAACTGTGGTGACGCAGTGGTTAGAGTGCATTATTGTACAGTACAATCTTGTCTTTTTATGTACACTGAGAGCGTATGCACCAAAGACAAATTCCTTGTGTGTCCAATCACACTTGGTCAATAAAGAATTCTATTCTATTCTATTCTATTCTATTCTATTCTATTCTATTCTGCAGGCTACTTCTGCTGATCACCAGCTGCCAGCAGTTTAGCAGATCGAACCTCTCCAGGCTTAAGGTTAACTTAGCCTTCCATCCTTCCAAGGTCAGTAAAATGAGGAGCCAGATTGTTGGGGGCAATAGGCTGACTCTGTAAACAGCTCAGAGAGGGCTATAAAAGCATTGTAAAGCAGTACATAAATCTAAGTGCTATTGCTATCTTATGCATCAGATTGATTGATTTCTCCTGATTTTTTTTTCTCCCAAAGCCTTTTATCCTTGTTTTCTGTCATTTTTAGGTCATTAGCTTTGACCTAAATTATTTATTTTTACTTATTTATTTTTTGTTTCTTTGTTTGTTTATTTCCTGCCTTTATTATTTTTACAAATCACTCCAGGCAGAGGAATGTATTCAGCACACCTTCCTCCTCCTATTTTCCCTGCAATCACAATTCTATGAGGGGAGTGGGGCTGAGAGAGAGTGAGCGACTGGCCCCGGGTCAATCAGCTTATGGAAAATCATTAAGATGGCTGCAGCATGAATATCTGTGGGAATGTCATTCCAGAGAGCAGGGGCCACCACCTTGTTGCAGTTGCTTATTGTTTTGCCATGCAGCTGTTGTTGTTTTTTACATTCACAAGACAATACTGCATAGAAACATAAAAATTCCATTTGGGGAGAGAGACATACCTTTTATTAGTATTTAGGGTGTCAAACTCGCTGCATCACATTACCATTACGTGATGTTTTGCTATGTTTTTCCCTTCCACGGAGCTGGGATGCTGGTGGTCTGCATGTGACGCCCCTGACTTGGAGAATCCTATGGATCAGTAGAACAATTATGCAATCTTAATCATACATATTTAAACAGAAATCTTGCTAAAATTAGCATAATTTCTAAGGGAGCATCTGCTTAGAACTGGGTTGTCAGCGTGAAATACAGTCTGATGGAACAAGGCACAATTCACTTTCTTAGAATATAATTCAGTCCTTCTCTCTCCCAATATTTTCCTTACATGTTGCTACTGCTATTAGCTTTGACAGGCTACCTAAGATTCATTATATCTAAGGATTGATTTATTGCACCAAATCACTTAGTTTTGTTTTATTTTTGCACACTGTTACAATGGCTGGCACCTAACCCTATGTATTTAACTTACAATTAAAGGGTCTGGGTTGATATGAGGCAGTATGGACATTCTCTAGTATTATAGTCATGGTGATGTCCCCCTGACATAAAATGTAGATTATCTCCATTCAAATATATAAAATGTAAAGTATTGGGTGTATTTGTCTAAATTAAGATACAAATATGAAGGCTATTTCACAGCTTCAATAATTATTTTTTTAGGGATTATATCCCCGGTCCTAAAAAGCAGCAGAAGGAGGGTATTTTAAAAATCAAGATGCTAACACTCATGTTGTTGTTTTTTAAAAAGCTTGGAATTGTGATCTATTTAATGCAAGGTAATGTACATTATATTTTTCTAGCTGAGTTATATGCACACACTTCCAAATAGTCTAGTGCAGGGGTCCCCAACCTTTGCAACTTTAAGTCTGAAGGACTTCAGCTCCCAGAATTCTCCAGCCAGCTTTGCTGGCTGGAGAATTCTGGGAGCTGAAGTCCTTCAGCCTTAAAGTTGCAAAGGTTGGGGACCCCTGGTCTAGTGGCATGAGGGGTTGTAAAAAAAACCTTCATGAGGAATCCTTATGTCTTGTAGGTTCTTCATTGTGATATTTACATAACTTTTGATCTTCAGCTACAATTTAAAATAGCGTTGCTTATCCATCTATGGAATCCTAGGGTTGCTTTCTTTAAGTTGATATAGGGAATTATTCTTATTTTCAAGTTCCAAGTCACTTTTTCTCTTTGAATAAATAGTTCATTTATTCAATATTATAAATATTATTTTGCCTTAAAGAAGAACTTAGAAAGTGTATTATGTGTAAATGCAATGCAGAGAAGAAAAAGCATTCCAAGTCGTATTTGCTATAAAAATACCAGCAAAAAAATAGTTAAAGATTTCTCACAGAGCCTGTTCTCTTAAAGAAGCCAAGAAGATTAGTCCTGTGTATGCTCCATTATTTGGAATTTTTATCTCCTCTTGGCTCTGCTTTCCAAGTAATTTTGAAGGCCAGCATTTTTTCAGTTTGGGGTCTATCTGCAGAATTTTGACTCCTAGAGCAACTACATAGCTGTGTAGACAATGCTTAGATATATCCTTGAAAGATTAAAAATTATTCAATGTCTTCTTGGCAACAGTAAAAAAGTAGTTTGCCATGTGTTTTTTCTGGGGTGGTTTTTTTTCCTTCAAATTCCTCACTAGTTCCCCAGTTCTGGGGTGTCCTGATTATTTTTTATGCAAGTACTGATTTGTGCAAAACCAGGCCTGATTTAATTTAATTTCTCTAAAGAGGAGTAAATCGTATGCTCAAGTTTTTCTAATAACCTTGTATCTATTGCAGAGGTGGGTTCCTACTGGTTTTGAGGTAGTAACTTGGCCTGCCATGCCCCCGAACCAGTTCTCTTGGCGGTGCCTATGGCAGCACCATCTTGTTTTTTGCTTCTGCGCATGTGCAAAAGCATTTATTTCAGTACTGCGCATGCACGCGCGCACGCACATCCCTGAGTGAACCGACAGTAGCAGCAGCTGAAACCCACTCCGGATCTAGTGATGTAAGTTTCAAGCCCATGACCGAAAATCAACCAAGATAATCAAAGAAGGCATTTTAATGCTATTTCTCAGGATAATGTGTTTGAAAATATGAATAAAATAAAATAATTTTATTTCTGTCTTAGACATTTGATCTAAGGAACTTAGAACTCTTTAAAAAATTATTCAAAAAGGATTTCTCCCCAATAATCTATGTATTGTTTCTTCGGTTTGCCAGCCCAGTCATATATTCTGGCTGGCTTTCAATATTATCAGAAAATCATAATCATATCTAAAACTTGTTCAAAACATAATATATGAAAACACACATAAAAACCCTGCATTAACAACTGCCTTCATACAAAATCATCACTATCTTTCAGAGGCCCAGAGAAGAGGCTTGCCTTAACCACCCCCCACCTTTTTTTTTGAAAAGGTAACATGGTGGAGACTATACCACGTAACAAGGGTGGGTATTGAGAAGGTTCCGAGTCCCCAGTCCCAGGGGTGGGCTGCTGGGGGTTTCCAGGGGTTCAGGAGAACCTCTAGCTAAGATTCTATGCAGTTTGGAGAACCCCCAAATCCCACTCCTGGCTGGCCCTGCATACCCCACCCTGCCCCTCCCAGGAGTCCGCATGTGTCTCTCTTTGGATACAGGGCATGTATGGAGGCTAGGGAGGGCAAAAAATGGGCCTGCCAGACATTTGGTAATGCCAGAAACACTTCCAGAGGGCCTCAGGAACTTGGGGAGGCCATTTTCACCCTCCCGGAGGGTCAAGGAAAACCTTCGAAGTCTGGGGAGGACAAAACCCCCACTGTGGTGCAGGAGGCTGACTAGGCCACACCCACCCAGCAACCAGGGTTTTGAAGTCTACCCTTGCCCAGTCCTATAACTTCCCAAGAAGAGGAAATCAAAAACATGAGCTCTTGGGTTGAATGCAAATAGCAAGTAAAGCTTACACAGTGACTGCTTCTTCTTTTATTAGTCGCAACTGAAATAATATTGAAGCAAAGTATACTTCCATAAGGAATCCCTCAGCATCACCTCTACATTCATTATAGATGAAGTTCGCAAACTGCCATTAATTCTCTCTTTTATGCATCCTTAGTTGTGTTGCTTCTACGGTTGTGTTTTTAATCAGCATACTAAGCTTCTATGGGCTGCAAAGTGTGCCAAAATAAAATATCTGAAACTCTGCTCTAGAGAGAAAAATTAGTCAGGCACTGAAAGGCGCCTGCTATTATCTTGCTCCAGTTTTATCTATTCCATTGCCCCCTTTATTTACTTTGGTGTAATCTTTCTTAATTTGTCCAAGAGTAAAAGCCACAGTATGGCAGTTGCAATTATACTTATTATTTTGGCCACCAGAAAGCTACAATTCTTCTCCAAGCTTAATTTAAAAATGATGGTATTGAGGACAATTTTGGGAGAATATTGTAGTCTCTCCCTCTTTGCTATTATTTTTGTGCTCCCCAAATCTCAAAAACAATTTCAAGATGACCCATAGTTGTCCTTTTTGCCACTAAACTAGGAATATGGGGCAAAGACCATTAAACAGTATCAGGTCTTTTGCACTTGATGCTGCAGACACTGCAGGAGTTGAAAAAGAAGAGGAGAGGAAATAAAATAAATGGGTAGCACCATTTTCTGATTCGACTCTTCTATGTCTTCTGTTTTGTGATAGAGTTGCTACTGAAATATTCTTTTGGCCACAGTGGCCAATCACATCTTTAAAGACAACCTGAGCACTTAGCAAAGGGATAAGGATACAGGATCAATAAATAATGAAGCCAATGAGATTTAATGATTTATTGATGGGCTGCAATAAATTCAAATCAATTCATTACTTTGATCAATCTGCAATCCTAGCAAAGCGAATTCTTGCACACCTTGGATATTTTCACTTATTATTGGTATTATTAAAATTCCATTCATTGCAGTGGTCAGGAGCTACGTAGGTCTTTTTGATTTTGAGGAAGAGTTTCTTGCTTTAATCCTTTTGATCAAATGTTTCAGGCTTTCTTTGGTATCCGAGAGGAGAATTGTGTGATCAGCTTATCAAATATCATTAACATTTTTTTTTCTCCAAACCTTATTCCAATTTTTGATTCTTCAAATTCCAGTTCTGTCATGATCACTTTGGCATACAGATTGAATAAGAAAAGTGAAATAATGCAATCTTGTCACCCTCCTCTTTCCATGGGGTGTTTGCATAATGGCTCCCTGATTTGTATATAGTGACTGCACCAGCAAGACCACATGTCAAATTGGGGCAGATTTTTGTGGGATCTCCACAATTATCAACACAATTGAAGGCTTCATTGTAGTCAATAAGCAGATGTAGACATTCTTTTAATATTATTGGGACCTTTCCATGATCCAGCATTGATCTGCTTTGTGGTTGTGAATACTACGATCCCTTCAGAAGACAACTTGAACATCTGGTAACTGCTTTTTGATGGTCAGCACCAGATGTTGTATGATCTTAAGGAGAATCTTGCTTGTGTGAGGGTTGAGGGCAATTCTGCGGTAATTGGAGCAATCCTTTTTTGGCAATGGAATGAACCCTCACCATTTACATTTCCGTGGCCATGTGTTAGTTCCCCCAACTTTCTGGCAAAAGGCTGTGATGGTTGTGGGTGGTACAGGCCTTAGCAATTCTTTGAGGATGGTATTAGCACCTGGGGCCTTGTTGTTTGGCAGTTGGCTCATTGCCCATATGACTTCTTCATGAAGGATGGCTGGTTCTATTTCTACTTCCCTTTCCAGATCATCCTTGGGAGGCTGAGCCTCTTTATTATGGAAAAAACAGTCGTTCTGTAAATTCTTGCCATCTGTTCTTGATACCTTGTTGATCAGATACTTCTTTCCCCTTGCTTATTTTGATGATGCTTTCATGAGCAATAAGTGGCATTTGAATCATTTTGTGTTGCACAAATGCATTCCTGGTGTGGCCTTTCATACAATCCTCCTCTGGCTGCTTGTAATGCTAGTTCCAGTAAATTGTCTTTCATTGTTGCTCTTTGAAAGTCCTTGGTTCCTCTCACTTACCGCTCCTTTGGCTCTTTTTCTTCACTTGGCTTCTTCTCAGATGGTTTCATCTGAGAGTCACTTGCATTTTTCCTCTGGCTTCATGAACGGTATATGTTTGACTGCTATTTCAATAATGGTCAATTGAATTTCTTGCTACAGTTCACTGAAATCTTCTCAGCAGGGTCTAGCAGTTCAAACCTATTTTTCACTTTAACTCAGTGTTTCTCAACCTTGTCAACTTGAAGATGTCTGGACTTCAACTCCCAGAATTCCCCTGGCTGGTTGAGAAACACTGCCTTAACTGCATATGTGGAAGGGGTTTTGGTGATGTCAAACTTCTTTATCAACATTACCTTTTTGATGATGCACAATTTGGCTCTGATCTTAGTGACCAACAATTTATGATCTGAATTTCAATTTCAATATGCCTTTATACATACACATACATACACAAATACTGTAGTGCTTGTCATCTAAGTTCATGAACTTTGGATACAAAGATCTACAGTTGAAAGCCTCAATGACATCATGAAATCAATGTGCAAATTGTCTACTTTATGGGTTCCTTGATGCTCTCTGAGCTTGGTTGTTTTCTTGCAGATGTTTTCATTACCAAACTGGGTAACATCATCAGTGCAAGAAGAGAGTATTGATGCTCTCTATTTATATATTAGCTGTACCCGGCCACGTGTTGCTGTGGCCCAGTCTGGTTAAATGGCCAACTAATCTGTGTGTACATGTACACCTGCACACACAAACACGTACACACAACCACTGTATAACCCCCAACCTACCTACCTACTGTATTTCCCCCTCTCTCCCACTACCTACCTACCTACTGTATTTTCCTTATCTCTCTCTATCCCTCTACCTACCTACCTACCTACCTACCTACCTACCTACCTACCTACTGTATGTATTTTCCCTCTCTCTCTTTATCCCTCTACCTACCTACTACCTACCTACCTACCTACATACGTATGTACATACATACTGTATTTTCCCTCTCTATCTCTATCCCTCTACCTATCTACCTACCTACTGTATTTTTCCCTCTCTCTCTCTCTATCCCTCTACCTACCTACCATGCAGCCTCCTGGGACCAAAAATGGGCCACCTGGGGGTGTGCCACTTCCCATGCCTAGGTTTGGGCCTAGTAGGCGTCCATACAGCCTCCTGGGACCAAAAATGGGCCACATGGGAGTGTGTCACCTCCCATGCCTAGTTTTGGGCCTAGTAGGCCTCCATGCAGTGTGGGAACATTGGAACCTTATTCAGTTGCTGAGGAAATGACTGTTGGAAATGTGAGGGGTGTGTGCGTGATGCATCATAAGAAGCAGCCAGATGGGAGGAGCTACAGGGAGGTGAAAACCTGAGAAGTGTGTACCTTTTACATTTGTGCTCTTCCACATGACACACGTGTGCCAGCCACACAAAATGTATGTATGATTGCATCGGAAGTCCTTGGGAACATTGTGTGAAAATTTGGTGTTGATTGGTTCAGTACTTTCTGAGATTAGTGGCTTTGCACAAACTATTTTACATTTTTATTTATATAGATATAGTAGTGACTTACCCTGTCTTGTTTAAAGGTAAAGGTAAAGGTTCCCCTTGCACACATGTGCTTGTCATTCCTGACTCTACGGGTGGTGCTCATCTCCATTTCAAAGCCAAAGAACCAGTGCTGTCCTCTGTGGTCATGATGCTAACATGACTCAATGGAGCACTGTTACCTTCCCACCAAAGGTGGTCCCTATTTTTCTATTTGCATTTTTACGTGCTTTCGAACTGCTAGGTTGGCAGAAGCTGGGACAAGTAATGGGAGCTCACTCCGTTATGCAATACTGGGGATTCAAACTGCCGACCTTTCGATTGACAAGCTCAGTATCTTAGCCACTGAGCCACCACATTCCTAGTTTCTTGTGTACTTTGTGCCATGTGACTTGGAAATTCCATAATACAGTTTCATGTTGTTTATGTTTTTAATTGTTTAGTATTATATTTTGTAACCTCATGTTCACATCTAACTTATACTAATGCTGTTCTGAAAGGACATACTCTGTTGGATCATAGGAATGACATCTTGCACATATGAGAACCTCAGTGATGATCCTTCTCCTAAATCCAGGAAGAGTTTTATCCCTTAAATCCATATGTAATGGTTATCTATTGCTTGGTTTCCAACCTTTCACAGATGATAATATTAACACTCTTATAATACACATATCATTGCTTTGGAATCACTTACTTCAATTATATCAATTTGAAACTTTTCTCTGTATTTTATTGATTGCTGCATTATATTGATTTGACAATGGCCTGGCAGTGATGATCAAAAGCAAAGATGTTAAAAACAAAGCAGAAATCTTCAAATTATTTCTACAGTGTTGTCAGCAGTTTGAAATATATCCCACTGGTCATAATTTTATTACTTAAGATTTGTGTTTGTACTGAGGAAAATACCTTGCTGAAACTTTCACTGAAAGTTCTTAAATGTTTTGTTACCCTGCAAAAGACAATTTTTAAATATATAGACCATATTACCAGAATACTTCAGAATTTCTTTTAGATTTAACACGGTGTTGTTTGTGGGTTGACTGTAAGGTTCAAATGGTAGATGATTCTATGATTGATGTTTTCCCCCTCTTTATTGCACATCTTTCCATAACTCTCCAGGTTGCAGAGTTCAGTTCTTCCGAATCTGAAAAATCCAGTGGAAGGATTTCTCTGGTTGGGCTGCTTACTCACTGATTGATTTAAAATGCATTTATGCTTTTGTCCTCTCTTGAGATTTAATTGGATCATTCGAAAACAGGAGACTATTTGTGGATGGAGAAACAATTTTAGATTGTAAGGGCATTCACCCAACGCCTTTATGTTAGGGCAATGTTTCCTAAAGTGTGGTCCTAGTACACCTGGGACTCCCCAAACCCACCCAGTGATCTGTGAAATCAAAATAATTTGCCATCGCATTGTTGAAAAATAATACAGTATTAAAACTCCATCAAAGAATTGTGAAAAGCTGTAGCGGCAGAAGAGGTGCCAATTTTAATTTTTAATGTGGTGGCAAGTATTGCTAAATATAACTCACACAAACAAAAGCTCTTTTGGGGGGTCCTCCATTTAAAAGAGGAAGGGGTCCTGAGAGAAAATAAAGTTGAAGGAACATTGGCCGAAGGCTTTCAGATGGGGGTTGCATATGCAGATCACCACTTAATTATTGTGATTAGCGTTCTTATTTTATTTATTTATCTTTATTTTATTTGTTTAGTTTGTCAAACATGTGCAAGATAACATGTATAAGTATAAACATGGACATGAACAAGGAAATGAGTGCAAATAAATGGGGACAGAAGGACAGGGACCATAGGCAGGCTGGTGCACTTATGCACATCCCCTTTATGTTTTTGCTATCCTGTCTTCTAGGAATTGCCTGGATTGTTGCACTGCAGATCTTGTAGCCCTACTCTAGCCACCTGGCAACATCTAAAAGAAACCATAGACTCACACTCTTCTGTTCAGAATTTTATTGAAAAAAAATGAAAGAAAATCTTTCAAATGAATAAAAGCTGATAGAAAAGTACAGTGATTTAGACACATGTTTTATTTAAAATGCAGATAGCAGACATTACATGAATAAATATAAGTGACACAAGGAAGGAAAGATGCAGCACCAGGTTCAATTCTTAGAAATCCCAGATGAAGTAAGTCACTTCACATTTATTCCTGCAACATCTGCTATCTGCATGTCAAATCCAGCATAGTTTCCCTAACCAATCAGCTTCAAAATGTAACTGTTCTTGAAGGCCTATAGAACTAACTGAGCATCTCTGCTTTAGGTTCACTGATAGAAGACATTTTACCCTTGAAAGTAGAATGCTAAATTCCAGCACTGGATGTGTGGAAGAACTTGCCTCCAGAAGTTGTGAATGCTGCAACACTGGAAGTTTTTAAGAAGATGTTGGCTAACCATTTGTCTGAAGAGGTGTAGGGTTCTTGCCTAAGCAGGGGGTTGGACTAGAAGACCTCCAAGGTCCCTTTCGACTCTGCTATTGTATTGTATGAAATGTAAATTTTAAATTTTAAATTTAAATTTCTCACAATTGCATTTGAGAGAACAGAACAGAACAGAACAGAGTTGGAAGCAGGGGTGGGTTTCTGCAGGTTCGCACCTACTCGCGAGAACCGGTTGGTGAAATTTAGAGAACCGGTGAGAGGGGGTTCCACCGGCGTACCTGGAAGTAAATCTGGCCCACCGCTGCCAGTGACCCAACGGGAAGGAAAGGAAAGGAAGGAAAAAAGGAAGGAAGGAAGGAAAGAAGAAAGAAAGAAAGAAAGAAAGAAAGAAAGAAAGAAAGAAAGAATTTATCATCACAATTGAGTCCAAAATTTTGGTTGCTAAGCAAGAGCGTTGTTAAATGAGTTTCACCACATTTTAAAAGGTGGCCACTCCCATCCTGTCACATGACTGCCAAGCCACACCCACAAAATAGGCCACACCTACAGAGTAGGTTCTAAAAAATTTGAAACCCACCCCGGGTTGGAAGGGACCTTGGAGGGTTCTAATCCAGCCTCCAGCTCAAGCAGGAGAACCTATATTATTTCAGCTAAGTGTCTATCTAGACTCTTCTTAAAAACCTCCAGTGATAGAGTGCCCATGATTTCTGAAAATATGTATTGCCAAGTGGGTTAGATACCACATTTGGTCTTTGGGTAGTATGCCAGCAACCATGTTCAAAGCAATGCTGGAATCAAGACAAAAATGACATTTGAGCTCAGTTATATTTAAAGTGATTTACAATTAAATATAGCTAATGTGATTATTGTTCTTCAGTCTTGTATTTAATAACTTTTCATTCTGTCACATTAAAATTATAATTTGGTAACAGCTTTGAGAAGTTTCTGGAAGCTGTATCTAGGGTTTTCCAGGGTCTTAAAGCATTTGTGGGGTTTCAGATTGTGCATCTCTGATGAATTATGAAACATTGTCAGGTGTGCTCATTTTATTTTGCTGGAACTGTTATGTACTGATTGATCTGAAATATAGATCATTGTGAGGGAGTAGTGAGAGAACTTGGAAAGAAAGAAAGAGAACATTAGAAAGAGCCAAGATTGCGCAGTGGAATTAAAGGGAGTAAAAGGATGCTGGGAGTTAAGATTCCAGAACCATTTATAGATGAATAATAGTTGCCTTTCTGTCAGGCTTGTTTAAGGCATATAAAATGGAAGTAAAAAGAGTTATATATCTTAACTTTGGACTAAATTAGAGCGACTCCAAAACCATATTGCTTTTGAATCAACAGATACACTTGCTGCTTGGGAACACTCAGTATGACTCCTGGCCCTTCTGAATTGTCCTGTTAGATAGTTGTGTGGGTTTTCTTTGTTCTCGAATGCATTTGTGATTACAACACAGCTAATACAAAGCAGTGGTGGGATTCAAACATTTGTACTACTGGTTCTGTGGGCATGGCTTGGTGGGTGTGGCATGACTTGGTGGGTGTGGCTTGATGGGCACGGCAGGGGAAGGTAACTGCAAAATCCCCATTTCCTCCCAATCAGCTGGGATTTGGGAGGCAGAGAATAGATGGGGGTCGGGCCAGTCAGAGGGGGTATTTACCGGTTCTCTGAACTACTCAAAATTTCCGCCAGTGGTTCTCCAGAACTGGTGAGAACCTGCTGAATACTACCTCTTATACAAAGGATGGAAAGGGAGAGAAAGTAATGGAACTTTCCCACCCTCTTCCCCTTGAACTAGCTGCAAAGGAGGAACTTAAGTTCATGTGGGCATTTGTGTGGCTGACACTCTAGAATGAAGGGTAAGTTTGTTTTCCATGACTGCTCAACTATGGCTTATAATTTCATTATGGTGTAAAGGTCTTTGATGCAAGAATACACACAATTTAGTAACCACATTTCTCTTTTTGTAGGACATCCACTTACAAAGTTTATTGATTATTACTTTGTCTTCCAGAAAGTCATTTTTCTGGTAGTTGTGGTGCCTCAGTTATGGCTTCCTGTTCAGGCCTATGACCTGGTCAAGGCCATATTGTGCAGGCAACCAGATTCCTCTCACTTTTCAAAAAGACCATAGATTGTGACTAAACACATAAAGGTAATTCTTTAAAATCTATTTCAGAAATGTTTAATAGCCTGGGATTTTACTAATGCTTGATGGGAAGCACTTTGGATCTAGAAAATATACATTCACTAAAGAGGAAACGTCTGAATTTATCTAAAGAGCTTTTGAGTAATAATTTTTATTCTACTGTTCTGCTTCTATCTTTTATGTTCACTTAACCAAATGTTTCCACCCCAATTTCTAAGAAAATAAAAGGCTTGAACCCTAAAGGGGAAAACTTTCTGATGTGTGAAACAAAATAATACAAGGACCTAGGATTAGATGTAACCCCTTAGAGCTCCTCCAAAAATTCAAAGAAAATATTTTTTGGTTTAATATACATGTTAAAAAGGGGAAAATATCAAGTACATGAAAGGTAACCATAGCACTTAATTTAGTAATGCCATTTAAATCAAATCAAATCAAATCGAAGATCACTTATATACTGAATACTATTTGTGGTATATTTATTTCGATTTGTAAATCGCGCCTATCTCCATTGAAATGGACTCAGGGCGGTGTACAGTTAAATCTACCATAATATATACCACCAGAATCATAGTCAATATAAATTAAAGCATTCATAATAAAACACTATATTAATCTGAACCCCTAATAATAAGTGATTTGATCAAATGAGTCCAACTTCCCACTGGAAAGGTTTGTTTTAAACCTATTTCCAGATACTGAACCAAAGTAGGGATTAAATGAACCCTAGTTCAGAGATCATTTCACTAACACGGCACTACCACAAACATTGGCACAAGTACAAATCTTTATTATGGTTCTGGATCAGTACAAAAAAGACTATAAAAGCAATAACAATAAATACAATGGAATTCATTTGCCCATCAAGTCAAAGTTAAAATGCACAAAAAATGCCAGGTCTGTATCTCCAACTGTGGGATAAAATACAATATACAATATACAATAGCAGAGTTGGAAGGGACCTTGGAGGTCTTCTAGTCCAACTCCCTGCCTAGGCAGGAACCTTATACCATTTCAGACAAATGGCTATCCAACATCCTCTTAAAGACTTCCAGGGTTGGGGCATTCACAACTTCTGGAGGCAAGATGTTCCATTGATTAATTGTTCTAACTGTCAGGAAATTTCTCCTCAGTTCTAAGTTGCTTCTCTCCTTGATTAGTTTCCACCCATTGCTTCTTGTCCTGCCCTCAGGTGCCTTGGTGAATAACTTGATTCCCTCTTCTTTGTGGCAGACCCTGAGATATTGGAACACTGCTATCATGTCTCCCCAAGTAATAATAGGAGTTCTTGACCTTTTGGCTGAGATCAAATGTAGTATATGCTCTTATCAGGCACCACCAGTGAGAAGTAATGCCTGCAATTCTCCATTCCTTTCAGTTTCTATCTGCTCTGTTTCTTGTATAAATGGGAGAACACCAGTATTTTCTTCTGCAATGGTCTTTATTGGGTAAGTTGACTCTGGCTAGAAAAGAAGACCCTGTAAATACCTAAGACATACAGGACTTGCTAATCCCAAACCATCCCTTTGAATTACATTCAGAATCCCATAGGCAGCCGATTGCTAGGCCCACACTTAGATGTAACACAGTCATGGCAGTAAATGGCAGATGACATACAGACTGTTGCACTTTCCACCCACTGTAGGTTCCAAGTAGTCTTTGAAGATGGTCTTATGTCAAACACATATGGAATAATATGTGTCCAAATGAGTAGGAATAAGGATGGGAATCCCAGGAGATCGTGATGTTCCAGATAGGGCTGTAACTGGCATGATGGCTAGAGCTGTGCAAAGAGCTATAGGTATAGGTAGCTATGGTTCCAGGAGGATATTTGAACACCATTGGGGCTGACCATGAGAAACAAATATCAACTCCTCCCTTGGGTTCAGTTTCTATCTGTTTTGCTCTATCGAAGATCTAAAAGCCTCCAGAAATCAAGGCAAGATGGGGACCGCATCGTTAGCTTGGGCTGGAGTAACAGTGCACAATTAAATACTGTTCATGTATTTCTTAAACTGGGCATTAAATCAATGGATGACCTGCCCTGGTGGCTTCATATAGTTGTTGAAAAAGCAGTGGGGAGAGGAAGGAACTTTGCAATACCCCAGATTAGAGTGGCTACTAGAAATTTTTCCTTTCCCAGTGGAATTGTTAACTGAGGAAGGAATGGAAGTCCTGTAGAACAGGTGGTTCAGAAGGATACCATACTATCAGTCCTGACTCTTTGCATATAGTCAGTGGAATAAAAGGCACAAGGAGGTCTACTCCAGCCAGGAAATATGTACTACTCCCATGCAGATCCCCAACAAAGGTAATCACTCAGCATGACCAAGGCTTGAATCCTTTTATGGTTTTTATTGTTTTACGACCGGGATTTGTAAGCTGCCTAGAGATGTACATTGTGTCAGTATACAAATAATGGAAATAAATAATTAAACTAAAACCAATATAATTTCCTTTTAAAACTACTTTTGGAGTGCTTGTAGCCTGGCAACTTTAGGCACTACCCTACAGATCATGCTCCAATTCAAACTCCATCAGGAATTGCATCTAATCTTCTAAACTTCTAGAAAAGGAATAGCACATTTTTTTCGGCTTCTACATCCAACTGTATACAAGTCCCAACTGGTATGACTTCAGGAATGGGGGGAGATGAATGACCGTGCACTGATAGTGTAGGTGGAGACTGTTTATTTTAAAATAGATTTTTTTTAAAGCTTGTTTAAATATATTCCATAGATAATATCTGAAAAGTATAATCTGTAGTGCAAATTAAAGGATTGATTTTATACATATATCATGCAACTGTTGCTCAGAGAAGCATGGTATTAACAACAGTCATCTAAAATGTCCTTGCACACTTTGAAACCACATTGTTTCATGAATGAACCTAGAATTTGTGAAAATTGAATAAAAGTTTTTAACTCCTCTCTCTTTCTTACCCCGTTCCCCCAGGTCCAATTTTCTGAAGATGTAAAAGAATAATGGGAAAAAGCTGGAACAACGTTGCATTTATAGAAGCTTTACAAAATGCAAATTATTGGAATCAACCATTTCCTAACCTGTGTCATTCCAGATGTTCTGGGCTATATGTACAACCATGATGGGAAGCATCTGCAAGGCAGCAACTTGGGGGAACAAGGCAAAACATCATTTCCCCAATCTTTCATTATTCATATAATGGTTTGCTTCTGCTTAGGGCTTACCATTCAATTTATTCTGCTGAGGCAAAAATTAATCTGCCTTCATGTCACATAATTAATACCAACGGTGATTGGCTTGGCAGTCTCACATCTCAAATCCCACCTCTTTCTTTATTTTTTCATTAGTGCAGAATAATTTCTAAGACATCAAAAGATGGTCATCTCATTATCTTACTCTTTATAACTTTGGGAGAATCTTCATACAATCTACAGAGCAGAGGCTTAAATTTTATCTCTTTGCCTTTGGTAAAAACAAGATAGCCAGTGCTCAGCCTTTGCTGGGAAGTAATAGGGCTTTATAGACTTCCCTTTGGAACGAAACCAAGTCCTCTTTCCAACTAACTGACTGCATTTTTAAGATAGACAGGTTGTCATTCCTCCTCCCATGGCCCATATGAAAAGACTGCAGGTCACTTGCATTTTTGAGTAACTGAATCCAAACTATGAGTCTCCTGCCCCCTGCAGTACATCTGGTCCTTTTGTCACTGTCTTGTAGATGCTATGAAAAATTGCTCTGGCTTCTCAACTGGGAAAGGCAGCCTACTCTTCTCCAGATGTTTAGGACTATAATTCACACAGCCATTTACCATTGGTCATGCGGTGCAGCTTGTCTTGTTCAACAGCTTTTATCTAAGAGCCTAAGCTCTTCTGATATATACTTTAAGTTTGCTAGTTTTCCTTCTTTAAAAAATAGTTCGACTGGCAGCTGTATTATAATTGTTATTGCTACTTTCCCTTTTTACTTTCTACAATTAAATAAAAATTACTTTTCTCTTGTTTGCTTGATTAGTACTGCAAACCACCTCAGAATGAAGCAAGGATTAAAGTCCTATATAAAATCCTATATACTATTGCTATATAGGCTAGCCATAGCATTTTAAAAGGCTACACATTTTCTTTCTGCCTTCTTAGCAGAACAGAAACATGGGACTTCAGGTCTTCTGGGAGGGAGGAAGAATCAGAGTTAAAACATTAGGAGAGGCAGAGGCCTTTCTTCAAAAGCACTCTTCACTCCTAGGGGACGAAGATGAAGGAACGGGGGGGGGGCGATGGCCTCACCTGATGACGGGAAAGGAGAAGAAGAATTAATAGCAAAACGACTTAGGTCTCAAAAATAACTTTATTTGAAATTTTATTGTGATTGTCGATTCAATTAGATGGCAAAGAAAAATATGATTGAATGTATGAACTATACCAGGGGTCCCCAACCTCCGGGCCGCGGACCGGTGCGTGGCTGGGTGGGAGCTGGGCCGCAGGGCTGGAGAGGAGGAGGAGGAGGGAGGAGGGGGCAGCCCCTTGAGCAGAGCGCGCGGGAGAATGCAGGCGCGGCTGTTCGCGCCGTTGGAGTGTGGCTCTTCCTCCACCCTCGTCGACGGAGGGACTCCTAGGTGCCGCCGGACCGGCCACCGATTCCCTCCCCTGCTGGCATGCTGGCCACTCGTTTTCTTCCAGGGGCTGCGGAGGCTCCGCGGGTGGGGGAGGGAACTGGCGGCCTCCGGCGGCGCCCAGGAGTCCCTCCGTCAACGAGGGTGGAGGAAGAGCCCCCACCATCCTCCTGCGTTCTCCCGCGTGCTCTGCCCAATGGGCTGCCCCCTCCTCCCTCCTCCTCCTCTCCAGCCCGGCTCCTACCCAGCCACGGAGCCTGACCGAGTGAACGAGCGACCAAGCGTGGCAGGCAGGCTGAGGAGGCTGGGGGGGGGGACGACGACAACGACAGACACACATAGAGAGACAGAGAGAGGGAGGGAGGGAGAGAAAGATAGACAGAGACACAGAATGAGTGATTGAGTGAATGCAAGACAGACAGACAGACGCACACACACATAGAGTGACAGAAATAGGCGGATGAAGGAGAGAGACAGAGAGAGAGAAAGAAAAAGAGAAAGAAAGAAAAAGAAAGTGGGAGAGAGAGAAAGACAGAGAGAAAGAGACAGAAAGGAAAGAAAGACAGAAAAAGATACAGAAAGAGAGAAAGAGAGAGAAAGAAAGAGAAAGAGGGAAAGAGAAAAAGAAAGAAAGAGAAAGAAATAAAGAGAGAAAGGGAAAGAGAGAAAGAAAGAAATAGAGAGAGAGAGAAAGAGGGAAAGAAAGAGAGACAGAGACAAAGAAAGAGAAAGAGAGAGAAAGAAAGAAAGAAAGAAAAAGAGAAAGAAAGAAAGAAAGAAAGAAAGAAAGAAAGAAAGAAAGAAAGAAAGAAAGAAAGAAAGAAAGAGAAAGAAAGAAAGAACTTATGACCACAGTTGAGGCCAAAAGTTTGGTTGCTAACCAAGATCATTGTTAAGTGAGTTTCACATTTTCCAAGTTGGCCACGCCCACCCAGTCACATGACTGCTGAGCCACTCAGCCGGTCCGCAGAATTTTCTTTAAAATGAAACCGGTCCCTGGTGCAAAAAAGGTTGGGGACCCCTGAACTATACAATGTAAAGTATGTATATGCTTATCCTTTGTTCTTTCTAAAAAATTGTACTTGTATGAAGTTTTGGGAGGACCACCATCACCGACATGGAAGCTACTAAAATGTCATATTTACCCTATATTCCCTTTTCCTATGTATATTTCAAAAACCAATAAAATTGTTTTACAACAAAAAAGAAACATGGGACTTCTTTTTCTTCTTTTTTCACTCAAATACTTTAGTTGAAGATTGACATTCCTGTACATGACATCATGCTCTGATCATCTGATGCTGACTTTTGAGCCGTGACTGAAAATAGGTTGCAAACTTCTCCATTGCCTGTCTTCATCATGTAGTTTCTATTAATCTTTGTACATAAGACTTGCATGGCCTCTTTTCAAAATGTTTGTCTTTCCAATTGTTTTCCACAGATTAATAAGTTTACTTACTTTACTTTATTGATTAGCCCTTGGGCCATATCAAAGTGCAGTGTTCCAGACACAAATTATTACTAGAATCTGATAAAAGCAATTTAAAATGGAATTGGATAAAATACAGTTTAAAATGATAGCTTTGATTAGCCTATAGGCCATATCAAAGCACAAGATACAAGCACATATCGCCAATAAAATCTTATACAAACAATTTAAGATAAGAGTAGGGCGACAGGTTAATAGAATTGTGAACTATACAGGAATTAGCTGAATAATAATTTTTCTTGCATGACCTTTCTGTTGAATTTGACAACTTTGTGAAACATTTACTAATAAATATTCCTCTTCTGCAAAATTTAAAAAAAAAATGTTATCTAGGAAATCTAGCCCAGCTTTCTGCTCAGTGCAGGAATTGATTTAATTTATTCTATCCAGTCCCTGTTTCAAATTGTCCTATAAGCCCATCACGATGGAGGGCAGATTGTTTCTCTACTTAACATCTGTTCTCTTCCTCCTCCCCCTTCGCCACCTCCATTATTTCTCCTTAGTCTTCTTTGTTGCACGCTAAATACATCCAGCTCCTCTTCCTGTTCCTACTGGTCTTGATTTCCAGGTCAATTATTATCTCATCAACTTCAGACTCAAGATACTCTTTTCCGAAGGGTTTTTTTTTTAAATCAAGAAATGGAAATAGTACTCCAATTAACAAAGTTCAGTGGATCCATAACCTGTGATCTGGATGCAATGCTTTGCTTAAAATAGCCTAATATTGCATTGGGCATTTTATCTGCTGCATCATACTATTTGCCTATGTTGAGCTGATGCCTGTAGATCTTTGTCAGAAGCACTGCACTCAAATCAGTAATCTCCAATGATGTACTTGATGCTTAAGAAATAAATACGGAGTTAGATGCAGAACTATTATATGAGCATCATCTTGTTAAATTTGCCCACAACAGAACATATGAGGATTTTTTTGCAAATGCTTGAATTTTATTAATTTCTAACCCCCTTTTTTAATGACTAAAGTCAGTCATATATCTTCCGAATATGTATGGGGTCATTTGGCCTATTGTGGTGTTAACACTGCCTGAACAGTCACCTTGAGTGAATAAAATGACATTGGTCTAGGATTACATATTTGTTTACTTATTGTAAAAAGAAAGTGGTCAGACAGTTTGTAGCATGTGGCATAAAGAAAAGGTTAAGGAATAGAATTTCCCCAATCAAATTAAAACCTGCAATCATTGTTAGCAAATGAGGAGAAGACTTGATTTCTCCATTTGTCCCAAACAAGAACTTAATTGTAAACATTTTTCTAAGTGATAATTTTACTTATAGGCATACAGTTACATTGCAATCCAGGATGTGGTGACTCAGGAGTCTGTCCCTCAAATAAAGGGAACATAACTTTCATAAGGAAAAGATTGGGCTGTAGTGCAAGAATAGAACAAATAGAATAATATCTACTGATTGAGTTCAAACATGGAAATGATGAGGCAAAAATCTAATAACTCGTCATATATTTACCCGTCTTCACTCTTTGGAATGTATTTGATGCAACTTGCTTCATTTTCAGGAATGTGTCAATAATCCCACCTGCCAGGTAAAGCAGTCCTTCTAAAGCCTATTTCTGTGTATTGTGAGCTGTGCTGTATGTGTGTGTGTATGTGTGCCTCTTCAAGTTAGTTTTTGACTCCTAGTAACTACTAGACCAGTGATGGCGAACCTTTTTAGGCTCGCATGCCATAAGGGGGAGAGTGCAGGGGGGTCATGCGCTGGCATGCCACACCCATAATGCTTTTTTCGCCCTCCCCAGGCTCCAGAGGCTTTATACAAGCCTCTGGAGCTGTTTTAGTCCTCTGGAGCCTTCAGGGAAGCCTCCTGAAGGTCTCTGAAGCCTCCGGAGGACTAAAAAAGGCCCTACAAGCAAACCGGAAGTCACTGGCCAGCTGACAGGGCAACCCCTCGCGTGCCCTGCCAAATGGCTCTGCGTGCCACCTGTGGCACGCGTGCCATAGGTTCGCCATCACTGTACTAGACTATACCCTGCAATTTTCTTTCAGAAGACGTTTGCCATTGCCTCCTTCCTAGGACTGAGAAAGAGAACCGGGAAAGAAAAAATGACACCCAACTGGCTTTCATGCCTAAGGCAGGACTACAACTAAATAGTCTCCAAAGTTTTGAGTCTGATGCCTTAACCACAAGACCAAGCTGGCTCTCAAGGCCATATTTTAATTTAGTTTGTTGGTTTATGGCCAAAACATTTTACATGTTACAGGGAAGGGTGGCAATAAGAGGTTTTAAAAAAAAAAATTTTTTTTTTGCAGCTTTAATCAGCACAAATATTGTGGAGTGTGTGTGTGTGCTTGTGTGTATCAGTGGTGGGTTGCAGGCGGTATGCCCCCGGTATAGGCATACTGGTGCCTGCCCGGAGCACTGGGTGTCATTCCGGTATGGAGCTCCGGAGGGCCCACCCACCCACCCGTCGTCCTTACCTGTCTTTGAAATCTTCGGCGTTTCCACGCATGGTGCATATGGCGTCTGCACAACACTCCGTTGTGCAGCTGGAGCATCGCAGAGGCTCATGGAGGCATCGCTGGAGGGTAGGCCCGTGCATGCATGTGGTGGATGCTGGGCCCCGTTGCACTGTACTGGTTGCAATGAGATCCGGAACCCACCACTGGTGTGTGTGTGTGTGTGTGTGTGTGTGTGTGTGTGTGTGTGTGTAGAGTATAAACATTATTTATTTATTTATACGTCTTAAGACATATCTATTTCAACAAGCCGGCCTAGCATAGCCCCCCGTTTCTGACTTTTATCCATAAATTTTAATCTTCAGGTTTTAAAATTGCGGGATCGGATCCTGCCTCACACATCCTCACGGCCGATTCGCTCCCACAGAGAGGGGCTTCTCCGGGTGCCGTCCACTAGACTTTGTCAGCGGGCGACGCCCAGGGGAAGGGCTCTCTCTGTGGCGGGCCCAGCCCTCTGGAACGACCTTCCCCCCGACATTAGAACGACCACGGACCTCCGCTCCTTCCATCTAAAATTAAAAACATATCTTTTCTGCTTGGCCGGCCTAGGGTCGTCTCTCTCTATGGGGTTTTAGTTGTTAATTGGGAATTTTAGTATGTAAATGGGGTATTTTTAGCACAGGTATTGTTTAATTTGTTTTTAATATGTCTGTATATTTATTGTTTTAGTTTTTCCCTGTGCACCGCTCCGAGTCCCTACGGGGAGAGGGAGCGGTCAACAAATTAAAAATTATTATTATTATTATTATTATAAAATGGGTTTTTTAGCACGGGATTTAATTTAATATGCTTTTAATAATGTATATTGTTTTTTGTATGATTTTAATAATGCCTGTGCGCTGCCCTGGGTCCTAACAATGGAGAAGGGCAGGGTATAAATTCGATAAATAAATAAATAAATAAATAAATAAATAAATAAATAAATAATTGTTTGTTTGTTTGTTTGTTTGTTTGTTTGTTTGTTTGTTTGTTTGTTTGTTTGTTTGTTTGTTTGTTTGTTTATTTATTTATTTATTTATTTATTTATTAGATTTTTATACCGCCCTACTCCCTTCCGGGACTCAGGGCGGTGAACAGGCAACAATAAAAACAACAATAGAAAACATCAAATACATTAAAATACGCTAAAAATACCTTAAAAATATAACAAGGAACTAATAGTTAACTTATTTATTTATTTTATTTTATTTTTATTTAATGATGCACAGGCATCATTAAAAAACATACACAGTACAAAATCCAAAATTTTAAAAACTAATTAAATAATTCCCTGTCATTTAAGTCATTTATTTACTGAATTTATATTCTGTCATAGTCTCATGAGTCTTGATATACAAAATATGAAAAGGAAAAAAAATAAAATCTCCACAGTAAGGTTATAAATTAAATACCTTAAAGAGAAATACATTTTAAAAATTGATGACCATACATATTACAGCAGTACAAAGTAAAAATAAAATATGACACAGTAGGGGTAAACCACTGGGAAAGAGTTTTCAGTAAAACTCTGATGATTTTCAGTGATTTTTCTAGATTTTCCACAGATATTGTGACATCAGAGGTCGTCTTATCCAACACGGCTCCCTCTGTTCTCTTCCCTGAACATGTGAGGGAGTTTCTTTCTTGTTTTTGTAACAGGTCAGGCTCATACAAGTTATTGCTGGCATCCATTTGATATCTACTCAGAAATATGCTTCACTGTGTTCAGTGTGGTTTATTACTAAGCAAGTAAACATTGCATTGCAGTTTACATTAGACTGTGGTAGTACTGTGGCATGAATATAATCTGCATTTATTTACAGTGGGTACTGTTAAAATATTTCTATCTGTTGTTATGACTATGCTTTTTTCATTGTTACAAAGAAAATTGCTTATTGTGCTTTGCAGTTGTTTGATTTGCAGCAAACCTGTCCAATGAGAACAGTTTGAACTTATATGAACAAAATCCAATTATGCATTAACTTTCCAAATTTGTGAAGTAGTTCACAATTTGAAAAATCCACAAAAATCCATATAATAACATATATAAAATTCACAATACGTTAAGAAGCCTAGAAAAAATGTCTGCTGTGTATTTAGGAAAACTGTCCCTCCCATCTCTTTTAGGAGAAATGTGCTAAAAATGCATACTTTTTTTTGCAGACTTGGAAAATAGTATTAAATATATATGGAAATGAGATGGAAGAAATATCAATATCTGTAAGCAGATGAAGTGCAAGAATATCTCAGAAACTAGCATGATAGCTAAATATAAAATGATAACTTTTTATGTTTTATAGTTTGCTTCCAGTAAAATGGAACACAAGATGTCTCAATTAATTTTGAGGTTTGTCCTATCATGTGGTTTAGCAAGCACCCATAGCTGTTGAAGGCAATTCATTCCACTGATTAATTGTTCTAACAATCAGGAAATTTCCCCTTAGTTTTAGTTGCTTTTCTCCTTGATTAGTTTTCATCCATTGCTTCTTGTCCCACCTTAAGGTGCTTTGGAGAACAAATTAACAACACTTCCTTGGGATAGCCACTCTAATATTGGAACACTGCTATCACGTCACCTCTAATTGTTCTTTTCATTCAACTAGACATACCTAATTCCTGCAACCGTTCTTCATATGTTTTAGCCTCTAGTCCCCTAATCATCTTTGCTGCTCTTCTCTGGATTTTTTTTAGAGTCTCCACATTTTTTTTACATTGTGGTGACCAAAACTGGATACAATATTCCAAGTATGGTCTTACTGAAGTAGTATTAACATTTCACATGGTCTTGATTCCCTCTGTTAATGCAGCCTAGGACTATTGGCTATTTTGATGGGTGCAATGCCAGCGCCCCCTTCCCCTTGAATGACCTCCCTGACCATGGACGTGCATGTCTCATGCATGTGCTCCACCTCCCTGCGCATGCGCGACAGAGTCCCAAAAAACAGCTGGCCAGCAGGAGGCACGCATGTATACGTGGTGGAGCTGGGCTGGGGTGACAGCTGGTGTGCCCGTAGAGAGGGCTGTGCATGCCACCTGTAGCGTGCGTGCCATAGGTTCACCATCACAGACCTATACTATACCTGTGCATTTGGTATTTCTTGCCTTACTTTTCTCACCATTGAATTTCATTTTGTTAGATAGAGCCCAGTGTTCAAATCTGTCAAGATCCTTCTATATCTTGAGCTTCTCTTCTGGAGTATTGACTATTCCTACCAGTTTCGGGGCATCTGCAAATTTGATGAGTTCTCCTTCTATCCCCTTGGCTAAATCATTGATGAAGATATTGAAGACTACTGAATCTAAGACAGAGCTTTGGGGACCCAACTGCATATTTCCTTACATAGATGCAGTTCCTTTAAGAACTACATGTTGAGTGCAGTTGTTTGGTCAGCCACTTATCCATCTGGTGGTGACGCTGTCTATCCCCCATTTTTCTATCTTATCAAATAGTAGGTTGTGGTTTACAATACAATACAATACAATAGCAGAGTTGGAAGGGACCTTGTAGGTCTTCTAGTCCAACCCCCTGCATAGGCAGGAAGCTTATACCATTTCAGACAAATGGCTAGCCAACATCTTCTTAAAGACTTCCAGGGTTGGGGCATTCACAACTTCTGGAGGCAAGCTGTTCCAGAGGTTAATTGTTCTAACTGTCAGGAAATTTCTCCTTAGTTCTAAGTTGCTTCTCTCCTTGATTAGTTTCCACCCATTGCTTCTTGTCCTGCCCCCAGGTGCCTTGGAGAATAGTTTGACTCCCTCTTCTTTGTGGCACCCTCTGAAATATCGGAACACTGCTATCATGTCTCCCCTGCTCCTTCTTTTCATTAAACTAGATATACCCAGTGCCTGCAACCGTTCTTCATATGTTTTAATCTCCAGTCTCCTAATCATCTTGGTTGCTCTTCTGTGCACTCTTTCCAGAGTCTCCATGTCTTTTTTACATCGTGGTGACCAAAACTGAATGCAGTATTCCAGGTGTGGCCTTACCAAGGCATTATAAAGTTGTATTAACACTTCACGTGATCTTGATTCTATCCCTCTGTTTATGCAGCCTAGAACTGTGTTGGTTTTTTTGGCAGCTGCTGCACTCTGCTGGCTCATATTTAAATGGTTGTCCACTAGGATTCCAAGATCCCTCTCACAGTTGCTACTATTGAGCAAGGTACCACTTATACTGTACCTGTGCATTTTGTTTTTCTTGCCTAAATGTAGAACCTTACTTTTTTCACAATTGAATTTCATTTTGTTAGATAGTGCCCAATGTTCAAGTTTGTCAAGATCCTTCTGTATCTTAAGCCTATCTTCTGGAGTGTTGGCTATTCCTGCAAGCTTGGTGTCATCTGCAAATTTGATGAGTTCCCCATTAATCCCCTCATCCAATCCCCTCATACTTTAAAGGAGTAGGAAAAAGGAAGAACCAAAAGAACAAACAATCACAGGTTGTCCTTGATTTATGACTGCAATTGGGACAGGAACTTCTGCCACTAAGCAATGTGATTGTTAAGTGCATTATAGCCAATTCTCCCTTTTTCGCTGTGGTCATTAACCAAATCACATGGTCATTAAACAAATCTGGCTTCCTACATTCATTTTGTTTGTCAGAAGCCCCTGGAAGATTGCAAATGGTGATCATATGAGCCCAGGATGCTTCAATCATCATAAATACATGTCAGTAGCCTAGCAACCAAATTTGATCACATGACTGTGGGGATGCTGAAGTGATCGTAGGTGTAAACACCTGTCATTTTTCAGCAGCACTATAATATTAAATGGTCTTTAAACAAATGGTCATAATCTGAGGACTACTTATAGATTTTCCTTTCATTTCAGTAATCTTTTTGCCAAAATTGCTGGAATGGGGTTCTATGTTACCTATTGAAAGGATGGAGAATCTAGATATTTATAGTTTATAGGTTGGTGATAAATAAAGTTGAAACCTCTTGGACCAAAGAGATAAACAGTAAGGTAGGCCTGCCATTCAGATACCTCCCATTTTCTCCCCAAATGTTTTGACAAAAATTGTTCAGCCTCTTCTGATATCATATATGCTTGTTGTCTGGTGTAATTCTTAACTTTTCCTCCTCTGCTGTCCACCCAATTTCCTACACCTTAGCAAATTTTTATTTGCATCCTTAAAGTGATTCAGGCTTTCTTTCTCTCTAAAGTCACACTGCAAAAGATTTTCTGACTATGACATAGGATTTCTGGAAATGATGGAGAGGCGGGAGAGAATCTGTACAAAGGTTTATGGGATGGGAAATGATGTTGTGTAAGTTATTTGGCTCCAGACGTCCTTTCCATTTGTGGATCCATAACAAAGAAATATATTTGTTTAACTGCTCACTAAGATAGGAATGTGCAGTTGTGGCTATGAATTGCTAGACTCAGACATCAGCAGAGGCAGGCACCCTTGTGTTGGAGACAATCTAATAACCAGTCTCTCAAAAAGAGGATGGTGTGGAGGTATGATCAGCCTTTTTCAGAATCTGGAGACTAAGCTTGGCTTCCAGTATGCATTTACATTAAAGATTATATTCGCTCTATCTGTGGAATAAACATTTGCAAAGGATAATATTTGGGAAACCATGTTAGCAGGTTTGTTATACAAAATTTGCATTATGTCCTTGGTTATCATGTGACTACAGTCTGGTTAGAGACTCTGTATGATTATAGCTAGGCATGGATAGAGTACATATCATCACAACAACAACAAAATATATAATGGGGTACATGTCTGATATTTACTCTTCTTTTTTTTTTTTTTTTAAAAAGGTCAGGTGTCCAGAAGATATCATAGTAAATTCTCTTCTACATCATGCCCCATGACTCCTGCAACAAACCACTTTGCATTTTTAAAGCCGAATGTTTTCATTAGAAATTTCTTATTACAAACTACTGACAAACAGAATTTAAGAAACTTTCTTTGCATGGTCATAAACAGTTTTCAGTCCCTATTTTCACTAAAGCTAATACCCATTTGCAGCAACAAAAAAATTGATACTGATGAGGAGTGGTGGATATTTATTGACCATATTAAAATAAGGCAAAATGCCTCCTGCACTTTCAAATAGTTTCTGATAGCTATAAGTTATAACACTTGGCAGGTTTTTCCACTTCTACTGTATATAAACTTGGTTAGTTATCTCTTTATCTTCCCCCTATGTACAGATAGAGGTATAGGTATAGATATCGGTATAGATATATGTAATGGAATAACAGGGTTGGAAGGGACCCTGGAAGTGATGCCGTTGAAGTGATGTCCCAGTGTCTGGAGGCCATACGGGTCTGGATGGGGAGGAACAAGCTTCAGCTCAACCCGTCCAAGACCAAGTGGCTGTGGTTTCTGGCGTCCCGATATAGCCAGTTAGTTCCATCTCTGGCTATCGGGGGCGAGTCATTAGCCCCCACGGAAAGGGCCTGCAACTTGGGCGTCCTCCTGGATTCATGGCTGTCCCTGGATGACCATGTGACAGCCATGGCCAGGGGGACTTTTTATCAGGTTTACCTGATACGCCAGTTGCGCCCCTTTCTAGATTGGGATGCCCTACGCACGGTCACTCAAGCCCTCGTTATATCCCACCTGGACTACTGCAATGCTCTCTACATGGGGCTCCCCTTGAGATGCACCAGGATACTTCAGCTGGTGCAGAATGCGGCCGCGCAGGGGATTCTGGGAGTCTCACGGTACTCCCGGGTAACACCTCTCCTGCGCGAGCTGCACTGGCTGCCTGTGGTCTTCCGGGTGCACTTCAAGGTGTTAATTACCATCTTCAAAGCGCTCCATGGCACAAGTCCTGGCTACTTGCGAGACCGCCTCCTACCACACATCTCCCTTCGACCTGTCCGCTCCCACAGGGAGGGCCTCCTCAGGGTGCCGTCTGCTGGTCAATGCCCATTGGTGACTCCCAGGGGAAGGGCCTTCTCTGTGGCGGGTCCGGCCCTCTGGAACGACCTGCCCCCCGATCTTCGCACCATTACTGACCTACGCCTTTTCCGTCGGATGCTTAAAGCGCATTTTTTCCATCTGGCCGGCCTGCCATAGATTAAGGGTTTAATTTTAAAGTTAATTTTAGTGGTCTTAATTTTTCTTAGCACAGATTTTACTATTTAATTCCATTTTATATATTATGTATGTGTTGTGGTTTTTACTTTTTCTGTGCACCACCCTGAGTCCTACCACGGAGAATAGGGTGGTATATAAATTTGAAAAATAAAATAAAATAAATAAAATAAGTCTTTTAGCCCAATGCCCTGCTCAGGGAGGAAACCTTACACAATTTCAGACAAATGGTTGTCCAATCTCTTCTTAAAAACTTCCAGCATTGGAGCATTCATAATTGTTCCATTGGTTAATTGTTCTAACTATCTGAAAATTTCTCCTTAGTTCTACATTCTCTCCTTGATTAGCTTCCATTCATTGTTTATTGTTCTGCCTTCAGGTGCTTTGTAGAATACCTTGACTCTTTCTTCTTTGTGACAACCCCTGCGATATTGGAATCCCTACTACAGTAGTGGGTTGCAAATATTTTTACTACCAGTTAATTTTTACTACACACTCCTGTGTGTACTCGGTCGTGTGCAATGCTTCTGTGCATGTGCAGAAGCATACAATTAGGTTGATGGTGCTTCCTGCTGCTGAACCGTGCTGAACCAGCAGCAATCTACCACTGCCCTATTCTTTCATTTCATTAAACTAGACCTATCCAATTCCATCAGCTGTTCTTCATATGTTTTAGCCTCCAGTTCCCTGGTGCTCATTTTGTTGCTCTTCTCTGCATTCTTTGTACAATATTTGTATACGTATATGTACTATATATGTATTTGGGAGGGAAGGTCTGTCTGTCTGTCTGTGTGTCCATCCATCCATCCATCTATCTATCTATCTTTCTAATCTGCAAAATATTTCATATCCTTGAGCTCCATGCTTCTCCTTTTACTAGAAATTGAGACCAATAATTATGATGACCCAATCAGCAAAAAAGAGGGGAAAACAAATGCCATTGTTATGTGCCTGGTTTAATTATGATTTGATGAGTGATTTCTGGCTCTTACAGGCTGTTGATCATTGGAAAGAGAGTACTCTCCCTTACTCGAAAAAAAAGATGCGAATTTCAATGTGCCAGTGGAATTTGATTTCTTACTGAGCACGACATGGTTATATTTATCTTTTGACACATGTGGAAGGACACATATTGGCTTTAGACGAGCTTGCATCCTTAGAGAAAGATTGCTGGTTGTTTGGCCAGCAATCAGCCCTAGTAATTTTTCTGTTATGTTGGAGAAGGACTGTGTGCACAGCATATTCTGCATTCAGTGCGCAGGAAATGGATGACAGCTTTGCAGAAGGAGTTGCACTGGCCAAGGAACTCGGTGTCAGCCTTGAGAAATCAATATTACCAAAGGGAAGATGATTTTAGTCTTTCTGGGTCATGTGTATTTTAATCTGTGGATTAAAATACACAAGGTAGTTAATTTCAATAGCACATTTAGCCTTTAAATTATTATTTTTTTACAATTTTTGAAAAAAATATAAAAAACATATATGTAGACTAAACATAATCCACATGGTTTAGACAGGTTTAACTATTTCTCCTTGCTGTGAAAGCAGCCTATTAAAATCATTGATGATGGCCACTCTGGGTTTCTTTGGAGGAGTGACATTGTAAAACTTTCTCTGCCGGTCTTGGTGACATAAGCAAGGACAGCAACTCAGAAAAAGACTAGTTTCCTCCCAGAGATATAGAATTTACATGCTTAGGCTGGGAAACCTGGTATGCTTGAATGCTTATATCAGAGATAGTAAGATCAATGTACCGTATTTTTCGGAGTATAAGACGCACCGGAGTATAAGACGCACCCAGGTTTTGAAGAGGCAATTTTTTTAAAAAAGTAGGTAGGTAGATAGAGGGATAGAGAGGGAGAGAAAGAGAGGGAAATACAGTATGTAGGTAGGGAGAGAGAGAGTAGGTAGGTAGGTAGGGAGACAGAGTGTGTAGGTAGATAGATAAGTAGGTAGAGGATAGATAGAGAAAAATAGAGAGAGAGAGAGAGAGAGAGAGAAATACAGTAGATAGGTAGGGGGAGAGAGAGTAGGTAGATAGGTAGATAAAGGGGAGAGAGAGAGAAATATAGTAGGTAGGAAGGGAAAGAGAGAGAGCGTAGATAGGTAGGTAGGTAGAGGGATAGAGAGAGAAATAGAGAGAGAAATAGAGAGAGAGAAATACAGTAGATAGGTAGGGGGAGAGAGAGAGAGAGAGAGAGTAGGTAGGTAGGTAAGTAGGTAGATGTTTCCAGGTGTATTTACCCATGTGCTGGAGAAGGAAATCACTGACCACCATTAGAACAAAACTTTGTTTCTGCAGGCACAGTACTTGACCAATGGAATTCTCATCAATCACTCTAACTAAACAGCTTTCCAAAAGGGGGAATAAAACCCTTTTTGCACTGTGCAAACCTCCCCCAAACGGCCCATTTTCACGAAAATGGGCCCGTTTTTTTCAAATAAAAGGCATGAATAGCCTTGGGGGGGGCCTGCAGAGTTCTCCTGGGAGGGGGGGGCAAAATGAGGAAAAACAGTCTGTTTTTTCGTGAAAACAGGCTGTTTTTTGGTCAAACAAATTGCATGCATAACCTTATGGAGGCTTATAGAGTGCTGCTGGGGGCTGGGGGGGCAGAAACGCCTTGTTTTTTTGCTTATTTCTGCCCTCCCCAGCCCCCAGGAGCTCTCTGGAAGCCTCCATAAGGGTATGCACACGGCCATTTTGATGAAGGGGCAGGGTTTCAGGAGGCAAAAAAATGCTGTATTCGATGTATAAGACGCACCCAGATTTTCAGCCTCTTTTTAGAGAAAAAAAGGTGCATCTTATACTCCGAAAAATACGGTAGGTAGTCCTCCACTTACAACAATTCATTTAGTGACCATTTGAAGTTACAATGGCACTGAAAAAACTGACTTATGACCATTTTTCATACAACTGTTGCACCATCCCCATGGTCATGTGAACAAAATTCAAAGGCTTGGCAACTGGTTCATATTTGTGATCACCTTGTGCGACCTTCTGACAAGCAAATTTAATGGGGAAGCCAGATTCACCTAACAACCGTGTTACTAACTTAACAACTGCAATGATTCACTTAACAGCTGCGGTAAGAAAAGTCGTAAAATGTGTCGAAACTCGCTTAGCAAATTTCTCGCTTAGCAACAGACACTTCGGGCTCAATTGTGGTCATATGTCAAGGTTGAGGAGTACTGTGTAATGGCATGCAAGCCTCCTTGGAGAATAGCTGGTGTGCCACCACCACACTCTTGAACTATGTGTTGAATTGGATATATTTTAGAAAAAACTGGAGGCATCAGAAACCTGTGAAACGCTGCAGAGAAAGCATGACTTCTAGAATATGCTTCAGAAGACTTGTAGCACAGAAGAATGGGCAACAAAGACTATCCTTGTCTCTGAATTGCATGCTGCTGAGGTTATGCTTTGAGGAACAGGTAAGGCCAGGACAAAGAAGTGAAGGGACCAGAGCAAAAGTTATGTTCATTTTAATGAAAAGTAATTAAATATAGTTACTATGGTTTTCTCCCACTTATTTTATCGTCTTCTCTTTATGTTTCACAGAAAGTCTATTGGAAAAGCTTCTGGGGTTTAGAATAGTTTAAAATTGTTAGTAGAGAAATGAATGAACTGAAAATCCGATTACTGAAAGCAGCTGAGTTAAGCTGCTGAGTGTCAACTTACTACTTGTGCATGCACTCAGATGTCTTTGCACACAGAAGCAGCCAAGTTTGTTCTCACATCTGAAAATGTCCCTTTTATGATATTACAAGGATAGTTTTAGACACTAAAATGAATAAAGCGAATAAAGCCAAGGATATATGATTGTTCGTGATTTGACACCATTTTGGCAGTGGTTGTTAGGCAGATCCATTGTGCACCATGGGCTTTTGTGTGTGTGTGTGTGTGTTTGTGTGTGTGTGCCAGAAACTTGACATAAAGGCCAGTTTCTTGCAAAGAACATCACTGTTGCTTGATCGTGGGACATAGCAAATGGTTGTAAAGTGTGGGCCAGTTACTGAGTGCCCAAAACGCTATAATGCAGGGGTGAGGAGCCATTGGAACTTCAAATCTGGATTGTAAGTAGCCCTGGGAACGTCCATCTTAATTTTAGTTACCTGATTCTGCTCTGGAAAATCTTCTCTTCAATTAAACTCTTTGATGAAGCTTTAAGATAGTGTGACCTGAAGTGCCCTGACAAAGTGAACTTAGTAGCCTCTGAGGTTTAATAGAGCGTGTTGAAAAGAATCATATCAAAGTCATATACCTCTCTGAAGTGTAGCATGTTTCTACATCAGAATTATTTGCTGTACTTCTCTCCCAACTATTAAAAAGTGTCCAGTTTGGAACCAGTGGTGGAACATGCTGAGATTTTTTAAGAAGCAACTTGGCTTTCTGGTTTTTTTCTTTGAAGATGTTTCCCTTCACCTCCAAGAAGCGTCTTCAGCTCTGAAGTAGTATGCATTTTTCCTGGAAATCCTGCACCATTTGAAGGGTGTTCATTCCAAGGTGTATAGCTAAATATCTATGGAGATTTTCAGTCATCCAGATCATGGTTGTCCCAAAGGTGCTTCCCCCCCCCCCCCCCCCAAGAGGCAACTGGACTTTTTGGTTTTCTTTGAAGATGTTTTGCATCCCATCCAAGAAGCTTCTCCAGCTCTTCTTTTTGCATGAGAAGCAAAATGTCTTCAAGGAAAAACAAAGAAAGCCCAGTTCCCTCTTTAAAAAGCACCGTTGGGACAATCGGGACATGGATAATTGAGAATCTCCATAGACTTTCTCTGCTGACTTTAAGGCTGCTGTAGATTCCATGCTGGATTGAGCTAAGGAACTTTTGCAACTAGAAGATCAATGATTCCTTTCTGACATGTCTCCTCTGGGCCTTTCCAATATTAGGCTTTCCAATTTTAAGGGGAAAGAATGACTTGGGAGGATTTTCCAAAATGGGAATTCTCTCTCTAGCTTCAGAGAGCAATAAAAATCTAAAATATATGTGATCTCCTCCTAAGAATCGTGCAAGAAGTCTAAATATATGATATATTTGCCTAACATAGATGACATGTATTTAATATTTGCTTACAAGGGGGACAAATATTGTTCTTCCCCTTTTATGGCTTAGAGTCTCTGATGCCATGCTGTTTCTTCTTAATCTCCAAGACAAGAAGAATCATGCTGTGTCATAACAAAATGTAGTGCCAGTGTAGCGTTTGGTTATTATAGTGATCAATCAGCCCTCAGTGGAAAATTAACAGGTGGTAGGACATAAGTACAATACCACCACCAACATATCTTTCCCCAAAATTGGTTTAGGGCAGACTGCAACCACAATGACTGGAGATTGTATGTGGACTTAATGAATAGCCATCAATAACTCTGGAATTTATCTAGCAGCCCATTTAAAGCTGTCCAAATAAATTGCTATCAGCAGTATTTCTTGTGATAGCAAATGTAATAGATTAACAATACGATGTATTGTTATATCTTTGGTCTCTCCTGAATCTCCCATTTAGTGTAATGCTTATTTGTAATCTTCTGAAAGCTACAGTAATTTAAAATATATTTTTGTGCAATTCAGTAGTTCGTGTATATTTATTCCCTCTGGGAGAGCTTTCCCTATCATAATTTGTGATAGGGATGGTGGGGGATGTGAAATCAGAGCAATATTGGAAGTATATAAACATGTGTGTGTGTGTGTGTGTGTGTGTGTGTGTGTGTTCCAGCATAACTCTGGAACGTCTCGAACAATTTCAACCAAATGTGGTACACAGATGACTTACCCTCTGGAAAAAAATACTATGGTGATAAGACATCCCTAACACACCTTGGGGGGGGGGGGTGTTGTTCTGTTAAGATATAGCCTGTTGTGCCCTAAAATGACTTCTACTGTACTGTCGTAAAATAGCTTCTACTGTACAGCACAATGGAGTTGCCATGGTAATGGTTCACAGTACTCCACAATGGGGCTCCCTCTGGTAAGGGGGAAAATCCAATCCAACATTAGAAATTAGGTTTGGTCCAGACATTTTCAACACGGTGGTATCATTTTTCTTGATGCTTCTGGGGGCATAGGAAAAATGTTTTTAACTAATTTAATTGTTGCTGAAATCAGGGTTCAAGGAGAAGTTGCTCTTGCCATTGCCTCTTCAGGAATTGTGGCGATGGGAGGACAGCCCATTCCACATTTACGTTGCCACTTATAATTCATTCCTTTTCCTGTCTAATACAGGATTGGGATAAATAACTACCCGGGCAATGCAGGTTTATAAACTAGTAAGTAATAAATATAAACATAAAAATATATCTAAACATAGATGTAATGTTCCTGCCTTGAACAGGGGGTTGGACTAGAAGACCTCCAAGGTCTCTTCTAGCCCTATGAGTGTATGCGATTACGATTTTTTTCTCCCAACCAGTCTAATTTCATTTCAGCATTTACCACATTTTTCATTCCGTAAGACGCACTTAGGTTTAGAGGAGGAAAACAAGACAAAAAATATCAGGCGGAGCTTGAGAGTACCACAGATAGGCGTCCTCTCATGTGCCAGCTCTGCCTATTGACTCCTGCACTGCGGAAAAGAGACAGGAGGGGCGGGCAATGACAAAGACAGAAGAAACAGGGTTCAGCACTGTAAAAGGACCCTGCCACCATGGACCGGCTGCTATTCATCAAAGGACCGGCACCACTTTTGGGAGTGGGAGTGGGAGGGAATTGCCTCTTATGGAGTGAAATGGTTGAATAGGAAAAAAAGAAAGGCAGAAAGTTAATGACATCAGATATGCAGGAAAACAGAATGGTGTTGTTGTTTTTTTGTCTGTGCTATCTGGCATACTTACCTGGCAGGGGAGACACCATGATCTGGCATGAAAGATAGACAAATGAACCACTTTGGTCTAGTGGTGAAGGCACCTGGTTAGAAACCAGGGAATTGTGAGTTCTAGTCTCACCAAAGACTAGACACCTCTCCTGCGCGCGCTGCACTGGCTACCGGTGGCCTTCCGGGTGCGCTTCAAGGTGCTTGTTACCATCTTCAAATCGCTCCATGGCTCGGGGCCTAGCTACTTGCGGGACCGTCTCCTGCCACATACCTCCCTGCGTCCGATACGCTCCCACAGAGAGGGCCTACTGAGGGTACCAACCGCCGGTCAATGCCAGCTAGCAGTGCCCAGGAGTAGGGCCTTCTCTGTGGCAGGGCCGTCCCTCTGGAACGACCTACCCCCCGAACTTCGCACTATCACGGACCTTCCCCTCTTTCGCCGTTCACTTTTCAGCAAGCTGGCCTTGCCTAATAATTTAGATTTTATTGTTACATAGCTTCTGCCAAATACGTAAATGGACGTTGGGTTTTTAGTGGGAATTTTAGCACAGGCTCTTATTTAATTCTTTTTATCTATTTATTGTATTGTTTTATTATTTGTTGGTTTTAATTTCCTGTGCACTGCCCTTGGTCCATTTCGATGGAGAAGGCGCGGTATATAAATCGAATAAAATCAAATCAAAATCAAATCAAAGGCCTGAAAGCCAGATGGGTAACTTTGGGTAATTCATTCTCTCTCAACCCAACTCACCGCACAGGGTCGTTGTCGTGTGGAAAATAGGAGGGGGAAGGAATATCAGATACATTCACCACCTTGAATTATTTATAAAATATAATGATACAGGCAAGATCTTAAATACTGTAAATAAAGCTACATTATACTTTTGCAGAAAGGGTTCCTTGATCTAAAATGAATTGTTGAGGAAACTGTCATGGAAAGGTACAACAGGGACATCTTATATCATGCTATGGCTGTCTTAGGTTTGGATCTGGGGATAAACAGATAGTCCTCGACTTACAGCAGTTCATTTAATGAGCATTCAAAGTTGCAACAAGACTGGAAAAAAATGACTTATGACCGTTTTTCACACTTACAACTGTTGCACCAGTCCCAAGGCCATGTGACCAAAATTCAGAAGCTTGGCAACTGACTCACACTTATGATGGTTTCAGTGTCCCAAGGTCATGTGATCCCTTTTGACAAACAAAGTCAATAGGGAAGCCAGATTCACACAACAACCATGTCACTAACTTGACAGCTGCGGTAATTCACTTAGAACAGGGGTTCCCAAACTTGGCAACTTGAAGACTTGTGGACTTCAATTCCCAGAATTCTCCAGCCAGCTCTGCTGGCTGGAGAATTCTGGGAATTGAAGTCCACAAGTCTTCAAGTTGCCAAGTTTGGGAACCCCTGACTTAGAAGCTTTGGAAAGAAAGGTTGTAAAATGTGGGAAAATTCACTTAACAAATGTCTCACTTAGCAACATTTTGATTTTGATTTTATTTAGACTTATAAACCGCCCCCTCTCCCCGAAGGGACTCAAGGCGGTGTACAGGGAAAAAAAATTAAAAACCATATAAACAGACAATATATAACAAAGCTAAAAACGAATTAAATTACCTGTACTAGAATTTAAAAATATTAAAATAGGAACCCTCCTAAGCTAAAATTCCCTAAATCTAAAATCCATTTATGTCCTTGACAGAAGTTATGTTATAAAATCAATACCATTTACATAAATGTTGATCTCCATTGTGGTCGTACGTTGAGGACTACCTGTATTCAGGTGGGTTTGTTTGTTTGTTTGTTTGTTTTTTCATCTATCCTGATTCGTTTCTTTCTGCTTGTCTTACTATGTTTTGAGATACCAAAATAGTCTGTCCAGGGATTGCTTTTGTATTCATACTCCCACTGTATGAGGCTAATAAACAAAACTCCTGGGCTATTTGGTGAGCTAAATGGAAAGGTGAGGGGAAGAAGAGAGAGAGAAAGAGAGTTTTCATAAGTGAAATTCACATCAGAATAAAAGCCATATCTCAGAAATAAAATGTTATGTTGCTCGGTCCTAAATGCTTATAAACTCCTACTTTGAGACGTAACATTTTGCTATTCCTGTTCTTGGCTTATTTTCTATCAGATTGACTGAGATACTCCTTAAAGTAGCCAACTGCAAAATCACTCAGGACTTTTCAGCTTAAAAACCCTTCAGTGTACTTTGCACCTGGATGCTAACAGCATATATTAGATTATATTGGTTGTTAAGTGCTGGCAATCTTCCTTGGAATCTCTGTCCTTTTGTCCTTTTAGAAGCACTTCAACCTCCCCCTTTCCCCCCCTCCCCTTCCCCCATCGTTCCAGATGGTCATGAAAAAGCCATTAAGCAGAATAGGATGAGATGTATACAGCTGCTAGACTGCCCTTCAGATTCAGCAGCATTTCTGAGAATGTTCAGTCAATTCTAACACTGCAAATTGTTTCATGTAACATTCTCCTTTCAGTGGAACTGCATCAAGAAACTTTTCTTCCTATGGTTAATTCATCTAATTGGATAGAATCCTGTCAGATGACTTTGAGTGGTTTTTATTTTTAATATATCTGACCCAGGCTACCTTTTATGATATACCGGTAGTTAGTGCCCAATATAAGTTGCTGCTGTTATCGTTTTAGCATGTAGTATGACAAACCAGGCTCTTTCTCATGGAAGTCTAATAGACTCATCCTTTTACATGGTAATTGCATGTGCATGGCGATAAGAAATTTGGGTGTGGTTTAATACTATCTAAAGAGGATTCATGATTGTAACAGGACAAATAATCTAATAATGAATACGTACACATCATATGGATGATGCTTGAATGAAATTCAACATTTTTTTAAATTTAAAAAATGTGTGATTCCATTAACTTTTCCTTTATCACAGGATCTTTCTAAATAACAAAGTAAAGCATAGGTGTTCAGTGCATTGTTGGCTGATAACATGTTTAAAAAATTCTTATTATTTGTTTTTTTCAAAAACAGTACATCCACAATTCAGTGATTTAATATATTTATATTATATTTATATTTATTCAATTTATACCCCGCCCTTCTCCAAACGGACCCAGGGCGGCGCACAGGAAAATTAAAATACATACAAAACATCATATAAAATTTAAAAAACTAATTCAATAGAACCTGTGCTAAAACCAGATTAAAATCCCCAAATTTAAAAACTATCTAAAAGTCAGTATAGGGGGCTACGCTAGGCCGGCTAGATGGAACAAATGTGTCTTAAGACACTTGCGGAAGAGGCGGAGGTCAGAGATGGTGCGAAGTTCAGGGGGTAAGTCGTTCCAAAGGGCTGGACCTGCCACAGAGAAGGCTCTTCCCCTGGGAGTCGCCAATCGGCATTGTCCGGCCGACGGCACCCTGAGGAGGCCCTCTCTGTGGGAGCGTATTGGTCTGAGGGATGTATGGGGCAGGAGGCGGTCTCGCATATAACTATATGCGAGACCGCAGATGATTTTTTAAAGCATTTTTATGTTCAGCAATACGTGCACTAATCCTTCTGTTGGTTTGTCCTATGTAAGTGGCAGGGCAGCTTTTACATGGAATTTTGTAGACTCCTTGGTTTTCTAGCTGGATCTTGTCTACAAAATTCCATGTAAAAGCTGCCCTGCCACTTACATAGGACAAACCAACAGAAGGATTAGTGCACGTATTGCTGAACATAAAAATGCTTTAAAAAATCATCTTAATACCTCATCTCTCTATCAACATTTCAAAACATTTCAAAACTACAGGACATGACATTGACTTTCAAGGAACTAAAATTGACCTATATATATATATAGGTAATTGTTTCACAACAACCTATTAGGCCCCAATTAAGGGAGGAGACATACTGTTTCCTTTCCTGCCTTTCGGCTCATCACCAGAGACCATCTAGACAGCAAGCCAAGAATTACGTTGTGTAATTTTTTTTAGATATGTGTGTTAGTTTTATAATAATAATAATAATAATTTATTAAACTTGTTGACCGCTCCCTCTCCCCGAAGGGACTCGGAGCGGTGCACAGGACTAATAAAACAATAAATACATACATATAGTTAAAAAACAAATTAAATATTTCCCTGCGCTAAAAATCCAATTAAAAACTAAAATCCCCATCTAAAATTTCTAGCAGCCCCATCGAAGAGAGACTATCCTAGGCCGGCCAAGCAGAACAGATATGTTTTTAGTTTTAGACGGAAGGAGCGGAGGTCCGTGGTAGTTCTAATGTCGGGGGGAAGGTCGTTCCAGAGGGTTGGGCCCACCACAGAGAGAGCCCTTCCCCTGGGCGTCGCCCACTGACAAAGTCTAGTGGACGGCACCCGGAGAAGTCCCTCTCTGTGGGAGCGAATCGGCCGTGTGGATGTGTGCGGCAGGATCCGATCCTGCAAATAGCTAGGTCCCGAGCCATGGAGCGCTTTAAAGATGATGACTAGAACCTTGAAGTGCACCCGGAAGATGACAGGCAGCCAGTGCAGCTCGCGCAAGAGCGGTGTTACGTGGGTACACCTTGCGGTTCCCATAATTGCTCGCGCGGCTGCATTCTGGACTAGCTGAAGTCTCCGAGTGCACCTCAAGGGGAGCCCCATGTAGAGAGAGTTACAATAGTCCAGTCGGGATGTCACGAGAGCATGAGTGACTGTGCGAAGGGCGTCCCGATCCAATAGGGGGCGCAACTGGCGAACCAGGCGAACCTGGTAAAACGCCCTCCTGGCCACGGCTGTCACTTGATCTTCCATGGACAGCCGGGCATCCAGGAGGACACCCAAGTTGCGCACCCCATCCACTGGGGCAAGATGTTCGCCCCCAATGGCCAGCGATGGAGTCAGCTGGTTGAATCGGGCAGCCGGAAACCACAGCCACTCGGTCTTGGTCGGGTTGAGCTTGAGTCCGTTTCTTCCCATCCAGATCCGTACGGCTTCCAGGCACTGGCACATCACCGCTACGGCATCGTTGGGGTGGTTTGGGTAGATATATACAGCTGAGTATCATCAGCGTAAAGATGGTACTCTACCCCAAAACCACGGATGATCTCACCCAGCGGCTTCATATATGTGTTAAACAGGAGAGGCGAGAGGACCGACCCCTGAGGCACCCCACATGTGAGGGGTCTCGAGGTCGACCTCTGCTCTCCTGTCAACACAAATTGCGATCAGCCAGAGAGGTAGGAGGAGAACCACCATAAAACGGTGCCTCCCACCCCCAACCCCCCCAGCCGATGCAATAGGATACCATGGTCGATGGTATCAAAAGCCGCCGAGAGGTCTAATAGGACCAGGATGGAGGAACAACCCTCATCTCTGGCCCTCCAGAGATCATCGACCAACGTGACCAATGCTGTCTCGGTGCTATGCCCGGGCCGAAAGCCGGACTGGCGCGGGTCTAGATAGTCAACTTCCTCCAGGTGACGGGGAAACTGTTGTGCCACCACACTCTCAACAACCTTCGCCAAAAAGGGAAGGTTGGAGACTGGACGATAGTTGGTTAATAAAGCTGGATCCAAAGAGGGCTTCTTAAGGAGGGGCCTCACCATAGCCTCTTTTAGGGAGGCAGGCAAGGAACCCTCACTTAAGGATGCGTTGACAACCTCTTGGAGCCAGCCTCGTGTCACCTCCCAGGATGCCAGTACAAGCCAGGAGGGACACGGGTCCAATAAACATGTGGTGGCTCGCAGTCGCCCACGTAACCTGTCCATATCCTAATTAAGGGAGGAGACATACTGTTTCCTTTCCTGCCTTTCGGCTCATCACCAGAGACCATCTAGACAGCAAGCCAAGAATTACGTTGTGTAATTTTTTTTAGATATGTGTGTTAGTTTTATGAGCTGATCAATAAATTAAATTAGAGAGAGACCAGGATAGATCTATTTCGAGCTTATTAGCTCTCATCAGCTGGCCATGGGATTCGAACTGGGGCTCTGTTGCATGCCAGGCAAGGAGCCTAGCACTTAAGCCAAGCCGGTTCCCCTTATTGCATCAGCTGAGACAGGGCATATTAGTATAGGTAATTGTTTCACAACATCCTGCTAAGAGGCCCCAATTAAGGGAGGAGACATACTGTTTCCTTTCCTGCTTTTCGGCTCATCACCAGAGACCATCTAGACAGCAAGCCAAGAGTTCCGTTGATCAGCTCATAAAAACTAACACACACATACACACACACACACACACACACAAACACACATACACACATATATAAACATAATAAGATCAGTTCATTCCTTGGGCTTTTAAATTGGCAGTCTCAAGTCCATGCCGTCAAGTGGAACATATGAGCTTGGGAACAAGTTAAAGTTCCCAGGACCTGGGCTGGCAGAGTCTGTGTGTGTCACTGAGAAGTTGCTTTCAGACTGACAAGCGGGAAGAGATAGTTGGGCAACTTCTTGGGCTTGGGAGATGCATGGCATCTTCTTAGCATGAACTCCCTGAGGACTAATTCGTCTGCTCTCTCTGTCAAGAAGATAGCGTGAGAGGATGACTCCACGAAGGAAGGAGGGCAGAGAAATGGGACAGCAGAAAACTCACTGGAGATGTCAAAACATTGTGCCAGATGGCGAGAGAGAAAAAACATACAGCTTTTGGAGTAACTCTTTCCATTCCACTTCTGTACCAGATCTCCAATAATTCTGGATATTTTCAACTTTTATTGTCAGATGAATCAACTAAAGCAGATAAGAAAAAAACATTTCACACCCATTGGGCGTTTCAGCTTCATCAGCCCCTTGCTACATAGAACTCCTCCTTCCTTATCTTTCAGTTTTAATTTTGAAATAATATTTTTAAAATGGTGCCAAGTCATGTTAGTTAACTTTTTGTGCATTTAAAGGAAGGCATTGTGAATTGGGGATTTCTGCTTATTTATTTATGTAAATATGTATGATTGCCCATCAGAGACCTCATCCACAGTCTTTTAAAAAAGTGAAGTTCCTCGACCTCTTCTTTGGTATCTTCCTGGGTGCAAATGGCATGACCAACATTAAATTTAACCTAAACAATGTAACAACCCGATATACAATCAGTAAGCAAGATAAAATTATAAACAAATATCAAAATCCAACATCAACATGACCATCCCACAAGCTTAGCATGTATTCTGAGCTCATGCTTGGGCTCATAGCTATGTCTTCAAAGTATTATGAAGCTCTGATGTCCCTGGGAATGATATTCCAAAAAGCAGGTACCATGAAAAAAAAAACCCTCCCTTTCCACGTCTTGCCAGATGGCATTAATGGATGGAACCTATAATTTGCCCTACCTTGACAGATGGGATGGGATGGGGCAACACAACTGGGGATATAAGTGATCTCTCAAATAACCCAGTCCCATGCCAAAAGGGCCTTTATAGGAATCTGCCAGAATTTTGAATTGAAACCAGAAGCATATTGGCAATCAATGTAGCTCACAGAGCAGAGATATAACATATATTGATCAAGGAGTGTCCATAGCTGCCTTTGCTACTGTGTTTTGAATCAGCTGCTGCTTCTGGATGCTTTTCAAGAGCAATCCCATGTAACACTTGTTGCAGTTGTCCACTTGGATTACTAATCAAGAATGATTATGCGCTCAATCTCCCAAGCAAAGAATGGGTGCAATTGGTGTCTTATGTGAAACTGTGCAAAAGCACTTCCAGCCAGAGCTGACACTCCTTGTACAGGAACCTGGAATCTAGAATGATCTCCAAATTGCAAACTAGGTCTATTTGGGATAATGCATCCCCATGTAGAATTAAAGATGGAATGCCCTTGAACCTGGAGACTCTAAATGCCAGTATCATTCAGTGTCGCTAGGTTGAGATGAACCTATTCCCCCCCCCCCATAGCATAGAACCTATCCCCCCTCATAGCACAGAACATCCACTTGGGTGGCCAAGGGTGGAGATACAGTATAAAGCTCGGCATTATACTGCATACTAATGCTACCTCACCTTGTGCTATCAGATGACCTTACCCACTCATGTATATATTAAATAGAAATGAAGAGACTGCCAAGTCCTATAGAACCCTATGAAGCAAAGACCATGGACTAGGAGTTTCCTCCTCTTCAGCACTGAGTACAGTTGGCCCCAAAGCAAGAGAACCAGTGCAATATTACTCTACCCTCTCCAATCCTAAAGCTAGTCTGGTAGGATACCCCACTCATTGATGCTAAAGTCACTGAAAAGTCAAGAAGAACAAGAATGAACTCATGACCTCAGCCCACATCTTCCAGAGATCCTCTACAAGTGTAATCTTTCCCTAGCTCTGAATGCCAACTGAAAGAGGTTCAGATAATTTGCTAGCTCCAGGGTTTTATGGCACTGCCAAGTAGCCACCTTCTCTACAATCTTCGTAGACATGAGCCATGAATTGTGAGCCAGGTGAACTACTGCCTCTTGGTGGAATGACCCACTCTCTCAAGGAACAATTCCAGTGCCAGAAGTGAAGAACCCAACCACACATCACTGTATTACATTATTTTATTGGGACCAGCGATATTTCTACACTGAAATTGTAATTCCACCAGACTGAGCTTTAATAACCTTCATCAGAACTGCTTGAAGGGTGGAGCCCAACCTGGAGTGAATCTGAGCAACTCTTTCTATGACAGATACCTGGTATAGTCCTCCTAGCAACCTTGCAAGTAAACCACTGACCAGCGTTTTCCAGGAGAGCCAGGGATACCTAAGAGCAGAAAAATACTAATATTTTTCTGCCCTCTACTGCCATCAGGCCTTAATAGTGACTCGAACTCATGCTTAGTTGATTTCACTCCTTGTCGCCCTCCAGTGGCATTCTAGGCATCTCTTTATATGTTCCTGATATAAACAGAATAAAGAAGCCCTTAAATATGCATGTGCACACAAACATTTAAGTTTCATATGAAACATACTTTTTTGTGTACGGGAGATGGGAGAGGTACAAATCTGCGATTTTATTCTTTCTCCCAGTGCTGCTTGAGTATTATTGTCAAACTGCATTGTTTTGATGATGATGTGATCCCATTCAATTAGCTTAGGAATTGCAACATGAAAGAAAGTAGAATGATAGGTAATAATGTAGGGCCAGGCCCAAGACTTTCTCAAGTATGTATTGTGGACATCTGCTTTTGGTGGATGGGCCATACATCTCCAACACAATACTTGCTACATGTGATGGACTACAACTTCCCTTATTACTTGTCAATTTCATTGGTTTGGGGGTTTAATGAAAGGAAGGCTGGCAAAGCACCAGATTGAAACTGTTTTAGGGCCCAGTGGGCAGAAAGCAAGGATGTTCTGTATGGAGTAGGTCATTATCCTGAGGCTAGGGTTGGAGGCTGCAAAGGATACAGCTTCTGTTTTTCATCTGTTTGTTTTAACCACATTTGTGGATGGTGAGTCAAAATTTGCCCCTGCAGATTTATGTGATACAGTGATGAGAAATAGTATTATTGAATTCAGGTCACAATTTTTGTGTTTTTCTGTGGTGACCAGCAAAGGTATAGGATGAGTTTAGAAGTCATCCAGGCATCCAAGGACAATCACTCTCCCACAACTTATGAAACTATAGAAAATATCCCATAGCAATTGTTCCTAGTTTTTCCTCGCTAAGGAAGCCACTGGATACATTCCATATAATTCCAGTTTCATTTCTTTTTGGTACCATCATCCCAGTCATTAAGCACACGGCTGAGCTATTGGATTTCCTCCAGGCATAGGAATGCTTTTGCATGGCTCACTGAAAGTCAACATTAAAACCAATTGGTTATACTTGGGATAACCCACATCTTCCTTTCCAAACTTAATTTGGTTTCTTTCTGAAATATCAGACCCAATGTCCTGTGGCATTCCTTCAGAACATGTAGTTCTAAGGAAAAGGGTTTGGAGACTTTTCCTTTCCATCTCGCTGAGCTGCTCATCTAAGGTCATATGTTTGTAGACAAATAATGGGCTAATATATACGTTAAAACAAATCCCAGAATTGCTGCATTTTAGCTCCCTTAATTTAAACTAATGTCCATTTAACTCTTGCTACTTCTTGTATCGGTCATCTTCTGGCAGCAAAAGGTCTTTATTCTCTTTATCAAAACTGCAAATACAATTCAGTCTCAGGCTGCTTGGAATAGCTGAAGCCTGAAGAGAAGCTTTCTTGAAAGCTGCTATCATTGATGCTGATCAATTTGTTCTTAATAATAAGTGCACCTCAAAAGAACTACCAAAGTCCAGAACAGAGGGCCCAGTTTCTAAATAATGCACACAAAACCAATTCTTTGATATATGGTTGGTGGGGATTCCAGAGCGTAAGGCGATAAAGAACCAGATGTAAAGCAGTGTGACATTTGTTCTTGTGGCTTCAGCAATAATGCTAAGAGTTGCAGAATTCTGTCTGCTTGACTTATTAATTACTCTTTGGTGTTTTCAAGCAGACGTGGCTCTTGCTGTGTCTGTCTCTCAATCTCCTCTCCCACCCTTTTATAGCTGCTCTGTTGGCATTCAATACGTTTGAGAGTTTTCCCCTACTCTAGGAAAATCTTGTCTCTAAATTAAGAAACACAAACAAAACAAACACACCATGTTGTTCTCAGCAAACATACCCTTAGATTATTTTGCTGAAATGCAACTGTTCTACTATTGCTCAAATCAAATAAATTTCTGTTTCATTTACCAGCACAAAGGAAATCTAACAGTAGACCTAATGATGAAGTTAAAAGCATTTAAAAAAAAAAAACAAATGGCAGGCAGAAAAACACTAATTTTTAAAGAAGTTTAAAGATAAACATCTCCACTTACCAGTAGGATTATGGACGAAACCGAGATAATAGTGACATGGATAAGTATATAACAGAACTGTTTCATAAAAGAAAAAAGTGCCACTTAAAACATGAGTGATTTTGGCTAATAAAAGGGTCAGTTACTCCTAAACGTAGTGCTAGCAGCAAACCATATCTAACAGGCCATAATGAAGCTGGTCTAACTGCTTTCAGATACTATATTCATTATTTTGTTTGCAGCCACAAAGAACCTGCTAGCCAATAATAGGAATTATGCATATTATAGAGTGCTAAATCCTGTAATATTATTCAGAACCAGAGTAGTTAGGGTACTGCAGAGTACTCTGAAATACTGACAATACCCATATTTATTATACAGCAGTGCTGATGGAAAGACATTTCATTGACCCAGACTGACAATTTTTCTCTGGCCTATGACATCATATCTAACTCAGTGGTGGGATTCCAATTTTTTTACTACCGGTTCTGTGGGTGTGGTTTGGTGGACGTGGCATTGCTTGGTGGACATGGCTTGATAGGTGTGGCAGGGGAAGAATACTGTAAAATCTCCAATCCCTCCCCACTCCAGGGGAAGGTTACTGCAAAATCCTCATTTCCTCCTGATCAGCTGGGACTCGGGAGGCAGAGAATAGATGGGGGCAGGGCCAGTCAGAGGTAGTATTTACCGGTTCTCTTAACTACTGAAATTTTCTGCTACCGGTTCTCCAGAACTGGTCACAACCTGCTGAATACCACCTCTGATCTAACTACATGAAATGCACAGCTAGTGCTGTTATACCTCAAAACGTTAGCTATGAAAAGCTAGGGCACAGGTGTCATATTTGATTGTGCCGCGTGATGTATTGCAATGTATTGTCACTTGTTTGCCTTTGCAGAGTTGGGGTGGGTGTGGCCTGCACGTGATGCATCTGATCTGTGGGCCACCAGTTCGAAACCCCTGAGCTACAGGGGTATCAATTTGGCATTCCAGATGCTGGTGAAGTATTTTGTTGCTTGAAGCTCACTTGGAGTAAGTACAAAGGGAACGGTCCTAGAAGTGAGAGTTTTGCTTGCTTCCACATAGTATGAGACCCATCCTCTAAAGTTAATGCTAAATCTGTAGGAAGGTATGTCAGTCTCGACCAATAATATAAGTTCTGGTCTTCACTCCTGCCATTCCTACCTCCATGAAAAAATTGCATTAGTGTGTGTGTGTGTGTGTGTGTGTGTGTGTGTGTGTGTGTGTGGTTGGGAGCTAAGACTATTGCTCCTCAAAATTCTGACTGCACAAATTCCAGCGGTGAAAAGATGGAAGATGGTCCCAGCCATGCAATATAATAAATATATTTGAATGGCTTCAAATAATGTAATACCTGCGGGTATATATTGCCTTCTTCCTCTTTAGGGTGATAGACTCATAAGACACAGTATCTGCTGTGGCCTAGAGGTGGAGCTCTTGCCTCACAAGCAGGAGGTTGTGAGTTTGATCCTAGGTAGAGGCACATGTAGGGTCTCCTGCTTGGGCAGGGGGTTGGACTAGATGACCTGCAAGTTCCCTTCCAACTCTGTTAATCTGTTAATAACTGAAAACAACTGCCTCTCATTAAATACTTTTTGAGTGACACTGCTACCATGTGCTGTTTTATTGCCATTGGCCTAAAAGGCTACAATATTGCTGTTGTTCAGATTGTATGATACCCAAGCTTACAATTGTTTGATATATACTGACAAAGAAGAAGACTCCCTAGTTCAGAGAAATAAAGGAGAATAGATTTTACTTGGGAACAGGAAACATTATCAGCAAAACTAACTGGTCTATAACAGGGGTCTCCAACCTTTGCAACTTTAAATCTGAAGGACTTCAGCTCCCAGACTTCTCCAGCCAGCCAAGCTGGCTGGAGAATTCTGGGAGCTGAAGTCCTTCAGACTTAAAGTTGCAAAGGTTGGAGACCCCTGGTCTATAAGATGCTAAACTGATAAGCAGAGAAAGCAGAAAGAATGCCACAAAACAGGTATGAGAAGAAGTCTAAGTAGGAAAGCTGGAGAGCAGGAAGAAGAAGAGAACATTTTTTTCCTAATCTGATACTATCCAAATTGGAGAAAACTAACATGTTCAAAGCATAAAAATAGATGTATCCATCCAAATTTCATGAATAGTTATCCTTAGATCCTTTGATAAATCTCAAGAAGGAAGTGCTTTGATATCTTTTGGGGAAGCCAGCATCATAATTCAGCAATTTAATTGTTAAAGATAAATAAATATTTTCATTATTGAGTACTAGCCGATAACCTGGGTTGCCCAGGTATTGATTTATAGGAGGAAAATGTCGAGACCAAATGTGATTTCTAATGTTGGATTTTTGCCCTTACCAGAGGGAGCTCCCTTGTGGAGTACTGCGAAGCCATTACCATGGCAACTCCACTGCACTGCACAGTAGAAACCATTTTAAGGCACAACAGGCTGTATCTTCACACCCCGAGGGGTTTTAGGCATGTCTTACCTCCACAATATTTTTTCCCCCACAGAATAAGCCATCTAGGTACCAAGTTTGGTTGAAATTGCTCGAGGCATTCCAGAGTTATTCTGGAACACACACACACACACAAACACACACACACACATTTTATATATAGATGTATAGGCTTCATGTTTAAGTCTTTGTGCCCCATTGTTATTTCTAGAAGGTTTCACAAATCTATGGGCTTCTAAGTAAATCTAGGTAAATTCTTCAAATGATGAGTAAAATTTATTCCTGTTCAGATTCATTTAAATCCATTCCATCACTACATCTTCAAAGGGATATAAGTGTTCTTCATTGTGCCTTACAACCTTGCAGCGTCGACAGCTAGCATTCATTTGAAATGGTTAATAATGGAGCTGGCACTTGAACTGGCAGCCACCCAAGAAGTTAGAACACTTTGCCTATTCTGCAGGTTTCATAAAACAACATGAAACAAATGGGCTAATCCATTCAGAAACAAAGTTACACCTGGTTCTCATAGAATACTGAAAGCTGGGACTCACCAATTAAAAGCAATGACGTGCTGCCTGGCTTAGAAATATCTATTCATCTTCAAGCTTGCATAAATTTTTTTGCAAAAGCTTAAAAAAGTTTGTGCTACAAGTCCAACTGTTTCCCACCTGCAAAATGACACGCTGATTGTCAGCTTTATCACGACTGATCTCTTTTCAGCGTGCAAAGTAGATTAGCTGTCCTGATTACATTTATCTGGTTAGCAGACTTCTCAAGTTAATTAAATGAACAGAATACCTTCCATTAGCAGTGGAATTTAGAAATCCCAGAGAAATTATAGAAGTCTTGAGCAGATCTGGGAATAAGTGAAGATGAATACTAGTCCAAATGTAACATGGGTTATTTAAGTTGACCCATTAAAGTGGAAATGTATATTTGGACCTAGATGGCATTCCACTTCTAAAGAATCAAATTAGTAGCTTGAGAAGTTTCTGAGATTCATAGTTTAACTGGAGTGGTATAATTATTTGGCTGCTTTTTAACAACTCTGGTGCTTAAGGTATTGCTCTTCTTGACTTCTATTCTGCACTATGGGGCTGCCTTTGAAAATAACTAGAAAAGTTCAATTGGTATGTATATGCTTGTCTTTAGCTATCAGTAAGAACCAGTAAGTCTGATAACTGACTATCATGTTTGTAACAGAGGAATTGGGTAACAATGCATCTCTAAACCCAATTTGAAGTGTTGTTATTAAACTTCAGGAATGCAAGTGATTTGGGGATAAACTATCACAGGAACGGTTCTCATCTGCATTATTTCGCTCTGTGCAACTTTCCTCCAAGAAAGTACAATACCTTCTTAATAGTGGCACCATAATTATAGAATTCCTATCCAGCCAAATTTACCACAGTGATATCAATCCAAGCCTTTCAATGGATCTTAAAATCCTTTCCATTCTGCACTGCCTGGCTCAGAACATTATGATTTCGTCTTGCATTTCGTCCTCTCATTGCAAACTATATTTTCTGAAGTAAAAGCCAATCAGATTCATTCCCCCCCCCTCTCTCTCCATCCATCCATCCATCCATCCATCCATCCAGTATACCTCCTCATGTTTTGTAAATATTTAAGTATTTGTTGCCAGTACTTTAGACATTAATGGCTGTGTGTTGCATTATTTTGAGGGGACAGCACATTTACACTGTTATACAAGCTGTATACTCACTACTTCACATTGTAGCCAAGTGTCATTTCTTCAGTGTTGTCACATGATATATACTTAAATATTTACAAAACGTGAGGGGGTGTACTCACCTTTCTGTGTGTGTGTGTGTGTGTGTGTGTATAGTGCATATACATAAAGATATACTTACATACATACATATGTATATAATACTAGCTATACCCGGCCACGCGTTGCTGTGGCCCAGTCTGGTTAAATGGCCAACCAATCTGTGTGTAGATCTACACCTGCACACATACACACAACCACCATATAACCCCCAACCTACCTACCTCCTACTGTATTTCTTCCTTTCTCCCTCTATCTACCTACCTACTGTATTTCCCCCTCTCTATCCCTCTACCTACCTACCTACTGTATTTCTCCCTCTCTCTCTATTCCTCTACCTACCTACCTACCTACTGTATTTCCCCCTCTCTATCCCTCTACCTACCTACCTACTGTAGTTCTCCCTCTCTCTCTATTCCTCTACCTACCTACCTACTGTATTTCTCACTATTTATCTATACAGCTACCTACCTGCCTATCTACTGTATTTCTCCCTATCTATCCCTCTACCTACCTACCTACCTACCTACCTACCTACCTACCTACCTACCTACCTACTGTATTTCTCCCTATCTATCTATCCCCCTACCTACCTACCTACTGTATTTCTCCCTATCTATATATCCACCTACCTACCTACCTACCTACCTACCTACCTACCTACTGTATTTATCTCTCTCTCTCTATCCCTCTACCTACCTACCTACTGTATTTCTCCCTATCTATCCACCTACCTACCTACCTACCTTATTTCTTCCTTTCTCCCCCTACCTACCTACCTACTGTATTTCTCCCTCTCTATCTATCACCCTATCTACCTACCTACCTACCTACCTACCTACCTACCTACCTACCTACCTACCTACCGTGTTTCTCCCTATCTATCTATCCACCTACTTACCTACCTACCTTATTTCTCCCTCTCTCTCTATTCCCTTATCTACCTACCTACTGTAATACAATAATACAATAGCAGAGTTGGAAGGGACCTTGGAGGTCATCTAGTCCAACTCCCTGCCTAGGCAGGAAGCCCTATACCATTTCAGATAAATGGATATCCAACATCTTCTTGAAGACTTGCAGTGTTGGGGCATTCACAACTTCTGGAGGCAAGCTGTTCCACTAGTTAATTGTTCTAACTGTCAGGAAATTTATCCTCAGTTCTAAGTTGCTTCTCTCCTTGATTAGTTTCCACCCATTGCTTCTTGTTCTGCCCTCAGGTGCTTTGGAGAATAGCTTGACTCCCTCTTCTTTGTGGCAGCCCCTGAGATATTGGAAGGCTGCTATCCTGTCTCCCCTAGTCCCTCTTTTATTAAACTGTATTTTTCCCTCTCTCTCTCTCTATGGGCCACCTGGGAGTTTGCTTTTTTTCTGTGCCTTTTTGGCCCTAAGAGGCTTCCATACGGGCTGAGGAAATGACTGTTGGTGGGAGGAGTTACAGGGAGGTGAAAACCTGATCAGTGGGTACATTTTACATTTGTGTACCTTGCACATGACACACGTGTGCTAGGCACAAAATGAGTACGTATTCTATTATCGGAAGTCCTTGTGAACATTGTGTGAAAGTTTGGTGTAAATCGGTTCAGTAGTTTTTGAGATTAGTGGATTCGTACAAACTATTTTACATTTTTATTTATATAGATGATGTACTTGTTTATTTAGGGGGAAATTGTGTTTGTGTGTGTGTGTGTAGTCATCTTGACTTTCATGGCATAATATATATTTCTGCCTTTGCTGAGTCCTTCAAAAAGATATATAGAAAAATCTTGTTAAAAGTATCTTTTTTGAAGGACTGAGCAAAGGCAGAAGATTTGCGCACTGTGCCCCAATAGCACAACCAGCTACTCCAGCTTGGACAACCGTTAGCCAAAGGTAGTAGTTAACTTATCTAGTTTAGAAATACTCTCATGAATTTCTAGGTTCACTCAGCCAGATTTTCAGCGGCCTGGCAGTTTCATTGTTTGGAAGCCTTGATGCTTCTGGCCTGCATTGGCAACCAAACCTCCTCTGTGTTTGTTTCCTAGAAGCCCCTCCCCCTCCCTCATCTCCTATTATTCTTAGAACAGGGGGAATTTATGTTTCAAAACAAACTTGCCAGTGGTTTTCCTTCCTAGAAAAAAAAGCCATGGTTATCATCTACCTACTTGGCAAGCCTATTGTACAAAAGCATGTACGTTTGTTTCCCAGTCTGTTTTTCTCACTGCATAGTTTGCTTCAGTCCATTCTTATTTCTCTTGCCCACTAATCATGGAGGAAATTAAGGCTTTCTTTGACCCATTTTCTTATTTTGCATTGTTTCTGCCAAGACTCAACTAAAAAGAATCAGTTGCATTATTTTATTGTATGGTTACAAGGTACGATTCACATATGTTTGGAGAGGGAAGAAAGTTGTTCAGATGCACTTTTAATGTTTCCACAGATGTGTGCTTAAAAGTTGACAAAGAGGGCAGCAGTCTGGATTTCATTGTCTCTCTTCTCGTAGAAGTAGGGCCAGCTCCCCCCCAAATAAACAAAACCCCACAAATCCCCCCCCCCCCCATATAATTTTTCTTATCAACTCTCCTTTAGTGTATGTAGTGTAGAATTTTGGTGAGATTCTCATGGAGAGAATGTGGTGATGGGGCACTTGTTTGTTTAGGGGCAACTAGTGTTTTTGTGTATGTGTCTGCGTGTTTGTGTGTGTGTGATCTTCACTTTCATGGCATAATTCTCTTGTCAACTAACTGCATTTTCCTTAGCTGTATTCCCACCTTGCCACTAGAGCACACCTGGGTGTTAACTATGAAGCTTATTTGGCTGAAGCCATCTTGAAGTGATGGATATAGTACTTGGAACTGGGGAAGTCTGGGCACCCAGACAGGACTTCAAAATTGTGGAAAGATAAGTTACAAATGCATTGCCAGCCATAGCCCTTTTCATCATTTCTATCAGTAAATATGCCTAGAACCCAGGGGTGGTTTCCGGCAGCCATTACTGGTGGTTTGCTCGTGTCCGCTCTTTGCGCACGCTCATGCGCAGTGCAATTAAAATTGTTCTGCGCATGTGCAGAACTGAAAAACAAGATGGTGCTGCTGCCCGGGGAACCAGATCGGGGGTGTGGCAGGCCTGGTTGCTGCCAGTTCCAGCAAGCCAGGCTGCCAAACCACTACCAGTTTGGCTGAACCAACCTGAACCGGTAAGAACCCACCATTGCTAGAAACCTATTTCTAGGCATACCCCCTAGAAACCCCCCAAATTCAACTCAATTCTCCTGAAAATGAAGTAGAAAAGCACACACCCTTTTGCAAAGAAAAGAAACATGTAAAAAAGTGACAAGGGAAATTTCATCACAGCAGAAAAATGTCATCTATGCTGCAGGGAAGGAATGAGAGGCTAGTAAATTAATACTTGGTGCTGCTTTTGATCTTTCTTACTTCTTCTTAGCCTACTTTAGAGTTTGCGATGACTGACAGGATTAATGACCTGGTGTTTGTGTGCGATTTGTGACATTGTCTGCCGAGTCTAGATTTCTCTTTATTTCTAAGGTCTTGGATATGGGAATCTAAGTAGCCACTTTTCCAAATATCTACTTTTCCAATGTTTTTTCAATATTGACTTGAAATTACATTAACTCCCCCCCCCCCTCTCTCACACACTAGGGCACAATAGTGGAAATAGAAAGGACCATTCATATTGGTGAGCTTCTTGAAAGCATCTCTTTAGCCCTGATATAGCGCAAAATGTTGGACTAGATGGACTTTTGGCTTGATCAAATTGGACTATGTTGTGCTCTTCTTATGGTGGCAAAGTCACCCATGAGGATAAATAACAGGAGACTCAACCTTGGCTGATTTCTAAGTTGCTTTGAAGTTTGCCAGTAAAAAAAACCCCAACATCTTCTGCTCTCTATGATCCAGAACCAAAAACTGTTCATAATGAAGTCAAAATGTATGGTCCCCTATTTCAGGTAAGATTTTGGCAAGATGAAACAGAAACTAAACAAATTAAACAACTAGCAGTGGTGCTTCTTTAATCTGCTGCCTGAGGCAGCCTTCTTATCCTGTCTAATGGTAGGGCTGGCCCTGGTTGTCAGTCCCAATTTTCTTAGCTCAGGTTTAGTAATTCACTGAGTCATTGCCCAAGCAGTACCAACAGCCATTGTGAAATTAAAGAAAAACCTTAGTTTCAGCGAAAGGAAGGGAAGAGGGAAGGGAAAGGGAGGGAAGGAGATATTTTGTTAATGGCACACTTAACATTGAGAGCATGTTTTATGTAGTAGTTAAGGCAGCAGGCTAGAAACCGGGAGACGGTGAGATTTAATTCTGCCATGTGTACAAAGCCATCTGACTGACTTTGTCCCTGAACCAAGTCCCTGACTCCCAGCCCTAGAAAGGAGACAATGGCAAACCACTTCTGAAATCTTGCCAAAAAAACTGCAGAGGCTAGTCCAGGCGGTTGCCTGGAATCAAAAACTGAGATGAAGGTGCAACACACCTTTCATATTAATTCTGGCTCCTTCATATAGTTCATTGGTTTTCAAGTCGCTTATTATGTCAGAGTCAGAATTCATTGCTTTTGAAATTAAAATCCAATTTGTGAATGTGGAATTAAGAAAACCTTTAAGTCTATATCAGTGATGGCTAACCTTTTCCTCATGTGCCAAAAGTGCATGCATGCGCATGACAGCACATATGTGCATGCTTATACCCATAATACAATGAGCATGCACCCCCCCCTGCACCCCCCTGCACATGTGTGCACAACCCCCCGTATTCCGTTTTGGGCCTAGCAGGCCTCTATGAAGCCTCCTGGGACCATAAATGGGGGGTGGGGGGGACACACGCCCCCCACCCCGACCCCATGCATGTCTACACTATTACAGGAGTTATGTCGGCCTTGAATGCAGCTTTATTCCTCTCTAGCATTCATCTTGATTGTTCAGTGATGAATTTCTGGTCTCTCTAGGATTTACCTCTATCTGCTCCTGTGAGGCACTTCCTGTTCCTGTTGGATGTGTATTGATGGCTTGTACAGTGTTTTGCAGAGATCTGAAAATAGGGCTGGTTGGCGGCACATGCTTGGTGGAGCTCAGCTGGGGCTCGTGTTCCAGCAGAGAGGCCTCTGTGTGCCGCCTGTGGCATGCGTGCCATACGTTTCCTATCACGGGCCTATACTATATTTGCAGTAGCCTTGCTTAGAAAGAGATTAACAACAAAGAAGCAATCTTTCTTCCTGGATAAACTGACGTTCATTTAAACTGAAGTTTTTGAATTGCTTGCACGTTTAGGTTCCTCATTTTCTTTTTGTGGTCTGTAGTCATAAGCAAAATGATTGTATAATGACTTCATAATCATAGGCTAACTTATGAAAGAAAAAATAAAACCTTGCATGGACTTTAGAATTGGGGATTAGCTTGGTAAATTATGTTTCCTTACAAGAGAACATTAACAGTTGAAAACGTGCAGTAATTAATGGATGGAATTTACAATCAAAAGAGCAATTAACTGAAGGGCAGCAGTTAATGGCTCAAAACTTTCCATCGGTGGATCATAAGGAAGTATATTTCTAACACAAAATCAGTGACAAATGGTTGTTGAGAGGGAAGCCAACCGAATGGCTCTACTTCAACATCAGCAGTTAATAGTGCCGACATAAACAGACACTTTGGTTATGTTTATTTAATATATTTCACTGAGAGAAATTCCTGTGTTGAAATAGCAAGTTTCCAGCTTTAGCCAGAGACAATGTTAAATAAACAGCCACGTTTCAAGGGGAAATCTCTCCAAAAGAAAGTAATAAGTTTCAAAAGCGAAAGGTTAGATCTGTTTAATTTTTCTTTTGTTGCATGGAACTTTTTCAGTGAACATCTGGACCGAAGTGGCATATTTATGTGCAAATGACATCAGAGCATTCCCCCATCTGACAGCAAGGAAGCAGTGGGCACTCGCAAATGAAATTTGTAGGGAGACTACAGAGCCAGGATTTGTTGTTCCTACAAAACTTCCAATTCCGTCATACTGGCTGATCATCTGTGCATATAAGACATAAAATTTGAGTTAAATTCAGAGAGAACCAAGGTGTTTGATTATAGTTATATGCAGGGATGGGCTGATGGGGGTTTTCAGGGGTACAGGTGAACCTCTAGCTAAAATTCTGGACAGTTTGGAGACCCCCCCAAATCCAACTTCTGGCTGGCCCTGCCCACTCTGCCCCTCCCCTCCTAGGAGTCCCCATGCGGCCCGGTTTGGATGCAGGTAAGTGCACGGTGTGTGCAGAATCTCAGGGAGGGCCAAAAATGGGCCTACTGGAAGTTTTGGAAGGCCTCCAGAGCCTGTGGAGGCCATTTTCACCCTCCCAGAGGCTTGAGGAAAGCCTCCAGAGCCTGGGGAGAGCAACTCCACCCCCCCACCCCCGCTGTGGTGCAGGAGGCCGACTAGGCCATGCCTTCTATGGTCACGCCTACCTAGCAACTGGGCAGAGAACCCTTTGCTAAAATGTTTGAAGCCCACCCCTGGATATATGGCAAATGAAGTATTTTGTGTTGGGTTATTGTACATGTACATTAATGTGCAAAATATTCTGTTTCTTTTCAAAACTGCATGACATGATATATTTAATATAGGGGTAAAACTGTAGGAGGAAAACAGCTCTACTGCATTTGCAAAACACATTTAAAATTTGAATGTACTTTCAATGTTCTGTCTAATAAGTGTGAGCTTTAATCATTCTTATCTGACTTGCAGAAATATTGCTTTCCTTAATTCAGACATCTAGGAGGAAACACTAATACTAGCAAAAAAAAAAGTTTTTCTTCATAGCCATAAAATAATCTGAACCTCACTTTTCTTATCTCCATTGAAATATACTTTGTGCCTGGATTTATATTCTATTTTTAAATATAATTTGATTTCTAACCTGTATCATGTCTAAACCCTAGTCATCATAATAATATGGCTTTTATAGATTTTCTCAGGGAGCTTAAAGTGTACCAGGTGGTTTTTCTTTTCTTTAATTCAACACTTGGGTCATCTCAGTTTTAGTCCAGTACTATGTACTATGTTTCCCTGAAAATAAGACAGGGTCTTATTTTCTTTTGACCCCCCCCCCCCTTGAAATAAGCACTTGACCTTATCTTCTTATCATTTTTGAGGTGCGGTAAAATATTTGTGGGGAGGGCTTATTTTAGTGCATGCAGTCAAAATTCCAATTGGGAGGTCTTATTTTCAGGGAAACAGGGTAGCTGCACTTCATCATGCCTGAAAACATGATTTAGGACTGCCAAAATAATAATTTGGAGGAGACCCTCCATTTTCAGATTTATGTGTTGGGTAAAGATAGTCTAAAATGTGGTACATTGCACATTTACTAAATGCTCTTTTATGACAGTTGTAGATAGGATGGCAGGACATACTGCCTTAGTAAGATCTTAGAAGCCAATTGGATGGAGTGAGCAGACATACTCCAGTTTTGGATTTGAGGAAATTAATCTATTGTTACAAAGAAAAATCTGATTATTGGAATCAGAGCTGGATGTTTTGCCCATAGCATACCAAGGGATTCATCTATCTTCCTTTAAAGATTTATGGAGGGTTGGGATCTCCACATTTCAACAGATCTGGAGGCATTTACTAGAAGCAACATATCCAGTACACTTTGACGTGTGATATGTTCTAACAAATGCCTGTGAATTATACATTGGAATATTTTGGGACAAAAAAATGCTGTTGCAGGGGAATCTCGTTCAATGTGAGGGATTGGGTGGAGAACTGAACTATCACAGAAATGGAGATGGATTAATGCAGTTGTGGAAAAATGTACAAGCATTCTGTTAGGCCAAAAGCAAGAGGGAAAGCTAACAGACTAAATCCTGGTTGCCAAGGTTAGAAAGACCTTGAATAGAAGTCATCAAGGGGTGACCGCCTTGCAAAATACAGGCAGTACAAGAGGTGATGGCAAAATGGGCCATGTTCTGTTGTTCTGTAAGCTTTTGCTAAATAGCATTTGGATAGTGTAGATTGCATAGAGAGACAAAAGCATAATTAGGATGAAGAAGAAAGTGCTGTGCGATAGATGTTTCAAAAAGTGATTTGTCAGCCAAGCCCCTTGTCAAAGGTGGCATTTCTGGTGATCTTTTAAGGATTATTTTATCCCTCTCAGAAGCCTGTAAACATCTGGATGTTTTTCTCTCCCTCTCTGCCCTTCTGAAAAACATGGAAACATCAGGTTTTCATTCTCCTGTGTAATTTTCTTGTGGTGCCGAATGCCACTCTTTTGGCAAAGGGAGCTGGGGGCTGCAGAATATAGTCTGCACTCCAGGAGGAAGAAAACAACTGCCCCCTGATTTGGCAGGCTCCAATGCATTTGTCCTGTAATCAGTTTGGTCTTTTCAAGCTCCCTTCAAGGGTGCTTGGGAAAAGTTAAGCCTTTCCTGAGAATTTTCCCCATGGCTCATAATAAGGTGGCGTGTCAGCCAATGGCAGCTCTTCCATGTCTATCATAATATTGTTGCCTCTGAATTGTACTTGACTTTTGTAGGTCAGTCTTCCCCATGGTCCCTCCAAATATGTTGGTTGCGCAGTTAATATTAAAACAGTGGAAACCAATATTTTTAAAAAAACATTTAAAAGTACTTGGAAGCAGTGGAAATGGTCATGGTTGCAAGGAACATCTAGCTTTCAGCAGAGTCATGAATGACTGGCTCCTATTACAAACATACAAATGAAGAACTAAATCCAAGAATGAAACAAAACTGCAAAACAAAAATCATCTATTGCTTGGAAATACACAGAATAAAAGTCAGGAATCTTCTAACTTAGTATATATTCAGAAGTACTGTGATGTTGCATTTGTGTTGAAATATAGTCCCTGTATATATTTTATACAAACAACCTATTGACTAATAAATACAAAAGGAGCTTAAAGTGGTGTATTTTTAAAGTTCACCCTACGTTTCTCTAAGTCATGGGTGAACATCCCAAGAACAACTCTATGGTCACACATGTCGCTCAAACTTGGAAGACTCTCAAACCTCCTTTGACCATAATTAAGGTAAAGGTAAAGGTTCCCCTCGCACATATGTCCTAGTCATTCCAACACTAGGGAGCGGTGCTCATCTCTGTTTCAAAGCCAAAGACCCAACGCTGTCTGAAGGCATCTTTGTGGTCATGTGGCTGGCATGACTAAATGCCGAAGGCGCACAGAATGCTGTTACCTTCCCACCAAAGGTGGTTCCTATTTTTCTATTTGCGTTTTTACGTGCTTTTGAACTGCTAGGTTGGCAGAAGCTGGGACAAGTAACGGGAGCTAATTCCATTATGTGGTGCTAGGAATTCCAACCACCAAACTGTCGACCTTTCTGATCAATAAGGCTCAGTGGTCTTAGCCACTGAGCCACCACATCCCTTTTTTGACCATAATTAGCCAAGATTAATAGCATGGATTTCTGCTCCTTTGAAGTAGGAAATCTACAAAAACTAGTGTGAGCTCTAAAATAGCTTCAGATCTCAAAAAGTAGAAAGTCCTGGCTCTGCTTAAGTAGATCATCTATCTGCTTGTTGTCACTCTCAGCCTCCTCAAAATAATAGAGATTTCCTCCAGCCTTTGTTCTACACCGCTGCCCTGCATTAGAGAAAAAGGGGTCAGTTGCTTCATGTTTATCTTCTGATGTTTTCCTTGGTTATTCTAAACAACCAATATATATTATGGTATGTGTTGCTTTAAAAAATGAGCACAAAATGAATGAATGCTACAAAGCCAAACACTTCACTACTTTCAGATGGAACTTCCTGTCTTATTCAGAAATGCAAGATAGAATCCAGACACCTGTTCTTCTTCTGGAGCATGGTAAATGTTGGCAGATCCATTTTCCAGGTGCTGTTAAGAACTAACCATTGGGAGAAGGAAACATAACAAACTACAGAAGAAGGTAGAATGAGATAGATCCGGTCAGCTGCTCTAAAGGGAATGCCTTTCCAAGGCGAACCCATCCATAGCTCATAAGGTAGATATGCAGCCTACTAGGACTGCCAAGAGAAAGCTTGCCAATTCAGCCTATTCCAAGCAAGGTCCTGAGCTTGTGTACACAAACAAATACAAGGCTCAGAATCTGAAAGCAAAGCAAACACAAGGAAAGAACTCAACATCCCCATATGCAACTCATTAAGGATCAGCAAGGAAGAGACGGACGGAACATTGAGGCTCAATCGTTGTGGTCCATTTCGGCTGCCAAGTCACGGTCTCTGGGCAAGGTATAAACTAAGCTCCACAGTACTGCTGCTGTGCTTCTTTTAATATATTTTTTTACTTAAAAGGCATCTTTTTGCACATTTTAGATGGTGTGAAAAAGATAAAATGTCTGCTACAGAAGTCGGAAAATTTCAGGAATTTCACCCAGTCAGTCACACCAGGGAGGGCTAATTTAATATAAAATAGCTTGCATGACTCTGGCCCAAGAAGCATATTTGTGTGGAAAGTCATCGTGATCTGTGTATGAAGAATCATGGATGGGTACACCTAAAGCTGGACCACTGAATGAAGGTATGGTACCTCTTTAGCTTAGAAGATCCCTGTATATATTTGCCATGAGCCTGATATAGGTATCTTTCCTCTCCATCTCCATCTAAATTCACTGTACTTATGTCCAACTTTTTTTATTTCATACTAGGCCTCTGTGCCATCCAGTTACCAGTATGCCTAATGGGACCTTGATATTTTGCATCACTGCTCCTCTCTGTAGTCCTCTATCTTCCCCAGAAACAATTAAACGTGACCTTTGGAAACTAAAAGGTTCTCAGCCCTTTCTCTTAGAGGCCCTGGGCAAATTAAAAAGGTCAGCCAGGACTGCACTTTGGTTCTTCAAATCCTGGATTGGAAATTGTCACTATTTCATCTGCTACCTGGTAAAACTAGAAGAGTAAGTAAAGGAAGAATGGACAGCCTGGGGAAACAAGTGGGAAGTGAGAGAGCAGAGAAGGAATCCAGTAGAGGGATAACAGAAAGAATCAAGGCCCTGGTAGGAATCAATAAGGAGAAAGTAAGAGGGAGGACATGAGGATGGGGCCCTAGTAAACAAGAAAAAGAAGCCGAGCATCCACAAAATGTGGAAGATGTAAGGAGGCAAAGGGCGACTTGCCTGAGAGCTCTCAGTCCTAGTAGTAGCATTGTCCACCATATCTGAATCCAACTGTAGACGATTCCCTGCATTTGATGTTGGTTTTTTCATCCATTCCACCATTTTTTCTCAATATTTCAGCTTGCCAGATGGAGAGGAAGCTGGCTGTACAGCAATGGAATTTATGAAGAATGCTGATTCACTGACTTGCTCCTCAGCCAAGAAGAGATCTCCAGCTCTTTCTAACATTCCAAGCAGAGACAGCAAGAACCCTGGCAGACATCTTTTAACTGTTATAGATGGTGACCAGTGTGTAAATGTATTCTCAAGCAGTAATCCTCAGGATACCTAGTTCCCCCTTAGTTGGGAAGAAGCTGCAAAAGGACCTTGTGTTCAGCATGCAAAAGGACCTTGTGTTCAGCATATATATTTTTGTGTTCATTATTGTGAGCATAGGATTTTAACTTGTTGTAAATTCTGGAGAATGCTGAAATGGTTTACCCAAAATTGTATGTATCAAAATGGATAGGGGCAGGACTCTTGTCATTAGAATTCCGTCTTAATAATGAGAAATTATTAAATCGAAATAGGGTCTGTGTGTCTAGATGTGTGTTGGGCTCGGCCAGGAAAAGGATTGTGCAGACATTAAACTGAACACTAATTACCCTAAGGGCTATCAATGATAATATGAACAGAACCAGCTGATTAGCCTAGATAGCTACTTTTTGTTTATTTTTGCTTTGTTTTCTGACCAGCTTTTAAAAGAAATAAATGCAAATGATTCCCTCCGATATTTTTAATCTTAATATTAACTTGGAGAAGCATCTTTGGTAGTTGGTTCTGTCAGAAATAGAACAGAACAGAACAGAATAGAATGGAATTCTTTATTGGCCAAGGGTGATTGGACACACAAGGAATTTGTCTTTGGTGCATATGCACCAAATAAAATATATTCATCAAGAATCATAAGATACAACACTTAGTGATAGTCATAGGATACTAATAAACAATCAAATCATACCAAGAAAAAATAAAACAATATAAATTGTAAAGATACAAGCAACATGGTTATAGTCATAAGTGGGAAGAGATAGGTACTAGGAAGGAAGAGAAGAATAATAGTAATACAGTCTTAGTAAATAATTTGAGTGTGTTGTGGGAATTAGCAGAGTGATGGCATTTGAGGAAAACCTGTCCCTGTGTCCTGCTGTTCTGGTGTGCAGTGCTCTATAGTGTTGTTTTGAGGGTAGAAGTTGAATTTATGTCCAGGATATGATATTTTCGCAGCCCTCTTTTTGACTCGTGCAGTATACATGTTTTCCATCATGCAGTGCATGTTTTCCATCTGGATACATCTACTACTCTGAGCCTAGTTCTAAAGAAAAGGGAGAGGGATGGCAGAACTTTTGATCAACATAAGCTGAACTTAACATTATGGGGAAAGGGAAGAGTTACAGTGGATAGGGTCACATTGCAGTTAAGAATAAGTGCCAAATTTTCTGTTCTTTTTCTCCTGAGTTTGATGGCAGGGGTTTTTAAATTGCGTTAAACTTTGTTTAGGATATATAGTATGTAGCTTAATTATGTCTTCCACCTTGCCAGTTCCCAGTAACTCCTGGTGATGCAAACTAGATTTTAAAGGTCTATATATGGCCATGGGACCTCAAATTGATTGTTTATCCCTGCCTTAGTTTTGGAAGAGGGTTCAACTCCTTCTATAAGTTGGCTACTTTTGCTCTCTTCTTTTGGAGCCTTTGAATCAGTGGTGGGTTGCAGCTGGTACACCCCGGTACGGGCGTACCAGTGTCTGCCGGGAGCATTGGGTACCATTCTGGTACTGTGCTCTGGAGGGCCCACCTGCCCGCCCGTCATCCTTACCTATATTTGAGGTCTTTGGAGCTTCTGTGCACGCGCATGGCACATACAGCACCTGCGCAACGCTCCATTGCGGAGGTGCACAGAGGCGTCGCAGGAGGTGAGGATACATGCGCATGCTGTGTGCATTCATGTGGTAGACGCCAGGCCCCTGTTGCACCGTACCGGTTGCAACAGGATCCGGAACCCACCACTGCTTCGAATCAACCTTAATTCCTGAAATGTTTGCTTGGCAAAATTGCCAATGGCTTCTTCAAAGGGCTAAGAGAGATTGACTAGTCCAAAATCATCCAGCTGATTTCCATGCCTGCAGCAGGACTAGAACTTGAGTCTCTTCTTCAACCTCCCTGAGGGTCCAGAAATTTTGATGCCCAAATGTAAGTTATACATGAGTTATTTCTAATAAGAAAAACAAAGATTTTTGAACAAGTACAACTAGCATGCTGCAAACATGTAAGAAATGTGAGGCAAGGTCTGCATGTTCTTCAGTGGGTCCTTGATCCACCTTCTGAATCCCTGTTGAGCAATACACGTTGCATTGAGCAATATTCAGTGTGTTCCTTTGCTGGATGCAATAGGGAAATGGCTTTGTGTGGCAGGAGTTAATGTACTTTTTTAGACTGTCTGTTCACCCGGGGTCATCTTATCTCTAGATACTCAAATTCTCAGAAAGCAGCAATTCCTTCCAAAGAAGATGTTGGCTTATCCAAGACATGCTATTCAAGGAAATGTTGTAACAGAGCCAAGGAAACCAAGGTTTTGTTTTGTTTAACTTCATTTTACTGAAACCTTAGGCATGCCTCTGCATGTGCATTTAACAGTATGGTATTTAGATTCAGATTACAAATTGCTATGGTATCAACTGCCAACAAAATCATAAAGAGTCCTAGATTGATGGAATTGAAAAAGATCACAAAGCCTGTTATCACATTGACACTTGAAATCTACTTCACTCTAATTTCACAGAAAATAAAATAGACAGGCTTCATTATTCTGTACAGTTAAGTGCTAAATAATGTATTCAAAGTTTTTCTTCTATAATGTTTGAGAGAAGGTGAAAGGGGATAATGGTCTCCAGGGCATCGTGTGAATCATTTTTGAAGAAAGGAGAATCACTGCAAAACACTAGCCCTATTCCCAATCCCTAGAGGAGATCCAGGAGGATACCATAATTGAGGTCAGGGGTGTCCAAACATGGCAACTTTAAGCCTTGTGAACTTCAACTTCCAGAATTCCCCAGCCAGCATTCCTCAAAGCATGCTGGCTAGGAAATTCTGGGAGTGGAAGTTCACCAATTTTAAAGTGGCCAAGATGGGATGCCCCTGATCTATGATATCAAATGCCATTGACAGATCAAGTAGGACAGGAGATTTGCTCCATTCCTATCCTGGTTGTATCAATTATCCCCAAGCATGATCAATGATCCCCAATACAGTCTCCGTGCTTCAGCCAGAAATAAAAGCCAAGTGAAAAGGGATCCAAATAATCTCTTTCCTCCAGGGCCATCTGGTGTTATGTCACCACCTTCTTACTATCTTTTCCAAAAGAGGGAATGTTGGAATCTGGTCTAAAATTATTCAGTGATGATGATTCCAGCAATGATTTCTTGAGCAGCAGACACACCACCACCTACTTAAAAGCAGACAGAATGAGCCTCAACTCAAAGGTGAATTAGCCATTGATTGAATCTGGTAATTGGTCACCTGCTCTGAGGCCTTAATCAATCAGCAGATAAGTGAAACTAATGTACAGATGACATCCCAAGAAACTGTCCATTTCCATTTACAGGCACAAACTCTAGAAAATGAAAGAAGGAAAAAAGAAATTATTGAAAAATTGGGTTTAGGCTGGTTTGAAAAAATACAAATAGAAAAATGGACTAAGAAAGTAAGGGAAAATTGCAAGATAAGTAGAAATAAAACTGAATTTGAACATTTAGTATCTCAAATTATGAAAGATGAAATTGGGTTAAAGGGACTCGTTAGTAAGATTTATAAGATTATAAATTTTGATGGAAAACCACAAATGGTGATGAAGATGAATTGGGAAAAAGAACTTAATATTAAAATATCAGACTTAGATTGGAATGTGAATTGGAAGAGTAGAATTATGAAGATTTTATCTGTAAGGATTAAAGAGCATAATTATAAGGTTGTTTGGAAATGGTATTTGACTCCATTAAGATTATCATTGATGGATAAAAAAATTAGTAAAAAATGTTGGAGATGTGATATGGAATTAGGGACTTATGAACATATGTGGTACAAATGTGATAAAGTTAAAAAGCTTTGGCAACAATTGGAGAAAATGATATTTGAAATGATGGAGAAAATAATAATATTGAGATCAGAAACTATATTATTGTTGATAATTAAGGAAACAGAACCAACAAAATATGAGAAAGAACTGATTAGAATTATGATTATAATAAGTAGAATTATAATAGCTAGATATTGGAAATTAGATGTGAATTTTAGAATAGAAGAGTGGTATTGTGAAATGTGGAAATTAGCTTTAAATGATAAAATGACATGTGATATTAAATTTAGAAATGGTGTTTATAAAGAAGATATTTTTTGGAAAACTTGGAAACCATTTGTGGACTATGCGCTTGGAAATTTGGACGCTTCGGTACCTGTACCCAGAGAACGTGGATTTTGGAGATCATGAGGATATATCCGAAGAACCAAATCTTCCTTTCTTATGTATAGCACAGGGTGAAGTATTGTATGTGTTGTTATAATGTTTAAAATTTAATAAAAACTTTATTTAAAAAAAAAAAGCAGACAGAATGAGCCTCAACTCAAAGGTGAATTAGCCATTGATTGAATCTGGTAATAGGTCACCTGCTCTGAGGCCTTAATCAATCAGCAGATAAGTGAAACTAATGTACAGATGACATCCCAAGAAACTGTCCATTTCCATTTACAGGCACAAACTCCTCCCATATAATAGGGTAAGACCCCATCCTCAGTTAACTCCCTAAGACTTTTTCAGTCAAAGATTCTCTGAACAAATTGGAATGACTTTGTCCAGGCTAATGCCCAGAATATTCCTCACAGCAGTCCTTCAGAACTTCATTCTATCTCTCACTGCTATGAGAGACTAGGTTTATTTAAAAAGGGTTGCTCAGCAACATTCTGTGAACCAAACTCGGATGCAAACTTCCCTTATTGCCATTGTGTAGGCCCAAATATGGGCTTGTTTATAATATAATATAATATCTTGATTTTGTGTCTCTATTAATGCAATCCTAGGCTGCATTAGCAGAGGGATAGAATCAAGATCACATGAAGTGTTAGTACCACTTTACAAAGCCTTAGTATGGCCACACTTTGAATACTGCATCCAGTTTTAGTCACCACAATACAAAAAAAATGCTGAAAATTCTGGAAAGAGTGCAAAAAAGAACAACAAAGATAATTAGGAGGCTGGGAACTAAGACATATGAAGAATGGCTGCAGGAATTGAATATGTCTAGTCTAGTGAAAAGGACTGGGGGGTAACATGATAACAAAGATAACAATGTTCCAGAATATGAAAGGAGGTCACAAAGAAGCGGGGGGTGGCGGTTGATATTTACCAAAGCACCAGAAGGTGAAACAAGAATCAATGGATGTGTTGGAAGAGTACGAGAGAGGGAGAGAGAGAGAGAGAGAGAGAGAGAGAGAGAGAGAGAGGGAGAGGGAGAGGGAGAGGGGGAGAGAGGGAGAGAGGGAGAGAGAGAATTACCAACCTAATCCAAAAGGAGACACCCCCCCAAGAATCGAGACACAGAACAGGACAATGGCATCGCCCTCCTCCCTTATATCAAAGGCACCACAGATAAAATCAGCAAAATTCTCCACAAGCACAATATTAAGACAGCCTTCAACACTGACCAAAAGATGCCCAACATCCTAAGAAACCCCAAAGACCAGATCCATCTAGAAAACCAATGAGTCTATGAAATACCACGCAAAATCTGCCCTGCAACTTACATAGGACAAACTAATAGGAGAATAAATGCACACATCGCAGAACATAAGAATGCAGTAAGAAAACAACTTACAACTTCATCCCTCTACCAACACTTTAAAGCCACAGGACATGAAATTGATTTTGAAGGAACCAAATTAATCTCCAAAACTCAACAGCTCAACAAGGGAATAATCAGGGAAGCCATCAAAATAGAGAAACACCCCTACAACATGAACAAACGTGACGATACCACCCACCTACCAGACATTTGGAAACCAGCACTGGCCAACAGATGAGCCCCACCCACCACCCAGGCCAAAGAACAATAAACACACAGATAGCACCAATCAGTACCAATCTACCAATCATGATACAACTACACAACCAATCAACCCACTCACAGCAACAAAGCCAGCACTCCACACACCCCACAAAAATTTATAGAATGACGGCAGCTCCGAAGCCACAGTCACCAGTCTGAAGATGGTGATTGAGACCTTGCCGAAACGTTGCCAAGATAATCTCAATCTTACATGGGAAAAGACCCGAATACAACAAGACCAGCATACCTACACCTGTGAAAATCTACAAATATCTATATAAATAAAAATGCAACTATGAGTTTGTTCAAAAGCACTAATCTCCGAAAGTACTGCACCAATCACCACCAAATTTTCACACAATGTTCCTAAGAAATACAGTAAAAATGATATGTATAGATTGTGTGAATGGCACACCTGTGTCATGTGCACACTACACAAATGTAAAAGTGCCACACTTATGAGTTTTTTACCTGCCTTTAGCTCCTCCCACCTGGCTGCTTCTTATGCTGCGTCATGCACACATGCAGCATTGTATGCTGATGTCCTTTCTCCGCACTTTCAACATTTTTCTTGCCGCGACGATCCTCTTGCAGGCCAAAGGGAAAAACCTGGGGGGGGGGGGAGGGAAGGAGAAGGAGATCTGGATGGTCACTGGGAGGGAGGGGGGCCTGGAGGAGGTTGACTGGGGGGGACATCTCATCGCTGCTGCCACCTTCCAGGCCTCCGACCATGAGGAGAGGGCTGCCTCCACTTGGCCTAGAGTGCCCGCGACCATGCCGGCCAGCGCCCGCACCTGGATGGGGAGCTGAGACTGCTGCCCCTGCCCTCCTCCTCCTCCCCAAGGCCAGGGGCAGTGCCACAGGACACTTGGCACTGCCGCCGCCCTGGCCATGGGGCAGCTTTTGCACCTTTTTGAGCCGGCCCTTCCTTTCTTTTGGGGAGGGGGGGCATGGGGGAGGGGAGGGCGGACCTGATGGTCGCTGGGAGGGAGGGGGGGCATGGAGGAGGTTGACTGGGGGGCGGTCTGGGGAGGGGAGGGGTAGGTAGGTAGGTAGAGGGATATAGAGATAGGGAGGAATACGGTAGGTAGGTAGGTAGGTAGGTAGGTAGGTAGGTAGGTAGGTAGGTAGGTAGAGGGATAGAGAGAGGGAGAAATACAGTAGGTAGGTAAGTAGGTACAGGGATAGAGAGAAGGAAAATTACAGTAGGTAGGTAGGTAGGTAGGTAAGTAGGTAGAGGGAGAGAGGGAAAAATACAATAGGTAGGTAGATAGGTACAGGGATAGAGAGAGGGGGAGAAAAATACAGTAGATAGGTAGGTAGAGTAAGAGAGGGAGGGGAGGGAGAGGGAGGGGAAACCAAGGCAGAGAAGGAAGGGGGTCGCTGAGAGTGTCTATGAGGGGAAATTTTTTCATTTAACCAAACCTGGCCACAGCAATGCGTGGTGGGTACAGCTTGTGTGTGTGTGTGTGTGTGTGTGCGTGTGTAACAATATATATATGCTGGTCTTGTATTCAGGTGTTTTCCTGTGTAAGAATGAGATTGTCTTTGCAATGTTTCGGCAAGATCTCACTTGCCATCTTCAGGCTTCGGTCTGTGGCTGCGTAGATGCTGCCCTTCCTTAAATCTTGGGGGGGGCGGGTTGGAGTGCTGACTCTGTTTCTGTGAGTGAGTTGATTGGCTGTGCAGCTGCATCATGATTGGCAGATTGATGCTGATTGGTCCTATCTGTGTGTTTCTCCTGTTGAGCTGTTCAGCCTTGGAGATCAATTTGGTTCTTTCAATATCCTGTAGCTTTGAAGTGTTGGTTGAGGGATGAGATTTTAAGTTGTTTTTTTAATGCATTTTTATGTTCTGCGATGCATTAAAAATGCATTAAAAAAAACAACTTAAAACCTCATCCCTCTACCAACATTTCAAAGCTACAGGACATGATATTGACTTTGAAGGAACCAAATTGATCTCCAAGGCTGAATAGCTCAACAGGAGAATAATCAGAGAAGCCATTGAAATAGAGAAACAACCTCACAATATGAACAAACATGATGATGCCTCCCACCAGCACTGGCCAACAGACGAGCCCCACCCACCACCCACAACCCATATTTTTAAATACAAAATAAGGAGAAACACACAGATAGGACCAATCAGCATCAATCTACCAATCATGATGCAGCTGCACAGCCAATCTACCAATCATGATGCAGCTGCACAGCCAACAGAGAGTCAGCACTCCCCCCTCCCCCCCAAGATTTAAGGAAGGGCGGCATCTACACAGCCACAGACCAAAGCCTGAAGATGACAAGTTAGATCTTGCTGAAACATTGCAAAGACAATCTCATTTTTACACAGGAAAACACTTGAATACAACAAGACCAGCATGCCTACACCCGTGAAAATCTACGAAAACAATTATATGTGTGTGTGTGTGTGTGTATGTATATGTTTGTATATTGCAATTTGTCAGGCAGATGGTATGGATGGAGTTGTTCTAATATGCAATAAAGAAACTTTTTATTTAGAAATGTCACCTCTTTGAGGCTTCTATTTAGAATCAAATTCCTAATATGAGATGAGGTGCCTTGAGAACTGAAATTTATTGTGGTGTCTAGCATGAAGCTTGACAAGATGAAATATTTCTCTCTTCTTTTTTTTTCAGAGGAAAGAGAAACTTCCCAGTATTTTATCAAGGGTAAAAAATGTCACTCAGCAGGGATGATAGCATTACTACTCAAGAAACAGCAACTTAGTGCTACCTAATGATGATGTTCTTTGGGATGTGACGTAATGAAAGTGAGAGAAGGCAAGGAGATTAGAAATTCCTAGTGAAATATTGTATAGGAAATTCACCCACAATTTTGGCCATTGCATTATAAAATATAAGCCAGAGCTGAGAAACTCCCGACCCTTTGGGCCTGATGCATCACGTGCTTTGCCACACCCATGCCCGGTTTAGAGAAGGGGGAAAAAGTCCCAACATGTCACGTGACACTGCTGTAATGGTGTGAGTTTGACATTCCGGATATAAACAGTTCATTGTACCAGTAGGAGTTTCCCCAAAAATTTGAAAAAAATTGAAAGAATTTCTAAGCCAAATTGCTTTTCCATTTAAATTAAGAGATAAAGTGATTGTGGTGGGGGTGGGGGGTTGGGAATGCAGATTTTCTTTACCTAGCATTTCTTTAAAATGCTCTCAAACATTTTATCACTGTCAAGATACTTTACAACTGATGTAGGCAACCTGGTACCCTCCAGATTTTTTTGGATTACAATCCCCATCATAGTTAAAATGGCTAGTCCACGACATTTCAGTGCAGGAGGCAAGTTACATCAACATTATTGTCCCCCAGTGCAGATAAAACTTTAAATCAGTATTTCTCAATCTCAGTAACCTTTAAGATGTGTGGATTTCAACTCCCAGAGTTCTCTAATGATTTTGGCTAGGGAATTCTGGGAGTTGAAAGCCAGACATCTTAAAGTCACTGAGGTTGAGAAACACTGCTTTAGATTATCTAGTAAGCTAAGTAGGGTCTGCCATTGTTAATACTTGGAAGGGGGATTTCTTGGAAAGTAAAAAAAAAAAATATATTGAAAGGAAGCAATGACTTCTATTTCATGTCAAATAAACAACATAAGCAAGTCCATACAATTATTCCAAGTCAAATTCAATTCAAGAGATACTTTATCTTAGTGCAGATTATTTTCCTAAGGAAATTTAGTTAATTAGTGTCTGTAGTAAAATTTCAGTTTAAGATCCTAGCCTGCAATGGCAATTGCCAAAATTTAACATTAGTAGTCTTTTGGGTTTAAACCTAAGATCCATCTGTGGTAATGGTTTTTCTAAAGTTAATACTTATACTGAAAAGATTTTTGCTGAAATCAGCTGACATATATTTTGCAAGATGCAAAATTACGCATCTGTTTACTAAGAGTTCGTTGGGAGCAGAATATAGCAGCTGTAGGATTTTGAACTTTTGCAGCTTTTGGGTACAAATGTTGAAATTTGACAACCTATTGTTTTCTGTCCATGGGAAAAGATCCCAGCAAACTAAGACTGTGTGACATAATTATTTACTATATTATTTTTCAAGTCTTTTAAATTCTGCCTTGATTGTGCCATTCTGATTCTCATTATCTAAGTAAATTTCCAGATGGTGAGGACAATATACATGGTTTTCACCTGATTCTTTTGAAACATTTAGAACAGCACTGTTGTTAGTGATAGCAAGTTTTAAAAGCATCTCCTTCCTTATCCTCCTCATTGGGTCCATGACACTTTTTTTGATCCCATTGGCTACCTAGATACTTCAAAGAAATTCCCAACACTTTCACGTTCCTTCATACGTGCTTTATTGGTTGCAGGTGAGATGTGTCGGTCTGCTGGATCTCCCAATTCAAAATGTCATCAACATGATTTGGAGAGATACTAAGCTCTAGGAACATTACACTTCCATGACAGGATCCTTTTCCAGGGGTGTCAAACTGGCAGCCCGTGGGCTGGATGTGTCACGCGCAGACCACGCCCACCCCAGCTCCTCAAAGGAGAAAAACATTGTGAAACATCACGTGACGGTAACACAATGCTGCGAGTTTGACACCCGGGCTTTCGGCCATGGGTCTATCAGTAGTGTGAAAAAGACAACTACAGTTATTTATCTCTCTTTGGCCCTTGTGAAGTGATAGCTGATATGCACTGGCCAGTGGCGGATTCCGGATCCCGGTGCAACCGGTACAGTGCAATGGGGTCTGATATCCACCACATGAAAGTGTGCAGTGTGCACACAGTACGTGCATGCATCCTTACCTCTTGCGACGCTCCACGATGCCTCCGCAATGCTCCAGCTGCTCGGTGGAACATTGCGCAGATGTCGTACGTGCCGTGCGTACAGGTGGAAGTGCCGAAGAGCTCAAATACAGGTAAGGACAGCAGGTGGGCAGATGGGCCCTCCAGAGCCCCATACTGGAATGGTATGCGGTGCTCCCGGCAGGCACCGGTATGCCTGTACCAGGGCTTACTGTGTGCAACCCACCACTGGCACTGGCACATTTTAAAACCTGCAGATTTTAGTTCTGCTCTTCAGAATAGTTGAGAGATCTATCTTCACTAAAGGGGTTTAATTCTCTTACTGGATGCAACCAGGGGTGGGGTGCTATGAGTTCGCCCAGATTTGGGAGAACTCACAGCTAACATTATGGCCAGTTCAGAGAACCTCCAAATCCCACTCCTGGCTGGCCCCTCCTGCCACTCCCTTCCCCATCCCTCCCCTCCTAGGAGTTTCCATGCGACCCATTTTGAATGCGAGGTAAGTGCAAAGCCCATGCGGAGGCTCAGGATGGGGGGCAAATGGGCCTCTCGGAAGGTCTATGGAGCCAAGGGCAAGCAGTTTTCGCCCTCCCAGAGGCTCGAGGAAAGCCTCCTGAGCCTGGGGAAGGCAAAAATCCTCCCCCCCCCCCCCGCTGTGGTGCAGGAGGCTGACTAGGCCACGCCCACCCAGCAACCAGGCAGAGAACCCGTTGCTGAAATTTCTGAAGCCCACCCCTGTGCAAAACCCAGTCCTATAGACTCTCCTGAATCAAGGATTTTTTTTTTTCTAGGCTGAAGGCAGTGTCTTTGATTTATGATAGACTGTGCAAAACAAAGGGCTTATTTTTGTTTAAAAGGAAATACATTTCCATATATATATGTACATATGTGTGTGAATGTGCAATATATTGGAAGAGATAGGATGTAGAACAGAGTTACTTTCATAGAGTTAAAAATGTGCAATTTGAGCTTACTAGCAAAACACTGTATTAGTGTAATTGAGAAAGAAAAAGAAAACAAAATATACATACCATACATTTATAAATGGAAACTTACTTTTAATAGATTGGTTTTGCCTTTGGGATTTTGTAGGCCAAGATTCTAGAAAGGGTTGCACATTCTATGCACGAATGACAGAGCATTTAGCAAAATGAACAACAATTAATTCAGGAGTCAAGTAATTATTGGAGGAAGTACACCGAAGGCAATGCACAATATTTATGGAGCACGGTGACAGCTAAAGAACAAAAGCATCAGTGTATTCAGATTGGTAATGAAGGTGTAGTGGCATAAACATTTATTTCAAATTAGCTTTCAGATGCAATCTCTCTTTAAAGTAGGCGGTTGCATTACATTATTTACAGGCCTATGTATATGGTGTTTCAGATAAACCATCACAGTTAAATTGGTATAATTTAACTCTAATGGTTATTCTGAAGGTAGGGAAAAAATAGCCTTTAATTTAATGACCACACATAACAGTCTTTTGAACCATGGGATGTAAGGACATGTAGCCTACAGCATACTTGTGGGTGGAGTTGGGATGATTTTTTTTTTTAAACCCTGTTCTATACTTATTTTAGGGAGATTATATTACCATTTTCATCTTTCCCCACTTAAAATGCCAGAAAGTTGGCATTTTATCTGTGTCAGCAGGATTGGAGTAGGGCCTAAGGACTAGAAAGAGGAATCTCAGGTCCCTTTTTTATTTATTCGAATTTATACCCCACCCTTCTCCTTGTTAGGACCCAGGGCGGCGCACAGGCATTATTTAAAACCACAATAAATACAATATAACATCATTAAAATATATTAAATTATTTACCCGTGCTAAAACCCATATTAAAAACCCTACCAAATTATAATTTATGTATAAAAGTCAGAAACGGGGGGCTATCCTAGGCCGGCTTGTTGGAATAAATGCGTCTTAAGACGTTGGCGGAAGAGGCGGAGGTCCGAGGTAGTGCGAAGGTCGGGGGGTAGGTTGTTCCAGAGGGCCGGACCCGCCACAGAGAAGGCCCTTCCCCTGGGTGTTGCCAACCGGCATTGCCCAGCCGACGGCACCCGGAGAAGACCCACTCTGTGGGAGCGGACCGGACAAAGGGATGTATGGGGCAGGAGGCGGTCTCGTATATAGCTAGGCCCTGAGCCATGGAGCGATTTAAAGATGGTGACCTTGAAGCGCATTCGAAAGGCCACAGGCAGCCAGTGCAGCTCGGGCAGGAGAGGTGTTACGTGGACTTGCCTTGAGGCACCCATAACCACCTGCGCGGCCGCATTCTGGACTAGCTGTAGGTTTCGAGTGCACCTCAAGGGAAGCCCCATGTAGAGAGCGTTACAGTAGTCAAATCAGGATGTCACGAGTGCTTGAGTGACTGTGCGAAGGGCAGCCCGGTCCAGTAAGGGGCGCAACTGGCATATCAGGCATACCTGATAGAACGCCCCCCTGGCCACGGCCGCCACATGGTCCTCCATGGACAGCCGGGAATCCAGCCGGGAAGACACCCAAGTTGCGCGCCCTCTCCACGGGGGCCAGTTGTTTGCCCCCAATGGCCAGTGTTGGACTTATCTGGCTGAACCGGGGTGCCAGAAACCACAGCCACTCGGTCTTGGACGGGTTGAGTTTGAGTTTGTTACTACCCATCCAGACCCGTACGGCCTCCAAACACTGGGACAGCACCTCGACGGCATCGTTGGGGTGGTTTGGGGTGGATATGTACAGCTGGGTGTCATCAGCGTACAGATAGTATTCCACCCCAAAACCACGGATGATCTCGCCCAGTGGCTTCATGTAGGTGTTGAACAGAAGTGGTGAGAGGACCAACCCCTGAGGGACCCCACATGTGAGGGGCCTCGGGGACGACCTCTGCCCTCCTGCCAACACCCATTGCGACCGACCAGAGAGGTAGGACGAGAACCACCATAGAACGGTGCCTCTCAGCCCCAACCCCCCAAATCGCTGCAATAAGATACCATGGTCGATGGTATCAAAAGCCGCTGAGAGGTCTAATAGGACCAGGATAGAGGAACAATCTCTATCCCGTGCCCTCCAGAGATCATCCACCAACATGACCAATGCCATCTCGGTGCTGTGACCGGGCCGGAAGCCGGACTGGCGCGGGTCTAGATAATCAACTTCCTCCAGGTGTCGAGGAAACTGTTGGGCCACCACACTCTCAACAACCTTCACTAAAAAGTGAAGGTTGGAGACAGGACGATAGTTCTCTAATAATGCCAGGTCCAGGGATGGCTTCTTGAGGAGGGGCCTCACCACCGCCTCTTTCAAGACGGTAGGCAAGTACCCCTCACTCAGAGATGAATTCACAATACCCTGGAGCCAGCCTCGTGTCACCTCCCAGGATGCCAGTACAAGCCAAGAGGGGCACGGGTCCAATAAACATGTGGTGGCTCTAAGGTTCCTCCGCAACCTGTCCATATCCTCGGTAGTGACAAAGTCAAACTCCTCCCAAGGTGTAATCTCAAGACCAGCACCTTTAAGATCCTGTGGACACAGGTCATTGATTTTTCTCTCTGGTAATTCCTGGGAATGGCAGTTTGTCGGATAGTGAGAATTTTTGTTAAAGATCCATTGCATCCCACTTACTGAAAGAAATACAATTCCAAGGATTCCTCAAACAGAGGATTGTTTACAATTAACACTCATACACACTTTCACACACAAAAAACCATACACACAGAAACTATACATACACATGTACTTCAGTGGTGGGATACGACTAGCACGGCCCAGTACGGGCATACCGGTGGCTGCTGGGAGCACCAGGAATTGTTCTTGTACAGTGTTCTGGAGAGCCCACCCACCCACCCACTGTCCTTACCTGTATTTGAACCAATCAGGGCATATGTGCATGGAGCATACGGCACTTGCACGACGCTCTGCCGAGCAGCTGGAGCATCACGGAGCCATCACGGGCAGTAAGTATGCATGCGCATGGCATGTGCGTGGTGTGCGCGTGCATGTAGTTGACGCCCGGCCCCGTTGCAATGGGATCTGGAACCCACCACTGATGTACTTGCACACTTAAACATATGCATGCACATACTATACACACATTATAGTTAATTACAATCAATTGAGAAACACATTGTATACACACACACACAAATAGACACAAACACACGCACATGAATCATTTGAAAAAGAAAATGCAACCTCTTTGAGTTCTATGGTTTTATATATCAGGACACAATAAAAATCATTTGGTCATTAGCAGTTCTTAAAAGTAGGTAAATGCAACCTCAGTTGAACAATAACACATGACCTATTACACCATGTCATCATTTATTTTCCAAAAGGAAGGCCAAAATGGAGAAGCCGTGTGTGAAAAGCTAAGTACATCCTTACAACCAAAGCTGGGATTTTGGTTGTTGAGTGAGGTAATCACATGGGCACCTCACTTAATGAATGCATAAGGTGACCAGATTTTAACATTGGTAAAGCGGGACACCATTGCTGGGGGGAGGCAGCGGCCTTTTCCGGCCCTGCAGCCACCGCAGAGGCCGCCTCGCCCCAGCCCCCGGTCACCATGCGCGATTCCCATAGTGGCCGGGGCGAGGCTGGGAGGCGGCGGAATGGGGCCCGGTGGGCGCTCTGCATGGGCTCAGAGGCGGCCTATGGCCAGGGCAGCGGCGCACGGCACGGGCAGGAAGCAGCAGCCGGAGCAGGCTGGCAGGCAGGTGGAAGGGGAGGGCCGGCGAGGGAGGAGCGAGCAGCCAGGCAGGCAGCAGGTGGAGAAGGAGAGCTGTGCGCGGCGGCGCTGCAGCCGGAGCACGCACTGCACTGAACTTTGCGACGCCGCTGCTGCTTCCACGATGCGCTGAGAGCGGCTGGCCGGGAGCCCCACCACCGCCCACCCATCCCACCACAGAGGCCACCTCGCCCCAGCCCCCAGTCACCATGCGCTATTCCCATGGGGCTCCCGGCGGGCCGTTCTCAGTGCATTGCGGCGGCAGCAGCAGCGGCGCAAAGTTCAGGGCCGTGTGGGCTCCGGCTGCAGCCCCGCCGTGCACAGCTCTCCTCCTCTGCCTTCTGCCTGCCTGGCTGCTCGCTCGCTCCTCCCTGACCAGCCTTCCCCTTCCGCCTGCCCACCAGCCTGCTCTGGCCACCGCTTCCTGCCCTGCACCGCTGCCCTGGCTGCAGGCCGCCTCTGAGAGCGTGCAGAGCGCCCCCCGCCCACCCGCCTCCCGCAGCCGCCCCAGGCAAAATTCCAAAATTCCAAAAATCGGGACTTTTTAAAATCGCTGCGGGACACGGGACAAATTGTTCAAAAGCGGGACTGTCCCGCCAAAAGCGGGATGTCTGGTCACCTTATGAATGCAACAACTTACAATCATAATTCCTGGCTCAATTCTGGTTGTAAGTCAGGACTACATATATTCATTATATCCACAGCTAGAAATTCAGGATGTGCTTTTGCCCCCCATATTTTTGTTTTGCTATTTTATGTGCATCCATATTACATTCCTATCCCTCAGACTAATACAATATAGAACCCATTGGCAAACTGCTTCATTTCTTCCTTTCAGTGTTGGTGTCAAGTAGTGTATTTTAACTCATTAGGGTTTTTGCTTTTACTGGAGACAGAACAGTAATTCCCCTTAGTTGGAATAAGACCAATATTGACATTTGAGTAGAAAAGTCTATGCATGCAATTTGCCTCAACCTTAATTTTTTTCCTGCAGTTCCCTAATCACAGTGTGGACTCATGTATTTAAATAAATCAATAAAAAAGCTACAGATATATGTAGAATTGCAATAAAAGTAAATTTGTGTAATGCTCATGGAATAGAAAATGCACTGCTATGACTTGAAAAAGGAACACAAGTAACTATAAAGAAGCTCTTGGTGCTCTCTGAGATTGGTTATTTGCTTCCATTACCAGACTAGGAAACATTATCAGTGCTAGTGAGTGTGAGGCTTGTTCCCCAGTGTTGATTGGGATGTGGTTTTCTCCATGGCAGTTCCTTGATTAGAGTATCATTTTCTGCTTGATTGTTTGTCTGGTGTTAATCCCTGCTTAACTGGGTATGAGTTCTGGTCTTTTTGTTTCCTTCTTAGCTTTTTTTATAGTACCTTTTGAATCGTGTGTAAATGTGGCTTATCTCTAAATATCTATTGATTTTACTAAATGCCAAGCTTCTAGCAGTTCCCTAGTGTTTTTGGATTTGGCTACAGTCTAAGATGCTCAGAGTTTCCCAGTTGAAATCCCATCCTCTCCAGCAACACTAGCAGGGCAAGCTGCTGTATATAGCAGGGAGTAAACCCCATACTAGCACTGATGAAGCCACCTAGTCAGGTGATAAAATGCCTGCAAGCAGACAACCAAACTCAAAGAGTACCAAGGACTACACAGTTCAAAACTGAGCTACATATATTCTCTTCTATTGCAGTAATTATTTTGATGAAAACCAGTGGTTTTTCCAAGAACTGTTTGACTGGAGCTTCAAGACACTACATTCAAAACATCTCAGTGTGATCTGCATTAGTCATTAAGACAGATACATAACTAATTCCCCTCAGAAGTTTCTCTGGATCTCTGCATGAAATACATCATCTCGAGAATACTGCTGTCCAATGGCTAAACAATCTAGATATTATTCAGCCATAATTTTAGTCAGACCAGTAACTGCCCATACGGAATTTAATTTTATTCATAATTTTATCATTACTTGTATTCTGTGTTTTTAAAAGAATTCACTACTCTGGAATTTTATATTTTGATGCACATCTTATATGCTCTTTCTGTAATTTTTTTATCCACTAAAGTTGCACTTTGTTATGCCATAAGAAATAATAATTAAGAGAGATACTTAAATAAGTAATATGGGCTCTGTGATAGTGTGATAGAAGAGAGATGAAAGTGATAAGGAGTGAACAAATGTGGCAAACTGAACGACAGGGGAATGCATGGAATAAGAAGGATTGAGGAATCAATGGGCACACTTCAAGGTCTTAGTAACAACCTTCAAAGTGCTCCATGGTAATGGACCTGAATATTAGCAAGGCCGTCTCCTGCCGCATACCTCCCATCGACCAGTCCGCTCCCACAGAGAGGGTCTCCTCAGGGTCCTGTCAACTAGCCAATGTCGGCTGGTGACCCCCAGGGGGAGAGCCTTCTCTGTGGCAGCTCCGGCCCTCTGGAATGACCTTCCCCCTGACCTGCGCACAACCATGGACCTGTGCCTCTGCCGCCGGGCCCTGAAAACTCATCTATTTCGTGCGGCCGGCCTGGTGTAGCTTTTAAATCTATTTTATCTATTGGGTTTTTATTCGGTTTTTTAGAACAGGTTTCTAGTTTAATTTGTTTTTAGTATATTTATTGTACTTGATGTTTTTATGTTTATATGATTGCCTGTTCACTGCCCTGAGTCCCGTAAGGGAGATAGGCCGGTATATAAATTTAAATAAAGTTAAAGTTAAAGTTAATGACTCTCTAGAGGTTGTTGGATCACAACTCCTATGATTCTGTGAGCCTTCCTCTCTGGGACCGTTAGTAATTAGAGTCAAGCAATCTCTGAAGAGCTTCAGGTAATATAGAAAAAAAAACACCACTTTTTTTTCCCATTTCTGCCATATATAGTATGCATTTATTGCAACAGAGACAAAAACTTGAAGGACATTTTTGTTCCAGTCCAAATGTTATCATCTAATAAAAACTATATGCATCTATTATCAGTTCCTTAGTGCTGCGCTTTAGGCTACATCAAACAACTGTTATACTGCTGTAACAATTATAACCTCTTTTTGGATTGCATCTTGACAGACTCACTGTCACTTCATCAAGCCCTGGATCATTGACGAGGAAGCAGAAGATTGATAACTAACTTGGAATTCCATAAGGAACTCGTGATGTGATCTGAAATGTATTGGGCCACAAATAAGGATAACATCTACAATTTTGAAACTTGTTTGTTGTTTGAAATGTCAGCTGACTGCTTGCATAGCATACATCCAAATCAGCACAAACCTGTTCTTCTTATAAGAGGCTTAAAACCACTTCCAGATGATGCAGGACTTCTGATGCTCTTTAAAATAAGTCATAGGGATAGATATTCTTCCACTGTTTTTTTCTGAGCCTTCCACTCTCCAGCAGAACAGTTTAAAATATATATTTGGTTGTTCCCCGTGGATTCTAACTTTCATTTTTTTCTTTTTACATTCTTTAAACTTCCTTGAGAAGTCCTTGCTTCAGCTTTACATATGTTTTTTCTTAGAGGCCTCTTAAGAATATTCTCCTAAGTGTGAGGGAGTGTTTATTGTGTTATCATGTTGATTTATCTCTTCATTGTGTTATCATTCTTGGCACAGCATGACTTCATACACCTAAGCAATAGAAATCTCTTGGTACAGTTACAGTTTAACCTCTCAAAGTCAATGCAGGCTAGAAACTCCAGCTACAGTATTTCCAAACACTGGAAGCAATTAGCTGAAGACCATAATGGAAAAATTCAAGACTCAGGGAGGATTCCACAGGGACAATAAAGGCCTTGCCTTCTAACCCTAAGTTAAATGTATCATTTTGATCCAATGCCTGTTAGTAATGAGTACCTGGATTTGAAGTTAAGATGCAGTATATGTTTATGAATTAGGGGCACTTTGCCAAGAAATCTCAACGGAGCAACTAGCTCTGATGTTAGCTTTTCAGTAGACAGTTTGTGCAACAAAGCTAAGTGTGTAATACAGTCTGCAATCTAGTGAAACTGAATGATTAAGACTGAAAATAATTCAATTCCATCGCATTAGCGTGGGAATAAATGAATTATATCTAGATAACTGCAAAAAATAATAATAGCAGGCTTCCTTTTTTCTTTTGACTAAATAGTTGTCCACTTAATATTATAAGTTCAAATATGTCCAGCTGCATTGGAAGTATGAGGTCTTCACACTGTCAGTTTCCACCACTTTCTTCTGTAATGGCCATAATTGTGACATGAATAGTGTATCAATGTTTGTGAGACATCCACATCTGAAATGTAGTGAAAATATCATTGCCTTTTGTTTTTCTTCTATTACATGGTAGCTAGTTCTCAAAAACTGCTTGGACAAGTCCTTGCAGTTTTCATGGCAAGATTTTTCAGGAGTAGTTTGCTACTGCTCCCTTCCTAGGGCTGAGAGAATGTAACTGGCCCAGATCACCCAGTTGGTTTTATGTCCAAGACGGGATTGGAACTCATAATTTCCCAGATTCTGGGTCTTATACCTTACATTTTGATCAGGCTGATCTCTATATAATCTAATCTTCTGTTTGATGAGTTCAAAACTATGCTGTACTTACTTTATTGTCACATGATTCATTTAACAATTCCCAAATCTGTGTACCTTTCTTTTTAAACAAACCTGCAGACATATAAATTGTATTTGCTAGTATACACTATTATGAATCTTTTCTGAATACTGTTATGTTCAGATATAAAAACTGTCCCATTTGATGGAATTCACACTTGTCCTAGGACCACTGTCACACATAGAAGCATGTGTATAAAGCAGCTTCCATATTGGATGGTTTCAACTACAGCCATCAATGTGTACTCTTAAAAGGGATAGAGAGCATCGCCGTCAGATGGATTTGAACTCAACAAGTAGTCCTTAATGGCACTACATCTACATGGAGGGAAGTAAGCAATGAGGTACCATAAGGTTCCATCTTAGGCCCAGTACTCTTCAATATCTTCATAAACAACTTAGATGAGGAGATATAAGGGGAATTTAGCAATTTTGCAGATGATGCTAAGCTGGCTGGAATAGCCAACACCCTAGATAAGGGGTGTCAAACTCACGTTGTTACGGCAGCATCACATGACATACTGAGATTTTTCGCCCCTTCGCTAAACCAGATGTGGGTGGTGGCCAGTGTGTGACACATCTGGCCCATGGGGCTTGGAGTTTGATAGTCCTTCCCTCGATGATACGCTCAAGATCCAGATGGATCTTGACAGACTTGAACACTGGGCCCTATCTAACAAAAGGAAATTCAATGTAGAAAAAAGTAAAGTCTTACACTTAGGCAAGAAATCCCATGAAAGGCAGAAGAACTGAGACGATGTACCTATGAATTCAACTGTTACTAATAGTTGTACTCATAAACAAAGCATATTCAGAAAAACTCGGATATTCTTGGATGTATGAGATAGCAGTGCTGCAGCTATCAAAAAAGCCAATGCGGTTCTGGACTACATCAACCGAGGGATAGTATCAAGATCACATGAAGTGTTGGTATCACTTTATTCTGCATTGGTAAACCATACTTGGAATGTTGCATCCAGTTTTGTTCCCCACAATATAGAAAAGAGGCTGAGACTCTAGAAAGAGGACAGAGAAGAGCGACAAAGATGATTAGGGGACTGGAGGATAAAACATGAAGAAAGGAGGCAGGAATTTGGTATGTTTAGTTTAATGAAAAGAAGGACTAGGGGTGATATGATAGCAGTGTTCCAATATCTCAGGGGTTGCCACAAAGAAGAGGGAGTCAAACTATTCTCCAAAGTACCTGAGGGCCAGACAAGAAATAACAGATGGAAACTTATCAAGAAGAGATCCAACTTAGAATTAAGGAGAAATTTCCTGACCGTGAAAACAATCAGTAGATCAGCTTGTCTCCAGAAGTTTTGGATACTCCATCACTGAAGGGTTTAAAGAAGAGATTGTGCAGCTATTTTTCTGGAATTATATAGGGTCTCCTTTTTGAGCAGGGGGTTGGACTAGAAGGTCTTTAAGGTTCCACCCAACTCCTTTATTCTGCTATGGGATGAAAAAACCTAAGGTGAGGAAGCTATGTGCTAGCACTCTTTTGTATACAGCTTTAGGAAAAACTTGCAATGGAATATGGGCAATGCAGAGACCATCACACAATGATTCTTAAAACCTCACTTCAGGGAACCAGGGGCATCATAGAATGTTACTGATGATACTGTATAGAGGTATTGGATTTCAATCCTAAAGATCTCAGCCAATGCTTTTAAAACTGGGGATACTTAAGAAAGGACTTTTGCAATTTCAGAATGCTGAATGAGAAATAACCCAGTTGAAAGATCTCCCCCTGGACACATATTTTTCTTTAATAGGCAGGCTAGAATTAATTACAGCTAAAAGTACACTGTTACAATTGGAACATCCCAATTCCTAGAAGCAGTGTGTTTTATTCCAGCATTCATGAATGTAACAAATGCATTCATTCATGGTCCCCAGAGCATTACAATCTTATTCAAAGTTGAGGGGGTAAGAAGAAAAATGCATTCCACCATTAGACATTTCTCTTTTGTTTTCTGCAACTCATGGTGATTTCAGAAAGGAATGCAGAACTGAACTGAGTTTGGAGCGTTTCAAAGATTTCATGCTGAAAACATTCATTCCAGCTCCGTTTGCTAAACTCTAACGTGCTACCACGCCTGAGTTCAGCAGGAACGTTTCCCTAAGCCCCTGTAGAAGAAATTTATGTTTGTTCAAAGCAATGTTATAGGCCACAAATGTGTGCACTCCACATGTCTTTGTAATCACATAATGACTCATTTCCTTAATCTCTCATTTCCTATAGCCTCCTTACAAGCATCTCACAAACGGAGCTCCATCACTCCTCTCCTGGCTAGAGTTGGGCAGAATTGTGCCAGTTCCTGCTTCTGGTTGGCTGGCTGAGATTTTTTTTCTCCCTATAAACCCCCCCCCCCCAATGTTCCTTCCATTAGGCATTGTCTTCTGCTATAGTGACACCTACTGATGAAGTAAGAATGCATTAACTACAGGATCCCCTGGCACCAAATCTGGCCAGCATCTACTTTCTGACCTCAACCAGATGTTCCTGCTTTGGAACAAATTAAGTTCACACCCCGTAGAGCAAAGCTTCACACACTTTTGACATAAAGATGTTAGTGGCCAGTGGAGAAGAACAGAATGGCTTTGGTGTTAATTGATTCAGGAAATTCAAAAATCTTGCTTTACCTGTGTCTCTACCACTTGTCTGCAATCAAACCCTTTGGATAGGTCTGCTAATTTCATAAGATATGATTGTACCATTGTATTAGGAGCCTCAGAGCTGAGTATTATGCAAAAAAAAAAGTAAGAAATGTAGGATTCCTGCATTCCATATCTATTTCTACAACAATGTGATATTCAACCTGCTTTTCAGTTTTTGCCTCAGTGAAGTTTATTTTGCTCAGCTGACAACCTTGAAAATTTAGCCTTCAAGTTAAATATTTTGAAAAGGAATTATTTTATCCCTCAATGGCTGGGGAGTGGAAATGAGTGAGACTCCACTGAGATAATAAGGCAACATCGAAAGACAGTTCTATCAGCATTTATATGCAGAAAGGTCTGAAGAATTGCAGCCAGTCAGGCACTTGCTCAGTGACTTCTAAAATAATTCCCTGGGATGATAAAGACTGTGAGTTTAGTCAGAAAGTGTTAGACTGGATTTTAGACCAAACAATTTTCAATAACCCCTTTGCAAGTTCAGTCTCAACAATATGGTAGAATTTCATTCTGAAATGAAGCCCAGGTTTTAAAGCAAGCCTTTGGTGCTATTTAATATATCAGCACTCCATGTAAGATTTAGTAGATCAGGTTTTACAGGTTAGCATTAATTCCATCTCTAGGTTTGGGTGGGGGGATAGCCACAAAATATGCTGTGTAGTCGATCATGTCAGTCTCAACAACTCAGTAACTCTCTTTATTAATGCTGTGTGTTTAAAGCCAACATTAAATTAAAGCCAGTATTAAATTACCCAGAGTACCCCAGAATGATATTCTGCCTCTATAACATGCTCCTACAACATGTTGCTTCCTAGACATCATTTTGTCACTGCATTGGCTTAATTTGTGCCATTGAGTCCAGGCAGGGGTGGGTTCCTGCCAGTTCTAACCTCTTCTATAGAAGAGATTCCACAAATCTACAGTGCCGTTTAGAACCGGTTTCAGCTCCCTCACCCTGCCCGTCTGCACATCATCAAGAGGAAGAGCGAGAGGAGGAATTCTGGGAGTTGAAGTCCACAAGTCCACAAGTCCATGGCTGTCAAGCCACTCCCACCTGGTCATATGGACGGTAAGCCACTCCCACCTGGTCACATGGACAGCAAGCCACTCCCACAAAGCAGGCCACACCTACAGAAGAGGTTCTAAAAAAATTTGAAACCCACCACTGAGTCCAGGGCTCTACTAACAGCACCCCTCAACGTATTGCTCCTATCTCTCCTTTTTATTTAATTTAAAATGTAAATTGTCTAATTTGTTCAGTATACCATAGAACATAATACATTTAAAATGTAAAGCTGTCGACAATGGAAATAATGAACTTGAAAAAATCTTTTGTTGCAAAAGTAACAGAACAGAATTAAAGTATCGTTCTATAACATAACCGATTCTCTTTTAACTGATCTCACAAGCATCAAGATTTGACCCTTTTCCTCCCCCACCCCCAAAGGTTGACAGTTGCTTCTCTTCTAAATAGTTTTCTCGGCTGATCTTTCTCATTGCTTATTCACTCTGACTTCATCCACCGGTCCATCACAGATTTTTGCTGTCAAATGTTCCTTCACAGTAGTGTGTGTGTGTGTGTGTAGAGAGAGAGAGACGGGGGGGGGGCGTGAGGGAGGGAGGGAGGGAGGGAGGACATGTTCATTTGCTGCTCCTGAGTAAAGTAGGCTTTGCTAAGGATTTGGAAATAGGGAAACCGTTCTTCTAGGGATCAACACATGATTTTGCCTCTGTTTCTCTTTTTAATTACATTATGCATTCCGTAGTCCAGTGCAGACTTTTGCATTCTAGCCATTAAGAAGCTGTCCATTGACCTTAATAAAGGAGCACCAGACAGAGTTGGTATTCAGATCACTTAGACACAGTCTGCTTCCCTATAGTGACAAGCACTCTATTTTTATTTATGTTATACTAAATATAAATCCAGCTAAGCAAGAGAATCCCAAGGAATCTCTCTATCCTTGAGGTAGATAGATAATAATAAGTTGCAAGCCTGGGATAACCTGTGCTTCTGCTCTCTAAATCACAAGACCAGACACTCAAAACAGGAATCTTAATCATCCCGTGATTCTGCTGTCTCATCTCTGTGAGGGTGCCTATTGGTGACAACAGTCAAGATAGGGGCAATTATACATATTTGGTGTGTGCGCGTGAATGTGCGCGTGTGTGCAAGAGTTTGGCTTTTTTTTAAGGTCAGGAAGCCCTGGCTTTCCCCCCCGAAACAGACCAGGATTTTAGGTGAGCCCAATATTGGTGTGGTTTATGTAATTGGTTTGGTGTGTCACTTATTGTATTATGATTATTGTAATTCTGCTTTCATCTACAGTTTTTTTTGTCGATTGTTGTTAGCTATCCATAGTTCATAGGTAAGGTGGGCAGCTAACATTTACTACTGAGAAATTGAAGCTTTTGGTCATCTCTTCTAAGGCTAAGCATACATTTACAAACAACGTTCAGTAGTTTTGGCCATCTCCCTAAAACTTGCTCAAAATATCCGTAGGGATTTATGGTAATCAAATAGCCCTCTGGATGCTGAGGGTCTTGATACAAAGGCAATGTCCTCATCTTCTAATATTATAATGATAATGACTAGAATCTTTTGTGAAAGAAAAGAAAAAAAGAGGGCCTAATTCTGAGGCAGAAATCTGGGGGAAATGGATGTGAGGTACATTACCAGCTTATTACAGATATACAGTGTTTCCCCGAAAATAAGATAGGGTCTTATTTTCTTTTGACCCCTGAAATAAGTGCTTGGCCTTATCTTTGGGGAGGCCTTATTATTTTTGAGGTGCAGGAGGCAGGAGCGTGGTCACCTCATGGCTGCTGCTGTGTTGCAATATTTTCGGAGAGGGCTTATTTTCAGGGGAGGGTTTATTTTAGCGCATGTGCTCAAAAGCCTGATTGGGCTTATTATCTGGGGAGGTCTTTTTTTGGGGGGTGGGGAAACAGGGTAATTACACAGGAAACTTCCTGTACCTGGTACTATCCAGATCTACTGTGTAAATATCCACTATCCCCAGCAACATCAATAGAAATAACGTGTATGCTTTATTCCCAAACAAGAGGAAAACGCCTGTTCTTTTCTGTTGGCTTTATAGTGTTCTCTTTGCTGTTGTTTGATTCAGCAAGTATTTACTTTATCTGCTTTTATTTGGGCTTCAAACTCTTGAAGACTATCGAGGAGGGGTCAAATAAACTGCATTAATTTATTAAAAATAAATAAACTCAGCAGGCCCATAGAAAGAAGAGCACAATGTGTAAGACAGCAAAGTTAGTTTGGGTCAAGTTGACTCAGATGGCAGCATCACTACAGCGCTGAATGATGAAATGTCATTTGTAAAACTTTCCCACCGCACACTGGCATAGTATTGCAATGGTGGTTCTTGACCTAAGTTTGTTTTGGGTCACACAGAAGGCAATGAATGTTAGACACTAGTGATTCAGGAATGCAGAAAATGATGCGATTTAAGTGTACTAAATAGGGCTAGTTGGCTTAGTAAGATACACAACAGACCATTTATTCATTTCTTACATCTTTGATTTAATCCGCTGGTCCTGCAAGAAGGTTAAAATGAAATAGATTCATGGCCCACCTATTGGTCATTTGATTTTATTCGATTTGTATCCTGCCCTTCTCCAAAAGGACCCAGGGTGGCGGAATGACATTTTTTCCATTTTCTCCTTATTTGTATGCTATGATCTGATTTAACGTGGTAACCAAATAATAAAGCATGCCCAGATTAGGATGCATTCAGCAGTAGCCCAAGCCATTTATAATGTTAGCTCGTGGACAGCATAAGCAATTGCATAACCAGAGCCAAAACTAGGGAGCCGGGAGTACAAAATCAAGCACCCCAAATCAGGAATATTGCAAGCACAGTTTTGCCCGGGAAAATCTCAGATCAATCTCTGGAAGCCTTTAATGCTGTATTCTGCCAAGTAGCCAATAAAGAAGTCACTGTTTTATAGGCATTGCATTCATTTAATAACAGACTGAAAACATAAATACCGGAGTGCTATTTGATTCCTGTTTGACTATTGTAGTTTTGATTTATAAATTCATTTAGAATGTCAGTTATTCCTTTTTATTTTAAGCATGTTTCTTCAGAGTTACTCAGGTAATATTCCGGGGAAGATAGACAGGAGGGAAAAGAAAGATGACATTGTAATCAATGTGATTTCTGATTCAAAAATGTTTTTTAAAAAATGGGTAAGAGCCACAGTACCTTTAAAAAATAAGATTCTAGCTGTCACCCTGCTGAGAAGGTATTGGGGACTTTAATTGTGTAAACTTTGACAATGCATACTATTGCCTCTTTGGGAGAAGGATGCATTCCAGAGAATTCTGGAAGAATCTAGACATCTGCCAAGAGAGTTAATGCATAAATCACCCCTTCTGTCACTCTCCTCAAACCTGAGGTAACATGGGATGCTATTTGACCCTTAGTTTTACAGCTACTGTTTTCCATGGTAAAACTTTGAGATTAGGCATCTGATCATGTCCGTATTTAATAAACATTGTCTGACATGGATTATTTTTTCTTTGTTCTGAAGATATCAGCAAACTAGGGGATAACTGGGAGCCTGCTTTTTCTCAGTAATAGACAATATACTTTATATTTCCTCTATACAGAACTTTGATAGATCAAACTTTGTGCAACACACACACACACTTAAAAAAGACCCCTTCAGTCGTGCCTTATGCCTGTAAAAAATAGGTATTGGTTGCTTTAAAAGGATATTTCAAATTCATTCCAACCACTCATTTTAAAGTTTTGAGGGGTTTTTGGAGCGCTTGAAATTGTACACTAGCATTCTCAATTTATTTCCTGGTAAACCTCCCTTGTAACAATCCAAGAGTTAAAAAAGATTTACTGTAAGGAGGGGTAGGGAAAAGGATAGGGAGAAAAGACCCACTGGATCCTTTCAGTAGTTGCAAATGTCACATGAAATGTCCTTTCCTGCTAGGGATAACAGGCCTTTAAAGCAGCCTCAGAAGACCAATAGGAAATAAGAGACTATGCTTCATTGGTGACCAATGAGAACTCCTGCAGGAACAGAACCCCAATGGCAAATAACTCACAAAACTTAATGACCTATTGGGGGAATACGAGATTGAAGTAAATCATAAGTAAAAAAGAGATTTTTGTTCAGATTAAAATAATAATAATAATACTTCAGCAAATTTGAATAAAATGGAAAGGAGTTGAATTTAAATAAAAAAGGTGGAAGAAAGCAAAACTGACTGATTTGCCAGCCTGATCAGAATGCCCTGAAGGTATTTTAAAAGTTATTTTTATGGTGCTGAAGTGAGGTTTAACATCTTTTTTCCCCTCTCAGGCTTTTTGGTAAGCACTGCATCTGTTGAATTTGGCCATTAAGTGAAGATTTTGGTGGCTTGTTTACAAGAACTTAAGCACACCCTGGAATTTCTTAGAAAACTCAAGTGGGAAGATTTTAATTTTTCAAAACAATGAAAGAACAACATTGATAGATTTGACTACAAATAATGACTCATGTATTTGCTATCCTGGCGTTTTTATAATGTGTACATGGCTACAAATGTAGGTCCAAATTATCCATCTCAGTCAGTTGAAATGTTTGCAGACTCAGTGAATCACACATAAGATCACCTCCTCTCTTCTGTTGGGGTCACTGCAAAATTTGGAACATGCAGTACAATGTTAGACCTGATGGGGGTGTGCAAATCAGACGTTTGCTGTAGTAGGTCACTGAGAAATGTACGAATAGGAGGAAAGTTATTATATGTTCATTGAATTAGAGCGAGACATATGACAAATGTTTGAATTATGGAATGTTTCGCATAAAAAGGTTTGTTGCAGAATGCAATACAATAATAGTAATATGTGATAGAAGTAAAGCATGTATACGAATACAGAAATAAGACAAGAACACCTGATGTCTACTTGGCTGTTTCATGTATAACGGATACATGAAGGAATACTTACGGTAACAATACAGAAGTGTTGGCTGGGGAAGCAAACATTTGTGTGCTTTTGTATGCTGTGTTGGCTAAGAGTTTGCCCTATTTGCGGAAGCTTTAGAACAGGGGTCTCCAACCTTTGCAACTTTAAGTCTAAAGGACTTCAGCTCCCAGATTTCTCCAGCCAGCAAAGCTAGGAGCTGAAGTCCTTCAGACTTAAAGTTGCAAAGGTTGGAGACCCCTGCTTTAGAAAGACTGTATGATGCAATCAAGTCTATGGAAATGAAATGTAATTTACCAAAGACCAAAACTTTTCTATTTCACAGGGAATTGTTCAAAATTTAGAGCAAGTAGATGGATTTGTCCATTTTGTTAGAATGTTTACCGAAGAGGGAAATATGAATGTGAAAATGTTAAGATATGGAAATCGTGGTAGAAAAGTCAGTGGGCCATATAGAGTCTGCTGTAAAGAAGGAACATGTGTTGAAAGTAGTAAAAATGGCTGTATATAGGAGCTTGTATATATTTGAGGAAATAAGGTTGATTGAATATCTATTACATCATCATCTTTTTTTTCTTTCTGTACTTTGCATAAGGCCGCTTACCCAACAGGGAACTGGTTAATGGTGGGTATGAAGATATGTCAATATTATCAAGAAAAATGCTGTTATAATTTATAAAAAGCAAAGATAGTAAAGCTGATTTGCCAATTTCTCCTCTCTGACATGGCTCCAGCAAACAATAAATTCCTGAGATCTGGGAAGCAAAAAGCAGATGGTATGGGATAAGCTGTTTTTTTATTTTATTTAAATTTATATCCCGCCCTTCTCCACAGAGGACCCAGGGCGGCGTACAGGAAATTTAAAAACATACAGATACAAAGATAAATATATAATTTAAAATAAATATTAAACAATCCTATCCTGTACTAAAACCAAATTTAAAATACCCAATTTAAAAAACTTCCTAAAAGTCCCCATGGGAAGTTAGGCTAGGCCGGCTTGTTGGAACAAATATGTCTTTAGACATTGGCGGAAGAGGCGGAGGTCGGTGATGGTGTGTAATTCAGGGGGTAGGTCATTCCAGAGGGCTGGGCCCGCCACAGAGAAGGCTCTTCCCCTGGGTATCGCCAGTCGGCATTGTCCGGCCGACGGCACCCTGAGAAGACCCTCTCTGTGGGAGTGTATCGGTCTAAGGGATGTATGGGGCAGGAGGCGGTCTCGCATATAACTAGGCCCCGAGCCATGGAGCGCTTTAAAGATGGTTGTCAAAACCTTGAAGCGCACCCAAAAGGCCACAGGAAGCCAAGTTGAGTTATCTTTTTTCTCATGTTTATTTCTAGCAGTTTTACACTTTGTTCCAACTGGTTCTGTCTAATGTAGAACATAAGGAGAATAGAATAGAATAGAATAGAATAATGAAGTTGGAAGAGACCTTGGAGGTCTTCTAGTCGAACCCCCTGCCTAGACAGGAAAACCTATACCATTTCAGACAAATGTTTATCCAATCTCTTCTTAAACACTTCCAGTGTTGGAGCATTTACAACTTCTAGAGGCAAGTTGTTCCACTGATTAATTGTTCTGTCAGGAAATTTCTTTTTAGTTCTAGGTTGGTTCTCTCCTTGATTAGTTTCCACCCATTGCTTCTTATTCTACTCTTGGGTGCTTTGGGGAATAGTTTACTCCCTCTTCTTTGTGGCAGCCCCTGAGAAAACAAAACACTGCTATCATGCTAGTCCTTTTTCATTAGACTAGACATACCCAATCCCTGCAACTGTTATTTATATGTTTTAGCCTCCAGTCCCCTAATCATCTTTGTTGCTCTTCTCTGCATTTTTTTCTAGAGTCTCAACATCTTTTTTACATTGTGGCAACCAAAACTGAATGCAGTATTCCAAGTGTGGCCTTACCAAGGCATTATAAAGTGAGAAAATCAAAGTCCCCAAAGGAAGCCACAATGTCGCTATAGCGGCACCATCCCATCCTAAATTCAGGCAAGCCTGAATTTAGTGTCTCCCAAATTTTCTATCAGACAGTATTTCTGGCATTTCTCTGTGGAACTGGTGGTTTCCACACACACAAAAAGCCTGGCTCTAGGGTCCTTGGAGATGGAGCACCAAAGGAGGAGAAATTTGACAGGCTCTTTCTCTGAATTCACTGGTTGAACAGGTTTATTTTGGAATACATGGACGATCTTGAAGATATCCAAGCCACATGGGGCTTTAAAGGCACAGTAATATCCACCTCTTAAACTGCAGCCACAATTGGCAACTAGGGCAGCTCCCAAGGTGGGAGCTAAATTTACACGAGCAATTTTAGATGCATCTGGACAAACTGTGCACTGAGCTAGTTTAAATAATTTCTGAGTACTCTTCAAGGCAGCCCCACGAAGAAGAAAAAACTGCAACAATTTGTGGCAAATTGCCTTTGTTCCTTTTTTTTTTTTTTTTAGAATTATCTGGCTTAATAGCAGAGTCTACTTCTTTGGTTCCATAGGTGGCCTTTGCCTTCCAAATGCAGATGGACATTTGAGCGTTGTCCCGATGGGGTCGTCCTCCTATGTAGCCATGCGCATGTGAAGTAGTTACTTCGTTTCTCCTATGTACAAATCTGCACCTGTCTCATTACATTGTATTGTGTATATCACATTGCTCAGTTTGTGTCTGGGTGTTTTAACCTTGGGATGGACAAGTTTCTAAATCAGTGTATTCTAGAGTTTAAGGTGTGCATGCTGTGTTGGTTAAAAATCTTCTGAGCTTTTCAGATATTCCTGTAATCTATGGAATGACAATATTGCTTCATTTATTGTTCTCTTCTTCGTCTAATAGACAAAGAAAATGAAAAGGATATGAATTTAACTAAAAAAAGAGGGAAGAAAGCAAAACTGACTGATGATGCTGAAGTGAGGTTTAACATTTTTTTCTTCTTCTTAGGCCTTTTAGTAAGAACTGCATTTGTTGAATTTGGCCATTAAGTGAAGATTTTGGACGCTTGTTTACAAGAACTTAAGCACACCCTGGAATTAGACAACAGACAAAGAAGAGAGCAATAAACAAAGCAACATTGTCATTCCATACATTGCAGGAATATGTGAAAAGCTCAGAAGGATTTTTAACCTGGATCACTGAGAATCTTTCTACTTGTTTTGTACTTTACTCAATACAGTTATTCTCCCAGAAAAATGTATTGTTGCTTGATGACATAACAGAATAACAAGAGTTGGAGGGAACCTTGGAGGTCTTCTAGTCCAACCCCCTGCTCAAGCAGGAAATTCCCTATTATGTTAGACAAATGGTTGTGCAATCTTTTTCTTAAAACTATGAAGAGATTTGTTAGAGCCTGAAGTTAGTTTGGGTTATGAGAAAGGGATTGGAGGAGAAAGTGACTGGTCTACAATCACACAGCTGCTTCAGAGCCTAAAGAGGAACAGAACCTGAGCTAATCCAGCACCTTAACCAGCACCTTAACGACTCTAGCCCTTTTTGCCTTTGTCCTTATCCATTTAGGGAAAAAGAATTGATGCTTCCAGCAACAGCAATATTGTTTTAGCACGGGGATAATTTAATTCAGTTTTAATATTTTGTATGTTGTATATTGTTATTTATTAGATTTTAATTTCCTGTGCACCGCCCCGAGTCCCCATGGGGGAGAGGGGGCAGTCTATAAATTTAAATAATAAATAAATAAATAAACAGGAGGAACATCAGCCTCCATTACTTAAAAATGGGAATCAAATACAGTAGACTTGCCAGGAAGAAGCCCCCTAGAGGGGTAAAGAAAAATAAGTGAGATTCTAGAAGCAACAGGAGGAAGCTGTTCTCATTAAGTCTGCCTTTCCTTGGATTTCTATACAGCAAACCTTTGTTGTGGGAATATAGTTTGAAAAGTGTGACAGTTGTAGCTAGGAGAACATTAGATGCTTAGCAGTAGAATGATCAGGAAATGTCCCTGACAGAATTTTAAAGGATGTGAGTCTGTACTATTTGCTTTTCTTATGAGCCTTAAAAAAAAAAAACAATTTGAGCTTGGCATTTATTCTTGTGGAACTGTGCATTGTTCCTGCTTTGAACTGCAATGTTTGAATTGCCTTAAAAAGGGGGTTGGGGGGAAGAGGTTTGAATTAGAATGGAAAGTCATCCCTTCCTCGACCAACTAGTTTTGCTTGCCACAACAAAGCCTGAAAGTTTGATCTCTTTTTCCAGCCTCTATGAAAGTGAAGGTCAGGTGCTTGCTCAAGGCTGCTTTTTTTTAACTTGCAATTTATCCTCCTGCCTTCTCCATCCAATGCTTGACCTTGATGCTATGAAAGAGGAGATCCAGGCTAGACTGCAATGGGCCAAGCAGACGCAAGCCTGCCAAATGTCCGCACCCCGAATACATGGGGAGGGTTTTCCCCCCAGCCTCCCTGGCACTTGCCTTTCAATCAGGGTGCGGTTTTGAACGACGGCACACAAGATTCCTCGAGCGGTTCTTTGAAGGGCCTGCCGCCAAGTACAAAATAATTTATTAAACAAACAAACCCCTCGCATATGGAAGATCTTAATGCACTGAGATTTATGGAGGTGCTTGTGCACAAAGGCAAAGACGCCCAAAGCATGTGGCTTTATGGGCTGCGGGCCTGGTCCTGCAGGAAGGCAGAGTGCCCTTGATGGCTGCTATTGATAGCTGGTATGCTCATACACATTCCCCCCCTCCAAACAAAAGGGAGGGGGAACGGGAAAAAATACGCCTGTACACCTTATCAATGTGCAGCAAGATCTCATGGAAACAGCCATTGCTTCGTTTGCTGGATGCATTATTTTATGGTGTTTGCATTTGAAAATAGAATAACTTTCTTTCCAGGGTGGAATTAATGAGCCAAGTCTGCTGTGCAAGGCGATTTCTTTTTTTGGGGATCAACTGTCATTGCTTAATTCCTTTGAGAATAATTGGAAACCAATGGGGTCAGTGGCATGCTACGGTCACAGTGTTTGAACTGGGAGTGGAGTTTTTAGGGATGGTTTGTCATCAATCACCTTTTTAAAAGTCATCTTACTGAATGCTTTTAAGAAAATGGTCAACTGTGGACCTCTATAATGATGATACGAGGCTGTTAGGGCAGGGTCCCCAACCCACAGTTCATAGACCAGCAATGGTCTGCACAAAGAAACAATGTCCCATTCGTGCATGTGCAGGATGCAGGCAGCACGTAAAACCACATCCCCTCCAGTATATGGAAAAGTTTCTCTCCATGCAACCTGTCCCTGGTTCCCAAAAGGTTGGGGGCCACTGTGTTAGGGCATGAGGAGGTTTAAGAATACTTTGGGATTCTCTGCAAATTAAAATGGTGATTTATGTAGCTCCTCATTTGGTAGTTTATATTTGCAGATGCCCACATTTATATTGATGCCTGATGCCATTGATTGACTGCAGTGCAATTTCTGGTGTCAGTATCTGCTTTGCACCTAGAGATGCATTAGTGCTATTTTCTACACAATATTATTTCTCTTTCCATAGGAACATCATTTTCATGAATGGTCCATTTTGGTCTACTGCTGACAGAGCTACTGGTGTACAGCTACATCCTCCTTAATCAAATTCTTCATCCTTCATTAAATGTCTAAAAGGAGGATATGCAAGGGCCATCTTCTCTTATGAATGCCTGCTTGCTTAGTTTATTCAGAGAAAACTTTGATCTGGGCAACCTGTTTACTTGAAGTAGTTTGATCATTACCATGGCTAGGATCTTTGCCTCAAAGATATTTATCACTTTTCCTTAAATAAATTAGGAAGACATTTCTGGGCCATCAGACCTAGGAACAGAGGTAAAGACATCTGTTTTTATTCATTTTGCTATTTAATATTTTTGTATCATTTGATTCTAAGATTTGGCTGTTTATTGTATGGTGCTTATTGTAAGCTATTGGGACTGTTGACTAAATAGCAGAGTAAACCTTTATTTGTTTAAAAAAAAACATCGATTCCATTGTGTGGATGTTTGGAGGGTGCAAATTCTTATTCAAGCTGCAATATACTTTAGGATTGTTGTTCTTGTTTGAAATAGAAACTATACAGTCATAAGGATATGTGCTAAATTTGGTTATGGATTTCTAAAGAGCAGTTCTGTTATGAGATTCTCCAAAAGTGTGGCCAGATTCATTTCTTTGTGGAATATGCATCCAAAAAGATTTGCATGTTCCTGAAACTTGTATATACAAAGAAAATTTCCAGTTAGGCATGACTGAATATGTTTTGACTCCTGGTGTTTGTATCAAAAAGTTCTAGTTCCATTTGAAAAATAGAATTATAACATTGGAGAAATGTTAAAAAGTCTGTATTTCAAAGGGGTATGTGTGTGTGTCAGCTTCAAATTAGCATTGATCCCCAGCACCTGCCTGGATGACCCCCTGCAGTTTTCTTGGCAAGATTTTCGGAAGTGGCTTGCTCTTGCCTTATTTCTAGATCCATGATAACCTAAAAGGTTTCATGGAATTTATATGGCTATGGAGATCCCCAGTTATCCAGGTTATGGTTGTCCCAAAGGTGCTTTTCCAAAAGGCAATTGGAATTTGTTTTTCCTTGATGATGTTTCACTTCTCATTTAAGAACTGAAGAAGCTTCTTGGATGAGAAGCGAAACTTTGTCAAGGAAAAACAAACTCCACTTGCCTCTTGAAAAAACATTTTTGGGACATGGGATTTATAGCTTCCTGGTGTACAACCTGGTGCCTCAACAGTTATACCAAAATCGTTTATTCTCACACTTTTTCTTTCTGTGAATAAAGTGAATCATCATCAGGAAAATTTGCATTAATATGTTACCTTTAAAAACCCTTTCATTATAACTCACATAAATTAAAGATTATATGTACATATGATACATTCACTAATAATAATAATAATAATAATATTTTATTTTTATATACCGCGTCCTCTCCCCAAGGGGACTCGGAGCGGTGTACAGGGAAAAATTAAAACACATAAAAATATACAAAAATAGATACAATAAGTAAAAACAACTGCATTTAAGGAACTTGCAAATGAAAAGAAATGTGATTTTTACGAACCTTAATAAGACTACTGAAAAACTGAGATGAAAGACTATTGTTCAGCTAATATGTCAAATGACTTGGATTTATATTCAACCATAAATCTTTGCATCAAAGTTAATTCTACTTTCCTCTTGCTTCTCTTCAATATATAAATTTTGATTTGGTTTTGATGTGTCTAATTTTCTACTGAAAATGTTTCTCATGTAGATTATGTAGGGAAATTAATATCACCAAAAGCAACCTTTAAAAAAAAAAGCTTAGTTAATACAATTTAATTTTTAAAATTAGAAAAAATTAAATGAGTATAAAACTGAATCTTGAATCTTGAATCACCTTACTAGGGTAAAAAAGTCAGATGAAGAAAATAAAAATGACATTTCAAGAAAACAAACAAACAAAAACACCAAAACATGATGGCATCACATACATCAGGCTATCATTGTGTCAAAGATATAGTTGATGTACTGTACATCAGTTGATTATAAGGTGACCGAGGCAAAATACATATATTTTATAATTTGTGTGATGACCTCATGATGTGCATGATGACTTTGACCTTCTGTGGATGTACTTGTGTATTGGCAGTCAAAGCGATTTGATTTCTTTTTTTTAGTTGAAAAAATAATTTGCCAATATTCATGATGCAATGTGGTCTTTGAAGAAGCAGGATAAAAACAGGATTGATGCTTTTGAACTTTGGTGGTTGGAAGGTCTCCTGAGAATACAATGGATAGCCAAGAAAACAAATGTATCATTTGACAAATCAAACCATGGTTTTTCCATGAGGCAAAGTGACCGGGCTCAATTTATCCTATGTTAGATACATTATGCAAAGCCCTAACTCTCTGGAGAAGGCTCTAATGTTGGGCAAGGAGAAAGGAAAGAAAAGAAGAGGACAGCCAGAAGCAAGGATTCAGTTACAATAGATGTACTTTTGGAAGACACGAAGGACCAAGTTGGGGACAGACCCTTCTGGAGAAAGCCTATTTAAGTGATTTAAGAGTGGATAGAATTTGACAGTATGTCATCTTGATTATGAACTAACATTAACACACTCTGATGCAATTCCCTTTCTTATTGTGTAGTGAATGCCAACTACTTTATTAATTAGTGCAGACAGCATTAAGAGATTAGACTTATCAATGGCCAGAAATATAATGTCATTTAACTCCTTAGTTCAAAGTCCCTGATTCTGGCCAAATATATGAAAGAAAATCAAGTAAGTAAGAACTAAGGCAGGAACTCACTAAAATTTGATTATGTCAGCTTGACATTTTTATGCACTTTCTTTTATGCACATTATAAATAATGTGTATAATTATTCTTGGTTATTTATTACTACAGTTAATACAATTCATGTTATAGATATTTTTCTGAAAAGGAACAGGAGACATTTATTTTTACCCATCTATGGCTGGTTAAATTACTTTGCTTCTATGCATAATAAACCGACTTGATTCATGTGACATAGAAGACATAGAAAATTTACACAATTTTGGTATAGAGTATCCAATAAAGTAGGTTTTAGCTGTGAAAACTCATGAGAAAACCTAAATTAAACTATCAGTATACCGAATGCTACTCTCTTCTGATTTTTATAAGAGACAAATGTGACATATATATTACATATATAGTCCCAATCAAAACGAGGGAATGTATTCAGGCATATGTCCAAAAAACTGGTCAATGTGATATATGGAGGCTATTAAATATCACAGAAAGGGAGAATTCCTTCTTCTCTTCAACAGTGCAAAACTGTTTCATTTATATCATATTATCCTGTCCAACATGCTAGAATGAAAAGTGTTCAAGACAATTAATGTTGTCTATTAGATTTTTTTTTAAAAACTCACTCATTAAAAGCTCAGTGGATTCATTGGGGGTAGGAATTCTACCTAAGTGTTTAAGACCTACTTACTGCTTAGATTTCTAACTCTTCTCCATTCAATCTTGTAGCACCCTCACCCCTGGTCCATTTGTGTGTTGCACTACATAATTCACATGCTCAGGTTGCTAGAAAGGCTTTGGTTTTCTTGGTTTCATTACCTTTATATTACCTTTAAAATATTACCTTTTGGCATTGGCATAAGGAGTTTCCCTTAGGTTTGTGTTGTCCTCTGGGATGCAGTGGTTATTTGATCAACTTGGCTACTTTCAGAAAAAAAAGGATATTTTCTTCCCAAACAAATTCATCCAAATAGGATAAAGTAAATGATACCCATTTGTAGCTATTTGCTGCTTGGGGTATTTATATCATAATGGATGAAAATAGGCACTGGTCCAGCATCTGTTTTAAGGCTAGAGTGTGGCAAACGACAGGAAGAGTTGTGGTCCAGCTGAAAGCTGTGTAGCAGGAGGTTGACCAGATATGAGAATCCTTAAATACTTTACCAATGCTGGCCTTTTAAAGAAATTGCACAAGATTGCTGTGAAGATAGGTTTAAGAAGTGGCAGTTGCTTTCAGTTTACAATTTATGATAAAAGAGTGAAGAAAGAATGAAAGAAAGAAATGAAGGAAGGAAGGAAGGAAACCTTTAATTAAAAGAAAAATAAAATAATAATAATCTGTGATGACTCACCATCCCTTAAAAGCGTTTTTGTTATTTTGATAAATTTTTGAGCCTTTAACTCTGCCTTTCTCCCTAGAACTATGGAATGGATACTTGAATCAGGAGATCAGAATAATGTCCACAAGAATCAGTTGAAATGAACAAAACCCCAATTCATATGAACAGTGTTATGTGTAATAAACATAAAATAAAAGTTGAGATTCCCTAGCTAAAAGAGATGTTTTCATGAAGAGTAAACCCATCGTGGATTAGTTCTTAAAGAGAGATAAATCAAATCCTGCTGAGCCTATATTTTTTATAGAGCTCCAGCGCCCTATATTACTAAAATATTGTAATTGCTGAGATTAATCAACTGTTTAAATTACTATATTCAAAATGAATCACACATTAGAGAAAAAAAGTGGATGTTTTCCAGAGGTTGGCTCCTACCGGTTCTGACCAGTTTTGTCGAACTGGTAGTAACTTGGCGGCCTGGGTCGCCCCTGAACTGGAACTGGCAGTTACTCAGGCCTGCCACTCCCTCGAACTGGTTCTCTCAGCGGTGCCATAGGCACCACCATCTTGTTTTTGTCTTCTGCGCATGTGCAGAGCAATCTTCGTTGCATTGCGCATGCGCACATGTGCAGAGCACGGACGCAAATGCAGCACATCCCTGAGAAGAAGTGGCAGCCGGAACCCACCCCTGTTGCTTTCCTATATAAACTTGGATTCCTGGAGCATCTCAAACATACATACTTCATTGGCCACTATCAACAGAAGAAACAGAAAAGCACTGAATTAAAATAAACAATTCAGGTCTCTTAGGCAGATTTTATAGTATATAGTATATATAGCCGTGATGGCGAACCTATGGCACGGGTGCCACAGGTGGCACGCGAAACCATTTCTTAGGGCACGCGAGGCATTGCCCTAAGAAGCTCCAGCACGTTTCTGTGCGCTGGCCAGACGATTTAGGCCTTCTTTTGACGCTGTTTTTTCACCCTCTGGAGGCTTCAGGGAAGCTCCTGAAGCCTCGGGCGGGGGAAGGCTGTTTTCACCCTCCCCGGGCTCCTAGAAAGCCTCTGGAGCCTGGGGAGGGTGAAAAAAGCACGCCAAAAGCAGGGGGTCACACAGATAGCATTATGGGTGTGGCACGCCCACGCACGCCCCCCCCTGCGCTCCCCCCACATTTGGCACGCGAGCCAAAAAAGGTTAGCCATCACTGATATATAGTAACGATGTTTAGAAAGCCCAGTTGATTCTATTGCTAGATATTTTATACTGAGAAACTGTGGGTAAGAGATTTGTGTCTTTTAGATTTATGTCTTCTGAGCCCAAACTGATCACAGTGAATATAATAAGTAAAATTCTTTTCATTATTGAGTCATTAGATTCACAGGATCATTCAGGATGTAGTTCCAAATAGATTTAGCAGATTTCTGAACATAGTAGAAGTTGCTGGCTGAGAGAACGTGGAAAAGATGGTGTTACTTGACTAGTATTTGGAAATGAGTTACATTGAATTTAATGCCTGAGGATCCAAGCATGAGAAAATTTGCAACGATACATAACAGTCAAGTGATTTATTCAAGGGCTTTTGATCAATATTTGTCAGCTATATTCAGGGATATTTTCTTGGATCCATCATACTTGTGGTACAGTTTTATTTTATTTATTTATTTATTTTTAAAAATAGCCCAATGCATGAAGGATCTTGTGGGGATTTGTAGTAACATGTTATCATTCTGCTGATAACAGCCTGCTCTGTTTCTCATCTGACTCAGATGAACTTGTGCAAATGTTGATGTAGGTATGGTCTGGGTAAAGGCCAAACAATTTTAAAAACTGAAATTGAGTCCTGACTGAATTTGGGGATTGCAAAAGATCCCATAACTTGGAAATTGACATTTGATCTACTCTAAACAGGACTGCACTGGTGGCTCAGTGGCTAAGATGCTGAGCTTGTCGATCAGAAAGGTCGGCAATTGGGCAGTTTGAATCCCTAGCACCGTATAACCGAGTGAGCTCCCATTACTTGTCCCTGCTTCTGCCAACCTAGCAGATTCGAAAGCCCGTAAAAATGCAATTAGAAAGATAAAATCACTTTTGGTGGGAAGGTAACAGTGTTCTGTGTGCCTTCAGCATTTAGTCATGCCGGTCACATGACCATGGAGATGTCTTTGGACAGCGCTGGCTCTTTGGCTTTGAAATGGAGATGAACACTGCCCCCTAGAGTCAGGACTGACTGGCACATATGTGTGAGGGGAACCTTTACCTATACCTTTTAAACAGGATTGCACTTTTGCTCAGGGAGTCCTTATCTTGGGGTGCTCTTTTCATTCTGACTCTGGCTTTCGTTGGTAAAGGATGGCAGTCAAGCTAGTCATGAATGATCCTGTAATTTCTTGCTCACATATATACAAGGCTCATACAAGGCTCAGAACCTTCCATTTATGTTCAGCTATCATTTTAATTGCCATTGTTTTATTTGTGTTTATTATGCTATCTCTAAAATAATCACACTGGTTGCCTATTTTCTCCCAGGTTCAACTAAAGGTCTTGGCATTTATCTTTAAAGATCAAAATGACCTGTTTATATGTAGGCACATTCCTACTCCAAGCAAGACCCTCTGTGCCTTAAGTTATTCTACTAGGGACAGTCTCCGTGGACTCAGTTGAAGAGAGATACTTACCTAGAAGGAGAAGACATTTTAATGATAGTGCCAGGACCTTGAGACATATTACAAAAGCACTATACTTTGAACAGACATTAAATATTGGTTGGTGATGATATTGCTATGGATTTTTTTTTTATTTGTGGAGGCGTTCAGTGGCAATGCCAATTTTTGTTTTCTCCGTGGCTCTTAATCTGGTCTTATTTATTAATGTCTTACTGAGTTGTATTTTCCACTGATGCCTAATTTATTTTATTCATATCTTTGCAATCCATCCTGCGCTCCATTTGGGGGTGGGGTGGGGAAGGCTTAGAAATATTTCAAACAAATGAATCTCCTGGTTTGTACAAATGATTTAATTTGATTTAAATGAACTGTTAAAAGGAAATCTGCTTCACCTCCAACTTTCTTTGATCTGATTATAGAATTTTACACTGTGGCAAGCATTGTTCTCATCATTGTTATGGGACACCTTTGTGACCCCATGTCTCAACTGAATGAACAGAGCAATTTGGAAAGTATTTGTGTTACAACAGGGACATTGTGAGCAACTTGGAGCTAATGGAAGATTTGGGGCAGTATTTGCACTGGATCATGCAATAAGAGAAAGGACTTTGAAACCTCAGTTGTGGGTCTCTTCCTGTTGAAACTCTATTATCTCACACGTGTAACAAGTCAGACTAACTCGATCACATTTTACCAGGCTATACTTGTTTAAGCCTGTAATTAAATTTCTCTGGACAGTCTTTTCCACTTCTCTTTGTTTGTTTGTTTTTCCTCCCCTCTGTTTTTTCTCTTCATTTTTCTTCACCCAGTTGCAATGTTTGTCTTTTTTAGTTCTGCTCTTATTTGTTACAGCAGTTGCCAACCCCCAGCTGACCTTAGCTGACTTCAGGGTATCAATGTATTTGGAGCCAGTTAGGGCTTGGATGAAACACTTCTAGGAAATCCCAGAGAAATGAGTTTGATTGAGAACTTGCAAAAACTTTCTGGAAGAAGGTACTTTGTTACTAAATAGAACTTTATGGGTATGGCCATACAATCAACAAAAGTCAATTCAGAGTAACAGAATAAAAAAAGTTGGAGGTGACATTGGAGGTCTTCTAGTCTAACCCACTGCTCAAGCAGGACACTTTATAGCAGGGGTGTCAAACTCAAGGCCTGAGGGCCAGATCTGGCCCAGGGATTCCTCAGATCTGATCCATGGGGCCACACTGGAAATAGTGAAGGACCGCCCATGGTACCTCTGCCAGTGAAAATGGAGCTCAGGAGGATCATGGGCAGCCCTCCCGAGTTCCATTTTCATTGGCAGAGGCTAAACGCTCAAGCCATCACAGGCGCCCTCGACACAAGTGACATCAAGCTACCTACACCCACCCTGGCCATGTCCCCCCTGCCCCCATGGTCAAACATAACTCTGATGCAGCCCTCAATGAAATTTGACACATCTGCTTCATACCGTTCCAGACAAGCGGCTGTTCAGTCTCTTCTTCACTTTCCTCTACTACTGCTGGGTATAAGTTAGTGATGTTGCCTAGCAGTGATAACTTGTTGTCCTGAATACTAGAAGTGGTACTTCTCATCACTAGTAAAGTTTTCATGCTTTCTGCATCCATTGTGAAAGAACACCACCCCCAATTCATTTTTGTATATTGCCCTTTTTATTAGTTTATAATATACAAAATATAATATACAAAAATAATAGGAAAAATAGGGGAAGGAAAACGGAAAGGTGTAGAAAAGAAGGGAAAAAGAAAGAAAAGGCTTTGACTTCTGACTCCCTTTAGTGCAGTAGAATAAGATAGTTACATCAAACCTCAACATTTTTACTTTTACATAATAGTATAAGCTAGCCATTTCTATATCAACAAATCTATTGGCAAAACCCAAAATCAACGTTTCATAAGTACCAAGTGCAGAAGCGGTTTTCAAGTAGAAAAAAAGAAATTATGTTTTTTTCCCCTGTTATCAAAGCAGTCAATTTAGCCATCTCTGCTAACTCCATCAACTTTTGCAGCCATTCATCCATTGTAGGGATCAAAGGGTCCCTCCATTTTTATGCATAAAGTAATTGTGCTGCATCAACATATATAACTTTAAAGTTCCATTTCCCTGCAAGTCTTTTTCCATTAAATCCAAAGAAAAACTTTCTGGTTTTATCTTTATATTCACTTTAAGAATCTTCTGTATTAAAGTATGAATGCTACTCCAATATTTCTTTGCTTTATCACATGCCCACCATAAATGATAAATGACACATTTACATTACATTTCCAACATTCATTTGAAGTACCTTTATACATTTTAAATCTTTCACTTTCCACTTTGTTTCTTTTCTCTTTTTTAATGTTTTTATTTACAAACATGTAAAACACACACACACACACAAAACTTTGACGTACACCACATTTACACAATACAATACGAATAGGAGCTTCCTGTTTTTTCTAATAGCAATTGTCAATCGATGCCACTCACCTTATATTATTTCCCCTTCTAGTATATTTCATTTGGATTTCACCATTCTTAACCCTCTTATTTTACTCATGACTACTATTTTTAAGTTTTGTTGTATTCTTTCATTGGTTCTTGTTTCTTTCCTCCATCCGCCTATACCATTTATCCCCTATCTGGTAGAATTCTGATTCTTATTTTCCCTGGATTTCTTTAGTTAATTTGTCCATTTCAGCACCATCAATAACCTTTCTTATTATTTAATCTTCGCTTGGAGTTAATTTGTCCACTTTGTTTCTTTATTACTGTATGATACGGTTTAGCCACCCAACTCAAATGACTCTGACCTGGATATAAAATGATTAAACTCAAGAGACAATTAACACGTAGCATTAAAGCAATTTATGGAATAAGATATATTAGTTATTGGCTAAGTGAGGAAAGAGTTGTTGCCCAGTCTGAGATCTTTCCCCTCCGAAGTCAGGGAGGGCCAGTGGTCACAATTGTTTGAGACCCCTTGGCAGGAAACAGATGTGTGGCTCTCAATACGACTATGAGTTCCTATAAATAGATTGGCCTTTTGTAAAGTTAGCAAGAGAGCTTTAGATAGTGTTTGGACTTTAGTGGTAGTCTGGGTTGCACTTTTGATTTTTTTTAAATTGGAGGTTGAGGTTTTTTTAACTTTCAAAAATGGGGTGTGTGTGTGTGTGTGTATTTATGTATATATATGAAACATGCTGAAGAGGCTTTCATCCTGCAGTAGATAGACAATGGCTAAAATGAAGAATATATATATATAGTATGTCTCCTCCCTTAATGGGGCCCTAACAGGAAGTTGTGGAAACAATTATCTATACTAAATACTCCTGTCTTAGCTGATGCAATGGGTAGAGCCTGATTAGGCTGTAGTGCTAGGCTTCTGCCTTGGATGCACTGCAGCCCCGGTTCGAATCCCAGTGGGGTGTGGACAACTGATGAGAGCTAATAAGCTCGAAATAGATCTATCTTGGTCTCTCAAATTTAAATTTATTGATCAGCTCATAAAACTAACACACACACACACACGTGTGTGTGTGTGTGTGTGCATGTGTGTTAGGTTTTTGAGCTGATCAATAAATAAATCAGGGAGACTAGTATAGATCTATTTCTAGTCTCCCTGATTTATTTATTGATCAGCTCAAAAACCTAACACATATATATTAAAAAATTACACAACGGAACTCATGGCTTTCTGTCTAGATGGTCTCTGGTGATGAGCCGAAAGGCAGAAAAGAAAAAAGTATGCTTCCTCCCTTAATTGGGGCCTAACAGGGTGTTGTGGAACAAGTATATATATATATCTATATCTATAATTGTTTCACAACACCCAGTTAGAGCCCCAATTAAGGGAGGAGACATACTGTTTCCTTTTCTGCCTTTCGGCTCATCACCAGAATTGGAATGGAATTGTTATTGCAATGTTTCGGCAAGATCTCACTTGCCATCCTCAGGCTTCAGTCTGTGATTGCGAAGGTGTCGCCCTTCCTTAAATCTTGGTGGGGGGGTAGAGTGCTGACTATTGTTGTGAGTGGTATCATGATACAGCTGCACAGCCAATCAACCCACTCACAACAATAGTCAGCACTCCACCCCCCCCCCCACCAAGATTTAAGGAAGGGCAATGCCTTCGCAATCACAGACCGAAGCCTGAGGATGGCAAGTGAGATCTTGCCGAAACATTGCAATAACAATTCCATGCTATATACACGGGAAAACACCTGAGGATGGCAATACCAGAAATATATATCTTTGTGTGCATGTGTTTGTTCTTGGATGGTATTTTTTTATTTAATTTATATAGTACAAAGAATGGTAGGAATTTAAATGGAAGATTGTTTTGTGCATGGGAAAGGATGCTAACTTTTTACAGTACTTTATTATGCAAATTGCCCAGTATTCCATGATACAGCGATGTGTATATTATAATAAAAGATCAAACTAGAGCCTCATCCTTCATCTTTATTCATCAAAAGAGTCTTAATGGAGAACAGAGTGAAAGGAGGGGCAACTATCAAATAACACGATCCACTTTTCGGCCGATGCAAGTCCCAACAAGACAGGTTTTTTCAGTTGCAAACCTTGAGCAGATCTGTGTTGTCTTCTAGGCACAGTTGAGAATGTTTTTGGGCTATAAAGCTTTAAATGGCTTCGGTACAACGTGCTTGAACAAGCTGCTTCTGACTGTTACGACCCATTAATATGGGCCAAGAGGGTCTTCCTCCCCTCCCCCACCTGATCGTCCACAAATCACTCCTTGTGAAGTTAAATAAGATAGAGAAAGTGACTCCTTGGTGACTTTTTAAACTGCAAATTCTTCTCCTTAAAGGATTCTCTAAAATCCAAATTCCAGTATCCTGAGAATAGGACAAAATATCTTCGTACATCTGATTGGAAAACACAATTGATTCCATTGGCCTTCTTGCATTTATGGTTATAAGTGAATATAGTTCTTGCTTTTGTTTCAGTAAACTCAAGGCAAAGTTTACATCTGAATAATGAATTAGAATCTTCTGAACCCTCTAAACCAGGGGTCTCCAACCTTTGCAACTTTAAGTCTGAAGCAAAGCTGGCGGGAGAAGTCTGGGAACTGAAGTCCTTCAGACTTAAAGTTGCAAAAGTTGGAGACCCCTGCTCTAAACTAAAACCATTCTTTTTTCAGTTAAAAAAAACACACCCCTGAGATTCTGGAAAAGCAATCTTCCCAATCCTGTGTCAAAAGTCAAAGTTTGCAGTCCAAATATTGAACACTTCTTGATTTTTTTAAGCACCTACCCATTAGGATGCCATGACTTGGTGGCATGATAGCATCATGCAATTGTTCGTTATACCCTTGATGTCAGGAATATCTCCTGTTTCAAGCATCATGTTTCCATGTTGCCTTTTTGATGGATAATCCTATAGTAAGCATTAAATAAGATTACAGCAGGCCAGTGGAAAGGCTGTGGTTTTGGTTTCGTAATATATCCTTGTAGTAAAAGGCAGAAAGGAGAATAGAGGCAGTGTGTGTGAGAGAGCTAGGGAATAAAGAGAAGATATGATATTTTAAAGTATTTATTACCCTTCTTTCTTCCCAGACTGAATAGATTAAAATATGTCAACATTTGGAGCTCATTTTGAGGCTATTTTACAACAAAAGCTACATGTATTAGTCTAGGTTTGGGAGTAACCCTCAAAATAGTGCTAATCTGAACTTTTTAGTTTCTTTGTGCTGTATTTGCACATATATGATCAATTCTTTCTTTGTTTCTGGAAGCACAGACTGCTGCAAGCACACACAGAATGTCCTCCAACATGGCTTGAAAATAAACATATCTAATACCAAGGAAATGAAGGCTTGTAGTCATTCATGCATGCGTGCCTCCAGTTATTAGTTTTGCATGGCCTCCTGTAATGTACTTAGGGCTGAGGAGGTTTCACATTATTTCTAGCAGGACTACGAGATTCTGTGCCAGCTTTGTTCCTTATGCCATCCATCTGGTAAACTCGCACGATTCGTTTTTCTCGCCATGTACATGTATACATCCAAACTAGAGTGTGTTGCTTCTCTGTGTCATGTGACACATGTGGGTATATGAATAATTTTATATTTACTTATTTATTTATTTTGTCATGTTTATGTAGTCTATACTGGAGCTGGTGACTCTTTTAGAGCCATATGCAATGAAATTTCATTTTAAGGTATGCCGATTAGCGTACATTCAAAGTGACAATAAAGTTATTCTCTCCTTGTCTCCCTCCCTCCCTGTCTTTCTATCCATCTTCTTTCTTTCTTTCTTTCTTTCTTTCTTTCTTTCTTTCTTTCTTTCTTTCTTTCTTTCTTTCTTTCCTTCCTTCCTTCCTTCCTTCCTTCCTTCCTTCCTTCCTTCCTTCCTTCCTTCCTTCTTTCTTTCTTTCTTTCTTTCTTTCTTTCTTTCTTTCTTTCTTTCTTTCTTTCTTTCTTTCTTTCTTTCTTGTTGCGTCTTCATGAACACAAGAGATAACTTCCTCCCAGAACAGAAGTTACAAGCATAGCCTATTGCATGACTCCTATTGCACAACTGGAGTAACACCTGTTCAGTCTTTCATCTGCAGACCATGATTTGTTATTTTCTCGAGACAGTTGAATGGTGCAATCTTATATGAAAAGACTCCTACTGTAACGTGTTTCCTTCTTTCTGAAGAGCTCAACAGAAATGTTCTCTCCCCCATTCCCCACCTCCCCCCCGGCCCCTATGGGATCAAGAGGAGGATGTACGCTAGAGAAACAGGTTGGAACTGTTAAAATAATTGGCAATCTTGAATTCTTGTGGAACTAGTTGGCCTCGCATTAAATTAGAAGCTTTTAACCTTTAATTATTTATTTCTGGCTGAGCCATAAAACTGCTCCTTATGACATGAACAGTTGCAAGCAAGCAGGAGTTTTCCTCATTAAAAAGAGGCCATGGCTCTGGAAGTCTCTGTTTATATCATTGTGGACCATGATCTTTGCCAGTAAGGTGATTAAAGTAACTGAGGATTCTTGCATATCTATGTTCAGAGGTTGCTTCCTTGGTTACTCCAGTAATGTACAAGGAAACTTCTCTATGACCATAAAGAGGGTTGTTGTTGCTGTCGTTGTTAAAAAAACAACAACAACAGGTAACTGCAGGCACATGAAATGTAACAAAAGGCTAGTTAGGGAGCTGGCAGTGGCATTCTTTTATTGCAGATATGCACATAGAAAAGGATCTGTGAAATGGAAAATATAAGCCTGGGGAAATGCCAAGTTCCAGTACAGACTCCTTGGCTAAAAACTGGCATTTAATTTCCGTTAAAAATAGTGTGTGCCTGCCTGCCTACATATCTATCTATCTATCTATCTATCTATCTATCTATCTATCTATCTATCTATCTATCTATCTATCTATCTATCTATCTATCTATCTATCTATCTATTTGTAGAACTTTGAAAGTACAGATGTGCAACCACTACCAGGTAATCCAGAATGATCTAATACAACAGTGTCAGCTTCATCAATACAATCTGTATTGATCAGTGACCTCTTGGTCTTTTGGCTTGTAATTTTCAGACATCACTGATAAGCAGAGATTGTGCTTTGGAAGCCGAAGCAACTGTGCTTGGGTTAGCATATTTGTGAGTTAACAAGGCAAGGTGAGTACTCTTAGTATTTTCCTCTCAGTTCTTCAAGGCAGCAGAAAGTATAATGGTAGTCTTCACATTTCAATTATCACTGTTTTCTGTCCTGCCTCAGTAACAAGAAAAGAGCAATGTACAAATGAAGGAAACTAATTTCCTTCTCCTGGTCTTGTTTGTTCTCTTATTCAAAGCCACCAGATGATGGAGAATACCTTTCTATCACTCTCCTTAATATGGGCTTTGCTACTACCAGCACACAGTCTCAACCCCATCTCCCCATCCTGGCATGAGAAGACCCTTTTTTGTCCTTGATAGATTGCCGTGAAAAAGTGATGTTTTGGGGGGGGGGCTGGGTTGATGCTCAGGAGTATCACCACCACTTGAGATTAAACGTGACCCTCTTTTTCTGTCTTTTTCTCTTCCCCTTGGTGTGTCCTTCCTTTTTTTAGCTGGTGGTGGGTCTACAGCAGGGGGGCAATTTGAGCAGCTTTATGACCTGAGGACTTCAACTCTCAGAATTGCAGCACATTGGCAGCTGGATCAGGAATTCTGGAAGTTGAAGTTCACAGGTTGTAAAGTTTTCATAGTTGCCCACTCCTGGGCTGTAGGAACCATCTGCACTTGAGTGAGAGGAGCTGGGTGAAGAAAATTAGGTGAGTTGCTTTGCCAACAAGTTGCAAAACTGCACCAGAGAAGAAAAATGGGAATGGGTAGAGAAGATTTGGCAATGCATTTCCCCCTCTGTTTTTTGCAGGTTTCTGTGCTGGCTTTTTAAAACTATTTGGAGAATATAGTCTGGTCACACCAAATGGCCATGGAGGGAAGGCCATAATCTCGCCAACAGCACTTTCATTTATGAGGTATCATAGACTATATGACAAGAGTTGTATTGAGAGAAGCTAGAAGAAAGTATTTTAATGTCCGTGGAGCGAGCACGCAACTTAGGCGTCCTCCTGGACTCTCGGCTGTCTATAGAAGATCAGGTGACAGCCGTGGCCAGGGGGGCATTCTACCAGGTTCGCCTGGTGCGCCAGTTGCATCCCCTATTGGACCGGGACGCCCTTCGCACGGTCACTCATGCGCTTGTGACGTCTCGGCTGGACTATTGCAATGCTCTCTACATGGGGCTCCCCTTGAGATGCACTCGAAGGCTACAGCTGGTCCAGAACGCGGCCGCGTGGGCAGTTATAGGAGCTACAAGATACTCCCATGTTACACCACTCCTGTGTGAGGGAGAAGAGGGAAACTAATCAAAGAAGAGTCAAAATTAAGCATTGCTTTGGGGCAGGACATCTCTTTGTATGGTTTTCCTGAATTAATCAGTTGTTTGGATTTATGCATTTTGTTGCACAATCATCAATTAGCCAAAAAAGCCTGATTTATGAATAAAGCTGGTAAAACCTCAAACAAACACACCAACCTAATTAAGTGTAACATGAATCACACTTAGTACTGAGACTGTAACCTTTTGGTTTCCATCCCACCAGCATGTCGTATAAACACATCCAGAAAGAACAGACTTTTCTCAAATTTCCACTCTATCTCCTAGTTTTCTGCTCGTGCAAAGGTTTTCCTGCTGAAGGAACCACTGTTTTGATGTTGTGGAGCATAACTCACTAAGTTCCACAAAAATAACTGCTAGTGAAAGTATGGGAAACTTAAGAATTGTACTCATATTCTACTGTCTGTATAAATTATATCATTACTTCTTTGGGAATCTATGAGATTTGTGTTCTTTATAACAGTTTAGAAGGAATTGCTGTGTACCTTCTGGTGAAATCTGGCACCTGAATAAAATGGGTTTATGGAAAATGTCCATCATACAAAATAGATGAATAAGATCATTTCTCAACTAGCATATTTTGGTAGTTAGCATTCAACAACAACAAAAAAGAGAAAGGACAGATTCAGATTCCTATCTCATTTTTGCAGCTTATTTGGGATCACTACTTTATTCATTTTACTTCAAAGATTTATTGATTGTGAAGGGGGGAGGGAAGTGTTACATCTTTAACCCCTTCCAGACTATAATCAGTCAATGTTGGGCTCCTCAGTCAAAAGTGAGAATATGAAATGAGAAATTGCTCATCTTTTCTAGATGAGCTTATTCCTGTCCCAAGTAAAGAGAAGTGATATGATTGATTTCAGAAGCATCCTAATAATATTCCATATTCAATACTATCCTGTGAAGTAGGAAGGGAGATTATTGGCTGGCGTTTTATTCAGTGGGAATAAAGGGAAGAATGATGTGTTCAGATGTTGAAAAATATTTATTCAGAACCAAATATACTGAGACTAATTATTGGGAAAATGTGTTTCGGAATAGTTGTCTTCAAGACGGAAGCAACAGTTCTTGTAATTGGAGATACATCTCTGGGAGCTGTTCATTGAGACTGAATGAGAGGACTATTCTAGGACTTGTTGCTAGAAAAGAAAATGTTAGAGAGGGGAGATCTTGTGCCCAAAACCAACAATCCGGAGAACAGCTTCGTTTGGACTTCACTAACAACGTGGAGAACCATTAATTTGTTAGGTATTGGTAGTTATTACCCAAGTAGAGAAGAACACAGTGGGTTTCTTGGCACTTTCTTCAGTTCCATTCCAATGTATATCTTACTTATTCTGAAATTGATCAGAATTTGTGGATACTTACAAAGTTGTTCTCTTCATAGAAATTGGGATTAGTTCTTTAAATGTGTAGCAAGAATGGAACTCATTGGCATGTGAGCATACAGAACCTCACAAAAGATCATTTTTCAGACCACACCTATCAGGTGGAATCCCAGGCCAAGAAATGCTTCTCCTTTTTTATCCAACTAAATTTTATTTGATTTGCTGAAAAAGAATTTGCTTTTAATTTTTTTTTTCCAAAGGAGTTGAGAATAATGTGGAGTTCAGGGAATTTTTGTGGGTGGTATGTTGGGTTCTGGTATTTGTTTACTCATGAGATGGCCAAGAACTGGATGGCCATGCCTGTTTTCCATTGTATAATCACTGTTGCAGTTATCACACCTTCCATAGCATCTCATTGTTTTGTCAAATTCCATAGGACAACATAAGGGAACTTGCACCTTTTCAGACTGTAGAGAATAAACACCCAGGGAAGCTGCAGAGATGTGTAAAAAAAATGAAGCAAAAGAACTAATGGCACTTTCCATTAACCCCCGAAATAAAATAAGATTTAGTCACCCTCATAATCTGTGAGTAAAGCAGGAAAGTTCAGATGGCAACAAGCTATCAACAATAAATGCAACAGCTAAGTTTCCAAGAAGATCAATTCCAAAACCTCTCCACTTATGGTACCTTACCTAGTACCTTTTTTTAAAAAAAAGAAAATTGCCATATTAATATAACAGTTGCTTTTTAAATAACTGAGAAGAACAAGAAAGCATATAACCCCTGACCCAAATCTATAAATTGTCCTCATTTAAAAACCCACAGAACAATGCATTTGACTCTAAATTTGAACAGTTTCTATAAAGAAAGTTTTTATCTGCTAATGTTTACTTCTATCCAAAGAATTTTTTTTTTAAAAATAGCACAATTTAGAAAAGTTCTAGCTCAAAAGCCCATCGTCTGTTTCTCTAAAGCTAGCTGGGAGCCATTCTCTCCGAAAATCTTCCATGTCTGCAAATTTCATTTCAACATATTAAAAGTAAAAAAAAAAAAAGTTGCAGTTAAGTGATTTTTCCCTTGACAGCCAACGGATAACATAAAACTTGCTTCAAATTCTGGAGTCATACTGAGCAGTCTCCATTTCGGTCCAAATAAAATGAGGCTGTTTTCTGAATCATTGCATTGACACCTGAATTGAATGGACACATATCTATAAAATGGATCTGATGTATACAAAAATAATGGTGTGGTTCTTAGCTATATTGGGTAGATGGGCTATAGTTCTATAAAACTTTTAAACCTTGTTGTTAGGTTTCTTTAATTTTCAAGTACGATGCTATTGAGAAAATAGATATGCCGATAAATCTACTTGTTATCTATGTCTTGAGGCTTACTTTGTAAGAAACAAATCTTTTTATATGAGAAATGGCCAAAATAGTGAGGCAATTGAAGATATAGATACATGGACATATAGATGGACAGGCAGACAGATACTGATTTATTTGCAGCAATGCCTCTGTGACTCACAACTTTTCAACCACGTGAAGAACAGGAATGAGATTTTTATGAGCAATAAAAAACAAGCTCACTTTTATGGACAAATGACCACAAATGGCTATTCTTTAACCACAATTCAGCTGCTGACTAGAAGATGTGTAAACCACAAATCATTTTTGAAAGATGTCACATCTTCATATGCAGAGCTCGCTCATCTGTTTATCAAAGTACTCATGAAAAAGGGGCACTTTATAATGTTTTCTCAGTGACAAGTCCAGAACCACAAGATTTCAACATTTCCATCTGCCTTTCCTCAGAACTCACAAATATTTAGGAATGGGAACTGCAGTCCAGTAGTAGTTTTCCCCACTTGATCATATTGAGGAAGCTGCTGAAACGGGTCAGTGGAAGCAACCATCATGGAAAAACAAGATGCTCCAGTATGGTTAATGCCATTTCTTGCCAGCAAGGCTGAATGATAGCAAGGCTACCAGTTCAAAACACACTAGGTGTGGCAACACAGTTTGCAAGAAGAAAGATGTTCTTTCTAAAGAGTAAATATTTGCCAGAAAACATAGGTGATGAAGTCCACATCCAAGAATAAAGCCACTTTACAATGGTGCCACTCCCTTCTCATGATGAGTTTGTAGGTGGAAGGAGAATTCAGAGGAACTGTTTTGGTTAACAACTAGGACAAAGCAAAGTTGCCAAGCATTCTAATATTTATCTCAAATGTTTTCTCCATTGTAGGAATCTGATCTTTTTTTCTTCCTCTTTCAAAATAAAAAAATGGGAGATATCATAATTTCTAAGAAAGTTGATTCCATAGTTGAAATCTCCAGGAACCTTATCTTTCATATAGATATTCTATGGATCAAGATATAAAGTTGCATTGTTTACTTCTAAAATATTGATATGTGTTTATAAAATAATATTATATAAACTGTGTATCAAAATCACAACATATTAGGATAGTCTATCCTGCAAAGGCCTTTTTTCAGAACAGTATCACAGTTAATGCAGTCTAGGTCATTACTGATTGCAAATCTTTCGTAGTCAGTTGTAATGCTCAGAAATGTGTAGTTGATATATTTGTTTACAAGTAAGCCTAGCATGTGTTCTGCAATGTATCTTTATTTTTCAGATGTGAAAATATATACTGGCTTGCAAAATAGTGACTAAATCTTCATGGAGTACCATGACATTAAAAAAGTCAAAAGAGGATGGTCTCGAATTCCCATTCTACCAACTCATTCTACCATTTTCTTTTCAGTTACCCTCTGTTGAATTTGATTTTAAAATAACTGTTTGGTTTTCAAGGCTTCTTGGACAATGATAGCAATCCATCCTCCCCTCCCCGATAATTGCATTAAGCATGTGCTTTTTAAGAAAATTAAAACACATACAGGTCAATTGCTAGAACTTAGACAATGCTCTTCAAAAATAGATGTAGTATGTTTGAGATGGCTTGTTCACGAGTTTACGTTTAGATTAAGATATGACTATGATTTAATCACAAGGATTATATAATCCTTTATTTAGATGTTTTCCATAATTTCCTAAATGGTACAAAAAGGATTGATGGAGAAATGAACCAAACATAGACCAATGGAACAAATACTAAAAATAGTTTACTCTTTCAATATCCCAGACATTAAATAGCTTGCAAAATCATTTATGGATCCTGTCTTTAAGACATTCTTGGTTTGGCTCTTAAAGAGACAGTATACAGTGGTAACCATATTCCCTTCTCTTTCCAACTCTCTCCTTACTGATTATTTCCTGTTCTCAGACATTTGCAACAACATTTAAGGTATGTTCCCATAGTATGGGAAGAGTTTAAAATAGCAGGAAGCACTGTTTTCTTGCAAACATGTACATCTCCTGCTTTGTCCTATAAACTTGTTGCATCCATGGGAACTGTCTCTGATTCTGTCAATGGACCGTGTGCTCTTCTCATTACCACTGAGTCTTTCCTAAACCTCTTTCTTGTGTGATATCCAGGTGAGCTTGTTTCCAGGAGAGAACATCTGGAAAAGCTTGTTCTCTTCAGTGTTGTCTTTCTCTTCATTCCCTAGCCTAAGGCCAAAAAATTTTGACCAATGCCACCCAGCCAGAAAAACATCCAGAGAGCTCACATAAGTGTGCGTGAAAGAGAAACTCATGCACAATCATCCACGCAGAGAGAAATAAAAACGGGTGAGAACTTGGATACTTTTCCAATGTGGTTACGTGCAGGAAAGCAACATTTGAAAAGACCAAAGTCTGCTGACTTGACTAAAGCAACGAAGTATATGGACAGAGTGTTTTGTGTTGGATTTGGAACTAGGCAATGTAGACTGAAATACAACCTCAGTTATGAACAATTTGGGTGGTCTTGGACAATGTCCTTAACTTCTGCTCAACATCTGTAAAATGGGGATAATTTGAACATCCTATTTTTGACTTCCCTGATCTTTTAGAATTTTTATGTGGCTTGTAATAACAGTTAACACTGAATTCTTTTAATTTCAAATATATAAAAACAAAGCTGACCTACAATAGCCAGCAACCAAGTAGCATTAGGAAAAGAATACTTACATGACAGCAAAATACATAAGTCACAAAGCCTGTAGAACTGGCTACAGTGCATCCCAGATGGTAATTAATTCTATTTCACTGATGTCATAGCTGAGAAATCTCTTTCCATATTAGAAACAAATAAACTTTCTTTTAACAAGTAGTACACATAGTATATTTGTTCTTCTTTCCAAATCAAAGGTAATAGTAAGAAATTAGAGCGACTAAGAAATTAGCAAGTACCATGGTGGCACAGTGGTTAGAATGCAGTATTGCAGGTTAATTCTGTTGACTGTCAGAAGTTTGAGTCTCATCAGCTCAAGGTTGACTCAGCCTTCCATCCTTCCAAGGTCCGTAAAATAAGGACCCAGATTGTTGGGGTTGCAAAGCATTGTGAAGTGATATATAAGTCTAAGCGTTATTGCTAAGTGTGTGTGGGTTTTTCCCAGCTATAAACATTGTGCCAAAAGCAGCACAAGTTGCAATTTTTGATTTTGTCAGGACTAGAACAGAGAAACACTCTATTGCTGAAATCTCCCCAGAACATCTCATTATTGGCCAGGATGACTAATATTGCTAAGAGTTATAATTCAACAGTATCTGAAGTGCTACAATAGAAATATAAAGAGACCACACGAATCTAATTCAGGAACATAATCTAGAGCTCCAAACGGGAGCTTAAAACTCACTTTTTTCATCTGGCCGGCCTGGCTTAGACTTTATTAATATATTGTGGGGATTTTATTAAGGGTTTTTAGATGGTTTTAAGATGTTTTTAGCACGGGGTTTAAATTTAATATATTTTTACTGTACCTATATTGTATTTTGTATTGTTTGTATTGTTTTAATATCTGCCTGTGCGCCGCCCTCCGGGGAGATAGGGCGGGATACAAATCCAAAAATAAAATAAATAAAATAATGGATAGTTCCCCCCACCCCCATCAAATTAGATAAAATTCAATGCATGCTAGCTGTAGTGTTGAAGTAATTCATATATCACACCTGTTAGTGCAGAAATTATTAAACTATATTCCTTTAAAATATTATTTTGTTGACACTGTTTGATACCTAACAATACAATTTACAGTGTTAACAATCCTTTTGTACAGGAAACATCATAGTGAAACTTCAGATAGATATATTGTTCATAAGGAAAACTGAATATAGGATTGAAATAACTCATTGGTTCTTTCCAATAAAATCAGTAGGGAGGTCTATTCAGGCTAGTAAATACATCTCACAAAATATGGTCACTCAGAAGAAGAGGCCAGGAAACAGATTAAATAATAAAATTGATGATTTCATTGAGCTCTAAATATTTCTCCTCCCTCCTTCCTGATTAAGGTCAGTGGCTCTAATCACAAAGGTCATTTTTATTTGGGGTCACTTCTTGATTGCTGAATCTAGTACTCCCTCCACAGTTTTCTACATTTGGCACTTACTCAAAAAAAAAAAAACAAGTTATTGTTATTCTTACCATTAACAAACTTCTTAAGTGAATTTGTTATTAAAAAGTTGCCCTGGACAAGTTTCAACAACTTTCTTTACTTATATTGGCTGTGAATAAACAAGAGCTCTTCAGATCCATGATACCATGAAAAATGATGTTCTTTTTTTTTTTTTCAATAAAAAAGAAAAAGAAAAATGATGTTCTTTCACTGCTTGGAACCTTCCAGATTTATTGAGATTATTAACCATGTAATTCTCAACCATCATGGCCAGATAAGAACTGTGCTATCTGGAGAGGAGATTGAGGAGAGCTAAATCATTGCAGCGTATTGTGCAATTTTGGAGAGGATGAGCAAGGTAAGGAATTTAGAAGATGTTACCCATAAGAAATAGTCCTTAAATTAGGATATTTTTTCAGGCCTTTACCAGCTACACTATTTCATAGCAATTCTATAAAATGGCAGCTACCTATGACACATCTAAAGATTCTGGCTCCCAATGAAGCTTTCTGGATTGTTCTACAGTGTGAATAAATGTTGGATCATCACAAGACTGCAGGCAGGAGATTAAGAATAAGGCCTCCCAGTATTTATACATTTGGCCTTTTTCCTACATAAAGATATCCTGCTGTGGAGGTTTGTGTTTGCAGATCCCATCTCTAAGGCGATATGATCTGCAAACCTTCTTTTCTGAGCTTTAATCCTGGCAGCGATGAGTTTTTATAAGATGGAAAACAACAAAGCCACTCAAAGTGCAAAGCAAAAAAGAAAAGAAAAGAAAAAAGAAACATTAGTCTCTCTGCTCCCACTTCCAAATGACGTCTATGTTTTAAAATACCCCCACCCAAAGCTTCTAGATCAAAGCAGATGAAAGAAAGGCTAAACGGATCGTCCAATGGTTGGCCCAACCTCTGAGACCAGCTGGAATAATCATGGCAGGAGCACCACCAAAAAAATAAAAATAAAAAATCATAGCAACAGGAAAGAAGTGAAAAGAGAGAAAAAAAGTGAAATGTGGAGTTTAGTTTATGAGGATATGTTCTAAATGTCTCGATCCAGAATTAAAAACCGAGCCAGCTTTGAGGAAGTCTGTGTGGTGAAAATTGGAATAAAGCAATTGTGGACAATAAATGAATCTACTGTAGATCAAACTTCAAATGAAAGCAATTGGAACAAAAATCAGCAGGCCCAGGGGCATTTCTAGAATTGCTGCCAGGTATTTTGCCCTTTTGGGGGGGGGTATAATATACTATACTGCTTAGCATCCTTGGCTGAGCCAGAATAAATCCTAGCCTCGATTAAACAGAGAAAGGACCCATCTTCTACTACTAGAACTATTTATAGGGCAAGAAGCCAGAAAGCTTAAATTACAGACACTAATTTGTTCAGTGTTCAAAAGTAATTGGATCCAGCTTTTTCATTATAGTTTAATAGAAAACTGTCTAATGTACAAGCCATATTTATGAAATCTCCTGGAGAATACAGATTGCAAATCATAAGTGGGATTTTTTACACTCACATTTCTGGATCAACCAGGGAAGTTTCACTGCAGCAGTTCTGGCTATGTTCTTAAGGAAATCAGAACATTGTTCTTAGGGAAAATGGAAATCACATGAAAGATCTTCTGCTTCCAACAGGACTGGAACAACAATTCCATTTTCATCATTGTCTGTTTCGCTGTGATGTCTCAGTTTGTTTCTTTTTCCGATACAAACAAGGTAAAATCAGATTATGTTTGTTGGCATAATTCACTTTAGCATTAGAATTGGCGTTGAATACACCCAAGACTAGATAATTCAGATGGCACTTACTGGGGTCTGAGAATAGCAAAGTGTCTTACACTGAGCCTGGAATTTAGGGGACTTGTCATATAGTTTTCTTGCTAGCAGCATGGAAGTGGGTTGCCATTGCTTAGCATACAATATTTTGGTAGTGTCATATCCAAGCATTAATGTAACCCAACTCCTGCTGAGCTTCCAGAACCAGCCACGGTACTGTCCCATGATTTTATTTATTTATTTGTCAAGTACAAGGAAGGAAGTATGAAAACACATGAAAAATGGCACAAATAAATGGATATAATAAGCAAAACAGCCATAAACACATAAAAAGAGTACATATAAATGGGACAGTAGGACAGGGATGGTAGGCATGCTGGTGCGCTTATGCACACCCCCTGAGGGAACCTCTTAAGAAATGTGTAAGGTCCACGGTAGACAGCTTAAGGTAAAAAGTATGGGAGTTAGAGGAACTAACAACAGGATCAGGTAGGGTGTTCCACACATTTACTACTCTATTGCTGAAATCATTTCTCCTGCAATTAAGATTAGAATGGATTACATTAAGTTTGTATCTATTGATATCCCTTGTGTTATTTCAGTTGAAGTAAAAGTAGTCATTAACAGGTAGAACATTATGGCAGATTATCTTGTGTACCAAGCTCAAGTCGGAATGTTATCCAGGCCTAACATTTCAAGCCTGGTGGTATGTGATAAGTATGTCTACTTTCATACAACGGGAACAGCTTCTGAGTAGGCATATATAGGATTGTGTTTTTAAACAATGACTAAAACAAGCTTCGTAAAGGAACAATTTACTGTATGAGCAAAGTTTTCCATTAGGAGAATTAAAAAGCATATCTTTCTTACTTTACATTTGCTCCTAGTTACAGTTACGGTTGGATGTCATGTGTTCTGGCAGCGAAAGAAAACTGGCTGACTATTTCTGATGTAAATTTATTTTAGTATGTTCAATTCCCGAATTTAGTTTATAAGCACCAGAATGAAGGCCAAATATGTCAATGTTCTGAGAACTCATCAGTCATTCCTTCCTTAACCTCCCTAGGACTCAGATTTTTATAAGTGCTCAACCATACTGGGAACCAGAAATAGATTTCCCTCAAAAAAACTTTTTTTCCTATAATTATCTTTATTTGCTGAGTTTCCTGATGTTCGTGCTATATCAAACATCCTCACTGTTTACTTTGCTTTTGCCCCTCCTTTTCTCTTTACACAGATGTGTGCATTTTTCCAATGGGAAAATGGGACTTTAGAGATTTTGTCAAACAAAGGTATTTCATAAAAAATGTGTCAGTAACATTACATGCTACTTTTCTTCCAGCTGTATGAAAATGGTTTAAGGGTTTTTTAAAAAGCTCTCCAAGAACCTTTAATAAATTATTGCTATGTTAAGGATATCAGACCAGATGACTGGATTGTAAGATTCATTTGTTGCGGTTCCCCATCTTGAATATACCTATTTTGGAGGTTTTCAATAAAACATAGAGGAAAGATAGAAACTTGAAGATTTTCCCAGTCCAGATATATAATCTCATAGCACCTGCCCTGTGGAACAGCATAATCTCTGAGATTCTTACAACCCCTGCCCTGTGCCTATTTAACTGAACCCTTAAAATGGTAACCTCAAGTGAGTTACTCTCTTTTTGCTCACTTCAGCAGATTGTTTGTTGATGAGAAAATAGGAAAAATGTGTTTGGGTAGGTTTGACTCCTTGAGTCAAACATTGTAATAATAATGATGATGATAAGCACCACTCTATGGTATTTGTGATGTATTTTTGAATGTTCAGTTGGCTGAGTTTCATGTTTAATGAATAAAGTAAATAATAATAATAACAATAACAACAAAAGCAATAATAATAATAATAATAATAATAATAATAATAATAATAATAATAATAATAATAATAGAGGGCTTTTAAAGACAACTAAGTCAAAAGCTGAATATAAGAAAGTAGTAATGGAGAAGCGAGCTGAAAATTGGAAAAGCAAAGCTATGCATAGCCAATACTTGAAAAGTATTGAAGGCAAAGCTGACCAAAAACTAACTTGGAACTGGTTAAGATCAGGAGTACTGAAAAAAGAAACAGAAGGCTTTATTTTGGCAGCTCAAGAACAAGCCTTAGCCACAAACTGCATGAAGGCAAAAATTCAACATGTTACCACCAACAGCAAATGTCACCTCTGTAATGAGAAAGACGAGACAACCACTTGATCAGTGGGTACAGCAAAATTTCACAAACTGACTACCTACAATGCCATGACCACCTTGCTAAGATCATTCACTGGAAATTGTGCCAAAGGTTTGGATTTGAGTACAGCAAAAACCACTAGGACCATCAGGTTGAGAAGGTTTTAGAGAATGAGAAAATCAAGATCTTGTGGGACTTCAGAATTCAGACTGACAGGCACTTGGCCTACAACACACCTGACATAACAATAGTTGGAAAGAAAAAAAGTATGGTTCATTAACATTGCAATACCTGGTGATGCAGGAATTGAAGATAAACAGCAAGAAAAAAAAATCACAAAATACCAGGACTTGCAAATTGAAGTTGAGCGACTGTGGAAAAAGAAATTGCGTGTTGTCCCATTTGTAATTGGAGCACTTGGAGCAATACCTAAAGGGCTACCTCGCTATTTGGAAATTCTAAATGTACCTGACTTGAACATTTTGATTCTACAAAAAACCTACTTGGAACAGCTTATATCCTCTGACGTTACCTTAACAGTTCCTAGGTCCTTGGTTAGGACTCAAGCTGTTGAGCTACCAACCAGCCCCAAAGGCTGTGAATCTCACCAAAGATTAACCACAGAATAATAATAACAACAACAACAACAACAACCACAGAATAATAATAAAGATGTGGTGAATGCAGCAAAATTGCATAATGATTGCAAAGCTAGACATGACTGAGTTGCTAAATTAATCCACTGGTCATTATATTAAAAATGTGATTTACCTATATCCAGAAAGTAGAAAAAGTTATTGAAAATGAGAAGGTGAAGATATTGTGGGACTTTCAAATACAAATGCATCGTTTGGAGCACAATGTCATTTGGAGCACAACAGGCCAGATATTTGTTGTAGAGGGACGAAGTGTACAGTTCATTGATATCACTGTTCCTGGAGATGCCAGAGTCAAAAAAAAAGAACTAGAAAAAATAATGAAATATCGCGGCCTGGCCATCAAAACTACACGGCTATGGATGAAGCATGTAACAGTGATACCCATTGTCATCGGGGCACTTGGCACAATGTACTCCTTGAGTACATTGTAAAAATAATAAACAAACAAACAAACAAACAAATAATAAGCCCCGGATAGGCCTCTTTGGTATGTTAATTTTCTTTTTTGGGCTTTCTCTTTTGACGACATAATTGCTGTGTTTTTAAGATGCCTTTATTAGTGTATTTTGTATGCTGCCCAGGATTGTGACAAATTGAAGTGACAGTTAAATCTCATAAAGAAATACGGTCCTTCCAAAGATCACAATTAATTTCACAATAGGACTTGTTGATGTATTATCTGATCAAACTGTACATTCAAACCTCTTCTGAGGCTGTTTGAAAATATTACTTTTAGTAAAGATAATGATCTTGACAAGATTTTGGAAGGGGTTTGCCCTGGCCTCCTCTCTAGATTGAGAGCGATGGGCCGGAAATCACCAAGTTGGCTTCATGCCTAAAGTGGGACTAGAACTCCTGGTCTCCCAATTTTTTAATTTGGCACATTAACTATTACATCAAACGGATGGTTTTTAAGAATGTTGGAGGGTAGAATTGGAATGCCTCTTCTCTGCATAGAAACAACTTATTTGATGAATCATCAGGTTCCATATTGGATTGTATCTCTGGCTCTTAAAGGATTTCTGAATGCTGACATCCACCCACACTCAGCTGAATAGCCTTTGAAGATTTATTTTGTTTAAGTTGGGATTTTGCTTAATAAACTTAGCTTTCATGAATCTAGGGACAGCTGGCTGGGATATTCTGTGATTAGCTATAGATCAACAAAGATTGTCTTCACAAACCTCAGGCAAGAGCTATAATATTTCAAGCCAAAACGTTATTTGGCATATGGGACAAAATTCCAGAAGGAATTGTTCCCATATCGTATAATGACAAAGAAGTAATAATTTAATGAATCCCACAATCAGATGCATGAAGTGATCTGCCTCAGTCTGCTTAGTTGTCTTAATTTCTGGTTCATGGCCCAATTCCCCAATTTCTAGCTTCCATCCAGATATCTTCAAATGGCCCATTCATATTGATACTATTGTTGATATGGCAATTAAATGATTGATAATCACTCATTTCAGTTCAACAAGACTGAGAATCACCTACTGGAAACAGGAACTTGCCTGAGAAATGGAGGCACAGATCACATTTTCACCTAAAGTTGAATAATGTTACAATCTACCTTTGTAGATGCTGACATGAGGGTAGAAAGTGGACACAGCTGCACTCATACAACAGCTCTATAAAAGCAGATTGCCACATGAATGAAAATTCATGACTTTGGTCAACAAGCAGATAATGACTTAGTTTCTTCTTCAGTTTTGTCAAACAGTTAAAAGTTTAAAATGCTATCTTTGGGTTTCTAAAACTCTGATTGGCAAACCTTACAATCTGATTGGCAAAGTAATCCGTCTGCAGATAACTTGATTAATAGCCATTCTGGATATTTCATCAGTCACAAACTTTATTATTAACATGCATCTGGTAGCACGGCTCATCTTTTTTATCCCTATATTCTGCCTTATCCAGCCATGCAAAGGGAAGGAGGCATCTATCCTACTTGGCAGTTCTCTTCCAGCTTTTATAAAGTTTTATTTTCAAGCATTTCATCCAGTGGCATTCTTTTCCCTTGCTTTAGAATTTGGGTGCTTACAGTTTCCATCTTATTTAGTGTTTATTTGGGATGAGATTGCATTCTGGCCAGAATCAAAGTGATCTGGCAAGACTCCACCTGGCACTAAATCTTCTTACTCAACATTTCCCCCACTCCACCCATTCAACTGAATCAGAGAAACTAGAGACTGGAATGGAGCACAAGGTCACACAACCCATCGGGCAGGCCAGAGTGGGTTCGTTGTTCCCTGCATAAAGGTTTGGCCATTCCTGCCTAAAGTGACTCAACCTACAGGGTTTCCATCATTTCCCTTGAGGTGATTGTTCCACCGGCCTTGTGGACCTCACAGTTAGGAATATTTTCCTTTGCTTAGCTCCATCCTGTTTCAGCCCTGCATCGTCTTCAGAAACTCCCTGAGTGATTGGACATTTTGTTTTGGATGATCATTGGAGGGTTACATGGTGTTCCCTTGTCCTCCAATGAAACAATCACGGAGCCAAAATTAATACGCTTCTTTTCAAACCATGTGTTGATTTTAGGTTTATTTTCTTTAAAAAAGAATGAAAATAGCAAATGTCAAACCCAAATTAAAACGGGGAGGGGAGTGAGAGAAAAGAAAAACTATCCTCATTGTTGAACTCAGAAGCCCTTTTCCAGATTTAATATCTGAATTCACTTTGGCTACAACGGAGCAACAGAGCTTTGCAAGTGAGAGATTATAGTCAAACTCTTGGCAGAACAAAGTTTTCTCCAGCAAAGGAGTCAGACCTGATCATTCCAAATGCAGGGCGATGATATAACAGCCGTTCTTAAAGGAGGTGATGAGCATGGAAGGTCAACGAGGGCATTCTGCATCTTGTAAAAGCACATTCCCAGCACCCTGTGGAAGGCCAATTCCATTTGTTTTCCTCTATTTATATAGCTATCTTAACCAGCAGCAGGCAGAAGTAAACTAGATGGGATACAATTCTCTTTTCTTGAGAAATGGACTCATAAAAAAGGCTTGTGAGCCATCCAGAGTCATATATTTGAGATACAGTGGATATAAAAAATCTATACACCCCAGTTAAAATGCCATGAGATGTAAAAAAAAAGTAAGGTCCTACATATAGGCAAGAAAAACCAAATGCACAAGTACAGTATAGGTGGTACCTTGCTCAATAGTAGCAACTGTGAGAGGGATCTCGGAATCCTAGTGGACAACCATTTAAATATGAGCCAGCAGTGTGCAGCAGCTGCCAAAAAAGCCAACACAGTTCTAGGCTGCATCAACAGAGGGATAGAATCTAGATCGCGTGAAGTGTTAATGCCACTGTATAATGCCTTGGTAAGGCCACACTTGGAATACTGCATACAGTTTTGGTTGCCACGATGTAGAAAAGACGTGGAGACTCTGGAAAGAGTGCAAAGAAGAGCAACCAAGATGATTAGAGGACTGGAGACTAAGACATATGAAGAACGGCTGCAGGAGCTGGGTATGTCTAGTTTGATGAAGAGAAGGACCAGGGGAGACATGATAGCAGTGTTCCGATATCTCAGAGGGTGCCTGAGTCACCTATCTGGTTCCGCCCCAGGCGCCTGATGGACCCGGACAGGTTCCAGACGGCGCTTGGGCCACTTCCTGTATCCCTGACCCGCGCCCCGATGAAGGACCTCGTGGCCGCATGGAATACTGCGACCGCGGGAGCCTTGGATCGGGTCGCGCCCTTGCGGCCTCTCTTGCGGCGGCGAACCACCCTGGCCCCTTGGTTTACCGAGGAGCTAAGGGTGATGAAACGCCACAAGAGATGCCTAGAGAGGAGATGGAGATCTACTCGATCTGAATCTGACCGGACACAGGTAAGAGCCCATTTACGGACTTACATTGTGGCGCTGAGAGTGGCCAAACGCCATCATTGTGCCACTCTCATAGCATCCGCAGATAACCGCCCTGCCGCCCTGTTTAGGGTGACCCGCTCCCTCTTACAACAGAGGGTGCGGGAAGCCCCATTACAGGGTAGAGCAGAGGAATTTGTGATTTATCTGCAGGAGAAAATCGCTCAGATTCAGAACGAGCTAGTCTCCATTGATGGCCCAGTGAGATTGCACGAGGCGGGCCTTGGTTGGGAGGAGTTTGACTCTGTTACTTCCGAGGATATGGACAGGTTACGTGGGCGACTGCGAGCCACCACATGTTTACTGGACCCGTGTCCTTCCTGGTTTGTACTGGCATCCTGGGAGGTGACACGAGGCTGGCTCCAGGAGGTTGTCAACGCTTCTCTGAGTGAGGGTTTCTTGCCTGCCTCTCTTAAAGAGGCCATGGTGAGGCCCCTCCTGAAGAAGCCCTCTCTGGATCCAGCTTTATTAGCCAACTATCGTCCCGTCTCCAACCTTCCCTTCCTGGCGAAGGTTGTTGAGAGTGTGGTGGCACAACAGTTTCCCCGTCACTTGGAGGAAGTTGATTATCTAGACCCGCGCCAGTCCGGCTTCCGGCCCGGGCACAGCACCGAGACGGCATTGGTCGCGTTGGTAGATGATCTCTGGAGGGCCAGAGATGGGGGTTGTTCCTCCATCCTGGTCCTATTAGACCTCTCAGCGGCTTTTGATACCATCGACCATGGTATCTTATTGCATCGGCTGGAGGGGTTGGGGGTGGGAGGCACCGTTTTACGGTGGTTCTCCTCCTACCTCTCCGGTCGGTCGCAATTTGTGTTGACAGGAGGGCAGAGGTCGACCTCTAGGCCCCTCACTTGTGGGGTGCCTCAGGGGTCGGTCCTCTCGCCACTCCTGTTCAACACATATATGAAGCCGCTGGGTGAGATCATCCGTGGTTTTGGGGTAGAGTACCACCTCTACGCTGACGACATGCAGCTGTATATATCTACCCCAAACCACCCCAACGATGCCGTAGCGGTGATGTGTCAGTGCCTGGAAGCCGTGCGGGCCTGGATGGGAAGTAACAGACTCAGACTCAACCCGTCTAAGACCGAGTGGCTGTGGTTTCCGGCATCCCGGTACAACCAGTTGACTCCATCACTGGCCATAGGGGACGATCACCTTACCCCTGTGGATGGGGCACGCAACTTGGGCGTCCTCCTGGATACCCGGCTGTCCATGGAAGATCAAGTGACAGCCGTGGCCAGGAGGGCGTTTTACCAGGTTCGCCTGGTCCGCCAATTGCGTCCCCTATTGGATCGGGGTGCCCTTTGCACAGTCACTCATGCCCTCGTGACATCCCGGCTGGACTATTGCAACTCTCTCTACATGGGGCTCCCCTTGAGGTGCACCCGAAGGCTTCAGCTAGTCCAGAATGCAGCCGCGCGGGCAGTTATGGGAGCCTCTAGGTTCTCCCATGTAACACCGCTCCTGCGCGAGCTGCACTGGCTGCCTGTCGTCTTTCGGGTGCGCTTCAAGGTGTTAGTTACCATCTTTAAAGCGCTCCATGGCACGGGACCTAGCTATCTGCGGGATCGCATTCTGCCTCATACATCCCTGCGACCGATTCGGTCCCACAGAGAGGGACTTCTCCGGGTGCCGTCCACTAGGCTGTGCCAGCAGGCGACGTCCAGGGGAAGGGCCTTCTCTGTGGCGGGCCCGACCCTCTGGAACGACCTTCCCCCCGAAATCAGAACGACCACTGACCTTCGCTCCTTCCGACAGCTTTTAAAAACTCATTTCTTCCGTTTGGCTGGCCTAGGGTAATTTTAATTAGTTATGGTGTTAAGGGGTTTTAGGGACAGTTTTTAGTTTTTATAGATGTTTTTAGCGCAGGATATGTTTAATTGTGTTTTTTAAATTTTGTACTCTGTGTTTATTGTTTTTTAATTCTCCTGTGCCCCGCCTCGAGTCCCTCTGGGGAGAGAGAGCGGGTTAGAAATAAAAATTTATTATTATTATTATTACAAAGAAGAGGGAGTCAAACTTTTCTCCAAGGCACCTGGGGGCAGGACAAGGAGCAATGGGTGGAAACTAACCAAGGAGAGAAGCAACTTAGAACTAAGGAGAAATTTCCTAACAGTAAGAACAATTAACCTCTGGAACAGCTTGCCTCCAGCAGTTGTGAATGCCCCAACCCTGGAAGTCTTTAAAAAGATGTTAGACAGCCATTTGTCTGAAATGGTATAAGGTTCCTGCCCATGCAGGGGGTTGGACTAGAAGACCTACAAGGTCCCTTCCAACTCTGCTATTGTATTGTATTGTATATCAAGATAAGTAAAGGAGAATATTTGTAGTTCAGGGTTGAAATGAGGGATCTTTGATGCTCTCTGAGCTTGCTTGTTTTCTTGCAGACATTTCATTACCCTAAGTAGGTAACATCATCAGTGCTAGTGCTAGCAGAACACTGAGGTTACCAAGTTACAGTAATGAAACCTCCCTCACATATATAACATATAAGCTGTACAATTCAATTGAAAAACAAACTGGGCATCTCCTGTGCACAGTTCTCTTCAGGTCATCATACAGATTTTCAATTGGATTCAGGTCCGGGCTCCAAAATTTCGATCTTCTTCTGGTGAAGTCATTCTTTTGTTGATCTGGAGGTATGCTTTGAGCCATTGACATGTTGAAAGGTGAAATTCATCTTTAGCACTTTAACAGGGGATTGAAGGTTTTGTGCCAAAATTGGCTGATCTTTGGAACTGTTCACAATTCCTTGCACCTTGGCCAAAGTCCCAGTTCCAGCTGACAAAAAAGCAGCCCCAAAGTATAATGCTCCCACCACTGGCTTTATTGTGGTTATCATGTACTTTTGGGGTTGTTTTGTCCCAAACTTATTTCTTGGAATTATGGCCAAAAAGTTCAACTTTGGTTTCATTGGACTCTAACACAATTTCCCACAAGCTTTTGTCATATTCATACTTGATGTAGGTTTTTGCAAAATAACTGGCCATGGATCTTTTTCTTTGTAAGAAAAGGCTTCTGTCTTACCACCCCATCCCACAGAGCAGACATATGAAGAACATGGGTTATTATTATTACATGTAGTACACAACCAATACTTGTGAGAAATTCCTGCAGCTCCTTTAATGTTGCTCTTGGCAGCCTTGCGGACCAGTTTTCTTCTTGCTTTTTTTCATCAATTTTGGAGGGAGATCCAATTTTTGGTAATGTTACTGTTGTGCCATATTTTCTCTGCTTGTTGATGACGGCCGTCACTGTGTTCCATGGTATATCCCAGGGGTCAGTAACCTGCAGCTCTGGAGGCGCATGTGGCTCTTTCATCCCTCTGCTGTGGCTCCCTGTCGCTGGTCAGATCCACCATTGATAGGGCTTTTGGTTAAGACAGGTAGAGGAAAAAGGATGCCATGCTAGGAGTAGGGAGTTGACATTGTTTATCTGGACTTTCAGAAGGCCTTTGACAAGGTCCCGCACCAAAGGCTCTTAAATAAACTTGCCAGTCATGGAATAAAGGGACAGGCCTTGTCCTGGGTTAGCAACTGGCTAAGGGACAGGAAACAGAGAGTAGTATTAAATGGACACTTCTCCAGGTGGAGGGAGGTAAAGAGTGGGGTCCCCCAAGGTTCAGTACTGGGACCCCTGCTCTTCAACCTTTTCATAAATGATCTAGAAGTAGGAGTAAACAGCAAGGTAGCCAACTTCGCCGACGACACTAAATTATACAGGGTAGTAAAAACTGAGAGAGAGTGTGAGGAGCTCCAGAGGGATCTCTTGACACTGGGGGAGTGGGCAAACCAGTGGCAAATGAGCTTCAACATTAGTAAGTGCAGAGTGATGCACATTGGGGCAAAAAAGTATTGTTGTGATTTTATATGCATTTTAATTTCCCTGTGCCCCGCCTCGAGTCCCTTCGGGGAGAGAGAGCGGGTTATAAATTAAATAATAATAATAATAATAATAATAATAATAATAATAATAATAATAATAATAATAATAATAATAATAATAATAATAATAATAATAATAATAATAATAATTATTATTATTATTATTATTATTATTATTATTATTATTATTATTAGAATTGCTGTGTCTTTGATGATGTTGCCTACCTACAAGCTCAGAGAGCACCAAGGGTTCCACTCAGTGGTGGGTTTCAAATTTTTTAGAACCTACTCTGTAGGTGTGGCCTATTTTGTGGGTGTGGCTTGGCAGTCATGTGACAGGGTGGGAGTGGCCACCTTTTAAAATGTGGTGAAACTCATTTAACAACACTCTTGCTTAGCAACCAAAATTTTGGACTCAATTGTGATGATAAATTCTTTCTTTCTTTCTTTCTTTCTTTCTTTCTTTCTTTCTTTCTTTCTTTCTTTCTTTCTTTCTTTCTTTCTTTCTTTCTTTTATTTTATTAAATTTATACCCCGCCCTTCTCCTTGTTAGGACCCAGGGCCCAGACCCTTCCTTCCTTCCTTCCTTCCTTCCTTCCTTCCTTCCTTCCTTCCTTCCTTCCTTCCTTCCTTCCCTTCCCGTTGGGTCACTGGCAGCAACGGGCCAGATTTACTTCCAGGTACGCCGGTGGAACCCCCTCTCACTGGTTCTCTAAGTTTCACCAACCGGTTCTCGAGAGTAGGTGCGAGCCTGCAGAAACCCACCACTGGTTCCACTGTTCAGTCCTAAGCTACATATTCTTCTCTACTGAAGTATAATAATGGAATTCAAGTTAAGGAGAGCCAGTTTGGCGTAGTGGGTAAGGTACTGGCCTAAAATTAGGAGATTGTGAGTTCTATTCCTGCTTTGGAATGAAAGTTGGCTGACTGATTTCAGGCCAGCCACTCACTCTCAGCCCAGCTTACCTCACAGGGTTGTTGTTGTGGGGAAAATAGGAGAAGGAAGGAATGTGTGTATGTTCACTTCCTAAAATTAATAGAATAGAATGACAGAGTTGGAAGGGACCTTGGAGGTCTTCTAGTCCAACCCCCTGCTTAGGCAGGAAATTCTACACCACTTTAGACAAATGGCTGTCCAACATCTTTAAAAGTTCCAGTGTTGGAGCATTCACAACCTCTGGAGGCAAGCTGTTCCACTGGTTAATTGTTCTAACTGTGAGGAAATTTAACCTCCATTACTGACTTTTAGATAGTTTTAAATTTTGGGATTTTAATTTGGTTTTTAGCGCAGGATTTTATTAGAATAAGTTTTTTAAAATTTTTATATGTTTTGTATGTATTTTTAGTATTCCTGTGCGCCGCCCTGAGTCTGTTTGGAGAAGGGCGGGGTATAAATTTAATAAAATAAAATAAATAAAAATAAAATTTCTCCTTAGTTCTAAGTTGCTTCTCTCCTTGATTAGTTTCTTCCCATTGCTTCTTGTCCTGCCCTCAGGTGCTTTGGAGAATAGCTTGGCTATTCTGATGAAATCTCCTTTCTGATTGACAAGCTCAGTGTCTTAGCCACTGACCCACCACATCCCTTGCAATAAAAATGTAAAACATAATAAAAATCTAAAAATGAATTTTTGTATCCCTGATAAATATTATAATTTACATCTTTATTGCAAGACCGCAATTTGACAGTGCAATAACCCACCAACTATATTCTCATTCTGTTCCTTGTTATAAAGAATTAAACAGAACAGTAAACAAAGTCTTTAACTTCTTAAGGAATCAGAGGGTATTTTAACTGGTTGATTATAAAGGTGAATATGTGTGATAAGTACATCTTTCTCCTGAGAGAGAGAGAGAGAGAAGAATAACTGATCTGTATTGTTAATCTTAATTTGCAGTATTTGTGCATTTAACTCTGTATTTGTTATTGTTCAGTCTAAAGAAAAAAATGGGAAGGAAAATATACTTGCTATTGAGAAGATACATCCAGTGACACTTGTTGATCAGTTTTTCTCTCTGTTTTGCAAAACTGCAATAGTTAGTCAGAAGGCATAAGAGAAGGGCTTTTGATACTATGAGGGGCAAAGAGAGGATACAGTTTTTTTAGTAGGCAGAGGAAGCAAAATGCCACCTATTAGCAAAGGTCAAGGAGGCCATCCTGAGATAATGACGTCATTACTGTTTGCTTCAAACTTCAGGTCTTTACAGTTTCCATGGCATGCTAGGCCAGGGGTCCCCAACCTTTGCAACTTTAAGTCTGAAGGACTTGAGCTACCAGACTTCTCCAGCCAGCTTTCCTGGGTGGAGAATTCTGGGAGCTGAAGTCCTTCAGACTTAAAGTTGCAAAGGTTGGGGACCCCTGTGCTAGGCAGAACATGATCCTGCCAGAAACTGGAAAACACATTCTTGTTAATCCAAAATTTATGGGAGTAGCCATTTCTCAGAAACAATAATCTGTTTTCTCCATTGGTCATCAGAGGAAGTTGGGATAAATAATTTCATATATTTAGCTAATCTCTAGCTCAGGCATAGCCAGGATAAAGAGCAAACCAAATACAAATGCCTTACCTCTTTGAATAATATGCTGTGCTCAGATCCAGGAGATTTAAAAAGGGTCAATAAAACGAAGAAGCCAAAATAAGATGGAAGCATCCCATATCAAATGCCTTTCAGGGAAAGTGTAGCTGAGAATGTTAAAAATAATTTTAGGGAAACAACACAGAAGGGAAGTGGGGAGGCAAAGTGTTCTACTGTGAAGTAGCCAAAATGATTATTTCATTTTCTTATTTGAAAAACTTTCCCTTACTGTTGGTTGATGGCATTGGAGCAGGCAAAGAGTGTTATGTAATAAATGAGCTTTCAACAGGATTGGATGATTTATCTCTCTGGTGTAATTTCCAACTAAAGCAAGAAACAAGTTCTGTGAGCAGATCAATTGGATGAGTGATTTCTCTGAATTTGTCGAGGAAGAGAAATCCTCCTATTATTGTTGTTGTTATTATTATGGTTCATTGCACAGTCAGCCAGATGTTCAGACTGGATTTGGCATTTTTGTCTACCTATAGAGTCCTTGGACCAAGGACTTGGGAGAGGCAGATGATGATGATGATGATGATGATGATGATGATGATGATGATGATGAAATTATTAAATTTATTGGCTGCCCATCTCACAGTTCAAGGCAACTCTTGCAATTTCTTAAAGGCTGGATTCCCCCTTAATGATGATAGCAGCATCAGTGTTTAAAAAGTTCCATCAAGGGGATTTCCTTATGAAGATTTATTTTGGGATTGAATTGAAACAAGAAAATAAAGGGAGGCTCCTGATTGATGGAATGATAGTTGTGCAATGAATAATAGTGCAATTGCATGCATTTCTTGGCCATCTCACCCCTGAATCAATGCAACAACCTTGAGTTTCATCCATATGCCAATGTCTTTAAAGCTCCTCCTCTCTGGAACAATTTTCAGAACAAATTTTCTTTCACAAAATTGAATGAGAACTTTTGTTTTGGTCGATCATTAGAGAGTTAACTTGGAAAAGGAAAAAAAAAACCAGGAAAATAAATATTCATTTGAGCTTAATTCAATATCATCCAGGTACTAACAATTCAAAGTAATGGTGTTCTGACCTAGGATTCACAAAATCACGAAGCAGACTCCTTGACTCGACAAAACCCCTTTTTATTAAGCTAATGTGAATTCCTCTCATTCACATCCAGCAAAGTCCTGGCAAACAGTCTTTCAAGGGTGAATTTGCAACCACAGATCTTATGAGGCTTGGAGAGCTGCCAGGCCAATATCTTCCAAATGCAACTCTATACAAGAAAATACTTGACAAGGAGTCTCTGAGAGGCATGAAGAAATCTTCACACTAATTAAGCAAACTAATTGTTTCCTGCAAACTCTACTCCCCTTTTGCTCCTCTTTATTCCCTATAGGAGAGCCCATTCACCATCCACCAGTGCCTTTACTCCCGAGTTGGACCTTGTTCGTTAACTGTTCCTTTCTCTTAATAACTATCAGATGGCCTTGGCCCTATCTCTGCCTCTGACACAGAGCCCTCATCAGAGCCTTCCCCAGACTCCAGGACTCCAGGCCAGTGGTGGGTTTCAAATTTTTTAGAACCTACTCTGTAGGTGTGGCCTATTTTGTGGGCATGGCTTGGCAGTCATGTGACAGGGTGGGAGTGGCCACCTTTTAAAATGTGGTGAAACTCATTTAACAACGCTCTTGCTTAGCAACCAAAATTTTGGACTCAATTGTGATGATAATTTCTTTCTTTCTTTCTTTCTTTCTTTCTTTCTTTCTTTCTTTCTTTCTTTCTTTCTTTCTTTCTTTCTTTCTTTCTTTTCTTTTCTTCCTTCCTTCCTTTCCTTTCCTTCCTGTTGGGTCACTGGCAGCGGCGGGCCAGATTTACTTCCAGGTACACCAGTGGAACCCCCTCTCACCGGTTCTCTAAATTTCACCAACTGGCTCTCGCGAGTAGGTGCGAGCCTGCAGAAACCCACCACTGCTCCAGGCCCATGTTCCTCCCCAACCTCCCCACTGTCTGAGTCTGCCACCAGCTACAACAAATGGATGAACAGAAAGTTACATATGAATTTGGAAGGGACTTCAGGGATCCTTTAATCTAAGCCCTGTTCAATGCAGGATCTGCTATGATACATCAAGAGATGGGTATTAAGCATTTGTTTTAAGACGTCAGTGAAGGGGAACATGCAGTACTACTTTAGTAAGCAACCTGTTTCATTAGGTGACATCTCTTACAACAGACCCATCCTAACATCTATCCTACATCTGTTTCCCTGTAGTTGGGGCTTCCCTCCATATGGAAGTCAGCTATTTCAAGGCTTTCTGCCTTGACAGAAGAAAATGGAAACTAAGTGAAGTGCAATTTGGGCTAGCAAATTCTCAATCTATCTGTAATCATTACTAAAACTTCCCTTGTATAGGTTTTTTTAAATAACAACAACAAAGTTGTGAATAAAACAAAATGGTTCAATGAAATCTGAAATCTTCAGAAATTGAAGGGGAAGGGACTGATATAAGATCTCCCTTTGCCTTTAACTGAACGAGACATGACTCATGAGTGGGAAAAGAAAATCTTATTTCCCCCCCAACATATCTAAGATTATTACATCGGGCTAGAATAACTATGAAACAACAACAACAATAACAGCAACATAACAAATGTTAATAGGATGCAGTATGTTGTGTCCAAGCCAAATCAGGCCATTTACTGTAGCACTTTGTCTCTACTGGTGGCCAAAAAGCTAAAACTTACATAACGCAGGGAATTCTTCAATCCCCATCCTGATATACAGATGTGAAATAATGTGCTTTCATGGAGGTCTTATCTTAACCCAGATTCATTGGAGATTCTCATGAGTTTCATGCTCCCCTTCCACCGTCATTTATACTCAATTTGAAGCAATCACCATTGTCCCAAAGACTTTTTGCTGCCAATATAACATGTCCATTTTCTTTAATTTCTCCTTATTCCTAAGTGTACAGAGTCACTCAAAGGCCAATTGTACCTTAGGGATTGCTTCCCTTCACATTTGCACATATAGTTACTGGATACAGTCCTACACAGAAACATATATAATTAAAGTTCTCTAACTGTAGTTATCCTGTAGAGCAATGGTTCTCAACCTGTGGGTTGGGACCACTTTGGGGGGTCTAACGACCCTTTCACAGAGGTCGCCTAAGACCATTGCAAAATACATATTTTCGAAAAAATATTGAAAACATAAAATAATTTTATGGTTGGGGGGTCACCACAACATGAGGAACTGTATTAAAAGGTCGCGGCGTTAGGAAGGTTGAGACCCACTGCTGTAGAGAGCAACATCCCTAATATTGCTTTTCACAATAAATATGCCTGCAAATTAATTTGGGATAGCCCAACTCAACATTATCAGGCAGTATGGATTCTTCTTCTTTTATTTGTGTGTACTGAATGATAAGACTACAGGAAAATTGTGTGGCCTGAGACTATATCAGGATTTTTCTTTTTTCTGTACAAAGCCATAGTATAAAATGCATGTCTGTGTATCATATCCCATCCCACTGAAGCCTACCACCTTTGCTTTTTTTTATGATTATTACCTGGATCAATAAACTTTGTTATACAAATTTCATTTGTTAGACAAAGAGATTAAACAAAAATATCCCTGAATGTCCAATTGCTAAGCAATTATCTTTGAAAGTGGGAGACCAAAGCATTCTGATAAAGTGAATTGTTCCTGATCTTCACACTCCTACAGTTTTTATTTGTGTTTCAAACCTCCTAGAGACCACCTGCAGTACCTCCAAGGACTACTAGGGGTTCCTGGACTGAAAGTTGCCGCACACCTCCCACTAACCGATCCGCTCCCACAGGGTAGGCCTCCTCAGGGTGCCAACTGCCGGCTAGCGGTGCCCAAGGGTAGGGCCTTCTCTGTGGCTGGGCCATCCCTCTGGAACAACCTACCCCCCGAACTTCGGACTATCACGGACCTTCCCCTCTTTCGCCGTTCACTCAAGACGTATCTTTTCCATCAAGCCGGTCTAGCTTAGAGCCTAGAGCTTAGAGCTCAGACGCAACACGATCTCAGCCAATCAGTAAATGTATTTTAGAATTTTAATGGGAATATTTTAGCACAGGTTCTTAGTTTAATTCATTTTAGACATTATTATTGTATTTATTGTTATTTATTGCTGATTTTTAATTCCCTGTGCACCGCCCTGAGTCCATCTCGATGGAGAAGGAGCGGTTATATAAATAGAATATAAATAAATAAATAAATAAATAAATAAATAAATAAATAAATAAATAAATAAATAATGAATGAATGAATGAATGAATGAATGAATGAATGAATAAATGAATAAATAAATAAATAAATAAATAAATAAATAAATAAATAAATAAATAAATAAATAAATAAATAAATAAGTCCTGCCACAGTAGTTCCATTCTGATTAAGAGGGAAGAAGCACCTGGATTTGTAACTGTTTTATGGGCATTTTGCCTTTATTCTTTGTTTCAGCTGGAGAAAAGGGAGCAAAAAGTCTAAATATGTTGTACCAAGAGAACCAATGTAAAGATGTTGGAAAACAATGCTTAATTCCTAGAGAGAAATTCAGGAAATATTGTATGGGAAAACACTTGCAATCTGCAATGTAAGCCATTGTTTTTCTTCTCTTTCTTTGTGTGTGTGTATGCGTGTGTGTGTGTGTGTGTGTGTGTGTGTGTGTGTGTGTGTGAGAGAGAGAGAGAGAGAGAGAGAGAGAGAGAGAGAGAGAGAGAGAGAGAGAGAGAGAGAGAGAGAGAAGATAAGTCTGGCTGAACATGAATTGTAGAAGTCAGTCAGAAGGGAACTATTTGGAGAGCTGTGGACAGCACAACTGTGAGATAAAACATGTTGTAATCAATGGACTGTGCTTAGAGGTCCTTAAAGGCACAATATCCATTGCCTTACTAAATGTACAGTTGCCTGTATGTTCCTAATATAATCAAGCTGTAATTCATAGCCAAGAGATCAGGCCAAGCTCAACTGGTAATCAGCCCTTGTCCTGACCTGCTCTTTCCTGAATCAGCTTGCTACAGTGTGGGATCACTGGATGTGAAATTTTTTATACAGAGTTATAAAGCTTTCTCTCTTGAGATCAAAAAAAGACGTTGCCATTTCCAAGAGATGATTCTGCTTGAAATCTTAAGTTGACAGATGTTTGGAACCATCAGCATTCACAGGGTATGAATGTATTTTAACTGGCATTATACAAATCTGCTTTTCCCCTCCACTCCACCCCAGCTTAGGTGGGTGGACGCATTTCAGACTGTTCTGGTCATCCTTGCATGGTGGAAGCTTCTTGCTTCTTTTAGCTTTCTTACATGCACAACTCTGAAGCATGGGTTCATTTACCAGATTTTTTAGGAATCACACACACTTTTTTAACTTAGTTGTTCTAAGACATTGACTGTGCAATTAAAGGTAGGTAGGTAGGAAGGAAAGAAGAAAAGAAGGAGAGAAGGAAGGAGGGAGGGAGGGAAGGAAGGAAGGACACAACCCATTTGATCAAAAAGATTGCTGAGAAATAAAAGAAAACAAGCATCCTTCCTTGTCATCTATTGCTGGGGGATTCCAAATGGCCTCAAACTATTTCACACAATATTTGGAAATAAATATCATTCATTCCCAGGCTGCTTCAGACTCTCAGCCTGAGTGGACTCACAAATTCTCATGGAAAGAGTGATGCAACCTTAGCACTATTTCAGCCATGTGGTGTTATCATTCAGCAAACAGCTCCCACCCTGACTCTTGAAATTGCCTTTCTGGGTGGCTTTTGGTGCCAGCTAATTAACACTTTCCTAACACAGAGATGGAAAATTCTAATTGGAGAACTCATGCAGTAGTGCAAGAAAATTGTCTGTAAATGCCTAAGATCCCCCCCCCCTCAAATTGTAAGGGTCTATTTCTCTCTTTCTTTTTCTCCTTTTAAAATAGTTGCACTGTGTTTCTAAGAAATTTAACAATTGGCAGATGAGGGAGGGAGGGAGAGAGAGAGAGAGAGAGAGAGAGAGAGAGAGAGAGAGAGAGAGAGAGAGAGAGAGAGAGAGAAAGAAAGAAAGAAAGAAAGAAAGAAAGAAAGAAAGAAAGAAAGAAAGAGAAAGAAAGAAAGAGAAAAAATGAAATGAAATCCTGGGTACAGCATAATCGAGCATCATTATATTGAAGATAATTCATTCCATGTTTGTGCACTTTTGACTTGCCTATTGCTTGGCCTCAAGAGAAGAAAATAGCGCCAAGGTGTTGTAGAGAGAAGCAGCTCCCCTCAGTGAGGGATTTGGCTAAGTTTTGACTGATTACTTCAGAGGAGCGAACTGCACCTGAGTACACAGCAAATGCGCTCCACTGACCATTTCCAATGACCTCACTGCTGATGGTACAGTGAGAGCAAACAGAGGGAATGAGCAAGCGAGAGAGATGCATATAACGATGTATATGCTGAAAATGGTCAAATGCACGATTCCTTCCCTGCTGCTAAAGACCAAAGAGAATACGGAACACATAGCATACATACTTTGCTTGCTTCAAACCTTCAGTGGAAAGGTGTCAGAGTAATATGCACATATTGAAATTTGAACCTTTTGTTTGAGAGCATTTGTCTGTGTCGGGCCCAGCCCTCTGGAACGACCTTCCCCCCGACATTAGGACAACTACGGACCTCCGCTCCTTCCGTTTAAAATTAAAGACACATCTTTTTCACTTAGCCGGCCTAGGGTAGTCTCTTTTATGGTTAGGGTGAATTTTTAGTAATTAATTGGGAGATTTTAGCGCAGGGTTAACTGTTTAATTTGTTTTTATCTTATATTTATTGTTCTTATTTTTGTATTTTGTTGTTTTTATTGTTTTTATTTATCTTTTTCGCCTGGCCGGCCTTGGGTAGTCTCTTTTAAGGTTAGGGGTTTTAAAGGGGGAATTTTAGTTTATGGGTTTTTAGCGCAGGATTAATTTAATTCATTTTTAATTTTGTATTTTGTCTGTGGTTTTAATTGTATTTTTAAGTGCCTGTGTCCCGCCTCGAGTCCCTTTGGGGAGAGAGAGCGGGATATAAAATTAAAAATTATTATTATTATTATTATTATTATTATTATTTACTAGTGTAACATCACTGATTCTTTCCTTGCTTCCTGTCTGCCTGCCTGCCTGCCTCCACTTTTTTTCATTTTATTTATCTCTAATACAAAACCAACAGTCCAAAAATGAACAAAAAGCTACAGCAAAATTTTTTAAAACCACAGTCCAAGCATTTCTTTCTTTCTTTCTTTCTTTCTTTCTTTCTTTCTTTCTTTCTTTCTTTCTTTCTTTCTTTCTTTCTTTCTTTCTTTCTTTCTTTCTTTCTTTCTTTCTTTCTTTCCTTCCTTCCTTCCTTCCTTCCTTCCTTTTTAAAATAATGCAGTTGTTAAATAATATGTGCAGATTAACAACTATGTATACATTGCCAGCAACTTTATGAGGATGCAGTCTGTTGAACTTCCAGAGGGAATTCCATAATTTTTGAATTTCTTTTAAATGTTGGGTGTATGCCAGCTAAATATCCCTGGAGAAGAACCATTAACAAGGTCCATGAAATGCCCTTAACAATGGAGAAGTCTTCTGGACTGGGGTAGCAGATGCTTCCAAAAAGAAAAAAAAAGTGTTTTAAATCCTGCAAAGGCTGCCAAATTACTTTCACCACATTTTCCTGCAACTCCACTCATTGATTGAGTGATTATGTGCCACTAAGTCATTGTTGAGTGTTAGGTACCATATAGTCTTTCAGTGATGCTCTCAGCGTTATTGTAGCTGAGCCTATCCATCTTGCTCTTTAGCCCTCTTATCTTTCCTTCCACTTTTCCTAGCAACAGAGCCTTCTTTACAGAGGAAGGTCCTCCAGAAGTGTCAAACTGGTGGCCCATGAGCCAGATACATCACACGCAGGCCACACCTACCCTAGCTCCATGAAGGGGAAAAACATTGTGAAATGTCATTTAATGGCGATGTGACACGGCAAGTTTGACCCAGTGCATACCAAACTCAATATGCTTTATATACTTCAGCTCCATCTTCCAACAGCTGCGATAATTAAGGTAACTGGAGCCTCCATGTTTAAAGTTGATAAAAGTTGACATCTAAGTGGTTAAAGTAAGTTGATGTCTTCCTGTCCTGATTATAAACTTGCCAGAGATATTTATTTCACCATTCATGGGGAGAGAGGACTATACCAAATGAAAACAATTTACCCAACATTAAAAGGTGTGCAATGTAGAGAAATGTAGTTAGTTTCCATTTTAATTCAACCTCGTTTGATTTCTTCTCTTCTCAATTTTTTTTGAATTTTTTATATTTGTATTTTATTACATAGTTTGTCAAACATGTACAAGATAGCATATATCAATATAAACATAGACATGAATGAAAGACATGAATACAGATAAATGGGGTGAGTAGGACAGGGACAGTAGACACACTGGTGTGCTTATGCACACCCACTTTATGGATCTCTTAGGAATGGGGTGAGGTCCATGGTAGACAGTTTAAGGTTGAAGCTGTGGGGGTTAGAGCAGGGATCCCCAACCTTTTTGGCACCAGGGACTGGTTTCATGTAAAAAAAAAATCCACGGACCGGTGGGAGCCTCCAGCGGGTGAATCGAGTCACGTGGGCTGCGTGCGCCTTCGTCGGTCATGTGCAACGAGGCGGGAAATCTACCAGGGGTCCTGAGCGAAGGATATTCGGCTGGGGCAGGAAAGGACAGGCTGCATCCCGGGCAGGAGGGCCTGGCAGCCCCTTCCCCCCACGCAGGGCTGGGTGGTGCCCCGAACCCCCACAATGCAGGCCATTGCCCCTGTCCTGCCCCCAGGGAGCACCCCGGCCAGCCACCAGGATAGCAGAGCATTTGCTACACTTTCCTAAGAGTTACGCTACTCTCTCCGCCGCTCACTCTGGCTCGGTTACTATCAAGCCATGGACCAGCACCAGTTCACAGCCTGGGGGTTGGGGACCCCTGGGTTAGAGGATGTAACAATGGAGTCAGGTAGAGCATTCCAGTCATTGATCAGGCATTGCTGAAGTTGTATTTTCTGCAGTCGAGTTTGGAACAGTTTACCTTGAGTTTGTATTGATTGTTTGCTCATGTGTTATTGAATTGAAGCTGAAGTAGTCATTGACAGGTAAGATATCATAGCAGACAATTTTGTGTACTGTGCTTAGATCATACTGCAGGCGGCGCAGTTCCAGATTGTCCAAGCCCAAAATTTCAAGCCTGGTGGCATAGGGAATTCTATTGTGAGTAGAGGAGTGGAGTACTCTTCTCATGAAGTACCGCTGAACCTGGTCGATCGTATTAATGCCTGATATACAGTCTGGATTCCAGCAGATGAGTTGTATTCAAGAAGTGGTCTGGCAAAGGTTTTGTATGCCCTAGTTAGCAGTGCAATGTTTGTGGAGAAGAAGCTTCACAAAATTAGGTTAACAACTCTAAATGCCTTTTTGACAATACTGTTATAGTGGGCTCTGGGACTTAGATCATTTGAGATGAGTACTCCTAGGTCCTTGACAGAGTGAGCGTCATCTATGTGGTCGTTTCTGCCCAACTTGTATTTGGTGTTCTGATTTTTATTGCCAAAGTGTAGGACAGAGCATTTATTTCAATTTTTGAAATGTATTTTGTTTTTAAGCAAAAGGCAAAGCAAAGAAAGAAAATACATACTCAGATGTGCGAAATCACAGGTAAGAATATTCAATCTCAATAAAGAAATTTAAAAAAAATATTTTTTTAAATGAGAAATATTTTAAAATAAGAAATAATTGTCAACAATCTTTTAATTAGAACAATACATGCCATTTTTAGAAAACATGTGGAAAATAAGTAATATATATTCTTAATTCAACATAAATTCTACTTTTTTGTATATAATTCAAGATCACATTCTCTTTTTTAAGTAAATATCATATAACACAAGACACATGCATACATATGCAGGAACAAAAAAGGTTTATATATGAGAATCATTGTGTGCTATGCACACAATTCCATACATTAGAAAAGTAATCTATGAAAACAAGATCCACTAGGGAAATTGCAAGCAAAATTCATATTTCATGGTCAAGTTACTTCAAGTTAACTATTTTCAAAGGCATCTCTTTTTAAAGGCATCTCATTAACTTGTCTAGCTTCCCAGAAAATCATGTGCACATTCAATCTCCCTAAGATTTCAGCTCACCTAGTACTAATTATTGGAAAGAAAAGAAGTGCCTTGAATTGAAAGAAATTGAACAAAAAATTGCTTCTTATCAGAGCATTTAATGAATAAAGCAAATAAAATTATATCATTAATTATAATTTCTCTAGAAGGGAAGGTAAAATAATTTCCATGTGCTTTGAAATTAGCGACCTAAAATCTCCTGTGCCACAATAAAATAAAATTTCAAAACTGGATTCATCAGGTGCCACATCAGAACATATTGCAATGCTTCCATCTCCTCCCTTCCCATCCCTTTCCTCTTTCTGCAGTTTTCCCTTTTTTCTTTTAATTAAGCAACATGCACCTTCGATTTAAGAAATGCATTGAGAGGAAACCAGCTAAGTGGCACTTTATTCAAAATTTGCTTAAAATCTATCCTATTTTAAGCAGTTTCAGTTTGTGTTTTCTTTAATTCTCTTTAAAAAAAAAAATCCAAGGAGAAGGAGCGGGTAAAACCTGGGGATTTACTGTTGGGAAAGGAGGGGGAAATGGAAGACTCTGCAGTGCCAAATATGCCTCTGTGAAGATTTCCTGCAGGCATGCTCAGAGCTCACCACTCCACCAGATATTGGGAGCATTAATAAACACCGATGCATCGGACAGATGTTTTCCTTTGGACCCCTGGGCTACACATCTCCAAATGGCCACCATGTGCTTAGCAACTCCAGATTATTTCCCTATAGAGGCCAGGGTGATTTTTAATTAGGTCTGATATCTAATTTAGACATGTGTAGTTAGATAAGATGGCAATGAGAAGGGCTGCAGAATGACATTTCTCTCTGGTTGTGACGTGGTAGCTCTCTTCACAAAATGGTCTGGAGAAGTGACAATCCACTCTGCTGGATCCTGCCAAACCATTCTGAATCTCCTCCCTTTCTCATCCATGCTAAAATAAGCCCAGCCTGCTGCACTGCATCTATATGACTTGTTCCTCAGTATGAAAAACATTACAGATGTTTTCCCCCCTCTATAGGAGTTGGATTAGATTAAGAGACAGTTTAAATCAGAAATTTGGCAGTGCCTTTGCAGAATGATGTACTGAGCTATAATTGTAGCTCTTCAAATTGATAAGAAATGGCAGCCTATATCATCTATCCAGCATTTTATTCCACATGTCATACATAGTGAAAGAGACAGATAGCATTTCAACACACAGAGAGGGGCTCAGGTTGAGCTTCAATGTATCTCTGCTTTCTTATCTCTTATCATTCCGTCATCATAAAGGATTAGCAAATATATTGTTTCCCAGAGATAGATAAAATGATAAGTCAGAATGAGCAGGGGGGAAAGAGAATAAATAAATCCTAATACAGAATCTGATCTTCTTAATGGGCAGCAAAATTAACTGATGCCAAGCCTTTGTGCATATTAATAAAATTGATGAGAACAATAAGACAAAGAAATAAGGAAAACAAGGTACTATATTTCAAGAGGTTCTCTTGTGGAAGACTCACTGAAAAATATTGAATCTATAGGAATGGGTACCTTAGCTTAATGGGTACCTGTTAGTGTTAGGACATTTATGATGGCCATAGTCCTGCCCATTAAATGAGAATTACAGCCTAGTAGTTAAGATACTGGGTTTGTCAACTGGAAGGTTGGCAGTTTGAGGCCCAAGCACTGTATGGCAGAGTGAGCTCCTGTCCCTGCCCCAGCTTTTGCCAACCTAGCAGCTTGAAATCATGCAAATGTAACTAGATAAATAAGTACCATTTTGGTAGGAAGGTAACCACTTTCATGGCCACAAAATCATAGCAGAATCTTCAGAAGATGCTGTTCCCTCAGCTATGAAATGGAGATGAACACTGCTCCCTAGAGTCAGACATGACTGGACAAGGGGGAAAAATGTAGAAAACTCACAAAATCATCAAATATCATGGGATCCTGACACTGTTTCTCAAAATCTGATAAATTTCATATGATATTGTGGGGTCGAGATTATTGACAACTTGCAACATTGAACCAAATCTTACCATTTAATTTTTAAATATTTTACTGGGGTATTGCATGAAGTGCATGATAATTCCAGAGCCTTAAAAAAGATGACATTTCCAGCTATTCTGAATTTTCCCCCCCAACATGGCAACTTAACATTATAGAAAGCAAATATGGATGATTTTAATTGGCAAAGTGCTAATAAATCTTGAATAGGTTAATGCTTCATTTGAATATAACTTTCACCATGAAGTTCTTTGCATTAACACAAATTTTTGAATCTCAGCCTTAAAATTCCCAGAGTCTTATACTTTCAAATTTATTCCAGTCATTGTTTTGGTTATAGATAAAGGATAATCTTCAGCCACTTGCTAAGATGAGTGTTATCTTGACTGCTCTGTGAGAGCTGCAAAACATTTAAAAAGTATTCTTGTCTGGATGGTTGTTTTATAGTTTTATTTTAAAAGAAGGGCCAGGGGAGACATGATAGCAGTGTTCCGATATCTCAGAGGGTGCCACAAAGAAGAGGGAGTCAAACTATTCTCCAAGGCACCTGGGGGCAGAACAAGAAGCAATGGGTGGAAACTAATCAAGGAGAGAAGCAACTTAGAACTAAGGAGAAATTTCCTGACAGTTAGAACAATTAACCTCTGGAACAGCTTGCCTCCAGAAGTTGTGAATGCCCCAACCCTGGAAGTCTTTAAGAAGATGTTGGATAGCCATTTGTCTGAAATGGTATAAGGTTCCTGCCTATGCAGGGGGTTGGACTAGAAGACCTACAAGGTCCCTTCCAACTCTGCTATTGTATTGCATTGTATATTTCTGTTTTAATATATTGTTAGTTGAATAATAAACCTTTTGAATCACACTTTCAGTTGCAAAGTATATTATGATGGATTGTGTCTACAAAAGGGGAGGTGTGTGTTGGACTATAATGAAGAGAGAGTTTCCCAGGAAAGAGGGAGCAAAATCCAAGGAGTGGGGCAAGACAAGAAAAACACAGTCCAGAGCTGGATTGGGTAAGAGATTTAGGGTAGCCACTCCCTAGAATATTTTAGGGTATATTCTTTAGAATTAGAGTAGTAGTGCTAGAAACTGGCAAGAACTGAACTTTGGCTGAATTTCTAATTTAATGAAAAGAAGAACTGGGGATTTTATGATAGCACTGTTCCAATATTTGAGGGGCTGCCACAAAGAAGGGGTCAATGTATTCTCCAAGGTGCCTGAAGGCAGGTCAAGAAGAAATTGATGGAAACTAATCAAGGAGAGAAGCAACCTAGAACTCAGGAGAAATTTCCAAGCAATGAGAACAATTAACAAGTGCAATGGCTTGCCTTCAAATGTTGTGGGTGTTCTAAGACTGGAAGTATTTAAGAAGAGATTGGACAACCATTTATCTGACATTACAAGGTTTCCTGCTTAAGTGGGGAGTTGGACTAGAACTCTAAGGTCCCTTCTAACTCTGTTATTTTATCATTCTGACTGGACTTGCCATACATACATTTGAAGTTAGTAATCAAGTTCACTTTCAATTATCAAATATTCTTTATAATGAACTGTTCTCAAACCATTTAGTTCCATGCAAGTCACTACAGTAAGCATAGTAAGTCCAACATCCTGAGTATATTCTCTTTGGTGGAGAAGGGGTAGCTGTATGTTGGCTTGCCAGGTGGTCTTTGGATTGGAAATCCTATCTTGTACATATTATTCAGGGCATTCTTGAAATAAAAATGGGTCTTAGTTGCACTTGTTTTATACTGGCCAAAATGTGCCAAAACCAAAATGGTACCTTATTATTGTTACCAATGAATGCTACACAGATATTAGTGTATTCTTTCTTTTGTCACTACATGCATTATTGAGCAAAGATAGGATAAAAACTGCTTTGCGGGTCCCTGTGGTAATAACCATGTGATATGGAAGACTGTAGCTTAGAATGTGAGAAGAATGATTGACAAAGACCCTGAACAAATAATTAAATCAAAGAATATTTGACAAATATTTGAGCTGTGTTAGTGAAAGTGAGAGAGAAAGGAAAAGTGTAATAGACCTGAATAAAGATGGTCTGATTTCATATAGTGAAGTTGTTGGAAATGAACTGTAGGATTAAATATGAATGACGGGGATAAAATATATGTCAAAAAGCTGAACTAGTGTGATATACCTTATTGTGGGTGTGTATGAAAGTAAGAATTCATAGGTTGATAATAGTTGTATGTCACGTTCCAATGAAAGGTGAGAATTAAAAAACCATTAAAAAGCAGGGATGGATTTGGGGGGAAAGTTCTATAATGTTCTGAACAAATGAGATCAGGGGAAAATGTTCTTCTAATAGATGACATGAATTGATGGGTGGGAATGAGATGAGAAAGCATAGGAAAAATAGTTGATCTATTCAGAGATCCAAGAATGAATGAGAATGATGATTGATGAATGTCATATTTACTTAGAAAAATATCTGTTTTGAATACATGATTTCACCATAAGGTTGTCATGTATGCATATGGTAATTTAAAAAAAAATCTAAATGCTTGCTAGAATTCATGGTTTTTGATGAAAGATTGAGAGGACTACTCAAGAATACAAAGAGAATAAGAAGTTATGAAATAACAAGCCCATTTTCTAATATCAAGAGGGGATCCTTGAAAAAATGGACATAAAAGAAAAATAAAGAAATAAAGGTGGTGTCACAGAAATAGAAATTGAATGTACATAATGAAGAGCACACAAATTGGTATTTGGCAGACTGTTGAAATGGATCACACTGTGAATAGGTTAAAAAAAGGAAACACTAGAATGATTGCTCCAACAAATGAAGGGTGAGAAAATGGTTGACAACCATTTAAATATGAGCCAGCCGTGTGCAGCAGCTGCCAAAAGAGCCAACACAGTTCTAGGCTGCATAAACAGAGGGATAGAATCAAGATCACGCGATCTGTATTTCTGTACTGGTGATAAATTTGGGGATATGCCCAGGAAGTCAAAAAGTCAGAATATAGAGGCAATGACCTTGTAACTGAGATTCCTTTTTAAAGTGTGTTGCATGTAAAAAAAAAAACTTGTGCTAAAAAAAAACACCATCCATTATCTTAATTGTTTGGAATCCCCTCCTCCAATACACCTGGGCAAATTCATATTGCTTTCCAAACATCTAATCCTAGCATGTCTTTTCAGCTCTTTTGCCTAAAATGTAAATTACTTTATTGCAGTCATTAATCAGTGCAATAGAATTGATATTCATTGTTCAAAATATCCTAAACTAAATCATAACATGCAAGTCGTCTTGCTCAGATTTTGGATATACTTTTATCTGATAATGCCAGCCTGATGCTAGGAGCTGGGAGAGAAAATCGGATAAAAATACCATCCAATGGAATCAGAGACCAAGCACAAAGCCAGAGCAAGTTGCCATATCTGAACTGAAACCAACTGCTTTGAAGAATCCACAGATAAAACATCAGTGGCATAGGAATGTATTGAAATTGCTTGCCACTGCAAGGTTTTAGCGATGATGTCAGTTGATCATTCTCATGATGTCACCTTATCTCACTCCCAGGATTACAACTTTACCAGGAAATCCCCTAAGTTTCTGCAATAACTATGAATCTAGAAAAGGTTTTCCTCAACTGGGATAGAATCAAGATCGCGTGAAGTGTTAATACCAATTTATAATGCCTTGGTAAGGCCACACTTGGAATACTGCATTCAGTTTTGATCGCCACGATGTAGAAAAGAGTGCAGAGAAGAGCAAAAAGATGATTAGGGGACTGGAGACTAAAACATATGAAGAACTGTTGCAGGAACTGGGTATGTCTAGTTTAATAAAAAGGACTAGGGAAGACATGATAGCAGTGTTCCAATATCTCAGGGGTTGCCACAAAGAAGAGGGAGTCAAACTATTCTCCAAAGCACCTGAGGGCAGAACAAGAAGCAATGGGTGGAAAATAATCAAGGAGAGAAGCAACTTAGAACTGAGGAGAAATTTCCTGACAGTTAGAACAATTAATCAGTGGAACAGCTTGCCTCCAGAAGTTATGAATGCCCCAATACTACAAGTCTTCAAGAAGATGTTGGATAGCCATTTGTCTGAAATGGTATAGGGCAGTGGTTGGCAAACTGCGGCCAACGAGCCGCATGCGGCTCTTTGGCCCCTCGAGTGCAGGTCTTCCTCCACCCTCGCCGATGGTGGGACTCCTGGGACCCATCGGAGCAACCCTCCCTACTGGCCGCCGATTCCCTCCCTCCCTCTCTCCGCGGAGCCTCCCCAGCCGGCATGCCGGCCACTCGTCTACTTCCAGGGGGTGCGGAGGCTCTGCGGGCAGGGGGAGGGAACAGGCGTCCAGTGGGTCACTCACTGAACGCTGTTCCTTCCCCCCCACACGGAGCCTTGTCACCCCTGGAAGTAGCCTGAGCGAGTGGGCGGGCGAGTGGGCGGGCCAGGCTACTTCCAGGGCGATTGGAGGGAACCGGCATCCAGTGGGTCACCCACTGAACGCCGTTCCTTCCCCCCCCCCCCCCCACGGAGCCTTCTCAACCCTGGAAGTAGCCTGAGCAAGTGAATGAGCGGGCGGGCGAGCCAGGCTACTTCCAGGGCGATTGGAGGGAACCGGCATCCAGTGGGTGACCCACTGAATGCCGTTCCTTCCCCCCCCCCCCGGAGCCTGGAAGTAGCCGGAACGAGCGAGCAAGCGCAGTGGGCGGCCGGGGCAGCCAGGCTAAGGTGAGCGAGTGAGTAAGCGCAGCGGGCTGGGCTGAGGAGGCTCCACAGGAGGGGTGGGGGGCAGACAGACAGACAGAGAGAGGCACAGACACAGAGAAAGACAAGGAGGGAGGGGGGAATCAGAGAGTGATAGACACACACAGAGAGACAGGGAGAAATAGAGAGAGGGAGAGAAAGATAGACAGAGATACAGAATGAATGATTAAGTGCTTGAATGTGAGGGAGACAGACAGACACACACACACACACAGAGTGACAGAGATGGGCAGACGAAGGAGAGACAGAGATAGAGAGAGAAAGAAAGAAAGAAAGAAAGAAAGAAAGAGAAAGAAAGAGAAAGAAAGAGAGAGAGAGAGAAAGAAAGAGAAAGAAAGAAAGAAAGAAAGAAAGAGAAAGAGAAAGAGAGAGAAAGAGGAAAGGAAAGAGAAAGAGAGAGAGAGAAAGAGAGAAAGAGAGAGAGAAAGAGAGAGAAAGAAAGAGACAGAAAGAAAGAGAGAAAAAGAGAAAGAGAGAGAGAAGAAGAAAGAGAGAAAGAGAGAGAGAGAGAGAGAGAGAAAGAAAGAGAGAGAGAGAGAGAGAGAGAAAGAAAGAAAGAAAGAAAGAAAGAAAGAAAGAAAGAAAGAAAGAAAGAAAGAACTTATGACCACAATTGAGCCTAAAAGTTTGGTTGCTAACCAAGACCATTGTTAAGTGAGTTTCACATTTTCCAAGTTGGCCACGCCCACCCAGTCACATGACCGCTTAGCCACTCCCACAAAACAGGCCACACCTTCCAGCTCTCAAAAGAAATTTCTATCGTGGTATTGTTGATATTTGGCTCTGTTGACTAATGAGTTTGCCCACCACTGGTATAGGGCTTTCTGCCTAGGCAGGGAGTTGGACTAGATGACCTCCAAGGTCTCTTCCAACTCTGCTATTATAAACTCCATTGTATAGGATAGAGAAAAAGGCAATTGCTAATAATTGGTTCAAAGAGAAAAAGGTATTGTTAAAGTTAAAAGAGGCAGACAAAAGGGAGAATAATTCTGATGTAAATAAAATTTTGTTTTGGAACTTGATGAAAGGGCTACACAAGGAGCCTTCAGAAAAATGAACCCATAATGAAAGTTGGAGGAACTTGAGGAACAGGAAGAAGAGCTGGAACCAAGACAAGGGTCAGATAAAAGAAATATGAGTCTGGGCAGAAATGCAATTTGAGAAGATGTCGCTGACGTGATCCTTCATAGTTCTCATAAAGAAAAACAGAGAGAAGGAGGAAGCAAATTCAGACTTGCAAGATTCTGTTACTGTAATCTTATAATGAAAGTAGTATTAACTTACATGTCTTTGGTTTCCAAGTTTGATCTACCTTGGAGACCTGACAGAACAGAATTAAGAATAAAAATGATTAAACAATTTAGGATGCATCAGAAGTAAAAGGTTTCTGAAAGGAGTATTTTAAAGATTTATATGGGAATAATGATGTGTCAAATAATTGAAGTGAATGGAAAGTTACAAATGATAGTGTCTACAACTGATTAAAACCATATAAATGCTGTGAGAAAACAACTGTATGTAAAGATTGTGCATGTGCACACTAGAGCATTGCTTTTTGAAAGGCCACTAGGAAATGCATAGATATGAAAAAATTAATTGTAGATTTGTTGATTTAAAGGAGGTGTTTGATAAAACAAGGAGGCTTAAAATATGGAACACTGTAAGAATATTGAATTGAAGGCTTGTTGCTGAATACAGTAAGAGTAATATATGATTAAAAACACAGTAAAATAAGTGGAATGGTCAGTGAAAGATTTAGCATTGAGAAGAGTAAGACAAAATGTATGATTTTCCTTTGTCTCTATATGTTTAATGTATTTATGGATAAATGTCTAACAAATTCCTGATGTTATTACAGCTGCTTTGATTGAGACTGTGACTGTGTATTTTTTAAATTGAATGACTACTTGATGTAGATGGTAGGTAGGTAGGTAGGTAGGTAGGTAGGTAGGTAGGTAGGTAGGTAGAATCAAAGAAAAGATAGCTGTGATTATTAGAGAAAGCAGAGTGAATGATTGCAAGTTACACACACCTTAAAACACTACAGCAAGTAGATGATTTGGTGATTTTGATGACTTACTAAATATGTGAAGGTGGATAGTAAAATATTGAATGTTGGAAGGAGCAAATCGATCTGTATGGAAGAATGTGTCCAATCCAGTTGCATAGTGGCTGTTTGAAGTTAGAAGGGATCTCCCACTGTTCCATGATATCCTTATGGTACATTTAATTAAAAATGTAAGATCTTTGAATATTATTGTTTAACAACAGCTCATTCCTAAACATATGGAACTGTAGGCCAGGGAGGAGAACTTGGTTGTTCCTTCCAATTTCATATCAGACAGAGATTCCAGAATTCATGGAATCAAAACCAAAATGTGATCCTTGGTATTTGCAAAAGTGGCAATAACCATTAAAAGGCAAGGTGGTGTCCAAAATTACATGTTCAAAGTTTAGCCCCTTTTTAATGCATTTTGAATGAAAAAGGGATGAGACACCAATCTTGCAGTTGTGGTTGCACAGAACAATAAGCATGGTTTTCAGCATTTTCTACCCTGTGGATTTTTGCTAGGAAAGTTGGGTAATCATTTTCAGAGGATCAGCCTATTGAACTCTTTAAAGAAACATTATCTTTTAAATTTGGGAAAGTTTGGGATAGTGGTTTTGGCAGAGTGTCAGTGAAGATGCCCTCATGCTGTCCAAGTGCTACAGCTAAGGGAGATGAAGTCATTCTCTGTTGTTGCTAATTCTAAGTCCCTCGATAAAATGGTTGCCTAAATTGCAGGATGGCTAACACTGTACTTTGCAATCAATGCTGGGAAAGAGAAACCATGCCAGTGCTCGGACTGTGAGCTTGCGGTTGTATAATATGCATTTCTTCTGAAAAACCTAGCCCCACCTGTGGACTCTATTGTCCTGTTGGGAGGGTTTGTGTTGGGTTTTTGTTCCGTTTTCATGTTTTGTTTTGCATCAGGCAGAGGAAGCTGCTCACTTTTGCTTCCAATATCAGCACGGAAAGAGTCCTGCAGGGGAGACTCTTTTTGCCACGTGAAAGGTCAATTGTGCAAGCTGAATTTGGAGCAATTACGTGATTACATGACAAAACCGGACTCAACCCAAGGATTCACATCAGCTCTGACCTTGGGACCTGGGAGCGTCTTGAGAAAGACAAAAGAATTATTTTGAAAAATCTTTGCAAAAGTAAATAGAGCATGCCTCCTCACCTTCACTCCAACCAATGAGGAAACAGGAGAGTCAGGAAGAAAAAAAAAGTATGTACTTTTTGCTGGCCCTTTTCAAAAGAGGCCATATTAGCCCAGGTTTTGCCATCTTCAAAGAGTGCTATAGAAATAGAGCCTGTGCTGAAGTCTCTGCTTATGCTTGTTTCCCTCAATTTCTATGCAGCAGCTCACAAGATCTTCTGGATCAAAACAGAGATTAAGGGCTAATTTGAACATTTAGTGGCTCTGGAAGGGGGCATTATTAGCTCTTTCCCTTTTGCTGCCTCTCTCTCTCATCACTTTTCCAAACTTCCATTCAATGGCAGCATAACTCTGATATCTGAAGTGATGGGAAGGCAACAGCTGTTTTGCAAATAAGACAGAAATTGGCTTGTTGTTAGTCGTAAGTCCCTTTAGGTATTAAAATCAGAGTTCTTGTATTAAATACAATTTGGACATATATTATTATGCCCTCTCCTCCTGACTTTTTTTCTAAGAAAGAGTAAGAAAAATTTACCAAAAGAGCCTAAGAGCCATGTAAGACTATGGAACAGCATTTAGGAGATTATTTTGGAAAATCTCTTAGAGTTTGAAAACACTTAGCTGAAGTGGACCACTTCTTAATTCAAGGAAATGCCCACATCAGCCCTCTCAAAATGGGAGTCTACCTTTAAGGGTTGATCCTCACAACCAGGTTGCCCCAGGACAAATACAAACTAACAAACTAACTTCCTCAGGGGCTAGAAAGCACAACATGAATCTCCATCATTATTTTCCTGATGTGTGTCAAATATAGCATTTGACTAGTGGCGGTTCAAGTGATGCTGACTACTTGATCTGCTGAGTTTCATTCATGGTAGCTGAAATGTTTCCACTTCAATTGGCTAGTGTGCACAGAAGCATGAATTTCCCTTTGCCTCCAGTTATTAGCCACTCCCTTTCATGACCATTTCATTTTGGACTCTTGGAATCTATATACTGTAAATCAAAATGTAACTATGAGTTTGTTCAAAAAAGGTAATCTCCTAAAGTACTGCACCGATCGCTTCCAAATTTTCACACAACATTCCTTTCAAATACGGCACCAATGATATATATAGATTGTGTAGATGTCACACCTGTGCCAGGTACACGCAACGGAAATGTAAAAAATGTTAAAAAAACGTAGACAGAAGCAGTGAGCCACATGACATTTGGTACTATGTCATAAAATCCTTATGACATACTCTGTCCATAAGATTCAAGGAGAAATACAGTAGGTAGGTAGGGAGGCAGCTATAGGGATAGAGAGAGGGAGGGAGAAATGCAGTAGGTAGGTAGGTAGGTAGGTAGGTAGGTAGGTAGGTAGGTAGGTAGAGGGATAGACAGAGGGAGAAATATAGTAGGTAGGTAGGTAGGTAGAGGGATAGAGATAGAGAGGGAGAAATACAGAGGTAGGTAGGTAGGTAGGTAGGTAGGTAGGTAGGTAGGTAGGTAAGTAGGTAGAGGGAGAGAGGGAGAAATACAGTAGGTAGGTAGGTTGGGGGTTGTACGGTGGTTGTGTGTACGTGTTTGTGTGTGCAGGTGTAGATCTACACATAGAGTGGTTGGCCATCTAACCAGACTTGGTCATGGCAACGTGTGGCCGGGAACGGCTAGTATTGAATAAGATTGATGAAAAAAAACACCTTAATTGATGAACTCATTAAAGGCTAAAGTTTTGTTTTTGACTAATTTGCTGACTGAAGAATGAAAAGATGGACCATTCCATTTCATTCTGTTCTGTTCTGTTTTGTTCTATTCTGTTCCGTTCCATTCCATTCCATTCCATTCCATTCCATTCTACAGATGTCACCGTATAACTTTAGGGACAGGTAAAACTGTCACAAATGGCAACCACATAACCACAGGATGCTGTGACAGTTAGAGATTTGAGGACTGGTTGTATCGCTCATTCAGCACCCTCACAAGTTCAAACAGTCACTAAGCAAGTGTTTGTTGAGTGAGGACCACCTGTATACAGTCTTAACTCATAACAGTAATTGCCTCAGGAGTAAAAGGGTACAATCCCTGTGAGTCAGTCTCTTAATTATGGCCTATCAGATATAGCTCAGCTTGTGGTGAAGGATTCAGAATTCAGGCTATGAAATCCTGCAAGTCACCTTGCTAATCTAGACATAGGAACTGTGTCTGAAATGTGCTCTCTGATCATCAGTCCAACAAAACTTTTATTTACAGTACTTATATGGCCACTTCTCTCACATGATAACTCTAGGTGGGTCACAACAACTCATAAAAAACAATTAAAAACAAAAGTATGTTTCCCTCCAAGCATAAAACCAAGAATCCTCATGACTCAACTTTCATCCTAGCCCAGTGCTTGCGGGAACCACCAGGTCTTCACAGCCTTCTGAAAGGTTAAAAGGCAGGAATCCCTTGGGCATCAGGTGGGAGATAGTTTCAAAGAGATGGTGCAATCAAGAAGACAGTACACCTCCGAGGCCCCATCAAATAAAAATATTTAAAGGATGGAGCCTGGAGCCACTCATCCTATCTAACCCTTTAGGATAGGCAGATACCATCATGGAGAGATAGGCCCTGGGCCAAGTAGGGATTTAAGGGTGATAACTAGGACCTTGAATTATACCCAGAAAAGATAGTCACAACTGGAAGCCACTACAGCTCATGCAGCAGTACTGTTACTTGAATAAATCACAGGACACTCAAAACTGCAAGTGTGTCTGCATTCTAAACTAGTTGCAGATTCTGGATAGACTTCAAAGGCAGCCTCATGTACAGTACACTGTAGTGATTTGCATAGGAGGTGACTAAGGCATGGGAGTGATTGGGAGTGAGATCTCCCAATCCAGGAATAGGTGCAATTGGTGTACAAGATGGATATATACAAAGCTCCCTCTGGCTGTGGCCACTACCTTCTTTTCCATCAGGGGCTGTGATTCCAAGATGACTCCCAGACCACCCCAACGATGCCGCCGAGGTGATGTCCTGGTGTTTGGAGGCCGTACGGATCTGTAACAAACTCAAGCTCAACCCGTCCAAGACTGAGTAGCTGTGGCTTCCGGCACCCCGGTTCAGCCAGATTACTCCAACTCTGGCCATTGGGGGTGAAACACGGCCCCCGTGGAGAGGGCGCGCAATTTGGGTGTCCTCCTGGATTCCCGGCTGTCCATGGAAGACCATGTGGCGGCCATGGCCAGGGGGGCCTTTCATCAGGTACGCCTGATGCGCCAATTGCACTCCTTACTGGACCGGGCTGCCATGCGCACAGTCACTCAAGCACTCGTGACATCCCGACTCGACTACTGTAATGCTCTCTACATGGGGCTTCCCTTGAGGTGCACTCGAAAGCTACAGTTAATCCAGAATGCAGCCGCGCAGGTGATTACGGGAGCACCTAGACACTCCCATATAACACCAATCCTGCGCGAGCTGCACTGGCTTCCTGTGGTCTTTTGGGTGCGCTTCAAGGTTTTGACGACCATCTTTAAAGCGCTCCATGGCTCGGGACCTAGTTACATGCGAGACCGTCTCCTGCCCCATACATCCCTTAGACCGATACACTCCCACAGAGAGGGCCTTCTCAGGGTGCCGTCGGCTGGACAATGCCGACTGGCGACACCCAGGGGAAGAGCCTTCTCTGTGGCGGGCCCTGCCCTTTGGAACGACCTACCCCCTGAACTTCGCACCATCTCCAACCTCTGCCTCTTCCGCCAGTGTCTAAAGACACACTTGTTTCATCTAGCCGGCCTAGCGTATTCTCCACAATGTCTATTTTAGACAGTTTTAAATTTTGGGGATTTTAATTTGGTTTTAGCGCAGGACGGTTATTAAATAAGTTTTTTTAATTTTTTACTTGATTTTGTATCTATTTTAAATTCCTGTGCGCCGCCCTGGGTCCTTTTGGAGAAGGGCGGGGTATAAATTTAATAATAAAAAAAAGTTGTGCACCAGATCAATGCAGGAGAGTGTTGCCCCATCCTCAGTTAAAAAAATATCAACTCTCCTGACCCCCCGAGGGCTACTCTGTCTTGCTAGGTTGAATTGCATTCCCCATCCAGACCCTTACAACCTGCAAGGACTGAGTCAGCACCTGAATGACATTGCCTGCCCTGGGGTAGAGAAGTATAATTGGGCATCCTTAGCATACTGATAATATTAAATCCTGTGCTGACAGATGACATCTCCTAGTAGCTACACCTGAATTTTAAATAGGAGGGGAGAGGGACCAAAGCCTTGAGGCACTTCACATACTAAGGGTCCAAGGCTGGAACTCTCCTTCCCCACTAGCTCTGATTGGTACCAGCCATGGGGAAAGGAGAACCACTGCAAAACAGCATCTCCAGTTAGAGTCCCTGGAACTGGTTTGACAAAATAACTACAATCAATGGTTGTGTAGAGATGCAGAAGAGCCAGAATAGACGTACTACCCCCATCCTGGGCTCTCCAAAAGTCATTCACAAGTGCTACCAAAGCTATCTTGGTACCATAGCTTGGTCTGAATCCTGAAAAAGATCTAGATAATCCCCCTTCCTCCCAGACCTCTGTAGTAGAAAGCTCATCGTCCTTTCAACAATCCTAATAATAAATGCGTAGCAACTTTATTTATGACTGGGCAAATACAAAAGCATTGTCTGCTTAAAGCCAAAAACCTGATGTGGAACATTCACTGTTCAGGAAGCATGACTGTTGCCATCTGCACATCTTCCTGACTCTCCCATTTCCTCACCTCTCCAATTTCTTCCTTTCTTTGGCTTGTGGGTAAGAAGTGCCCTTCAGGCCCCTTCCTTTCTACTCCACCCTGAAAGCCTTGCCAAAACAAATCCCAAAACCTGCAGGAATAAAATGTTGGCATGGAGCACCATTAGTGAAATCTATTTACCTTAGGTACATTAGTAACCATCCCTCATTTTGTAAAGTGAGCTGCAGAGAGTACTTTGTGGCCTCAGAATACTATTTCAATGCAAACCAAAAAATCAGATAAGAGTCTTTTCTTTTCTTACTCAGTTTTTTCATCCACAAAATTGACTGGATGAGAATTAGTTTCTTGAAAAGCAGCTGCGGTAGCCAAAATATGCCAATTCCTCACTGGAAACCTTCCTATTCTATATGGAGGAGTCTGCAGGTGCTTTGGTTGCATAAGGAACTGGCCCAATAAAGAGGAATTGGGAGGAAGACCTAATGCTTTCTGCTGCAACTTTGTACCCTCTAGATCTGTAAGGATTCCAACTTTTTGGTGATACCTCCAATCATCTAAGATGCACTGGAATGAAAAAATTGATATATGTCATAATAAAGTAGATAGAGTTCCAGTGGTGGGTTCCGGATTCCATTCCAACCAGTACAGTTGGAATGGCCCCGGCGTCACCTATATGCATGAGCACAATGCACACGCACTCACACGCGACACGCACATGCGGTCTACCTGTCAGCGAGGCTTCCGGAAGCCTCCATGATGCTCTAGCTGTGCTGTACACACCATGCACGTACAAGGAAGCACAAAAAAGCATAAAACACTGGTAAGGAGCTCAGGTGGGCCCTCTGGAGCACCATACCAGAATGGTATTCGATGCTCCGAGCTGGCTACGGTACGCCGTATCGGGGTGTACCACCTGCAACCCACCACTGTAGAGTTCCTACTGGTATTCTCAATGAGCAGCTTGGCAACTGAAGCTCATTGCTGTTGCTTCTTTCTCCTGTTTTTATTCATTTATTTTGTTAAATTTTTATAGCTGCCAATCTGACATGCATGATTCTAGGTGGCACACACAACTGAAACAACAAAAACAATAAAAAACAAATCTGTTAAAGAGTCAATTAAAAATAGTCTGATGAAGTATTCTCAATCATCCAGACAGCATTGTCTGAAGTTGTCTGAAGTTGTCTGAAGGTTGAACCATTGCAACTGGCCTATTAGTAGTAGTCATTGTTTTTAGTTTGAGAGGCACTCAGATAGCTTCATCATTCAGAGCAAGTGCAGTTAAGCAGAGAGTCATACAGTACCAACCTCAGTGGTTTCCTCTTCAAAGTGCATTGCAATAAGTCAGTGAAGATTCTCAATCATCCAGGTAGAGTTGTCAATTAAAAATCAGTTGAATTCAAAAACTATAAATAGAAGACATAAATACAGGTCTGCAATATTTCAAAGTGTACGAACAAAGTAGCCATTTTGCAGGCTCTATATCAGAAGAAGAGGAAGAATATGGAAGTATAGAGTATAAAGCACTCACTCTCAGTCTTAGCAACTTTGAAATGTGTAGATTTCAACTCTCAGAATTCCTCATCCAGCATGCTGGCTACAGACTTCTGGGAATTGAAGTCCATGCATCTTAAAATTGCTAAGGTTGAGCAACACTGCTCTTATACTCTAGTTCCATATTCCATATATTTCCATATTCCTCCTCTTTTTCTGGTTTATTTCAAATCAAGCACAAGATATCAGTTCTACCTTTATGTTCTTTCTTCCTTGGATAGATTAAAAAAAATATTTATCTTCCATACAGAGATCTTTATCATAGACAAAGTAGACAGAACTCTGTGAAAAGAAAGTCCCTCTAAGGGACTTATGTAGGTGAGAAATGCATTCCTTTATCAACGTTAAACAGATACATCCATGCCCAGACCAAAAGGCATAGCAGATATGCTGACTTCAACATTTGAATTTAAGGCTCCTAAAAAAAAACCCCAACACCTTTCTGTAATTTAAGAAATTAAAGGTAGAAAGTAAAGCATAAATAAGGATGCAAACTGACGTAGGATTGGACCTCAGCTGGAACGCACCCAAATTGTGACTAGCATAGACCTCTGTTGGAGATTTTAGGATGCTAATCATCTGGCAGTTTGACTATCAAATATGAACAGCATGTGGTGATCTTCCCTTACTATATCTGCCTTCTCCTTTTCTGTGTCTGAGCATCACCAAGTGCCTATAAAAGACTGGGTTTAACACAACAGATATCTTTAATTAAATTCTGTCAAATTGTGTAAAACAGTTTACATCAGAATGTTACTTGTTGAACAGGCAGCTGAATGGACTCTCGCAGCTATACCTGGGATTTACTCTGTTGTTGACCTATAACACTTGGTAGAGTGATTTCCTTTCCCACGTCTCTTGCAAGGTTTTCCCATAAACCGGCAAGGTTAGAGGCTAATGCTATATCCCCTGTGTACCTTTCCATTTTAGGGGCTTCTCCTGACCTTTGCTAATAGTAGTTGTGGTCTCCTATGCACACCGTGCCTGTTCCCCTTCAATAATTTATGGCACACATTGAACACCCATTTCCTCCTCCACTTAACGGTCCCACGTGTGTTCTTGTTATCTCAGCTGCTTGAAAAATCTGCAGGGCAGTCAACTTAGTGTCAAACTGACCCTTGTCTCTGATGTGCTTCACATAATATTACTAATGCACTTCAGGATTTGAAATTGTACTTCACAAAAGCACTTCATTATATTGTGAGGTTCGCTCTAATCTGTGCCTCCAATTTTTCTCTTATGCAAAGTGATGGTGCTAAGAACTCAAATTGGGAACCAAAACAACCCTGCTTCCAGATTCTGAGAGTGGCTCTGCCGTTATTTGCTTCCATAAAGCTTAGAGTATATTTCTCTATAAAATTTAATCAGGAAGGACAGCAGAGAGAGAGAGGGAGGGAGAGAGAGAGAGAGAGAGAGAGAGAGAGAGAGAGAGAGAGGGAGAGAGAGAGAGAGAGAGAGGGATGTAGTACATTTAAAAAAGGCATAGAATATTAACTTGGTCGAAATTGAAAGGAAAGTCAGATTTTTTAAAAACAGAATTACTTCCAGCAGCATTATCAGAATTGCACAATAAATTGAATATTGAAATGTACTACAATGAGATCAGGAAAGCATTCCAAGAAAAAAAAAGGTAATGGCTAACTTCAGTTCTGAGATAAAAATTCATGTTTGGAACAAAATTAAAACAATGAATATTTCTAGATACCCAAAGAAGCCAGGGGTATGTTCTTTCACCAATGGTGGACTTGTCCAAAAATTAACCAACTTTGGAAGAAAATACAAATCTGGTTGATGGAAATTGTAGGCATCAACTTCCCTCTTAAGCCTGAATCTTACTTACTTGGCATTAAACCAAACCAAACTCAGAACCAAGACTGGTACCTTTTTATACACATTACAACAGCAACAAGGATGGCCATTGCGCAACAATGGAAAGATAGTAATGTACCAACAGACCACCTCGTCATATCCAAAATTTTCAACTGTGCTGAATCCGATAGGCTAACATATACCTTAAAAGATAAAACAGAGTCGATTTATGCTCAAACATGGGAAAAATGGTACATATGGTACGACAAGAGAACAAAAGGATACCAAAGTGAACAACCAAATAGTATAAACGTGGAATAAATACAAGGAACAAGTGAGACGACAATGAACTTAAGATAATTATAGAGATACATAGGTAGATAGTTAAGTCAAAATGTATATAAGAATGAATAGAACAGACTGGGACAAACAAAAACTTTTGAATTTGGGGAATAACTATATCCCCGGTATGTCTACCCCTCTCTTCTCTTTCTTCTATCTCCCTCCTCCCCTCTTCCCCTACCTTCCTTTCCACCTTAATAATGTATGTCGATTTTTCTTTATATTTGTTAAATGTTATTTTTATATTTATATTAATAAAGATTATTTAAAAAAAAAAGGCATAGAATATTAACTTGGTCAAAATTGAAAGGAAAGTCAGATTTTTTAAAAACAGAATTACTTCCAGCAGCATTATCAGAATTGCACAATAAATTGAATATCGAAATGTACTATAATGAGATCAGGAAAGCATTCCAAGAAAAAAAAAAGGTAATGGCTAACTTCAGTTCTGAGATAAAAATTCATGTTTGGAACAAAATTAAAACAATGAATATTTCTAGATACCCAAAGAAGTTTCCTTAAAGTAGTTGATCATGGATCTGACTAGAGAGAAATCAAGTTTGATTTAATCCTGTTAGCTAAGATTTGTGAATGGATTATAGACCCTGCTCTGAAATTCTCCAAGTACCTGGTTAAAAGTATAACAGGAATTCTGCTATAATTTATACCACTGAAGGCAATTAGACACATTTAAGTACTACTGAGCAAGAAATGAAGACTTGATTTGAATTCTCAGCAGAGAGGGGTGATTAGGAATAGTCCCTATTTAAACATGGTGATTAAAAAACATGTTTTGGGAAAAACATAGACAGAAAATAGCATAGCATCTCTTCATCAGTTAATTATTAATATTTATTTAAAATGTTTGTAACATCACGAAAGGAAAACTGGTCTAAATTATACAGCAATATATTGAATTAAAGAATCTATGGTGTGCTTTGCTTTGCTTTGCTTTGTTTAATATAGATGCCTTAGCAGCCTCTGAAATTCTGATATCATTGAAACAATTGGATAAGATGCTTTAAATGCTAAAGCAACAATTCAATATTGTGTAGAGCATTCATAAAAAGACTGTAGCTGGATGTGTATTTCATTAAAAACATTTTTAAAAAAAGCTCAAGGGTTTTATAGAATGACTTTACTACTTTTAATCATTTTGGTGACCTAAATAGCAAGTCGGGGAAGATGAATAGGCCTGACTTTGAGAAATTGGTACACAAAATTTGTCCTTTCTTTTTCTCTACATAAAGCCAGACTCGCCTTTTCAAAGGCTGACATTCAAGGAAGCTGTTAAAGACCTAAACAATATCTGATGACAGCCATGTACTGATATTAATTTAGATAAGCAGGGCATTCTTGGTTACTCAAAAAAGAAACTCAAGAAATGTCTAATTGCTTTGAGGTCCAATTGGAAGGAAGCACAGGATATAAACCTAATAAAGAGACAAATAAACAATGCAGAACGCCGGTCTTCTTACGAATATGCACTTCCACTTCCTTTAGTTGTGATCCACTCCTAATCTCCTAGGTAACTCAGAAGAGATCAAGTATCTTAAAAAACAGAGTTCTTTACAACTTGTAAGAAGGGACTTGCTTTCCCACTAAGGCTTGATCAACAAAATAAGTGTGGAGGTACATCCAGAAGAAGAGATGGGTTTGTTGTCTCTTCTCCTTGAGCCAGGAATGACATTCCTGTTTAACACTGCATGTATATCTCCAAAGACAGTGGCCTTTCTTGTTGTTTATGCATGTGTGCACACACACATGCAATCCTTCTCCAAATCTTGTGTACAACAATTAATATTAGAACCATTCATTCATCCAATATATAATCAGTCCTTTCTTAGAAAAATGACCCTACATTTTATTTTATATCACTTTCTAGAAAAGCTGTAGACTTCAGTAAACCCTAAATTTAAAAGGGATTGAAGGCATTTTAAGGGGGTGGGTTATTGGTGGTTAAATTCTGATATTCATCTATTGCCAATAAACATCCCCTAAAAGCTTACTAACTAACCAGCTAACTAAAACAGTAACTTACTGCAAATGATATCAAAGCACTGATAAAAGCATGAGATGAGCTTCTTACATGTTGTATCCAAGGAGGGGAGTTTACAAGGAAGAGAAATTTTAATATATTATTATGTCAATGGTGGTGAATCAGTAGATACTGCAAAATATTTCTGTCTCGCTTGAGGGGGCCCTCTGTGCTTTTACTGGAGATATTGCTCATTCTCCTTGGCCCCTTGTAGCAGCTTGCAGGCATGATTAAATATAGCAGCCAAAATTCGGAACTGTAAGTCCAGAAATATAGGGAAATGTTATTACTTTTAAGTTTTGTTTTTAAAAAAGAGAAGGGATGCGTTAACATAGAGGCTTGCATCAATGAAAAAAGGCACACAGCTGCTAATCAAGAAGGAAGCTGACAGTGCTTTGTGTTCAACTGTTGGCCATAAAGACTGATTGGTTAGTTGAGCAGTCTCAATTCAGTTTTCCTTGAGTTTCTTCAAAAGCCTTTCTTGGGTATTAGTTTTGAGTTTAACCTTCATCAGTAGATTGTAGAAAATATGAACTTTAATTTGGGAACTTGAGAAACTTGAGGAGTATATTTCACACAGCATGATAGATTCATTTCTGCATGAATTCAGATTATTAAAAAATAGGAACAAGATTAAAGAACAGGAAAAGAATTGAGGGATGAAAGGACCAGTGAAAAGCAAGCAGGCTTATAGTCTGGAAGATGGAAAGCAGGAAAAAATAATATGCTCTAGAGCACAGGTGTCAAGCTTGCTGCATCATGTTGCCATTACTGGTGACACCACTGATGTAGAGGAAGAATAGTTGCTAATGAAATCTGTATTGATGGCCTTCCAATTTTCCCCAGATCTCTGCATGCTATTGAAAAAGTTTTCAGGAGCAGCACACTCTGTCCCTTCACAAGGTCAAATAGAACTCAAGAAACTCTGGGTAGTGATGGAGGAAATGTCTAGCTCAGGGGTGGGCAAACTTTGCAACTTTAAGTCCTTCAGACTTAAAGTTGCAAAGTTTGCCCACCCCTGGTCTAGCTGTAATGAGAAGACCACCCCCACTCCCACCCTGGTACATATTGAGGAATGATAAATGTTCTCTGGGCAGTATTGGTTTCCTTTGCAGAGCAGGATCACCTCTGCTCATCCATGAACTTCTAAACAGCTAGCTAACTTTTTAAGGGATTTGTTGTATTAAAAAAAGCTGAGTCATAAAACAAAAATATGGGCTAGAAAGTGACTCTCTAAAGCGGGTCAAGAAAATGTCACAAGATCCAAAAGATATTCTGAATTCAGTTTCTCCATGTCCTGTTGTATAATAAGACTCTTTTCTGGGATAATTGCTAAATTATAGTGTATTTATTCCAGCCGTTTCCTTGAAATCCATAATGGTTGAAAGTAAATGGTATCTTCTAGATCTGTAGATTGTATCTGAATCACATGTAACTTCTAGGCTAAACACGGTAACCTGAAACAATTTGCTTTGTAGGCATTGCATAATCTTATGCAATAAACAAATATGCATTCTAATTTATATATTAAAATAAACATATTATTTGGAGCTGTTAATTTCCTTCAGGTAAGGCAATTTCCTAGGCAGCTATCTAGGACAACATTCCTATCCAGCGGGAGTTTTTAGGAAGTTTTTTCCCCAAACAAAACCTTTCTAGAGGAATATCCATATCTTAGCAGTAGAAAAGATAAAGGAGAACACAAAGAAAAGCCAAAAAATAAATGGATCTAAATTGAAAAGCATTTTAATGGGGAAAAATATAATTTGTTTAGCAAAACCTGGATGGAGTATAGCAAAGTAGGTGATCATAGAGCCCTGGGAGGCCGTGCTACAGGGCTAACTCACTGCTTACTCTAGGTGTTTGATTCTGAGTGGCTCAAGGTTGACTCAGCCTTCCCTCCTTCCCAGGTCTGTAAAATGAAGACCCAGATTGTTGGGGAGCAATCTGCTGACTTTTTAAGCCACTTTGAGAGGGCTATAAAGCAATGTGAAGTGGTATAGTGCTTTGTTGTTAGTTACAAAGTTGTGTCCAACCCATTGTGACCCCACGGACAAGGTTCCTCTAGGCCTTCCTGTCTTCTACCATCCTCTGGAGTCCATTTAAGCTCATGCCTACTGCTTTGGTGACTCCATCCAGCCACCTCATTCTCTATAATCACTTTCTTTTTTTGCCCCAGTCTTTCCCAGCATTAGGCTCTTCTCCAGGGAGTCCTTCCTTCTCATTAGGTGGCCATAGTATTTGAGTTTCATCTTCAGGATCTGGCCTTCTAAAGAGCAGTCAGGATTGATCTTCTCTAGGACTGACTGGTTTGATCATCTTGCAGTCCAAGGGACTCACAGCAGTCTTTTTTTTTATATTGAAAAAGTTTTATTGGTTTTACATTTTTCCATAGGATGGGGTAAGGGATACAAAGAAATTTTGAGAGCATTCACGTCAAAGTCGTCGGCCCTTCCGGGACTTCAAAATACATTGATAACAATAAAAAAACATTTTCCATAACACTACAAAGTGAAAGCAAGTACATATACCTAAATTCTCAATTCCATGCTGTCAGACATTTACAAAAAATCCAGATACCGATATTATGCAAAATTGTTCAGAAAAATCAAGGCAAAGTTATTTTTTCGATCTAAGTCTCTTGGCAATTGTATCTTCTTTTTCTCCTCCCTGGCCCCGAGTGGGCGGGGCCGTGGCCCCCTCCGTCCCCCCTGGATCTTCCCCCAGGATAGAGGAATGTTTTTTAAGAAAGGCTTCCGCCTCAGCAACTGTTTTAATCCTCACTCTTCCTCCTTCCCAGAACACCAGCATCCCTTCGGGTGTCACCCACTTGAACCAAATCCCATGATCAAACAATGTTTTAGACAAGAAGGAAAATTTCCGTCTTGCATCTCGAATCTTTCTAGGAATCTGCTTCAAGATAGTGACCGTTTTTTGTTGGTAAATTAAAGGGTTCCCTCTCTGTGCCTTCAAGATTTCCTCTCTGGTTGACCTTCTAACAAATTTCACATGTATCTCTCTAGGCACTTCATTTATCCTGGCATATGCTGAGTTAATTCTATAGGCTAGGTCAATGTCCCCCCTGATCTCATCCTTAGGTTTTTGTAAATAGTCTGCTAAAATTGTGCTCATAAGATCAGGGAGGCATTCACCAGGTTGCTCAAAAACATTCTGAAATCTCAAAAAATATGTCATTCTTTCCATATCAATCCTAGACACATGCCCACTTGTTTCCTCAACCTCTTTAGTAACATTTTTAATCTCTCCCTTAACCCCCACCAACCCCCCTTCCATTTCTTCAGTCTTCTGTGTGTTTTCCAGCACCTGCTTCCTTGTATCCAATAGTTCCTTCTTGAAATTAATATTTTCAGCCCTCTGGGCCTGAATTTCATTTACCAAAGTTTGTATGACAGTTTCAAGAGAAGCCATCCGTTGTTCTAAACTTGCCAGTGCTGTTTCTTGATCCATGATTAACTGTTAAAGTCAGTACCAGCCAAAATGGCGTTTTCAGGGTGGGGTTGGTGAGACTAACCGGGAGCCAAAAGTTCAGATCAAGGTTGAAACGTTGTAAAATTCAGGAACCAAGAGAGAAACAATTTTCCAGCTCAATAATTATAATAACGAAGGTAATCCAGAAAGGAATCACAAATCCAAAAAAAAATTTCTTCATTAATATCCAGAGAGAGTCCCACTTGTAAAGAGACGCTGGGAATTTTCCATAGTTAAAATAGTCAGGCAGGGACAGAGAAAAGCCACTTTCCACCGCCCATCTCAGAGCCCAGAGGAGAGAGTAGAAAAATAAAATTTTTTAACCAGCCAGACCTAGACACAATGTTGCAAGTAGTAACATACCACTTTCCCTTGTTAGAGACAGTCCGGATTTAAGATTTCCGCTTTCTCTTCCAGAGAAGCCATTTCCAAGTGCCGCTTAAGTCCGAGGGGGGTTTTTTGGAAACAAACACCCCCCTCCCAGTCCATTCAGCCTGGCTGGCAGCAGAAAAAAAAGTTTTTTTTAAAAACTCACTCTCTCCTCGCAGCTGAAGCCTCGGGAGACCTTCCGACTGAGACGATCAACCCTCTTCATTGTTGTAAATGGCGCCGTCTACCTTAGGCGAAGGGAGAACCCCCCGCAGCATGTTCTCTCTCACCTAAGCCGCGCCGGGAGCCACTTCCTCCACCGCCGTGGGGGGGGGTGCCCCCCGACGAGCCGGCTTTACGGGAGACCCTCAAACAAGAGGAGTCTCGCCCCCGTGGGGGGGCAGAAAGAGATACAAAGCGGCGAGCGAGCGCTAGGCTCACCCGTCGCCGCAGGAGCCGGAACCGGAAGCCAGGACTCACAGCAGTCTTAACCAGCACCATAGTTGGTATAGTGCAGTGGTCGGCAAACCGCGGCTCGCGAGTCACATGTGGCTCTTTGGCCCCTTGAGTGTGGCTCTTTCGCTGCTCCACCTCACGTTCCTTATCTTCCAGCCGCAGCCCCACTCCATAGAAAACATAGGCACGCTCCGTACAAGTACAGCCCGGAGCAGGAGCAAAGCCCCTCTCCCAACAGGCTCTTCCTCGCTCAGAGGGCTTTGGAAGGAAACTTCTGCAGGCTGTAGGTGTGCGTGTGCACACCCCCCGCGGATGGGCTCCGGACCTGCGGAGCCTCGTCCTTCTTTTTAGCCAGGAGATCTTTAACCAGGTGATCTTTGGCTGATGCACAAAAGAAGAACGAGGCTCCGCTGGTCTGGAGCCCCTCCGCGGTGGGGGAGGGATCCCCCTTGCATTCCTTTTCTTCCCAAATTGGCTGGTAAGGGGACAGAAATGGTTGTTCTCCTGTCCCAGGTTTCCGCTTCCTGGCTTCCAGCTTCTTTTGTTGAGCCAGCAATTAAGGTTCTTTTTTATGTAAAATGTCTTAGGAAAGATCGCCTGGTAAAAAAAAATAGGACGAGGCTCCGCTGGTCTGGAGCCCATCCGCGGGTTGGGAGGGACACACACACACACACACACACACAGAGTGATTAACTGAGTGAGTGAGTGCAAAGACAGACAGACACACACACAAAGAGGAAGGGAGGGGAGAGACAAAGATAGAGAGTGAGTGAGGGGAGAGAGACACAGAGATAGAGAGAGAGGGAGGAGAGAGAGACACAGAGATACAGAGAGAGAATGACAGAAAGAGACAGGGAGGGAGGGAGGGAGGGAGAGAGAGAGATAGAGAGACACAGAGAGAGAGAGAAACAGGCAGATGCAGAGAGAGAGAGACAGACAGATGCAGAGAGAGAGAGACAGAGAGAAACAGAAAGAGAGAGAAAGAGAAAGAAGGGAAGAAAGAAAAGAAAGAAAAAGAAAGTGGGAGACAGATGAAAGAAAGAAAGAGAACTTATGACCACAATTGAGCCCAAAATTTTGGTTGCTAAGCAAGACCGTTAAGTGAGTTTCACCACATTTTCCAAGTTGGCCACGCCCACCCGGTCACATGACCGCTGAGCCACGCCCACAAAATAGGCCACACCTTCTGGCTCTCAAAATAAATTTCAATCATTGTTTTGTTGATATTTGGCTCTGTTGACTAATGAGTTTGCCGACCACTGGTATAGTGCTATTGCTATTTAATATTCAGTGAATATTAAAAGAGGAACCAAAGTGAGATATAGGGAAAAAAGAAATCAAGCATCAGTATGGTAGTAGGAGTCTGTATTGTCATTCCAGGAAGAACCAATGCATAACTATATATTTTATAACTTGTGGTTTCCTTAATGTGTTAGTCAGGACTCATTTATCAAAATGCTCCTTCGGGAGGCTTATGATTGCCTAATCTGCCATCCTATCTCCAATTAATCCCTATTAAATGCTTTAACATCATGTACATGGAGAGGATATCCTTGCTATTTTGTTTCATTGCTTACCTTGGAAAGAAGCAGAGCCTACAATGGACCGGTCCTTACTAATATAATCAAGTGGGTAATTTACTTGCAAAATACACTTGGATGATCTTTGGAAATGTGACATCCTTATGAAATAGCACTGTTGACTTTCTTGCAACTGACTCATTAGAAGGAACCTCCTGACAGATGAATGCTGGTTATTATTATAACTAAAATCATTCCAGTCTGTATTGCACTACAATGCAATATATCAACCAGGCCACCTTGTGTTGAAACTTAACAATGTAATAATAATTATACAAACAGCTATGTTGACCATGATATCCTGAAGATATTTAGTTTGTTGTGCATTTACAACACTTTTATTCTGCTACTGGGCGCATGTAAAGAGTCAATATCTATGATTTTTAGTTTTAGTCCATTTTTAATGACCACAAATATAGGCTAAGGAGCAAGGATGGGATGCTAAGGATGCCAAATAAAATAATGCAAAATTGTACACCCCCTCTCCCTTTAAAAGGAAATCCAATGCAATAAAACACAGCTGCTTGTTGGAAATCCTTGTTCTTTCCACCATTTTCAAAATTCTCTAAAGGAGGTCCATATTAAGTTCAAGGCTTTTTAAAAAACCGTATCTTTTTATAATTGTATATTTGATCATTTTGACACAATTCTATCATCATTTTACACTATTCAAAACTTCTTGTGAGACTGTCTTTCTCAAAAGACTGTCAAAATACAGATCTTATATGAATGATGCTCATTTGGCGGAATGTACAGTAGAACTAAATATAGATTAAAGATTAACATCTTTAATAAGAAGTCAAGTTCTTATATCTGCAGGTCTTAAGCATTTGATACATACATACATACATACATACATACATACATACATACATACATACATACATACATACATACATACATACGATTGGCTACATGATTGTAATTGCAGACAATTCCATTTTTTGCTCTGCCATGTACATGGGACAGCCCATGGCTTTCCAAAATGAAAGATCACATTGCAAAGGCACTGCAGTTATATAGATAATCCTTGTTTTCCAACTGCCTGACTTAGTAGCCATTCACAATTCCAATGATACCCAAAAAATAATTTTATGACCAATCTTTATGTTTATGGTCTTTGCAGGTTTGTAAAGCAAGGGAAAGCTGAGGGGGGGAAAAAACCCCAATTATAATTTTTCTATAGTTCTGAACCTAGGCAGCTTACTACTAAAAATGAGTAAATCTTTTACTCTTTAAAATAATTAAAGAACTATTATTTCTTTATTAGTTCTTTAATTATTTTATAAAAGTGAATTTTTCTTTCAAATTTTCAGTCTAACTCAGAGTAAAATTCATGCTTTTATTCGACCATGACATTACTGAAGGATGAATATATGAATGTCTTCTCTCTCACCATTCTACTATTTTCCCTCAAATGTGCAGCCCATTTCATTAAATCTCATTAAAAAATGTCCTGACTTTTTATTTCCTCAGGGTGGGAGTTTCAGCAGCCAGTGAGGAATGATGGAAAGACATCTAACAGAAGGTAACACTGGCAGTAGGAAACTTCACCCTCTCCAACAATAAAGTAAGCTCTAAAACTCCTAAAGAACTATAAAGAATATGAGCAATAAGAATAGCTCTCTCGGAGGACAAAACCTTTGAGAAATTACAAAGCAACTTCTGGCACAGCATCACTAAAATTTGGCCCAATAAAATGATGAAATCCCCATTTGTATTTACTGAGAATTCCATAATGATGATAGCTGGAAATGAACTGAAGCATCTCTTGAGCACTGAGCTATCCCTCAGAGGTTAGATATACCTCAGAAGCCCTGCAGGGTGACTTCTTGTTCATCTTTACAGCAATAAGTGATCAAGAGAAACACCATTATGACTTGGGATAAGCTAGGTTCCTAATTTCATAAGATTAAAGTCGAAATTATTTGGCATTCCCATTCTTGGAAATTTCTGTTTTGACTTGTTCTTTGCTAAGATGTTGGCATCAGTCATGTTCTTCATACTGTGATTTTGTTTAGATTTTTTTCCCTTCTTCTTTTTGGCATTGTTCACTTTCCTCCATAAAACATGACCTTACTTGACTCCTCTGCTAGGGCACCATCCAAACCAGTCATTCCAGGGCAAGATAGATCACATAGCAATGATCTCCTGAGAAAAATCATTCCCAATAATCCACCAATGACAATTGACCATTTCAGATTGTGCCTCCTTTATCTTCCTTCTCTTGCTGGCCTTCATTCATTTGTCAGTCAGTCCCAGACAGGTGCCAATAATAACCATACATTTGTTTTCCCTTCATATCTGTTGGGAATCTCACTCCCAGAACCTCAGACAGCACAGTCAACAGCACTAATAGTTGGGAATTCTTAGAATTCTAACACTAGGACATCTGCGGGACTGCCCCACATCACTGCAATTACTTTGCCTGGAGCAAGACATCATGTTTCATATTTACTGTTATGAAACCTGTAAGCCCTTAGCCATGTGATTTACTCTGGCGCTGGCGCTTCTTGGAATAAAACTGATCGGTAAAACAAATAGAGCTGTTTTATGCACATAAAACCAGGAAGTATCTGTCAACCATGCAGAGTAAAAAGCCACATTCCACAGTAAAAGACATATTCATGATGTATTATAGCAGGTAAACTTATACTTCAGTATAAAAGAAAATAACATTCTTCTGTGCAGCTTTCAGGGAAATTTGCAGGGCAATTCTATATATGTCTACATAGAGGAAAGCCTCATTGGCTTCAATGGAAATCACCCACAGAACAAGGCATGTTGGATTTAAAGAGAAAACTAATGAAGGAGCAGTGTTACCCTCATTGTTTTGCTTGCTCTGTTTTGCTTGCTGTTCATTTCTTCAGTAGCAATGTATTTTTTCTGTAGTGCTGAAGTTCTCCACTAGTCCTTGAGATGCAGAGCTCATTCAAGTCTTGCAAAGGTGGCAAGCTATCTCCCTATGCAATAAATCTAGTTGCCCTATTCTATTTGACAGAAACGTAATGATTTATTGTGGATGCTGTATCACTCGATCATATCTAGCCTAAGAGGGGAAAAGTGCTTTCACACCAGTTCACTGTGTCTATATATGCTTATGAATTAAGCCAGGGGTCCCCAAACTTTGCAACTGTAAGACTTGTAGACTTCAACTCCCAGAATTCTCCAGCCAGCTCTGGGAGTTGAAGTCCACCAGTCTTAAAGTTGCCAAGTTTGAAGACCTCCGGATTAAGCCTTTAAAATAACTACTTGGAGAGCACCCTAACTCTCTCTCTCTCTCTCTCTGGGTCTCCATTATGTGTGTCAGAGTGAAGGTATTATGCAATCCTTTCTATTCTGACCTGGCATCATGTTCAGATAAGAAGTGGGACTACCTAGGGCTTAAGTCTTGTTAAGTATGGATTTGTCAAGAAATGTGAATGGAAGAGCACTACCAGACTGGCAGAGCATGAATGTAATGCCTACAGGGCATGAAATACACGTTTCTGTGAAACAGTAGCTACTCCCACACATATCCATTTCAAGAACATATTCTTCAAGGAACTCTCCCCACTAACTCCCATCCTCAGTTTGGTCGGGACCATGTAAAACTAGCTGTGTCGAATAGTGTTGATTAACACTTTGGATTGGATTTAAGATGCCTACTGTTAAAAAATCTAGCTCTGGAGGGTTGGTGTATCATAATCCCTTCCTGGAATTGGATCCAGAGAAGGCGTTAATATTAGTCTTCCAACCTGAGCTCTATTGTTCAGGATCAGCTATGTCAAGACAAGCGATGCTGGACCAATCCGCTGAATCACAATTAAAGCCATATCCATTGCTTCATAAGATTCAGTGATAAGGTATTTAGTCGTATTGTTGAATGACCTCACTTGGCTCTACTTGTGCCCATGTGCAAGGGCCACACGCTGGATAAGAAATGGGGGGAAATGGGAGGGAACAAAGACGAGGGGAAGAATCTGAAAGAGATGCTGAAGAAGGAAGCAAAGTTTTGGTAGTAATTTTTTTTTTGGTGAAAATACTGTGTCTAGTGTAAAATATGTTTTAGGGTTTGTGAACCCTACAACAGTAATAGAGCATGTGGCCAAATTAAACAATTTTGCATATGAAAGTTGATTCTGTGAATATCTCCTAGGCTCTACAGATCCAACATCTGGAATCTTTTGCCATCATTGAAGCTACTTCATGGGAAAGCCAGCTCTGTGTACTTTTGGCTACTGTGATCCTGACACATCCAAACACAAATTTAGTAGACGTGAAGAAACAGGCAATAAGGAAGTTGAGCTTTTCTAGCCTATTGTTATGCTGCTGGCAGATGATTCCTTGCGTGGGCAAGTTGCTGGTTGATACCCTGTGAGAGCTGATGTAGAGAAAGAAGCCAGGATGTTCTTTTGGGCCTGCATGAGGCATTAATAAAAGCTTAGGAAATTGGTCTCTCTCTGTCTCTCTCCTCCCCTCCTCTCTCCCTTTATTTCAGAGAGAAAAACAAGTTTCCTATGATGAGAAAGACATTGTATTATTGTATTATTGAAGTCAAATATATATATATATATATATATATATATATATATATATATATATATATATATATATATATATATATATATATATATATTTTATGAGAAAAAAGTTTTATTGGTTTTTACAAAATTTTTAAAAATAGGAAAAAGGTATAAGGTATTAAAGAGATATTTTGAGGACATCTATGTCAGAGGTGTCGGCCCCCTCCGAGGCGTCATACAAAAAAAAAAGTTAATACAATACATTTTTCATTTCCCTACAAAGTGGAAAGAGATACAGATATATCATTTTATATATTCATGCAATCAATCATTGTTTCTATAAACATCCAGATAAAGGTTACACTATATAGAAAAAAGTCATTTGTGAGATCTGAGTCTTTTAGCAATTGTATCTTCCTCTCCCTGACCTCCAGTGGGCGGAGCTGTGGCCCCTCCCGTTCCCCCATTTTCATCCTCCAGGATTGGGGAGTGTTTTTTAAGAAAGGCTTCCACCTCTGCAATTGTTTTAATTCTTACTCTTCCCCCCTCCCAGAACACTAACATTCCCTCAAGTAAATATATTGAGGACAGAGTTTATGTTGCTGGAGATTGATGTGAGAGATCTCTTTAATAAAAGTGTTGGTTTCTGTATGCATGTACAAAAAGATAAATAAATACATAATAAAAAATGCCACAAATCTCTGGAGCACTTTTTCTCTTAATTTTATCCAGAGACTTTGGCTCAAAGGTTCCACTTCATTTGCTCTTGTTCTGAAGAAGATGGTCCAACTGGGAAAAGCTAGTAGAACCACCAGGAAGAATATGACTTTGTGATTTCTTCTCCCTGTATCACTTCTTTGTTTAAGAGAGTCTATTGCCTCCTCTGATTAATTATGTAGAAATCTCTCCAGGAAAGAGATGATAGGAATTTTATAATATATTTCCAATTAAGAGTCATGGCCTAGCATTTCTTAAGGGAAACAACTGTGGATTTGAATTTTCTCCAGAAAATCTTTTGAATAATAGCAAATATATTTTGATAAATCCTAAAAATTAACTTGCACAGCCCTAACTGGAAAGGATTGAATAACATACCGTAGTTTTTCTAAAAAAATCTATTTAGATGTAGAACGCCATTTTTAATTCTTTTCCTGCTCTATTTTGTAGAAATACTATCATTCAGACAAAAAGAAAATTTCATGGCTTTTGTAAACTTTTCCCACTATTTTCTAATTTCATTCTACTAAAAAAAAAGAGTTTTCAGTGAATTGGACCTAGTGAAATTGGGTCTAGTGAAATAGCCATCATCATCAATCTTCAGGCCAGGAAAAATATAACCACCCTACATCCTCCCCGAGAGTGCATCTTCTTCTGATTTCTTCATCCATGGCTACATTTCATACCTCATACTTACAGTTGCAGTAACACCAATTTATTTCTTTAATGCACTGTTTCTTATCCCTTTAATCTATAGTTGTTTGGCACAATAACCACAGGAATGGAGTGGTTGTACTAGGTTCCAAGGCATGCCCCTCACAGCTCTGCATAATTCAGTTTTGTTTCGCAGCTTACTTTTGAGAGAGGACAGTTGTCTCCTTGTGCTTTGTGTAGGGCCAAAAGGAGGGCATATTTCCATGCACTTAAATGTGAGAAAATGCTGAGATGCCAGAATCCAAAGAAGCACCTTCTGAGAACTTTGTCACATAACCTCAGACAGGTTCTTCCCGCACTTCCCACCCACCAACACAGAGAAGCCAGAAGCATTGTTTGGCTTGGCAGTATAAATCCCCTTGCCCAGCCCCCTTTGAAACTGTTGTATTTCATTGGCTTTAATTGCCAGTTTACAAGGGGAAAAAATCCATAGCATGCAAGCAAATGACTTGAGGAGACCAGGCCAGCATTCTGGTAATTCTTAAATAGGAATGTTTTCCCAGTCTTCCCTCCTCTTTCAAAACAACTTTACAGGAGCCCATTAATGTGTTCTATAAAAGGCAGGGGACTACGACAACAGAACTCTTCACCTTCTTTTAAATATGTAGAGGAAGGCAGACAGATCCCATTCTCAATGAGATCCATGACCCCAAACGATTAGGGGACTGTTCTCTGTGATGGTTGCTCCCATTTTAGGCATTTCTGCTTTCCTCACATCTTTGTAAGGTTGCTTGCCAATCTGACAAATAACAAATCCTGGGAAGTCACCACAGCATATAATGCCTGGTGTTATCTCTCGGTTCACACATCCAAGAAATCCAATCCCCAGTAAATGGTGTGCTGCATTTGAATGAGAATTGTAATGTTTAGTCAATTCATTGGCTAGATTAATAACCTTTCTCTCTTTCAGCCATGTAATATGTGTTTGGTGAGTGTTCAAGAGAAGCCCGCCTTAGTGGCTGCTCCCAGGCACCGAAACTAAGAGGCAAAAATATAACAACCAAGAACAACAAAAAAACAACCCCTCAGTCCTTTCATTAATGAACTTTTCCCAGCAATCATAGCCCCTTTTATTTCAACAAGCATCTGACCTCCAGAATAGATGTTTTCATCTTTGCTACCCAATGTTTAAATCTGAAGATTTTATCCAAGATCGTTCATTCACCAGAAGAACAGAAACTGCTGGTAAAATGGACTCTCTCCCTCAACTTTGTTGGTTATCATCCAGAGAATATGAGGAAAAGTATGAGGGAAGGAGGTCAAGGGAAAACTCCACTGCACAAAGACAAAGCCATTTTAAAAACAACACTCAATTGTTTTAGTTGTTACCTTTTTAAGGTAACTTTTATTTTTGCTACTTTTATTCCCTCTTTCTATGTTCACTTTTAAAAGTGTATTGTTAGGATATTCAGCCTTATATTGGGTTGACAATATATATGAGCTTAATATATATAATATATATGAGTTCTTAAGGAGTTGTGTATCTTCAAGAACTGTCTTATAATCTGATTGGCTGTACTTATCAGCTCTTAAGTTCTGAACCCAGAGTTGCTAACATGTATAATAGAGTTATATCCCCTGTGTGCTTTTACAGCTATTTATTTACAAGATGGTATGAAGAAAATTGTTCCACCCTGTATATAGTGAGATAAAATGTATTACCCATGTGAAATATGTTTTTAAAGTAGTTGCTTCTTAATAGGCCTATCAACAGCCTCAACTCTAATATGGTTAATGCTGTGTTGAAAGAAACTTCATTAAAAATATAGTCTTTCCCTCATCAAATGTTCTGATTAAACTACTAGATTTACACAGTTTTGAAGTGGAAATAGGGTTCCTTAAACATTTAGATTAAATCCTGATTTCACCTTGCAAATAAATGAGGATTTAGCCTATCTGATTTAGGGGATCTGATCAAAGCATCACTCAGTTCTCAACAATACCAGGGAATAAAGATCATTCCCATTTTTGAAATTAATCTTCTCTTGACTAAAAGACTACTTGGGAATAAGGGTCAACTTGTAAGGAGGTATTCTCTCCAAATGACCAGACTTGCCAACAACTGGGTCTACTTAGCCTTGGAAGCTCAAGTGTAGAAGTGGTCAGTTTCCGGAAGTCAATTTTGGATCAAAGCTTGAATTACTTTTCAATTTACCTCACTTTAATTACCAACTTATTTGGATCTTTTCTGGACTCTGATTATGCAAGCTTGCCTTCCTACATATTGTAGGGTGACTATATGAAATCTGCAAAAATTGAGGAAACCAATAGTTGGCAACAAAAACATAGGGATTTCTGTATCTTTTTGTCACCAACTAGTGGACTTTCAGACTTTTCAAGTCCAGATACTGTAATGGGGGCCCTACTTTCTTAGAAGAATTGTTACTGATTTGGCTCACAACTGTTTCCATATTCTCTCACTACCTTGTCATCTGCATAGCAAGACAATGTATGATACAAATCACTTTTTTAAGTTGTTGCCAAGATAACAATCAGGATATGTAATGACTATGAACTCAACTTAATTTTATGGAGGTTGGTATATATAGGAGAAACACAGACATATAACAACTCTAGATAAGAAATTAATCCATATTTAGAGAAACCTGAATGCCACATGGTGTGGAATTATAATATATAGGATCTTGGCTTTAAGGAAGAAATATATGGGTTGTAAACATTTCTATTTGACTGATTACGCTTTTTCATTTACTCTTTACTGAAATAACTTTACTGAGACCAACAGAGAGTACAAAAAAAAAAATTTCATCCTTGTAGTGTTAGCTTAAGTGGACTAGGTTTTTTTCAGAGACATTAACAATTAACCTAATCCTTTAATTGCAAGATCAGTTAAAATGATTTGATCATGTACTAGAATAATGCTTCCTCAATCATTCATATTCCTGTTCCTAAACAGATATTTGATGACCTCAGTGAAAGTGATAAAACTGCTAATTCAAGACAGAATTATTCTTTTTTTTAATTAATAAATTTTATTTACAAACATATAAAATACACTCACACAAAACCTAGACATACATTACATTTACACCATACAATACGAACAGGAACTTCCTGTTCTTTCTAATAGCAATTGTTAATCAAAGCTGCTCATCTTATATTGTTTCCCCTTCTGTTATATTTCATTTGGATTTCACCATTCTAAACCCTCTTATTTTACTCATAACTTAAATCGTCCAATTTGGCTTGACATCATTAGATAAGTTTTAAGCTTATTGCCATGGTATTCTGATTCTAATAGGGACTGTAATTTATTTATTTAGAAAATGTAAATGGCTGCCCCTTCACTCTCAGTGATTCTGGGTGACTTGCAAAATATAAATAACATTTCTCATTACAGTGGTACCTCGGTTCACGAACGCCTCTGTTCACGACCAATTTGGTTTACGAACAGAAATTTTCCAAAAAATGTGCTCGGGTTCACGAACACCGTTTCGGTTCACGAACGGAAAAGTTCGTAAAAATATGGTCTGGTTCACGAACTCCGCTTCTGTTCACGAACTCCGCCTCATTTCACGAACAGAAAAGTTCATTAAAATATGGTCTGGTTCACGAACTCCGCTTCTGTTCACGAACTCCGCCTCGGTTCACGAACTCCGCCTCGGTTCACAACCAATTTGGTTCGCGAACAGAGTCAGTTCAAGAATTAAAACCAAAAGAAAGATCAGAACGGATTAATTGGATTTACATTAAACCCTATGGGAAACTGTGCCTCGGTTCACGACCAATTCGGTTCGCAACCAGAGTCATTTCACGAATTAAGTTCGTGAACCGAGGTACCACTGTATTTTTCTGTTTTTAGTGTTTTTAATTATTGTAATCTGCCTAAAATTTATGACTATGGAGGTATATCAATGGACTAATTAAAACTGTTATATATTTACTTATAACTACCCCACAATGTGACCTCACTAAAATCCTTAGGGAGTTTATATTGTAGCATCACTGTGGATAAAATAAACCCATTGCAAAAAAGAGAACATGTGTAATATTGGGCAATGCATGCGGAAACATGTTTGTGGATATTGTCAGAAAAACATTATTGTGAAGCAAACTTTTCTTAACAGTAGTTCAGACTGTCTACCTGCAAGTTACATAGATTTCAAATTTTGTCAATATACAGCAAATAAGCAGGAAACAAGATTGCTTGTTTCAGCATGCAGCTAAAAGGCCTTCTGCCTCCATGCCCTACAAAAAAGCATTTATGTTTTTAAAGATTAAAAAAGAAGAAGTAAAACATGTGGATATATAAAGGTGCAAAGTATTATCTAGAATTTAGAAAAACCTTAGGAAGCAAACAGGAAATGTTGATGCAGTGATCCATTTATTTTTAAAGAGTAGGGAACAAGTTGAAGATAGAAATGTTGATTACTTTTATTTTGTAAAGTATAGAATTATTTAAACAATATGGCCTCTGATCTCGATCATCTCTAATAAGCAATTGCGACCTAAACTCTATCATCTCTAATACCATCTCTATGCAAATTCACCTGATAGGTATCCTACATAATAGACTAATAGCTTCTTGTAGTATGCTCAGTCTTAACTTTTCTCATGGAGATAAATAAACAGGTTTATAGGTAAACTATATTTTAGAATTCCTAGGAATTCTAGGTTAAAACCTAGAATCTATCATATTCAGATCATACCACATTTTAGAAACCAGTTGAAATCAAGAGGGATATGGTGGACATTCCAAATGATTTTTTTGAGAGTTCACTGGGAGGTGGGGATTGCGCACAAAAATCCCCAAGGAATTCTATTTGGCACTATAATATAACAATAATAAAACTTTAATGCGGTCATAGACCAAAAGACAAGATAAACAGATCACATGTGGATGTACAGCCGGGCCCCACTGAAGGATGGGAGAAATATCTGTACATCTGTACATACAGCTGTACATCTCTACCCCAGACCACCCCAACGATGCCGTTGAAGTGATGTCCCAGTGTCTGGAGGCCGTGCGAGTCTGGATGGGGAAAAACAGGTTTCGACTCAACCCGTCCAAGACCGAGTGGCTGTGGCTTCCGGCGTCACAATATAGCCAGCTGGTGCCATCTCTGGCTATCGAGGGCGAATTACTGGCCCCCACAGAGAGGGCCCGCAACTTGGGTGTCCTCCTGGACTCTCGGCTGTCATTAGACGATCATATGACAGCTGTGGCCAGGGGGGCTTTTTAACAGGTCCGCCTGATATGCCAGTTGCGCCCCTTTCTGGATTGTGACGCTCTACGCACGGTCACTCAAGCCCTCGTCATCTCCCGCCTGGACTACTGCAACACTCTCTACATGGGGTGCCTTGAGGTGCACCCGGAGGCTCCAGTTAGTTCAGAATGCGGCCGCGAGGGAATTTTGGGAGCCTTTTGATGCTCCCACGTGACACCTCTCCTGCGCGAGCTGCACTGGCTGCCTGTGGCTTTCTGGGTGTGCTTCAAGGTATTAGTAACCATCTTTAAAGCGCTCCATGGCACAGGACCTGGTTACTTCCAAGACCACCTCCTGCTACCAAATTAAATAAATAAATAAATAAATAAATAAATAAAATGCCTGCCACCGATCAGTTTGCTCCCACAGAGCGGGCCTCCTCAGGGTGCCATCGGCCAGGCAATGTCGGCTGGCGACCCCCAGGGGGAGAGCCTTCTCTGTGGCAGCTCCTGCCCTCTGGAATGACCTACCTCCGACCTACGCACAACCACGGACCTGCGTCTCTTCTGTCGGGCCTTGAAAGCGCATCTATTCTGTGTGGCCGGCCTGGCGTAGTTTTTAATCATTTTTACCAGAGGTTTTTATCTGGATTTTAGAACAAGCCACCCATTTAATATCATTTTTAGTGTATTTTAATATATTTTGATGCTTTTATTGTCGATTTTATTGATGCCTGTTCACCGCCCTGAGTCCTGAAAGGGAAAAGGGCAGTATACAAATCAAAAATAAAGTAAAGTAAAGAAAACAGGCAAAATTGATGGCAAGGACCATTCTGTCAACCGTACCATCTAACCATTATAGAGATCTAAATGTATGGTTTAGGAGTATGATCAATTCGAATTGACCGTAAATGGAAGATATCATGTAAAGATTTATATGCGATCTACATGTCAGCACCTGATGCGGCCACCGAGTGGTACGCTGCAAACAATTAGTACAACTGGCCTCAGCCAGTGAGACCAACCCAACCCTTCCCACGGTTCTTACAAGCTAAGACCGCAGCAAAAAAACTTGCAACCTTCAGTGTGGTCCTCGAGTCAGTGTCCTGGAGAAGAAGGCGAAGAGTCTGATTTCCGGTTAGTCTGGGAAATCTTTGGCAAATAGGGGAAATGAGTTGTAATCTTTTCTCCTGGTAGTAGGAGCATTTGAATACAATGTGAGCTAGCGATTCCAAGGATCGACCGTCACATGAGCAGTGGGTGGGCTTTACACCCCCGGAAAGTCTGCTATCTAGGGCATTCGAGGGGATCATGTTAAAGCGTGCCTTTAAGAATGCCAGCCTGTGTTTGATGGAGGATAGCTCGGAGAGATATTTAGGGGGGTGCGTCAGGGGAATAATGCCGAGAGAGAATGGAGAACAAATTCCTACATCAAGTGCCAAGTTCTGTTGCCTTTCGATGTCATCCAATTGTTGGAATATCAACGATTTGGCAGCGGCGGGGCCAAGTATAAAGGCTTCAATAGGGGAGATTCCTATCTTATGAGTTTGGTGTGGATATTACGGGCCCAAGGGCTGTGGAAGTCATCCCACCATAAGCACTGTCCTAAGTAATAGTCTGGGAGTCTGGCCCATAGGGCCAGCCAGTACCCAATGGTACGTTTCCACAAAATGGTGTCAAGTGATGGTATGCCCAATTCCAGATGGATTGCAGCATTGCTCACACAAGGGGGGACTTCCATTAAGCGGCGTAGGAAGTGGCTTTGGACAAACTCAAGGCGGGAAATGTTAGCTGGGACTCAAAGAGGAGCTATCACCTTTGCCCTGTATACTTTTAGTACTGAGGGAATATGGTGGGCGCCCTCCGAGTAGAAAAAGTGCAGGACAGCATGCAAGGAGATCTTGGCCTTTTTGCGAAGGAACTCAACCTGTGAAAGCCACTTGGCATTAGATTGAAAAAAAATGCCTAGGTATTGAAATCTGTGGACCTGTTCCACTGGTATGCCATCAAGCTTCCATTGGTGGAGTTTGCTGCTTCTCGAAAAGATCATGATCTTAGACTTGGAATGGTTGATATGCAATTGGTTGTCGGTGCAATAATTGGACAGAATTTTGAGGGTCCTAAGCAAACCCACCTGGGAAAAGGAGAGGATCGCCGTGTCATCGGCATAAAGCAGAAGTCGCCTAGTCTAGGGGCATGTATGTTATCCAGATGGTTCATTAACGCCCTTCTCCAATCACTGATGTATAGGTTAAAGAGAAGGGGTGCTAGTATACATCCCTGCCTGACTCCTTTATTGACGGGGATAGCGTTGGAAAGGTCCCCTTGGGGGGCAAGGCACACTTTTCCCTCTGTCCCCTCATGCAGTTGGGAAATGAGCCGAAGTAGTCTTTTGTCGATGCCCCAGGAGGAAAGTTTGTGTTTGGCACTATAAAAGAAGAAATGTTCCTGGTAGTTATGCCAGATGTGAATTGAGGTATTAGTCTTAGTCAATTTGGCCATCCACACTATAGACAAGAGGAAAAGTAGACAGTACATTAAAGACATTAGCTAATATGATGATAGAAAACCATTGAAGAAGAAATGAAGACATTCAGGCAGTGGGGGTGATCTGACTTTCCAAGAGTACATGGACCTTCACAATCACCCTTGTCCTCAAGGTCACAATGGGGAATATGCTTTGGTGTGGATTATAATAAAAAAAAAATTGGAGCCAGGGCAGTTTCCTGTATTTTGCATTGACACCTTCTAGAAGAGCAAGAGTGAACCAGGTACATTTTCACATATACTTGCTAGCACTACTGATAGAAAGAAATAAGCAGAAAATGCTTACCATTCACTACAAACAGTTTCAGTTAATCTGTTCATGTTTAGCTTTAAGAAAGCTTTTGCAATCTTCCAAAAATTGGCCAATGAGTAGATTAAGGGTTAAATGACTTTGCTTGGCATATCCAGATGCCATCTGCAAGATCTGGAAATGGGACTTCATCAAGGAAACCAGACTATTAAGGCTTACTAATGTCATATTGGCCGTAACTGGGTGGTTTATTTGGAAGACTAGGTGGATTAAGGGACTATAGTATTTCACTTCTGGAAGTCAAAATAAGCCTATCTAGGAATAGCCAGTGGTGGGTTCCTACTGGTTCAGACCAGTTTGACTGAACCAGTAGTGGTTTGGTGGCCTGGGTGGCTGGAACCAGCAGTGCCACGCCTGCCAGTCCTGCCACACCCCCAAACCAATTCACCAGGTGGTGCCATTGGTGGCACCATCTTGTTTTCTCAGTTCTGCACACGCACAGAACAATTTTAATTGTATTGTGCATGTGCAGTGTGCATCAAATGCACGCGCATAGCATGCATCAATTGCATGCATGCACGCAAAGTGCGCACAGGAGCAAACTGGCAGTAGTGGCTGCAGGAACTCATCCCTGGAATAGCCCATTCTTACAGCAAAGCAGCAAAAGCAAGTGCAAGCATTCTTGGAGTTAGATGGTTATTATTAGAATGTTGGACCCAAGTATAGGCAACATGTCAACTCTAGCTCTGAAAAACAAGTCACAGTCATAAAAGTGATGCTACTTTCCAGGATTTTCAGAAATAAATTGGAAAAAGAGTGGATTGTCTCAGTGTTAATGCCTTTGGTCCTCAACAGAGAGGAAAATAAAGCTGTCTTTGGTTCTGAAATTGATCTGGGGTGGCACTAGTATCATGATATCTGTTTTGTAGCCAAGTAATTTTTTTTTCTTTTGCTGTTTCTTATTGGGAAAAAAGAACTCAGGCCTTCTAGTTTATAATAACCAGAAGTGGCAGTGTTAAAGTTTATTTGACTTTCTGTTCTTTTCTCCCCTAGTTCAGACTAGTATTCCACATCACTGAAATTAAAAGTGTAAACTCACATCATTCAAGCTGCAAGATTTGGAGGTTTCTGCTGAAACATGCCTTCAACATAGCTAGGTACTTGGCTCACTCATTAAAGAGGACTAATTTACTATATTCTTCTTGTTTCCTCTATGTGGGACGCCTATCACAATTTGATATGCACATATACTATGCTGTATGCATGTTACATCTTTAACCTAGGAATCTCTCTTTAATGTCTGCTTCCCTCGTGTTCCTATTTCATCTAGGAGGCTGCAAACTCTGTTCTGTCAGAGGGGAATGCTCTTCTCCTGTGTAACTTTCCCTTTGTGCTTCAAAAGAAGCTTTGTATATCTCAAGGTACTTCGTAAAAGATATCCATTTGTTGGTTTTTTTAAATTATTTTTTTTTAAAAATGTACAAACATGTAAAATACACTCACACAAAACTTAGACATACACTATATTTACACCATACAATTTCTAATAGCAATTGTCAATCGAAGCAGCTCATCTTATATTGTTTCTCCTTCTGTTACATTTCATTTGGAGTTCACCATTCTAAACCCTCTTATTTTACTCATAACTACTATGTTTAGTTTTGCTGTATTCCTTCATTGGTTCTTGTTTCTTTCCTCCATCCACCTATACCATTTATCCCTTTTACTTCATAAAATATATCCATTTGATGGTTGATGGCAACAGAAAAGAGACAATCATTCTACCACAATCCTTCCATGTTTCAAGCAAAGAAGAGGCTACCCTGTCTCATTTAGAGTATATAGTCTGGACTAATATCAAAAGGCCCATATTGTTGTGCAAAAACCCAGTGGAAAGTAAACTAGGAGAAAAGGAGAGAAAGAGAATCTTTTGATTTGGGTCAACTTAGCTGCTCCAGGTTGAACAGGAAGAAGGGGCTCCCAGTGAGGGTATGTTATATGCCTCTAACATTTCCTTAAAAAATTCCACAGTGGTGTAGTTTTTGGTTACCTGCTGCTATGTCCCACATGCCCACAAAAAGAGGCACGCTAAAAGAAAAGCACAGCTGCAAAAATACTGGGCTGGGGGCAACTTGTTAGCACAGAAGGGGGTGGAGAAGGAGAGAGTTTATTGAATAGGCCTGATGCCAGTTACCATTACCCTTGTTCCCTCTCACCCCCACCCCCATTTACGCCTTCAGGCAAGCTCTGCTCCCTCCATCTTCTCCCTCATCCAAGGTATGTTGTTTTTGAAGTCATTTTAGCTCCAAATTCTTCCCCTGACAGTATTAATCTTCCACCTGCCAGCCCATGAATAGACCTTTCTTTTTGTGTCTGGAATAGGTTGCCAAGGGAAAGGAATCAAAGAAGGGGGAGAAGCCAGTGTTACAGGTGGGGCAAGGAGGTGTTGGCTACTCTCACTTTGAGCTCTATAAAACATTGATTTGACTGAGTAGCCCTTGCCACTGTGGAGGGTCATGGTGTGCATCACAGCGCTGCAAAACAGCACTGATAGACACTGCCCAAGGTCTTGCTTGCCAACAGAAGACCACTTAGTAAGGATTTTCTGTGCTTAACTGATACAATAAACATTGGTGTAGAGGCATACTTTGTCACTCTCTCTGTCAGAGAAATGAACTGTTTTGTTTTGTTTTTTTTACTCTGAGAAGGAAAACTTCACCCAACACAGTTAGATTGTTCTATGTTTATGCAATGTGCTTCCAAGTTTTCCTAGCCTTGATAATGATTTGTGGATCCTGGCACAAAAAGCTGTGTAATTTGAATTGTTGAAACCAACCAGGATGTCACAGACGAACCCGGATTGTGGGTTCCCTTTCATGCAACAGAATGTCTATACTGCTCTCCTCTAGTGATGCAAATATGAATTCCTATAGCATGGGTGTCAAACTCGTGGCGTCACATTGCTGTCACATTGTGTATCATGATGCTTTTCCCGTTTGTGGAGCTGACGTGAGCTGCGCATTACACATCTGGCCTGCTGGCCACCAGTTTGACACTCCTGCCTTATAGGCATGTTTGCAGAATGAGGTGATGCATTTCTGGAGACAGATCCTGTGAAGACTTTGGCTGGACCATTTAATGGGTTGAACAGATAACAAGTTTAACAAGCAAACATGCTTTCTTCTTGGATGTTCTCTCTCTGTTAAAACATAAATGCTTCTTGTTTTCCTTTCAAGGTTAATCAATCCTCTTATAAAGCTGGTCAGGATGATTTTTGGTATTATACAGAGAGTCAGTTATAGGCTTAGGTGGTGGCAACATGGAAAAAGGAGATCTGAGGGTATTTGGTAACAGCAGCTTACAACTGGGAGCAGTGTTCAGTAAAAAATGCTTTATTCAACTTCAGTCTATTTCCCTCTGAAAATTGCAGCCCACAACAGAAAGGCAAGAATGATTCTAATTGATGCAGACAAATGATAACTAATAGATAAAAACAAGTCCGTTGAATAAATGGGGTAGTTCTTTAATGGAGCACAGGAATTAAAAGGTAAGAACAAGATCCTTGCTGGATAAATTAGCCCTATTAGACTGACACTCAATGGCCACTTACTGACCCGAGTATTGATTTTCCCAAGGTAAACAGCCCTTCAATGATACCACTGCTAGGCACTTACTATTTTAATAAAGCCCAAATGGTGAGAAATTGTGTGTTCAAAGTAGTGCAGAAACAGCTCACTGCATAGTATATTCTTCATGGTTTTTGGAGGGATGCCTGAAGTGCTCTGCTTGTAACACCCTACTCTCCTGAGGGATCTGAGGGCTGCTAAGGGACCAAATGCATTATCAGCATAATGAGTTCGGCAGCTAGGCCCAGAAGAGGCACACAAAACCCCTTTCTTCTTCTTTGGAACAAATGAGAAAAGGTAAATCAGCATGAAACTGAAGGTGCATTCCTTGTTAGGCAGTGGATGAGCCCTGACTGACTGAGCCATCTCTATGATCATTTACTGGCTAGAAAAGTCAAATTCTAATCGGTTGATCCACAGGGGCTGCTGTCTCAGGAATGCATACATCTGTTCTCATGACTTCCTGATAGTCTTGGTGACTCAGAAGTATAAAGATCACCAAGTTAGTCACTGATTTGTTTTAACTGTGAAACACAATACAATAGCAGAGTTGGAAGGGACCTTGGCAGTCATCTAGTCCAACCCCCTGCCTAGACAGGAAACCGTATACCGTTCCAGACAAATGGCTATCCAACATCTTCTTAAAGACTTCCAGAGTTGGGGCATTCACAACTTCTGGCGGCAAGATGTTCTACTGATTAATTGTTCTAACTGTCAGGAAATTTCTCCTCAGTTCTAAGTTGCTTCTCTCCTTGATTAGTAAATCAGAAGAAATAAATCAGAAGAAAAATCAGATAAATCAGAAGAACTGAGCGACTGGGAAGTGGGTGGGAAGTGTCCTGTATAATTGATGGGCCAAAGAAATGCATTCAGGATGCATGTAAGCAGACAAGAGAATGCCAAACCATTTCTACTGATACTGATAATCAGTTACCTTAGATACTGTACTATTATCGACGTAACAAAATAGTAACCAGTGCTTTTTTGTGCAGCAACTGCCAAAAAAGCCAACACAGTTCTAGGCTGCATAAACAGGGATAGAATCAAGATCACGAGAAGTGTTAATACCACTTTATAATGCCTTGGTAAGGCCACACTTGGAATACTGCGTTCAGTTTTGATCGCCACGATGTAGAAAAGATGTGGAGACTCTAGAAAGAGTGCAGAGAAGAGCAACAAAGATGATTAGGGGACTGGAGACTAAAACATATGAAGAACGGTTGCAGGAACTGGGTATGTCTAGTTTAATAAAAAGAAGGACTAGGGAAGTCATGATAGCAGTGTTCCAATATCTCAGGGATTGCCACAAAGAAGAGGGAGTCAAACTATTACCCAAAGCACCTGAGGGAAGAACAAGAAGCAATGGGTGGAAACTAATCAAGGAGAGAAGCAACTTAGAACTGAGGAGAAATTTCCTGACAGTTAGGACAATTAATCAGTGGAACAGCTTGTCTCCAGAAGTTGTGAATGCCCCAACACTGCAAGTTTTCAAGAAGATGTTGGATAGCCATTTGTCTGAAATGGTATAGGGTTTCCTGCCTAGGCAGGGAGGTGGACTAGATGACCTCCAAGGTCCCTTCCAACTCTGCTATTGTATTGTATTATTTAAACATCTGTCAGTAATCTGATAGTTGTTAAAACTACCCAATATGCTGGCCAACAACATCCCAGGGAAGCAAAAAAAAAAAATGCCATTTATCTGTTAAGTATGTCCCTTTTTTTTGGTACTAGAATATAATTGTATGAATGCATACATTTAATTTATTTTAAGCCAGCTGTGCTTGATGAGTGGCTAACATTTCATAGGCCAGAAACCATACTCTTCTTAGTCCATTTGCTAAGCAAATAGTAACAGCAGCAACACATACTTACCAGAGCCAATCCTACCATTAAGCAAACTGAGCCACCTGAGACATGAAATGGAAACTAATTGTCATTATTTAATTTGTTTTTATAGTTTAAGTGCTCGGATTGTTAGCTGGACTTTGGAGCTTTCCATCGCAAATGCCAAAGTAACTCTGCTGGCCCAGGCTTCTAAGTAATATGGCCCTGCAAAACTTTGAAAGGATTATTTGATTTAACAAAGCTTTCCTGAATCAGGAAATGAAGCAGATTCATGCCGTAAGATGGCAACCTACTTCAAACTAGTGAATTTAATCAGAGGGCTCAAAGTGCTCTCTAATCTTCAATCAGAATAGAGCTAGAAGGGACCTTGGAGGTCTTCTAGTCCAACCCTCTGCTCAAGCAGGAGATCCTATACCATTTGAGACAGTCCAGTCCAGTCTCTTCTTAAAAACCTTCAGTGATAAAGCACCTACAACTTTTGAAGGCTATTCCACTGGTTAATTGTCTTCACTGTTAGGAAGTTTCTCCTTAATTCCAGGTGGCTTCTCTCCTTGAGTAGTTTCTATCCATTGTTTCTTGTCTTGCCTTCTAGTACTTTGGAAAATAAGTTGACCCCCTCTTCTTTGTGGCAGGCTTTCAAATCCTGAAATACTGCTATCATGTCACCCCTAGTCTTTCTTTTTTCTAGACTGGTCATATCCAGTTCCTACAACAGTTCTTCATATGTTTTTGTCTCCAGGCCTTTAATCATCTTAGTTGTTCTTCTTTGCATTTTTTGCAAAGTCTGAACATCTTTTTTGTAATGATGTGACCAAAACTGCAGGATTCCAGGTGTGGCCTTACTAAGGATTTATAAAACAGTACTAATATTTCATGTGATTTTTCATTATATGCCTCTGTGTATACAAAGTTTTTTCTATCTTAAATAATACATCACAGGTTTCATGCATTTTTCCCTTTTATCTTTTTGCTATTTCCAGGATTTTGATGGGTATAATTCAGCTTCTTTAATGGAAATGCTCAGAGGAGGTAGAAGGGTATAATGGGCTTTCTGATATCATAGGAAGAGCAGGTCAATGAGTTTTATCACTTCATTTATCCCTTGCTTTCTGACTGTCAGAACTTCTTACGATCCTACTGGTTTGGAAGTTGTGTACTATTTCAGCTCACAACTTTTTCTGTTGCATAGTTCATTCATTATTAACAAGATTAAACAGCTGCAGGCATTTTGATATTTACCTGTTGATTGCTTAGACTTTTTTTAAATGACTCAAAACAGTTCAAATAGAACCAAATCTCTAAGCCTTGGGAACGTATCAACAATATGCCATGTAACTCTATGCATACTAAATAATAAATAGTGTGGATTTACCCAGTGATGCTCCTGGCTTGAATTTGAGCTCCCTAAATTTCATCAGAGTTCCATAGGATCTAAAGTAAAATAGCTAACTCTTTATGGCAGGATTAGATCAATGTTATGCACTTCAGAAGATGTAATAAAATACAAACTAAGGAATTCTTTTATACCTGTACAATTTTAGGAGATGACAAGCACCAACAGGACAAAGAGACTGCTTGTACTACCTATAGCCAATCTCTCTCTGGCTGCTAAAATAAAAAAAGCCAAAACTTATGAAGTTTGGGAAATTTCATCTTTGTGAATTCAGAAATAATTGCAACTTGTTAGATAGGCCAATGTACAGCCTGCAGTGAAGTTCTCTACAGGATGTTCCAATGGATTTGTTAGCACAAAATGTATTATCAAAGTACATTTAAGGATACATATTTTGGAAGCAAGCATGTTCACAAGTACATAGTTTTGAAAGAAGATATATGCAAATTTTCCAAGTGATTGGGTTTTTTGTGTGTGGATCAACACAAACAACAGTGACACAGATTGGAAATAGACTGATTCACCCATCCCTTGAGTAATTTTCTTTATGTAATAGATCCCTAACACGCCCAACGTCTAGTAAGGTCCACGTGAGATGGTTTTGGGACCAATTTGGGGGTTTTTTGGGGGGGGAGGAAGAGGGAAGAAAAGAAATTTAAATCTGCTTGGATGTTACAGTATTTTGACTCTGAAATCCGTCCTTGTAATTCCAGATGTATGGGGTGTAGTTAAGTTTAACGGAAATCCATGGGAGTTACTTCTAAGTAAATCTGTGCATTGTGAGTTGCCAGTTACCACAAAGGCTAAATATCTTGGCTTAAAAGAATTGTAAGCCGATACCATTGTATACCAAGATTGTCACTCTTACCCGATTCCTCATTTTCTCCCTCTTGAAAGCTGATCAGTTTCACAAAATTCTCAACTTCAGCCTCTATGAGAACATTTCCCACTGGTTCCATTTGACATTCCTATGGTTTTAACAACAGAGAACTGGTTTGATGCTGTTACTAGCAAATTAAAAAGGAGGGAGTGGAGTAATCAAACTTCACTTTCCTTGGACTAAATAGCATGCCCTGCATTCCTTTTGCCAGTTCTCCCCCCCCTCCCCCCAGAAATAACTATAGCTGGACTAAGACCATTAGTATCATAAGATTGAAACAAACATTGGAGTTGGGATAAATGTTTGAACATTTAGAGAAGCAAGCTCTGGTTTGGCATACCTTTTGTTTATAGGCAACGTGGTTTGTGGAGTTATTTTTCCTTTCCTATGGCATTCAGTGAAGATTTCCATCAGCTTCCCCAAATATCATCTTGGTGAATATAACGAGACGGGCATCTCCATCTTAAACATTTTCATTGAGTTTTTCCCCACTACACAATTGAAGAACAATTCTGTAAATGTATAATAATAATAATAATAATAATAATAATAATAATAATAATAATAATAATAATAATAATAATAATAATAATAATAATAATAATAATAATAATAATAATAATAATAATAATAATAATAATAATAATAATAATAATAATAATAATAATAAATAATAATAATAAATAATAATAATAATAATATGAAAAGTGACCTTTCTGCATAAACTTAGTGTAGGGATGGCAAATTGTAGTTTCAAATCTGCCTTTGCATAATATTAAAAAATTCCTAATTGCAAGAGATTAGTTCAGACTTCTAATGGGAGCTGGTCCCCCCAGGCAATTTGCTTCTTGGAGGAGACAGAAGAGAAGGACAGAAGGTAAGGACAGACAGGGAAAAAAAGAGATGTCAATCAAGTAAGGGGTGACTCTATCCTGCTTCCTTCAGCTCTTTGTTGTTGTTAGTTGCGAAGTCGTGTCTGATCCATCGTGACCCCATGGACAATGTCCCTCCAGGCCTTCCTGTCCTCTACCATCCTCTGGAGTCCATTTAAGCTCATGCCTACTGCTTCAGTGACTCTATCTAGCCACCTCATTCTCTATCGTCACCTTCTTTTGCCCTCAATCTTTCCCAGCATTAGAGACTCTTCTCCAGTGAGTCCTTCCTTCTCATTAGGTGGCCAAAGTATTTGAGTTTCATCTTCAGGATCTGGCAGTCAGGGTTTATCTCCTCTACCTATCAGGTATGCACCACTTTACAAAGAGAAACCTTATTCATTCATGTTTTATTTATATGCTTAGTCCAAATGGCGTTTGATAAATTGGTCAAATGAACAGAGGGTGAATGTCCCTGTGGCTGGTACTGTCACTGGGCTGAAGTCTTCTCCTTTAATTTCACCTATCCATGAAGGCAGGGAGGGCAGAAATGATGGGAGTGAAAACAAAAGTTTAACAAAAATATGTTGCAATGGGTGGAATATGTAGCTGGATAGGAGACATCCCTATATCTCTCTGGCTTTCTGTTCTTAAACTTTTAACTTCTTTAAGAATTCCCCCATCTAGAACTATTCAGAGAAGCATGCGGGCTCTGTTCTGTCTTGCAGCTTCCTTCCAGAATGACTATCTGAACCCACAACAATGATCAGGCAAATGAGGGCTCAAAAGGCACAAGGAGTTTTTAAGTTTAATGGAAAACATCCGATCCTATACCAGTGATGGTGAACCTATGGCATATGAGACCAAATTGGCACATGGAGCCATGTCGCATGGCACGCATGGCCTTGCCTATTTATCTTCCAGGTTTCTGGTGAGCATGCATGCATGATGATTAGCTGTCCTTTGCGCACGCAGCAGTGCCGAAAAACAGTGGGTGCATGCATGCCAGCCAGCCGATTTTCAGGCGCGCATGGGCATCAGAACCCGGAAGTTCGGCTTTTCCACAGCACGATCCCTTCGCATGTGTGGCAGTGCCAAAACCCGGTCTGTGCATGTGATCTGGCTGCTGATCTTTGGGTGCGCATGTATCCTAGAACCCAGCTTTTCCAGAGTGTGGCCCTGAGGAGCGGGCACACAGGATGTTTCTGCGCAACCTTTTCAGCACTCGGTGCTGAAAAGGTTTGCCATCACTGTCCTATGCTCTTTTATAAAGGATGGAGAATTGCACGAGGTAAGCTGAATTCAGCTCAACATCAAAATGGAAGTCCTGTTTACAGAGGTAGCATAACTTTTCTTTCCAAATGCATGGAACATAAATTAGATGAGGCTTTGGCACTTCCTACCTCAATTAATGGCAGGTTTCGGAAAGAGGATGCTGACTAGACTGCTATCTTGAATGAACAGAGATGCTGTTCTCATATCCTTATGCTATATTTTTACTGTAAGTCAACACTAGTCCACTCCAGCTGAGATGATCCTGCTTATCACTAGCAAGGCCTAACCCTGCTCAGCTTCTGAGACCAGTAAGATCAGTTAGATGCTGCCACCTGGTGAGGTGGGGATGAATATAAACCAACATCTAAAGCAGTTAGACAATCTGGTTAAAATTGGGCCTCTGCGACGTTTCTCAAGGATGCTTTGCTGAAGCAAATATTTTCTTCAAAGCAGTTTGGTGATGCAACATAGCTCTCTTATTTCTAAAAGGGGGGGAGGGGAGGCCGGTTGATGCCAGGCTGCTCTGAAGTGTCTTCCATAGTCTTAAGTGGCAGTTCCAACAGCTGGAAGAGTACAGCGACTGAATGCGCATGTGTATTCCAACTGTTGGAGCAAACACCTCACTCAGGCAAGACGAAAGCACCTCAGGCACCCCCCCCCCATTTAAGCCCAGACAGTCTGAATTCCACCCCCTTCCCCTCACTGTGGGCCATTAATGGAAAAGTTGGCAAATGTTTGATTTTCCCAAGCGCTAGTGAATGTGGCTAATTAAAACTAACTTCATGACCTTGTACATTCGAGAACAAAGCCATACACACTCCAATTATTTTTTCCGTTTCCCATGCAGGGAGCACACCAGAGAAACAAGGGCACTTCATTATTCTTCAGAGGTAGGCTCTTCTGAATGGTGCCTTTGAAAAGACAGACTTTGTTTTTCAGGCCCTGCCGTGATTGCATAATAGCCCCACCCAGTTCCAAAGTTCAGAAAGTTACACTTGAATAAAGAACAAGGTGCCTTGCAATGTATTTATTATTATTTTTTGACACTCTACATATGTCTGCTCAGCACAGGGCTCTCTGTTGTTTAGAGAAAAGGAGCAACTGCTTTGGCTGCAAGGGTTTGGAAAACAGACCCCCAGCTACTACCTGGCCACTGGGAGTATCTCCCGTGCACGCATAGCCAGAGGTCCTGAGGTAAAATTTGGCCCCACTGTATGTGTCAGTTTTGCAAGGTAGTCCAGATAAGCACCGCCAGAATTGCTAGTTCTACCTTTACTGTAAAGTTACCTGAACAGAATCTTGCAAGCCTGAAAGTGCATTTCTCCTCCCCCCCCTTCACTTTTACAATTCAAGAAATCAGGGAGATGTTCTTTTGAGATATTTGCCACACCCTTCTGTGACATTCCTTCTTTAGGCTCAGCTGGCTCTTATCTGACCATCGTCTAGTCTGCATTTCTTCCCTATTTCCCCATATACCAGTGCAGTACGTAATCCGTCAGCAACTCTACAATTAAATTAATTTTAACAATGGCATTAATAATGGTTCAATTTTCTCAGATTTGCACGGATGATAATATTTAAGCTCTGGAGAAATCTGCAAAGTAGGGAGGAATAAGAATGCTATGATATGCAAAGCTTTCTTCAGGGTATGGTTAAAGAAAAGTTAAGATGGCAGTGATGATGGTGTAACTAAAGCTATGTCTGTCTGTTTTGAAAAATGGGGTGTGCATAAAAAATGGTGAAGCTTTAATTCCACTACCACAGTTGCCATCACGGCACTTTTTACCACAATCTGAAATATGAAAGATTGACGAAATATCAGCAACTATTTGTATTCCAAAATTTATGTCCGTTAGATCCATCCATCCATCCATCATACCTTGTGATTCAGATGACTAAGACTGTGATTTAGATCTGAAGGCAGAAAGTCGCTTTGGGGTGCACAGAAAATAATCAATTTTTGTTTCCTTTCATTATTTTAGTTCACTAATATTCACAGAAAAGAAATAACTGTGTGTGTGTGTGTGTGTGTGTGTGTGTTAGGTTTTTGAGCTGATCAATAAATAAATCAGGGAGACTAGGATAGATCTATTTCGAGCTTTTTAGCTCTCATCAGCTAGCCATACCCTTACTGGGATTTGAACCGGGGCTGTATTACATGTTAGGCAGAAGCCTTAGCCACTGAGCCACCAGGTTCTCTTCCTGATCAGCTTAGACAGGAGGATAAGTATATGGTTGTGCCTGCCTGATGATGACAAGTGAGATCTTGTCGAAACGTTGCAATAATATCTCCATGCTATATACACGGGAAAATCTCCGAAGCCAGCAATGCCAGCATATATATATATATACATACATATCTATAATTGTTCCACAACAACCTGTTAGGGCCCCAATTAAGGGAGGAGACATACTGTTTCCTTTTCTGCCTTTCGGCTCATCATCAAAGGCCATCCAGACAGAAAGCCATGAATTCCGTTGTGTGATTTCTCTATTAAAACAATCATTAAGTTCACATCTTGCCTTCAGAAGTTGTGAATGCCCCAACCCTGGAAGTCTTTAAAAAGATGTTAGATAGCCATTTGTCTGAAATGGTATAAGGTTACTGCCCACGCAGGGGGTTGGGCTAGAAGACCTACAAGGTCCCTTCCAACTCTGCTATTGTATTGTATTGTATTGTAAGTCCCAGCTCAGCTAATAATCCAATAATATTTGTGAATTTTCAAAGGTTGTATGAAAAGTCCTTCTACAGAACAATTTGAGTTGTGACATGGAAGGCAGCACAAAAGACAAAATGCCGGTGAAGTTCTTCATGCCAATAGTTCTTTAAAACAACAATACAGACCAAAACCCTGAATGCATATTAATCTGCAGTTAGTTTGCCCTTCAAACTGTAATCATGAGTGCGTTATGTTGGAAAAAACATGCCAGAGGTTACAAATAAAGGAGGAATCTAGGTGGTTGATATTTTCTAGAGGCTTCAAATGTATAGTAGTTGAGGTGCAGATTAATTTTATAGCAGGGCATTCTGTTGCCCAACAGGTGAGTGGTAACAAGGAAGGGTCTTTCTATGCTTAGTGTGCATATCTCTCAAATGTGTCCTGATATCTGCTAAGGAATTGGAAAACTATGGTTCTTTTCAGCATATTTTATTTAACATATATATATCAAGCCTTTCAAGTTTGTTAGTTATATGCCCCTTTATTGGAAGAAGGCTTTAACAATGCATATAGAATCAAGTAGACAATCACATTTTTCCATATGGGAAATTACCATAGAGATACCCAAAGGGTTCATCATGATGGCCACCAACTTTTCATTCCTAACTGTCATGATCATTTTGTCCTGACACAAAGAGTTCACAAAACATCTCCATCTTCTTCTTGCACCAGACAGTATTTTACTAGCTAGTCAATGGAAGTAACTTCAAAACCATGAGGTCACCAGAACCTCTTTCTGTTATTTCTTTTCATCTTACTAAATTAGCTTTTCTTGTTGAGGGGAGAAAAAGGAAACCAAGTGATTCCATTCAGTGAGGAAAGATTGATGAAGGAGAAGCCAGGGGGCCATCATTCCTTCGTTTCTGGAGGAAAGGGAATTTTGGAGACAGGACAAGATGAAGGAGGAGAGGGGAGGTTTCCACCAAATGGAAGTTGCCACATCTCTAAAGGAAGTCCTGTTGAACTGACATTTCCTGATTTGCATATATTTAATTGCTTTCCAAGATACATGCAAGCTCCATAATGTCAGGCATGTGCAAAGGCAGGGATCAGAATCTTTCTTGCACATAGAAGGGATACGAGAACTGGTTTCACCCCATAAACACAAATCATTGTAGTCGGAGAGAAAAATCAGAGGCTGGGGACAATAACCAACGGGTTCTCTTGCAGTACATGGAAATGCTCTTCCATAAAGCTGAAGCCAAGCCATGTCTCTCAGGCAGGAAGTTTGAGGAAGAGGGAAATGAGCCATGCCTTGAGGAATGTTTGGCTTTTCACTGGTTTCTCTTTTCTCCACAGCAACTTTTCACCTATGCCATATTTCAATTTCTTCTTGGTTTCTCCACCATCAATTTTTCTAGTTGGTCAGCTTCTTCCAGTTCCGGACATAAGAACATCCTGGAAAATGTTTTTTTGTAATGGAATCGCTTGCCTTTGATGGGTGTAAGAGCAGACTTGGTGTCTAATTTAGGAATTAACCTTAAATTTGGCTGGGATTATTGTTGACATTTAGTTCAGTTTTGTTGTTATTCAGTGGAAGATGGTTTATGATGCTCTCTAAGGTTGTTTGTTTGCTTGCAGATATTTCATTACCCAACTAGTTAGCATCCCTGGTTTATCCTAATACACAGTAAAGTATCTACTAAAGAAAAACAATTCTGACATTTATTTTTTATTTTTAAATGAAAGCCTGAACTACATATTTCATATATGTAGCCCCAAATTAAAAGCAGATCTTATTTTTTTGAATTCAGGAACCACACTTTTAAATTATTTTTGCAGCCTCCAAATGCTACAGAAGTTATGATAATAAAATACTGGGCCTTTTCTCAGAGAATTAAAAGCAGTGTATTTGAGTTTATCCTCACCATAGCAACCTTTAGAGATAGGTTTTCGTATCTTAAGTCCCCTGTATTAAGCAGTTCAGAAGCGCCCTATTCACATATATTTATTCACTAAATGTATAAGTTATTTTATACATATATTTGTGTTTGTGTTCCACAAATATTTTTCTTCCTGCCCTGCTTAAGACCTTGTGGCAGTGGTGGGCTTCAAACTTTTTAGAACCTACTCTGTAGGTGTGGCCTATTTTGTGGGAGTGGCTTGGCAGTCATGTGACAGGGTGGGAGTGGCCATCTTTTAAAATGTGGTGAAACTCATTTAACAATGCTCTTGCTTAGCAACCAAAATTTTGGACTCAATTGTGATGATAAATTCTTTCTTTCTTTCTTTCTTTCTTTCTTTCTTTCTTTCTTTCTTTCTTTCTTTCTTTCTTTCCTTCCTTCCTTCCTTACTTTCCTTTCCTTTCCTTCCCGTTGGATCACTGGCAGCGGCGGGCCAGATTTACTTCCAGGTACGCCGGTGGAACCCCCTCTCACTGGTTCTCTAAATTTCACCAACCGGCTCTTGTGAGTAGGTGCGAGCCTGCAGAAACCCACCACTGCCTTGTGGCTACATTTTTTAAATAGTTAAGAAAAAGTTAATAATATTATTAATATGTTCTGTTGTATTATTCTCCCATTCATTAAAAGAATGGAGAAAAGGGGCATCATGTGCATCTTTCCCATTGCCTTCATCTCTATTGAGGTAGAAAGTCTGATATAGAATTATTTCCCTATTTATCTTCATGTACTTGGATTCTGCACCGTAGCTGCTCATTACAGTGCCTGAATGCACGAAAGAAAAATCCTGCTTGGGGCTACAGTTCATCCTAATACATGTTTCTTTGATCAAGCAGATGTCTAGCTAGCCTAGCCAGTTCCTTAGAACAATTTAAACTCAGAAGAATTTGAGGGAAATAATTAGGCTGGGGAAAAAGTCAGGTAGTCAAGATAGAGCTGTAGTAGTGGGGAGAAGGAGAGTGAGGGATGGAAGCTTCCTCAAAATTCTAGGGACTTGAGCTTTATGTAGATCATGGATTAAGGCTGTGGTAAAATGAGGAGGGGAGAAGTACAGATGAAAATGAGAGATAAACCAACTTTTGAATTCCTGGCAACATTTTTGAAGAAAGAAAAAGTGAAGATCCGTGTCTTTGGGTTATCTGAGACTTGCTAACGGAACCTCTGTTATGTGCTTCACAAAAATATTCCAAAGAAAACCATTCTCTTCTGCAGAGAAAGAAGGCTAGGTTATAAAGGAAGACCAAGCAGTGACCACGACAATTTTCAAGTCATGTGAACCAAAGAGGAAACACAAGTCAATAAATAGGGCTCAGCAACTGTGAATGTGAACAGCTGCAGAATAAGCTCTGCCCTCTTTATATAAATATTGGAGACAATCTTGGGTTAAAGAAAGAAAGGATCCTTCCTGCCCACCCTTACTTTGATTCTGCTTTTGCCTAGTGAGCATTCTTTGAATTAGTTGCAAGTCATTCTTCAGAGTTCAACTCTTTCCTCAGGGTATCTGTGAGTTATACGCTTCGGAGAGAAGCACAGACACATCTGGCTTCTGGTGCACACTAACAAAGAGCACTGGGCAGTGGTGCACAATGTGTTGTTCTTGTGCTAGGGAGTTTTGTTATGACTGTTGGCAAAAGCACCATGTTTTTATCTCTATTTTTAACTCTCAACTCTTCCCCCAGCTTCTCCTACATTTCATTTGCATTTAGAGCAACCCAGGATGACAGTGGGTTGCAGAATAAATGGGTGTGGCAACAAAGTTGAAACTTGGAGGAGACTGGCAGGTGGGATGAGAAGGGAAGCAGAGGAGGTGCAGGCTGACTGTGTGTGTGTTTTGTGTGTACACACACACACACACAAATATATCAAAATTTGAGGGGATGGTTGGCAGGGTGATTTTTACACTCTCAGGGGTGGTTTTATGAAGTAGTGGCATTAATAGTGGTATCCCAATGAGGTGATGCACAAAACAGCCACTGTCCATATTATGAAAACGCTTTGAAATTGTGCTGCTGCTGCTAAAATGACGACCATTTTCAGATACCCATGGGATGTGTGTATAATAATAATAACAATAACAGCAACAACAACTTTGAACTTGAAAAATGTGCTATATTATCCATGCGGCAAGGAAAAATGGAAAAAAACAGAAGGAATAGAACTGGGAAAGGGAAACACAGTGAAAGCATTAACAAAGGATGATGATTACAAGTACCTAGGCATATTGGACACAGATAACATCTTGAATGGAAAAGTCAAACAGTCAACACAAAAGGAACACATTAGGAGGGTCGGCAAAATATTAAAATCAAAGCTGAATGCTGGAAGCATAATTAAAGCCATTAATACATGGGCAGTTCCAGTGATACACTACTCATCTAGAATCATCAACTGGATTTTTGCTGAACTAGAAAACTTGGACTGGAAAACGCACAAACCTTTGAATATATACCACCTTTACATCCATGAAGTGACATCAACAGGTTGTACCTGCCAATAAAAATAGGAGCAGAGGGCTATTGCAAATCCATCAAACTTAGAAGAAGAAAAATGAAGTTTGAATGATTATGTGAACCAAAGTACAGAAGAATTGCTGCAGGCTATGAAAATGGAGAACATTATAAAAACAAGAGAAACAAAGGCAGAATATAAGGAAAAAGCAGCTGGATGACAGATTAAATAGTTGGAAAACCAAACCTTTTCATGGACAGCACTTGAAAAACATTGAAGGAAAATTTGATGACAGCTTCACATGGGCATGGCTTAAGATGGGAACCATCAAGAAAGAAACTGAAGGTTTAATACTGGCTGCTCAAGAACAAGCACTATAAATCAATGAAAGCGAAGATACAAAAATCCACTGACAATCCAAACTGCCAATTTTCCAACAACAAAGTTAAAACTGTTTCACTTTTGATATGTGTATGCAGCAAAATTGCACAAACTGATTACAAAGCTAGACACAAACAAGGTACTAAATTAATCCATTAGTCATTATGCAAAAAATAGGACTTAACTGTATGCAAAAACTCATGGAAACATAAAGTGGAAAAAGTTATTGAAAATGGTAAGGTGAAGATCTTGTGGGATTTTCAAATACAGACAGATCACCATTTGGAACACAACACACCAGATATCACAGTTGTTGAAAACCAATACATACAATTTATTGATATCGCGGTACCAGGAGATGCCAGAGTCGAAGAAAAAGAACTGAAAAAAAATCAGGAAATACCTGGCCATCAAAACTACACAATTATGGATGAAGCATGTGCCAGTGATATCCATTGTCATCGGGCACTTGGTACCATGTCCAAGAATGTTATAAAATACATCAAGAAATTGCAGCTTCCTGCAATAACACCAGGGGAACTGCAAAAAACTGTGCTGCTTGGAACATCATATATCAACCAAGAAGATACTTGGTTGATTCTTAGGACACTGGCAGCAACCCCTATCAATCATTAGCACCAGTCAATGGTATTTGTGATGCATTTTTAAATGTTCAGTTGACTAAGTTTCATGTTTAATGAATAAAATATAATAATAAATTTAATTTAAATATTAAACATACATTTAATAATTTGAATTATTAAATACTTAAATAGGCACATTGCTATGAGTTTTTCCTTTGTAATTTTTTGGTATTTTCCTTCTTTCTCATCTTTTCCTACATTCTCACCTTAAAATTTCCTAAGGAAGGAAGTTCCATAGGGCCTTTTAATCAGTAGAGCTAGATATGTTAAGGAGACTGTAGGAGAGTAAGTATAATCCATGGTTTTAGGATGCAACATTTAAAGCTTATAAATAAATATTAAAATATATATTTTTGTTTTCATTTCCAAAATGTTGGAAGTATGTATTTCTCTGGTGAGTTAAAATGGGATCTGCCCTCTATGTTTTCCAGAAATCTATAAGGCCCTGCAAGAAGTTTAATCTGTGGGACTATTTTTGCAAGTAAGTGAAGAAGTAAATGGTAAGTTCACATAATGGAAACAATCAAAGAATGGCTGAACTATAAGATATTAGGGCTGTACAATGCAAACTGGACATGCTGTTCAGAAGTGGCTTGAATAGATGCATTGAGTCATCTCAATCCTCTGAATCAATTAGCATTGTCCAGTTGGTTTCTTTAGGTGGTTTGGATTGATACCAGTCCGCACGCCTCTAGCAGGCACATCTTTTTAGGAATACTGATAGAGCTCTAATGGGAACTAAACAGCTTTTAATCAGTTTAGCTGAAACCATCTTCTTGCATTACTTTCCAAGGGAGGAGTAGAGTGCAGTTGAGAGAAGCCTAAACCTTGACAGGTTCACTGCATGGAAGAAGAGATCAGCGCAAAACAATAAGAAACAGATTGAAAAGATCTGGAAGCCATTACCCATAATGATTATATTAGGAGGGGGAGCTGGCATAGAGTCCTTTTCCTCTTTTCCCTTGCTCCCTAATGCTTTCAAGTAACAAAGAATCATTGGACCTCATTTTGACTTCTGTTCTGACTTCTGAGCTGTCAGAAAACGAGAAAGGAAAAAAAAAAGTAATCCTGTTTTTTTTCCCCCAGCTGTTCCTTGTCCATTTGTTATGGAAACATATGCCTGGATTTGAAATATCAACATAGTCTAGAAAGTTTACAATATGACAATTGGGGATTGAAAGACTTAAAAAAAAACATGTCCAAACCAAGGGGGGCATGTTGGAAAGTCACTTACTTTACATGAAGTAAACCTCTTCAGATAAAAGGACACTCCTCACTATGCCCTCAAATGGACCTCTGAGAAGTGGTGGTTTCCATTTTACAATGCAGAAAGAGGAAGATCCTCCCCCACCCACCCACCCCCAAGAAAAAGTATAATGAAAATGGCAGAGGGGAGTCATATTTATGAGATCTTGGATCTGGGAATTAATGCCTAGATTCCAGTAATGCTTTGAAACACAGCTAGCACTTATGTTCTGGTTATTATTGTCCTTTGAGTGTCTTGTTTTTCTGACGTACTCTAGAAGGTAAAAACCTGTGCTCCAGTCACCACACTCCCACAGTGAATTTGTCCTCAATGCTGAGATAATAAATTGATTCTTTTCCAGAATTCGGCAGGACTCTGAAGACTATGGAGTCTGACTGAGTCTGATTAAGCCAGTGTTGGCAACTTGAAGATGTCCGGAATTCCCCAGCCAGCAAATGCTGGTTGGGGAATTCTGGGAGTTGAAGTCCAGACATCTTCAAGTTGCCAAGGTTGAGAAACACTGGATTAAGCCAATGTGAAAGAAAGTCCATTTTAGGTTGATTCCATTGATAAAAGAAGGAAACAATTGAATTTTGGCCTTGGGACTAGTAAAAGTTGTCTAAATTAGAGGAGAGTGGAGCAAGATTAATGCTTTACTAGGTTTCTCTCTCTGGTTTCTTTTTCTTTTTCCAGCAGGCTGCAAACATTTGGCCAACTTGAGACATCAATGATTAATTTTTTTAGTTGCAGGGGGTAATCGAGTTAGCAGATGGAACTGAAGTATTACAAGGCATGCTCTCAGTTACAAGAACAGCTGCTTATACTGCCAGGTATGTGAAAAGTTTTGAACGGTATAGTTAACAAAATACTAAAAATGGAAATGGCTGCAGGGGAATATTTGATGGTATTTTCATCAAACTATGTTGGAGCTTTTTGAGAAAGTTTTAACCTAAAAACAGAAATTTTAAATAATTCACAGGTCTTGCCCCTAAGGACTTAGGCTTGCTCTTTTGAATGTTAGAGAATTAGCAGGAAACGTGGAAGGACAAGCCAATTACTTACATTCGTGTGCAAATGTTGGATGCCATAATCAATCTATTTAAAAATAAAGTGTGAGGATTTCTTTATTTTTTTAATAAAACCAGGTTCTGTTTTTCAAAGGTTAGGCCAGAGCTAGGGATAACTCTCTTTCTAGAAAATAGAACAACCCCTTGGGCACTAATTTCATGACAAGCTGAATGTGTCCTAGGAATTATCTCTGTATTTCCTGTCTCTTGGTTCTATCATTACTATGGAGTCACATATGCCATTTGTGATATGTTCATAAATTAATCCTCCACATACAGAAAGTGCTTAGAGTACACACAATATGGACTACTATCAAAATCTACAAGTAGGCTTCCTTTTTTGCACACGTCCATGTAGAAGATACAAAGATACGCATTCTCCTAGTGTAAGGGTGAGCATAGAGACTGTAAAACAGCGGGCTTTTTTTTTTTCAAACTTGGCAATTTAAAATGTGTAGAAGGCAACTCCCAGTATTCCCCAGAAAATGTATTGACTAGGGAACACATTTTAAATGTCAGGGTTCCAAGTAACACCCCCAATGAAAGAAGACTCCATGGCTTGAAGTTCCTCAAAGTTCCATTTTATAAGAGATGTCATATTGGCACATCTGGGAAAAACCGAATCTGAAAGCTTCCAGGTTTTCCCCACCCAAAAGAAAGTCCAAGCACCTACCCAGCACCCACATGTCCATCACATGATGCAATCAAAGCACCGTCCCAACTGGAGATGCCTCCCAATCACACCCCTCCAGGTGCAGGGCAGAATGTCCTTGACTCTCAGAGAAAGGAATGTTATTATGACTATATATCTCGCCAACTCCATCCCCCCTCCCAAGCTCCCACAGACTAAATGTGGCAGGCCTGAAAATCTAATGCCCAAGATGGCTTCCAGGACTGACATTAAAGTTGCCAAGTTTGAAAAACACTGTTATGATACATGGCAGTAAGCTTTATTAATCAAATTGAATCAATAGCTAGCATTACGACCTTACTGCTAGCACACTGCTTGAATACATACAATACATATTGTTTCATGTTGCTATCTATACCTAGTCAGAAGTTGTCTTGCCTAATTTAAAGAGGGTGGGTGTTTATTGGGTTTTTTATATGGGGTTTTATTTTTCTAAGCCACCCCGAGTCACCATGAATGAGTTGGGTCACCAATATAAATTTTCGAAATGCATATATGCAGTACATACAGTACATACACACACACATGCATATATATATATAATCTATTTAAAAATAAAGTGTGAGGACATATGACATATGTATATATGCTCAAAGCAAAGCACCTTACCTTTTCATCTGGCCATACAGTGATATTGCCACTTCCCTAATTAGTAAGTTAAAAGGAGGGATGAGCAGGTCTGAAATGATCCAGGTGTTTTCTGCCTGCCTGCCAATAGAATAACTCTCCCAAAACTAAGCAGAATGGAACAACTTTTGGTATGGGCAGAAAAGCTGGAAAAAGAAAGGTCAAGCTTGAGAATGGGCTACAATTTCAAAACCACAACATTTTGTCGATGGGAAAGGTCAATGGGTAGCAACTTAGAATGTTGGTGACTGGTCCATTCTAAACCCCTTCCCTCCCAGTCCCATAATCCAGAGCAAAGTGAACACAGCTCACCCTGCATTTCCCTGTGGGGGGGGGCGCATGCACCCCACACCCCTACGCCCCCCCCCCACACATAATCCAAGGTGAAAGGTGCAAAGGCACGGATACATAACACAGAAAGAAGGTGCTAAAAAGAATTCCAGCAGAAACCATGCTCTGCAACCCTTTTTTGCATTCCTTCCAACCAATAAACTGTAGGAAAGAAATTAAGGAAAGTGTGTGTCTGTTAGCATCATAATATTCTAAAAATTGAATGGGACTACATATGGTGGGGAAGAACAGCTGGCAAAAGAAAGTGTTTTAAAATTCCACTATGGGTTACATAGAATGTATTCTGGTGGGGGAACTGGTGGGAATCCACTTAAAATATTGCCAACTCCTCCATTTTAAGACCACCTTCCTCCTAGTCACATGACTTACAGAGGAGCTAATAAGTTAAAAAGAATTCCAGGAATTAGGCTCCACAGTGTTTTCCTCCTTTGTTAATTATGAAGATTTGTAAATATGCTAAAGTAAAGACTATCCATCAGATTTCACCTCCTGGCCTCAGGTTTGGGTACATTTGAAATTTCCATCACAAACTCTCTTAATTGTCTTATGTCCTCTGATTCCCTTAATGAATATGACAAAATGTATAACGGGGCTTGTTTATCTGGAGACTCCTTAGTCCCATAGGCAATACTGCTCCTTCTACAAAGACTCAGGTACAAGAGGTCATAATTATACTATTTTGCCTTCATTCCTGACCAGATGAACTACCTTACAGAACCTTTCTTACCTACTGGATTTTAATATGTCTGGGTATCACAGGTGAATGAAGACCCAAAATCTAGATGTTCAGTTCTCTGAAATCAGCTAAGGCACAGGGCAATGTGCCTTTTACAGTAAGAGGGAAAAATAATAATTTCTGCTTGTTCTGACTTGAAACTAAACCACTAAAGAAAAAGTTTTAAATACAAGGAAAAAAATTGCTATGATCAAAAGCATTTACCTGGTGGCACTATATTACATTTAATTAAATGACCCCCTCAGGCAATGATGGATGGAGCAGTGTCTATTATTCTACCCCATCAACATCCTAGGCATACAAGTCTAAGAAAAGACAGTTTTCATTTTCTTCAATGAAGTGCACATGGAATGATCAAGATACATCCCATACTACAATAGCATGGGCCATGGACAGGAATTTTACCTGACCCATGCAAATATAGTTGTGCGTGTCTCTAAGTCATGCAAATGTGACTGTACATTTCAGCTGCTGTTTGAATGCAAGCAGATGTTACAAAGGAATCTTTGGCCAAGGGTGTCTCCTGTTGCAGCTGCATCTAGACCAGGAAATGTGTTGCTGTGTTCATAAGAGAGGCAAACGGATTCCTTCCATGCAACAGAGTCCTATTGGCCATATTTTTTTCAGTATGAGACCTGGAAGACTTGATGGTGGATTGTTTTGGTGCCAAGCTGGAAGTTTGATTTATTTTTACTCTAACATCACAGTGGAGGTGGTAGACTGTAAATTGGACCTGCAGTGCTGGGAAGAGATCTTTAATTGTTGTGACTATTTTCCTGAGATAACTTGTGCAATAGATTGCAGGAACAGAAAGGGATGTGGGATTCATAGCTAATGCTATTTTTATATAAAAACCAAGATTGAATTCAGATGGGGTGGGAGTTTGTGACTCAACATGTTGTATGAACTCATCGGTTGCCTTACCATATTGTGTGAACCAGGTCATCAAGTCAAACTGTTTGTGGTTTGTTTTGGCGCAGCATGTTGTTTTTGTTCAAGTCTTAGCATGCTTTATACATTATAGAGAGATAAGATTCAGTTCAAACTCTGGTTCCATGGCAGAGGTCACTTAGCTTCATTTCAAAATATTGGCTGTGTTCATCCAACACATTTAGCCTTTTTATTGAAAAGGTTAGATCTATTCTAGATTGGCAGAATACATTGAAACATAAACTAATGAAATTAAATGAATTCATGCAACATATGAACACTGCAAGAAAACAAAGTTAAAACCTACCAAATGTCATATATTGAGCACAGAGACATTAGGGTTTTAACTAACCTCTTTGAGCACATTGTATGAACCCAGACTCTGAAGAATTAGAGAAAGAAAATGAATGAAGATACAAGTACAAACAGAGGATGCTTACTCTAGCTTGATAAATGGTATAGAAGCAAAGTTTCCAAGCTTTCACTACTCCAGTCCTATAAAGAAGGCTTAGCCAGAAAAGGGATAATTGGCTTTCAACTCTCAGAAAAGCTAAAAATGTGCATGTAGGGACTTTTTCTAATTTTGGATGGAATAGGTGGAGCTGGTGGATCATGTTTGTGATGCAACCAGAGGAGATTTCACTTCTTCCCAATGTGAACATTCTTCTAGTAAATAACATGTGAAAGTAGTACACATATACAGTATATAGGCCTAACAGCCTGGGCTGTGGGAGTGGCCCACCTCCTGAGCGCCAGAAATCTTCCCTCCCCCACACCTGGCTTGACAGCAGCAGCTTCGGAAGACAGAAGACGTGGTGCGGGTAGTAGAAGGACTCAGGCAGGAGGCTAGAGGGGTGGCTGACAACCGAAGGCCTGGGCCCGTGGCTGCCAATGACAGGCAAACATGAGTCCTGGCTGCTGCTGAGGTGTGGGGGGCCCTGTCTACTCACAATATAATATAATATAATATAGTATAGTATAGTATAGTATAGTATAGTATAGTATAGTATAGTATAGTACAGTACAGTACAGTACAGTACAGTACAGTACAGTACAGTACAGTATAGTATAGTATAATACAGTATAATACAGTATAATACAGTATAATACAATACAATATAATATAATATAATATAATATAATATAATATAATATAATATAATATAATATAATATAATATAATACAGTAGTGTAGTGTAGTGTAGTGTAGTGTAGTGTAGTGTAGTGTAGTGTAGTGTAATGTAATGTAATATATATATTCTCTACATGAAATGCTATAGTTGGAAGATGATGGATATTGATTAATTTACATTGTTATTTCAAGTCAATGAACCAACCTATTTTGGATTTAGGATTAAATCAGATGTTTACAAAATTTAAAGTAGATTGGAGAAAAGGAAGGATATCCTTTTTATAAATACGAAGATGCCAAAGCAATTCTGATCAGTAGATCAGAATTGTAAAGGCAAAGGGTTCCAGACCTACCCTCCTTCAGGGCTTCCAATTTAAATTGCCAACTGTGTAACATCTACAAATATAACTCCAAACTAATTCATTTACACCCAGATTACACAACTTTTTTTTTAGTCAAGAGCTACATTAGGAGCTTTGAGTAACATTCCTATGTCCACAGGCTGAACTGTGAAGAAGTTGTTGAAGCCGCGCAATAATTTAATTAAAAATGGCAGTTAACTTAAATGCAGCTAGTATGGCTTTGAGAGTGTATCCGCTGATCTAAATTCAAAGGGGAATAAATAAGTTGGTGTATGCATGAGCACACATATCAACCGTCTCAAGCTAAAAACACACTTCTTCTGTCTGGCCGGCCTAGGATAGTCTCTCTGTCTTTGGGGTTTTTTAATGGGGTAGCACATTTTTAGCGAATTTTTAGCACAGGGTTGGTTTAATTGTTTTTTATGAAATGTATGTATTTTTTGACTGTTTTTATTCTGCCTGTGCACCGCCCCGGGTCCCTGTGGGGAGAGGGTGCGGTTTAAAAATAAAATTATTATTATTATTATTATTATTATTATTATTAACCTTTTAATCAAATGTGTATTTTCTGTAGTTGCAGGAGAGCCCAGGAATAGCCACTGCTTCTTGGAGGAGTTTCTAACAGGTGCAGCATGCATGCTAAACTGGCCTCTATACCACCTTTTCCCATTCAAAACTTGATCTCTGCACAATTCTAGAAGTTTATATCTCATGGATAGTTAACATTTGCCTTTTATCTTCGTAAACATTGCAATTCAGCTATAACTTTTGGAGGGGATTTGGGGTTCTAACTACATGTTTCTAAAATAGTAATTTTATTAAACATTACAATTTAAAACAGTGATAGTCAACCTGGTCCCTACTGCCCACTAGTGGGCGTTCCAGCTTTCATGGTGGGCAATAAGGGTTTTGTCCAATACTGAAGCACTTCCCTTTTTAAAATTTAATTGACTTCCCTACTTTATAAATCACCATTACTGTGGAACCGGTGGCCGGTTAGAAAATTTTACTACTAACAGAGATAGAAAAGTGGGCGGTAGGTATAAAAAGGTTGATTACCCTTGATTGAAAAGATAGAAACTCTATGAACCACAAAAACTAAATATAGTGCAGAAAAAAAGAAAAGTTAGAAAGAAAAGGAGGAGTATAGTAAAGAAAAATAAAAGAAATATATGAAGAATATATGCACAAATATATTTTAATTTTTTTTAAAAATGTATCATCTTTTATAATATAGCAAATGGTCTCTTCTTCCTATATCTCATCTCTTATCTGTAGCAAAATCCTTAAACTCTCTCTGTTCAGCAAAAAGTCCACTAACAGTTACCTGAAATAACATATCTATTTTAATCTTGATCAAATAAGCTGACTTTATGTTTCTTTATTCTTAACCATTTTTGATCTTTAATCTGTTCAAATAATATTTTAGAGCATTTTTTTTTCATTTTTTCTTCTCACAAAATTCTTCAAATCTTTAAGAAGTCTCTTTTGTAAATCCAATATTAGTAAACTATTGAGTTCATTCTTTTGGTTTGCCATTTGTATATTCCTTTTAATTATTATTTATTATAATATCAGTCAGTTTCATTTGCATAGCCAGCATCCTCTGTCATACCACTCATGTAATTTGTCATTTTTAAATTACTTTCAAATCAGACTTAATCTTTTCTGGTAAAAATACTTCCTATTCCTATCCTTTAAATACTATTTACATTGATGAACTCTCTTAACATTAACTTCTGGGTCCATTGTTCACAAATATCCTTCGATATGTCCAACTTTAAAATAACCTGCTCCATTTTGTATGAGTGAAACAAATGTAAATGTTCTTCTTTAATTGTAATCTTTAGTTCATTCTGGTCTCCTTTAGTGTCCAACCTTCAAAGTCTCCTCATATCATATTTTTTAAGAACTCAAAACAACAGCATTTTCCCATGGGAAATATTCTTAGGATTAATTTCATAAACCTATTTCAAATTCATCTGGATGCTTAGTCCATTTATAACTTTTCAAAATCAATGCTTGTATCCAAATTTTTATTATTTTTATTAATTTTATTATTTATTTTTCAAATTTATACCCCGCCCTTCTCCATTGTTAGGACCCAGGGCGGCGCAAAGGCATTATTAAAATCATACAAAAAACAATATACATTATTAAAAGCATATTAAATTAAATCACGTGCTAAAAAACCCATTTTAAAACCTGAAGATTAAAATTTATGGATAAAAGTCAGAAACGGGGGGCTATGCTAGGCCGGCTTGTTGAAATAGATATGTCTTAAGATGTTGGCGGAAGAGGCGGAGGTCCGAGATGGTGCGTAGGTCGGGGGGTAGGTCGTTCCAGAGGGTCGGGCCCGCCACAGAGAAGGCCCTTCCCCTGGGGGTCGCCAACCGGCATTGCCCAGCAAACAGTACCCGGAGAAGACCCTCTCTGTGGGAGCAGATCGAACGAAGGGATGTATGGGGCAGGAGACGGTCCATACATACAACAGAAAATGTAATAAATGTTCCTATTTATTAAAAAAATATTTTTAAACACTTAAACTGATCTTTAAAATTCCCTTTGCTAAAAATTAAAGGGAACTCCCTCAGTGCTATACAGTCTGTCAATCCAAAGGTTCCTAATAGTTGAACAATTTAAATTAAGCAATTTCAGAAAGTGATTACAAAATGAGGCTCAGCAGCTACATTACAGCTGTGAGCTTAATTGAAATCTCTCAACACACGTCGGTTACCAAATCCTGTGTACCCATGAGGAGCAGCTATCCAGAGAATAAGTGGGCAATGCACAATATCTTCTTTTCTGGAAAGACTTTATCAGTCAGAATTCATTGCCTGGCAAATTTCTAGCAAAAGATTTCTGCTGCAAAGCAGTGCCTACTCCTTCAGGGATATCTAGTTTTACCATGAATCCTCATTAGAAGTGGGCTAAACTAAAGCTTTGATATATCTCAGGTTGTACACTTCTGGTTTATATGCTTCTGCAGTAGGCAACCAGGATAGAAGTTTAATTGAAGCAACAACTTAAGTCAAATTGTTAAGTATGTTGCTAAATCACTCCTGTTAATCATAGACATAAATACAAAAATAGCTCTGAAAAATACCTCGTTTAGAAATAGATTAGATTAATTAATTTTATAGATTGATTTTAAAATTACTTGAAATTCTACAGGATTTAGACTGCACAGAGAATCAATGTAATAACGTTGCAACCCCTCTGTCTGCAGAGGATTCTTTAGCAATGAATACAAGCAAAGGCCTCATTTATGTTTAATATTGTACAGGTAGCCTTTGACTTACAACAGTTAGTTTAGTCACCTTTTGAAGTTGCAACGGCACTGAAAAAAGTGACTTCTGACCATTTTTTACACATGCAACTGTTGCAGTGACCCCATGATCAAAATTCAGATGCTTGACAATTGACTCATATTTATGAAGGTTGCAGTATCCCTGGAGTCTTGTGATCACCTTTTGTGCAAAGTCAATGGGAAATCCAGATTCACTTAACAACTCTGTTACAAACTTAACAGCAGCAGTATTTCACTTATAAACTATGGCAAGAAATGTTGTAAAATGTAATAAATATCTGACTTAGCACCTAAAATTTAGGCTCAATTGTGGTCATAACTCAAGGACTACCTGTAGTTCAGTTTACCTCTTATAAATTACTTTTAGTTCAAGTTGGTTTATGATTGAATTTGCTTTAAATTATTGATGTGTGATTATCTAGTGCAGGGATGTCAAATTGGTGGCCTGCGGGCTGGATGTGTTACATGCAGGACACAGCTCTGTAAAGGGGAAAACATCGTGATACATCATGTGACAGCAACTTGACGCAGCAAGTTTGACACCCATGAGGTAGCGTATGGATAAAAAATAAATACAAACAAGTGTTGCTCCTTTTCTCATATTAAAGCATTGCTATTAACTGCACTTGGGGAATTTCCAAGAAATTATCCTCTCTTGATGGATTTAAAACAGGAGAAAAAGGAAAGCAGCTAGACGCACTACATCTGGGGCTTAGTCTTGTACTTATGGAGGTCTACCTCTGGCTGATTATAGAGACGCCAGTCCACAGACTTGTCCAAGAAAACTGAAGGAAGAGTAAAGCATGCCAGAAGAATCCACCATCTATATTTCCACAGCTATATTTCAGATACTTGCTGAAGACCATTTCCCAAGCTCTTACTTATCCTCACAGGGGAGGGGGAGGAGAATATTTCCCATTAAAAAAAATGGGATGTGGCTTCATAACCGTGGAAAGGGAGTGTTGGTTTAAAACAGTAAGACCTGCAGCTGTTGAGAAGCTTTGGTTAAAATAGAAACAGGGAATTGGCCAGGTGCCTGAAGTACAGCTTCTGTTAAGTGGAAGCTGAGGGGTGGGGGATGGTCTTTATTTATTTAGCTAAAGCTCTAAAACTGCTTTGGGAAGCTTGGCACTTACCTGTGCAATGGTTCCAGTCTTCCTCTGTTTCTCCTTTAGACAGTCAGCCGTATCAGGACTGGTGCTTTACCAGAACAACTAAATGCAAAAGAGTTATTATAGTTGTGTTGCTGTCCTTGGAAAAAATATTAATTTATAAGAGGAGCACATCAAAAAACAAAAGGGAACACAAAGGCCTAGATAACGAAATGGACAACTTACCATTGAGTGAGGTAAGGTAAATTATCAAGCATGGAACTCCAGTAATGGTCTATGAGGATAAAGGATAAAATATCCATGATAAAAATCCTATAGCAGAGATGCACTCTTTGTAGAAAGAGGGTTGTATTAGTTCTTGGATTGATGTGCAATCAGTAGGAACAATAGTAACAGGGCCAGAATTTAATGATATTTTGATATCATTTCATGAACAAATTTATGTGATGTAATGAAAAAATATATAATTATGTCCCTTGAATTTAATCATTCTCCTGGTTCTTTTTTTTATTTTTTTGACCACTGCTTGTGTTAAAATCTCATGTCAAAAAGATTTTTCCCATACAGGAGTAATCAAATTATTATTATTATTTACTTTATTCATTAAACATGAAACTCAGCCAACTGAACATTTAAAAATGCTTTACAAATACCATTGACTGGTGCTAATGGTTGATACAGGTTGCTGCCAGCATCCTAGGTATTAATCAAGTACCTTCTTAAAATATACGATGTTCCGAGTAGCTCAGAGTTTTGCATTCCGCTGGTGTTATTGAGGAAGCTGCAATTTGTTGATGTATCTTATACATTTTTGGACATGGTACCAAGTGCCCTGATAACAATGGGCATCACTGTTACATATTTCATCCATAATCACATAGTTTTGATGGCCAGGTTGTGGTATTTCATGATTTTTCCCCCCAGTTCTTTTTCTTCGACGCTGGCATCTCTGGGTACTGTGATGTCAATAAATTGTACGTTTTGGTTTTCAACAATGTTGTTGCTGTTGTTATCCTAATTGGTGGGATATCCTTATTGCAATTATGGTGTGGATACATACATTCACAGAGGTAGCAGCCAACCTTTGATCAAAATTTCCAACCTGTCTGATGAAAGGAGGGAGAGCTTTAGAAATAAATAGACATCAATTGGAGCACAAAACTCACTTGAAAGGCAATTTTTTTTAAAAAAAATATTGTTTCATTAAAACTATAATTTTTTTGGCAAGTATTGGAGGGAGCTCTGTTTGCTATTGGCACTGCAAACAACCCTAGGTCATCAGACTGAGTAGTTCTATAACAGCAACTATGGATGGTGGGGAGATCATTAAGGCTGTGAGACCAGGAAATAGACAAATATAAATGACTGCAGGAGCCTTGGTGCTCCCTGAGCTTGTTTACTTGAAGACATGAGTGCACACACATACACACACACACACACACACACGTGTCAACCCTGAGCTACAAGCGTTCTACTTTATTGATAAATAACTGCATTGAAAAGTGTTTGGAATTGTACATGGTGCAAAATGCAAAGGTCAAGTTGTATTTCTTGGCCATACAGAAAGATCTGCAATGGCCAAAAATGCAATTTAAGGTATTGACCATTAGAACCCTTAAAAAGTGTAGGCCCGATTGTCTGTGACACTGTCTTTCCTCGTGTGACAGAAAGTTCTTACAAGGCCACAGTCATACAACCTGATACAAAATTAATCCATTACGAGTACAAGAGACAAGATGGGAATTGTTCCTCAGGACCAAAAGAATGGGCAAAAGAAACAGGGACAAGAGTTTGAAGTAGCTTTTGAAATCCCTTGGAAACTGGAATAACATTTAATACACAGCTGTAATTGGATTTGTTTTGTTTTATTTTATTTTATTTTATTATTTTATTTATTGTTGTAGCTTCATCCGCTTTGCTGCAACAATCTACTTATTGGAACTTTGATTTAGATTTTTAGATTTTATTAGATTTATACCCCGCACCTTCTCCAAAAAGGACCCAGGGCGGCACACAGGAAATTTAAAAAACATAACAAATATAACAAAGATACAAAATTTCGCCCCGCTGTCACACCCTCGGCTCACCCTCCACGTCCAAAACAGCCTGGTGTGACGGCTGGCATGCAAGCTTGCTGGGTCAGCCCTCGGAGATGATCAATGAGGGCTGGCGACATCCTCCTGGGGCAAAACGACCCCCGGGCCCCATTCCGCAATCAAAAACGGACCTCCACGGCTTCCGGTTCTGGCTCCAGCGGCGACGGGCGAGCCTAGCGCTCGCTCGCCGCTTTGTTGCCTTTTCTGCCCCCCCACGGGGGCGAGACACTCCGGTTACCGGAGGTCTCCCGTAGGGTCGGCTCGGAGGGGACGTTCTTCCTCACGGCGGTGGGGAGAGCGCTCCCCTCCGCAACCTAGGTGAGGAGGAACATGCTGCGGGGGGTTCTCCCTTCGCCAACGGCTGTCGGCGCCATTCACTTCAACGTAGAGGGCTGAGCGGAGAGATCGGAAGGTCTGCCGAGGCTTCAGCTGCGAGGGAGAGTGAGTTTAAAAAAGACTTTTTTTCCTTGCTGCCAGCCAGGCTGAATGGACTGGGAGGGGGGTGTTTGTTTTCAAAAAAAACCCCTCGGACTTAAGCGGCACTTTAAAATGGCTTCTCTGGAAGAGAAAGTGGAAATCTTAAATCCGGACTGTCTCTAACAAGGGAAAGTGGTATGCGGCTACTTGCAACATTGTTTCTAGGTCTGGCTGGATAAATTTTTTTTATTTTTCTACTCTCTCCTCTGGGCTCTGAGATGGGTGGTGGAAGGTGGCTTTTCTTTGTCCCTGCCTGATTATTTCAACTATGGAAAATTCCCAGCGTCTCTTTACAATTGGGACTCTCTCTGGATATTGATGAAGAATTTTTCTCTTGCTGGATTTGTGATTTCCTTTCTAGAGTACCTTCGCTATTATAACTATTGAGTTGGAAAATTGTCTCTCTCTTGGTTTCTGAATTTTACAACGTTTCAACCTTGATCAGAACTTTTGGCTCCCGGTTAGTCTCACCAACCCCACCCTGAAAACGCCATTTTGGTGGCATTGACTTTAACAGTTAATCATGGCTCAAGAAACAGCACTGGCAAGTTTAGAACAACGGATGGCTTCTCTTGAAACTGTTATACAAACTTTGGTAAAAGAAATTCAGGCCCAGAGGGCAGAAAACATCAATTTCAAGAAGGAGCTATTGGACACGCGGAAGCAAGTGCTGGAAAACACACAGAAGACTGAAGAATTGCAAGGGGGGTTGGTGGGGGTTAAGGGAGAGATTAAAAATGTTATTAAAGAGGTTGGGGAAACAAATGGGCATGTGTCTAGGATAGATATGGAAAGAATGACATATTTTTTGAGATTTCAGAACGTTCTTGAGGAATCTGGTGAATGCCTCCCTGATCTTATGAGCACAATTTTAGCAGACTATTTACAAAAACCTAAAGATGAGATCAGGGGGGACATTGACCTAGCCTACAGAATTAACTCAGCATATGCCAGGATAAATGAAGTGCCTAGAGAGATACATGTGAAATTTGTTAGAAGGTCAACCAGAGAGGAAATCCTGAAAGTGCAGAGAGGTAGTCCATTAATCTACCAACAAAAAGAGGTTGCTATCTTGAAGCAGATCCCTAGAAAGATTCGAGAAGCAAGGAGGGAATTTTCCTTCTTGTCAAAAATTTTATTTGATCACGGGATTTGGTTCAAGTGGGTGACAACCGAAGGGATGCTGGTGTTCTGGGAAGGAGGAAGAGTGAGGATTAAAACAATTGTTGAGGCGGAAGCCTTTCTTAAAAAACATTCCTCTGCCCTGGGGGAAGATCCAGGGGGGACGGAGGGGGCCGCGGCCCCGCCCGCTGGGGGCCAGGGAGGAGAAAAAGAAGATACAATAGCCAAGAGACTTAGATCGAAAAAATAACTTTGCCTTGATTTTTCTGAACAATTTTGCATAATATTTTATCTGGATTTTTGTAAATGTCTGACAGCATAGAACTGAGAATTTAGGTATATGTACTTGCTTTTACCTTGTAGTGTTATGAAAAATGTTTTTTTTTTGTTATTTTATTACTCTGTATTTTGAGGTCTCGGAAGGGCCGACGACTCTGACGTGAATGCTCTCAAAATTTCTTTGTATCCCTTACCCCACCCTATAGAAAAAATGTAAAACCAATAAAACTTTTTCAATATAACAAAAACGGACCTCCACTTTGATGTTTGTGGAGGTATGACCCATTCAACCAAGAGAATATGAGCTTATCCAGTTACTTAAAACAGTAGGCAAAGTCATACTGAAGATGCCCAAACTCAACTATTATATATATAGAAGAAGGCCTTCTCCAAGATTGGGGAATGTATCTTTGAAGGTAGCAGATGGGTTTGACTGCCAATGCTTAAAGAAGATGGTATAAAACTCCAAGATTTTATTTTAATTGTTAATTTTCTTCTGTTTCATATTTTCACATTTTTAATTATTGTAAGCCACCTTGCACTTGATACAAACAGAAAGGTGTGGTAAATACAATAATAAATTAATTTCATGACAATATAATTTTCTACTGACCAAAAGATAGATGGGTAGGACTTCAACTTAGCAAGGCATTAAACCCTATGGGAAACCATAATCAGTTCCTCCTTTATTGTTGGTATACTTCAACAACTTTTCTAGCAGAAAAAAGGCTTGGTTAATTTGATTACGATGAAAGCAATGGCATGCTAGAGCAGGCTCACAACAGCCAAGTGTTAAGTTTTCTGAAATTTTGCAAACTGGTTGCGAACAAAGCTGAGTCATGATGCCTACTGTGCTAATTAGCTCTTTGCCAGCTAGCAGGGGGTTATACCAGTGGCACTGGCAGAGCTGATTGTTAAACAGCAACACATTACTGGTTGAATGCCTCAATGGATGAGGTCTCTCCCTCCCTTCCTCCCCCCTTCCCCCCCTCTCTCAAAAGCTTGAGAAATGTGGAAAGTTTCAAACTATATTCCACATATATTTTGGTGTTCTTTTCTTCAAAACATATGTTTGTTAATAACATTCCCTCATACAGGTGAAACTCGAAAAATTAGAATATCATGCAAAAGTTCATTTATTTCAGTAATGTAACTTAAAAGGTGAAACGAATATATGAGATAAGACTCATTACATGCAAAGCAAGATAGTTCAAGACGTGATTTGTCATAATTGTGATGATTATAGCGTACAGCTCATGAAAACCCCAAATCCACAATCTCAGAAAATTAGAATATTACATGCAATCAATAAAACAATAATTGTACATAGAACAATATCGGACCTCTGAAAAGTATAAGCATGCATATGTAGTCAGTACTTGGTTTGGGCCCCTTTTGCAGCAATTATTGCCTCAATGCGGGGTGGCATGGAAGCTATCAGCCTGTGGCACTGCTGAGGTGTTATGGAAGACCAGGATGCTTCAATAGCAGCCTTCAGCTCTTCTGCATTGTTCGGTCTCATGTCTCTCATCTTTCTCTTGGCAATGCCCCATAGATGCTCTATGGCAGTGTTTTTCAACCTTTTTTGTGCAAAGGCACACTTTTTTCATGAAAAAAATCACGAGGCACACCACCACCATTAGAAAATGTTTAAAAAGTTTAACTCTGTGCCTATATTGACTATATATAAAGTAATTCTCTTGAATAGGAATCAAATAAACACAAAGAAATTATTTTATAATTGCTTTATTTTGAAATAATAAAGTATTTTATAATTGTTCATATTTCTGTTTACTTACTCAGTGTGAAACCTGGGCCTGTTTGGCTGAACACAAAGCTGATATTCTGGCAGGAATTTTTCCCACGGCACACCAGACAATATCTCACGGCACACTAGTGTGCCACGGCACAGTGGTTGAAAAACGCTGCTCTATGGGGTTAAGGTCAGGCGAGTTTGCTGGCCAATCAAGCACAGTAATCCCATGGTCATTGAACTAGGTTTTGGTGCTTTTGGCAGTGTAGGCAGGTACCACGTTCTGCTGGAAAATGAAGTCAGCATCCCCATAAAACCCATCTGTGGAAGGAAGCATGAAGTGCTCCAAAATCTCCTGGTAGACAGCTGTTTTGACCCTGGTCTTAATGAAGCACAGTGGACCAACACCAGCAGACATGGCTCTCCAAATCAACACAGATTGTGGAAACTTCACACTGGATTTCAAGCATCTTGCAGTGTGTGCCTCTCCATTCTTCCTCCATACTCTGGGTCCTTGGTTTCCAAATGAGATGCAAAGGTTGCTCTCATCAGAAAAGAGGACTTTGGACCACTGAGCAACAGACCAGGTCTGTTTTTCTTTAGCCCAGGTAAGATGCTTCTGATGTTGTTTGTAGTTCAGGAGTGGCTTGATAAGAGGAATACGACATTTGAAGCCCATGTCCAGGATCTGTCTGTGTGGGGTGGCTCTTGATGCACTGACTCCACTGGCTTTCTATTAATGTGCTTTGATACAGCACTTTGGGAACATCCGACTTCTTTTGCAATTACCTTTGGAGGCTTTCCCTCCTTATGGAGGGTGTCAATCGTGTTTTTCTGCACAACTGTCAGGTCAGCAGTCTTTCCCATGATTATGATTCCTACTGAACCAGTGAGAGACCATTTAAAGGCTCAGGAACCCTTTGCAGGTGTTATGGCTTAATTAGCTGTTTAGAGTGGGACACTTTGAGCCTAGAATATTGCGTGTTTTCACAACTTTCTGAGATTGTGGATTTGGGGTTTTCATGAGCTGTACGCCATAATCATCACAATTATGAGAAATCACGGCTTGAACTACCTTGCTTTGCATGTAATGAGTCTATCTCATATATTAGTTTCACCTTTTAAGTTGTATTACTGAAATAAATGCACTTTTGCACATAGTCTAATCTTTCGAGTTTCACCTGTATTACTGTAAGTGTATGTTATATTTATGAATACATGCAATTTTTTTGACTCATTTTTAACTATTGGATGACATTGCAGAATTTATAAATTTTGTATAACTACCTTTAGATTTGAATATTAGTTCAAAAGTGTTGAACCCACTTTAATAAGCTTGCATTCAAATGTGAAAATCCTTTCGCCCATCCCTAGTAGATGAAAAGTAAAAGTGGAGCAGTAGAGATATTGCAGAAGTAGCTTTACCTCACAGCCATCATGTTTTTCTGGGTAGAAATAACTGTTTAACTATGAGCTAACAACAAGACATGCTAAGCCATAGTCAGCACTGCTTAAATAAGAACTACCATTACCGGTTACTGCGATTAGTGGATCTGTCACCTAACCACAAAGTGACCCTTTTCCCTGGTTTGGATGACATATTAAGCCAAACCACAATATGGCTGAGTGCTTTGTGCAAACATGGTCAATGTCAGGGTCTAGGAGACGTTTCCTGAAATCCATCCGTATGATTCAATACAGTATATTTAGCAAAGAAATAGATACCCAATTAGCATTGAACAATGGGTTCAGGACCAAGATAAAAGTGCAGGTGCACACTTCACTTCTGGCCATATGACATCCCGGGATGGCGAGTTTGTCATAATGTTTAGCTTTCACTCTTTTTCAAGAATTGAAAGAAAGTTGGGTGGAAGGGGCGGTCGGTTGGGGAAAGGCTAAGGTTTTTTAAAAAGTGGATGTCATATTTTACTACTTGCAAAAGTGTGTTTCCACTTAAAGGCTAATTGACATCTCCCACATCAGACAGTCAGCACTATGTTGTCAAGTGGATTACTCCTGATCTGTGCTTTGTCTCAGCTGTGGATTAAGCAGTGTAATGCTATCCTATTTAATATTTTAACCGGATGGGCTGCAATTTCACAGACAATTATATAACAAGAAAAGCCTCCCACCAGCCTGTTGCAGCTCGTAGGACAGTTATTTTGTCACAGGAAGCTTTTAAGGATGTGATAGGCAGTCGGTGCCCTTATTCTGCTGCAGCCACCATCTCTCACATTCTCTTTCACACAGAAGCTCATCACCACATCCATCTGGATTCATCTGATATTGGGTAGTGATCAGAAGTTGCCTCATTTTAAACTTTGCTTTGCCCTGGGCCATCATAAGTTTCACTTTCAGGTCCCTTCTGAATCTCAGAGTTCAGGTTCTGCTGTAGATGATGGTTGATTATGCACTGTTCACTGGCAGTGTTGCAAAACATTGATCTTTTGAAGCTGTTATTCTGTTTCCCAGAGACATGTTGCCTGAGTCAGAAGTGATCAGAATGATGAAGCTGAGAAGGATTTGCTTTGGTGTTTGGGATTTTCTAATGGCAGTTCTGAAGCTGTAGATTGCTAATGCCTAAAAGTGGCAGCATTTATCTCCACTAAATAAATAATGGGAGACTAAAATCATAGAAGGTATTGGAAGTGGGGCAATATTAACACAAAGGAGAATTCGCCTGAAAAAATGCAGTGTAATAGTTAGAGCTCAAAATTAGGATTAAGAAGATCCTGCTTCAAAGTCATTCTCAGATGGTCTTTAGGATTGAGAGGGTCCTATTAATCTCAACTGAGAGACAGAAGCATTGGTTTTAAAAAAAAATACTCTGTAATCTGTCTCATAATTCTATTCCACATTCATAATAATGTGATTTTTAAAAAAGATTACCTCAAATTCGTAATATGTAATATTTTTTTCTTTCCACATTCATAACAATATAGATTTTCTTTCAAAATATTTTTTATCTGTACAGTTTTCTCTCACCAAAGATAGTGTGGCATTATGTAAAAATCAAGAGCAATCTGCAGACTTGCAGTCTACAAACTCCAGCTAATCTCATATCGGTATTTATCAAGATTGAATTCTCCATGTCTCCTAAAGCCAGAACTACTCTGCTATTAGGCAGAGGGAAGAAATTGCCTCAGGCCGCTGATTTTGAGTGTCATGAAAAAGTAGCAAATGGTTAGATAAGTACAAGCTCTGTTTCTACTTTCCAAAGGAGATATTTGTGGGCTTTTCTCCCTCAAATGGCCAAAAAAGAAAAAAAAATGTCTTGGACATAGTGTAGTCTGAATGGAGGAAGCAAATGCCATTTCTACTCTACCTCAAGTAGTAAAATGTCTTGGTTGGCCTCCTTTAAGCCCAAGATGAACTCTTGCATTCAATTTGCCAAACTTCAAATTGCTTCACTCTGGCAGATTGTGGTTTAGATTTGCCAAGTGCCAAGGTAATATCGGTTAGCTCTGGGTTACTAAGGTTGAGCCAAAATGGAAGGAGGTAGGGTAATGTGGTTATTTTCTTCCCCTGCAAAATGTGCCTCCCACTTTTTGGATGTCTTCTTCAAGGCTAATTTTGGAATTTGTTTTCCGTAGGGATTGCTGCAGAGAAAAGTTATGACACCACCCAAACCATTTAGGCAATGCATACATAAAGCTTTGTGGTGATCCCAGTTGGCTGCAGCTTCAGCAATTTTTTTTCCTTTGAAAAATACCTCCTCTTAGTGTCAACAACATCATTCCAGAGCCAGTGAGAGGCCAAATGAAGTTACCTCAAAATAAAGGTAATCCAGAGCAGTGCCTTTATTCTGAATAAGATTTTATTATCCTCACTATTTCCATACAATCCACTAGATTTGGCTCTATGTTTTTCTAGCATCTATGTAGAAACTAGCTATCTAACAGATTTTGGCACCAAAGCTATGGTTAGCCCAAGCTCCAAACAGTAGTACAGTATAGGTTTCAGACTTTATGAAAACCTTTTGGCCTGTCCAAATATTCCTTCATTGTATTAGCTTTATATTATATTTTTTCAGCTTTTACAGTATCCATATCCAAAGGAAGACACTCAAACATAGCTCTGCAATAAATTCTGTATTCTATAGATCCACCATAAGAAATTCCAAAGCTGGCCATTTGCAACTGCAAATATATAAGAAGTGGGTTTTTCCCCACTGAAATATCTTTTGTTTGATATAGAGCTCTGTATTGTTCTTGGATCTGACCCAATCAGACAGAGAGTTTTGGCCTGGCTCTATTAAAGTGAATGAATACTCATTCCACCCTAGTTAAATTGGAAAAGACTTGTAGCAGTATAAAGCCTGGGGACAAGAGGATCAGTACAATGCAGTATATTTTACTATCTGTGTTAAAAAAAAAAGTAGTGTTCTTGTCCATTAGGGATTTTTAGCAGTTGTTGTTGTTGTTGTTATTATTATTTACTTTATTCATAAAACATGAAACTCAGCCAACTGAACATTTAAAAATGCATATTACAAATACTATTGACTGGTGCTAATTGTTGATAAAGTTTGCTGCCAGCATCCTAGATATCAACCAAGTATCTACGTAGAATATAACATGTGCCAAGTAGCCCCGTTTTTTGCAGTTCCGCTGGTGTTATTGCAGGAAGCTGCAATTTGCTGAGATATTTATTAAAATTCTTGGACATGGTGCCAAGTGCCCCGATGACAATGGGTGTCACTGTGACATGCTTCATCCATAGCCGTGTGGTTTAGATGGCCAGGTGGCGATATTTCATGATTTTTTCTAGTTCTTTTTCTTCGACTCTGGCATCTCCAGGAACAGCGATATCAATGAACTGTACACTTCGGCCCTCTACAACCGTGATATCTGGTGTGTTGTGCTCCAAATGACGGTCTGTTTGTATTCGAACGTCCCACAAGATCTTCACCCTCTCATTCTCGATAACCTTTTCTACTTTGTGTTCCCATGACTTTCTGGATACAGGTAAACCATATTTTTTACATAATGACCAGTGGATTAATTTAGCTACTCGGTCATGTCTAGCTTTGTAATCAGTTTGTGCGATTTTGCTGCATTCACATATTAAATGTGAGACAGTTTTGACTTTGTTGTTGCAAAGTCGGCAGTTTGGGTTGTCAGTGGATTTTTGAATCTTCGCTTTCATGGCATTAGTTTGTAGTGCTTGTTCTTGAGCGGCCAGTATTAAACCTTCCGTTTCTTTCTTGATAGTTCCCATCTTAAGCCATGTCCATGTCAAGTTGTCATCACATTTTCCTTCAATGTTTTTCAAGTGCTGTCCATGCAAAGCCTTGGTCTTCCATCTATTTAATCTGTCATCCAGCTGTTTTTCCTTATATTCTGCCTTTGTTTCTGTTGTTTTTATGCTGTTTTCCATTTTTACAGCCTGCAGCAATTTTTCTGTACTTTGGTTCACATAATCATTCAAACTTCATTTTTCTTCTTCTACAATTTGATGGATTTGTAATAGCCCCCTGCCCCCTATTTTTCTTGGCAGGTACAACCTGTCAATGTCACTTCATGGATATAAAGCATGGTATATATTCAAAAGTGTGCGTGTTTTCCGGTCCAGGTTTTCCAGTTCAGCCAGAGTCCATTTGATGATTCCAGCTGAATAGCGTATCACTGGAACTGCCCATGTATTAATGACTTTAATTATGTTTCTGGCATTCAGCTTTGATTTTAATATTTTGCGGACCCTCCTGATGTATTCCTTTTGTGTTGACTCTTTGACTTTTTCATTCAAGATCTTATCTGCTTCCAATATGCCTAGGTACTTGTAACCATCATCCTTTGCTATTGCTTTCACTATATTTCCATTTCCCAGTTCTATTCCTTCTGTTTTTTCCATTTTTCCTTGCTGCATGGATAATATAGCACATTTTTCAAGTCCAAAGTTCATTTTGATGTCACTGCTGAACAGTTGAACTGTGTTGAGTATTGATTTAAGTTCAGTGGGGCTTTTCGCATACATTTTTAAGTCATCCATGTATAGTAGATGGTTTATCTTGCCATGTTGTCTTGAGTTTTGGTATCCCAGTTTTGTGTTCCGTAGGATTATTGTCAGGGGAACTAATGCAATGTTGAACAGTAGTGGTGAAAGTGAATCTCCTTGGAAGATTCCTCCTTGGATGTTGACTTCACCAATGTTCTCCCCATTTGTTGTTAGAACTGTTTTCCATTTTTGCATATTTGCTTTCAAAAATGTACAGATATTTTTGCTAATTCCAAAGTTTTCCAGACAGGTGTTAACCCAGCTATGGGGTAATGAGTCAAATGCCTTCTTGTAATCAATCCAAGCCATATTTAAATTTATTTTCCTTTGTTTTGCATTTTTTAGTACCATTTTGTCTATGAGCAGCTGATCTTTTGTTACTCTTGATTTTTTATAATTTCCTTTTTGTTCTACTGGATACAAATTGTTTTCTATCAGGTGACTGAATATTGAATTTGCCAGTATCCTTGTAAAAAGTTTGCACGTTGTTGGCAGACAAGTAATTGGGCGGTAGTTGTTCGGTTCTGTGCCTTTTTCTGGATCTTTCATTATCAAGTAAGTTCGTCCAGCTGTTAGCCATTCTTCGCTTGTTGCATTTTGAAGCATTTGATCAAATTGAGTGGCCATGCGATGATGTAGGCTGGTCAGATGTTTTAGCCAGTATCCACGCAGTTCATCCAGGCCAGGTGCATTCCAGTTCTTGACCTTCTTTGCTTGTTTTGTCACCATGTCAGTTTTTATTACAATATTTTGCATCTTGTTTTGTATTGTTTGTTGTTGAATATCTTTGATCCAGGAGGCAGTGTTGTTGTGTTCCACTGGGTTTTCCCACAGTTCTTTCCAAAAGTTCAAAGTTTTTTTATTAATTATTAATCATTATTAATTATTATTAATCATTATTGATCATTATTAATTATTATTAATTATTATTAATTATTATTAATTATTATTAATTATTATTAATTATTATTAATTATTATTAATTATTATTAATTATTATTAATTATTATTAATTATTATTAATTATTATTAATTATTATTAATTATTATTAATTATTATTAATTATTATTAATTATCATCGTCATCATCATCATCATCATCATCTGTGGCTAATCTTTGGTGAGATTCACAGCCTTTGGGGCTGGTTGGTAGCTCAACAGCTTGAGTCCTAACCAAGGACCTAGGAACTGTCAAGGTAACATCGGAGGATATAATGTGTTCCAAGCAGGGTGGCCCTTTGTAGCGTCAGAATGCTCAAGTCAGGCAAACCTAGTACCTCCACATAATGAGTCAGTTCCCTAGGTATTGCTCCAAGGGCTCCAATCACAATTGGGACAACACACGATTATTCTGTGGTTAATCTTTGGTGAGGTTCACAGCCTTTGGGGCTGGTGGGTAGCTCAACAGCTCGAGTCCTAACCAAGGACCTAGGAACTGTCAAGGTAACGTCAGAGGATATAAGTGTTCCAAGCAGGGTGGCCCTTTGTAGAGTCAGAATGCTCAAGTCTGGCAAACCTAGAACCTCCACATAGCGAGGGAGCCCTTTAGGTATTTCTCCAAGGGCTCCAATCACAATCGGGACAACACACGACTTTCTCTTCCACAGTCGCTCAATTTCAATTTGCAAGTCCCGGTATTTTGTGATTTTTTTCTTGCTGCTTATTTTCAATTCGTGCATCACCAGGTATTACAATGTCAACGGACCATACTTTTTTCTTTTCAATTATTGTTATATCAGGTGTCCAATCACAATTGGGACAACACATTATTATTATTATTATTATTATTATTATTATTATTATTATTATTATTATTATTATTATTATTATTATTGTTATTGTTATTGTTATTGTTATTGTTATTGTTATTGTTATTGTTATTGTTATTGTTATTGTTATTGTTGTTGTTATTGTTGTTATTGTTGTTATTGTTGTTATTGTTGTTGTTGTTGTTGTTGTTGCTATTATTATTATTATTATTATTATTATTATTATTATTATTATAAAAACAAGTTTTTAAATGTTAAATTCACATTCACATTTCATTTTTCCTTAGTGGAAGTTTTAGAACATGTTTGTGTACCTACATATACATGGAAATGCATGGCAAAAAGATAATAGAGAATGAGAGTGAACAACATCTTGGGAGGAGCGAGAGATTAGATCAGTGTTTCGACTTTGACAACTTTAAAAAGAGTAGACTTCAACTTCCCTAGAAGTTGGAGGAGAGAAAGAAAGAGGGTTACAATGCAGCAAGCCACAACATTTTGAGCCATTCTCCAACTGCTTCTGCTGTACCAATACCATAAAGAAATGTGGAGGGAATTTTTTTTCTCCACGACTCTCACCCTGATCTCCCAAATTTGGTCCCATTTGATTCTAGTTTTGGGAGTTATCTTTCTGCAAACAGAGTTCCAGGTTTTACATAATTCTAATATTCCATTAATTTGAAGGCAGGTAGGTGAAGTATGTCAAGCATGGGAGGGAGGGAGATATGTTTCTATGTGTTTCTACTCTCATCTTGAGTTGTGTCTATAAGTGTTTGTGCATACATGTACACTAGGAAACACAAGATTGATTGTATGTGCTCCATTCCAGATCATAGGTCTATGGAGGGAAATGGAAGATGAATGAAGAATGGAGCAGCTGGCAGTATTTTGAACTGTTGCCCACCTCCTCTAATAAAGGATTGCACTGGAGGAAGTTTTCATTGTTTATTTTTTTCAGCCTCTGTCTGGCTCTGGTCCATTTACAAAGGTCATTTTTCTTTTGCTGGCTTTTCTCCTGTACCAAATATGTCCTCCCTTATCAGAGAGTTATCTTACAGATAGACAGGTAGACAAGGTCCCAAGTCTCTTCACATCATTTCTTTCTAACCATTTCTTGGGAAGAAAAAGTAATTCAATCAGAAAGAGAAAGACAATCCATCCTCACCTCTAAGGACTGCAGGTCTTAAAACAATAAAACTCTCCTTAGCTTCCACTTTGTGCAAAAACAAATCAAAACCAAAGGCTAGATGCAGGGTACTGGTTTTTTTACTCTCTAATTTGAGCAGTTGCTCTATAGGGAATGGTATGAAGTCATCAAATCCTCTTTCTTTTATTGCACTTTTTGTCTACTGCTGCTAGCTATAAAGAAAGTGTGCCAGCAATTCTGTAACAAGAATTGCAGAACTTCCTTTTCTCAGTAACTAGAACTGTGCTGGAGAAGAGGAACTATTTTTAAATCATGTCTAGAGGCAGATACCAGGAACAGGGCATGGTGATTGCCTTTGGGGGATGTGGGGAAGAAATGATCCTGGAATAACCAAAATCCTCTCTCACCTACCCCCCTCCCTACGAATGGTGGAATTTGGGGTCAGCCTATTTCCCGGTTCTCCAAACTACTCAAAATTTCCACTATTGGTTCTCCAGAATCTGTCAGAACTGGCTGAATACCACTTCTGATGCACACACAAGAGGGAGGGGGAAAAATTGTCAGCATCTTTTGGTGATGGAGAAAGAACAAGAAGGTATCAGAGAAAGAAAACAGAATCTGTTACTTTCATTCCAGGTCTCTTTGTTTGGAGTTCTATGCTCAGGGAAGAGATAAAGTCTTTGTCATGTCTCAGTTCTAATTGAGGTAGAAGCACTGTGATAATTCTACAAAGTGGAATGCCCTCTATATCTGAATTTATTCCTACTGAATCCTAAGCAAGGTTTTTTTTAAATATGGTTTGGTTTTTCCCTAGAGCATGTTATTATTATTATTATTATTATTATTATTTATTCGATTTGTATACCGCCCTATTCTCCCTGGTGGGACTCAGGGCGGTGCACAGAAAGATAAAAACTCACTACACATACAAAATATAAAATAGCATTAAATTATTAGATCTGTGCTAAAATGGTTAAAATAATTTGAAAGTTAAAACAATTAAATATCTGACTTGGGAATATAAATGTTCCCGAGTCAGATTCAGAAAATTTAAGAGAATTAATGTCTACAATTTTAGCAGACTATACCAAAAAGAGCAAAGAAGATATTTGGGGGGACATTGATCTGATTTATAGAATTAACTCAGCATATGCCAGAATAAATGAAGTACCCAGAGAGATACATATTAAATTTGTAAGAAGGTCAACGAGGGATGGGATCCTGAGAGCACAGAGAGACGGTCCCTTGATATATCAACAGAATGAGATTGCCATCTTGAAACAGATCCCGAAAAAGATTAGAGAAAGGAAATATTCCTTCTTATCAAAAAGATTATATAAAAAGGGTGTGTGGTTCAAGTGGACGATGCCTGAGGGAATGTTAGTGTTCTGGGAGGGGGGGAGATTAAGAATTAAAACAATTGTAGAGGTGGAAACCTTTCTTAAAAAACATTCCTCAATCCTGGAGGATGAAAATGGGGGAACGGGAGGGGCCACGGTTCCGCCCACTGGAGGTCAGGGAGAGGAAGATACAATTGCTAAAAGACTTAGATCTCACAAATGACTTTCTTCTATATAGTGTAACCTTTATTTAGATGTTTATAGAAACAAATGATTGATTGCATGAATATAAAATGATATATCTGTATTTCTTTCCACTTTGTAGGGAAATGGAAAATTTATTGTATTATCTTTTTTTCTGTATGAAGCCTCGGAGGGGGCCAACACCTCCGATACAGATGTCCTCAAAATATCTTTTTATTACCTTATACCTTTTTCCTGTTTTTAAAATTTGTAAAAACCAATAAAACTTTTTTTTCATAAAAAACAATTAAATATCAAAAAATTAACATTATACCCTTAGTCTATGTCAGGCTGGCCAGATGGAAAAAATGTGCTTTTAACATCCGACGGAAGAGGCGTAGATCCGTGATGGTACGGATATTGGGGGGCAGGTCATTCCAGAGGGCCGGGCCCACCACAGAGAAGGCCCTTCCCCTGGGAGTCACCAGCCGGCATTGACCGGCTGACGGCACCCTGAGGAGGCCCACTCTGTGGGAGCGGACAGGTTGAATGGAGGTATGTGGCAAGAGGCGGTCTCACAGATAACCAGGACCCATGCCATGGAGCGCTTTAAAGATGGTTACTAACACCTTGAAGCACACCCGGAAGACCACAGGCAGCCAGTGCAGCTCGCGCAGGAGAGGTGTTACATGGGAGTACCATCAGACTCCCAGAATCCCCCGTGCGGCCGCATTCTGCACCAGCTGGAGTCTCCGGGTGCACCTCAAGGGGAGCCCCATGTAGAGAGCATTACAATACTCCAGGCAGGAGATAACGAGGGCTTGAGTGACCGGGCGTAAGGCATCCCGATCTAGAAAGGGGCGCAACTGGCGTATCAGGTGAACTTGATAAAAAGCCCTCCTGACCACGGCCGTCACATGGTCGTCCAAGGACAGCCGCGAATCCAGAAGGACGCCCTAGTTGCGAGCCCTTTCCGTGGGGGCTAATGACTCGCTCCCGATAGCATGGCCTCCAGACATCGGACATGTAGTTTGGATCTTTAAAATAAAAATTCAGTGATTGATTCTTCACTACTTCAGCTTCAACTACAATAATACATGGTCAAAGAACCGATACAAAATTGACGTAAACCGCTCCAAACTTGATTGCAGAAAATATGACTTCAGCAACAGAGTGGTCAATGCTAGGAATACTCTATCCAAATCCATTGTTATAGCCCCAAACCCTCACAGCTTCAGTCTCAAACTGTCTCACCCCATTTTTAAGAAGTCCTTAAAGGGTGCATGCATAAGTGCACCAATGTGCCTACCGTCCTTGTCTTACTGTCATGTTCATACTTCAACAAATTAACAGAGTTGGAAGGGACGCTGCAGGTCATATAGTCCAACCACCTGCCCAAGCAGGGGAACCTACATCTGCCTTTACCTAGGACTGAACTCACAACCTCCTGATTGGGAGGCGAGAGCTCCACCTCTAGGCCACAGCAGCAGATATTATACTTGTTACCTTGTACATGTTAGATAGATAAACAAACAAACAAACAAACAAATTAATTAATTTCCCAGAATTGATTCTTTGTGTACTGTTTCATCATAGTAATATAAAATTGCTGGCTAGGCTGGTCAAAGAAAGATTGCCTAAGGAACTCAGGAAATCATCATTTGGTTCATCATCACATAGTCCAATACTGACTTAGTTAGTTTACTTTATTGTCATTGTACATGGTACAATGACATTAAATACAAAGTACATGTTTGACATGAAGAAGAAGCAGGGACAATTTTCAACATTTTTGCTACATTTGTCAGGAAAGGAAAGATCTCTGAAATTCAGGAGAGCTACAGTTATTCACAACATTGCACACAAAAGACAAGTGGTCTGATCTGCTATAACAGGGGTCTCCAACCTTTGCAACTTTAAGTCTGAAGGACTTCAGCTCCCAGAATTCTCCAGCCAGCAAAGCTGGCTGGAGTATTCTGGGAGCTGAAGTCCTTCAGACTTAAAGTTGCAAAGGTTGGAGACCCCTGTGCTATAAGGTCATACATTATTACGGAACTCCATCTACCTCTAGTCATTTGGTCACGCCTCCATTCATATTCATGCTCCTTTTAATGAAATTGCCATGTCTGATTACTCTTTAAATATAATGCCATTCTCAAGTTTTGTTCAATGGCTTTATTTTTGTGTTCTTTAGTTTTACTCTATGTTTTATTGGTACCCATTAGGGGAGGAGTACAAATGTATCGATTTAAAATAACAACAACAAATCAGTGTTTTCATCTTTGTCTCTTCCTAGATTTAGCTTCTGTTAAAATCTGAGTTTTAATATATACTTTCCAAAAGGCAGTTCTGGCTGGAAACTGATGCTTTCTTCATGGAAAATGGGCCATCGTGTGCAAAGCCACACTCTCAACAATCAGTGGTTTAGAGCTGTTTGTTTTTCAAATACTTTAATTGCATGGTCTACCCATAAGTGATCAGTTTTGAAAATTATATCTCCATGCTAACTACAACCAGATGGAGGGAGGAAAAAAATAAGCCATGTTTTAAAAGAGCTAATTCTTTCCTCCATAAGACTACAAACAAACAAACACACAAACACACACACACACACCAGTATGTGCTTGTGCTCCTATTGTTTGCTTAATTTTGGGTTAATTTTATAAACATTTCCCCTGCAGACAAATCAAACAAAATCCAGATTTTTGTAGACAATGTCCACAAATTGTTCAATATCATATAGGCTGCTAACCTGATATACAGGCAGCTAGCTTCTAGCTTCTTTGAGGAAATATAAAACTCAGGTTATGAATGACAGGGTTTTTTAAAAAAATAGAATTGAGGCTGTCACTTAATTTTTTTCATTAGTAGCTGCACAAAACAAAAATGTCTCATATGTTCGCTCTCAAAAGAATTCAATTACCTATTTTTATAAATAAGAGGCTAATTTATTTTATAAATAAGAGGCTAAGGCAGGAACATGGGGTCTCACAGAAGAAACAATTATTGTGGGAGATACATAATGGCATGTACTAGGCCAGGGATGTCCAAACTTGGGAACTTTAAGACTTATGGACTTCAACTCCCAGAATTCCCCAGCATAGCTGGCTGGGGAATTCTGGGAGTTGAAGTCCACAAGTCTTAAAGTTCCCAAGTTTGGACATCCCTGTACTAGGCCAAAGTGGAACAAACTTTAGGGGCATTAAGTTGACTTTAATTCTTGGATGGGTTTTATCTGCCAATGCTACGTGATCTGTTATATTTTTCTGGAAAATAAAACTCAACTGCTGATATGACTCATTCCAAATTTTGAGAATTCAAACCAAATATTTATCCAATATGAAATTGATAGATTCTACTCCACTTTTTTTTTTAGACAAGACAATGTTTTTAGAAGTTTAGATTATGCCAATACAACTGAAATCAGAACTTCTACCAAACTCAACAACTATTTCAGATATAGAGTTCAGATTTTGGGGAATTCTAGAAGAGGTAACATTTCAGAGTAACTATTTTGAATTTTGTTTCATAAGCTTAGTCAACCTCTGTTTTGATTTTTTAAAATAATATGTCATAATATCATCTTACGGGTTTTTATGATAACTATAACCAGCCTCAAGAACTGAGAAAGAATTACTTGGATCTGTAGCATTCTGTATTATCCAGAACAATTGTCCAATAGCGTATTCATACTTAAGTGGAGGAAACAGATTGACATGACAGTGGTATAGTAATCTTTCTTACTGAGAGTGAAGGTTCATTCTCCGAACTTCAAACTCAGAGAATGAACTTTCACCCTCATTCTACACCCCAGCTATAGATATTCACCATTATTGCAGTCTTTCTTAATGTCCATATGTGAGTGGAAGAAAGTAGAAGAGCTATAAGAACAAAAAGTGTACTCTGTACTATTAGTTGGAGAAGTCTGTACCTCTCTACTGAATCTACTAAAGATGTACTGAATATTGAAGATACATTGAAAAGTAACCTAAAGAATCATCGCCAATACTTGTCTTATATACAGAATGTTTGGCATATTTATTAAATAATTATCTGATAACCCAGCATTGTGGTATTTATTTATCCTAATCCTCTATTAGACAGGAAAATCCCTGATTTCGGTGACAATTAAATTAGTTACAAATGTTTTCCCTGTGCCTCCAGAAGCGTCAAGGAAAGTGATGCCATCTTGTTGAAAATGTCCAGACCAAACGTAATTTCTAATGTTGGATTTTCCCCCTTACCAGAGGGAGCCCCTTGTGGAGTATTATAAAGGCATTCCCATGGCAACTCCACTATGCTGTACAGTAGAAGCCATTTTACAGAAGTACAGTAGAAGCTGTTTTAAGTCACAACAGGCTGTATCTTAACAGAACACATTGATATTTCTTTAGCTTCTCACATATAGTGTAAGATTATTTCCATGGATGATGAACATACTAACAGAATTGACATCTCAATAGATGGGATGACACTAATATCAGGGAGTCCACCAAGGTAGAGTATGACTCAACATTTCAGGAAATTTGGAGGGCACAGGTTTGGCCAGTCTCGGATCCAGTGTAGACAAATACATGTTTTGGATGACAGAATGTTTTGGGTGATGTCATGTCCAGGGATAAAACTGGATTTAAGAAATAAAAAAACAGGCGTCAGTTATCAACATGTAGCAAGATATCTGGGAATGGTTACTTAATTGATAATTGTTACACCCAACCTGGCCACAAACTTGGTAGAATGAGTAGTACTTCAATGTATTTTACAAAGAAACATGGAATCAAGAGTTCAAAGCCACTCTAGTGTTAAAGAATTTCCAACTTGGGAAAGCTTCTAAAAATCTTGGCAGATTCCTTACACTCTTAGTGTACATTCATGACAATGTTTATTTCTCAGTAACTTATGCATATAAGGCAATGACACAGGCGGAAGCCAAGAATCCACAAATTGAATCATTTATGGAAGTGCATCAGCCAATAACCGCGGTTTGTATTTTTTTTCAAAATTCTAAATGAGCATATCATTCATATTTAAAAGATGATCTAAGCTACCAAAAAAAAAATGCCCATATCTAACAAGCGGAGAAATTTCATACTATAACCCCTTTCAAGCATGGTGAGGCAATTCCCCAGCTGAAGTTCAAGCCTATATTGACCTGATTGTGCAGTCCTTTTCTTTTACAGATAGGAAAATGTAACAAATAAAGCACAGTGACTTTTTATGAACTGGACTGAGAATTATGGCAAGAATGCTATCAAAATTTGAGAGGGCGTACAAGCTCTCTATGGCTGGAAAGGCTGTTTTTAGGAACAGAAAAACAATGGATTATATCAAGTCTCTGAAATGGCATGCTATTTAAGATTCATGAAGACCCTAATTAGGGATTGAAAGATATAAAAGACAAACATAGGATAACATTCAAGATATGGCCAATATTATAGCATAGGTCCATCATTCCAGCCTTTATGCCTCTGTATCTTCAAAGAGATCACTAGAGAAGAAAATATGAGAGTATCAGTAACAGACCTTTCAGGTGGAATTTAAATGTTTATTTCACAATTATGGATTATTATTCTTTTTATCCTGAGATTTGTCATATGTATAATACTATCAGCACTTCAGTGATTGTTGGCCTGAAGGCAATGTTTTCATAGCTTAGAATTCTTTAAACATTTATTGGTAATAATGGGCCCCAATGTTCTAGTCTAGAATTCAACCAGTTTGCCAGAAAGGAATTTTCACCATACCATGTCTAATCCAAATTGCCCTCAGGTCTTTTGGAAAAGTCAATCTGAAGTTAAAAGTATTGAGGAGAAAAACAAAATGGGTGGCAGATGTCTAGGTAAACACTATTAGTTTGTACTGTACAACAGACGATGGCTGCTCACCAAAGGATCTATTCCACTCTGTGCATAGTTTGATGAATTATTGAGAGGAGAGAAAAATCAAAGAATTCAAGCAGAAACAATCTTTTGACAGAGCTACCAGAGCTGCCAGAGCTGAAACTTGAGATCCTGTTTGTCTGAAAGGGTTTTGTCCCAATTTCTGGGATCAGCAGAGAATTATTAAACAAAATGTCATTGCATAATTGTATTTGGTGCAGATGGACCAAGGGAAGCTCTGTTGGGATTAGGATTTCATATAGATGCCTAATGACTTTCAAGATGTTTCACAAGAAATTCAAAACTTCCCTAAAATGCATCTTCAAGAGAACCCTATTGATGATAGGACTAAGGCAGTCCTTCTAGAACAGGGGTCCCCAACCCCTGGGCTGCGGACCGGTGCCGGTACGTGGCTGGGTGGGAGCCGGGCCGCAGCGCTGGAGAGGAGGAGGAGGGAGGAGGGGCAGCCCCCTGAGCAGAGTGCACGGGAGAATGCAGGCGCGGCTGTTCGCGCCGTTGGAGTGTGGCTCTTCCTCCACCCTCGTTCACGGAGGGACTCTTGGGCGCCGCCAGACCGGCCACCGAGTCCCTCTCCTGCTGGCATGCTGGCCACTCGTTTTCTTCCAGGGGCTGCGGAGGCTCCGTGGGCGGGGGAGGGAACTGGCGGCCGTAGGGAAGGTTGCTCCGGCGGCGCACAGGAGTCCCTCCGTCGACGAGGGTGGAGGAAGAGCCCCCACCATCCTCCTGCGTTCTCCCGCACGCTCTGCCCAATGGGCTGCCCCCTCCTCCCTCCTCTCCAGCCCTGCAGCCCGGCTCCTACCCAGCCACGGAGCCTGACCGAGCGAACGAGTGACCAAGCACGGCGGACGGGCTGAGGAGGCTGGGGGGACGACAACTACGATGACGACAGACACACATAGAGAGACAGAGAGAGGGAGGGAGGGAGAGAAAGATAGACAGAGACACAGAATGAATGTATGCAAGACAGACAGACACACGCCCACACACACAGAGTGACAGAGATGGGCGGATGAAGGAGAGAGACAGAGAAAGAAAGAGAAAGAAAGAAAAAAAGTGGGAGAGAGAGAAAGAGAGAGAAAGAGACAGAAAGGAAAGAAAGAGACAGAAAAAGATACAGAAAGAGAGAGAAAGAAAAAGAGAGAGAAAGAGGGAAAGAGAAAAAGAAAGAAAGAGAAAGAAATAAAGAGAGAAAGGGAAAGAGAGAAAGAGAGAAAGAAAAATAGCGAGAGAAAGAAAGAGAGACAGAGACAAAGAAAGAGAAAGAAAGAGAGAGAGAGAGAAAGAAAGAAAGAAAGAAAGAAAGAAAGAAAGAAAGAAAAAGAAAGAGAGAGAGAGAAAGAAAGAAAGAAAGAAAGAAAAAGAAAGAAAGAAAGAAAGAAAGAAAGAAAGAAAGAAAGAAAGAAAGAAAGAAAGAAAGAAAGAAAGAAAGAAAGAAAGAACTTATGACCACACAGTTGAGGCCAAAAGTTTGGTTGCTCACCAAGATCATTGTTAAGTGAGTTTCACATTTTCCAAGTTGGCCACGCCCACCCAGTCACATGACTACTGAGCCACTCAGCCGGTCCGCAGAATTTTCTTTAAAATGAAACCGGTCCCTGGTGAAAAAAAGGTTGGGGACCCCTGTTCTAGAAGATAAAGGGACATGGTGGCTCACTGGCTAAGACACTGCACTTGTTGATCAGAGAGGTCAGCAGTTTGGCGGTTTGAATCCGTAGTGAGCTTCCGTTACTTGTCCAGCTTCTGCCAACCTAGCAGTTCAAAAGCATGTAAAAACACAGGTAGAAAAATAGGGACCACCTTTGGTGGAAAGGTAACAGCGTTCCATGCAACTTCAGCACTTAGTCATATAGCCACATGACCTTGGAGACATCTTCGGACAGTGCTGGCTCTTTGGCTTTGAAATGGAGATAAGCACCACCCCCTAGAGTCAGGAATGACTAGGACATATGTGCGAGGCAATGGTGGGTTCCAGATTCCATTCCAACTGGTACAGTTGGAATGGCCCTGGCATCACCCACATGCATGTGTACGGCGCATGCATGCATTGTACTTGCCTGTGATGCTTCCACAAACCTCAGCAATGCTCCAGCTGCTCGGTGGAGCGTTGCGCAGGCGCCGTACGTGCCAAAAGCTTAAAGCACAGTTAAGGAGCGAGGGCGGGCAGGTGGGCCCTCCAGAGCACCGTACCGGAACGGTATCCGGTGCTCCGGGCAGGCTCCTGTACCCCCGTACCGGGGTGTACCGCCTACAACCCACCACTAGTGCAAGGGGTACCTTTACCTTTACCTCTAGAAGAGAAAGCTCCGTAAAAGAGATAGATATAAGTGTAGGGAAATGATTAAGAATGGTCCACTATTATAGTATAAATGCTAATAGTTCTGTCTCTACAGAGGCTGATTGTGGAATATATTGTGAGTTTGTTTGTTTGTTTTTAACAAGGAGAAGGTGGCATGGTTTGTATAATTTAGAGATGTTGCCATGCTAGGAAGACTAGAATGGCTATGTAAAAATGGCAGCTCATCAGTGTATTTTCTCCATAATCTTGCAAGTGGTCCATGATTGCTGGTTTTCTTTTGAATGTGTATCTCTGGGTATTATGGGAGAAATTCAAGCTGGGGAAAAAGCACCAGAGACAGCCTACTTAATCTGCATTCAAAGACACTGAAAGGATAACTGAGGATGGGGGCTGGAGGAAGGTAAAAGAAATCAATATCCTCCTGGGTGGAAACCTAAGCAAATGGCCTTTATCAGAAGCCCACTATCCTGACTTTCCCTCACAGGGGCAATGGCACAATGGGCTTTTCCAGACCATCTGCCTTTTCTTCTGGCATCTTTTTTGCATTCCACTTTAAAAGGCCTCATGATCTTTCCAGGCTCTTTTGCTTGCCTTCAAGCAATTGTATGAGTTATGTTTGGGAGTCTAGAGTTTGTAATCTAGAACCAATGCAGTATCACATCCTTGGCGATGAATTACTAAACACAGTTAGGGCTTACTGGGCCATCCAGGAGGTTTGTATCAACCTTCAGATCCAGGCCTAAATACACGTGTCTTCCTCTCTTCACCAATTTTTTAAAATTTATTTTGGCAAGCATGTATATAAGATAACAGATAAAAGTATAAACATGATTTTGAATACATGAAAAGGGAACGTTAGGGCAGGGACCAATGTGGAGGCACATTGGTATGCCCCTTACACACCTCTTAGGAATGGGGTGAGGGTCGACAGTAGATAGTCTAAGGTTAAAGTTTTGGGGGTTTGGAGAAGAAACCACAGAGTCAGGTAGTGCATTCCAGGCATTGACCACTCTGTTGCTGAAGTCAAATTTTCTGCAATCGAGTTTGGAGTAGTTTACCTTAAGTTTGTATCTGTTGCTTGCTCGTGTATTGTTATGGTTGAAGCTGAAGTAGGACATTGTTGCAGATAATTTTATGTACTATGTTTAGGTCAGACCAAAGGCGATGATGATGATGATGATGATGATTGTTATATCCTCGACCTAACAATGATGATGATGATGATGATGATGATGATGATGATGATGATGATGATGATGATGATAATAATAATAATAATTATTATTATTATTATTATTATTATTATTATTATTATTATTATTATTATTATTATTATTATTATTATTATTATTATTATTATTATTATTATTATTATTATTATTATTAATATACCGCATCCTCTCCCCTGGGGGATTCGGAGCGGTGCACAGGGAAATTAAAATAACTATAAAAATACATAAATAGAAAATAAAAACAGATTAAACTAAATTATCCCTGCGCTAAAATCCCCAAATATATTACCTAAAATCCCTTTCACCCTATTAGACGGAGACTAACCAAGGCCGGCCAAGCAGAAAAAGTGTGTTTTAAGTTTTTGACGGAAGGAGCGGAGGTCCGTAGTTGTTCTGATATGATGTATTTCTAGTTTCTCTAAGCCCAAAATTTCAAGTCTGGTGGCATAAGGTATTTTATTGTGGGTAGAGGAATGGAGGACTCTTCTCATGAAATATCTCTGGACTCTCTCAATTGTATTAATGTCTGATATGCAGTGCGGGCTCCAGATAGATTAGCCGTATTCAAGAATGAAAAATGAAAGAGTACAATTGGCAGTTGCTTTTATATTTCTGTGCTTGCCGTGGAGTAAACTGCTATTGCCTTCAGGACAAGCAGATACCAGTTCTGCATCAAGATTTTTTTACCTTGTAAGGGTAGCAAGTTGCTAGGATAAGATCAGGAGAGCTGGGAGGTGGGGCAACCCAAGAATCCTTCCAATGAAAACTGGAAATTGCCTTCTCAAGCACCAAGTGGTGATTACACTGCCATTCCTGAAATGGCATTCACAGCTTTGAAACAGCATTATCTACATAGGATTTATCTACAGCTATGGCTCTAAGAGATAAATCCCCTATGCAGGTAGTCCTCAACTTACGACCACAATTGAGCCCAAAATTTAGGTTGCTTAGTGAGAAACTAACCTAGTGAGTTTTGCCCTATTTCATGACTTTTCTTGTCACATTTGTTAAGTGAATCACTGCAGTTGTTAATTTAGTAACACTGTTGTAAAGTGAATCTGCCATTCCCACTGACTTTGCTTGTCAGAAGGTCACAAAAGGGGGTCCCATGACCCCCAAGCCATTGCAATCATCATAAATATGAACCAATCGCCAAGCGTCCAAATTTCGATCGCATAACCATGCGGATGCTGCAATGGTCATAAGTGTGAAAAAGTCATGTCACTTTTTTCAGTGCCGTTGTAACTTCAAACGGTCATTAAATGAACTACTGTAAGTCGAGAACTACCTGTATAGCATGGCAGTTGATGAAAATGGTTTGCAATTGAAACTCTTCAGTTACTATAACCCTCATGCAATAATGGGCCAATTTTGCCCTGCAGGTGAAACTGCCCATTAGGAATAATAAAAAAAAAAAGCCAGACCCTCCAATATTGCTCAGCAATTCCTCCATATTATCCACACAAGCGTTCATTCCCCTCCTTTTTGCCTTGCTAGCTGTAAAGTTCTATTCATCTTTGATAAGCAGGCAAGGAGAATTCCTGAGCCCTGGTTGTTACAGACTTCTTTTAAACATCTTCTTAAGGATGCTGTTCCCCAAAGCGTGCAGCACAATAATAATATTGCTTGAACTAGGTCACAATTAAAATCATTGAATTAACATGCTGCCAAAAATTAAAATACTGGATGGGAAATTATAGGAAGAAAGCAAAGAGCCAGATTATCTTCCAAAACTGGGGTGAACTAGTATAGGTGTGTATGTATGCATGCATGAATAAGATAGAGGGATTCTCGGTATTTATAAAAGAGTATCTCTCTAAGAGTAAGATATATAAGAATATATATAAGAGTCGAGGTGGTGCAGTGGTTAGAGTGCAGTACTGCAGGCTACTTCAGCTTACTGCTAGCTGCAGTTCGGCAGTTCAAATATCACCGACTCAAGGTTGACACAGCCTTCCATCCTTCTGAGGTGGATAAAATGAGGACCCAGATTGTTGGGGGCAAAATGCTGACTCTGTAAACTGCTTAGAGAGGGCTGTAAAAGCACTATGAAACGGTATATAAGTCTCAGTGCTAAGTGCTATTGCTTTCTCAAATGGTCTTCTTTCTGCTATCTCTCTATTTTTCTCTCTGTTCTTGGTTGTTGACCCTTCCCCTTCCCACTGCCTTTACATATTTATTCACCATGTAGAAAGAGATCTGAGTGTTTGGGTTGCTTGTTTAACAAGGCCATGCTTCATCTCTCTCCATTGCTGCTAATTAAGTAGTGCAATATTTTCCAAGTGAAGTCACATGACTTGAAATAAACACATTTCCGGCATCAGCAACTTCTCATGTGAAGAATCCAGCTGGATTTTAAATGCTATTTCTATGATGGGAAGAAGCCAGTCCTTAGCAGGGCTGGCTTGGAGTAAGTTTTACACTGCGTCTACTTGAAAATGATTATAAATATGTGGATCTCTTTTGCCTTTTTTTTTCCTTTCCCAGAAACTATGTTAGATTAAATTTACTGGTTTGAAAAGACATAAAATAGGCTGGCAATATTAAATCGGATGTTATTCTTGGTAGCTGCATATATATTTTTTCTATTTTCTTTGGAAAAAAGCAACCATCGAAAGTGTAAGCTGCTCCTTTGAACGGTTGGGATGGTGCCTGGCAACTTTCCTTTCTCATATTATTATTGCAGAGCACAGATTTAGGGCTCTATTTTTTTTTCTCATAGATGGCAGAGGCAGAAAGATTGGATGAGAAAAATGAAGTTCAAGAAGAACTGGCAGACCTCAAGATGGAAAGATGGATTAAACAAAGCCAACGTGGATAAAATAAGAAGGGACCAAAAATGAAGTGTAGTATTTAAACATAATCAACCTGACACGGGGGGGACGGGGGGACCCTTTGTGCCGTGCACAAAGTTTGTCTTGTTTGCCTGCTTGTTTAATTTAAGATCTTGTTTAATTTAAGATCTTCCCTATATTTCCAGGCTGGACTAATATGCTTCTGAACTCTGCTAAATTATCAAAAGCCATGATTGCTATTTTCTTTGCGATGGGACAAATAAATATTCTACAGAAATCTTCCATAACCTAGTATCTGCACTATATGTTGAATTACATTTCCCATAAATTCATAATCAAGTGTGTTTACTGGATTATGGGGTTTAGAATATAGAATATAGAATCATAAAGCTGGAAGAGATCCTGGGTATCTTCTAGTCCAGGGGTCCCCAACCTTTTTTGCACCAGGGACCGGTTTCATTTTAAAGAAAATTCTGCGGACCGGCTGGCGTAGAGGAGGAGCGGGGGGAAGGGGAAACAGGCGGCACATACGCACGCGGGGGGGAGTCGGCTCACTCGGCCCTCTAGGGCCTCCAGCGGTGCGAACGGCTGCGCCTGCGCTCTCCCGCATCCGGCGTGCGCTCTGCCCAGGGGGCTGCCCCCTCCTCCTCCTCTCCGGCCCTGCGGCCCGGTTCCTATCAAGCCACGGACCGGCACCGGTCCACGGACCGGGGGTTGGGGACCCCTGTTCTAGTCCAACCCACTGTTCAAGGCAGGAGAAGTTATACAATCCTGGTCAAATGGTTGTCCTGTCTATTTTTGAAAACCTCCAGTGATGATCTACAACTCTTGGAAGCAAACTATTCCAGTAATTAATTTTTCTCATAGTCACAATTCTTTTTTTTACTTCTTGATTTTGGGGTTTGCCAATTAGGTAGGTTTGTTGTTATAGAAATGGCTAGTTAAAATTATTATACAAAGGTAAAAAGTTGAGGTTTGATGCTATTCTCTTATTTTACTGCACCAAAAGGAGTTAGGAATCAACATTTCTCTTTTTTTTCTTTTTGCTTTACACTTTCCCTCCTTTTCCTGCCTTATTTTTCCATTGTTTTCTTTTCCATTTTTGTATTTTATATTGTATTTGGATGAACTAATACAATTTTTGAATTTTTTTTAAAAAATCCTCTTACTTCTAGGTTGAATCTCTCTTTAACAAGCTTTCACTCATTACTTCTTATCCTGCCCTCTGGTGCTTTTGAGAATAAGTCAATCCCCTCTTCTCTGTCATAGTTGCAGTCAAACAGACTTTCAGGTCTGGTAAGGCTTCCACTGTTGTTCAATGTGAAAGTTGGGATTGTCTGGTTTTCAAACAAGCTTTCTGAGAAAGTGTGATTGTTTTAATTCCACTTGCACTGAAGATTCCATTTGCAGTGAAAGTGTGATTGATTTAATTCCATTTAATTCCATTTCCATGCATTTTAGCAGAGCACATCATGCATTGGAAACAAGAAAGTGATGGCAATTCATTTACATGGATATGTATAGCTGTGACAAATTTGTTAACATTTGCTGTGCTAACAGGATCAAACAAAATAAAATAATGTATAAAATAGGACACGCTGTACTTTTATTTATATCATGAGCTCAATTCAAACATTAGAGAGAATATCCAGGTCCTCATGAACAGTCTGAATTTTTGGAAGATTGGTACCAAACCCAAATTCAGACAAATGTCACCATAGGGTTATTTTTCAAACAACAAGAAAAATCACAAACTAGTGGCTGTAAGACAGATTTAAATGCTTTAAGAAAGACAAATCATAATATCATGGATTGTGACACTGGGTAAATCTTCACAAACTTTTGAAGTACTTTTACTTCAATAAATTTTAACACTAAGCAAATTGCCCTGAAGTTAATCCAACATTTCAAGTCATTTATAAGCCCGGTGCATTTTTTAAACAAATCAATGGGTTTCCACTCTTCTTCCCAAAAAGTTCATTTGATTCACCATTTTTTTTTCCAGAGGACTCCTGGCAGCTGACAGAGACATCTAGTGGCTGTGTAACACACTGTAAATTTAAGAATGTAGAGCAATCTTTTTTTCAGTATTTTGGAGTTTTTATTATTGCGCACATAAGTAACCCAACAGTAGACAATAAAGCTTTCCTTTTTCTACTCTTCATCACTCATTTTTGGAGTATAGTTTTCAAAATCCTTTCACATAGAACAGAGACGCGTGGATCTTTGGTTTACAAGAAAGACAGATCAGGAATGGATGGAAAATAATTAAGAAAAAGATATCAAAGCCTAGACTGATCATGACAATGATCGTGTGCATAATTTTAATGCTTCTTAATAAAGTGATACCATTGACTTAGAGGCTCATTTGTCTTGCATTTGGGTGGTTATAAATAGTCACATTGGAAAGGAAAGGAGGTGCAGATTTAATTTGCTTTTCCAGATGAGATGACTACAGATATAATTTTGCTTGGCATGTCACTGGCAATACTTGCTGGTATTTTTCAGAGTTATTTTGGGAATGGCGATGAGAAGATGAATTGCCAATTGGTTATTTTGGCCTGCTTTATTTATTTATTTGGTTATATAGTAATACTTGGAACATGTAAGAAATGTTTCTATATAATCAAAGCTTTACTTTAGTCTCATTATGCTAAAATAGCCCTCTGATAACCGCAATCACCAAGCATCTGCTGGAGTCCACAAACTAAGGAGGGGCACATCCCTTTTCCCTCTTGAACGGATGAATTGGTGATGTCAACCGAGTTGACCGAGTTGAACTCTTGTGCACATATACAGGTGGACTGCCAAGTTGGAAGCCTACAAAGCCCTAGGCTTTAGTTTGCCAGATTCTGCAGTAATCAATAGGTAGAGTTCAATACAATCATAAGGGCAGGGGTGAAATTCAGTAGGTTCTGACAGGTTCTGGAGAACCGGTAGCAGAAATTTTGAGAAGTTTGGGAAACTGACAAATACCACCTCTGACCGCACAGGAGTGGGGTGGGAATGGAGATTTTGCAATATCCTTTCCCCAGGAGTGGGGAGGGAATGGGAATTTTGCAGTATCCTTCCCCTGCCATGCCCACCAAGCCACGCCAACAGAACCGATAGTAAAAAAAACCTTGAATTTCACCACTGCTTAAGAGGTACATTAGCAGCTTTTCCCTCTGATTTGGACTCTGCTATTGCAGTTCTGCATCCGGCACTCAATAGTTCTCATGAGAGAAAAAGGGCAGCTTCATGTAATAGTTTATCTTTAAGGAGGACAAGGAACATATTATAGATAGATAAAATAGTCTTAGATCATAGTAGTGTTACTCAGCCAATAAGGGAAAAGGCTATTTATTGTTAGGATTTAATCTTCAATTCGATTCACAGTCTGGGACTGGTAAAAACTTAACAATTCAAGTCCTAACCAAGGACCTAAGAGCTGATACGATAGCGTCTGAGCATCCCGATATCAGGACAACTACGGACCTCCCCGATATCAGGACAACTACGGACCTCCGCTCCTTCCGCTTAAAATTAAAGACTCATTTTTTTCGTCTGGCCGGCCTTGGGTAGTCTCTTTTTAGGTTAGGGTTTTTTAGGGGTAATTTTTAGTTTATAGGTTTTAGCGCAGGATTTATTTAATTTATTTTTAATTCTGTATTTTGTACTTGTCTGTGTTTATTTGTATTTTTAATTGCCTGTGCCCCGCCTCGAGTCCCCTCGGGGAGAGAGAGCGGGATATAAATTAAATTATTATTATTATTATTATTATTATTTATTATATAGGCAATTTTGTTTTGTGTTTTGCAAAATCAGGATATTCAGATCTAATAAGTTCAAAATTTCCATGTATCTAGGCAACCGTTTTTGGGTATTGTTCCAAGGGCTTCTACTACTATTGATACAACCATTGATTTCTTCCTCTATCATCGCTCATCTTCAATTTGCAAACCACAGTATTTTAATGTTTTTTCTAGCTGTTTCTCCTCAATTTGTGTATCACCTGGAATTGCAATGTCAATGAACCAGATTTCTTCTTCTTCTTGTTGTTGTTGTTAGCCTGAATAGCTTCTTCTTGTTGTTGTTATTTTAACCTGTCTTTTTAATATATAATTGGCTCTCTGGTTTACCAAGTTCAACAAATTCAAAATGAAGAAAAGAAAACCTCTTGAGAAGTAAAGGACAGAACATTTCAGGTATTTGAGGCAGGAATCCAAATTGAGATTGTTCCCAAGCATTCCATTTCTGCAAACCTGGGAGCCTCGCTAAGAATATTTAGTTTCATCATTTTTTTTTTCTTCAATGGACTTACATGCCAAGCCCATAATCTTGTTCCTTGATTGTATTACCTGCGTGCCTCCACTGTCTAAAAATCCACTTGTAGCTTGAGCTAAACACAACGATAATTGGAGCTGAACAGTCTGGAATCTTACAAAGTTTGCAGCCAAGGTCATCTCAGCTCTTTTCTCACACCCCTTTGGCCAGAATGTGTTTTTATCAAACTGCTTCATGACATCAGAGGTGGGGTGATTGGCAAAGCAGGCTGAATTTTCAAGCAAATATATCACAAAGGCAATTAAAAGGAAAACCAAACCAATTATGGGAAAGGATTTTTGACCGTCATTCCCACAGAGGAACATATGGGCTGTGCAGACCTTCTCATCCTTTTGCAGAATTGAGCAGTAAGACTTGCAGATTTGAAGAAGAAATCTCAAATGCCTGGGAAGAAACTAGACGTTTTAGATTTAGGTGATAGAATAGCCAGACTGAAACTGCCCTCACAGTTTGGTTTCATAGGCAAAGGAGGTGTGTATGGCAGGGAGAGATATGACAGACATGACTAGAATGCCTCTGCAATGGCTACCAAATTGGTTTATGGTTTATTAAATTAAATTTATATACCGCACCCTTTCCCAAAAGGGACTCGGGGCGGTGCACAGGCAATTTAACAACATATGTAAACAACAATATACAAAATATAAAACCAAATTAAATTAATATCCCTGTGCTAAAATTTTAAATATATTAAAACAATATCCCTAAAACCAATTTAAATTCAATAATCAATCAGAACCTCCTGAATTCAAACTCTTCTCTTCCATTTGTCTATTGGGTAACTACAAAAAGCTTCTTTTTCTCTCCTTTCCTTTCTCCCTCAATTTCTAATCTGCAAGATTGACAGCATAGGGTTTTTATTTTTATTTTATTTTATTTATATTTATATCCCGCCCTTCTCCACAGAGGACCCAGGGCGGCGCACAGGAATTTAAAAACATATAAACAATAAATACATAATTTAAAAATATATTAACTTAATCTAATCCTATGCTAAAACCAATTTTAAAATCCCCAATTTAAAACTCTCTAAAATAGTCCCCATGGGAGGTTAGGCTAGGCCGGCTTGTTGGAAAAGATGTATCTTTAGACACTGGGTTCATGTATATTACAAACTTGTAATGAACCCCAAAGGGGATGGAGCTAAAGCAGCAGTAAAAGATGTTAGCAAGCTTCCCCCCCCCCCAATTATTCCCGTTCAATTTGAAACAAAAAGCAGCCCTTTTTTGTAGGTAGTAAAATTTATGTGAAAATCATCTGTGTACGTATGGGATCCTTGCACTTAACGTTGAGTGAGTTTGTGTGGAGGGGGAGAGAGGGGAGAGACAGAGATAATGTATTTGATCTATTATTGTATTTATCAAATACAATGAATTCTGAGTTGTGATGGCGCCAGCAGATCTTCCAACTCATCTGTACTGCGCTTCACACCATTGTAAACAAACACTTCCACTCCAATTGGTTACTGTGTACTCTGGCAGAAATGTTCTCCTGCTTTATTTATTTTCATGTATTTCTATACCACCCTCTCTCCCTGACGGGACTCAGGGTGGTGCACAGGGATAATAAAAATAATAAAATAATAAATACAATCAAAACAATTAAAAATGAATTAAATCGAATTGTGTAAACCCGTGCTAAAAGACATAATTAAAACCCAGACTAAGATCAGCTGGGCATTGCATTGTCCCAGCCATGTCCTGTATTTTTAAGTCCAAAATGGACACATCAAGGCAAAGACTGCTTTAAAAGCTTTCTGAATAAGGATGCAGGGTAGCCTCCCTCAAAGCCTGCATAATATCCTAGTTTACGTGCAAGATCTATTTTTTATCCCCAAACAGCAAAACCCACAAACTCGAATCCACAAATGCGAATGTCGCAGTGTCATGTGCTGTCCCCTTTTCCCTTACATGGTTAAAACTCCTATAAGCATGTACAAAAATAGATCTATGTGTTCATAGGTTAACCACAATTTTTCTTCAGACAACTGACATTTCAGCAATTCTTATGCTCCTTATGCTTAGTTTGGTAATGTTTTAGCAAAACCTACAAGCCTCTGTTTTACTTTCTCCTTGCAGGCCTTGTCCCAAAGTACCTTTGGGAATTCAACAAAGGAAAGCTAGATTAGGTCCTGCATAATGCAGTATTTTAATATTAAGGAATTTGAGTTCAGGAACTCCAAAACCTATTCGCTTTTTTTTTATTAGGGGTACTTCAGATAGGGAGAGGTTGAGAGATGGATCAAAAACCTAAATCCAAACCTCCTCCCTTGCCCCAGTACCCCCATATGCTGGATCTATTTTATATTTTCAATATTGTTAACTGAAAAACAACTTTCCTCCTCAGGAGCAAATGGGAAAATACGGTAGTCTTCATCTATGCCACCCACCATGCTATTACATTATACTATGTGCATATACGGTAAAAGTTCCCCTCGCACATATGTGCTAGTCATTCCCAATTCTAGGGGGCGGTGTTCATTTCCGTTACAAAAGCCAAAGAGCCAACGCTGTCCAAAGACGTCTCCGTGTTCATGTGGCCGGCATGACTAAACGCCAAAGGCGCGGCGCACAGAACGCTGTTACCTTCCCACCAAAAGTGGTCCTTATTTTTCTACTTGAATTTTTACGCTTTTGAACTGCTAGGTTGGCAAAAGCTGGGACAAGTAACTCACGGAGCTCACTCGGTTATGCAGTGCTAGGGATTCAAACCACTGAACTGCCAACCTTTCGGATCAACAAGCTCAGTGTCTTAGCCACTGACGCACTGCTCAGTGGCTAATAACTGTATAAGATATACAGTTATCTCATAACTCTATAAGATATACAGTTATCTTATTCTGTGGCGTTATACGTGGCTGTTCAAAATACATGCTTCTTAAAGGTTTTCATTCCGCTTTTCTTTTTAAAGCTATTTTAATGCTATTACAGTATCTCATGAAATGGTACATTATGGCATAGCTTTTCATATTTTGAGTATCTTTCCGAATCTAAAGAAAGGAGAATTACTGAGCACCTGCTAACTCGAGGAATTAAGCAAATAAAAGTGGAAGCAAACAAAAGTGATCTAAATGTGTTGACAGAGAACAAATAAAGGGTGAAGTTAGTCAAAACCAACCAGACATTCTTCTAAGAGGTAGCTTAACGTAAGAGTGCAACTAGCTCAATGCAGAAAATGTGAAGGTTCACAGTTTATTGACTCTGTTGCACTGTGTTCACAAGTTAAACTTTCTTAAATGTGTTTTTCCCCCTCACTGGAGCCACAATCTTGTGGTGGATGGATAAGAGCAAACAGATGAAACCAGAGCCCAGAAGTGATAGCCGAGTGGTAAATCCACAATACATAGGATGGATTTACTATCATTTACTCGAATTGGTTGGTTTTTTCCTATCTAAAGTAGCCTGACTTTTATAGGCCTGACTTTGCTTTTCAAGGGGCAAGTAGTAATTATGACTGTGAATGAATTTTATCTTTTGTATATGTTGTGCAGGTTCCAACCCTTCTAGGTTTAGTTACAATTTTAACCCATCCCTTTAACCCTTGAAGGTTCACTATTGGGATGAAGAGACAGAAACTTTAATAAATGCCATGTTACATATGCTGCCAAGATTTAATGAGCATATGGTAGTATGTACCTATTTAACTCAATTTGTGATGACTTTAATAGTTAACCCCCAAATTAGGACATTGCCTACTTCCTTTCTCTAACAGTCCCCAGGTCAACTGTATTTTGCAGATCAAAACTTGTTTCATTTATCTTGAGTACAAGAGATCATTTCCAGTTCTAGGCTGCATAAACAGAGGGATAGAATCAAGCTCATGTGAAGTGTTAATACCACTTTATAATGCCTTGGTGGGGCCACACTTGGAATACTGCATTCAGTTTTGGTCGCCACGATGTAGAAAAGATGTTGAGATTCTAGAAAGTGTGCAAAGAAGAGCAACAAAGATGATTAGGGGACTGGAGACTAAAACATGTGAAGAACGGTTGCAGGAACTGGGTATGTCTAGTTTAATGAAAAGAAGGACTAGGGGAGACATGATAGCAGTGTTCCAATATCTCAGGGGTTGCCACAAAGAAGAGGGAGTCAAGCTATTCTCCAAAGCACCCGATGGTAGGACAAGAAACAATGGGTGAAAGCTAATCAAGGAGAGAAGCAACTTAGAACTAAGGAGAAATTTCCTGACAGTTAGAACAATTAATCAGTGGAACAGCTTGCCTCCAGAAGTTGTGAATGCCCCAACACTGGAAGTCTTCAAGAAGATGTTGGATAGCCATTTGCTTGAAGTGGTATAGGGTTTCCTGCCTAAGCATGGAAACCCTTGGAGGACTAGAAGACCTCCAAGGTCCCTTCTAACTCTCTCATTCTATTCTTCAAGGTTTTTCCAGAAGCTGTACAATGATAGAAGAAACAAACAAAAGCTTTGACTTTTGGCCATTTTCAGCAAGGATCCAATGGCTCTTTTACATTTTATTGTGGCCCAGTTAAATTTTCCTGATTAATGTTTGCCCCAGAATATGGTATTCTTAACAATAATAATAATAATAATAATAATAGTTTAATTTCTTGACCGCTCCTCTCCCCGTAGGGACTCGGAGCGGTGCACAGGGAAACTAAAAACCATAAATATACAATCAAGAACATCTTAAAAACAAATTAAATAGTACCTGTGCTAAAATACCCAATCTAAACTAAAATTCCCACTATACACTAAAACCCCATAGAGAGAGACTATCCCAGACCGGCCAAGCAGAAAAAATATGTTTTTAATTTCAGACGGAAGGAGCGGAGGTCCGTGGTCGTTCTAATGTCGGGGGGAAGGTCATTCCAGAGGGCAGGGCCCGCCACAGAGAGAGCCCTTCCCCTGGGCGTCGCCCGCTGACAAAGTCTAGTGGACGGCACCCGGAGAAGTCCCTCTCTGTGGGAGCGAATCGGGAGTCCCTCTCTGTGGGAGCGAACAAGCCTGATCAACAGCCAGGGTCTATTATCCATAATATCTGGAGGGCAGCGGGCTGTCTACCTTTGCTAAATTGTGGTTTTTCCTTTTTCCTTGGTGTGTTTTTTCTTTTAAGTTGCAAAGGTTTTATCTTATATATTATGCCTTAAAGCATCTTTATTTGTAGATTGGGTTAAAGATATGAAACGCAGGTTAAAATGTTAAGCAGAATCCCACTGCATGCTGCTTGCCATATCTTTAAAATAATCTCAGATTAACAGAGTTGGAAGGGACCTTGCAGGTCATCTGGATGGGAAGTAACAGACTCAGGCTCAACCCGACCAAGACAGAGTGGCTGTGGTTTCCGGCTGCCCGATTCAACCAGCTCACTCCATCGCTGGCCATAGGGGGCAAACATCTTGCCCCTGTGGATGGGGCGCGCAACTTGGGTGTCCTCCTGGATACCCGGCTGTCCATGGAAGATCAAGTGACAGCCGTGACCAGGAGGGCGTTCTACCAGGTTCGCCTGGTACGCCAGTTGCGCCCCTTATTGGATCGGGATGCCCTTTGCACAGTCACTCATGCCCTCGTGACATCCCGACTGGACTATTGTAACTCTCTCTACATGGGGCTCCCCCTGAGGTGCACCCGGAGACTTCAGCTGGTCCAGAATGCAGCCGCGCGAGCTATAATGGGGACCGCAAGATACACCCACATAACACCGCTCTTGCGCGAGCTGCACTGGCTGCCTGTCGTCTTCCGGGTGCGCTTCAAGGTGTTAGTGGTCATCTTCAAAGCGCTTCATGGCTCGGGACCTAGCTACCTGCGGGATCGGATCCTGCCCCATACTTCCTCACGGCCGATTCGCTCCCACAGAGAGGGACTTCTCCGGGTGCCGTCCACTAAACTTTGTCAGCGGGCGACGCCCAGGGGAAGGGCCTTCTCTGTGGCGGGCCCAGCCCTCTGGAACGACATTCCCCCCAACATTAGAACAACCACGGACCTCCGCTCCTTCCGCCAAAAATTAAAAACACACTTTTTCTGCTTGGCCGGCCTAGGGTAGTCTCTTCCTTTAGGGTTTTTAGGGAACGATTAGTTTTAATGGGGATTTTAGTGCAGGGACGATTGGTTTAATCTGTTTTTAGGTATTGTATTTATTCATGTATATATTTTATGTGTTTTAGTTTTCCCTGTGCACCGCTCCGAGTCCCCTTGGGGAGAGGACGCGGTATATAAAATAAATATATTATTATTATTATTATTATTATTATTATTATTATTATTATTATTATTATTATTATTATTATTATTATTATCTAGTCCAACCCCTTGCCAAAGCAGGAGACCCTACATCTGCCTCGACGTAGGATTGAACTCACAACCTCCTGATTGGGAGGCGAAAGCTCCACCTCTAGGACACAGCCGCAGATACACAAATAATGGCTGTGAAGCTGGCCACTGATCCCAGGAGCTGAGTTTCCTGGGGCTGCTGTCAAAGAAAACCCAAAAGTAAAGAAAGCAAGGTGGAAGAATCAGGTGGACTCCTCCCCTCCCAGTCTGTATTTGCTGGAGAGGCAATTGCTCCATGCCTGGTGAGAAAGGGCAGGGAAAGAGGCAGGTGGGCTAGAAGAGAAAGCAAGAGAGGAGGCAGCAGTATTGGTGACAAATATATTCCTTGCAGGAACTTGTTATTCCTGCTTTGGCTTAAACAGGAAAAAAATGAGTTTTTGCTTCCTGGGGAAATGCTATTCTCTATGGTAAACAAAGCAGAAACAATCATAGAGGCCCTGTGGCTGAGCAGAAGACATTGCAGTGGGCCAATAGGTCCTCTCCCATGCAAATGAAAATGCTCACCTAAGAGGCTGTGCTTTCTGGTGGAAAATGCCTCTTTGATGTGTGGCAGGCTAGCACCATGATGGAGGTTTTTTTGCAAAGGATCTTCAATCAATTATTACCAAGCCGGTTTGGGGCTAGGGCAAGGAGGGTAGTCAACGAAGCCTATGACTTTTATTTTTGGTGACCATATCTTCCATACCATTATGGAGAATATCAGGAATGCGATGAAAAGTGCTCTTAGGGAGAAAGGGGGATAGCATTCCAAACAAGAAAAGCGTTGAAGAATGAAGAATGGGTGAAATAACCCAACGCTGTATTAATAGAAGGTAAAGCTGTAAACAACTTAGATATGTAGCTTTTTTTAAGGTAGACATTTCAAAAAATGCAGCCACAAACTTTGAGCTTGAGAACTTCCACATAACCAGGTCTATTCTAGATGTGGTTGTTTTTACTGTATTTTTCAGAGTATAAGACGCACCAAGGTTTTGAAGAGGCAAATTACAACAAAAAGTAGGTAGGTAGATAGAGGGATAGAGAGGGAGAGAAAGAAAGAGAAATACAGTAGGTAGGTAGGTAGGGTAGGTAAGTAGGTAGGTAGGTAGATAAAGGGATAGAAAGAGAGACATAGAGAGAGAGAAATACAGTAGGTAGGTAGGGAGAGAGAGAGAGTGTGTGTGTGTAGGTAGATAGGTAGGTAGAAGGATAGAGAGAGAAATAGAAAGAGAGAGAGAAATACAATAGGGAGGGAGGGAGAGAGTGTGTGTAGGTAGAATTCCTTGAGCAAAAGGATATCTATCTATCTATCTATCTATCTATCTATCTATCTATCTATCTATCTATCTATCTATCTATCTATCTATCTATCTATCTATCTATCTATCCCTTTAAGGTTTCAATTTAGTTAAACCTCTTTGGAATATTCTCTAAACTCTCACACAAGATGTTTCCTAGTAACTGTTCCTGTACAAAGTGTGTGTGGATAATTAATTTTTCTCTTCCTATGCAGTAAATAAAACCCTACTCCAAAGCTTATAACTCTAATACTTGGAGAATTTGCTTGGGCCAGGACCTCTAATCTCTTAGTACTATCCTTCTCACTGCATCCCCAAAATATCTCCCTCCCTTTTCTTGGGATAATTTAAACTAAGAATTGGTGGCCAATATTCCATTTCTAAAATCATAATTCTACTCCCAATCATCATACTCTTTCCTCCCTTTTCCAAGCTTTACAGTCATGATTCACCATCGGATGATATGTCTTAAGCTTTGAAAGTGGCTTTTTACAACCTGCCAATATTTAACATCAATCAGTGTCCTTAAAGGACATGGTTATGCAATTTGGAGCCAGCCATTGGAAGCACTGATAGCTTTATAGTTGTCAGAATGTAGCTTCACTTCACTGTGAGCTTGCATGAGACAGTTTTATTGAAAAACAAAGAGAGCAAGAGAGATCACACAGGAGACCCAGAGAGGTCCTCAGGCAGTTAACTTCAAACGGTTCAAGAAATTATTCCACTCCTCCTAAAAGAGGCAAGGGGCAGGGGAAATACTGATTTTGCAGAGAGCAATAATTTAGTGCAGTGTCTCTATTTTATTTATTTTAATCATATTTATATCCCGCCCTTCTCCACAGAGGACCCAGGGCGGCGGTCTCTATATTTGTCAACCATTGTAACTTGCCCCATAGGCCAGAAAGAAGGAAAGCAGGTCATTCTGCTTAATGCAGCTTGATTTGTTAGTACATCATTGGCTAGGTCAGATGATACCTAAAGTAGATGGAGAAGGTAGAAGATCCATTTCAAATAGGGCTATTACGAGAGACAGAAGAAAGGTTGTAAGATAGGAAATAAAAATAATAGGCATGTACATCAATTGTCCGTTGGACATGCTTGAGCTGTGAGTGAAGCTGGGGACAGAGGGTTTTTGTAGTTCATTATTTTCTGGGTTCAGCCAAAACAGTCTCTCTGAGTTGAGCCTCTGGGTTCAACAGGGTTCAAAAGGGACGTGGTTCAACAGGAACACAGCGGCTCAACAGAGACGGAGCTAAGATGCTGAGCTGGTCGATCAGAAAGATCGGCAGTTCGGCGATTCGAATCCCTAGTGCCGCATAACGGAGGGAGCTCCCATTACTTGTCCCAGCTTCTGCCAACCTAACAATTCGAAAGCATGTAAAGATGCAAGTAGAAACAATAGTCACCACCTTTGGTGGGAAGGTAACAGCGTTCCATGCGCCTTCGGCGTTTAGTCACGCCGGCCACGTGACCACAGAGACACCACCCCCTAGAATTGGGAATGACTAGCACATATGTGCAAGGGGAACCTTTACCTTTATGTTCAGGATTCAGCCAAAGCAGTCTTCCTGCGTTGAACATCTGGCAGCATATACTCTAAGCAAGTACTTTGATGCAGGAACTGATGGATTGGGAAAATAGCAGTGATTTCTTCATCTTAAGCTCAAGCAGGGTTCAACTAGTTAAGAAAAGATTTCTTCTTGTCTATTTCTCACACAGTTGCTTTTCATGGGAGGCAAGACATCGTTTGTTTCTCAATGTATCCTCTCCATGACCCCATTGATTGGTTGGGTGAACAAAGAGAACAAGATACCTTAAGAGGTGTTTTTTTTTTCCTGTTTCCCTTGGACCACCCAAAAACACATCCAGGAAGCTGGATAGGAACATGATTTCTTACTTTCTTTTCCTCTTGCCCTGCCAGGAAACTCAGTAAGTACCAAATCTCCCCCCACCCCCCAGAACCACATCAGTAAGCTTGCCTCCTCCACCACCTCCTCCCACTTCCAGCCCCCACCCAGCCCCTTTATTCTTAGTGACACACGAAAGGGTAGTTTTTCCCCAAAGAAAGAGGTACAAACACTTTTATCTCCATATAGACTTTATTTGGGGAGGGGGGGACAATAAGGGGGTAGTGCATCAGCAAAGGTTCTCATGATCTCATCATTTGAAATGCAAATTCTGAGTCATAGCCTTTCTATGGCTGATCAGCGGAAGTCATTAGTCAGCTTCAATGCCTTTACCTCTAAGCAAAAAAGCCCCCCAAAAAACAGGGGGGCTATAAAATTTGGTGACACTCCCAGTTCAAGATGAAAGACTTCTCTAAAAAAAAAAAAAAAGTATCCTTGATGCAAACACAATTTTAATCAGCCCGGTTTAGCTGCCTCAAAAATCAGGGAGAATTTCAATGAGCGAGTGCTAAATTAAGGAGCTCAGTTTTGACTGAATGATTTTAGCCTTTTGATTTGAACACAGTGTTCATCTGGAATGAAGCCAATGAAGGAAGTAAGAAAGAAGGAACATGTACAGCATCTGCATTGCCTTTTTCACCTACGTTGCTAGGTCACCCAAAGCAGAGCCTTCTAGAAAATGGGTGAATATCTCAAATCTGCCCACAGATGGCAAAAACTAGATTTCTGTGTTTTTTTGAGGGAAGAGCTGTGAGGAACGTTCCAGACACATGCAATTTTTTAGATCATTGGTATTTACTGAATAGCTTTATTGAAAATATGGTGTGTATGGGAAGGGAAGGGAAGGGAAGGGAAGGGAAGGAACATTTTACATGCCATCATTCTTTACCACAGGAGATGCAGCTCAACAATATCTAGAGAGTCATAGTTCTCTTATCTCTGTATGACAAGCTCCAGGACAGGTTCACTTTTTTTGTGGGCATATGAGAAGCAAGTATTTAATTTAATTCTTACCGGCTCAAGATTGACTCAGTCTTCCATCATTCTGGGGTTGGTAAAATGAGGACCCCGATTGTTGGGGGCAATATTAAGTCTGAAGGACTTCAGCTCCCAGACTTCTCCAGCCAGCTTTGCTGGGAGCTGAAGTCCTTCAGACTTAAAGTTGCAAAGGTTGGGGACCCCTGTATCTAGTGCAACCCCATGCTCAAGCAGGAGACCTATGCTATTTGAGATAAGTGGCTGTCCAATCTCTTCTCTAAAAACCTCCAGTGATGAAGCACCCACAGCTTTTGAAGGCAAACTATTCCACTACAAGGAAGTATCTCCATAATTCCAGGTTGCTTCACTCCTTGATTAGTTTCCATTCATTGTTGCTTGTCCTGTCCTCTGGTGGTTTGGAAAATAAGTTGACCCCCTCTTCCTTTGTGGCAGTACCTCAAATACCAGAATACTACTATCATGTCACACTTAGTCCTTCCCCCCCCTAAACTAGCCATTATTATTAATATATAATATTATTGCTTTGCAATCCTACAACCCTGCTAAAGAATCACAGTCATTTCAAAGAAAGATTTGCATACGGAGGCCTGAATGTGAATAAGTTTCATAAACAAAAAATGATGGGGTGGGGAAAGAATCTGGAATGAACAAGGTTACACTCAAAGAATCTTTTCACAGAGTGATGGAGAAATTCAGACCTAACCCATATGCCTCTTCTGTGTTTTGTGTAATTTACTGGACACATGGTGGAAATATATCTGACAGAGTATAAAACATTTTGGTTAAACAAAAAACCCTCCCTGAAAGAGAATAAATGAGAAGAAGAATGAAAAGAAAAGAATTGGCCCATTGTTCTGCTGTTTAAATTATGAGACACCACAGCGTAGACTTTAAAATTAATAGAATAGGCAGAAAATATATTATGTGTCATTCTTTATAATATATTTGAAAGAGCATGGCGGAGGCCCTGGACTATAATGTATTCCAGCTATATTCTAGATGCTGGTGTAATATATTTTTTGCAGCATGTGGCATACCAATTATATATGCACACAGACAGAGAGATAGGAAGAGTGAACCACACAATGGAAAAATCTCTCTAATGCACCCGGCTGATTATGATAAAGAAGGCTGTGAGTAAAACCACCACAATAAATGTTGCAAGCTTGCAATGCTTTTCATTTGTGTGTACACAAACCCATATGGAGAAATGGATTATGGAAATCGTTCTGAGGCTAACTTGCTGAGCATATATGAGTTTGCTGGAATCAGCTAGAATTCAGACAGACACATTTTTTTTTGTGCTGATGTAGCCCCACATTTTGCAATAAAGTAGGCAAATCAAGATATGTTTAGATTTCACCCAAATGCCAGTTTGTAACATTCTGTAACAAAAGGGAGAACAGGTGGGTGACTTGTTAATTATGCATTCTGAGGAAAGGATGGGTATATTAAATCCAGACAGAGATTGTAGTGGTGGTATGAGATAACATACAATCCAATGAATACAATCCAATGAACACGAGTCAAGAGAAAAACAGTCTAGAGCAGTGATGGCTAACCTTTTTTGGCTCGCGTGCCAAAAGCGGGGGGAGCGCAGGGGGGTTGTGCATGGGCGTGCCACACCCATAATGCTATGTGCGTGACCCCCTGCTTTTGGCGCGCTTTTTTCGCCTTCCCCAGGCTCCAGAGGCTTTCTAGGAGCCTGGGGAGGGTGAAAACAGCCTCTCCTCCCCACCTCCAGAGACTTTAGGAGCTTCCCTGAAACCTCCAGAGGGTGAAAAACGGCCTCAAAAGAAGGCCTAAATCAGCTGGCCAGCACACACATACACACTGGAGCTGACAGGGCAATGCCTCGTGTGCCCTAAGAAATGGTTCCGTGTGCCACCTGTGGCACCCGTGCCATAGGTTCGCTATCACTGGTCTAGGGTGCTCCAGGTCCTACTGGAGAAGGTGTGACTCCTTGATCCATCTATATCTTCTTTTTATAGAGTATCTGGAACAGGCACACAGATCAGTGGTGGAATTTTAAAAAATGATGGTTCTGTGGGTGTGGCTTTGTGGGCATGGCAGGGGAAGGATACTGTAAAATATCCCCCTTCCCACTCTCAAGATTGCTGCTACCCGGTTTCTCTAGAACCAGCTCTGTCCTACTGTCAAAAGAGTCTCATCTGATGGGACCTAGACAGTATGACCCCAGAATCATCCTAGTTGTTCTGTCCTTTAAATGAGCCTTGAAAACCTGGCTTTTTCTCTAGATACCAAGCTAGGAATTTGGGAGGCTGTGGAAGTTTACTAATAATGCATTGGTATATTTATTACCTTCCTTCGTTGAATTGTATTGATTTTTTTTAATGTTATATCTATGCTGCCCAAAATCACTGTGACTTGGGTGGTCTATAAATTTGATTCATAAATAAATTAACATAATATAAATTGACTTTCTAAACGTTTAATAAAAGCATGCCTAGAAATATAGGGAAGGCAATCACTTTTATACAGCAGATACTATTTCGGTTTGGAAAATTGCTTAGATCAGGTTGAAGATATTTATCCATCTAATCTCATAGTGTTTATTCAGTGTGATAGTTGTTTTCTAGAATCTTTATTGAGGCTTTTCTCATATTTGGTTACTGATCTTTTTCACTGGAGAGACAAGAGACAATGGAAAATATTTTTCTGGGCAACAGAAATATAGGATTCTCTTTCACCCAATTGCGATCAACAGAACCATCTTCAAATCAAATCAAACACTCCACTTGATGTTTCAAATCAAAGTAAGATTGCATGAAATAGAGATAGAAACATTATAGACATATTCACTGTCATTACAATCTCAACTTTCTTGTTGCTTCTTTTTTTGAATGGCTCTATGTGTAGAAAATGTTTTGCATGTGATAACTATTAAATGTTTTCATTAACCATATATACATTCTCATTTGATCATTCTTCATTTAGTTGTTTGAAATTCCATGTGTGCATGCATGCATGTATGTATGTATCTGTGTGTGTATGTAATGTATATAAAATATTCCACTATGTTTTACAACAGTGATTTCTCAATACTTATTTTTTATGTTTCCTACAAATCATTTGTTAGTAAACGTCTATAAGGAAGACAGGTTCAACTTATTTTCCAAGGCAGGACAAGAAGCAATGGATGGAAACTAATCAAGGAGAGAACCAACCTAGAACTAAGGATAAATTTTCTGACAATTCAGTGGAAATTTTCTGACAATTCAGTGGAAGTTGCCTCCAGAAGTTGTGGGTATTCCATCACTGGGAATTTTTAAGAGTTTGGATAGCCATTTGTCTGAAATGGTATACAGAGTCTCCTGCTTGAGCAGGGGGTTGGACTAGAAGACCTCCAAGATTCCTTCCAACTCTGTTATTCTGTATTCCTACCTTATGAGAACCAATTTGGTGCATCAGTCTAGAAGGCATCAGGCAACAACCAGAAAATGTCAGTTCTGATCCCGCCTTAGGCACAAAGGACCTATCATTCTCTAGGAAGATAGCAATGGCAAAGCACTTCTGAAAAACTTTGTCAAGAAAACTACAGTGTTTGGTCCAGGCAGTCCCTGACAATCAAATACAATAAAACAAAAGGGAAAAAGTCCTGTAGACTTGCAGATATTGCAGTCTTGAATGCCATTCCTGATTAAGTTGTATGGTGCTGTCTATTATTACATCTTGTAGACATCCAGTGAAGTTTTCATTCTTCATCTAGGCCTGAATGTATGGAAGGTAGGACCAAATACATTGATTTTGTTCTACTTTTTTTCCTGCCATCTTTATAATGGACACATTTTTACACTGTATTCATTATATTATATTATAGCTTTAATAATTTTTATTTTAAACTGTTTCAAGATATGACTTTATCCAGACTCTATTAAATAAAGCAAAAAGATTTAAATTTCTTGTAGATTTTGTCCCAATGTGAACAAAATAAAAAATAAATAAAGTACTTCTGTTTTTTCCAGATTCATGACCAGAATTGGAACCAACTGGGATTGAGCACTTCTTTGACTGATCCAAAATGAAGTAGGTTAGACATCAAACTGAATGGACAATGTTTTCATACCCAATTGTCTATGCTGAGTAACGATGATTGTAATCTATTTGGAGAATAAGAGACTGACAAAGTCTACCAAAAGCACATCTTTAAAAAAGGAAAGACTTGTTGGGCCACTTCACTAGATATTCTTGTATTTTTCCTTTCAGTGAATTTTAATTGTCCCATCAGACATTCCTCTAATGATATAAACAACATTTAGGATAATTTCTCCCACTGAAATAATTTACAGCCCCGAACAACACCATTGAAACGCATTAATGAAGACAAGAGAGAATGCTATTAACTCATGTGGATGCTTTTCGTAATTACACACACACACACACACACACACACACACACTACAGACACATATAAATACAAGATACAAGACAGGAGCTTTTTAACATTGCCCTGTTTCTTTTTATATGTGATATTGGTCAGAATCCAAACAAAAATGAAATTCATTAAATGAATTAGAAGTGGGAGGAGGGGAAGGCTTAAGGTTGTTGATTTTCTTTGTACAAACATCAAAGCTCTTTCTAGCATAGCAAATTAATTTTGGAAATGATGAGAGGTTCAAAAGCAATCTGCAATATGGCATGAAGTTAGCTGTTCAACTCCAGTGAACTAATCAAGTTCCTCTTAGGATCTTAACCAGCTCTTTGGTTCCAGATACATCAAAAAGAATGAGTTCATTTTTTGACTTCAGTCTTTTGGGGATGGTTTCCATTGGCTTTATTGTTTATCTATGCTCATTCTGAAACAATGTTAACTATTTCTCTTTTTCAAGGGGGAAAAAAACCCTGCTTGGTACGATGGAGAATAATGGCTTTAGATCATCAGATGGAATATTGATGCAACACAAACAAACAGCTGATCTCTGCAAGCATTCATCTATGGAAAGTCAATTTTGCTCTTCTAAGGACAGGATACAATAAAGTTGGGGAGTATATTGCAGAGTGCGTCGAAAATTGAAAACAATATAGGGAATTGATAGTGGATTATCCTTGTTGTTCAGTCATTGTATCCAACTCTTCACAACTCCTTGGACCATAGCATATCAGGCTCCTGTGTCCTCCACTGTTTCCTGGAGTTTGCCCAAATTCTTGTTCACTGCATTGACAACACTATTTAATTATTTTTTGATTATGAGCCACAGTGGCACAGTGATTAGAGTGCAGTACTGCAGACTACTTCTGCTGACTGCCGGCTGACTGCAATTTTGCAGTCCACATATCACCAGGCTCAAAGTTGTCTCAGCTTTCCATCCTTCCAAGGTGGGTAAGATGGGGACCCAAATTTAGGGGGGCAATATGCTGACTCTGTAAACTACTTACAGTAAGGTGACCAGACGTCCCGCTTTTGGCGGGACAGTCCCGATTTTTAACAATTTGTCCTGCGTCCCGCGGCATTTTTAAAAAGTCCCGATTTTTGAAGAATGCACGACAAGCTAGGGAACGGCGGGAGAACGGGAAGGGAATATACATTGGGTGACCACTCACACTTGGCTAAGCAGCCCTTAAACTCATATCTGTTAGCTGGGTTTCGCAGCGAGCCGCCGCGTCACCAGAGGGTGCTGCTGAGTTCGAACTCTCCCCGTGTGCTTGGGGATGACGACATTGCTCAGCACCTCAGCGCCAGGGCCCAGCCCGTTGCTACAGCAACCGCCACAGGGTGGCCTTGCAAAGCCAGGGAGGGTCATGCAGGGCCTGGCCGGGACCCGTTTCAACCTTGCCGGGATATTCGGGGATGCGTCGACTGGTGCCCTGGACTTGGAATCGGTGTGGAGGAGGGACCAGCGGATGCGATGCGAGGAGGTGGGGGCCACTCTGCCCTGCAGGGCATGGGACTACAGGCCCCATCCTCCCCAGCCGTTGCCCCGTTGGTGTTCAAATCCCATAGTGCACAGCAGCGCAGGGAGGGAGGGTGGGAGGGTGGTCGGCCTCCTTTTTGCATTACAAAATGCCAAAGGCGACCCTTCCCATCACCCTCGACTTGCCTTGGGTTGTGGATGATGGGCTATGGCATATAGACCAAATTTTTAATCAAGAACACTCCCCCCGGTCAATGGTGTCCCGCTTTACCAATGTTAAAATCTGGTCACCTTAACTTAGAGAGGTCTGTAAAGCACTGTGAAGCAGTATATAAGTCTAAGTGCTATTGCTAAGTGATATCTCCCCCTCTGCAGTCCCCTTCTCCTTTTGCTTTCAATCCTTTCCAACATCAGGATCTTCTCCAATGAGTCCTCTCTTCCCATTAGATGGTCAAATTATTTCAGCTTCAGTATCTGTCCCTTCAAAGAATAGTCAGGGTTGATTTCCATTAGGATTGACCAATTTGATCTCCTTGCAGTCCAAGGGACTCTTAAGAGTCTTCTCCAGCACCATAATTCGAAAGCAGGATTGTCCTTACCTTACAGATTCATGAAGTGTTGAATGGACTATAAAGACTCGTACTCTAAATAATTTCCAGGTGCATCTCTTGGCAGCCAAATCCACAATGCCTCCTGGGCAGATCAGATCACTTTCCCAGGAGCCTTGGAAAAAGGGAGACCATAGCAGTGATCCTTAAGCCTCATCTCTCTTCTTACTGCCAGGCTCAAATAATCAAAGCCAAATTATGATGCTCACAATGAAATAGCTATACTCCACCTGGTTTACAGGCACGTGGCAATTCATAAAATTTTATATGAATCTGAATAGCCTGGAAAAACTGGGAGGGGGATTGGGAGACGTGTCCAAGGTGTATTAATAAAACAGAGCCACAGTCTTTACTTGCATGGGTGATATGACTAAAGCTGACACAGAGACACATCATATTTTCTCTCTATTTCTCAGGCTCCAGCCAATGCTGTTTTCAGCAGAATTTAAGGAAATGTGAGGAGGCCAGATTAGGTTCATCAATATTATTATTGTGATATCCCAAAGTAAGAGCTGCTGAATTTATGTAGGAACTTGGATATAAAAGATCCACATTATTCAGAGCATTGAATTTAGTTAAAATGTCATTGCTAGGAGAAAATGCACACACGCACGCACGCACACACCACACACACTAAAAGAACGTTAAGCAAAAAGGCAGATAATTTCCTATGGGAATGGTAAATGCAAGAAGGGAAGGAAATATATCTACAACATTTAATTCAATAAGAGAATGGGGTTTGCAATAGATGCAAAGTTAAACCAATGTTTTCTTCTGAATTAGTCAACTGTGCAGCTAAACAGAACTTATACTTTACAAGTAAAAAAAAAAAACCCATGGCAAAAATACAATTAATTGATTGATTCAACACCAGCATTTGTTCAATGGTGCTCCAGGTGGTTTTGCTCCCAAGACATATCTCACGGATTACGCATTACGTTTCCCTTCTGCCGTCAACCTCATTCAATGATTTCTTATGTCAGTTATCAAGTCAGAATATTACTGGTGGAAATAGACAATCTTTTTCCTGCCTTTCTCCATTGCAGCCGATGATTAAGGCATCTGGCTAGAAACCAGGAGACTGAAGAGACTGATTTCTAATCCCGCCCCAAAAGCATAAAAGCCAGATGGGTGACTTTGAGGCCAATAACTGTCTCTTAGCACAACCTACTTTACAGGGTTGTTGTTATGGGGAAGAGGGAGTCAAACTATTCTCCAAAGCACCTGAGGGAAGAACAAGAAGCAATGGGTGGAAACTAATCAAGGAGAGAAGCAACTTAGAACTGAGGAGAAATTTCCTGACAGATAGAACAATTAATCAGTGGAACAGCTTGGCTCCAAAAGTTGTGAATGCCCCAACACTGCAAGTCTTTAAGAAGATGTTGGATAGCCATTTGTCTGAAATGGTATAGGGCTTCCTGCCTAGGCAGGGGGTTGGACTAGAAGACCTCCAAGGTCCCTTCCAACTCTGCTATTGTATTGTATTGTATTGTATTGTATTGTATTGTATTGTATTGTATTGTATTGTATTGTATTGTAAAATACAATACGAGTTAAACTTGAGGGGTTGTCACATAGAACAAGGGTTCCCAACGCCAGGTCCATGGACTGGCACTGGACCACAGCATGCCAGAAACCAGGTCCCACAAATGAAGCCACATCTATGGGATGCAGGCAGTACATGAAACCGGACCTCCTCCAGTCCACAGGAAAACCTCTCTCCACGGAACCGGTCCCGAGTGCCCAAAAGGTTGGAGGATGCTGACCAGTGGTGGGTTTCAATTTTTTTTAGAACCTACTCTGTAGGTGTGGCCTATTTTGTGGGCATGGCTTGGCAGTCATGTGACAGGGTGGGAGTGGCCACCTTTTAAAATGTGGTGAAACTCATTTAACAACGCTCTTGCTTAGCAACCAAAATTTTGGACTCAATTGTGATGATAAATTCTTTCTTTCTTTCTTTCCTTCCTTCCTTTCTTTCCTTTCCTTCCCGTTGGGTCACTGGCAGCGGTGGGCCAGATTTACTTCCAGGTACGCCGGTGGAACCCCCTCTCACCGGTTCTCTAAATTTCACCAACCGGCTCTCGCGAGTAGGTGCGAGCTTGCAGAAACCCACCACTGATGCTGACATAGAAGAGGGGCTTGACTCATCCTCCAAAGCACTTGAGAAAAGGACAAGAAATAACAGATAGAAACTTATTAAGAATAGATCCAACCTAGAAGCATGGAGAAATTTCCTGACAGTGAGAACAATTAACCAGTGGAAGAGCTGGGGATTTTGTCAAAGAAATTGGACAGCCATTTGTCTGAAATGCCATAGAGTCTTCTGTTTGAGAAGGACTAGAAGATCTCCAAGGTCCTTTCCAACTCTTCTGTTAATTCTGTTTAAAGACTTTCCGTTTATTATATCAGATAGTTTATTTGTATAACATGCAAAGCCTGGTTTAACCATGTGGAAAAACAGTCTGCTCCTGTATTAGAAGAGAATATAGGAACCTGACGGTAAAAGGCAGGGTCTTTTTATTGCCATCTAACTTCTCTACAATCCAACATACTGTCCTTTCTCATCTGCTGGAGGCTTGCCAAATAATTCCGCTTGCAAGGCCCAGGCTTTAAATACTCCTCTATTTTTGTATCCAACAGTCAGTTCCCAGGTGGTTTTGCGTTTCTAAAATTAGAAGTGATTAAACTAATAAAAGTAGAGACCAGGATAGACTGGGACAAAATAGGGTTGTGTAATCCATCCCACACAAAAGAAGAGCTGGTATGGATGACAATTTGCTTCACTTTGAAATGAGAACATGATGTCCTCTAAAAGCAAAGGAATCAAAAGTTTACATCTCACTATCAGGGTGGCTATCTGCCGCCGAAGAAGCACATTTTCCCTTTTGAAGAGCAGACAGCGCTGTTACTGTCTTGCCTCCCAAACAGCCTGTTTATATTTCTTTCCCATTTACTCTTCCAAATCAAAAGATGTAACCACATGCTTTAAGATCCAGGCTTCCCTATCTTTTTTAACTCCATGTGGACAAAACCAATGCATGTATCAGGGGTGGGTTCCTGCCAGTTCTAACCTCTTCTATAGAAGAGGTTCCACAAATCTACAGCACCGTTTAGAACCGGTTCCAGCTCCTTCCCCCCGCCCATCCACGCATCATCAAGATGAAGAGCGAGAGGAGGAATTCTGGGAGTTGAAGTCCACAAGTCTTAAAGCTGTCAAGTTTGAACACCCTTGAGTTTTTTTCTAAAGGGTTATGGGTGCAAGGGTCTTGTAACTTGACAGCTTTAAGACTTGCGTGTTTCAAATGCCAGAGTTTCTGAGACAACATTTTGGTTGCTAAGCAAGGGCGTTGTTAAGTGAGTTTCACCACATTTTATAAGTTAGCCACGCCCACTCAGTCACATGGCTGGCAAGCCACTCTCACCCAGTCACATGGCTGGCAAGCCACTCCCACCCAGTCATGTGGCCAGCAAGCCACTCCCACAAAGCAGGCCACACCTACACATTCCAAAAACATTTGAAACCCACCAATGCATCGTAGCTTAAAAATCATGCTGAACTCTTCAAATTCTGGGAGGTGAAGGAGGAAGCAGACCAAATTTTTGAAGTTTCTCCTTTGAATGCAAACCTCAGGTGCTAGCATTTTTAAAAAGTCAGCCTGTAAATGTTCTTTGTCATAACAATGAATTCAGCACTGTCCAGTAACTGCTTCTAATTTACAGGCTGACTTCTAAACATTATGCTAGACAGTACACTTAAAAATATTATTATTATTAAGAAAAAATATTAATACAAATCACAGCAAAATACATTACAATTTGAATATTAGAAAATGAAATAAATACTGGAATAGATGTGTTTCCTTGACAGCTGATATCTGAAACATGTGCAACAAATGCCATATGAGCAGAAGTGGATTGCTCCAGGTTTGGGCCGGATTGGGTGAACCAGTAGTAGCAGCAGCAGGAGGCTCCACCCACCCGCCCGGATGCTTCTGTGCATGCATGCACATGAACGAACCGGTAATAAAAAAAAATGGAAACCCACCACTGCATACATCCATGCATTTGTTATGCTATTATTGTATCATCCAGGGGTAATATTCAATGGTTCTATGGAGGCTCCAATGTGTTGCTTGCAGGGGGGGGGGCGACAACACTCAGAACATATTAGCAACATGGATCTTCTTCCTGCCTTATGGCCCACTAACTAGAAATTAGTCTCATCCCATGATTGCAATGTTTTGATTTGTGAAAGATAGGTTTCTATTTCAAATCTGAAATTCCAGCTGGCTTGCATGCATGTTTGCTGCCATGATGCACACCACTGTTTTACATTTTACCGCACAAAGTTTAGCTTGAAGCGAAACACAAACTTTACTGTAGCTCTATGATTAATCTGAACTCAAAATCAAGATGTTGTTGTGGAAATAAAATTGGGGGTAAACTTTTAGGGAAGCCTCCCTAACGGTCCATTTGTAAATGTAACTACAGTAACAGTAAGAGACAACAGCAGTTTACAATTTGTTGTTCCTTTCCCCTTACATTCCATCTTTGTTACAAACATTATATTCATGACCTGCTCTTTGTTTTCCTGGACCACTGATGTCAGATTACTTTGCAAACACATATGCAGTAAATGGATATTTATGGTAAATGAAAAACTGGTACAGTACATCTAAGACAGGGATGTCCAAACTTGGGAACTTTAAGACTTTAAGAATTCTGGGAGTTGAAGTCCACAAGTCTTAAAGTTCCCAAGTTTGGACATCCCTGATCTAAGAGGACTGATAATAATTAGATACTTTATATTATACATACGATACCTACATTGTATATTCTCCTGTAAATGAGTACAGTACAGTAAGGCAAAAGCCTTTCTCTCTCCCACCCTCTCCCTCCCTCCCTCCTTCTCTCTCTCAGTCTTTCTTTCAGTCCTTGTGATTAATATTAGAGAGAGAGAGAAAACGCTATTTGCATATTTTATTTATTTATTTATATTGCTGCCTATTCACCCATGTGGGATGCAGTGGCTCAGATGCAGAGCTTGTCAATCAGAAAGGTCGGCAGTTCGGCAGTTCGAATCCCTAATTCCACGTGATGGAGTGAGCTCCCGTTACTTGTCCCAGGTTCTGCCAACCTAGCAGTACAAAAGCGAATGTAAAAATGCAAGTAGAAAAATAGGAACCACCTTTGGTGGGAAGGTAATAGAGTTCTGTGCGCCTTTGGCATTTAGTCATGCCAGCCACATGGCCACGGAGATGTCTTTGGACAGCGCTGGCTCTTCAGCTTTGAAACGGAGATGAGCAGGGCTGGGTTCCAGCAGGCACTATTGCCAGTTCTCTCATGGGTGTGCTGTGCACGGGTTTCTCATGCGTGTGGTTGATATGTGCTGTATGCACATGCGCAGTGCATTAATTATGTGCATGCGCAGAAGTGAAAAACAAGATGGCAGCACCTATGGCACTGCCTGGACAACCAGTTCAGGGGTGTGGCGACCCAGGCCGCCAAACCACTACCAGTTCAGCTGAACCGGGCCGAACTGGTAGGAACCCACCACTGTAGATGAACACCTTCCCCTAGAGTCGGGAACAACTAGCACATACAGTATGTGTGAGGGGAATCTTTACCTTTATTCACCACGGTGATATATTATGAATCTTAAAATTCTCTTCACTTCACTGTTTTTTCGATCTGTGTATTTTATTACTACAGTGTTCCACTCCTCCACCAGCTGTCCCTCCTCCTGTTTATGCACAAGGAGCTCTTGAGATCGGTAGCTCTTGAGAGGCTATATCACGTAAGAAAACTCCTATTTCTGTGTCCCTCCAACTATTAGATTTATTGCCCATTTGCTGTCCAAGAAAAGGGACCTGGCTGTGCAACCTGCTGCTCAGAATGTGACTTCTTCTGTTGCAATACTCCTTGTAACTGACTCCAACAACTCTCATAAAACATAGACAACGCGGACATAAACACAAGGAAGCAACTTTCGGTAAACATCCCCAAATACTATTTAGTATTTGGCTTCAGATTTTCCCCTCATGATAATAAAATTGCAGGCTGGAGCATCTCCCTGCCATCTCTGTTTGCTTCTAAAATCTGCTTAGACCATAGAAATGTGCGCTTCCTTGTCCCTCTTTTCCAATTCTGGTGCAGTAAAACTGCAGCCAACCTTTGTAGCCACTTCTGAGGTAGTCAACAAGTCCTAATGAAAACTTGTGCAGTTTGTGCTACTAGGAGTGGTCATTTTCTTGCTATAAACTTGAGTAGATAATTGACAATTGAAGTTCGGATGCTTTTCTTAGCTTGGCTCTTACATTGATAGGTGGTGACATTTTGGAATTCCCCATCTTGCTATCCAACTGGCAAACGTTTAATAGAACTTGGAGTGACTGTCTCCGTGGAGGACAGAAGCAGGTGAAGCAATGGACAGATTTATTTGAACCTTGGCAGTAAAACCCGAGGCGACCTATCTCCTATTCTTCTCTGAATTCCCACACCCAATCCCCCCACCATGAAACTCACAAAGCACTGGATTGCTAATTGCTTAATGAGCTGGTAAAACAGAGGAGGAACTGCTTGAGGACAACTGATGAATTGCAGCGAATTAAAATCGATTGAAAAAAATTGAGACGAAAAGAGTGTGATTCACTTGGAAGACGTTAAAGGTATATGAGCATCCAGGGTTAATCAGGGTGGAAAGTACTTGTGGTAATTGCTGTTATTCTGATTCTTCTATACAGGTAATCCTCGACTTACAGCAGTTCATTTAGTGACTGTTTAAAGTTACAATGACACTGGAAAAAGTGACCGTTTTTCACGACCACTGCAACATTCCCATGTTCACATGATCAAAATTTGGATGCTTGGCAACTGGTTCATACTTATGACATTTGCAATGTCCCAGGGTCATTTCAATTTTTGTGACCTTTTGACAAGCAAATTCAATGGGAATACAGATTCACTTAACAACTATGTTGCTAAATTGTTCTGACTCCCTCCCGACACAAGACAAATGACTAGACTGATTGCTACTTGGCAGCTTACCTGAACTAACCTTGACTAGAAGATAACACGATACCAACTCTCCAACTCTGTAAAACTCTCTGACTCTGAAAAACCTCTTTGTTGTTTCCTGCAAACCTTTCTATGTACCGAGGATTTCTTTTAAAGCCTCTTGGGAGGGGCCGGTCAATTAGGCAGCTGCTACTGATTATCTCCGACTGTAATTGCCGTTGTCTCCTCTCAATCCTTCTTAGCCTGACATCAGGGACAAACTGGGTTTCCTCCTCCCCACTACACCAAGTCCCAGGTGCCTCCTGATGCCTAGCTGGGCTCTCTGCTCTCTCACTCTTGGCCTCCTCCTCTAGAGCAGACTCATAGGACTCCTCACTAGAGGAATCCATCAGCAGCTCATCCCGAGCCAGCTGGGCCACAACACTAAATTAACAGCTACAGTGATTTGCTTAACAACTCTGGCAAGAAAGTTTGTGAAATGGGGCAAAATACACTTAAACATCTCATTTAGTATCATAAATGTTGGGCTTAATTGCGGTCATAGGTCGAGGACTACCTGTACTTATGAACTATCATTCTCAATTAATTTATCTGGATCACAGATACAAATCTTCTTGATATGATATCTAATTCTCAGAGGCCTCTCATATTTCCATAAACACAGAGGCCTCTCAGATCTCTTGCTTGTTCATTGGGGATGATTATTATGTGCACTGTATGAATTGCATTAATTTTATTTGTTATTAAATATAAATGAACTAAAAGGTGTTTTTTGTTTTGATCACACCTTCTACTTTGGTGAATTTGGCCCCCATAGAGTTAAGGGTGTCCTTGGACCCAGAAAATATTGTACATTATGCCAGGATGACTAAAGCTGTGTTATTATGTTACTGATGGTAATAAATTAATAAGAACAAAAAATGACAGAGGAAGGATGTGGTTTACTGATGTTTCAAAAGAATAAGTTTTATTCCAGAAAATAAACAAATTATTTTTGACTGAACTATAATTTATTTTTCACTCCTTTAATACCAGCATGAGTTCACTCATCGTCCAAACTCTCACAGCCTTTATTTGGACCAAGTTTAGTGAGACAATTCTGAAATGATGTTTTGTTGTCTCAGCTGTTCTGATGAAGTGAGCAAAGCCAAGGTCTCTTAGTTTGTCTTTCCACAGTTAACCTGTTCAGTGATGGTTTAAATGCATTGGTTCTCCATAATGTAAATTATGTATCCATGAAAATGAAGAAGCAGGAAGGGCCAAAAAAAGAAACCTTACATAGCTGTGGATACAGCAAACATGCCATTCTCATAATCTTGATCTTTGATTTATTTTAACCCCACTGTATGAACAATAAATACCAAAGCCCTACAGAGATGCTTAGCCTACTCTGGTCAGCTATCAACAGCTTAAGTTAAATAAGTGGACACATACTTGCTTATCCTAAGAGACTACGCAGAGACCACTACTTTTGCATGGACTGTAGACTTCTCCAGTAAAAAGCCCTCAATAACTCTCATCCTCTCATATGATATCAGATTTTCTCCCTTGCATCATTACAAATAGTGCCTTTGTTGCAGCAAAAACCAGGCCCACCACAGACTGGTTTTAACGAAGGAACGAGAGACCACGAAGGTAGTAGAGAAACAGGATTTATTGACATGTCAAGAGTTCAGAGTGCTCTCGCACTGAAGACTGAACTGCCTGGGCAACGCCCAGGGAGTTCGTTTTATACCTTCGTCCTTAATACAGAAACACATATGGATAAAAGCAGAAGTTAACTTTGGAATAGTACAGAAACAGAAGTTTATAGCAAAGAATTAACACGTGTCCTATAAATGCATAGTCATTTGTTTAATGCCAGCTATAGTTCCCATATAGGGTTTACACCTCCCCTTCTCCCCCAGTTACTTCCTCTTTCCATCCAGCAGTATTTGTAATATTTTGAGAACTTTTAAGAACAGAGAAGTACACCCACACATCTTACCCAAGTTGTCCAAAGGGCAAGCGGGCAAATCTCCCAAGGGGTCAGGGTTGACCCAGGGTCCAGGAATTGGGGTCCCTGGCCCTTCTGCCACACCTTCAGCATCTTCAACTTGATTGCTTCTCAGAAAATATGTCTTTCACTTTTCATGGAATCAGAAAGATGGAAGTTATCTGTGAGGTCCTCTAGTTCAGCGTTTTTCAACCATTGTGCCGTGGCACACTAGTGTGCCGTGAGATATTGTCTGGTGTGCCGTGGGAAAAATTCCAATTTCATCCGTAACATGTGGCTTCGGCTCACAAATATGAACAATTATAAAATACTTTATTATTTCATAATAAAGTAATTATAAAATAATTTCTTTGTGTTTATTTGATTCCTATTCAAGAGAATTACTTTATATATAGTCAATATAGGCACAGAGTTAAAAATTTTTAACATTTTCTAATGGTGGTGGTGTGCCTAGTGATTTTTTTCATGAAAAAAGTGTGCCTTTGCACAAAAAAGGTTGAAAAACACTGCTCTAGTTGAATCCTCTGCTTAATGCAGGCTTGGCTAAAGCAACTCTGATAGATGGCCATCAGGTTTCTGTTCAAACACCTCCAAGGAAGGATGTAGCTTCGCTTTGTATGGCAGCCTGTTCCACTGGCTGATAGCTCCTACCCCAATATGGAAAGACATGTCTGAAGGGAAGGGATGTGTCGTCCATGTGCTTGGGCTTTCATAAAAAATAAAACCATGGCTTATTAAAAATGATCCCTTAGAGAAAGCCTTTGGCATATCGCTGGTCATCTACATCCAAGGAAGAGTAACATCATGTGAACAAGAGTAACGTCATGTGAACAATGTCACAAGTGCTTTGGTGGTGAACTGGTTACTCTTGGTTAATTTGTCCTGTTTGTGAAAATGAAGGTTCAGGAGGAGAGTAGTTAAAAATAATAGCAGGTATAGTATAGCCTTTATTGTCATTGTACATCATGTATACAATGAATTTGGTTAATTATCATCAGAATGTTTCAGTAAATGGCATCTTGCCTTGGTTTTTTTTTTTTTTTTACTTGAGCTTTAACATCTTGGCACCATTTGTTTATAACAATATGGTGTCTGTTTTCAATATTTTCCCAAGAAATCTGACTGGCAGGGGGAGAAAAAGGACCAAGATAAGGCAATCTTTACAGAATTTTAAGAGACATAATAAGATGCTAGTGTCTATTTTCTGGGACTTTATTTTTTTTCCACATCAATTTGCAACAATGGATCAATATAAAAAAAAATCTGTCCTGGAGGAGTTTTGTTTTATCTTTCTGGAGAAGTTATTACAATAGGTATAGGCTCACAGAAACCAGGATCAGTATTATTATTATTATTATTATTTACTTTATTCATAAAACATGAAACTCAGCCAACTGAACATTTAAAAATGCATTGCAAGTACTACTGACTGGTGCTAATGGTTGATACAGTTTACTGCCAGCATCCTAGGTATCAACCAAGTATCTGCTTAAAATGTAAGATGTTCCAAGTAGTGCAGTTTTTTGCAGTTCCGCTGGTGTTATTGCAGGAAGCTGCAATTTGCTGATATATTTAGTAAATTTTTTGGACATGGTGCCAAGTGCCCCAATGACAATGGGTGTCACTGACATGCTTCATCCATAGCCGTGTAGTTTCGATGGCCAGGTCGGCGATATTTCCTTATATTTCATTAGTATTTCATTATTTCATTATTTCATATTATTATTATTATTATTATTATTATTATTATTATTATTATTATTATTATTATTATTATTTATTCATTATTATTATTATTATTATTATTATTATTATTATTATTATTATTATTTATTCATTATTATTATTATTATTATTATTATTATTATTATTATTATTATTATTATTATTATTATTATTATTATTATTATTATTATTATTATTATTATTTTCTATTGCTGCCATTAATTGAATTGTAACATGAATTTTCTAAATTTCCTTGAGTCTATATCAACCTGGGGTGGGAAATAAATCTCATAAACAAAGAAACCTCTGATAGCACTTCACTCTTCACAAGTGCCACTACAAACATTAGAAACCTAGGAATCTAGTTTAATAAACAGACTTACTATTAAAATAAGAACAAAAAATAAAGCAGCAACAAGAGACAAAATTGACGTGCCATATGGCCTATTCTATGCTCTAAAGAAGTGGTGTCAAACTCCATTTCATTGAAGGCCGCATCAGGGTTGTGATTGAGCTCAGGGGTCAGGATGGGCATGGCCAGGGCATAGCCAACTTGATGTCACATGTTGAGGCTCCATTTTCAGCTGGGACAGTCTCCTGCAGCCCTCTGTCAGTTGAAACAGATAGATAGATAGATAGATAGATAGATAGATAGATAGATAGATAGATAGATAGATAGATAGATAGATAGATAGATAGATAGATAGATAGATTGATTTTATTTTTCTATACCGCGTCCTCTCCCCAGGGGGACTCGGAGCGGTGCACAGGGAAAATTAAAACAACATAAAATATATACATAAATAAATACAATAAAAACAGATTAAATCAACTGTCCCTGCACTAAAATCCCCATTTTTAAAATTAACATTCCCTAACCCCTGAGGTAGAGACTAACCTAGGCCGGCCAAGCAGAAAAAGTGAGTTTTTAATTTCTGACGGAAGGAGCGGAGGTCCGTAGTTGTTCTAATGTCGGGGGGAAGGTCGTTCCAGAGGGCTGGGCCCGCCACAGAGAAGGCCCTTCCCCTGGGCGTCACCCGCTGACAAAGTCTAGATCTCAGGGAGGTCACATGTGGCTCACCTGGGCTCCATTTTCAGCTGCAACGGCCTCCTTTTGCTCTCTGCCAGCAAAAATGGAGCCCGGGGAGGCTGGGTGCGGCCCACTCAGGCTCTGTTTTCGGACATGACAGCCTCCCGCAACTCCTTTTTCACTGGCAGAGGGCTGCAGAAGGCCATCGTGGCTGAAAATGGAGCCGGGATGGCTGTGCACAGCCCTCCCAAGCTCAATTTTAGCTGGCAGAGGCACTGCAGGCTGGTCCTTCATTGTTCCCAGGGCAGCCCCGTGGGCTAGATCTAAGCACCTCACAGGCTGGATCTGACCTGCAGGTCTTGAGTTTGACACCCCTGCCCTAAACAAAGCTATTGTTTCCAGAGAGGGAGGGTGCTATTCCATTACCAATGTTGATAGAAGATTTAGCAGAGTTTAGGTTTGGTTGCCTAATGCTTCTTCTGCCTTCTATGTCTTCACAACAACATCCCTGAGAGGTGAGTTGGTGACTGCCTCAAAGTTACCCAGTCAGCTTTCACGCCTAAGCCAGGACTAAAACTCCTGGTTTCTCCTGGTTCCTAAGCCAGCATCTTAACCACTAAACCAAAGTGGCTAAAAATCTGGACCATTTCACTGCTAGTCAGCTGGGGTGTTTTTTTTTGGAGGACATCAAAGCTGAGACAAATGATTACTTGCAATGACAGTCCTGTCAGTGCAAATACCCCAAATCACAACCCTGTCAGTGCAGAGACCTTCTCGGCTGCACTGAGGAAGAGTTATAACCTCCCCCATCCATGTGCCTTCCTTTTGCTCTGGGAATGAAGGAGACATTCTTCCACAGATAATAAAATCTAAGGACTGCAGTGCTAACAGTTCCACACCCGTCTGACATGCTCTTTACAAATAAATTATTGTTGCCAAGAGGAGAATAGGCCTCACAGGACACCATACAGATTCTCCACCAATAAAGGACAATCATTTCCTTATTCCCTCTGATCTGACCATCCTCCACCTATCCCCCCCTTTCACATACTTATAACCTTGCTAAGCCCTGAGATAATCGCTCTTACTCAGATTAATGATCCGCTAGGGCTTGAAGACCCGGGTTCAAACAATGAAGTCTTTGAGCACCGCACCCCTTGCCTTTTTTCTCTTTGGGTACAGTAGCCTTTTGGTCCATTTTTCCCGCCCGGTTGAAAGTCTCACTTTTCTAAAGCTGAAATTGGCAGCTAGCCCAGAGCCAGATGGAAATTAACTGCTCTCTAAGAAAAAAAAAATGCAAGCGAGGGAATTAAAGCTGTAATTTCTTCATCGGGGCATTAATTTCCCTCCATCCTTGCTTGCTTCCTCCATTCCATCCTCAATTTTGCCCTTGTCTGGAAATTGCTATGCAAAAATAGCAAAAAAGGAACCTAACAAGCAAACCACTCCCAAAACAACTTATAAATAATGTTAGTTGTGTTTAATGTATTGGGGGAAAAGGCATAACTGGGCTGAAAAAACAAATTACCTGCAATGGGTTGATGGCATAAGAAGAAAGCATGCAGTAATCCATCAGGCTGAAATACTGTTGCTAAAATATTTGTTCTTGGATTCAGGAGTGGCCAGTTTGACCCAGTCACTGGGGTGCCCATGCTGGGAGGTTGTGCACTTGGACTAATCTTTCAGTGAAGGGAAGAATATTTTGACGAAGGAAAAGTAGAACTTAATTTAGAATCTTATGGAGACGAAATAGGTAAATAATCTGGAGGGAAAATAAAATATTGTAAATGTTAGTAGGGGAAGGATGTGTCTATCCTTACATTTTCACTGGATTTGGCCCAAAGTGAAATTAGAGAATAATTCTTCCAAATGAAACATCCGGGGAATTTTGAGGGCAGCCGAAAGATTTTTATAAGGCATCATTTTTCAGAATGTGGTTTTGCACCAAAGTAGGAATTTTCTTCCCCACATAAAGAGCCACAGTTTAAGCGTGTATTTTGGTGGATAATATAAGTCTTTGAGTTGAAACAGAAGCATCACTTTCCTCTTAATACCAGTGATAGCCAGGAAGTGGCTAGATAGTCCCTATTGTGTTGGGTTTTAGGACAGAGGGTAATTTTTATTCTTCATAAATCACTGAAAGGTGATAGGACACCTGTCCAGGTTTACTACATTTTCCCTTGTCACCAGATAACACACTTTTTCCCCTCAAAAAAGAGGCTGAAAATCTGGGTGCATCTTATAGACTGAATACAGCACTTTTTGCCTCCCAAAACACACCCCCCAAAATGGCTGTGCAGAGCCTTTAGGAGGCTTGTAGAGTGCACCTGGGGGCTGGGGAGGGCAGAAATGAGCAAAAAATGGGCCATTTTCTGCTCAATGTTGCCCCCCTCCCAGTTCCCAGGACACTCTACAAGCCTCTTAAAGGCTACTCTTGCCCTTTTTTGAAACAAAAATGGGCCCATTTTCACGAAAAATGGGCCATTTTTGGGAGGTCTGCAGAGTGCAAAAACTATTTTTTTTATTTGCCTCCTCAAAATCTTGGTGTGTCTTATACTCCGGTGCATCTTATACTCCAAAAATATGGTAATTATCCTTCAGACATAAATTGGGGGTGGGGGGAATCATTTCTTCAGGTTTTTCAGTTGGTAGAACGGTTTGGATTGTTTAAGTTTATACACATGGAAGCTTAAATCTGAGATGCACACCATGTGCCTCTTTGAAAAACTCATGCAGAAACATGCACACGTGGAGACTATGTAAATAAGGCACATGTTGGAGCAGACTATACAAAGGGGAACATTTTTCTGCAAGAAAATTTGCTGGCAAAAAGTGTACCCAGTAGAACAAAATGCTTCCTGAAGAGGATAACAAATGCACATTTGTGCAATTTTCCCTGCCAAATTTCTAAACGGCTTGATGAAAAATTCAGGAAAACCAAAGTCAATTAAACCCTTTGTAAGAAATAAGAGACTTGTGGGCTGTTGACTCAGGTGCTATTGCTGGTACCACCAGCACCTGCTTAAACCTTTTGATTAAGGCAAGAATTCTCAGTCTACTAGTACGATGGATGAAATCCAGCACTTTCCACTTACCAGCCAGACAGCCTACTTTGATTTTGCATCTCTGTCTGTGTTGGGGACAGGGTGGGGTAAGGGTGAGGGTTAGTAGAAAGATTATTTTCAAGAAACTCAGCACACAAAGCTGTATCTTGAATAGCTGTTGGGTGTGGGATTGATGTGACAATATTTGTAGTGCCTACGTGTGTGCTAGCTTTTTCATTTATCCCCAGTCCTTGTGCTAGTGGGACTTTTGGGCCATGCTAGTACAAGGGTCACTTAGAATTAAAGTTCATTCGTCCATCATCAAGTACAAATGACACTATGTACAAAAGGGACTGCTTGCATGCATTTTTGTTCCCAATCTTATCAGGTAAAAATCATTGTGTGGGTCACTATTTCCACTGCAACATGTCCTATTGGTAGGACTGCACAGACTTTTTTAAAAAGCTCCAACAGAAACTGGTAATTGATATCAGTCTAGTCCAGGGGTCTCCAACCTTGACCACTTTACGACTTGTGGACTTCAACTCCCAGAATTCCTCAGCCAGCAAACCTTTTTGGCTGAGGAATTCTGGGAGCTGAAGTCCACAAGTCTTAAAGTTGCCATGGTTGGAGACCCTTGGACAAGGCAGAAGTTGCCATGGTTGGAGACCCTTGGACAAGGCTTTTTATAATCTCTCCTTATAAGAGATTATAAAAAGAATATAATTCTTCCTGGAATTGATTTCCTAGTCCAATTCATGGCTCATTGTGTTAAACCTGCTGACAAATTCACGAATATTTAGTATTTAGTTAAGTTAGCTAGTTGTTTGCTCTGGAAACATCTTACCATGCAGTGTTTTCCGCCATAGCAATTTCCAGGTATGTAGATGCAAAATCCCAACATTCCACAGTCGGCATGGTCATTGATGAGAATCCTGGGATTTGACGTTCACACACTTGGAAGTTGCAAAGGCTGAGGAGTCCCAATAGAGCACATTAATTTGTTTCTAAAGCTGTTGCAGAAATATTCTGAACAAGGCTGAATTTCAGTGGTCGAAATCAAAGGTTGTCAGGTATGTAAAAGTTTTTAAAAAACCAATCTCCAACTTCAGGATGAAAGAAGAGATTCAGGTGGAGAAATGAACATTTGGGCATATATCATTTAACCTACAATAAAGAATGAATAGTTCAGGGTGTCTAGATACAAATTAATCATATTCTATGTAGTGGAGCTTTAATGTCATCAATGAAGTACTTTCATCTAGGAGGTACATACATTTATTTGATGAATTTGAAAGCACAAATGCAGATTAATTATTACTTCTGACTTTTTTTTACAAAAAAGTAGCAAACTCAAAGTAGGTCATTGGCTTGTGTTATAGCTCAGACAGAGGGAGTCCAGACAGGTAGGATTCAAAATATAACTGCCGTTTATTTGGCAAACAGAGTAAAACAGGAGAACGTATTTACAAAGCAAGAGAAGTGCAGTAGACAGGGTATCCCCTGCCTGACAGCTATTTATATTGTAGCTGTCAGGCAGGGAACCAATCAAACGGCCTAGCAACCCCGGCTCAGCCAGCCGCGTCTTAGCCAATCAGGCGCCACTGGCTGTTGCTGGGCTTTTTGAGCTGGAGTCAAAGACCTGCGGCCGGTCGTAAGTCGAGGACCGGTCGCAAGTCGAGGGCTCCACAGCTTGTTCCCCCTGGAAGTCTTGTTTTATTGCCCTTTCAGTCTTCCCCCTGTATTCCCACTACCGTTTTGAGGTTCTTGATATGTCTCTAGGATTTATTCTTAGAATGCTATAGAACAGTGATGGCCAACCTTTTTTGTCGTCGCGGCAATGCTAGTGTGACACCCCCCCATGCCCCCATGTCCCCTTGCCCTCCCATACACCCTGTGCCCCCCGTGCCCCCCATGGGCCCCCATCCCCATGCTCTCCGTGCTCATAATCCCCCTGTGCCCCCTTTTTGGGACAAGTCGGCCTCCCTGAAGCCTCTTGGAACCAACAATGAGCCACGGGGGGATGCTGCACACCCCCATGCTCTCCCATGCATGTGCATATGACCCCCTGCTCCCTGTGCATTCATGGCAGAGACCCGTAAATCAGCTAGCCAGCAGGACACACACACATGTGCAGTGGAGCTGAGCTGGGTCGATGGCTCGCGTGCTTACAGAGAGGGTTCCGTGTGCCACCTGTGGCCTGCGTGCCATAGGCTGACCATCACAGCTCTAGAATGTTTCTGTATCTTCTTTTTAATATCAGGAGAAAGGTCATTCTTGGGGATCTGAAAACGGCATGTTCAGAAAGGCAATGGCATGTCGTTTAGAGCTCAGGTGGATTACAGTGTGCCTATTTATACATTTCAAACTTGCTACAATTGCCTTAGGAGCAGTTTATCTGATTCAGTAATGTGACACACTCTCCCTTGTTTTGACAGTTGCTTCCAACTGATCATTTCAGTTCAGTGTATTTTGGAAACTGTTGCACCAAGGATGATGCTCTGATTCACAAGATTGACCCCCTGGGGTGGGTGGAGGAATGTTGTAGGTTTCACATGCTCCAGTTTCCAAAATAGCAGATAAATATTGTGGATTAAAAAAAATATATCCATATATCTGGAAAAGGATGCTAGATACTTACAGAAACCTCAAACATGTCCTTAGTTGGATTCTACTAATTTTTCAGTGGTGCTAACACCGGGAGAGAGTTGTGTCACAATACTATTGTAATAATCTCACAGGGAATCTCTACAGTGGACCTACCACCAGTCTTTTACAACTGTTGTTCCATGGAGAGGAAATAAGAAAGCAGAAAGATCCCCATTGGCATCCTACAGGTCACCACAAGCAGATTTGTTACAGCAGGGGTCCCCAACCCCCGGTCCGTGGACCGGTGCCGGTCGGTGACTTGATAGGAACCGGGCCGCAGGGCTGGGAAGGAGGGAGGAGGGGGCAGCCCCCTGGGCAGAGCGCGCACCAGGGACAGGAAAGCACAGGCGCGGCCGCTTGCGCCATTGGGGGCCCTAGAGGGGCGAGTGAGCTGACTCACCCCCTCCCTGCATGCGCATGCACCACCTGTTCCCCCTCCCCCCTGCTCCCCCTCTACGCTGGCCGGTCTGCGGAATTTTCTTTAAAATGAAACCGGTCCCTGGTGCAAAAAAGGTTGGGGACCCCTGTGTTACAGAACCAAGAGAAGAAGATCCAACTCCTAAGGGAAGCTTCTCCTTTGCACAGATTCAGTTGTGCTCATTCTGAACTGGAAACCGGACTCCAAACGGTCAGTCACACCGTAGTCACATCACATGTGGGCTATTGCAATGGGCCCTTCGTTGCGCTGTTCTTGAAAACTACTCAGAAGCTATAGCACAGGGATGGCTAACCTTTTTCTCCTCGCCTGCTGAAAGCATGCGTGTTAAAGTGCGCACACACTTACCACACCCATAATGCAATGTGTGCATGACACCCCCATGCCCTGTCCCCTGCGCATGTGTGCATGCCCCCCCCATGCTCCCCCCACCCCACACATGTGCATGTGAACCACCACCCCGTGCCCTGTTTTGGGCCTAGCAGGCCTCCTTGAAGTCTCCTGGGACCAAAATCGGGCTGTGGGAGGGTGGAACTGCACCCCCTGTGCTCCCCCCATCACCATGCATGCGTGCAAAACCACCCAAATGCACATGTCTCCCACATGTGTGGCAGAGACCCATAAATCAGCTGGCCAACAGGAGGCACGCACACATGTGTGGTGGAGTTGAGCTGGGTGATGGCTCATGTGCCTGCAGAGAGGGCTCCATGTGTCACCTGTGGCATGCATGCCATAGGTTCACCATCACGGCTATAGCATATCCACAATGTATAGCATGGACTGGTCTGGGCTGGTCTGGTCTGGTCTGGGCTGGGCTGGGCATGTTATGGTAGATTTGCAAAACACTGCTGGTCTCTAAGTTGCACTGTTCACATGTTAGCTTCCAGGTCCAATTCAAGGTGTTGGTTGCCACTTATAACGATGCTTATGAAATTGAGCCTGACTCTCTGAAGTATTACGTATCTCTAATTATTTCTGCTTGCTCTGTACGATGAGAAAGTCTGAGCATGTTCCAGTCTTGTTAATTAAGCAATGTGACAGAACCTGTCACAGTTTCTGTTTCTCTGCTGTGGTTTATGCGTTCTGGAATAGGATCCCTCTAGAGACTGATGTGGGCTCTACCTTGAGTTGTTTTTTTTAAAATGGTATTTAAAAACATGGTTTTTCTTCCAGACCTTGTACTAGGTTTGGTAGAGACCCTTTTTTTTTTAGAATTGCAAATGGTAGATGAATGTTTCCTTCAATGTAATAGCATTTATTGTTATTTTGTTGTACTGTTTTTAATGTTCTACATTAATTGGACTCTCGTACAGTTGAGTAGCTCAGTGTTACCCATCAAATTCTGCAAGTTGCCTCCACCTCATCTTACCTAAATGTCTTAACCTCTAATGTCAACATTTCTTAGTGCTCCAGTTTGACACCAAAAGGTCAGGTACGATTCAGGACATAGACCAACCCAATTGTGGTCTTGGTGGAAGAGGTCAGACTCTTTTATCTTCCTATATATCAGGGATGTCCAAACTTGGGAACTTTAAGACTTGTGGACTTCAACTCCCAGAATTCCCCAGCCAGCTATGCTGGCTGGGGAATTCTGGGAGTTGAAGTCCACAAGTCTTAAAGTTCCCAAGTTTGGACATCCCTGCTTTATATCAAATAGTTAGAAGTCTAGTCTAGGAAAAATAACAGGGAAAAATGGGGCATTGCGCCATTTAAACACTGGTGCCTGATCTACATTAAACAGTCTATGCCTGTTTAACATTAACATTTAACCGATGCATAGAAGAATGAATGCTGGGACGCAGTTCATCATGAAAGGAGTGATTTAAAAAATGTTGGCTTGTGCATAACCATTATGTTATGGGTGAAATGGCCTCAGGTAGGTAATCTTCAACTTATGACCAGTCATTTAGTGATCATTCAAAGTTATGGCATACTCCTCCAAAAGGTACTTAAAACCTGATTTTGAAGTTTCAACAGCTGCACACATACCTCCTGGGTTTTTTTTGAATACCATTTGGGGGCTTTGCAATTGACTCACCTTTATGGTCATTTGCAGCATCCATGGACACGTGACCACAATTTACAATGGGTTGGTTTGGGTTTGGGTTTTTGTTGTTGCTGTTGTTTTTTGCTGTTTTCTGTGATTCGTATCTGGTTTCTGGCAGACATAGGTGGTCATTAAGTGAATCTCTTTTATCACAGGAGAAAAGCAATTCACTTAATGACTACATTTGCTTAATGGCCACTGCAAAAAAAGTAATAAAATAGGGCATGGTCACCTGGCTTAACAGCCACAATTACTTACAACTATAGTTTAGAGTGGGGGTAGTCAACCTTTTTATACCTACCGCCCACTTTTGTATCTCTGTTAGTAGTAAAATTTTCTAACCACCCACCGGTTCCACAGTAATGGTGATTTATAAAGTAGGGAAGTCAATTAAATTTAAAAAAGGAAAGTGCTTCGGTATTGGACAAAACCCCTACTGCCCACCATGAAAGCTGGAACACCCACTAGTGGGCAGTAGGAGCCAGGTTGACTACCACTGGTTTAGAGCTTAAGGTTCTAAATAGAACACTACTTTCATACTAATCATAGGCATTTTTTTTCTCCTATGGAAGTGGGTGCTTCTTTGCCTGTTCTATAGTTGAAAAAAGTTTCCTTCCACACCTGTCAGAAAGTCTGGTCTTGTGATATCTACTCTGTCAAAAGTCAATAGTTGCTGCTATGGCCCCTTTCACACTGCCAGTTTACTACACCAGGCAAAAATTTGCTCGGTGTTTCTCCTTGATCTGACCTTTATCTACACCAGGAATGGACTTTTTCAAATAAGCTTTCTCAAATATTCTTGCCTCCAGCACTGTGATTGCAGGGGATAGGAGAGGGTGGGATTAGGCGGCTGGAGTATTCATTTTTTTGTGTATATGGTGGGAAGGAGGTTTATTCTTCTTTTTAGCTCAGAGTAGATTTGCTATATATATTCTTGTATCATGAAGTACAAAACAAAGTGGATGAGATTTCATCTCATGAAAATTGTGAGAGAAGCCCCAAAAAGTAGCACAAATGAAATAATTTAGAATGCAATCCTGACACATCTACCCAAAAGTCAATCCAGTGAATGTGTTTGAGATGATTTCTGAGTAGGCACAAAAAACTTCATGATGTCTGGGGCTGGGAATAGTAATTCTAGGCTGGAACTTCTGTAAAAAGTGCAATGAAGGCACAAAGATGAACGATGTCATGTTCTCAAGAACCTGACAAGTCTATTTCTCTTGTGGATCTATGTGAGTCGAATAAAAAGCTATCAATGGGGTGCAAATATATTCAGCGGATTGCATTTACAAAGTTCCCGGAACAGTTGGACTTCATGTGGAGGAAAAACATGTAAGATTGTTGAGAAAATTTTCTTACATTCCTTGCTTCAGCATACCTTAATAAGCTACACGTGAAAAAGCTTTAAAAATGTCTACATTCCCAATAGAGTTTCAAGCAGATGTTTTGTATGTTCACACCCCATCACACTCTTAAGCTTTGCTGAATACCTGCAGTAAGCCACCAAATTGTGCCAAACTAACTTCTTTATAAATACTTTCTTTGAAGTCTGACCTCAATCCTAAATTTAATTGATTCCATGATGTTCCATGATCAGGGTTTTCTTTGTTCAAGTGTCAACCTGATCTTTCTCAATCATAAATTACAGTTTTATACCAGCCTTGACATTTTCCAGATGTGTGACTTTTAACTCTAAGAGTTATTGGAAATAGACAGGCTTTGCCATGGAATTCTGGGAGTTGAAGTCTACATTTTGTGTAGGTAATCAGTATGCAGGCTTGACTGGGCAAAGGACCAGTCAAGTAAATATATTGCTCAACAAATACTTGGATATTACTCCACGGATGCATCAGCCAAACAAACATGAAGCAAACACATCAAGCATTGTCCACAGTGTTAATTTATTCTAGAGAAATAAATTAAGATAAGATCGCTGCAAAAGAAAATAACTGATTTCACAAAAATATTGTCAGCATCTGGGTCAAAGAAATGTAACACAAACATGAAAACCCTCACAAGGTTAATCACTCATACTAACTTGAATGAAAGAGGAGAAATGGAATAAACGTGATAGTAAAATCCTATATAATAATAATAATAATAATAATAATAATAATAATAATAATAATAATAATAATAATAATAATAATAATAATAATAATAATAATAATTTTAATTTATAAACCGCTCTCTCCCCCCAAAGGGGAGATATCACAATATCTTAGCATATTGTGCTATTATGTAGCATATTGTGTTTAGCATAGGCTGTTCACAGAACATACAGTATATGTTCTTGTTCTATTAAATATATATATTGAGAGAGAGAGAGAGAGAGAGAGAGAGAGAGAGAGAGAGAGAGAGAGAGAGAGAGAGAGAGAGAGAGAGAGAGAGATTAGTGTCGTTGTTAAATGTACCAGACTTAAAGACAAGGAGTCAAAAACTATGAGTTCTAGTCCCAACTTAAGCATGAAACAAGAACAAGCTGGGTCCTTTTAGACTTTTCACTCTCTTGTGCCCAAGAAAAAGGCAAGGTCAAACCACTTCCAAACATGCTAAGAAAATTGCAGGGACTAATCCAGATAGTATTCAGGGGACAAAAATGAATTGAAGGCAACAATTACAGCAACAACAAATGCAGCCCAGATCTCCTGTATATTCTAAAACCTGTTGTAAAAGATGGTTTTGAGGAGTACATACAAGGTAGGAGAACACTTTATCTCGATGGACAAGATGGTCTACAATGTAGAATACACAACTGAGAAGGCACAACACTAGGTTATTCATCCCCTTAATCTCATTTAAAGTATTGACTTCTAAAATGTATTTATTTATAAGAATTGTAAAACCACAAATCTGAAAGCACAGTTCTGGGCAGCTCTTCACAACAATAAAACCAAAACAGCAATAGAAAGATTTTTTTAAAAACCCCAAAACCTAGCATTTCAACTACATTTGTTTGACGCACCCAACAGAACCATCTCTAGATTCTAAATTTACAAACTATTCCAATGCTTAGTGGAAGAGCCAACTCTTTACAGCAAGGATCTCCAACCTAGTTGGAGTCCACAAATCTTAAAGTTGCTAAGGTTGGAGACCCTTGCTTTACAGTCTTGTGAAAAGCGAAAAAATGTGTGTGTGGGGGGGGGGGAGTTTTACAGGCAGGAATCGCAATGGGAAAGTCACATTACCTAGGTTCCACTAGATGGCAAAATTTAAAGAAAAGGACATGGAGCAGTCCCATCCTTTTCAACTAGTGGAATGGGCAGATATCCTCAGTGAGTATATTTAGTGTATATTTCTTGCAAATGTTATTTGATGCTTCAAAGGTGATAACTAGCACCTTAAATTGTATCCAGAAAGATTTGGGAGTTGATACAGCTCACACAACACAGGTGTAATATAGAGAAACCAATGGTGCCCAACTTGGCACATGCCAATGACATTCTGGATGAATTGTAACTTCTGGGGGGTCTTCGAGGCAGCCTCATGTAGAGCACATTGCAGTAGCATAACCTGGAAGTGACCAAGGCATGAGTGACTATAGCATAGTCTTCCTGATCCAGGAATGGACATAATTGTCATGCAAGGTGATTTTGTGACCAAGGCTGTCATCTGCTCCTCAAGCCTCAAATAGTGCTCCAGCTCTCTCCATCCAGTTAGAGATAGCAGTGAAGTGGCATCACCTACTCAGTCAGGGTGGAGATGTATAACTGGATGTCACTAACGTACTGATGGTAGCACACCTTGTGTCATCAAATAACCTTACCCAGCAACTGATTCCATGTAGATGTTGAAGAATAGGCACCGTGAACCACCCCACACAACAGAGGCTTATGGGTAGACCCTCTGCCTCACCTCAGTACTGACTGGAACTGGTTATAGAAGGAGGAGGAGGAGAACCATGGCAGATCAGTGCCCCCTGCTCCCATTCCTGAAATCTGTACCAAGGATTCCATGGTGAATGATGCCAAAAACTGCCAAGAGATGCAGCAGGATCAGGATTGCACCGGCAGCATCCTTTCAGACATAATCCACAAACACAACCAATGCCATCTCAGTAAATCTCATGCAGTCAAACCTCTGGCAAGAGAGAGCATCCTGCAATCCTGTCAAGCCATGTAAGGCTGTTGGAAGAAATGCCCATCTGGGTTCAGTTCCAAGTGGGGAAAAAGACACTGGAGACATGGAGGCTGCTTAGAAAGATGGTTTAATGGTGGACAGGACCACATGGCTTGAGGTCCTGGGGGAAAAGGTGATCACATGCTCCCAGGTGTTGGGTGAAGAAGAAGAAGGGGCTGAGGGAGGGGCTTCCTAGGTTTTTTATAATCTGTTCAGCCTCACCTATCTGTTTCCTGTTCCTGTGTAAGAAATGTATTCTGATTGGCTATCAGACTCACATGGGGCCATGCAGGGGCAACTCTCTATGCTGAGTCCCGGTTAGGTTGAGTTCTCAGATGCCATGTGGTCAGTAAAGGGCTAATATCAGCATGCCTTGATTCCATCACCCTGGAGCTGACAGGGAGGGGTCTTTGTTATGTGAATAGACTGGCTTGGCATCTTAATGGCCCATTGACAAAAGGCAGGAAGCTGCGGGAAATAAAACATGTTTCTCCCTTTTCACATCCAGAGAAATGTAATATTCTGCCTTTTCAATATTTCTTTGGATATTTCATTTTTCTAGGAGAGGGAAGGGTTTTAACTTCCTACAAGGCGTTAAAGGTTATAAACAAGCACCTTGAATTGGCACCAGAAACCTTTTGGTAGCCAATGCAGCAATGTAGTCACCCTTCTGAATCTTCTGCTTCCTTGTCAGCCATCAAGCTGCTGTATTTTGGCCTAGTTATAACCTCTGAGTCATTTTCAAGTCCAGACTCATATAAAGCATGATGCAGTAGCCTGATTGCAAAGTAATGGGGCTAAGAGTCAAAGGTGCAAGGAGAGCCTCCTGATCCCAAAGGGACTGCAGTTGCTCCACCAGCTGAAGCTAGCCAAAGGTCCTCTTAGCCATGGCTTTCATCATAGTTCCAACAGCTGCAAATCAAGGCTATCATATAGGACACTAGCACACACACAGGCATGACAGGTGGCAATGCTAGAGTTTAATCTGGACTTTGTTGCTATGTAGGTTTGCTGCTAAGTAAGAATTAATAGGTGAAGCTTTAAAGCAGGGGTTCCCAAACTTGGCAACTTTAAGACTTGTGGACTTCAACTCCAGCTAGCTGGCTGGAGAATTCTGGGAGTTGAAGTCCACAAGTCTTAAAGTTGCCAAGTTTGGGAACCCCTGCTTTAAAGAAAAAATGTTACTAGTAACACGTGGCATGAGCTAAAAAACTGCCTATATGCTTCTTCATTTGTATCTAGTAGCACACAACCAAAAGCTTCAAAGAATAAAATTAAACTCCTAATTTTCTCTCCCTATTTTCCTCTACTGATTTTAGATGAAAAAAGAAAAGGGTGGGAGGGAGGGAAGAATTGTATTTCTAGTACGAAAGAACAGTACAATTAAGAATGCTGCAATTGTTTTCTGGGAAGCCCATGGTCTTTAACTTCAAAGTGTCCCCTTAATAAAGGCCATCAGGAAGTTCTAGAGTTCAACCTGCATAAGCAAAGGAATGACACAACTGGTTGGTTTCCAGGAATTAGCTCACGTCAAACTTGCCACACGCATCTCTACACTGTATTCAGATAACAAGATCAAGCTAGATTAATAAAAACCACCTTTCTTACAGTATCAGTACATACATCTTAATCATAATGGCAGAGTCTTCAACCTGCCAGTGCTTGTCATTATCTGATATCCAAGAAAAAGGATAGCCCAGGGCCATGTTCTCTTTGCATTTTGCAAGCCAATTGCTAATCACTGCACTCATTAGTCTTGTTAGTTAACTTCATCCTTCTGCCTTAGCCAAGCAAAACCATACTGGAAGACTACTCAGCTCCCCTACAGAAAAACAGGGAGAATGGGAAGCCCTATTTCTGATCAAATATCATTAGGAGATTAGATAATGCAGCATAATGCTGCATCCTTATTTTCACCACCACATCTGAGCCTTTGAACAGAATCACTTTCCTAACAAGGCCACAACTAGCGCCACAAGTGGATGCACACCAAGAATATTAAAGGAGGGAGGAAATGTAACAGACACTATAATTTTAGAAGACATCAGTTCATTAGTGGACAACCCCATCTTAGCCCGGGAAAATTCATGCATCTGTTAGACAATCTGCTAAAATCCATTGATTTTGGACTGCAGTTATCCTTTTTTCCTGATAGTTGGTAATATTTGCTGGAGTTGATGAGCAATGTCATCTACAACATCTGCCTATGTGGTATACCTCTACTCAATTCAATTCAGTTTATTGTTATTCAGTTTACTACTCTTCACTCTGTCAATATCATACAAATCCCCAAGTCAGCCTTTAATAATCAGATATTTAGTATTGTAGGTACTAGGGAAAGAAAAACACAATTGTACAAAGGAGTGTCAAGAATATATTTTCTGCTTACATTTGCCATCTGAATTTGTCTTGTGGATAGCATATTTGACATGATTCCTGCATGCTCTCCCTTTTGTACTCTGGAATGTAATGACAAAAACAATTTCAATAGTATAACAGGATAGAGCTATTTAAGACTGTGTGGGCAAAACAGCATCTTGATGGCACAATATGTTCCTGACAATGCTTACCTGTGAAGAAATGAATGGCCTTTTTGTTATGGATCAAGTGAGACTTAACTATTTTAACCAAAGCTAGTGGAGTGCAGCTTGCTTTGTTATTGCTTAAAGTTGGATTTGGGCTGGAAAGGAAAACAAGGTTCTTCTGATGTCTGGAAGTTCTGTCTGCACATTAATCAACTAGGTGCAACAAACAGGATGACAGGGCTGAGCTGGCGTGACCGGATCAGACAAAAGGACAGTGAAGTTTGCTACACTTCTGCTCCAACAAGCTTTGCTGTCCGATTAAGAGAGAAATGCAAGCATAGTTTGGCATAAGGAAAATGGTTGAGTAAAACAAATGCTTATTCTAATGCGACGAGCAAAAGACCAAGCCAGTAGCAGGCAAATCCAACATTTATATGTTTGTGATGTGCATAATACCTACGTAATTTATTTTGCTAGACTATAGGGAATTTTAGCTCAGGAGTGAAAATAAACATTGATTGTGACCTAGTTGGGATCAAATGGCTTTCATGTATTTATCAGTTATTAGACTCATCTCTTGTTTCTTAGGGATAGGACTCTTACCCACTTAAAACTTTTTTTTAATCGTTCTGAATCTTTTTCTAGTTTTGCTGTTAAGAATGGACATGTTACAGGTTTCATCATCTAGGGAGCTACACTTCATAGAATAGAATAGAATAGAATAGAATAGAATAGAATAACAGAGTTGGAAGAGATCTTGGAGCAGTGGTGAAATTCATTATTTTTTTACTACCGGTTCTGTGGGTGTGGCTTGTTGGGCGTGGTAAGGGAAGGATATTGCAAAATCCCCACTCCCTCCCCACTCCTGGGGAAAGGATATTGCAAAATCCCCATTCCCACCCCACTCTGGGCCAGAGGTGGTATTTGCTGGTTCTCCGAACTACTCAAAATTTCCGCTACCACTTCTCTAGAACCTGTTAGAACCTGCTGAATTTCACCCTTCCATGGAGGTCTTCTAGTCCAACCCCTTGCTTAGGCAGGAAACCCTACACCACTTCAGACAAATGATGCAATGGGCCTTTTTTACTGTAGCCTCCATGCTGTGGAATCTTTCCCTTCCCCAAAAGGTGAGGGTGGCCTCTTTGTTTCTAAGCTTCTGAAGGTCCCTCAAGATCTGATTATGCCATCAGGATCCCAGGGGATAGGTGAACTAGTAAGGTAACTCCATTACTATTGACATCCCTTCATCTATTATTTTTGCTTTAACTGCTTTTATAGTTTGTCTTAATGTTTGCAACATTTGTTAATGATAATGATTTTAGATCTTTATTGTTTAAGTTTTGTTGTGTGCTACTCATGCATGCTGTGAGATGGGTGGATATATAAATATGCAAACTCAACTACAGAAAATACAACTTCGGCAACAGAGTGGTCAATGCCTGGAATGCACTACCTGACTCTGTTGTTACATGTTCAAACTCTCACAGCTTCAACCTTAAACTGTCTACCATGGACCTCACCCCATTCCTAAGAGGTCCGTAAAGGGGGTGTGCATAAGCGCACCAGCGTGCCTACCATCCCTTCCTATTGTCTGCATTTATTTTTATTCCTTTCTTTTGTTCATGTCCATGTTTATATCTGTACCTGCTATCTTGTACATGTTTGACAAACTAATTAATGCAAATACAAATTAGATGGGTGAGAGAGAGATGAGAGAGAGAACTTATAGAGTTTAGGGAGATGATGTTTTTGCTTCGCTCAACTCCTTACAATGTGATGTGACATTTTAATGTCTTGTAAGAAGGAACTGCCTTGAGGAAAGCAACACCTGGCAAAGCCATAGCAGTGAAGTGACAAATTTGGCTATTCTGAACAAAGCAACGAGCGTGCTTGAAATGCTCCATAACGAGTAATAACAAAGTGTGCCAGGGCTGTTGTTGTTTCGATCTGGAAGATTGATGTGGGTGTTGAGAGGGAGAATAATCATTTTAAAAAGCCAGTTTATAAATACTCCTAGCTAGGCCATATTAAGACAGCTGTTTGCTTTGCTTATGGGCTAGGACCTGTCTGTATTTTTAGGTGATTCTTTCAAACAAGCGAAGATTTTTGGATGCTGTTCTGTTTTGTAGGTGCCTCTCTATTTCCCTTGTTCCGCTGCCAGCTGTGTTGATGGTCTGGGGCTCCTTGCTTGGGTGCACTTGTTAGCACCTGCAGAATATCTGTGTATGTTTTGCAACCCACCCTCTCCCACTCACACTGCATGCACTCCGTTTGTTCAGTATTCAGACTGTACAGGATCCCAGGGACAGACACACACAAAGGGGCGGGGGCTGCATTTCTGAATTCTTTGTGATATTCACCTCAGCCTGTGTCACTCAACCTCATATCTCAAATTCATTTGGATTCTCAAGTATCAATTAGAGGGACCACACGCAGCCACTCCTCAGTGGTTGGTGCACTGCCAAGCTCTGACACTGTTTTTTCTTGCTCTGCTCAGTTGTGACACCTACCCCTGGTGTGCTTCCAATAGGTATTCAGAAGAATAGGGGCAGTGGCAGACACTTTGGTGGCTGGAATGGATAATCGCCCTGGGGTCTCTTCTGAGTCAAATGCCACACTGTCCTAAACAGCAGTAGCGTTAGCAATAGTATTTTAGTCAGGAACGACTAGCACATATGTTTGATGGGAACCTTTACCTTTTCTGCCTACTGTGTTTTACAGCACTCTGAGTGGTTTACAAGGCAGAAGCATTATTTGTATGTTGTTCCCAACAATCTGGGTCCTCATTTTGCTGATCTCAGAAGTATGGAAGGCTGCGTCAACTTTGAATTCCATTAGGATTGAAATTCAGACTGTGAGCAGAGTTTGCCTGCTATGTTGCAGTTTAACCACTGTGCCACCAGTCAATAGCTGAGAATGGCCAGAATTTGCGGCCTCCGGATCAATAGTTGAATCAATTGAATCAGCCTTGAGACATTCTGTATACTATACATACTGTAGGTGTTCAACAAAAACAGGTGAATGGCACTTTTACATTGCTAATCAAGGATTGGTAACAGTTTTGAGGCCATAAATTTCAGATTTTGTTCAGAATCCTATACAATTGCTGCCATAAGCAGCGGGTTGGACTAGAAGTAAGTAAGTATAATCTTTATTGTCATTGTACTTAATTACAACACAATTGGTTAAGACCTCTGAGGACCCTTCCAACTCTGTTCTAAGAGTGTGATGGAACTGCTATGACATCACTCAAGAGAAGATGGATTTAACTAACATACTAACATTTTATTTCGTTTATTTGTTTTATTTGTTATGTACTGGAGAAAAGTGGAAAACTGCATTGCTGTGTATCTTCCGTTTACTGTGACATGTTGACAGTGCAGTCAGATCATCCACCTTGAGCTATGTGTCTTTAAAAGATCCCAAATAAAAGTGGAAGCTAACATTCAAAATGCTCAAGAACATACAAAACTGAAGCAACTATTATTACTTGTTTTAGGTGGAGTCAAAGGGGAAATTTCTGTTGTCATCCTTTGACTTCAAATGGGAGATTTACTACACTTTCCAAGTAGTCGTAAACTGAGCTCAGAACATCAAACATCGTGGATGCCAAAAAATATAGCTAATGATCTTGATATGTTGATGAATCTAGAAACTGAATGCAGAAACTGGCCAGCTTCCACTTTCTAACATTAAACTCTAAATGAGTTTGATGCCGTTTTTTTTGGGGGGGGGGGGGGACAGCATAAAAACCAAGTGTCAGATGTTTCCTCCAGGGCAAATTGCATCAAGAATATTGGAAGCAGGTTTTTTTTTTAAATTTGTTTTGTTTTGTTTGTTTTGCCTTCCTCAGCAGTGTGTGATTTAGTTTATTTGTGTCTAGCTTGAATTATGTATTTCAGCAAATAGTAATTTATTTTCTGCAATTGCAACTGCTGTAGCTTTGTCCATCCCTGGCCTTAGCACTACAAATCACAGCCTAAGTCAGCATTCCCCAACGCTGTATATGCAAGTCAGACAATTTAGTCTCTCGCATGCTCTGGATTTGGGCAAAACATGATTTGGAGCATGGGTAGATGAGCACAAGGTGGGAACACATTAAACAGTCAAACTCAAGGCCCACAGGGCCGGATATGGCTCATCGGCTGCTTAGATCTGGCGGTGCCTCTGCTGGCCCAACAGGGGCATGAAGGGGGCCTTGTGTCCCACCGCCCCATGTGCATTTTCAGCTGGCAGAATGCTGCAGGATGCCATGGGTCACAGGGAGCCTTATGTTGCTGCCCCATGCCCTGTTTTATCCAGCAGAGTGCTATAGAAGGCGTCGGTCCTGTTTCTCCTGTGACCCCCTGGCCCACAGAGGAGAACTATAATGCTGATCCGGCTCTCGAAGAAATCCAATTTGACACCCCTGCCTTAAAACAACTATATCTTTTTCTGGATTTGTATGGCTATTGTGACGTACGTTCCAAGGAGGAAAAAAATATAAAGCTATATATCATACTTAAAAGCAGAGGAGTGGAGGGGCTTTCCACTATTGAACCATGAGGAATGTGTAATTTAGAATAGATATCTGAAGAACAAAATTCTGAACTGGTAAAATATTATTTGGGGGGTGACGGAAAGCCCTCCTAGAGTGAGATATATTCCATTCCCCAAGGGTGAAATCAACTTACCTTCACTACCGGTTCACAAATGTGAGCACACGCACATGCACAGGACCTTCTGCGCATGTGCAGAATGTCAAAAATGGGACATGATGACATATGGGCAGGTGGGTGGACCCTCCTGCCACCACCACTACTGGTTCACCCAAACTGGATGGAACTGGCTAAATTGCACCACTGCCTCCCACTACATGGTTTCTATTCTTAAAGGTGCAAAATCCAAAATCATAAAAATGAATTACTAAAGTTTAATAATCTTTACATCGTTTAGGGGGGAAAAAACAACCCCCAAATCATCGACCTTGCTGTAGGCTTCCATTCTGGCAGAGGATGGAAAGGGGGTAGGTGGGTGATTCTTAACCATAACTTTTCACAGTCTCTTTCTTGGAAAACAAAGTGTTCCTTTTCCATCTGCAAAGACAAATCACAACCTGGCCTGTCAACATTTACCGGGACATATTTTGTTCTCTGTTAGCGTTGAGACATGCACACAATCTCTCCACCCTACCTCACCCCCACCCTACCCCTGTCCCATAAAACATCTTTAGCTATGATTTTCGAATGCTCAGATGCTGTGGGATAGTTTTCAGTGGGATGTCATTGAAATTACCATTACTGCTGGTAGGTTTAAACTGTTCATGAAAGAAGAAGATGCTATTTCATTTTGGACTTTGCTTGTCCAAAGCTTAATTGATTCTCAATAAGGGTGGAGATAGCATCCATAGTATGGGTTCAACCTATCCACACTCTGATTGGACTGAGTCTGTTTAATAATTAATTAAGCGTGGTATATAACCCCCTTACGAGTAGTCCCTCCCAGTTTCTCGACTCAGTCCAGCTCTGGACTAGTCCGGTGTCTCCTTTGTACTGAATTGTTTGAACTGCGAATTTGGATCAAAAGACTGGTAGGCCTGCCACCCCTGAATGATCCCCTCTGTCTCTCGGGGACATTTGTAGGCCAAGGGACTTGTCCCAAGTGCCTCTGAAGGCCAAGGGACTTGTCCCAAGTGCCTATTTCTGTGCGGCTCCCGTTTAAAGACTGACTGATACTTCTCCCTGGGGTGGCTCAGCAAGTGGCCTGTGGAGGTGGCCTTACCTGCGGACTTGCCGCTTGGCCTGTCAACCGGGGGTGCCTGCCCGACATCCTTGGGCCCCCAGCGCTGCCTAAACCTCCGAGAGACCCGGCTGAGGCACGGACTGTCATCAGCAGCCCGCGCGGCCCGAAAGGTGCGGCGGACAGCCAGCTGCCTGAGGGGAATCCCCTGCCGCCTACGCGCCCCGCTGCCTTGGTGGGCTTTCGCGCGGTGAGCCCGGGCTTCCCTGCCGCCCACGCGCTCAGCTGCTTTACTTGTCCGGCGGATCGCTCACGAGGGGTTTCCCAACGCCCCCGCAGCCTGACGCCCGCCGATCTCTTGCCGCTCCGCCCGGGGATTCCCTTGACGCCTGCGGCATCTCCTCAGCATCGGCGGCTCATCTGACGGTTGGAAAGGCCGGCGCCGCGCCCTGCCTTTCGCGCTGAATTAAGATCGGGCTGCCTGCCTGGCTCGAAGAGCGGCCACCACCGCGCCGACTTGCAAAGCGTCCTGCGCCCGTTGGTGAGCTGAGGGGAGGCTATCTGACGCGGCAGCCATTTTCCGTTTCCCGCCGAACAGCGCTGGCCTGAGGGGGCGGAGTTACCGCCTAAAAAGGAACGGGCGCCATTTTGCGCGCGAAATTTCGGCTCTTTTAAATTGGGAAGCTTGCATTCAACATGTCTGACGTGCCTCCTACTGGCTCCGCTGCGGCCGCTATCAGGGCCTCCCTTGGGGGCGATCAGGGTCTCCTTGCCACGCAACCCTCTGAGGCCTCTTCCTCCCAGAAGTCAGGAAAGAGCAAGGCTAAGTCCAAGTCTTCTAGCAGATCCTCCTCCAGGCAGGCCAGGAGCAGCTCAGCCTCCTCCTCTGCAGCCAGCAGGCCCCAGGGGACGGGGGATCTGCCACCCCCGCACCTGCCAGGCATGGGGACTTTGCCTTCTCCGCACTTGCCCCTGGTGACTCCCCTGCAGCTGAACCTGACACCTGGCCCGTTCAGCCCCATAGTGCCCATTGACACCTCAGGCCTATGGGGGACGGTGGCCAACAGGGCCCCTGGCGGAGCGGAGGCCACGTTTACGCCTACTGCGGCAGGCCTTCGCCCTGAGTATTCCTGGACACCAATGCCGCCACCCGCGCACGTCGTGCCACCTCCACCGCCTGCTTCAGGCATCCAGGACCTCATTGCCGACGCGATACGCCAGGGCATCGCGGCAGGGCTGCAATCTAGATCCCAGGAAGCTCAGGCGCCACTTCTTCAGCCCACCGTTCCAGCCCCTCCTCCGGCAAGCGCACCCCAGACGCTGTCGCCGTCGGCGCAGGGCCACGATTTCACCCTGGACTCGGATGAGGGCGACTTGCCAGATGCTGATCTGTCGGGCGAGGAGGAGCAGGGCCTGGAGAAGCCTTCCAAGTCCGGCCTTTTTCCGCCCGCCTTGTTCTCGCCTCTCCTCGCAAAGGCTAAAGTCGCCTCTGACCTCGAGCCTCCGGCCCAGCCGTCCACAGCTCCAGTGCCAACAACTTCCGCCAAGCCGTGGTTTATTGAACAGACTGCGGAGACGGAGAACATCCCTGCTCCACAGCTCTTCATTGACGCCATCAAGAGGCAGTGGTCCATCCCGACCTCGGGGCCTTCCCCCTCGGCGAATGATAAGCGCTTTTACGCGGCGGCGGAGGCCTTGGACAAGACGCTTGCTTGGCCCGAGGTGGACCAACCCATTGCCGCCCTACATTCGCCCGCGACTCTCCCCGGGGGTCAGGAGGACATATTGAAGGCGGAAGACAGGCGGGCTGACCAGGTCCTCCGCAGGGGCCATCAGGCGTCGGCCTGGTCTGTGCGGGCCTCAACGGCGGCGTCTTTCTTTGCTCGCTCCAGCCTTTTTTGGCTGCAGCAGCTGCAAGGAAGGATCCCGGCGGGCGATTCGCGCGCTCACCAGGACCTTAACAAACTGGTAGCGGCGGTGCAATTCATGGGGGACGCCACCCTGCGTGCTGCTCAATTTTCGTCCCGTGCCATGGCCTCCAGTGTAGCCTCTCGACGCCTGCTTTGGCTACGACAGTGGCAGACGGACACTAAACACAAGTGGAAGCTGGCGTCTGCCCCGTATGCCGGGGAACATCTTTTCGGTGATGCCCTTTCCCCTCTCTTAGTGGAAGACCGAAACAAACGTAAAGTCCTCCCCTCTAACCTCAGGAGGGGGGCCGGCCGTCCTGGGCCCTACCCCAGGCGACAACAGCCCCGGGCCCAAGAGTATGCGGGCCCTCCTAGACAGGACTTCCCTCGGGCTAACTTTCGCCAGCAGGGTGGGTTCGGCCAAAGATATACCCAGGGTCAGCGGTTCCGCACACCCAGAGGGGGGCAGTCCAGGCGGCCCTTTCGGGGAGGCGGTAACCGCTACTACCGCAGGCAGTAGCTCGGCTGTGGCCGAACCTCCCATTGGTGGCCGTTTACAACATTTTGCAGACCAGTGGGAGGCTACGACCGGCGACTCCTGGGTCCTAGCCACGGTCAGGTATGGTCTGGCCTTGGAGTTTGTGGCCCAGCCCCCCGACTCCTTCGTCCCCTGCCCACTTTCCAGTAACCCTGTCAGGCGTTCGCTGATGGAGGAGGCGATCCAGCACCTCCTCGATATTGGGGCTGTTCAGCTGGTCCCTCCCGGGGAGGTCCACCAGGGGTTTTACTCCCTATTGTTTGTAATTCCCAAACCGGCAGGGGGCTGGCGCGCGATTCTTGACTTAAAGCGCCTCAACTATTATGTTCGCTATCGCCGTTTCAAGATGCATTCCCTGGCTTCCATCTTGGAGGGAATCAGGGTTGGCGATTATATGGTTTCCATTGATTTAACAGAAGCATATCTGCATGTTCCTATTTTGCCTGTTCACCGTCGTTATTTGCATTTCTGTTACCGTCAAGTTCATTTTCAATATACGGCGTTGCCATTTGGCCTTTCCTCTGCCCCCCGTGTCTTTACTAAGGTATTGGCCGCCCTAGCGGCACACTTGCACTCTATACCTGTAAGAGCACAGTTTTATCTGGATGACATCTTGATCCAGGCGTCGTCACGGGGGGCGGTTGTCAGGGACCTCCACACCACACTGGGGGTCCTGCGGGCTCATGGGTTTTCTATCAACGAATCCAAGAGCCAGTTTCTCCCTTCCACCAGGATATTACATTTGGGCACCTGGATTGACTCTTCCCTGGGTCAGGTATTCCTTTCTGAGGAGAGGTCCCAAAGCATAGTTCACCTGGTGCGGGAGGTGGAAGCCATGGACAGGCCCCCCCTAGCAGTCCTCTCCAGACTTATGGGTAAAATGGTCTCCGCCTTCTCCATCGTCCCCTGGGCACGACTCCACTCGAGGGACCTGCAGTGGTTCCTTCTCCCGTTCCAGCGCCAAGAGATTAGTCATTCTCTCACTCGAGTCTCCCTCCCGAACGAAGTTCGGTGTTCCCTCCGTTGGTGGCGGTCGACAGCGATCCTAAGGGGTTGCCATTTTAGGGTGTCAGACAGAATCGTCATTACCACTGACGCCAGCTTGTCCGGCTGGGGGGCTCACTTGGATGACCACATTGCACAGGGTCTATGGTCTCCGGCCGAGTCTCAGCAGACCATTAACTTGCTGGAGCTCCGGGCTATCAGGCTTGCCCTCTGGGAGTTCAGGGACCTGGTAGCCGGGCAGCACATCCTGGTGCTAACTGATAATATTACCGCAAAGGCGCATGTCAATCGCCAGGGGGGCACCAGGTCTGGGCCACTTATGGAGGAGGCTCGGGTGTTGGGAGACTGGGCTGAGGGTCATCTCCGGTCCATGGTCGCTGAACACATCTCGGGGGTGGACAATAGGCAGGCGGACTGGCTTAGCAGGGTCCAGGTGGATCAAGCTGAATGGAGCTTACATCCTTCTGTCTTTCAGGAGATCATCAGACGCTTCGGGACCCCGTCCGTGGACCTGTTCGCCTCGCCTGCGAATGCCCAGCTCCCCCGCTTCTTCACCAGGTTTCCAGCTCCGGGAGCGGAGAGGGTGGACGCCCTGCGAGCGCCCTGGCCCAGGGGGTTACTGTACGCCTTCCCTCCAACGACCCTCTTGCCCCGGGTCATACGGAGGATCATCGACACGCGATCGGAGGTCCTCCTGGTTGCACCATATTGGCCCTGGCGACCTTGGTTCGCCGACCTACAGTCCCTGTCTCTGGGGAGACCGTGGCGCGTCCCCCAGGATCAGATAGTCCTCCTTCAGGGATCGTTGGAGCACCCGGAGGCCCGGTGGCTCCAACTGACCGTGTGGAGGTTGAGCGGGTCGCTCTGAGGGGTGGGGAGTTTTCCTCCAGGGTCATCTCCACCATCCAGGCATCCCGTCGCCCCTCCACGATCAGAATTTATAATGCCACGTGGAAGGTCTTCTGCGACTGGTGTTCGAGGTCTCAGATAGCCCCCGAGGGGGCCTCGGTCCCTCAAGTGTTGGAGTTCCTACAAGACGGGTTAGACAAGGGCCTATCGCCCAACACCATCCGCCGTCAGGTGGCCGCCCTGGGCTCTGTCCTAACCTGGGGGGGTGAGCTCTCCCTCTCCCAACATTCCACCGTGCGTAGGTTCCTCAAAGGGGCTTCCAATCTGCGCCCCCCGGCCGTCCACAGGTATCCTACCTGGGACCTTTCTAAGGTCCTGGTCGCTCTTACGGCCGTCCCGTTTGAGTCACTAGAGGACGTGTCCTTGCAACTGCTCTCCTGGAAGGTGGCCTTTCTCATCGCTGTCGTGTCGGCCAGGAGAATCTCGGAACTGCACGCACTGTCCGTCAGGGAGGACCTGTGCAGGTTCCACCCCGACAGGGTCGTCCTTCGCCCCGACCCCTCGTTCATGCCTAAGGTGGGCTCCTGGTTCCACCGTTCCCAGGAGATTGTCCTGCCTAATTTCTTTCCAGACCCGGTGCAACCTCAGGAGCACCTCTGGCACATGCTAGATGTGCGCAGGGCTCTGGAGGTATATATTAGGCGCACATCGAGCTTCCGACGTTCGGAGGCCTTGTTCGTTTCCTTTTTGCCGTCCTCCCTGGGCCACAAGGTTTCGGTCCCCTGCATTGGTAGGTGGGTCAGGAGGTGTATCGGCAAAGCCTATGAAGTCTCTCAGGAGGTAGTGCCTGAGGGCATTACTGCCCATTCCACGCGGAGTGCAGCTACCACCTCGGCGTGGTCCACGCAGGCTTCGCTGGAAGAGATTTGTCGGGCTGCGGCCTGGTCCTCTCCTTCCCCTTTCATCAGGGCGTATAAGGTGGACAAGTTCGCTTCGGCTGGCGCTGACTTTGGACGCAGAGTATTGCGTGCGGTGTCTTCCAGTCGCTAGTGGCTGGCCTTCCCTCGACCCCTCCCTTTGGGGTGGCGATTCGGCTTGGGTATGTCCCATACTATGGATGCTATCTCCACCCTTATTGAGAAAGAGCGTTGGTACTTACCTGATATGCCTCTTCTAATAAGGGTGGAGATAGCATCCGGCCCATCCCTTGTCTCGTTCAGTCCAGCCGTTTTCATCTGGTTTGTTGTGCTTGTTCTTGCCTTCGTGTTGGCTACAGGTTTCCTTGTACTTTATTAAAACGTTTGGAGATTACCGGTGAGTCTGTCATTATTCCCTTCGTCGATAAACTGGGAGGGACTACTCGTAAGGGGGTTATATACCACGCTTAATTAATTATTAAACAGACTCAGTCCAATCAGAGTGTGGATAGGTTGAACCCATACTATGGATGCTATCTCCACCCTTATTAGAAGAGGCGTATCAGGTAAGTACCAACGCTCTTTCTATCTCTATCCTCTGAAGTTGGTTTGTTAATCATGCATACAATAGTTACAGGTGAACTTTACAGTTTTTGAGACAGCTCAGACTTGCAAGTCAAGCAATCTAGAAAGATACATATTGCCATAAAGAAAAATTTGGCAATACACAAAAATGTGCATACAGTATATGTATAGATCAAAGTGTTTAAATAAACATATTCTATCCATAAACGGATAGAAAGGATCCTTTTTTTGTTAAAACAAGACTGGCTGTATTAAGAATTAGAGTAGATTAAGAAAGTACAACTAGGGGGAATATTGTTATACATATTTTTGCATAATACATTTAAAGTGAAAAGTAGAGGTTAAGATCAGATTTTGAAAAAGGGTGCTAGCAAGTATGCTCAAGAATAATGGTATTACTGTTAGAAGGATGTAGAAAATGTTGAATAATTGAAGAATGAAGGATTATGTGCTGACATAAATATGTATAATGACATTAGAAACACATAAGTTTGATTAATGTAGTAATTATCATTTGTATCAATATTATTTTTGTGTCAAAATGAATGCCACACCATCCTTGTAATAATGTTGATATTTAAAAATAAAATAAAAACTTTTTTAAAAAAAGATCAAAGTGTTTAAATAATTATTACAACTTGGACAGAAACACAAGGAATCATTCTTTTTTTTGTTGTTGTTCAATCAGGTCCTAATTCTTGGAGACTGCCTGAACAAGCCTGTGCAGTTTTCTTGGCAAGATTTTTCAAACGTGGTTTGCTATTGCCTCCTTTCTAGGCTGAAAGAAAGGTGACTCAGATCAGTGGTGAAATTCAATTTTTTTACTAGCTGTTCTGTGGGCTGGTTTAGTGGGCGTGGCAGGGGAAGGATACTGCAAAATCCCCATTCCCTCCCCACTCCTGGAAGAAGAATATTGCAAAATCTCCATTCTCACCCCACACTTGGTGGTATTTGCCAGTTCTCTGAACTACTCAAAATTCCCTCTGCTGGTTCTCCAGAACCTGTCAGAACCTGCTGAATTTCACCCCTGACTCAAATGGCTTTGTTCCTAAGGCAGGACCAGAAATCATGGTTTTCCAGGTTCTAGCCTGATATCTTAACCACTATACCAAATCTTTGTGGGAAAGAATGTGTTTCAGTCCAGGGAATCTTTATCAATATGAATATTAATGATAAGCATCTTTCTGAACTTCTTATAAAAACTGCAGAGGCGCTGGACTTAATCTGTATAAAATAATCAAATGGTCTCACAGTAGCAGAAGATTCCTTGCAGAGATGTGATGTCTCACACAAAACTCCTTAGACTGATCATGTAAACATTTGTTGTTAACCTAATCTTGAGAAGCTTCTTCTCCGGTAATATTATACTACAAACTAGGGCATATAAAATCTTTGCTGGACCAATTCTCGAATACAGTTCATCTGCCTGGAATCTGCACTGTATATCGGATATTAATACAATTGAGAGAGTCCAGAGGTATTTCACGAGAAGAGTGCTCCACTCCTCTACTCACAATAGAATACCCTATGCCACTAGGCTTGAAATTTTGGGCTTGGAGAACCTAGAACTAGGCCCCATATGGTCTGACCTAAATGTACTACACCAAATTCTTTGCTACAATGTCCTACCTGTCAAAGACTACTTCAGCTTCAACCACAACAATACATGAGCAAACAATAGATACATACTCAAGGTAAACCATTCAAAATTCGATTGCAGAAAATACGACTTCTGACTCTGTAGTTTCATCCCCAAACCCCCATAATTTTAACCAAAGACTCTCTAATGTTGACCTCACCCCATTCCTAAGAGGTCTGTAAGAGACGTAGATAAGTGTACTAGCGTGCCTACCGTCCCTGTCCTATTCCCTCCATTTATTTGTACCCATTTACTATGTTCATATTTATGTTTATACAGTACCTATACCTGTTATCTGTTATCTGTTTGACAAATTAAATAATATAATATAAAATAAAATAAATATTAAGGAACTTGACATGTAGTAGTCACTTTGGCTACCCAATACAGTGGATAATGTAAATAAAACACTAAAAATTCTAGTTCAGTTTTTTTTCTTCCTGTGAATTTTTCTTTAAAGAAGCTACAAGGGAAACACACCTATTGGAAGTAAGGCTATAAAATCAAACAGTTAAATTGGGTAGATATTATTTGATCTACATATCTACACTCAGCAAAATGGGAAGGTCTGTGTTGACGTGACCTTTATTGAAGGCCAACTTGAAAGATTCTGCTGTTTTTGGTTCCTAAATTTTTCTGTCTTTAAATAAAATAAAACAAGCCACCTTAAGATTCAGAGATAGATGTAGGAAATATGCAAACTTTTCAGTCCATATTAAATAGGGAGACTGCATAAGAAAATCTCCCTTGGGATATTTTCCAAATTCTAAATATAGATATAATCTGAAAGGATGAGATTTGCTGGAAAAAGCTATCTAGCAGTCTAACATCAAGATAACAGTTGTGGTTCTTTTGCAACACCACCAAATGCACACACAGTCAAACGTATATTGTTCTGGGCATCTTCCCTGCCATATTATTGAAGACAAATGCTTCTTGGGAACATTGAAACCTTCTTTCTAGGCTTGGTAATAGAAAATGAATCTTTGAAAGCCTCTCAGCATGAACCCTGTCTAAGCAAATAATCTTTTGCAAAAGGTTTTGGTTTTGAAAAATCTGTGCCATTGCTTTCCGATTGGAGTGAATATAGCTCTGTTCTTGGATTGATGAAAAGCCATTAGGCCAGGGCTCAAGGGTCATGTCACACATACTTGTTCATTGTTTCATATGCTTCTTGCAGCCAGTCTAGGTTAGATTCCATTCCAAAGTGAAAAAACATGCTGGAAAACTCTCTTCTCTTAAGCAGAGTAAAATTTGTCCATATATGGTTTTGACAAGGTGTTCCTCGTGGATCAAGACAAAGCAGAATGACAAAGTCCTTGTAGAGACATGTCGAAAGCCTTCATTTTTTGTGCAGTGATAACAGCTAATCATGGCTTCACATTGGAAAAAAAAAAAGACAAACTCTTAATATGTTCCTTATTCAGTGAAATAGATTGAAATGGGAGGAAAAAGATCATAAAAGGATATCATGCATTGCATAGAAAGGGAAGGGTGAAAAGAAGAGGCTGGTCACATTTAGGTTTTATCATTATTTCCAGGTCTTGTCTTTTTCTATTATGGATTTTTGCCTAGAAAAAAGTAAAAATAAAGAAGAATTGCAAGCATATTGTTGAATAATCTTTCTATAAATTACCCACAAAAAAGGAAAATTGTCCTGTCTTTGGCCTAGCCAATAATATTTAGCTACCCAGGTAATGCAGTGTTACACCCTGCCTGATCTGGAGCGACTTACAAGGAAGATGTAGATAAGAAGAGAAGCACTTGCTTCAACATGCCAGTTGCGATGTGTACATTGCATCACCTTGAAAAAACACTCCATATCCAAAGCTGATTATAGAAACAAGAATGTGGCTAAGAATTATATTCAATTACAAATATTAAGCTTAAAATGTTACACAAGAAACACACCACTAACATCTGACTGTAGGCTTCGTATTTATATAAAGGGAAACAGGTTGCAGATTTCAGATGCATTCCAGCATATTTGAATGTTTTTAAAATTTATGTTTCAAAATTTCTTTCAAAACACTCTAATTTAACTAATTAGTGAATCAGAATAAAACCCATTCTCTTGAGCTACCTATAGTGATATTGATTAATGCAGGGTGCTTTTGTTTCAATTTTTAAATCAGAATAGAGATGGAAGGGACCTCGGAGGTCTTTTAGTCCAACCCTTGCGCAAGCATGAGACTCTGTACCAGGGGTATCAAACTGGCCAAATGCATTACTTGCAGGCCACACCCACCCCAGTTCCACGAATGGGAAAAAAAACATGGCAAACGGCCACATGACGGCAGCGTGATGCTGTGAGTTTGACACCTGTGCCCTGTACCATTTCAGACAAGTGGTTGTCTATTCTTAAAAACCTCTAGGGATGAACCACCTACAACCCAGGGGAAAGGCCCAGGGCTACGCCCAGGGGAAGGGCCTTCTCTGTGGTGGGCCCAACCCTCTGGAACGACCTACCCCCCGACCTCAGAACAACCACGGACCTCCGCACCTTCTGCCAGAAATTAAAGACACTCCTGTTTCATCAGGCCGGCTTGGCCTAAGTTATTTACCCAGCCTACAGTCTGTACAATAAATTGTTTTAATTGGGTTTTGAATGGGATTATGTTTTAACCTTTTAAATTTTAGCACAGGGATACCTTATTTAATTTGGTTTTAACTATTTATATTGTGATACTGTTGTGTTTTTTAACTTCCTGTGCACCGTCCCGGGTCCCTTTGGGGAGAGGGTGCAGTTATATAAATCCGAAATAAACTAAACTAAACTAAAACTACTGAAGGCAAATTGTTTCCACTGATTTGTTAGGGAGTTTCTCTTTAATTCCAGGTTACTTCTCTCCTTGATTACTTTCTATCCATTGTTTCTTGTCTTGCCTTGAGGTGCTTTTGAAAATAATTGGCCCCTCTTCTTTGTGACAGCCCCACAAATACTGGAATACTCCTATCATGTCATCCCTAGTCCTTCTTTCTCTAGACTAGCCATACTCAATTCCTACAACCATTCTTCCTATGGTTTTGTCTCCAGGTGTCTAATAATCGTAGTTGCTCTTCTCTGCACTTTTTCCAATACCTCAACATCTCTGTTTATAATATGGTGACCAAAACTGGATGGCATATTCCAGGTGTGGTCTTACTAAGGTTTTGTAAAGTGGTACTAATACTTCACCTGATTTTGATTCTATCCCTCTGTTTATACAACAAAGGATTATATTAGCTTTTTTGGCTGATGCCACACACACACATTTAAGTGGCTCATATTTAACAGATTTAACAGATTAACAGAGTTGGAAGGGACCTTGCAAGTCCAACCCCCTGCCCAAGCAGGAGACCCTACATCTGCCTCTACCTAGGATTGAACTCACAACCTCCTGATTGGGAGTGATTATCCACTAGGATTCCAAGGTCCCTCTCATAGTTACTGTTTTTGAGTCAGGTTTCACCTAATCTGTACTTATACCTTTGGTTTTTCCTGCGCAAGTATAAAACCTTGCTTTTCTCCACATTAAATTCCATTTTGTTGGATAGGTCCTATTGTTTAAGTTTGTCAAGAGATCTTTTTGGATTCTGAGCTTGTCTTCTGGGGTGTTGGCTATTCTTGCCAGCTTAGTGTCATCTGCAAATTTGATGAGTTCCCCCTCTATTTCTTCACCCAAGTCATTTATGAAGATATTGAAGAGTAATGGGCCTAAAATGGAACCTTGTGAAACCCCACCAGTTTTTGTAGTACTAGTAGAGAAGCAGTAGTGGGGAGGAGATTATTTTGATGAAAAATAATATAAAAATGGGATAATCTTTTTGAGATCTTGCAAAAGTCTCATCATATCTCAGTCCAAATTATGTGTGCCCTTTTCTTCCTTAATCAATTATGCTGGGTTTCTTAATCTATTCTGAAATCCGTTGTTGTTTTTGTTTGTCTTTGTGCCCACAGATGGATAATATCAGTGTCAGCACTTGATTCAATTAACCTTTTAAAATTTATTATACAGGCAGCATCCAATATGTTTGACTGATTGGAACCACATTCCAATAAGTGATTATTGCAGCTGACATGATACCCAGCTGAAGAAACTATACCTGGAGGGAAGATTTCAGAATTCCATGTGCATTATTGTGCAATAAATTGGAAGCCTGCAACAGCTGTTAATTAAGAGTACCTATTTATATAAGATACCAAGCACCCGACATTCTGCAAGCTAGACCAGTCTTGCAGCAGGTTTATTCCCATTTGTGTCACACCTACTTTTAAATACCCATGTATATATCTAAGAGACTTGGCCAAGAAATGGTTTCCAAAGTCACAACACTGCTCACACTACTGTGGAATAAGCTGTAACATTGGTGCACATGATGCTGTATTGTTTTGTAAGAAGCAGAGATAGCCAGAAATTCATCTTACAAAGATTTTGACTAATTTGGAACAGAAGCTTGGGCTCCATTCCAAAGCAGGCAAAATCTTCTAGAGATGGTGGCTATGATTATGGTTTTATTCCACAGCCACACCTCAGCCCTATGTATGTTTATAAGGAAGCAAAACAATCTTTTCAGTAGGACTAACTCTCATAAATATGCATATACAAATATTATTCTAAGCACTGGCTGCAGCACAAGGGGAATTTAAGCAGTGGATAGTAAATTGTAAGAACAAGAAAATTCTATTTTGAGAGATTACGACCCTAAGGCAAGGTTTATCCCACTCTTACTAATAGTAAATTCAGAATTCAAATGAAATGACATTAAAGCAAAAGTGCCATATTTATTTATTATTTTATTTATTTTTCACATTTATATACCGCCCTATCTCCCTTGCGGGACTCAGGGCGGTGCACAGGGAATAATAAAATACTATAACACTAAATACAGTAGAAATATATTAAAAAGTAAATTAAATTAGAAACCCGTGCTAAAAGCATAAAAAACCCTTACTAAGATCAAATTTAAAAACTATGCCAGGCCGGCCGCATAAAATAAGTGTGTTTTTAATGCCCGGTGGAAGAAGCGCAGATCCGTGGTTGGACGGAGGTCAGGGGGCAGGTCGTTCCAGAGGGCGGGGGCTGCCACAGAGAAGGCTCTCCCCCTAGGAGTCACCAGCCGGCATTGTCCGGCAGACGGCACCCGAAGGAGGCCCTCCCTGAGGGAGCGGACAGGTTGAAGGGAGGTATGTGGTAGGAGGCAGTCCCGCAAATAACCAGGTCCCTTGCCATGGAGCGCTTTAAAGATGGTTACTAAGACCTTGAAGCGCACCCGGAAAGCCACAGGCAGCCAGTGCAACTCGCGCAGGAGAGGTGTTACATGGGAGTGTCTCGGGGCTCCCAAAATCCCCTGCGCGGCTGCATTCTGAACTAGCTGGAGCCTCCGGATGCACCTCAAGGGAAGCCCCATGTAGAGAGCGTTGCAGTAGTCCAGGCGGGAAATGACGAGGGCTTGAGTGACCGTGCATATGTGTATGTGTGTTTGTATATGAAACACACACTCAGCTGGAAAACATTGCTCACATTAAATAATCATGACCATGGAATATTATTGAATAAAATGATGATCAAATTCAGCTGTACTTCTCCAGAAGCTTGATAGGGCTATAAGACAGTTAACCAGCATCATGAAATCCGTGAAAAGTTACTTCATTTAGTTATCACCATGTTTGTTTCTGTAACCTTCCCTTCCTTTCCCTTCTCCTGATCCTCGACCTATTTTCAATAAGTAAACATGAGCTCATATGCTACCTTATCAGTTTGCAGAGCCAAGTTTTGACCTGTGAAAATATAATAATGCATGTGAGATAAAGTAAATAAAATTATTATTTAGGCACTGTTGTTAGCTATTGAGGTGGCTTGTGGGCTCTTATCTACATTTAGAGAACAGTCCCTCCCAGGATATTACATAAAAGCCAGAATTAGAAAGACATCTGTCTTCAAAGGCCATTACAATGTCAAGGATATGCAAATACTATGATTCTTTTCTCCCCCATCCAGCATGGGCAGTCCTTGACTTACAGCCACCAATGAACCCAAATATTGCTGAGACATTTGTTAAGTGAATTTTGTCCCATTTTGGCTACAGTTATTAAGTGAATCACTGTAATTGTTAAGTTACTAATACAGTTGTTCAGTGAATCTGAATTCCCCATTGACTTTGCTTGTCAGAAGCTCGCAAAAGGGGATCACATGACTTTGGGATAATGAAACCAGAGGTGGGTTGCTCCGAGTTGGGACCGGTTCGGGAGAACCGGTAGTGGTAATTGGGCACGGGTCACTGAACCAGTAGTGATGGCTGGCTGGCCACGCCCCCAAACTGGCTTGCTCTGATGCTCGCCCTGCCTCGTCTTCACCACGTGCATCCAAACAACTGCCTCCTAGTGCCTACACACAGGTAAGCAGCATGGGCTCCTTAGGGAACCCTGAGGCTTTGCAACCACTGCTTCCTAAGTGGGATTGAACCTCCCCTCCTCCTCAATACACGGAAGCAGGAGGTGGCAGTTTTGTTTGGGGGTGGGGGGGCGAGCAGCCAAGCAAACATGCCAGGATCTGCCATCTGCCTCTAATCTTCAAGTTTACTCATGAGCAAGGTGGTCGGCTGCTCCCCCCACCCCCGAGTTCACAGGCAGCAAACAAAACCACACTGTCTTCGGAGCCTCCAGCTCTCCTGCACGGCTCGGGTTGCTGCTTTCTTTGGCCTTTTTTAAAAAAAGTTTTGCAACATATTTTATTTCCCTTCTCCAATCTGAAACATACATTTGCCAAGCCACGCCCACAAAATAAGCCACGCCCACAGAACCCGTAGGTTAAAAAAAAATCGAAACTCACCCCTGAACGAAACGTCATAAATATGAATCAATTGCCAAGCATCTGATTTTTCATCATGTGACCGTGGGGATGCTGCAATTGTGTGAAAATGGTCATAAATCACTTTTCTCAGTGCCTTTATAACTTTGAATGGTCGCTAAATGAATTAGTTGTAAGAGGCCTCCTTCAAAAATGTGCAAGCAATCTTACCCATGACCTTACATTCAGTTAAGATCCTGTGGCAATTTAAGACCAGGAACTGAACTCAATGAAATTATTTGGTTGTCCATATATATTCTATATTTTATATCCCCACAACTGGAAGTTGCAGATACAAGGTCCAGAATTACCAGCTATGTGTCTTTTGATTATCTGTTAACAGAACTTGTGGCCTCACATTAAGCTTTTGAAGAATTTCTAATTCTTGGTATTCTCTTGACCTGTTTATTAAATATTTACATATTCTGTCTTGCTGCAGCACATTATGCACACAGTATATTTTCTTGTATGTGTACCCAAAGAATAAATATTTATATACTGAAAGATGAGGTCTAAGACCATTGAACTAAGCAGAAATGACTGGAGAACAAGGCAGAATGAATTGGTTACATGATTAACTACGGAGAACATGATAAATTGACATTTTAATTTTTGTTCATTGCTTATCCATAAAGAAAGGAGCAAGAAAAATAATGCATCACAGATTACATTCTGAATTCCATTGATATTTAGAACCATTTTGAACTAATGATTATTAAGTCATCAGATTAGAAGGCATAAGGCTGTGAATTCTAGGCATGAAAGCTAGCTAGCTAGGTGACTTTGTGCTAGTCATTCTATTTCAGCCCAACTCTCTCTCTCTCTCTCTCTCTCTCTCTCTCTCTCTCTCTCTCTCTCTCTCTCTCTCTCTCTCTCTCTCTCTCTCTCGCTCTCTCTCTCTCTCTCTCTCTCTCTCTCTCTCTCTCTCTCTCTCTCTCACACACACACACACACACACACACCAGTCTTCTTGTAAGGAAAATAGGAGGCAGAAGGAGTACTCTGTATGTTTGCCACCTTGAGTTATTTATAAAAAATTAATATAATAAAATAAAATAAATTTAAATCTTGCATTAGACTCAATTTGCTTAGCTCTCAACTTAAGCTTTAAACTTCACTTTAAACTTTGCTGAGAATAATTCCCCTCCATGGAATATTTCCTTTCCATTTTTTGTTAGAATATGAAATATTGCTCCAGTTTTCTGGGAAAACACATGGATCTCCTCCATTGTTGTGTCTGAGAACAGCTGCCCTGGGTAGCTGAATGCAGAATATGGTATGAAGAAGAATGTCAGGAAAATCATGACTGTGGTATCACATAATCATTTGGTTGACCATGGAGAGTTTAAATATCTCTCAAAGTCCATTCTTATTTGCATCCTGCAACTGCTACTAAGGAGAAGAGTTGTGCCAAGGGGAGGGATTCAGAAGAAAACCTCCATAGCCTTCAGTGGGAGAAAATTGGCATGCCTCACATAGGCAGGCAGGAGTATACAGAGTGCAAACCTCTGTTGTTCTCTACTCCAAAGTATATAAAATATGTATTTATGTGATGATGCATCTACAAAGGCTGGGAGGAATAAACACAATCAGACTAGCCAGCTTAATTCTGTTATCACATATGTTTTCTTGGATCTCAATCCACTTTAACAGATGTTGTGTAGGAAAAAGGTGCATAACAGGATGGCTCCCTTTGTAAAATGTGCACATTGTAATAGGCTATTTTTCAAATAGGATATTTTAGAGAAAAGTGCTGACACATTTTCTGTACCAGGAAAAGTTGCAAATTGCATCACATGCAGCTTTTCCAACATTTTTCTTTTAAACAAGGGTAAAAATGTAGAATACGGAATAGGCCTTAAAAGCCCATAACACAGGAACTGTCCAAAATTACATAGTTTTACTCTTTCCTAATCCAGATATGAGTTTGTACCCAAGAATAAATACTAACTATTTACTGGGGAAGATTAAGATTTGGCAGAGAGATGTCCTTTTAGACAGCAAATTCTCCTCTTTCCCTGAAATGATTTTCCTCCATTCCAACTGGGAAAGTTTAAAGGGAAGGCATTGAGACATCCATCTCCTCTTGAGGTGACACAGTTTCAGATGTGATGCTAAATCTGCCATATTGCTGTACTCCAGGATCAGTTAGCTTGTTCTCTGAGTTAGGTTGGAAAGAAGGACAAGATAGTCCTACTAATTGCAGGGAAAAAGAAGTATTGTATTTGCCAGTGTGAACTTTTTCTCTTGATATTATTTTCCTTCATTACCGTGATTTCAACAGTGGGTTGAATTCTAAAGTAATGAAAGCAATCAAAGAGATAGTCATGGGTGGAGGGAGGGAACGAACCCTCCAGACATTTAGATGCCATTCAGTGTCATCCAACTGTGGATTGATATAACAGTGGCTTCCTGATGCTACAAGGACAGTTAATAGGGAAGCTGCTTTAGGAAACAGTTCCAATAGATTTATTGAACTCAGCAAGAGTAGGATTCTGGGGCTCTTCAGTCAAAAATGATGGGGGAGAGGAGCATTAAAAGTCTTTCCCTAAAAAAACAAAGACTTCTCCTTTTCTCATTCCTGATGGTTGAGTGCAACCCAGTTACGTGAGAGACGTGGATATGATTAATGCTACCAGCTAGCCATGAATGAACCTGCCCTTTCCTGTATTACCCGACACTCCTATCTTTACATCCTTTATGGCAGATTATACTACAGCCTTTGGTGTGTACTTGCTTTGTAGTTCCTTTGCTCTTGGGGTTATAGGCTAGCCACGGTGCTGTGAGGAGATTCTTTCTTGGTCTTTTGTCTCTATGCTGTCTCAACAGCCTCTAGGAATTACAAAGGTTTTTTTTTTAAATAAAAGGTTCTGATCATCCCCAAAACTTCCCCAAGCAACTTTCACAAGCCCCCACAAGTCTCCATCCAGCACACCTCTGCCCTGAGCTATATTTAGAAACTAGTACTCCAATTTTGATGGTGGGTTTTAAAATCTCCTTACAGATAACTATTACATCAGATAATAACGTTGCACTTCATTCCACTTATCAAAAAATGAGGCTGCAGTTCACTCACTATCTCTCATGCTAGCATTCAACAAATGGTGGATTATTTGGCATTTTGACATAAAAGCTGAGGAATATCATTAAACACTGATCATCTTCCAAGCAAGAAGAACATTATGTGTTTACGAGACTTTACTTTATTGTCATTGTACGTATATACACCATATACCCATACAATGAAACATAAACACCAAGAGACCAGGCCCAACACACATGACAATCCCCAAAGACACCCCCACCCACCAAAAATTCCCTGCCCCTAAACCACCCAAGTATCCACACAACAGACCAAGTAATGCTGTCCAACAGCTCAGTGATGATGGTCCTTTAGCTCATTGTTGAATGCAATTATAGCTCTGGGATAAAAACTATTCAGAAGATGTGTGGTCTGAGTTTTAATTGTTCTTTATCTTCTGCCAGAAGGCAACAGTCCAAAAAGATTGTAAGCAGGATGGGAAGAGTCTCTGAGAATGTTGTGCAACTTCCTCAAACAGCGAGATGTTAAGATGTCGTCCAGGGCCAGTAGCTGGAGCCCCATGATATTCTGGGCAGTTTGAATGATTCTCTGTAGAGCTTTTTTGTCCACAGCAGAGCTGCTCCCATACAATGCAAGAATGCTGTATGTCAGGACATTCTCAATGGTGCTGTGATAGTAGGACACAAGTAGATGCTGAGATAGATTTATCTTCCTTAGTATTCTCAGGAAGTGCAGCCTCTTCTGTGCCTTCTTTGCAAGCATGTTAGCATTCATAGTCCATGAGAGGTCTTCTGAGATACAAATATCCCAAAATTTAAAGCTACCAACATTTGTCTATTTTCATGTTTAGAGTACGTTTAGAGAAACGTACTTCTCAAGACAATTTAAAAAAAAAAACAAATTAGACAAAATACTTTTTAAAATGGTATCTGAAGTGGCTTGGACCTCTAAGATGTACCCCAACCCTGCTATTAGCTCACTAAGGATTTTCAGACCAGAGTCTTCGTAGCTCTGCCTTAGAGATGTAAAGAACAGGACCTTACCATATGTGGATTATTATAAAGCATAACCCCCACCCCCACCCTCATTCTACTTACCATATAACAAAGTATACCATGTTATTTGGAGAATTTGCCAGTCTATCTGAAAACTGTTCACTTTTCTATCCATCTTTCTTCATTCCTATAATTATGTCCCTTTTTAATGTTTGGGAATTTGCTGACAGTTAAAATGCAGAGTGATACTTACAAGTCATAAATATCTCATCTCTTCATCTCGGTAAAGGCTCTGTGGAGCCAAATTCTTGGAAATACAGGCACAGGCTCCTAGAAAACAAGGCGATTTGACATTTTTATAGAATGCTGAAATATATTTGGAAGTTTAAGGACTGTGGCTCTTCTATATGTCAAAAGGCATTTCATAACAAAACACCATAGTGGTCCATTTATAGAACTGACATACTTTGCTTTAATAACTGAGGGTAAAATTGAACAAGTTGCCTGCCGATTTCAAACAACACAAACAGCTCAAGCCCTCTCTCATAAGGGCTGACTCGTAAGAGAAACACAAACTGGAAACAAAAGATGCATTAGAGGATAAGGACGGGGGAGGACACCCTATAAACTCTAAAGCCTACCACTAAATATCATGGACACAGCAAAGCCATAGAATCATTTACAAGGCATGATTGACAACTATGTAATTTTCAGAGTTGAGCTAAATGGCATGTTTGTTTGTTTTTTAATTTGAGAAAGAAATTTGAGTCCCATGCAAAATGCCCCAAATGAACAGAACTATTTTTTTTTTAAAAATGTGGAAGTGGCTAAAAGTAATGCAAGGGTATGAGTGAGCAAAGAAGGTTACTATAACATCCATTATAATAATCAGAGGCTCTCACCAAACTATGAATCAATTTATTGGTAAAAGGAGGTTTGGAAAGCATCAAATATTACTCATTTGGGTTTCTAAGTTAAAAGTCTAATTTTATTTTGGTAGAAATCAACACAGCTTCATCTATTTTTGTCAGGGCACTTAATTCATAAAACAAAATCTTTTGAAGAACTAAGTTTATCATATTTTTAAGGAAAACCAGGTGAAAAATTGCCTTTTTAGGATGACCATCAGTATATAGTTAGTTTTTTTAATTTAAATGTACATTCAATATTTTGAATACCATTAATTGCTACTCTTTTGCTGGTTTGCTTTTTTAAAAATAGTATAGAGATACTCCCTCACTTACAACCATTTATTTAGTGACAGTTACAATGGCACAGAAAAAGTGAGAATCAGTCCTTACACCTAACAACTATTAACAGCACCTCCATATCACATGATCAAAATTCAGGTGATTGGCAACTGGCATGTATTTATGATAATTGCAATGTCCTGGAGTCATTGCTATTTATTCCCAGCCAACTTCTGACAAGCAAAAACAATGGGGAAAGCCACATTCACTTAAAGCTGGGGTGTCAAACTGGCAGCCTGAGGGCCAGATGCGTCACTCCCACCCCAGCTTCGCAAAGGCAAAAAAGTCATGATATATCATGATATGTCACACGAGGCAAACGAGTTTGATACCCCATTTTGTAAAGACTTCATGATTCACTTAGCAATTTCAGTGATTTACTTAACAACAGTGGCAAAAAACATATATCATGAAATCAGGTGTGACTCACTTAAAAAACACCTTGCTTAACAAAGGAAATTCTGGTTCCAGTTGTAATTGCAAATTGAGGACAATTTGTTTTTTTATTTTTTAGAATAGAATTCTTTATTGGCCAAGTGTGATTGTACACCCAAGGAATTTATCTTTGGTGCATACACTGTCAATGTACATAAAAGCAAAAAAAGAAAAAATGCATTCATCAAAAATCAAGATACAACACTTTGTGATAGTCATAGGTTACTAATAAGGAATCAAATCATACTATTCCTAGTATGATTTGATTCCTTATTAGTAACCTAATAAGGTTACTAAGAACAATATAAATCATAAAAATACAAGCAACATGGTTATAGTCATAAGTGGGAGGACAAAGGTAATAGGAAGGATGAGAAGAATGATAGTAATACAGTCTTAATAAATAATTTGACAGTATTGTGGGAATTATTTGTTTAGCAGAGTGATGGCATTTGGGGGGAAACTGTCCTTGTGTCTAGTTGTTCCGGTGTGCAGTGCCCTATAGCATCATTTTGAGGGTAGAAGTTGAAATAATTTATGTTTAATAGATTCCCCCCTCTCGCAGGGGTGGCCCGCTGTGCTATCTAGGGCACACTTCAATGAGGGACTAATTAGTCTAGAGAAGTGGAAGAAGCGCAGACTCAGGTTTTTTTTTAATCAAATTGTGTTATTCGGCTTTTAGGGGGTTCCAGGGTGGAGGGAGGGTTTAGACAGTCTGAGGCTAGGGTGAGTGTCAAGTCAGCTGGCGGAGTAGATATGGTAGCGGATAGGTCCAGTAAGGCGGGGGGAGCAGGGGTCGACTCCATGGAGGGTTTTTTGATCAATACGGTCATAGGGAGGGGTAGGGGCGGTGGGGGGGTATTCCATCACCAGGAGAGGGGACGCGGCCGCTGGCTTAAGGCGGTCGCTTGCCCCAACTCCCGGCCCCCCCTTCGCGAGCTTGGTGGCCAGGGTTTACAGAGCCAGGGCCTTAGGTTGATGTTATGTAACGCCAGATCCGTGGTTAACAAAATCCCCCTCATCAACGACCTTGTGTCGGAGGGGGACCCGGATCTGGTGGGGATTACGGAAACTTGGTTGGGCCACGAAGGGGGTTCACCCCTCGTGGAAATGTGCCCACCAGGATACCGTGCATTTCATCAACCGCGGGCCCTAGGCAGGGGTGGGGGCGTGGCGGTTATTATTAGGGAAAGTCTGGAGCCGAGAGAGACCACTGTGCCACAGACTACCAGTTGTGAGTCCCTCTTCGTGAGGTGGGGCCCTGGGAGCCAGTTGGGTCTGCTGCTTGTGTACCTGGCTCCCCGCTACGTATCAGCAGCCCTGCCCGAGCTCCTCGAGGTGATAGCTGAGGTGGCGGGTGAGACCCCCAGACTTGTAGTCTTGGGGGACTTTAACCTGCCATCACTCGGCGGATCAACCGAGGTAGCCCGGGAGTTCATGGCCTCCATGAAGCAATGGACCTGACCCAGGTAATTGAGGGTCCCACACATGAGGGAGGACACTCGCTGGATTTGATCTTTGTCTCAGGCCAGTGGAAAAGTGATCTTGATATATGGGATTTAGCCACCATACCCCTGTCATGGTCAGATCACTCACTTCTCCGGCTCGACTTTCTTACCGCTACACCCCACCGCAGGGAGGCGGAACCAGACATCCCAAGATGGTTCCGCCCCAGGCGCCTGATGGACCCTGAGAGGTTCCAGATGGAGCTTGGGCCATTACCTGTGACCCTGACCCACGCCCCGATCAAGGACCTAGTGGCTGCATGGAATACTGCGGCCACTGGAGCCTTGGATCGGGTCGCGCCCTTGTGGCGAAGAGCCACCCGGGCTCCTTGGTTTACTGAGGAGCTGAGGGAGATGAAACGGCACAAGAGATGCCTAGAGAGCAGATGGAGATCCACATGCTCCGAATCTGACCGAACACAGGTGAGAGCCCATTTACGGACTTACCTTGTGGCGATGAGAGTGGCCAAGCGTCACTATTGTGCCACTCTTATCGCATCCGCAGAGAACCGCACTGCCGCCCTGTTTGGGGTGACCCGCTCCCTCCTTCAACAGAGGCCGCGGGAAGCCCCTCTGCAGGGTCGAGCAGAGGAATTCTGTGTTTATCTGCAGGATAAAATCGCTCAGATCCGGAGCGAGCTGATTTCCACCGAGAGTGGTCTAGAGGGATTGTCGGAAGCTGGTCTTGAGATACCATTGTGGGAGGAGTTTGACTCTGTTGCCTCCGAAGATATGGACAGGTTACGTGGGCGACTGAGAGCCACCACATGTTTATTGGACCCGTGTCCCTCCTGGCTTGTACTGGCATCCTGGGAGGTTACATGAGGCTGGCTCCAGGAGTTAGTCAACGCTTCTCTGAGTGAGGGGTTCTTGCCGGCCTCCCTTAAAGAGGCGATGGTGAGACCCCTCCTCAAGAAGTCTTCCCTGGACCCAACTTTATTGGAAAACTATCGTCCAGTCTCCAACCTTCACTTTCTAGCGAAGGTTGTTGAGAGTGTGGTGGCACAACAGTTTCCCCGTCACCTGGAGGAAGTTGATTATCTGGACCCGCGCCAGTCGGGCTTCTGGCCCGAGCACAGCACAGAGACAGCATTGGTTGCGTTGGTGGATGATCAATCAATCAATCAAATTTTTATTTATATAACCGCATCCTCTCCCCAAGGGGACTCGGAGCGGTGCACAGGGGAAAAAAATTAAAATACTATAAAAAATACATACATAAAACAAATACGATGGATAAAAACGAATTAAATTAAGATTATCCCTGCGCTAAAATCCCCAAGTTATAAGGCTAAAATTCCCTAGCACCCTAAAGGTAAAGACTAACCTAGGCCGGCCAAGCAGAAAAAGTGTGTTTTGCGTTTTTGACGGAAGGAGCGGAGGTCCGTAGTTGTTCTAATGTCGGGGGGAAGGTCGTTCCAGAGGGCTGGGCCCGCCACAGAGAAGGCCCTTCCCCTGGGCGTCTCCCGCTGACAAAGTCTAGTGGACGGCACCCGGAGAAGTCCCTCTCTCTGGGAGTGAATCGGCCGGGAGGATGTGTGGGGCAGGATCCGATCCCGCAGATAGCTAGGTCCCGTGCCATGGAGCGCTTTAAAGATGACAACTAGCACCTTGAAGTGCACCAGAAAGACGACAGGCAGCCAGTGCAGCTCGCGCAAGAGAGGTGTTATATGGGTGAACCTAGAGGTCCCCATTATTGCTCGCGCGGCTGCATTCTGGACCAGCTGAAGTCTTCGGGTGCACCTCAGGGGGAGCCCCATGTAGGATGATCTCTGGAGGGCCATAGATGGGGGTTGTTCCTCCATCCTGGTCCTGTTAGATCTCTCGGTGGCCTTTGATACCATCGACCATGGTATCCTATTGCATCGGCTGGAGGGGTTGGGGGTGAGGGGCACCATTTTACGGTGGTTCTCCTCCTACCTCTCCGGCCGTTTGCAATTTGTGTTGGCAGGAGGGCAGAGGTCGACCTCTAGACCCCTCACTTGTGGGGTGCCTCAGGGGTCGGTCCTCTCGTCGCTCCTGTTCAACACATACATGAAGCCGCTGGGTGAGATCATCCGTGGTTTTGGGGTAGAGTACCACATCTATGCTGATGACACGCAGCTGTACTTTTCTACTCCAAACCACCCCAACGATGCCGTTGAAGTGATGTCCCGATGTCTGGAAGCCGTACGGATCTGGATGGGAGACAATAGACTCAAACTCAACCCATCCAAGACTGAGTTGCTGTGGTTTCCGGCATCCCGGTACAACCAGTTGATTTCATCACTGGCCATAGGGGGCGAACATCTGGCCCCCGTGGACCAGGCACGCAACCTAGGCGTCCTCCTGGATACCCGGCTGTCTATGCAAGATCATGTGACGGCCGTGGCCAGGGGGGCTTTCCACCAGGTACGCCTGGTGCGACAGTTGCGTCCCTCATTGGACCGGGACGCCCTTTGCACAGTCACTCACGCGCTTGTGACATCCCGACTGGACTATTGCAATGCTCTCTACATGGGGCTCCCCTTGGGGTGCGCCCGAAGGCTACAGCTGGTCCAGAATGCGGCCGCGCGGGCGATCTTGGGAACGTCTAGGTATTCCCATGTAACACTGCTCCTGCGCGAGCTGCACTGGTTACCTGTGGTCTTTCGGGTGCACTTCAAGGTGTTGTTTACCATCTTTAGAGTGCTCCATGGCACGGGACCTAGCTACCTGCGAGACCGCATCCTACCTCATACATCCCTGCGGCCGATCCGCTCCCACAGAGAGGGACTTCTCCGGGTGCCGTCCACTAGGCAATGTCAGCGGGCGACGCCCAGGGGAAGGGCCTTCTCTGTGGTGGGCCCAACCCTCTGGAATGACCTACCCCCCGACCTCAGAACAACCATGGACCTCCACACCTTCCGCCAGAAATTAAAGACACTCCTGTTTCATCAGGCCGGCTTGGCCTAAGTTATTTACCTAGCCTACAGTCTGTAAAATAAATTGTTTTTGGGTTTGTATGGGATTATGTTTTAACTTCTAAATTTTAGCACAGGGATAATTATTTAATTTGATTTTAACTATTTATATTGTGATACTGTTGTGTTTTTTAACTTCCTGTGCACCGCCCCGGGTCCCTTTGGGGAGAGGGTGCGGTTATATAAATCCAAATAAATCAAATCAAATAAAAAAGTCCAGGATGTGAGGGATCTGTAGATATTTTCACAGCCCTCTTTTTGACTCATGCAATGTACAGGTCCTCAATAGAAGACAGGTTGGGGACTTTGCTTCCGGTTTCTGAAGATGTCGGACGTGCTTTGTGCTTTGTCCGCTGCTTGCTGTACCGGTGGGCTTCTTCGGAAGCACGGAAGACCCCCAGGGAGGGGCTTCTGCTGTAGGAGCGGCTCTCTGGGATCCCCCAGCCTGGCGGCACCCGGTGAACTCCCCCCAGCCTTGCTCTAGGAGCTGGGGAGCAAAAGGGGGGGGTTGCCTCTTTACCGGATGGAACTCAGGAGCTATGCAGAATAAGAAGAGCAGCAGAAATGCCAGAGGTGAAAGACGCTCCCTAATCTTCTGAATTGCAGATGAAGGATAAGTGATAAATCACTGTAAGTGCTAATTCAATCAACTTAGAATGGAGATTGGAGGGGGGAGTTTTCAACGCCCCCTCGGACAAAGCAGCTATTAAGCGATCCCTCTCCTTTGAAATGGAGAGAGGAAGGATTAACTTGCTATTTGAATAAACTATGGGAAAGAATTGTATCGCATTTGCAACAGTCTTTTATGAAGCTCTTTAAAAAAAAGTAAATGGAAACTTTCACTTTTCTTCCTATCAGAAGGCGGGGCAAGATGGCTTCTCTTTGTTCTCCGCTTATAACTCCTCTACAGTGGTGAAGCTTTCTCCCTCCAAAATTACCAAAGAAGGATTATAAACTTTTTACTTCAAACATTCCTCCCAAGTCTCTCCCAATATGTGGACTCTTGGTATTGGACTGTAAGTTTCTTTTTTCTAAAGTGAATTTTTAAGACTCTAGAGACTGAACTCTCACTCAGACTCTCTAATACCTCAGAGTGTCTCAGTTGTCTGTCTCTCCGGCGCCATTTCTTTGTCAATTAAGAAACTAGAACTGACACAATGGCTTATAGAAAGCCACCAACGGAAAAATCAGCTTCTGCCCCATCCTCTGCTGTCTCCAGCCCAACTGCACAGTTGAAAATCCCTGCATTTTTACAGAAAGAACCTGCTGGAGAAGGCTCAAAGGACCCGTTGGTTGTAGAAATGTTTCGGGAAATAATGAAAAATATGAATAGTATGAATGAAAATATGAATGAAATGCGGAAAGAAATGTCAGAATTAACATTAGAACTTAGGGAAGCGCAACGAAACACAACGGAAAATAAACAAAAAATTGAGAAGCTAGAGAGGGTCGGCTGAGATAGGGGAAGAGGTGGAAGGGGTTGGGAGGGAGGGTTTAGAATTAGGAGCAAACATGACCAAAATTGAATTTGAAAGAATGTCTTTTTTTTTCTCAGGTTCCAGAATATACCAGAGTCAGAAAATGAAGATCTTAAAGACCTTATGAATAAAATATTAGCAGAATACCTTAAAAGACAGAAAGATCAACTCTGGTGGGATATGGACCTGGTTTATAGAATTAATTCAACTTATGCCAGGATAAATAACATACCAAGAGAAGTCCATGTTAAATTTCTTAGGAGATCCACAAGGGATGAGATATTGAGGGGTCAACGGGATGGAACTTTAAAATACCAGGATAAAGAAATAATCATTTTGAAACAGATCCCGAAAAAAATTAGAGAAATAAGGAGGAAGTATTCCTTCCTATCTAAGAAATTATATAAAAAGGGAATATGGTTCAAGTGGTTATTGCCAGAGGGAATGCTGATCTTCTGGGAGGGAGGCAAAGTAAGAATCAAAACACTAAGTGAGGCTGACGGTTTTATTAAAAAACATTCTCCCCAGCTGGGAGGCGGAGATGGGGGAATGGAGGGAGCAATGGCCCTGCCCGGGGACAGGGAAGAGGAGTCAATTGCAAAAAGACTTAGATCGCAAAAATAATTTTATTTAAAATACTATTGTAATTGTTGATACAAGATAAAATGGCAAAAAAAAAGATGATTGAATTTATAGGTTATACAATGTAATCTTTTAATATGTTTATCTTTTACTTTTAACATTGTAAATTTATGAAGTTTTGGGAGGGTCAACACCAATGGCAGGGAAGCTACCAAAATGTTACCTTTACCCCATACCTTTTCCCCTGTAAAATTTTTGAAAACCAATAAAAAATACTTTTCAAAAAAAAGAAGAAGACAGGTTGGCAGTAATTGTTTTTTCTGCAGTTCTGATTATCCTCTGAAGTCTGTGTCTGTCTTGTTTGGTTGCAGAGCCAAACCAGACAGTTATAGAGGTGCAGATGACAGACGCAATAATTCCTCTGTAGAATAGAATCAGGAGCTCTTTGGGCAGTTTGAGCTGGTAAGGTGCCTATATTTTAAATATATTCTTTTCAATTTACATGGTCTAAAATTACAGAGGATCAAAGCCATCTGAGAAGATGCATTGTCCCTTTTCTTATACACAAAAGATAACACTTCTTTTTTTTTAGTGATGTTGAGTACATAATATCATGCTGGTCTCATAGTGAGAATGCAGGACAGAAGATATTTTGTGCAAATGCTTAGGGACCTTAGCTTAATTAATTGATTATTATTTTTACATATCCCAATAAAGCCTTCCTAATAAAAATATAATTTCCCCAGATGCTTCCTGAAAACAAACATAACTGTAATCCTACAGTGCTATCTTCCAATTGGAAGAATTTAGGAATTCTTTATGAAGAATCCATTTTCTGGATTACTGACATCCATAAATTCATATCATCAGTGGATACCTAAAAAAGGGATATCCCATGATTGTGGTAAGATAACATCCTAGCATCATTACCAGAGGTGGGTTGCTCCAGGTTCATCCCGGTTCGGCCGAACTGGTAGTGGCATTTAGGACCCAGGCTTGCCACACCCCCTGGTCACCACTCACATTGCCTGCATGTTTTTTAGTACAGCACGCGCATGTGCAGTTCATTGGAAATTGTTCTGTACATGCAAGAAGAACAATTTACATTGAACTATGTGTGCGCAGCGCAGTGGTGGGTTTCAAAATTTTTTAGAACCTCTTCTGTAGGTGTGGCCTGCTTTGTGGGAGTGACTTGCAGGTCATGTGACTGGGTGGGAGTGGCTTGCCAGCCATGTGACTGAGTGGGAGTGGCTTGGCAGTCATGTGATTGGGTGGGCATGGCCAACTTGTAAAATGTGGTGAAACTCACTTAACAATGCTCTTGCTTAGCAACCAAAATGTTGGCTCAGAAACTCTGGCATTTGAAGCACGCAAGTCTTAAAGCTGTCAACTTACAAGACCCTTGCACCCCTAACCCTTTAGAAAAAAACCCCAGGGGTGTTCAAACTTGACAGCTTTAAGACTTGTGGACTTCAACTCCCAGAATTCCTCCTCTCGCTCTTCATCTTGATGATGTGCGGATGAGTGGGGGGAGGGAGCTGGAACCCGTTCTTAATGGCACTGTAGATTTGTTAGAACTGGCAGGAACCCACCCATGGCGCAACGCAAAGCCTGCACGAAATGAACCGGTAGTAAAACCAGCAGCAACCCACCTCTGATCATCATGTTGCGTTATGACAAAAACTGAAGATAACATGAACATACGGTCGTTTTGTATTTGTGTTTTTATGTCTGCTCCATTTCTTTTCATTTCTTTTCTACATTAATCTGAAGATTTTGTTTCTAAGACCTACCTAAAAATTGCATTTATATACTTGAATATTTTTTTCCTACAACATATTTTGGAAGATATTATCTCTGAGTATACTTTCTAAATATCTTCACTCTGGTAACAGGTTGTGTAGATGAGTGATTGTTATCAATGAGTAATTCTTTAACTTATCCCATGATTGGATGGGATGGGAAGCAATGGGATGGGCAATCCTAAAGAGAAAATTAAACATAAGATGCAGTTTGAAGATGGGCAAGGATATTCTGGAGATTGATAGAATGATTTATGTGCACACAATAGATAGAATTTATTCATCACAATCTAATGCTGCTGTTTACTTGCATCAGTCACAAAATGACATATGTACTTCACTAAGTAACTGGCATAAAAATCATGCCAAGAGTAGCTTTTCTTGATTCCTAGTTTGAATTTTTTCTTCCTTCCTGTTGGATGTTGGAATTACAAATGCTAATAAACAGTTTATTCTGTGATTCATTTCCCTACCATAAATCTAAGTTTCCAAAATTATTTTTCATCCCCGGTGAGCTTAATTTATCTATAAACAATCTGGAGGAGACCTGTAATGTGAAGCCTTTGCATTTTCTCTAAATTGTAAAATAAGCATCTGGATTTGAAAATGAAGTAAAATAACATTCTATGGCATCGTATGTCAAAAGTGCATGAATTCTTCATACATTCTAACAAAAATATTTCCTAGGAGCTCAAGACCACTTGTATGGGGCTTATCTTCATTTTCTTCTCATAGCAACAACTCTGTGAGTATGGGTGGCAGCTCAATAATTTTCATTGGCTGATGATAGACTTGAATCTGTATCTACCTGATCTACCTGTATCTACCTGAATCTGTATCTACCACTCCTCGGCAGGTATTACTCCCAGACATGAGGCAGGCCCCCACCCTTCTGGTCATCAGGAAGAGTATTGACTGTTGGCTTACCAATTGTATGAATTCAAAGATACTGAATCTCCATCACTGCATATCTTACTGACCCAAATGAAACAGTGGAATGTAGATAGAAAGTAAACTATATACTCTGGTCCCTTCTTTGTTTATCACTCTGCCTGCTCTGTGATTGAGATATTCTTAATCTGAAGTCCCTCTCTTTTGTTTTCTTCCCATCTCATATGTTCAGAATATGTCTGATTTCCTGATATGATGCAATTCTTAGGTGATAGGTTTACGTGCTCCTGTAATATCTTTCCTTTAAATAAATCTTGCCATAGTAGTTATGAAATCTGCTACAATAATTCTACAATAACTTTTGCCTAGGTTACATTCTTGCTTCCAGAATGCTCATACATGCACACAGAATGCTTCAACCTCCATCATGTTCAGCTGAACGAACTTTTCCTAGCCAACTAAATGTCTGTTGCTTAAACTACTTATTGAGAAATTAGTTTAATTCTCCTCACCCATAAAGAGTGAGACAACCCAGTTTAGGCATTTAAATTGGGATCACACCTCTATCATATTGCCATTATACTGGAGGAACTTAAAAGAGAAGGTTGGATAAGATCACTAGAAAGTTTGTCCATGAGGGTAGTCATCCTTATTGTGCCATCATGAGTGGGGAAATATTCTTTCAAGATGGAAAAAGAAGAACTCAAGAACTAGAAGTCCCTTCGGGGAGAGGGAGTCAACAAATTTAATAAATTATTATTATTATTATTATTATTAGAAAAGGCTGTAACAAGCTTCTGATGCTGTGTCATGTGCTAGTTGCCCGTCAAAATGATGGTGGGGCAATAACTGTCATGCAAACATTGTAGTATCAAAACGAGAACAAGTTCCAAGTTTTTCACTTTAAATTAGCCATTTTTTTAATGCTTCACATATTTTGCCAATCTGGATTCTGTTCGCCACCTAAAGGGAAATGATGGGTTTGAACTACTGAAGCCAAAAGGCCTAATTTTGGAGGGGATGATAACTTTGAGGAGCAAGCAACTTGGGTGGGAGCCAGCTGTTGCTCAGTGAAATACTTGGGGTAATTTAACTTTCCTCCAGAATGCAAAGCAGAACAGGAAAAAGTATGCTCCAAGCAAAGTTCCTCTACCGAGTCACTGTTGGTGGGAAAATGGGAGATTATAGTTTATATAGTATAGATCATAGATAATTTTGAAAAACCATCAATACTACATTTTCTTCTCTGCTCCTTTGCCAACTGCCAAGTTTGGATTATGTTTCCAAACCTAATACTTCTGAAGAATTTGATTGAAGGCAATATACAAGAGCTTTTAATATAGCTCCGGGTCCACTTAGAAAAGCCCTGGTCCTCCACCTGTGATGTCTCCACATGTAATTGCAAGCTAACCTTATCCCTTGTAATGGGGAAGGCTTTGAAGAGTTCAGAGGTTCAGATAAGCATTTACAGAACAGCTGCTGAAGAAGACAAAAGGCTAGAAGACAGCCTGGGGAAAGCATCGTGCTAGGAGTTCATAACAAACTTTAAAGGTAACCAGAGCTCTCAAAGAGAGATGAAAACAAGAGGTAAAATGTTCACATGGAAGTTTTCCAGGCACAAAGGAAATTGAGTTATTTGAACTCGCAGTCCAATGACCCATTTTCTCAGGGCAAACAAAGCGTACAAAAGTTGGAAAACATGAAGCCGAATGTCTTTCCTTGCTGGGAAACTTGCACGTTGATTCCTCCAGGAGGATTTACACTTGGGGGTGGAAAATGAGGACATTCTCTACATGTTGAACTGCTGTGCTCAAGCGATTCATATGTACACATACATTTCTCCTAGCAAGATTGGAGATACGGTACAGGTTGCTCCTTCGGTTGCATTGTTCCTTTTCCATGATAGCTTTTGATGGTGCAATGCTTAACCGTGAACTGATTCTGAGCTTGGTTTTTGGCATTTTAGTTACTGAAAAAATAGGAGTACGAACAACATTATAACTGAAGTTATAAAATCATGCATGGTATGGAGAAAGTACAAGGTGAACAGACGCTATTACAGTGGTGATGAGTGTACAATTAGACCTGAAAGATCAGGTTAGGGTTAGATCTTTATGGAGCAAATCTATCTATATGGTCACTCAGTATCAACACCAATTTGATGGCGTAAAATGAAGAAAATGGAGTAGGCCTTTTTTCACCATATAAAACTAGATTCCAAAGACACTTGAAGAAGCTTAAGAGTTGGACATCTCAGGAGACACACAGTGAAACTATATGCTCTGCAGCCATGGCCACCAGCTTTGATAGCTAGTCATGATAACTATATTTCTATCTAAGAAACCAGGAGCCACAAACTTCTCAAGATGATTTGTTGGGGAACAAATGGAAAACTGCTTAGTCAAAGAAGTCTATCTGATCCATAAGATTGGAAGAATAAGAACGCAATACTTCTATGTACTGAAATGTGCTTTTTAGGTGACAGATAAAACTTACTATCTCTGAAGATTGTAATAAATAATACAAACTATATTAAACATTTTAAACATATGTGTTAAAGAGATGGGCTTGATGACTTGACAAAGTCTTTTTATTTCTTTGCAAAATTGGATACTAAAGAATATATTATTATTTTACTTATGTGGAACAGGCCATTGCTGAGAAATAATTTTGCTGTTCAGCAGTATTTTTAATACATTTCTGAGATACTTTTTAGCTTTGTATTTACACTTTGGGATATTTTCATTGCTTTAGAACTTGCACTTTCAAATTTTGTGCAGGCTTCTGAATCATAGGGGTTTTTAGGGCTTAGTTTTAGTTTTTATATGGCATTTTAGCGCAGGGTTAGTTTAATTCGTTTTAACATTGTATTTTGTTTGTGGTTTTTATTTGTATTTTAATTCCCTGTGCCCCGCCTCGAGTCCCTTCGGGGAGAGAGAGCTGGTTATAAATTAAAAATTATTATTAATTATTATTATTATTGCAAAGCAAACTCATTTCCATTTACAAGAAGGCTACTATACAGCAACAAAGCAGTTTTCCAGAAGTTTTTCTTCCTGTATAAGAAGAATCCATCCCAAAGTTTAGCAGAAGGTACATGAAAGAATATGGTCATAGTTTTTATTTTAATTTTGGGTCATATTATGGGAATAAAGACTTCTGGTTCAACAGAAAAAGTTAGGTATCCCCAACGTTGTATTCTATTGCATAATGTTGCAAACAAATATTATAAGGGTGAAATAATTTTGGACAGGTGATTCATCTTTAAGTGCTTCAGAGTGGGGTGTTTATTATACATAGCTTAACATTGTGGTACTTCATGTTGGTCCACAGCATCAAAATCTCTCACTAATGGCTTGAGGCTTATGGTGGCAGGTTTTGTGTGTGTGTATATATGTAGTCTTCTGTTTTGTTTTTTTATCATTAGCCCATTGTTTCTCTTAGTACCATGATGGCAGGGAGCTTTCTCTAGGAGTATTGCTCCAGCTCAGCTCCATCATACATGCGTGCACACCTCTCGCCGGCCAACTGATTTTTGAATCTCTGCTGTGCATGCATGGGGGGGGACACCCTCCTGACCTGTTTTTGGTCCCAGGAGGCTTCACAGAGGCTTGCTAGGCCTAAAATGTGGCACAGGGGTGTGTCATGTGTGCATGCGCAGGTGTGTTGGGGTGTGTCACATGTGCATTGCATTATGGGTGTGGACACATACGCACTGTTGTGCATGTGTGTGCGCTTTCAGCATGCAATAACAAAAGGTTAGCCTTCACTGTTTTAGTGCTTCACCTGGGCTCAGATGAAATCATGGAATTGACATTTCTTCTTTGGATCTTCATTTCCTTCCTTTTCCCTACTGCTACGAATCCCTGAAGTTGGTTGACTTGTTAAAAATGTTTTCTTGAAGCACCCCTACTGGGGTAGATTAAAGTAGTTTGAAAGATTGGCATTTAGCAGCAGTAAAAACTCTGCAGGAGGGTATTGAGCCTGCATCTAGCTGAACGTAAACATCAATTTAAATCCAGCCTGAGTGTTCTCCTCCTTTCATTAACACATGGATTTTCTTTATTTGCTTTCATGTCACAACTTCTCCTCTTATGCAATGATTGAAAAAGTGGGCTGGGGTACCTTGATTATGGAGGCATGCTTGTGAAAATGCCGTGGAGCATCTGTTTGGGGCAAGGGTTTGTTATTAAGACAAACTTTAGCAGGAAAATGATAGCTTCTCCTATACTTCCATTAATTATCCTGGGCACCTCCATGTAAAAGCTTATAGAAAGGAAAGCTAATGGTAGAACTTGTCATTCTGCCACGTGGATTCAGAACCCACTGGATAAATCCATACATCAGAACTGTGTGCAAACTACACATGCTGTTGTAGTCTGACACAACACTTAGAATTCCAAGCCACTTTCAAAATATAGAATCCCAAATTGCCTGAAGTTAGTTCCAGCTAGAGTTGCAGGCTTGAACTGGAGAATATGGCCAGAAAACCAAAACTGGATTCTTTAGGCAAAGTATGTTACAATACCAGGGAAAGACAGAAGGCTAAACTCTTTGTGTATCAACTGGACCTGTCCAAACTCTGCAGATGTAGTATATCTGGCTTGAATGAGGGCCCCTGAAATGCTCGGGTCTCAACTTTAGATGGCAAGATTGACAATTTGACTTTAAGAAATGACAAACAACTTCTAAATTGAGTGATAACATTTAAGCAACTACTGTAAATTTTGGGGTTAGAATGATGTTTTTATCCTTGTAAACTATTGAAGTATTTAGCTGGCTGTGTTTTATTCTCAGGTCTTATATTAGCATTTTTATCCATTGTTATGTGATTTGATATATAACTTTTGTTATGTTTTATTCTAATTTAGGAAGGTGGCATTGGAAACCACTCAGAGATGATTGCTGTAAGATGCTCCCTTATGAGATGAAAAATATTGTAAAAATGTCTTTCAGTTTCAGCAATATGAACTTCTGATACTGCTATAGAAAAAGATACTGTAGATTGAACATGTTTTAATGTATTTATATTTGTATTAGTTTTTTTACATATTTTAAAAAGAGTTCCAATGCGTGTGCTTACAAATTAGAAGTAAACTAATTATTTAAAAAAAATATTGTTCGTACTTCTCTATTCTCTACTTCTCTGTTCCCATACTGGCCTTTGTCAAAAATTCAAGAATGTTTTCAGAGGCAAAGAGAGAGACCTTGGCAATTGTTTAATTAGATATTTCTTTGAGAGATAAAGGCTCAAAGAAGGAATATCTACACTAACATCTGAGTATATAGAAATATTTCCAGACAGTAATAAAGCTCTATTTTCAAACAGAATACTTCATAGGGACATATATTTATAAAAACTACTGTTTCAGATGCTTCAGCGTTCGTAATATATATCTAAATATATGTTGGTGTTTTATTAGTAAGCCAATTCTTAGACGAGACCTCATTTTTTTCTCAAATTTGCAAAATTGTCTGACGGCTTCTGTGTTTTTCCTCCTCATACTTTTCCTTGTTCCTTTTTGAATGGTGCATCCTGCTTCTCTTATTTAATGAAATGCCAAATTTACTTTTAATATTACAGCACATGGCACTATAAGACACACACACACACACAAAAAAAAATTGAAATGGACGAGTCTGGTTTGTAATTTATGTTTTATTCTCCTTAAACAATTACACAATAACTCTATTTATGAACAGTGAGAAAATAATATGCAAAAAGACATTATTCTTTGAATAATGAATGCCAGGTGGGCTATAAATATTTTGAACAAATGAAGAGCAATCATTTTAGCAAATACTTTTCCCTGGGTGCAGATTTTTAGGAAGTGCACTTTCAACTCCAAAAATGCCAGTGTCATTCAAATATTTCTCTATTTTACAGATTAATATGAGGGTGGTTTTTTTTGCAATATTTCATAATATTCTCAGAAGTATGTATTTTGGTGTGTGTGTGTGTGTGTGTGTGTCCATCTGATCTGTTAACTTACCTAGCAGATCTGAAATAAATTGCTACCACAATTTTTTCCTGCATTCTTAGAGAAAAGGAGCAGATGTTATATTGGCGGAAAACTGTGAAAGAATAATTACTTAGATTGCCTATGTTTAGGTTCGGTGCCCTGTGCCTGATTACCTAGCTTATTTTTTTTATTAATATTATGATTTTCTTATCCCCTTCCCTCCTTCCCAGAATTTCCTCTACTGCATACAGTACAAGCTGTCTTAAACTGGTTTTCTTTGTGTGCTTGCCTGAAAGGCACTAACAGCAAGTTAGCTCAGCTCGGCAACCTTAATTGGTTAATTAGCACCCAAGGCCCAACTAGCATTGCTGTCTGAAATTGGCAGAGTCCAAATCTTTTTGATCCCAAAGGCTTCCTTTTGTATTCTAAGTGATCAGACTAGGAGAGTTAAACTTGCCAGCATCAAGGCATTCTTTTCAATGTGTATTCTGCATCGTGTACTTGTTTAATCTCTTGTAATCTCTTGAATGTAAAATCCAAAGATTGATTTCTCCTTACTAATTATCACAGAATTGAGATGTGTACAATTCCATAACCTAGCTGATAGAGGTTGTATGATCCTGACATCGTAAGTATTTATGGGCTATTTCTTAATATTTTTTTCTAAGTTTTATTAAAGTCCTGGCATCTCTTTTGGGGTTCTCCTACTTTGGTATCCCTCCTGCAAATTCTAAATTATGTGTCAACCCAAAGGTTATCAAAGAAACATTTGGTTATTGGCTAGAGCAGACATTCCCTGCTCTAAGAGAATCACTGAAGAATCACTAAAAAATGAGCTTGAGAAAAAGTTGATGCAAGATAGGCGAGGCAGAAGAAGATAGATGCTGTTGGAGGAAGTTCTAAACGTAAATTGCCCCAAGGAAAAAGGAAGGATCTTCTTTTTAAGAAAAGGAAAGGCTTTGGCTGATAAGGGAATGACAGAGCTGGAGAAGGAAAGGTATTGATTGCATAATATATGCTGCAAAATGCAAGTGCGCTTATAATACAAGTATGCATACAAGCGCAAAAAGAAAGAAAAGAAACCAACATGAACATTTTATTTTTTTACTTGTGATCCTGGGTGTCCCCAGTTTTGTAATTGTTGATATCCATGAAAAAAAGTTTGTTTGTTTTTTCAATTTGTTGAAAGCCATGAAAATTTTGTACACAAACAAGAACAGCAAAAAAAACCCAACCTTTTTCCTGGATCTGAGAGTGGACAATGAGCTTCATTTTTATTTGTCTTATAACATTCAAATAGGATTTGCAATTTCTTGCACCCCATGTTTCAACTGTGTTGCCCCCTCCCTTCCCTTTTCTGATCTGAACTTAAAAGGTAAAGCTTCCCCTTAAGGGCACATATGTGCTAGTCATTCCCAACTCTAGGGAGTGGGGCTCGTTTCCGTTTCAAAGCCAAAGAGCCAGCACTGTCCGAAGACGTCTCCGTGGTCATGTGGCTGGCATGACTAAATATCAAAGGCACACGGAACACAGCTACCTTCCCACCAAACATGGTCCCTATTTTGCTACTTGAATGCTTACATGCTTTCAAACTGCTAGGTTGGCAGAAGCTGGGACACTCCGTTAGGCGGTACTAGGGATTCGAACAGCTGAACTGTCAATCTTTTTGACTGACAAGTTCAGTGTCTTAGCCACTGAGCCAGCACATCCCTGATTTGAACTTGCTAGTACACAAACTCCTGGTATAGCTACTATTTATTTATTTTTTATTTTATTTAAATTTATATCCCGCCCTTCTCCACAGAGGACCCAGGGCGGCTGTTTTACTAGCCTTGCTTGGCTCATTTTAAAGAGGGAGTCCGATTTTTAGGCATTGCTTTCATCAGTTCTCCAGGAACACTTGTATTTCTCCCCCTGTGCAATGCTCTCTAACCAGCCAGTTTCACAAATACAGCACAGCTAGCAAAGAAAAGCCAATGAACTATGAAACCAGCAGTATAATTCAGCCATGCACTATATTTTAAATAGAATAAAAATACATATTGGAAGGTGTTGAGAAACACATGGGGCTGAAAAGCGACAAGAAAAAAGCACCCCATTCATCCAGCCTTTCCAGGTGGAGGGTCTAGAGCGGAGCCCGCTTTGGCAACCTTCTCTCTGTAACTGTATATTATACAAATGTTATTGGAAGGCCAAATATAGGCATTGCAAAAGGAGGAGGAGGGAATAATAATAATAAAAAAAAGAAAACACCTTGGAAGATAAATTGGTCTGTTTGGGAACCAGATCTCAAACTTTGCCTTGTGCTTGTCTTAACGGATGTTGGAGCTGCTCCCAAAGCCCAGCCAGGCCATTTAGAGCAATAGGCGAAAACCAACATATTTCTTTCCTCCTGTTGTGTACAAAGGCCTTGGGGGAAATTGTCTTCCAGGCGGTTTGGGAAAGATCAGTTCAGACAGCTCCCCTGTTTTTCAAGCTGACTTTGTTCAGGCAATTTATCTGCTGAAGAAACTATCTGCCTGCCTGCCTGCCTGCCTATGCATACCTACCTACCTACCTACCTACATACATACATACATACATGCATGCATACTATACATACATTCTGTACATACATACATGCATATATTCAAATATTGGCAGCAAACAGAATGCACACCATTTCTGTAGTGCAGGTTGCAAAGAGAACTTTAGGACAAGTGGGCAATATTTTTTTTAAGGTAGCTGACAATCGAAGAACTTCAGACCTTTGGAGCACTATGGGACAACTCACCACGGCTAACTTGTCAGAGCCAATTCGCCACAGGACAACTCACTGCAGGACCAGAATTACACTAATATCAAAGAAATGATGGAATAGAATCATTAAAGAAAGGAGGGAAAAAGAAGGCCAGAATAAAATGTGAATGTCAAAAATTAAAATATGTTTCATTTATTTTAAATAACTAAAATCAAATTGTTAAATTGTCCCACAGTTAGTTATCCTGTGGTGAGTTGGCCATGGTAAGTTGACCGTAACAAGTTGGCCATAGTGAGTTGGCCATGGAGAATTGGCTGTGGCAACACAAACTCATATCAGCATGACTTACCGTGTATGATTCTCCTTCTTTGGTCAAGAAAAATCTAGTATTCAAATCAGAATAAATTCACATAAGATAGGAGTGCAGCAATTTAATTATTCCCACCAAAATCTGTGGAACATATCTTTTTCAGCTGATTTCAGCTAATTATCAAATTGATTTTTCAACTTGATTATCTTGGCTGAATGCTGACAAATATATACTATACATTAAATACCTGGTACTTTAAAATTTATAATAGAAAAGACCTTGTCAGGTGACAGTTAGAGACATAATTAATCATTGTATGTCATAATTTACTGAAATTCTCCAGAGAAATTTCTTAAAAATGCAAAGAAAGAAGCAATGCCAATTCTTAGTAACCCAGAGACATTTGGTTTGCATTTAACATGTTGCAAATGTACCTATTTATATTTTACAATGTTAATTTAATAAATGTAGTCTTCAACCTATGCACATTTTGTTTAATGACTATTCAAAGTTATGAAAATTCTGAAAAAAGTGACGTATGAGTAGTCCTTGTACTTATGAGTCAATTGCATGTCTCCACAATCATGTGATCAAAATTTAAGTGCTTGGCAATGTGCATGTATTTATAATGGTTGTAGTATCCCAAGCCAACATGATTGCTATTTGCGTCTATCCCAGGATCTTCCAACAAGCAAAGTAAGTGGGAGAAGCCAGATTTATTTAGCAACCAAGTGATTCGCTAAATCACCACACTGATTTGTTAATGAAAGTTCATTAAAAGTAGCCATGACTCATTTAACAATTACATTGCTGCACAATGGATGTTCCAGCCACAATTATGACCATAAGTCAAAGACTTAGTTATATTTCAAAATTTTCACTTCTTTAAATGTCGCAGTCAAATTCTCTAATAAAAACAATGGGTGAAAGAAATGTATGAAAAAAGTGCATGCAAGATTTTTTTTTCCTAATGAATATCTTTCATGATTAGTCAGAATATTAGTCAGCAGCTCTGGAAAGAACTCTTTACTTAGCCAATGTAATATTTTTGTAATGTGGTATGGCTTTCCTTTCCTTTCCTTCCCTTCCTTTCCCTATCTTTTATTATTTAAAGGCATCATTACTTCACTGCATTTATAGGCTGAGTTGTGATTAGTTGGAAGCTTTTAAAGTACTAATGTCAGATGGTGTAGTCTCTATTTCTTCAGAGGGAGAGAGGGAGAGGGCGGGGAGAGATACAATGTTGACAGTAACCTAGTAGAATACATATCCCCTTGGTGTAGACATGGAGACAAAAAAGGAGCTGAGCACCATTTCTTTGTTATGTGTTAGACGTTTTGCATATAATATCATGGGATCAACTTTGCAGATCCTACAGGGTGCTTGCTGTATGATGGCTGTATGATGTTAAGGGCTCTTATGCTTATCTTGATTTTTTAAAATTTACGTTTGAGTGCTTTCAGTGTTTTGAGTGCTTTTGGATTTTAATTAACACTATGTGTGTATGCTTTTATTTTCCTGGGCTCCAAGATCACTGCAGATGGGGACTGCAGCCAAGAAATTAAAAGGTGCTTGCTCCTGGGGAGGAAAGCTATGGCAAATCTAGACAGCATACTAAAAAGCAGAGACATCACCCTGCCAACAAAAGTACGTATAGTCAAGGCTATGGTTTTCCCAGTTGCAATGTAAGGCTGTGAAAGTTGGACCATAAGAAAGGCCAAGTGCCAACGAATTGAGGCCTTTGAACTATGGTGCTGGAGAAGCTTTCCTTCCATGTAGATGCAATGGAACTGCATCTACATGGAAGGAAGTATGCAGTGGAGTCCCCCAAGGCTCTGTTTTAGGCCCAGTACTCTTTAACATCTTCATCAACGATTTGGATGAGGGGATAAATGGGGAACTCATCAAATTTGCAGACAACACCAAGCTGGCAGGAATAGCCAACACTCCAGAAGACAGGCTTAAGATACAGAAGGATCTAGACAAACTTGAACATTGGGCACTATCTAATAAAATGAAATTCAATTGTGAAAAAAGTAAGGTTCTACATTTAGGCAAGAAAAACAAAATGCACAGGTACAGTATAGGTGGTACCTTGCTCAATAGTAGCAACTGTGAGAGGGATCTTGGAATCCTAGTGGACAACCATTTAAATATGAGCCAGCAGTGTGCAGCAGCTGCCAAAAAAGCCAACACAGTTCTAGGCTGCATAAACAGAGGGATAGAATCTAGATCACGTGAAGTGTTAATGCCACTGTATGGTGCCTTGGTAAGGCCACACTTGGAATACTGCATACAGTTTTGGTCGCCACGATGTAGAAAAGACGTGGAGACTCTGGAAAGAGTGCAGAGAAGAGCAACCAAGATGATTAGGGGACTGGAGACTAAAACATATGAAGAACGGCTGCAGGAGCTGGGTATGTCTAGTTTGATGAAGAGAAGGACCAGGGGAGACATGATAGCAGTGTTCCGATATCTCAGAGGGTGCCACAAAGAAGAGGGAGTCAAACTATTCTCCAAGGTACCTGGGGGCAGGACAAGAAGCAATGGGTGGAAACTAATCAAGGAGAGAAGCAACTTAGAACTAAGGAGAAATTTCCTGACAGTAAGAACAATCAACCTCTGGAACAGCTTGCCTCCAGAAGTTGTGAATGCCCCAACCCTGGAAGTCTTTAAGAAGATGTTAGATAGCCATTTGTCTGAAATGGTATAAGGTTCCTGCCCACGCAGGGGGTTGGACTAGAAGACCTACAAGGTCCCTTCCAACTCTGCTATTGTATTGTATTGTAAGACTCCTGTGAGTCCCTTGGAATGCAAGGCCATCAAACCAGTCAGTCCTAGAGGAGATCAACCTTGACTGCTCTTTAGAAGGTCAGATCCTGAAGATGAAACTCAAATGCTTTGGCCACCTAATGAGAAGGAAGGACTCACTGGAGAAGAGCCTCTAATGCTGGGAAAGATTGAGGGCAAAAGAAGAAAGGGATGACAGAGAATGAGGTGGCTGGATGGAGTCGCTGAGCAGTAGGCATGAACTTAAATGGACTCCAGAGGATAGTAGAGAACAGGGAGGCCTTGAGGAATGTTGTCCATGGGGTTGTGATGGGTCGGACATGACTTCGCAACTAACAACAACAACAACAACAACAACAACATGTTTGAATGCAACAGAATCTTTCCTGGCTGTATACATTTGCTAAATAAATAAATATTGATTCAACTGCTGATCCACCAACTATTTCTTCTCCTTATTCTGAAATATCTGAAGCTGTGTTCTTCAGGTAGTTTAGCTGGAGTGCCATATGTCCTAATCCTTTCCTTTTTCTTTTCCTTCTTTCCTTTCTTCCATATAACTTTAATGACCTCCTTATTCAGTTGACATTTGCTCTATGATTTCTGACACGTAGATGCCTACCTCTCAGTGATGAGTTATTTATTACAACATACCAAAATGGGAAAGTTCCATCCCTGCCAATACCAGCGTCTGAGACTCCGACTTTATACAAGAGATGACTTTAGCATTGATTAACAACAACTCCATCCATTTTTCCCACTGACACCTCAAGCTTTCTTTCACCCTGTCTACAGTACATCTTCTTGGTTATCAATTACAAGTGTGGCTCGATTAATCTTCTTGAAGGGAAAATATTTTTGATACAATGGCAACTCTAAAAAAATTATCCTAAAGAGATGATATAAAAGGGCATGCTCAGTGCAAAAAAGTAGTTCTCTTAGGAATTCTGTAATGACAGCATACAAATGCCTGAGAAGATTGATGGGCTCTTTTGGCCATACCATAAGATTACTCTTTCCTGTGTGTAAAAATGGGTTGTTTGCCAGCCATGGTCTATAACTTCATTAGGTGCATTTTTCTTGGCTAAGGCACCAAGTCAAATGCTCTATTTTCACCTCGTTTCTCTCTTTCCTGAGACCTATCCCCTCAACAATGAAGGAGGGGCTGACAGTTTAATGAGGATATAGAGGACTAGGGATTCCACCTCTGCATTAGACTCTGGGCAACTCACTCACTCGGACAATCACTCATCTAGGCAGGAAGAATAATAGCAATGCATTATATCATTGCTGGAACAGCATGTTAAATATTTGGTATAATGTTTTTAATAATATTGAGGAGCAATGTACTTTTTCATCAATGGCCAAAGCTACCAACTGGAGAAAAAAAATAGTGGGTTGCACAGTGAGTAGTGGCTGCTAGGGCCTGAAGTGTTGAATAAAGTGTGCTAGGAGTAAGGATGCTTATTGTATTGTTAAATTTATCTTTAGTTTACAATCCACATTACCTCTTTGGGGCGATCATCTTGCAGCTGCTTGTGATATGGAATTCACTATTCAGGGATTCTCATGTTAATGTCCAGAAGACAGGACAATAGCACACAGATATCTTTCAACAACACCAGTCTCTTGTGATAATGTATAGATAAGGGTGAAGTGTGAAGTATCAAAGCAATGTGTAAAACACAAGGTTAATCATTCCTCCCTCGACTTTTCTTTCACTTTCCACTGCTTTTTCCTCCAGGCTGTTTACTTTCAACCTATAGAAAATCTGTTTAGACTGAAAAGGCTTATAGGGAAGGCAATTCAGGAAGTTAATAGGGAAAGGTTGTGGGAAGAGTGCTGAGCAAAGGAATTGCTCTGCATTTATGTAACAGTTTTCAAGTTGTCTGATTACAGGTTTGTTTTAAACTTTCACTTAAGAGCCCAGGTGGCACAATAGTTAAAGTGCAGAGTTGGAGACTAACTCTATCTACAGCTTGGAGTTCAATCCTGATGGCCTCAGTTGACTCAGGCCTTTCATCCTTCAAAGGTCAGTAAAACGACCCAAATTGTTGGGCAACCTATGCTGACTCTGTAAATCTCCTAGAGAATGCTGTAAAGCACCATGGGACAGTGTATAGTGTAAATGTAAGTGCTACTGCTATTGTTATTGCAAGGAGAATATTAGATAAAGTATTCTGGGTGAAAAGTCCTTGCATTTGTTTAATTGTGATATATTCAAGAAATATATGTGAGTGCTCGTTTCTTTCATTGTATAAACACTTTTTCATTAGTCTTCAACCTTGCCAGCAGGCTTCCCATTTTATAGTCTCATCCCTAAGGATGCAGAAATTCATCCCAATAGGCATTTTTCAGATTATAAAGTAGCAATAGCACTTATACCTATATACCATTTCACAGTGCTTTACAGTTGTCTTTAAGCAGTTTACAGAGTCAGCATATTGCCCCAAACAGTCTGGATTCTCATTTTACCGACTTTGGAAGGATGGAAGTTAATAGAAGCCTTGAGCCGGTCAGGATCAAACTCCTGGAGTGAGCAGTGAGTTAGCCTGCAGTATTGAATTCTAACCACTGCACCACCACGGCTATTATATGAACAACTAGAGCAATTCCAGAATGATAGAAAGACGTGAGTCTCTTCCATTCCCCTGCCAACTCGTCCCATCAATATCAATAACTTTGTGATTTCTAGATATAGAAATTGCAAAGTGATTTACAGTTCCACCAAGAAAAATCCAATAATATTTTTTTGAATGCTGTACGTCACCCAGAATTGTTGGATACAAGCTGGGTGGCAAATAAATTTCATACATAAATAAATAATTAAATTTCTCCATCACACTGAGAATAAAATAATAAAACAAAGGCCCTTTTACAGGGAACAGAAGCTTGTATAAAATTGCAAGCAGATCTTTGAGACATTTATATCTAGGCCTCTCTGTCTTCCATAGACAAACATCTGAAAGATACTTGGGACTGGATAAATGACCAAATGTAGCACTGGTGTGCAACTCCTTAGATCAACTCCTTTTGTTTCTAGATTCAGTGATTACTGCAAAAGGCAGCCATGCAGCTGTAAAAAAAATGTGATTGCTTTCAAGACTTGCAGCTGGGTGCAATATTTATATCTCCATTTTACAGCATCTTTTCAAACTAATCTGAAATATGTCAGATATATCCAACAGCAATATATCCAGTAGCCCACTTTTAAATAGTTCTGAGAATTTCCAATCTCAGAATCTGAAACCATCACCTTAAGAGTTTCTATTGACAGGGACCAATATATTTAGAGTCAGGGTTCCCCCACCCTTTTTTTTTTCTAGTCAAGGCTGAGGGTCAGGGCTGGGAAATTAAAAGCAAACACTTCAAGTACTCCTCCCAGTGAAGAGTGAGAGAAACTAGATTGGCCCATCAACAGTGGGGATCCAACTCAAGGGCTATTACAGTGGTGGGTTCCTATTGGTTTGGACCGGTTCAGCTGAACCGGTAGTGGTATGGCAGCCTGGGTCACTGGAACCTGCCACGGCCCTAAACCAGTTCCTCGGTCTCTTCTGCCATCGCTGAACAGTTCTTTTTATGCGCAGAACAGTTTTCAGTCAACTGCACATGTGCAGCAACACGCAGCGGGCACATGCAAAAGCAAAGCAATCAGTGCATGCACAAAACACCTTCTCAGCGAACCAGTAATAAACCAGTTAACCCACCACTGGGCCATTACTATTAGTTCAGATTTTCTGTGGTTCTAATAGTATCCATGTAAGAATGATACAGTCAAACTCAACAGAAAACATTGCAAGCAGAGATGGAAAAGTGTGTCTGTTTATCCCATTTTAAATGCATACCTTTGAATAACTATTTGTGGTGTAAAATCATTTAGGTCCTAAATTCTCTCTTGAATTCCAAACCAAATTGGTATTTCTAGGTTCACTTAGATGAAAGAATATTTTTTTGGGGGGGGGGAATCTTGGTTTGTCAGGTTGAATTTCAGAACATATTGTCCTTTTTAAATGAGAATGAGGTGAAAAAAATAACAAGAAAAGCACATTTGCAAAATAAAATAAATAAAACAAAAAAAGTTTGAAACCCTCCCCCCCCCCCCAAAAAAACACATTTTTAGCAAACCACAAAACCGTCTTTCTGTTCAAAGCTTCTGCATGGCTGAAATTTTCTGTGCAAATTTGATACCATCCTTAGCCTGCATTTTTGTAAGAATCAATTTTTCTTAATCTTAAACATATTTTCTCCCAGCATATTATATAAAAATATGTTAACTGCTAAACTATATAGAGAAGTTAACCTGAAAACACATACCACAATTTTCACATGTTGAAGAAAAATGCAAGGAATATTTTGTAACTTAGGATACTTTGTTTTAGTAATGAATATGTGTTATTGGTATGTCTTATGAAATGTTCTTCTGGCATGTGCTTAGAACCAACCTTTTGCTTTCCAATTTAAAGTATCCCTCAGTGTTGTATGAGTTGGTAGACTGCTGAGCCTTTATTTGTTTTATTCACCATTGTAATTTGTTTTATTCAACTCGAGGTTGACTCAGCCTTCCCTCCTTCCGAGGTGGGTAAAATGAGATTGTTGGGGGTAATATGCTGACTCTGTAAACCATTTAGAGAGGGCTGTAAAGCACTTTGAAGCAGAATCTAAGGCTAAATGCTAATGCTAAATGCTACTAAGATATAAATGGTAGTTTATTCATTGTCATTCATAGTTTGCATTCCAACTAAAAACCTAACAAGCCATATGATAGACAAACGTGATATATGGATAGCAGCATACATGACACACATAGAAATTGGAGAGTTCCTTTATTATTCAGTCACAACTGGGAGTAAGGAGCTACCAGGCAATTGGGCACAACCACATGATGTTTTGCTGCATGAATCAAGAACAACCTTAGCCTGTATGGAAATCACTAAATAGATTATGTTCTGGGATAGGAAGATCAAAGGATAGTGTAAGAAAATGGGGTTTCCTTGTAGAAGATATTGTGGTGAATGTGGAGAAGAACAATCCATCTCACATATGCATATAATGTCTTTCAACATGTATGGAGGAAGATCTCATGCTGGCAACAGAAAATGCTCTTGATGTGGCTGTCAGGGTTCCATGTAATACCCCCATTGAAAGAAGACTCCAAGGCTTGAGATTCCTCAAAGTTCCAATTTATTAGAGATGTCATATTGGCACATCTGGGAAAACCCAAGTCTGCAGATTTCCAGGTTTTCCCCACCAATTGAAAGTCCAAGTCCCTGCCCAGCACCCACATGTCCATCCCATAGTCCAATCAAGCACCGTCCCAACTGGAGATGCTTCCCAGTCATACCACTCCAGATTCAGGGCAGTTTGTTCTTGACTCTTGGAGAAAGGAATGTTATATATATAAAACTATTTTGACTACGGTATTTTTTGGAGCATAAGACACACCTTCCCCCCCCAAAAAAAGAGGCTGATAATCTGGGTGCATCTTATACGCTGAATACATCATTTTTGGCCTCCCTAAACCCGGCCTCCTTTGCAAAAATGGCTGTGCATAGCCTTTAGGAGGCTTCCAGAGTGCTCCTGGGGACTGGGGAGGGCAAAAATAAGTGAAAAACAGGCAGTTTAAGCTTGTTTTTGCACACACACACACACACACACCGCCCCTGGAGCATTCGCAATTTGTGCGGGCAGGAGAGCAGAGGTCGACCCCGAGACCCCTCACATGCGGGGTGCCTCAGGGGTCGGTCCTCTCGCCTCTCCTGTTTAACGCATACATGAAGCCGCTGGGCGAGATCATCCGTGGTTTTGGGGTAGAGTACCACCTGTACGCTGATGACACCCAGCTGTACATATCTACCCCAAACCACCCCAACGATGCCGTAGCGGTGATGTGCCAGTGCCTGGAAGCCGTGCGGATCTGGATAGGAAGTAACGGACTTAGGCTCAACTCGACCAAGACCGAGTGGCTGTGGTTTCCGGCTGCCCGATTCAAACAGCTCTCTCCAACGCTGGCCATAGGGGGCGAACATCTTGCCCCTGTGGATGGGGCGCGCAACTTGGGTGTCCTCCTGGATATCCGGCTGTCCATGGAAGATCAAGTGACAGCCGTGGCCAGGAGGGCGTTTTACCAGGTTCGCCTGGTACGCCAGTTGCGCCCCCTATTGGATCGGGACGCCCTTCGCACAGTCACTCATGCTCTCGTGACATCCCGACTGGATTATTGCAACTCTCTCTACATGGGGCTCCCCTTGAGGTGTACCCGGAGGCTTCAGTTGGTCCAGAATGCAGCCGCGCGAGCAATTATGGGCACCTCTAGGTTTGCCCACGTAACACCGCTCTTGCGCGAGCTGCACTGGCTACCTGTCGTCTTCCGGGTGCGCTTCAAGGTGTTAATTACCATCTTCAAAGCGCTCCATGGCTCGGGACCTAGCTACCTGCGGGATCTGTGGCGGGCCCAGCCCTCTGGAATGACCTTCCCCCCGATATCAGGACAACCACGGACCTCCGCTCCTTCCGCTTAAAATTAAAGACACACTTTTTTCGTCTGGCCGGCCTTGGGTAGTCTCTTTTTAGGTTAGGGGTTTTTAGGGGTAATTTTTAGTTTAGTTTATGGGTTTTAGTGCAGGATCAATTTAATCTATTTTTAATTTTGTATTTTGTACTTGTCTGTGGTTTTATTTGTATTTTTAATTGCCTGTGCCCCGCCTCGAGTCCCCTTGGGGAGAGAGAGCGGGATATAAAATTAAATTATTATTATTATTATTTATTATTCTATAAGCCTCCTAAAAGCTATGAATGCCATTTTTTGACCAAAAACAGACCTGTTTTCGGGAAAAACAGGCTGGTTTTGCCCATTTTTTGGAGGAGGGGCAACCCCCAGGAGCACTCTCTAAGTCTCCTAAAGGCTATGCATGCCCTTTTTTTTTTGACAAAAAACGGGCCCATTTTCACAAAAAACGGGCCATTTTGGGGAGGTCTGCGGAGTGCAAAACCTTTTTTTTTAAAAAATTGCCTCTTCAAGATCTTGTTGCGTCTTATACTCCAGTGCATCTTATACTCCAAAAATATGGTATATGTCTCCCCCAGCTCCACACAATCCCCCTCCCAGTTTCCCATAGCAATAAATGTGGCAGGCCTGAAGGCCCAATGCAAAAGATGGCTTCCAGGTCTGACAGGGACTTGATACTGGGCGAATGTCATTGGATTTTAATCCTACTTGTTTTAAATACTTTTTACATGTGCTATATTAATATGACCTATTTTATGTTACTCATTTTACTTGCTCAGTGTTGAATGTTATATGTTTATAATTTGAACGTGCTTCTGACACAAAGACACAAACGCCATCTTCCTTTTTACAACCTCCTTGGATGTTCTTGTATGAAAGAAACATTCTGATCTTGATTCCATTTACTTTAGGCTATATTCAGTATTTCTCTTTATTCAGATCACCATCACCACCACAAACAACAGACTGTCATGCAATGGATATCTCCTTTCCATATGCTCTGGACTTAATATTAATAAGCTGGAGTGCTGACAGACCGACAGCTGAATTTGTTGCTCCTCTATTGGAGAGCCAGAGTGAGCAGCTCATCTTTTCCTTCTCCTCTCTCAGGTGCATTTTCTTTCTTTCCCTCTCTTGGATCCAAGGGGAAAACCAGGCCCCTTTTTCTGTTGGGGAAAGCCTGTCTGTTTTTCCTTGGCTCAAACCTTCATTCCATTTGGGAGCCATTTTGTGTTAGGAGCAAGGAAACTGGCCATAAACAACAGCTGGAAGAGAGGCCTGCAGGAAGGTTGAAGCACAAGTTCAAGAGGCCATTTCAGACAGGTGGCTGTCCAGTCTCTATTTAAAACCTCCACCCACAACTTCTGAAGGCAAGCTGTTCCACTGGTTAATTGTCCTCACTGTTGGGAAGTTTTCCCTTAATTCCAGACTGCTTCTCTCTTTGATTAGTTTCCACCCATCATTTCTTGTCCTGCCCTCTGGTGCTCTGGAGAATAAATTTATCCCCTCTCATCTTTGTGGTGGCCTCCCAAATTCTGGAATGACAGAGGAACTCTTTTCCAGCTAAGAAGAATTCTGATAGGAAAAGGGAAGAGCAAACTCAGTCATCCTGATAATAAAAGCGATGGAAGATGGCCATTGATAATGTTGCCAATGTGACAGCTGGCACAAAGTCCTGAAAGTTTTCCAGGGGCAGAACGAAATAGGAACCAGAACTGTTCCATACACACAGTGGGGCTGACTCCAATTCCAGCCTAAAGCCAGCATACTGAATTAATCTTAATCTCTCTCTCTCTCTCCCCCTCCCCCCCTCCCCCCCTCCCTCCCTTTCCTTAGATACAATCTGTTTGGCTGAAAAATCCAGTTAATTCCTCACTCCCATTAACTTGCCTGGCCTGATTCTCTCCATCCTGCTTAGGATAGTCTTGCCCTTTACACTTTCATTTCTACATAGATGCACTTCTAATATGTACATAGTCTCAGTTCCATAACAAAGACTGAAAGAAAATCATTCAGTCTGTAAAGGTCTTTAACCATTTCCAATCTTTAAACATCATTAGGTATTTCAGCATTGATTTAAGCATTCTAGATGCAACCCTGAGAAAGTGCATTTCAAATTGATGGATTTGCCATCGGGTCAGAAGCTGAAGGATTTTGTTAACATTTGCTATAGATGGGACGGGGTGGCTCAGTGGCTAAGAAGCTGAGCTTGTCGATCAGAAAGATCGGCAGTTCGGTGGTTCGCATTCCTAGCACCGCATAATGGAATGAGCTCCCATTACTTGTCCCAACTTCCGCCAACCTAGCAATTCGAAAGCATGTAAAAAAATGCAAGTAGAAAAATAGGGACCACCTTTGGTGGGAAAGGTAACAGCGTTCTGTATGCCTTCAGCATTTAGTCATGCTGGCCACATGATCATGGAGATGTCTTCGGACAGTGCTGGCTCTTCGGCTTTGGAACAGAGATGAGCACTGCCCCCTAGAGTCAGGAACGACTAGCACATATGTGTGAGGGGAACCTTTACCTTTACCTTATAGCTGGGAAGAGACATTTCAAACATCAGACCCCAATCCAAAGTGTGGTGACTCTGAAGGAGTGAATTGCTCTGGGAGCCTGTTCTCTTCAGAAGCTGCTCTCTGCATGGGGCTCCCCTTGAGGTGCTCCCCTTGAGGTGAAGTTAGTACATAATGCGGCCGCGCGGCTGATTATGGGCGCCTCAAGGCAAGCCCACGTAACACTCTCCTGCGCGAGCTGCACTGGCTGCCTGTGACCTTTCGAGTGCACTTCAAGGTGTTGACCACCATCTTTAAATCGCTCCATGGCTCGGGGCCTAGCTATATACGAGACCGCCTCCTGCCCCATACATCCCTTCGTCTGATCCGCTCCCACAGAGAGGGTCTTTTCCGGGTGCCGTCGGCTGGGCAATGCCGGTTGGCGATACCCAGGGGAAGGGCCTTCTCTGTGGCGGGCCCAGCCCTCTGGAACGACCTACCCCCCGACCTTCGCACTCTCGGACCTCCGCCTCTTCCGCCAACGTCTTAAGACGCATTTATTCCAACAAGCCGGCCTAGGATAGCCCCCCGTTTCTGACTTTTTAAACATAAATTATAATTTGGTAAGGTTTTAATATGGGTTTTAGCACGGGTTTAATTAATTTAATATATTTTAATTGATGTATATTGTATTTTGTGGTTTTAAATAATGCCTGTGCGCCGCCCTGGGTCCTAACAAGGAGAAGGGCGGGGTATAAATTTGATAAAATAAATAAATACCTAAACTGTAGCAGTGTCTCAAAATCCTTGCTCTGTGTGGGTCATTCTCACTGGAAACCAAGGTAGCCAGATTCTAATCCACCAGTGTGCCTCAAAACCCAAAGTGCTTCACTGTTCATCAGCGAAGCCGACTGAAACCACATCAGCAGTCCATTTCCTTGTGTACACAATTGCTGACCTCAACATTCTTTGTGCTGCAATCATCACACATCATGTTTTATAAATTCTCCAATTTGCACTGTCAACTGAAAGACCGGGGAGAATTTGCTACTGCCACCATGAGACAAGGCAGAGGTTGTTCCTGCAGCATCTAAGGTGTGTTTGTGTACACAGTTTTCTTTGTTACTGAGCACCATGCATTTGCAATCCCCACCCCCCACCCCTCTGCTTCAAGTAAATGCATTAGCTCTTGGAGTGCTTAATGGGTGTGCAGGCAAACTGCCCAGGCTGATGGTGTGAATGGAATGTGGGTGCTAATGCAAGCTTTTCACTTTGGCCATCTTGTAAGTTGTCAGGTCCAAAAATATATTCTTGAGCAATCTACTCTCAGAAAAATACTAAATGATTTGTAGTTGCTAGAGTAAGGCAATTTTGCACATGAAGTGAAGTGATACTTTTCCCTCAATGATGCCTGTTGATTAAGGTTATACCTTAATACTGGAAACAAATGTCCTTCTGGATCTTGTAGCTTAAGTCACCTATTTGTCATTAGATATTATTGGGATTGTCACCAAGGATAGAAATACCTTATTTTTTGGAGTATAAGACACACCTTTTTTCCTTTAAAAAGAGGCTGAAACTCTGGGTGTGTCTTATACATCAAATACAGCATTTTTTGCCTCCTGAAACCCCGCCCCTTCACCAAAATGGCCGTGCCCATACCCTTATGGAGGCTTCCAGAGAGCTCCTGGGGGCTGGGAAGGGCAGAAATGAGCAAAAAACAGGGTGTTTTTGCCCCCCCCAGCCCCCAGCAGCACTCTATAAGCCTCCATAAGGTTATGCATGCTAATTTTTGACCAAAAAATGGCCCGTTTTCACACAAAAAAGGCTGTTTTTCCTCATTCCCCCCCCCAGGAGCACTCTGCAAGCCCCCCCAAGGCTATTCATGCCTTTTATTTAAAAAAAAAACCGGCCCATTTTCGCGAAAAACGGTCCTTTTGGGGGAGGTTTGCACAGTGCAAAAAGGGTGGGTTTTTTTCCTTTTTGGAAAGCTGTTTAGTTAGTGATTGATGAGAATTACAGTGGTCAAGTACTGTGCCTGCAGAAACAAAGATTTGTTCCAAAGGTGGTCAGTGATTTCCTTCTCCAGCACATGGGTAAATACACCTGGAAACATCTACCTACCTACCTACTCTCTCTCCCCTCCACCTATCTACTGTATTTCTCTTTCTCTCTCTCTATCCCTCTACCTACTTATCTATCTACATACACTCTCTCTCCCTACTTACCTACCTACTATATTTCTCTCTCTCTCCCTATCCCTTTATCTACCTACCTAACTTCACACTCTGTCTCCCTACCTCCCTACTGTATTTCTCTTCTCTCTCTCTCCCTCTCTCTCTCTCTCCTTCTACCTACCTACTTTCTCTCTCTCTCTCCCTACCTCCCTACTGTATTTCTCTCTCTTTCTCTCCCTCTCTATCCCTCTATCTACCTACCTACTTTTTTAAAAAAAATTCCTCTTCAAAACCTGGGTGCCTCTTATACTCCGGTGCATATTGTACTCTGAAAAATACGGTAGTTAGAGCTGTGTAAACTTTCCAATTCGGTTGGAGCATGTACTGCATGACTGCAGCTTTTTATAGCTTCTGCCTAAGAGAAGGTATACCTGCTTTAATAGCTGGTACTATGATAATATTTCCACACACTCTAAAACAGCTTTTTAAAAATCAGTGTTGATGCTGTCTAGCATATCTTTTCCTTACCAAGTATTATGTTGTGGCCTACTTTGTCAAATGCCTTACTGAAGTCTAAGTAATGTCCACAACATTTTGCTGGTTCACTAAGTTAGTCACTTTGTCAAAGAATGTAATAAGGTTTGATTGGCATGATCTGTTTTTGATAAATCCACATTGGCTTCTAGTAATAACTTCGCTTGTTTCTAGGGGTTGTTGCTTGATTATATCTAAGGAGATTCTCAGTCATCCAGATCATGGTTGTCCCTAAAATGCTTTTTCAAGAGGCAACTGGACTTTCTGCTTTTTCTTTGAAGACGTTTCGCTTTTCATCCAAGAAGCTTGGAAGTCAGAACAAGAGAAGCTTCTTGGATGAGAAGTAAAATGTCTTCAAAGAAAGAAAAACCAGAAAGTCCTGTTGCACCTTGAAAAAGCACTGTTGCTTGATTATCTTTTCCAGATAATTTTTCAACTAATTTCAAGGCTCTCTATAAATGTGTTGCAAAAAAATCCCCACCCCATCTGGATGGGGAAAACCCCACTCAAAACAAAATAAATCAATCTGTGAGCATTTAACACAGTGGTAGTCAACCTGGTCCCTACCGCCCCCTAGTGGGCGTTCCAGCTTTCATGTGGGTGGTAGGGGTTTTGTCCGATATGAAGCACTTTCCTTTTTTTAATTTAATTGACTTCCCTACTTTATAAATCACCATTACTGTGGAACCGGTGGGCGGTTAGAAAATTTTATTACTAACAGAGCTACAAAAATGGGTGGTAGGTATAAAAAGGTTGACTACCCCTGATTTAACAGCATCTACTGAAATCACAACCTCCTCCCCCTCCTTCTCCTCCCCCTCCTCCTCCTCACCCCTCCCCCTCTCTCTCCTTCTCCTTCTTCTTCTTCTTCTTCTGCTTTTTCCAAAACACTTTAAAAGCCCAGTGAGGGCTTTTGCTTGCTTCAGCCAGCAGCTGAAATGAAAAGATTAGAGACTGAAATGTTTAGAGATTTATGAGCCACAGTCAGGTCAAGCGGGATAATGGTGAATCCATCCAAGCCATCTGATTTTCATTGACTGACCCTTGGCATAGGAAAATGTGTGCTGGTGATGGATTTGGTGACATTCACCCATATCAGATGCCTGGTGTGATTTATCAATTGGCTATGCAGTGCTCTGTGGGAAGCAGATGGGTATTCAAAGGGCTGCATATTTTCAGAGGGGGCAGGGTAGAAATCTTGATTGGAAAAGAGAGATAGAAAGTTGATTTCCAGATGGGAATGCTGAAATTAGCCAAGGAATTGCCATGCGTGGAAATAACCATCCAGATATGCATCATAGGAATCTTCCCATAAGACTGTTATGAAATGGCCCAAGCTGAAAAGTCTTCCAGCACACTAATCACTGCTAAGGCTTTAGTCTTTCACCAGGAAGTGAGTAGTTAGAAAATTCTGAATTAATGAAGCTCTAGGCCTAGGGTTCCTTAATTTGTCTGATCTTCTACCTTCTTATTATTTCCACAAGAAGACATTTCTATCACCTTTTCTCAATATATGTTGGACTGCAGGAGACTGCTGTAGGAAAAGAATGGGATCTAGCAAATAAGCTGCTATTTCATTAAAACGCCATGTGAAGTCCAACCCATAGTTCCCTTGTAAGATTCATTATCAAGAGTTACATGAATAAAAGTTAAAATATATCCTGGCAGACAAATAATTGGCAATTATTTGCATGGAAGATCTCAATGGCTGCCTATTTGAAGCTTCTCTTCATCAACTGTGAATACTTGGACAAACTGATATTCAGTTGAGCTGCCACTTTGCCAAATTGGTTCTATCCTAACAGTACGATGCAGCAACTACAGAGCTACCTTCTTGCTCCGATGAACATCAGGATAAAAGAGGAAGTTACTACCAGGCTTATGGAATTTCTGAAGGGGGAATTTTGTGCTCCTACATGGGATTTCATACAAGGTAAAAACTAAAGCAAGTATGATGCTTCCCACTTAAGTAAGCGAAAATGCCTGAAAGCCTTTGAGGGCAACTCCCCCCCCCCAAAAAAAAGTGAACTAGCAGTATATGATTACTCAAAAATGAGTCCCACTAAACTGAATGGGACTTGGGTCAAGAGAAACAGCTGTTGATTGCAGTATTAGGTTGCAGTCATGTAGCTTGTATGATAAGGTACAGCAACTATAAAATGCATATGGTATACCCTTGAATTCAGAACAAGAAATTGGATATTGGAAGCTTTCTGAAGTCAGGTCCTTTTACCCCTGGATGGGTCAGAAACAGTTAAAAATAAAGAATGGTGTATCTTAAGGACCTTGTTCACTTCAGTGATTTCCCTTGCTATAAAGTGCTAGCCCAAATGAAGAAGAATGTGTATCAGTTCTGGAAGTGGTGTAGTTCAGGGGTCCCCAACCTTTGTAACTTTAAGTCTGAAGGACTTCAGCTCCCAGAATTCTCCAGCCAGCTCTGCAGAGCTGGCTGGAGAATTCTGGGAGCTAAAGTCCTTCAGACTTAAAGTTGCAAAGGTTGGGGACCCCTGGTATAGTTAGTGTCTCCTAGAAGTAGCAATTTTTTTGAATGTGGGGGGGGGACTCTTTTAAATTTTTAAACATTGAAAATATCTAGGTGGTAGTTCTTGTTAACATAGTGAAAGAAGACTTTCTCCCTCATTTTCACTGTGAAGTAGCTGCTAGGGTTGGAGAACGTAGGAGTTTTTAGCATCAACATGGAATTGACCTATAAGATGAGCTGGGGAATAGATGATTCTGCATACCCTTAATTGGTACCTTTGCGCTTAGAATTTGTGGCCAAAATATGCCATCCTGTTGCAAATGCTATTTGTAACTGTCTAGTGTTACTGGGCTACATAAGCTCAGTTATGTTTGTTTAGGAGGACATGAGATCAGGGAATGAGAAAAGTCTTGTCATGTTGTTTTAAAATGCTACATTTTAAAAAGACGCACAAGGAAAAAAAAGGCATCATTCATAATTCCTCAGGTCACCACAACTAGAAAAAAAAAGTTTAATGAAATATTATAGAGTAATGGCTAGAAAGGAAGTAATGGTTGGAAAGGAAGCAAAACAAAGTTTCAGAATGGGCTCCTTACATATACTGTACACTACTCATTGAAACAAAAATTAAGGCTTTTTATAGAGTTGTATCATCTGGTTGTTAATCAATAAGCAAATTCTGTTTTGAAAGGAGAATAGACACAGTTTAGAGAGTAGCCACATAGGACTTCAAAAAGAAACATGCTCACCATCCTGGATTGGGACCTCCCAATCCAACATTACACCCACACTGTTGATCAACCCAAACATTTACGTATTCATATTTCTTCCCTTTCCGCTTAACGTCTCACCTGAAGTATAATGTGTCTTTCCTCTTTCCAACACTGCTTTTGCCATAAACATTCTGATTGGGTTCTTCACTGGTTTAGTGCTGCATTTATTTAAGATTTCCATATACATGTCCTATGTAATATTTCATATTGCGGATCTTATATTTATTCTTTAAAAGCTGTAACCTGCTTTGAAAGCCCATGGGGATTACCACTATTAAAATGGGGCTATAAATTATCAGAGTCATACTAATTGGATTTGTGAAATGAGATGAATACAATGGCAATGGTCATCATTGTCAATTGTTTTGAATATCAGCTAGGATTATTTTCTGTTGGCAATTATTTTCTGTTAATTAGTTTTTAAAATTTTGGATTTTTGTACTGTGTATGTTTTTTAATGATGCCTGTGCGCCGCCCTGGGTCCTTTTTTAGGAGAAGGGCGGGGTATAAATTTAATAAAATAAATAAAATAAATAAATAAATGCTGGCAAAGGCTATGGGGAACTAAAGATCTGGAGATCGTCACCAAGATGCCTCTTCCTGTACCTTCACAGATTTGGAAGGGAAAAGGAGAAGACAAGAAAATGACAAAGAAACGGGTCCACAAAACTCTCCTCGTTGTATTCTGTTTGGATTCATTCAACTTAGAATATTCCACAAGGACCAATATTTTAACTCTTCATTATTTATTGTTTTGCCAAGATAAGTACAACTGGTGGGCAAATCACACCTAGGCCAGTGATGGGTTTCAGCCAGTTCGCACCACTTCAGGAGAACTGGTTGATAACTTTCTGAGCAGCTTGGTGAACTGGTTGTTGGAAGAAATCATTAGGGCAGAGAACCGGTTGTTAAATGATTTTTGAATCCCACCACTGATCTAGGCTACTCAATAGCATCCACAAAGAGAGCTAGTAGGAGCTCTACTCGGTTTACTTCCATGTAAATGACAAGATACATAACATGCATATGCATCACCCACAAAGCTTTGGATGTGGACCCAAAGCTCCTATAAGATATGCCACTAGATTTGATTTAAACATTATTTTTAGTGAAGCAGAAGGAAATTCTTAAAGACATTATAGTGATTTCATTTCATTTATGTTGCCCACTTATCTTGGCTTCATGCTACATTTTTGGGGTGCAATCACTGGCCTTTCCCTTTGTGGCCAAGCATATCTATTCTTGCTTTGCTATTTTGGTGTATTTTTTATTCACCGATACAATTTTATTGTATTGTTTGTGTTTGCGATTCCTCAGCTAGTTACTGTTGCCTGCAGGAAAGAAAAAGAGAAGTAAATGGTTATGATACCTCTTTGTCTGCTGATGGTCTCTCTTTCAGTCTTTCATGCCTCCTATGAAAATAGGTTAACTCTTAAACCTGACACACTAATGAGTGGTCATTAGTAACACAAATAATGCTGAGCTAGACAGAGAGACAATCTAACCAGGCATGATCCCTATTCCTATGTGGCTGCTTGTATTGTGGTTCTTTTACCTAATATTTTGATTCCTATCTTTAATTGCAAGATGTCTAGAATTGGACATGAATGTCCAGTCAGTAGATTCATAGTCTACTGAGTTAATAAATCTACAAAAATACAGACAAACTCCACCCCACCCCCACGTCATTGATGCTTATTGCTTGCTCTGGCTGTCATATTCCTTATCCCAAACTCACTTTGAAAGTGAAGCCCTGTGATTTATGGGTTGCAGAGAGGAGCTAAAATTGGCCTTTAACAACCACGTGAGCAGTATGCCTTACCCAGAAGACTGCCTAAATAGTTAAGCCTCCTTGGTGTTGTGAAAAGCCTTCACCAGAATAAAAGATGGTTTGTGTCAAGGGAATTGTCAAGGGCTTGGCTTCCTTTCTTCTTTACTTTTTGTTTTTTTTGGGGGGGGAAAGAGGGGGTGGGAGAATGGGACAGTGTCAGGGTGTGCTCTATGTGGTGTGTGTGTGTGTGTGTGTGTGTGTGTGTGATGGAAGCCGTAGAGGGTGGGGATGAAGGATAAACCTGCCAGCACTGAAAAGGCGTTTGAGGCATTTTCCTGAAGCATGCTGGGCATTAGTCAGCGCTCTTCCAAGCCACAGAAATGTGCCTTGGCTTGTCTGAAATTATAGAGATGAAATGATTAGACCACAAGCCTTTGCCCTCTGGACATTGGCCTTTTGTCTCCATCATATAATGATACATTGCGGGTTGTCATCCCCTTCTTTCTTAGGGAGCTCGAGTCCCCCACCCCCTCTTTCTCTGAACCCTCCTCTGGGTTGTCTTGCTTTAATACCGTCTGCCATTTCTGTGTGTTGTTGTTCCAGTGTCCCTGATTGAAGATTGTTTAACATGCATTTTAGCTAACTGGTTTGTTTTAATCAAAGACAGAAGACCATAGAACGCTATGTGCTCTTCTGTTCCTTAAAGGTTTTCCCCTCTAGGGAAAAGGAGTGAGCAGTAGACTGACCTGCCAGCTTCCCTCCCACCCCACCCACCCCATTCCTTGCTTTGATAGCCCTTTTCAGAGGGGGGGAAACATCAAGGGAAACAGCATAGTGGGAGGAGGCAGGACAGGGTTAAACTTGCTGGCAGGGTCCCAAACTCCACACAGACTATGCCATGGTTTGCATAGAGCTGTGTGCCAAGGACCACTTGAATTCTCCCTACACTTTCAGGCACCAACATTGGGATGAGGCATTTCATCAAATTCCTTCATCAGAAGGACAGGTTCTCTAGCTATTTCTGTGGCTTGGATTCACTGCTAACTTTGGTTGTAGCATGGTCCCTTTTTCCTTGTTTTGCTACCATGGCGAGACTAACCACCATTTAGTATCCAGAATTGTTTCTGAGTATAAATAATGTGGAATATTCATTTCATCCTCCCTCCCTCCCTTAAGAAAAAGTAAAGTAATAGTCTTCCAATGTATATCTCTTCCTTTGATGGTAACCTCTTTGAAGATGTCATCAAGTTACAATTTTTGCCCCCATGTCTGTGATATGATTAGGAACCCAGTCAGATTTGGAAATATTCAGAAGTTAGTGTATGTTTTGTTGAAATTTTAAAAGTGCCATCTTTGCTTTTTTTCATTATAACATTTGCATGCCACCCAACTCCAAACAACAGCTCTCTTAAAAAAAATCACCTTTTGGTGATCCTAAGTTAAATATTGGAACTCTTCACATAATGCAGTGTATCCAAAATGAACTATATTTTGTGAGGTTTCCCCCCCCCCTAAAGATTTCTAATAACCATAATAAGTGAATGTCCAGACTAAGATCTTGTGCAGATTCAAATGAAACACATTAAGAGAGAGGGAGAAGGCAGCCAGGAAGTGGGGGGATGTATTGCTTTAATGTTGCAGCTGATCTTTAATATAACCTGTTAACTTTTTATGCCTACCAGTTTTTTGGCATCATCAAAATGAATGCTATGGTGCATACATATGGATTATGATCAAACTACACTTCTCTGTTTTGTTTTGTTTTTCGTTTTGCAAAGAAGCAAATATAGCGGGTAGATTAAATAAACCTCCCTTCTAATATGAAAGTAGTGCTTGATCTGCATACTATTAAAACAGGGAAGAAGACATGTATCCTCGGCCCATTAAAACAATTTATTTTTAACTGTATGCATATTATTAGACAAGCCTACAGCTATACTGGATAATGTCTTTGTTGCATCCTGACAAGGTTCAGGCCAGCAGCCAGCCACGTCCTGATTGGTCGGGACGCGGTTGGCTGCGGCCGGAACCGCCCAACACATGATTGGCCGTCTGCCTGCCAGCTCCCCATAAAAGGAGCGGTAGAGCAGAAGGCGCGCAGTTCGAAAGTCACTATGCTTGCCTACATTGTTCCGAATAAAAAGAGCTGATTAATCTTACCGGTCTGGACTCCTCTTCTTTGAGCTGAGAATTTAACACTGGCGACGAAGGACTGGGGCCGGTATAGATTACACGGAACAAACGCTCTTGCTGCAGCCGAAGGAATCTTGCACCGGGCTACCTCCGCCTCGCTACGCTTCAGCGAGCTGCAAGACCGCCGCCACGCACGATGGCTACCCTGCCGCCATTCGCCCCCTACGAGGCGTCGCAGGAGTCGTGGGAAGCCTTCCTAGCCCGATTTGAATGCTTCCTCCTCGCCGGCGACCACGGAGAACTCACCCCGGAGCGGCGAATGGGGCTCTTCCTGGGCTGCGGGGGCCGCGCAGTCTTCGCGGTGGCACGAAATATCGCCGCACCCGCAGCAGTCCACACTTTGGCATGGGACACGCTGCAGGCTCGACTAAAGGCCCACTTCGCGCCTGCACCTTCGCGAATCTCTCGACGGTTCGCATTTCGGCAATGCCGCCAGCTTCCCACACAGTCAGCGGCGGATTTCCTGCAGGCGTTAAGAACCGCGGCCATTTTGTGCGAGTTCGCAGCCCCACACCTCGACGAATCGCTGCTTGAACAATTCGTCTGCGGCCTCAAAGACGTGAAACTCAGGCGCCGGCTGATGGCCCGCTCGGACGTTACCTTGGAGCAGGCCGTGGAAGAAGCCAGGGGCGCCGAGTTAGCCGAGGCCGCTTCTCCTGACCTAGGCCTCGGTCAACCAGCGACGCCGTCGCCCGCCCCGCGGGCCTGCCTGGTGGACGACCACGCCCCCCTCGATCCGACGGAAGACTTCGAGGCCTACGACCAGGTGGCCCGCATCCAAGCCGTAGGCCGGAGCCGCGCCAGAGCACAACCGCCCCGTCGCCTGCCCTTAATGTGCATCGGGTGTGGCGGCGGCCACGCAAGAAATGATTGCCCATTCCGGGCCACCATTTGCCGACGATGCGACCGAAAGGGCCACATCGCCCGCGTCTGCAGAGCCAACCTCGCTGCTACGCCATCCCCGCCGAGCTTTCCTGCGACGATGGCCACGCCGTTCCGGAACTACAATCAGCGCCGCCCGCCCCGAAGGTCGCAGCCGGAGGCCGATTGTTTCGCCGCAACGGAGCTCCAGGACTCCATTCCGCTTCCGACGGATGACCGTAGGCGTATTTCCACGTCCCTTCTTTTAAATGGCAGACCCCTTACTATGGAGGTTGATTCGGGCTCGTCTCGATCCCTCGTTTCCTGGACATAGCTGTCTAGCATTTGCCCCACCGTTAAGCTGGCCGATTTGTCACAGCACGGGACTCTGTTAAGGGATTATCAGGGCAACCCCATTGACGTGCTGGGCCAATTTCGTGCCCACATCCGCTATGGTCGCTATTCCGGGTTCCTGCCCATTTTGGTCGTTAAGCGCCCCCTGACTGCCCTTATAGGCTTAGACTGGTTTGCCGCCCTGGGTCTCTCAGTCCAGCGCGTACACCGAGTGCCGACGGCATCACCGGTGGACGTGGTTTTAGCAGATTTTCCCGATGTTTTTGACGGAACCTTGGGCACTTACAAGGGCTCCCCAGTTTCCCTTAATTTAGACCCCCAGGTGGCCCCAATCCGGCTCAAGGCGCGCAGGTTACCCTTCGCACTTAAGCCAAAGGTCGACGCGGAACTTGACCGCCTAGTAGCGCAGGGCGTGTTGGAGCCAGTCGACCAGGCGAAATGGGAAACCCCCATCGTAGTCCCCATTAAGCCCGACGGTTCTATAAGGATATGCGCCGACTATAAATCGACGATCAACCGCGGGCTCCAGGCCAATCCTTATCCGGTTCCGGTGGTGCAACACCTACTACATTCATTAGGGAAGGGCTGTATTTTCGCAAAGCTGGACATGGCGCAGGCCTATCAGCAACTTCCGGTAGATGACGATGCGGCAGAAGCCCAGACCATCGTGACACACCGAGGGGCTTTTCGCTGCCGCCGCCTACAATTCAGCATTTCCGTGGCCCCGGGGATCTTCCAGAGCCTCATGGAGCGGTTGCTCCATGGGCTTCCGGGGGTCGTCCCGTATTTTGACGATGTCCTGATAGCTGCAGCCAGCATATCAGACCTCGCCAAGGTACTGCGGAAGGTCCTCACCATTTTCAGGGGCGCGGGGTTCAAATTGAAGCTCAGCAAGTGCAAGTTCGCTGAGCCGAAGGTCGAATTCTTAGGCTTCTTAGTGGATGCCCAGGGCATTCACCCCACCCCCTCCAAGGTTGAGGCAATTCACGACGCCCCCACCCCTACCTCCAAACAGGAGCTGCAGGCATTCCTTGGCCTACTTAATTTTTACGCGCCTTTCATTCCGCACAAGGCGTCGTTAGCCGAGCCGCTCCATCGATTACTTGATCGGTCGGCGGCCTGGCATTGGGGCAACCGCGAAGCACAAGCATTCACGGCCATTAAGGATATGCTAACATCAAAGGCCGTGTTGGTTCAATACTCGGACCGTTTGCCTTTAGCATTGGCATCCGACGCCTCTCCCTTCGGAGTAGGGGCCGTTCTGAGCCACGTACGCTCCGACGGGTCGGAGGCCCCCATTGCATTTTACTCCCGGACTCTGTCTCCCACGGAGCGCAACTACAGTCAGATTGATAAGGAGGCCCTGGCTGTAGTGTCCGGCATAAAAATTTTTCATGAGTATCTGTATGGCTGCCACTTCTCAGTTTTCACCGACCACAAACCGCTCCTTGGGCTGTTGGCGGGTGATCGGCCCACCCCACCCATTCTTTCCCCCAGGATGACCAGGTGGACAGAGTTCTTGACAGCATACGATTACTCGCTGTTCTACCGCCCGGGGAAGCAGCTGGGGCACGCAGATGCCCTCAGCCGCTGCCCCCTCCCCCGGACGGATCAGGCACCGGTGCCGGCCTTGTCCGTCCTGTCAGTGGCCGACTCTGAGTTACCCCTCACTTCCTCGGACGTAGCACTGCAGACCAAGGCAGACCCCATTTTGTCCCAGGTTTCCACATGGGTGCTGCGGGGGTGGCCCCCCGGCTCGTTGCCAGAGGCTTTTCGACCTTTCAGGTCCCGCCAATTGGAGTTGTCACTCCACAGCGGGTGCTTGTTATGGGGCGACCGGGTAATCGTTCCCCCGCCCCTCCGCCACCAGGTTCTCAGCTCTCTCCATGCTAACCATCCAGGCATAGCCCGCATGAAGGCATTGGGCAGGAGCTATGTATGGTGGCCGCGCATGGATGATGAGGTGGCCTCCTGGGTCGGCGCTTGCCAAGTGTGTCAGGCCTCCCGCCCCGCCCCCCCCTCCGCGCCCCACAGGGACTGGGATACCCCCAGGTCACCATGGTCGAGGATTCACATCGATTTCGCCGGCCCTTTCCACGGCCAGACATTCATGGTGGTGGTAGACGCCTACTCTCGCTGGACCGAGGTTGTTTTGATGCCCTCGACCACAGCCGAGAGCACCGTGCGCGCGCTTCGGCGCCTTTTCGCGACGCACGGGTTGCCGGACTCCTTGGTCTCCGACAACGGGCCACGATTTCACTCTACCATTTTCCAGGAGTTCTTGGCCGCCCAGGGGATCCGTCACGCGCCAACGGCCCCATACCACCCGGCCGCGAATGGCCGGGCGGAAAGGGCCGTCCGCTCCGCTAAAGAGGCCCTGGGGAGGATGGATAAGGGGGATTGGCAGTCAAGAATAGACGCTTACCTCATGGGCCAGCATTCCACGCCCTGCCAGGCGACAGGTAAAAGCCCCGCTGAGCTGCTGATGGGTCGCCGCCTGCGAACTAAATTGGACAGGTTGCACCCCCAATACAATGAGATACAGCCGTGCAACCTGGGGGTCCCCGCTTCCCGCCGTTTCTCCGTTGGCGACGCAGTTCTTGCCAGGAACTTTGCGGGGGATCCGCGGTGGGTCCCCGCTGTCGTCCGCGAACTAACGGGCCCCTGTTCCTACAGGGTTGGACGACCGGATGGATCCGAGTGGCGGCGCCACCTGGATCAACTGAGGCGCCACCCCCCGTCTTCAGTGCCAGCGACCCCATTACGACCTCCGGCCTCGCCGACCATCGAGGCCCCAAGCCAGCGCGACAACTGGCCCATCTCCACCGTCCGGGCCATTCACCACCTGTATGGACTACCCTATTTTGAAACAGATTCCGGGTCAGCCGTTACCGGGACCGTCGTTCCTGACCCTACCTGCCGCACAACACCCCCCGGAACGGACCGATACCGGGTCCCCGCATAAGGGAATCGAGAGCAAGGCCGAGCCACCGAATACGCCCCCGGACGATGCACCGTCGGCGGTCCCGGCTCCTGACGATGGTGCAGATTGCAACGACGCAGTTTGTCCGCCCCCATCAACTCCAACAGAGCCAGTGCGGCGGTCAGGGCGGAACAGGCGCAGGCCCACCTACCTCAGCGAATACGCGTGCTAGGGGCCGCATGGGGGACTCGCTGGGGGGGAAGGAGTGTTGCATCCTGACAAGGTTCAGGCCAGCAGCCAGCCACGTCCTGATTGGTCGGGACGCGGTTGGCTGCGGCCGGAACCGCCCAACACATGATTGGCCGACTGCCTGCCAGCTCCCCATAAAAGGAGCGGTAGAGCAGAAGGCGCGCAGTTCGAAAGTCACTATGCTTGCCTACATTGTTCCGAATAAAAAGAGCTGATTAATCTTACCGGTCTGGACTCCTCTTCTTTGAGCTGAGAATTTAACAGTCTTTCCAAAGATTAAATTCCTGCGTCAATAGTTTTGCTAGTGAGTTGGCCTGAGCTTTAATTTTTTATTTGGTAACTAGAAAACATTTTTTGTTTTTCTTCATTTAAATTATGATAATAAAGTATGGATCTTTAAAAAAAACAAGAATTCTTCTATAATTCTCCAGAGGGACAAAGCTTCTCAAGCAAGTTGGAAAACAACTAAAATCTTTGAAATCAACTGAATGTTGTCCTTATCAAAAGGCAAAGTGATAGAAAAAGAAATCTAATTGGAGTTGCTTATCGTTTAAAAGTTATTTTCCACAATGCACAGTCTTTGAATTTATGTAGATAAATATTTTAGAACCAAAGCAGAAATTTGAACAGTTCAGTTACAAACAAATTTAGTGAGCTTGAACATTTAAACAAATTTAGTGAGCTTGAACATTTTGATAAACAACTGGCCTTAGACGTTGAAACAAAGTTTAAAACAAATGAAGATGCTCAAGATAAAAATGATCCAGGTACAGACTGTATTTTTTGTTTTTAAACATTCCCAGTCCTAAATGAGATCAAATATCAGTAGTCTTTATAGGAACGTTTATACATGGCATTGTTTTTAATGGAAACTGGAATATAAATTTGAAATTAAAACTACTTGTTGTGTGGGTTGCTGTTTCTATTGAGCATACAAATCTAATTATAGTGATATTTTTAAGATTTACAATATGGAATCTCATTCTACATCAACAAGTTGGATTTTTGGAATTTAATACAAAGAAAGTAATGGTCTTTGGTAACACCATTAGTCCTATTAAGCAAGGGTCTCCAACCTTTGCAACTTTGAGTCTGAAGGACTTCAGCTCCCAGACTTCTCCAGCCAGCCAAGCTGGCTGGAGAAGTCTGGGAGCTGAAGTCCTTCAGACTTAAAGTTGCAAAGGTTGGAGACCCCCGCTATTAAGGAGTGATGGTGTTACCTAGTTTGGGTAATGAAACATCTGCAAGAAAACAAACAAGCTCAGAGCGCACCAAAGAGTCCTCATGTCAACCTCAGCTACAGATGTTCTCCATTATTGATGATGGTTCAGAAATGCAAATTATTCCTGAAAGTTAGTTTGGTAGCAAAATTATAAACAATTATATATTGTGTCTTTTTATTTTTTTATAGCAATTTATCAAAGACTTCTGTTATGAAGAACATATTTGATTCAAAGCTGCGGAGAAGCTTACTATTCTGCCATGGTCTGTAGCAAAAAGAAGTAGCAGGCCTTTGGAGATTTTTAAAAAAATAACTTTTACAGAAAAATTGGGCAATTTGTTTAAGGAAAGTTCCTTTAATGTATTCTCAGGAAGTCTGAATGTGCTAGAACCATATTAGTGCTTCCTTGTTATTTCAGCTTTTTAGACTTAGCTTCATAATATTCTTTTGGTGCTTTAAAGGTTATTTGTACTTTAATTCCCTTTTTTAATTATTTGCTTTTTTCTTATCTGGGAGCTTTTGTGTTTTAATTAGAAATATTATGTTTGTTTAATGATTTTTTTTTCTTTTTCACCCTTTCCTTTGACCTACAGAAGCATTGATGGATTTAAGCCTCCACATTTTTAATATTATGTCTTCTTGTAAAAGCTCTAAGATGGTTTTTCCCCTAGAACACAGGTACTTCTTACATTGGGATATTTAAATCTGAAGTAGTTTCTTCTTTGTTAACCAGAAAATTATATTGTTTTATATGAGATACCCTGTTGCCCTGAAAATAAGACTTCCCTGGATAATAAACCCAATTGGGCTTTTGAGTGCATGCGCTAAAATAAGCCCTCCCTGAAAATATTGCAATAAAGCAATGGCCATGAGATGACCAAGCTCGCCGCCTCCTGCACCTCAAAAATAATAAGACCTCTCCAAAAATAAGGCCAAGCACTTATTTCGGGGGTCAAAGGAAATTAAGACCCTGTCTTATTTTCAGGGAAACATGGTAGTTCTTTTGTCTAGTATATGGCTAATTGAGTATGTATACTAGAAATTCAAATATGCTCTGCCTACACTAACTTTCATTACCAGGTTTCAAAATTTGTAGCCGAACCAGAAATAAGTGATCCAGAAAAGTACTTTTTTACACTGGTGAATAATGTTGTAACAAGCATATTGCAATGAATTACCGTATTTTTCGGAGTATAAGATGCACCTTTTTACCCCCAAAAAGAGGGCAAAAATCTGGGTGTGTCTTATACTCCGAATACAGCTCCACCCACCCACTCCGTGCATCGCATTTTTGGGTGATTCCATGCGGCGAGCCTGATTCCCGAAGCAGCCCAAGGAATGGCGTTCAAAGCCTTCTCAGTGAAAGCATTTTTGGGCTGCAGCACCACGATCCCTTGTTTGGCTGACATGATGCACTTGTTTGGCCTCTGCACTCACCCTTTTCTGAATCGAGAGGGGATCATGATGCTAACAGCCCAAAAATGCGTTCCTTGGAAAGGCTTTCATTGCAGTTTCCCTGGGCAACTTCGGCATTGCGGCTCCAACTGAGGCAGCAAAGACCTTGGACAGATGAATACTGGCGGATGCTGCTGGGAAAGAGGCAGAAAGGTTTTTTTCCTGATTCCCCCCCCCCCAAAAAAAATTAAGGTGTGTCTTATACTCTGGTGCATCTTATACTTCAAAAAATACGGTATTTATGGCTGTACTAGGAAACATCCAGTTGGTTTATAGAAGTGTTTGGAATGTCTATTTAGTTTAGTTGGGTATCATATCTCAGGGGTTGCCACAAAAAAGAAGGAGTCAAACTATTCTTCAAGGCACCTGAGGGTTGAACAAGAAGCAATGGGTGGAAACTAATCAAGGAGAGAAGCAACTTAGAACTGAGGAGAAATTTCCTGACAGAACAATTCATCAGTGGAACAGCTTGCCTCCAGAAGTGGTGAATGCCCCAACACTGCAAGTCCTTAAGAAGATGTTGGATAGCCATTTGTCTGGAACGATATAGGGTTTCCTGCCTAGGCAGGGGGTTGGACTAGAAGACCTCCAAGGTCCCTTCCAACTCTGCTATTGTATTGTATTGTATTGTATTGTATTGTATTGTATTGTATTGTATTGTATTGTATTGTATTGTATTGTATTGTATTGTATTGTATTGTATTGTATATAGTTTCAGCTTTATAGATTCATGCCATTCCAGCTGTAGAAAGTTAGCACCCAACCCTCTCTTAGAAGAATGAAATATTTTGGGAAATATTATAAAAGGCACAATATTATATTTCTCTAAAGGAGAAACATGCTCTTGGAAAGCAGCCCCCACCTTTCTTAATAGTCCCAGCAGTACTGGGCCAACCTATCTACAAGACAAAAGGCCTTCAGCTCCAGGATGATAGGATTGTCCTTCAAGGCAAAGCCATTCAACCACAATAGGAACTGCATTGCATCAGCCCAAGTTTCAACCAAGCTTGACTCAGAAAACCTACAAAGTTAGCTATGACCCCTGCATAGCCCCATGGAAGTCTGACAGCAATCAATAGAATACATGTCCTTGCCACAGGAACAGGAAGCTCAAGGACAAGGCCCAAGAGAGGGTATAAATAACACTCTCCATTCTATGTGTTCAGCTGCCCAGGACTTAAAACCCATGTGGTCCTGTCCATCAATAAACCATCTTTCCAATCAGCCTCCATGTTTCCAGTGTCTTCCCACTTGAAACTGAACCCAGATGGATATTTTTTTCCAACACAGCTAAATTGTATTCTCATGTGGAAAAGACTACAAGCTAATATATTGGAATTGAATATGTTGGTTATACTGTATGTTGAAATTTAAACCATTTAGCAACTGTTTTTCGATTTCATATTAGACGTATTCTCAACTTGGTATTTAAGATTGTAATCCCTGATTGTTTGATATGATAAATGTAATAATCTGTATTGCAATATTCAAGCATTCCCCAGGAACCCTATTAATTGTTATATGAAAAATTAAAGAAAAAAGGTAGATTTTGTGAGTTGATGTCATAACGTTACCTTCCCCATCTTGCTTTTCCCTCCTTCACAGCCTCACTTCCTATCATGGACATCCTGATTGGTTGTGATATTTTGGAAGCATATATTTGTGGTTTTATAATTTCATATTCTTCATGGAAAAAGAAAGATAACATCTGAGCAAGGAAGTTGGAAAAAAATTAAGATACTTTTGAGTATGTAATCAAGACAATCCCAGAAAGATCTAATCTATTAAAAGTAATTATTAAATCCTATGATAAAAACACTGTATAATTACCATTTATAAAATTATGTTGGTGGTGAATTAATCTGATAAGCAAACCTCAGTGGTTGAATTGAAAAAAGAATTAGAGATCCCTATTTTAACTAAACTATGGTACGTTGTATTAATATCAAAATTTTGTTAGTTTTTTGATTATGTCTCATTCAATAAAAATAATATTCTGGACTTACTGAATTCCATTGCGTTCATAGAAAACAGCTTTAGTAAAATAATGTCCTATAATTGTTCCATTTGGACTGAAAGTTGCTACATGTATTAACTCAACTTTGAGATAAGATTCAATATTTTCAGAGGTTTGTGTTCTTTTGAACTATATTCCTTTCATACGACATCTGGACAAATAAAGTGAATTTCTCCATGGCCTATGTTTAGCTAAAAGACTGATTCTTCTCCATTGGAAAGATAAACATATGGCTTCAACCACTCAATGGCTTATTGAATTGCTGTTATTAGCAACTAATGAACAAATCACTTATCAACATTAATGAGCTTTGAATGATTATAATAAAATATATAATACATAAACATTTTAAGGAATGGGGGCTACAACTTTTACATAGGTATATTTATCTGTGAACATATGCCTATATCTTACCTTTGTTTAAAAGTTTGCTCATTTGTGGAGTGTGTGTGTGTGTGTGCTGAGTCAACCAAAGCACCCCAAAAATGCAATTTAAAAAGAGATAATCTAATCCAGGGGTCTCCAACCTTTGCAACTTTAAGTCTGAAGGACTTCAGCTGCCAGACTTCTGGGAGCTGAAGTCCTTCAGACTTAAAGTTGCAAAGGTTGGGGACCCCTGATCTAATCCAAAAACAGATATAGCTTTTATTTTATTTTATTTTATTTTATTTTATTAAATTTATACCCCGCCCTTCTCCAAAACGGACCCAGGACGGCGCACAGGAATATTAAAATAAAAACAAAATCACATAAAAAATTTAAAAAACTTATTTGATAAAGATCCTGCGCTAAAACCAAATTAAAATCCCCAAAATTTAAAACTGTCTAAAAGTCATTATGGAGGTTACGCTAGGCCGGCTAGATGGAACAAATGTGTCTTTAGGCACTTGCGGAAGAGGCGGAGGTCGGAGATGGTACGAAGTTCAGGGGGGTAAGTCGTTCCAAAGAGCTGGGCCCGCCACAGAGAAGGCTCTTCCCCTGGGTGTCGCCAGTCGGCATTGTCCGGCCGATGGCACCCTGAGAAGGCCCTCTCTGTGGGAGTGTATCGGTCTTAGGGATGTATGGGGCAGGAGACGGTCTCGCATGTAACTAGGTCCCGAGCCATGGAGTGCTTTGAAGATGGTCGTCAAAACCTTGAAGCGCACTCGAAAGACCACAGGAAGCCAGTGCAGCTCGCGCAGGATTGGTGTTATATGGGAGTGTCTGGGCGCTCCCGTAATCACCCGCGCGGCTGCATTCTGGACTAACTGCAGCTTTCGAGTGCACCTAAAGGGAAGCCCCATGTAGAGAGCATTACAGTAGTCGAGTCGAGATGTCACGAGTGCTTGAGTGACTGTGCGCAGGGCAGCCCGGTCCAGTAAGGGGCGCAATTGGCGCATCAGGTGTACCTGATGGAACGCCCCCCCTGGCCACGGCCGCCACATGATCCTCCATGGACAGCCGGGAATCCAGGAGGACACCCAAATTGCGCGCCCTCTCCACAGGGGCCGGTGTTTCGCCCCCAATGGCCAGAGTTGGAGTAATCTGGCTGAACCGGGGTTCAGCCAGATTACTCCACAGCCACAGCCATTCAGTCTTGGACGGCCTGAGCCTGAGTTTGTTACTACCCATCCAGATCCGTACGGCCTCCAAACACTGGGACATCACCTCGCATCGTTGGGGTGGTCTGGGGTGGATATGTACAGCTGAGTATCATCAGCATACAGATGATATCCCACCCCAAAACCACGGATGATCTCACCCAGCGGCTTCATATATGTGTTGAATAGTAGGGGCGAGAGGCCGACCTCTGCCCCCCTGCCAACACATATCGCGACCGACCAGAAAGGTAGGACGAGAACCACCGCAGAACGGTGCCTCCCAGCCCCACCCACCCACCCCCAGTCGGCGCAATAGGATACCATGGTCGATGGTATCAAAAGCCGCTGAGAGGTCTAATAGGACTAGGATAGAGGAATATCCTCTATCCCGCGCCCTCCAGAGATCATCCACCAATGCGACCAATGCCGTCTCGGTGCTGTGACCGGGTCGGAAGCCGGACTGGCGCGGGTCTTTTATGTCTGCTAATTTAGAATATTCTCCCTTTATGCACTTAATACAGGAGATTCACTAAATGAGATGAAACCAATTTTGAGGCAGTGAGGATAAATATTCATGAAAAATCTCATTGTAAATATTAATATTTCAATTTGATTACCTCAGATTAAAATTGTTACAAACAGATGGTTAAATCCCCATGAGTGCATGAGGCAAGATAAATATTATAAAAGTTAAGTATTACTTCAAGATTGATGTATGTCCTTAGAGAAAATATTGTATTAAAATATTTTAAGTTATTTCAAGCAAATTAATAAGTTATCATGACAGTTTCTTTGGAAAGAATCATCCCCCTTTTTTATTTAATTTTTTTATTTTGATCTAAATTAAAAAATTTAAATGATGAATGATATTTTAACTTTCTTGATTTTCAATTTAGTGATTGGGCAGGTGATTTGACTTCTCTTTCTTGATGGAATCCAAATAACCAAGGACAAAAACCATTACAGGCACCATTAGGATTCTGGTGGCTCAGTGATTAGAATGCAGTACTGCAGGTTACTTCTGCTGATTGCTGGCAGTTTGTTTGATTCTGACTGGCTCAAGGTTGACTCAGCCTTTCATCCTTCCGAGATCGGTAAAATGAGAGCCCAGATGGTTGGGGGCAATATGCTGACTCTGTAAACCACTTAGAGAAGGCTGTAAAGTACTGTGAAGCTATATATGTCCAAGTGGTAGTGCTATTGCTTATATTATGGCAGAGTCTTAGTTATTTTTCTTTGTTTGGTCAACTTTCTACTTGCAAGAATGTTGTCATGCGGAATCGGAATACCTGTTAGCAACAAATTCATGTTTAAAACTCTTAAAGAACATTAAGTATTATTATTTATTGAATGCATATGCCACCTGACTCTCAATGACTCTGGGAAGTTACAAATTATTTAAAACATAAATGCAATAGTGTAAAAATAAAACATAGAAGAAGGGTAGAATGGAAGAATAACAAATTAGGTGGAAACAAAGGAAAATAATCTAGATTACAAGAGGCTTCAGATATCCTTGCCAAAGGCCTAAGAGTAGACCAAGAGACAATAGATCACCAATTCTATCTTTAGCTCAAGAATCTGTGGATTCATCTCCTGGCCAAGGATTTGAACCCCATAGAATAAGACCTAGTCATATACCTATGACAAGTTTCCATAAAGCTCAAACCAGTCATCTATTGCCTCCTGGTGGTCAGTGTAAAAACAGAAAAATTGCCCCCTTCCCTAACCACGTACACCTATAGTTGTATCATACATGATACATGGACTATTTAAACCATGTTCATAGTTTTAATACAATTTAAGAAAGCTACAAGACTGGAAGTTTTAGTAATATTATTTCTACCAGGCAGTTGTTTTATTATCTGCTTCCAAGGTATGCCATGAGAAAGAAATATCCTCTCTTTCTTTGTTCTAGTGAGCAGATACCACAACTGGCAGAAAGTTATTCTAGAGTTGCAGTTAGGGCTTTCTGTGAAATGTTCACATTTCAGTTGACTTGAGGGGTGTGTGGGTGGTTATGCATGTAGGCGGAGGAGAACAATTTAATAAGACAAACGAAAATTCTCAGCTTGGTTTGTTCCTCTCTTTTTTTAAATCACTTACAGCATGAACTGTATTCTTTAATACAGAGTCCTGCAAGTGTGTGTTGTTTGCATTGGCATCCAATATTCATTTTTCATTTTCTTCACATACTCAGAATTTCAGAAATTAAGAACACTGAAGGCAATTTTGTGAGCTCCATTTCCTCAAGACAACAGATGGTCTTGAACCAGCCAAAGATACATAGGAAACAAGTTCAGGGTATGGAGTATAAACCATAATTTATAAATTACCCATGAGAAGAAAGATCTGGTTGACATTCTACCTACGAATATAATCTTTCCAAATAAAGAAAAAAATGGGGGAGAAAAATCCAAGTGCATGTTGAAAATGCATAATTATGTTCAAAGAAATTCAATTGTATTTAGTTACCTTTTGGATTTTTGAAATGTTTCAGTTGAAGGCTAGGTCCATATGTCCCAACATGTATACTACTGTACTACTGCACCACCAGCAACACATTGCATAGATTTGTGTGTTGAGCAAAACTCTCTAATTATTTCTACTTTAGGAAGCAGTTTTAGCTCTGAGAAATTATTATATTATTTGGTCTGACTGGTCATCTGGATTATTGCAAACAATGGTTTTTCCTATTCTTCTGCAATCTCCACCTTTTACAGCATTAAAAAAGCAGATAAATTACTATCGATTAATGTACGTTTCTAATTCTAAAACTCTGTGATAAACAAAAGATTAAGGAGATGGTTAAATTGGCATGCTACAAAGAGAAGGAGTATATAAAAAGGGAAGGCCAATTGTAGTGTGATATGATATGAGAAAAAGAGGGCATTGTGGTCATGCAAAGGGTAGGCCTATACACAAAGGAACGACGAATAATACTAAAAAGTGAAGAATTGACTGTAGCCATCAATCACTGAAATGGAATGCCTTTCACAGACAGCTGAAAATTAGATTTTTTCAGGAATCTGCATAAGACACTCGGTTGTGAGTGCACTATGTAATGACAGCCAGGCAAATTCATTAGCTTCCAGCAGAGCTGAGCTTCCAGCAGAGCTGATTAAGATATAAGACATGTTTTAATCATTGTGATTTTTTATATATGGCATACATATGCAGATGTTTTATAAAGGCATCAAAGGAGCTACTTTACATCAAAATGAGATACATTGTTCATCTGGGTCATCTGTCTATCTACTGAATGGTGGGTGCCTCCTGGGTATAGGGTCGAAGCATGCTTGTTCCCTTCCACCTGATGTTTTGTTTTGTTGACAGGGTGGGTGTACTGGAATCACCAGGATATAACATTGAACCCTTTTCTCTTCTTCACTTGCCAGATGGATGGCGCACACATAGAAATTGCAAGCCATTGGGGCATCGCTGCTGCTTTAGATTACACTGAAAGTCAGCAATGGAGTGAACCATTCAAAACAGACGTTCATTTCAAGTCAAAGGGAGGTGATAGCAGCACTACTGGATAAGAAGCCCTCCTTGAGCAAAGTTGACTGAGGTCAACTCAGCAGCTGCAGCCTCCCCAGCAACAGGATTATTCCATGTGCTGCCAAGCTATGCAGCAGTTCAGCAGGTCATTTCATTTCCTGGGTCAACCAAGGATACTATCCTGCTGAGATGCTGAAGGGTTTAAAAGGTAAAAGGCAAAACAATGAGTTTTGGAAATGCAGCCCAATATTCATAAGGCACCATGACTTGCTGATGTCTTTGGGAAAGGAAGGAGAGATTTGGCCATTTTCATCAAAATAAGAGGAGAAGAATCCCTTGTCATGGAAAGTAGTGCACCTCATTCTTGGGACAGACCATTCCTATAACTGTGTATTTATTTATTTTCATTTATTTATTTAGTTTGTTGCTCATGTACAAGATAACAGGAATAAGAATAAACATGAATAAGAACACAGGAAATGAGTACAAATAGATGGGAACAGTAGGACAGGGACAGTAGGCATGCTGGTGCACTTAGGCATGCTCCTACTGACCTCTTAGGAATGGGGTGAGGTCAACAGTAGACAGTTTAAGGTTAAAGTTATGGGGGTTTGAGGATGTAACAACGGAGTCCAGGCATTGACCACTCTCTTGCTGAAGTCATATTTTCTGTAATCGAGTTTGGAGCGGTTTATTTTGGGTTTCTATCTATTGTTTGCCCGTGTATTATTGCAGTTGAAGCTGAAGTAGTCATTGACAGGTAGGACGTTGTAGCAGATAATTTTGTGTACTTCTGCACTTCTTCTCAATGCAGGCAAGGATTTTGTGATCCTGTTAGTTGGATGCTTCAAAAACTGCCGGATACTTGGGGCTGGCTTTACTTAGAGATGTCTGAACCACAAATGTGTTCTACAGCCATAAATGTGGCAATGAAACTACAGACATGTGCCCTGCATTTTTGTCTGAGGAGCTCTGTTTATGCTGCATCTTTCTTTTAACATGTCATAGGACTTCAATGGGCTTTTAAGCTTGATTTAGAAAGATCCTGGCAAGATTAATGTCATGAAAAGCATCAACAGTTTCACAGCAGATACCAAGGGCAACACTCAATTTAGTTCCTTTGGAGATTCTGACTAATCTTTACTTAGTTTAACCCGGAGTCCTACAATATAACACAGAGAGTAAACCTGTGGTTTATTCAGATAAGCTTCCAGGCTATCAATAGAGCCTGTTAAGGCCTTTCCAAAGCTACAGGTGCTGATTTAATAGCTGTGATCTAAGGTACTTGGTCCAAATTCTGAAAAGAAGTGGAGCTCATTTAGTAGCCCTGGGGAAAGTAAACTAGAAAAACATTTCTAGCATTTATGCAGATAGAAAATATGTTTCAGTATCAAGGGCCTATTTGCTCACTCTGTAGCCCAACAATCTGCGATGATATAGGAAGATAGGCTGCTCTCATATTGGAAGGAAATCTTACTTAGCACACTAGGCTAAGTTAAAAAAATCTGATCTTTTGTATTTTAAATCTTGTGCATGAAGCACAGCCCTCTCTTTAACATCTGAGGTCCTATTGCATGTTGCACATGGAAAGCCAGATGGGAATTGGCCTCCTTGTACAGCTATATAGCTGCATTTATTTCCCTATGCCAATGTGGTGCAGGAATTTCTAGCTGTGGTTTGCCAGCCCAGGAATAAAGTGGGAGGTTCTAACATTTTTGTATTTTATGGATTTCTTATTTTACCCATCACAAATTCTACTTGGCTCCGTTTCTGTATTAGCATATGTATCCTTTTGGAAAATGCCTATGTGGATAGTAACAAAAATGTGTGTAGACTTCTTTATTGTGAGAACATATTTGAAAGCACTTTCATTTCATGATGGCATTTTTTTTTCTCTAATGGGTGCCTAGGTGCGGATTGTTCTAAGTTGTGAAGTGTAAAATATATGTATTTGTGAAAAAGGATTGAATATGAAAAATATGCCATTTCCTGGATGAACCTGACTTTAATGCCCATGCCTGCATAAGCTCCATCCTGCCTGTCTGCAGGTTCTTCAGCAACAGATGTTCAGTTGATACAGTGAGGCAGTCCATCAACACTGGGGATTCCCTTGCTATTCTATATAAGAACATACTGCAACGCGTCAAGTAGTAATTGAAAGTAATATGCCTGAGGATCTGGTAGGCTGAATGGGAACAGACATGTTTCCCAAAGGATGAACTTGTTTCATCACTCTAATTAAAGTTTTACTCCAGTGATACATCACGGATGCTATCATGGGGATGGTGGTTGAGGCTGAACCTACAGAAGTCTCTGCTGCTTTCCCAGCTATTCCATTAGGATCTATCCTGCACACTGAATTGAGTCACTATTCAAGAATAGTGGAGGAAGAGGAATAAGATTATAACAATCACCTGCAGCACTTAATGCCTGAGGTTAGAGTTTCTGATAAATATGACCTATTTTCCAAAGCATCAGAAGGCAGGGCAAGAAATGATGGATAATCAAGGAGAGAAGCAACCTGTAATTAAGGAAAAACTTTGTAACGGTGAGAACAATTAACCAGTGGAACAGTTTGTCTTCAGAAGTTCTGGGTGTCTCATCACTGGAGGTCTTTAAGAAGAGCCACTTGTCTGAAATAGTACAGCATCTCCTGCTTGAGCAGGGAGTTGGATTAAAAGACCTCCAAGGTCCCTTCCAGATCTATTCTGATTGATTGATTGATGACAACATATCTTACAGAGTCTTATGACTGACCTTGCAAGAGACACATTTAGTGTGATAGTTTGATCCTGGATTGGCCATGTTTTAGTCCAACACCATAATCAGGATACCATCATGGTAATCTTAGTGAGGTAGAAAGAAAATGGCTGGAAGGCTATTTCTGAGAATGAAAGACTAAGATAACAATTTCCATTCATTGCTTAATTGGTCTGATTAAGTAAAAGATCTGTTTACAGTTCAATGGGATCCATATAAGAAGTATATATGACACTTCACATTAATAATCTGACCTGTTTTTGACCACCTTTAATTATTTCTCAGAAAGGTTCCTATCTCTGGTTCTTTTAAATGTAATTGGGGTTTCTTGCATCTTAATTTTGGATGAATCTCTGAACAGGTTTTGCTCTCTCCTATTGAAATCAAGATTTTCCTTTCTCATGGCTTTGCTCTGCATTTTAAGCTATTAAAATGCATCTTTTTCTACCAGTCCAAACACAAACACTGGAGAAGATCAACCCTTTTTTTCTGCTAAGACTAAATTGATAAATGTAGTAAGTACTAATACTATCCACCTATTGATTATCTCTCCCCCCCCCCTGCAATTTATAAATGTTATAATATTATAAATGTTATAAATGTTCAAGCCCACATTTCATCTTAGTCCAATTTATCTTGGTTTCTTTTCATTGGTAATAGTGTAAAACTAATTATGTGTACATAAGTACTATCATGTCCATCACATTCATTCAATCATACTGTAATTGTTAGGATGGAACGAATCTAAGAGAGTAGAAGAAATCAATGTAATATTAGTACTAACTATAATAGCTGCCCACTACAAGTGAGTGGGCAGCCATATAAATTATCTTAAATAAACAAACAAACAAAGGGAAGTAGGCAAGCATTTCAGCAGATAAAAAATAGATGTTGGGAAAAATAAACATAACCTCATAGAATTTTTAAATCACAAATTATAATCTTGTTAACTTTAATATTTAAATATGCAGGATTTTATTGTAAACCACCTAGAGTCACTTTGGATAATGAGATGGATGGCATATAAATTGAATAAATAAATAAAATAACATTTGTCAAAAGACTATTTTCCATCACCTTAAAGTACGTTCCTTTTTACTTAGTCAGTTTAAAATAAATTTAATCTGAATCTGGCTATTGGAATTTAGGAAAAAAAGGCATTATGAACTTTAAAAAAATGTCCTATGTAATGTTGTACTTTCATCCATTTTTGTGGACTTGGAAGGCTTTTAGAAAATACAAAACCAGGAAGGCTTACAAGACTGGGCATGCAAGGACTTCTCCCCAAGGAGCTATGGTAGCGCAGTGGTTTGAATGTGTTATTGCAGGCTCATTCTGACAACTGCCAGCAGTTCAATCCTCGCTGGCTCAAGGTTGACTCTGCCTTCCATACTTCCGAGATCAGTAAAATAAGGACCCAGGATAATGGGTCAATATGCTGCCTCTGAAAACCACTTAGAGAGGGCTGTAAAGCTCTGTGAATTGATATGTAAGTCTAAGTACTATTGCTATTGTTCCCATGACACTAGTGGTTTTGCATGACCAGCAACTGCCTTGTAAAGGATCAGGTTGGGCATGCGTTGTCAGTAGCAGAAGGAAGAAGATGGTGAAGGTGAGCTGGGGGACAGCAGAGAACAGGAGCCATGTGGAGTGCAGGAGTCCAAAAAGGCAGAAATGGGGGTGTGGGTGAGATAGACAAGTGGGGATTCTGAATGCACCAGAACTAATACACCCTGTGATCATTAATGCTGGTGGGCTGCAATCCAGGGGCTCTAACTTTGAGGACAGACAGAGTGTACCTATCATTGCTTCAGTATCGTCATTACTTCAAATGGTAGCTGAACAAATCGTCAAAATGGTTGGGGCAAGAATTACCTGTATATTAAACAACCATATTCCCTTTCTTCCCTCTTGTGCAAATCATCTGAAAAGTGTTGAGGATTATTAGATTTCTTTTGGTATAAGGTTCTTACCAAAGTCCTCTGGAGTGCAACCATTTGATTGCACAATAAACAGCTGTTTCATTTTTCTGTGCTGTCCTGATTGGATGAAGAAGAAAAGAGGGCTGGCTTGATGGAGAGGAAATACTTTATCATGTTCTCAAATTGTGCAAATCTGAGCAATCTCTGTTGAAGCTGAGTCAATTTGGCAATCCCTTTGACATTAAGATAGAAGTCAAATTAGGCATCTGGATAATACAGATTTTGCTTGTTAAGATCCTTCAGTAAGCAGAAGATAAATGTCTCCAGTGTAATTAAAGAATGACTGCACCCAAGTTCATTAGCATAACTCCAATTACCAGCAGCTCCTTTTCTGTGTTTTTCCCATATATGGTCAGTTGACTTGTATCTTAAGAGTAGCTTAGTGTGTGATCCTCCTAAGACTTCAGCCTGTTGCTAATTGCAACAGATGACATGATTGGAACCCTTTTGCTGAAATGAAATTGAGCTAAAACTGTGCTTTTGGCTTATTTGCACAGATGCTATTCCCAGAAATGCTATAAGACCTGCTGTTGTAGACATCTCCAAGACTTAGTTTTCCTCTCATGTCAAATAAATCTTGACATTTGTTCACTAATAAGATAAATGGAGGCAGGTGCATTGGGATTAAAACTTCAAAATATATATCTTAGTAGCAATTAGCAATTCAACCGCCTTCATAAAGAGGGGTTAAATTTGCAGTTGGTCAAAAAAAAAATGGTCCAGCACTGCAGATGTCTAAAGACATACCGTATATAGCTCTACCAACGTAGGTGCTAATGATTGATAGGTCTTACCAGCTGAGGATACACCCTAACTGATTTTTTTTTTAAAGAGACTAATTTAAAATATTATAAAGTTAGCTACTAAACATATGGATAGTGTGGCTGCTCACAGATAGGTATTAGATGACAAAAAAGTAAGTGGACAACCTAATTGCCATGACTGATAGTTAGCTGAAACTACCAGCTGCTGCCATGGTGGAGTGGAAATTATGGAAAATCCATCACAGGCATTGATTTCATTGATATCCAGCTGTGCCACCCACATGGCCAGTTCTATTTCACAGTAGTACCACCACCCTGACCAAACAGATGGACATAGCTACTCTTCCATGGCTACCATTCTGAAATTCTACATGGCTCAGAAGGATTCAGTGTGTAAATTGGGCAGCCATATACATTTGTTTCATAAATAAATGCCATCAGTGGAAGAGCCAAGGAGCATTTTTAATCCCTTTTGCAGGGGAATAGTAAGAAGGGGAACAGCAACTTAGCTAAAATCATCAGACTGGCCATTATGAGAATCAAAATGTCATATTTTAAACTTAGTCCTACCACTAGTCTTTCCAGCATTTAAAGACCACATTTCAAATGTTCTCTTCTGCATCTAAACAATGAGAAGGAAACCTTCTGCAGCTTGCATTTCCCTCCAAACTGTTTCTTTAAAAAAAGTTTATGTTTGAAGCCATTGAATATCATCCACTGCTAAGATCCTTGACCAAAATTACATCTTACATGTAAGTCCTTATGATCTAATGATGAATCATTAGCACAGACACCTTTGCTTACTATAGCTATGCATATTTCATTCATATTCAGCTATGCATATTTCATTCATATTCACATATAGATGCACATATAGTTTCATGCACATTCATATATACATGCACTTCAATGGGATCAGCCTGCTCCACTTGTGCTGGCAGGGAGGGCAGGCTATGCCCCCCATCTGCCAAGAAATTCCACCAAGAAGTGTCCAGAAGAAGACCCCTTTCTGTCATGGGTCTTGCTCTTTGGCCATCATGCTTCCTGAGATGAGATCCATACTGACCCTCTTGAACTCCATAAGAGTCTGGAGACTTGGCTATGCCAGCATGCCTGGGGCACCAATTTGGGGGGGGGGGTTATCACTCTGGAGGTGGTCAGTAGATTGAGAGAAGAAAGACCTCCCCTCGTCCTGTGGTCTTTGTGCTCCTTTCTCCCCTCCACTTTTATTATTTAATGACTTTTTTCTTAGTATAATTATGATCATTGGGAGACACATACTGTAAATCCGATAGATAGATAGATAGATAGACAGACAGACAGACAGACAGACAGACAGACAGACAGACAGACAGACAGACAGACAGACAGACAGACAGACAGAGAATTATAAACTCTGGTAACAATCATATTGGTAATATTGAGAAAACTCTGGCTTCAATTAGAAGAATAGACCAATAATTTATAAACTTGCATGCCACCCTACTCTTGAGGACTCTGGGTAGCTCTCCTCAATATTTGGACTAAGACTTTATCCTTTATATAGGAATTTATGGGTGAATTTATATTATTATTTCATGGAGCATGCTCAATTAATCCAGCCACCGCACCAACCCCATTTATTAATGACTTTGGCACCCCAAAATAGCATTTAGCACCTTTTAAGCTGAACGTTGCTTTTGCACTGAGGATAGTAATTAATCCATAGATTATTAAAATCAATGAGAAATTTGCCATTGATTACAGAAGGTTATCTTTGAATTAAAAGATGGGCTTGGATTATTCTGTCCCTCTGTAGCATTATTCTTTTAGTATCACATTCCAGCAGTTCAGAAATACGATTGTTAGGAGAAAGCAAAGAAAGAAACATTTGTACCTGGCAGCTCAGGATATTTTCTCCACCCCTTAAGATCCTTTTTTTTTTTAAATGAGAGTCTGAGTGCAGAAGTTTATAGCTAACACATACCAGTCCTGCTTGTCTTCCACCGTACATGCCCCAACACCCAAGCACTCCCTTTTTAAAGTCTGCCACCTGGTCCATCAATTTGAAAGATATATTCTTTTAATGACCTTCTCCCTTCTTTCCTCCATGATATTTTGAAATGGAAAATAATTAAGCAAGGCTAAGAGAGAGGGAGGGATGGAGTGTGTGTGTGAGAGAGAGAGAAATAATAATAATCCTTCCTACTCATTTCCTCTGGCAGGGAAGAGGTGGGATTGAATCCAGACCAGACCTAAAGCTTTAATGTACTGGTATGTTAAGTCTCTGTCAAAGTTAAATTTGTACCATTACAAGATTTGAAATCATCCCTTAGCAAATATTTCACAGCAGGCGTGGGGACAGGAAATTAAACATATCCTGGAATTTCTTCATTTTTCATTTGTCTTTTCTAACCATTGCAACCTCTGTGTAATGTGGAGACAATGTGCAACTTAAAAAAAGGGGGCTATATTTAGATTTATGTCTCCTTTTTGAAGTAAATGCTGTAGAAAACCAGGGCTCCAGTACTGTTGTGCTAAGGATTATGCCATGAGTCATTTCCAACAGTTCAGCTTTCTTCACCTCCATAGCATATTAATGGCATCAGATCATTCTTAAAGCAGATTGTTATACCTCCCAGAGCTCCCTATTACTGTAAACCCATAGAAGAGTCCCCTGACTTTTGAGGCAGTAAAGATAATTGTCATGTAAGCCCTACAACAGGTTTTTAAATGAAGATTCCCTCCTCTAACCTTCCCCCAATCAAAACATGAAAATTTAACTTCTTCTCCCTCCTGAATATTAAAAGCACCCCATAGAACCTACTTCTGCCCAAGAACTATGGATTTCTTTGAAAAGTACTGTGGTATATTTTTCTGGAGACTCAGAATTTTAGAGAAATTCTAAACAACAATATTGCAAAGTGTTCCACAAATCACTGACCCTATTGATGGGTCTATAATTGGAGAACTATAGTAAAAAAAATATCTATGTGGGTGAAGAATGAGAAGATCCAATAAAGCAGAATTTTGTGCAGGATTGTATGAAGTGTGCACAAGTCCTAGAAACTTCAGAAAATCCATTCCACAATTCAGAGTATTTCTCAGCATCCAGGTTGATATAGAAAGAGCTTTCTAAATGTAGAAAATTGTAAAAGCTTAAGTGGAAAAACTAGACAGTCTGACACAATTATTTACACTACTGTATTGCGTAAACTCAATATTGCAATAATCTCGCCCCCCCCTCTCTCACACACACATACACCTATTTATCATCTACAGGCAATAGCACCTTAATCTACGAATGAGCATGGATGTCTGCACATGTTTTTATATTCAGTTCTTTTATCTGTCGACATGATAAAGTAGCAGCTACTGAATGGAATCCCTTTCTGAAAGGTGAGAAAGGGTATGTCTCTTTAGCCCATTGATCCCCTAATTCAAGTTTAGGTTAGGTTGTTTTATGCACAACCAAAAACATCAATGTAGCCCTCAAATCCTTGAATGTGTCCTGAGAAGAATCTTTAACAACTGTAAAATTTGATAGAAAGGGGAATTTACTATCTACCCAAGAACTAATATATTAACTGTATATTTAATTCATGTAATGTTATTTTGAATTTAATTTGAATAAAATTAATTCAAAATTCATTTTAGGTTCTGGCCTCGTTTACTTCTTTGTCCCGTCTAATCCTGAATGTATATTTTTTTTTTGAAAAGCAGGGGGCCCAATGGACAAGCATGGATGTCCTGATTTGAGAATAACCAAATGAGTTCACTATCCCTGTCATACCCGAATTGGCTTTGTGTTAGAACACAGTTGGCCATGTTCCTTTGCAAGCCTGCGAATAGACTTTGAAAGAAGGTTTTCAGGTGTTCCTGATCTTTTCATTTGGTTATTCTCAAATTAGCTTTCAAGGGCATGAATGAAGTTGGAATTGATTCAGTCAGCAAAGCTAGGCCATTAAGACAGCGTCCAGGAAAGGGCGTTGGTACTTACCTGATACGCCTCTTCTAATAAGGGGGGAGATAGCATCCATGTATGGGTTAAACCTATCCACGCTCTGATTGGACTGAGTCATAATATTAAATAATTAATTAAGTAGGCATGGTATATAACCCCCTACGGAGTAGCCACACCCAGTTTTCGACGAAGAATACAGACTCACCGGTACGAACCAACTCCTTTAGCAAGAAAAATCCAACAGTAACACTACCAAGAACAAGAGCCAGACTCCAAACACAGGCAGGGCTGAACGAGAAAGGGATGGGCCGGATGCTATCTCCCCCCTTATTAGAAGAGGCGTATCAGGTAAGTACCAACGCCCTTTCTCAATAAGGGTGGAGATAGCATCCATGTATGGGACATACCAAAGCCCTGAAAAGGACCCACGGGAGGGTCGAGATCAGACCTGCCCCAATGAAGGAGGGCGGACAGAACCCAGCAGCCAAAGTCGGCCTCAGCCGAGGCAAACGTGTCCCATGTATAATACCACACGAAAGGGGATGGAGAAGACCACGCTGCAGCCCTGCAAATTTCTCCCAGAGAAGCTTGCATCGCCCAAGCCAAAGTCGTCTTTGCACTGCATGCAGAATGTGCTGTGACTCCTCGAGGAACTGCCTCGTCACAAGCTGCCTAGGTGTTCTCAATTGTATTGACAAACCCATCGTCCCACACAGGAGACAGACACCTTCTTACCCAGGGAACCTGGCAGAAAGGAGACAAAAAGAGACTCCGACCTGCAAATAACCGCCATACAATCAATGTACACATGCAAGGCACGCCTGACATCCAGCAAGTGCCACCGGTCCTCCGAGGTCTGCGCAGACTCTGCAGGAAAGCTGGGGAGGACCACCTCCTGAGCCCGATGGAACCAAGACCCCATCTTCGGGGCAAAGGAGGGATCCAGACGTAGGACAACCCTATCTGCATAAAACTTGCACAAATCCGAAAAATCTCCTTCCACAGTGTCAAGAGGGCACCTGTCAAAGAATCCAATACCTTATGTAAAGGAGTACCAAAGCACCCTTGAGAAATCTCTTGACTCTAGGACGTTGAGTCAAAGTTTGTGACCTACCGCACAAAGGTACAGAAGAAACTACTGATACCTGTCTCTCAATGGTATTAGGAGTCAACCCTTTGCCCAGGCCCACTTGAAAAAATTCCGGGACCTGTGGGATAGTGGCTTGTACTGGATCAAAGTGTTTCATCAAACACCACTTACAACAAGCGCCCCAGGTTGCACAGTATATGAGCCGCATGGAAGGTGGACAGGAAGCCAGAATAATCTGAATGATCCTGGAGGAAAAGGTGTCTCGTCTCTGAACGCCCCGCTCAAGCATTAGGCGTCAACTAGAGCCATTGAGGCTCCAGATGCTCCAGCGACCCCTGGCTGAAGGAAATAATCTCTTGGGGGATCCTCCAGAGCCTTTCCACTATAGAGATCAAAGGTCGGCAAACCAGGGCTGCTGAGGCCAATGTGGGGCAAGCACCACCTCCGCCCCCTCCCGCAAGATCTTTTGAATGACTCTGGGAATCAGGGGCAAAGGCAGGAAGGCATAAAGGAGCCCCAGAGGCCATTGGCAGTGGAGAGCATCCACCCCCTCTGCATTCTGCGAAGGAACTGGGAATAAAATATCGGGAGCTGAGTATTGAGGGGAGTTGCAAACAGGTAGACCTCTGGGCAGCCAAAAGGGTCCACAATTGCCTGGAAGATAGCCAGCTGCAGCTGCAATCCTGAATTGTCCACCTCAATCCGACTGAGCTGGTCAGCCCTGACATTGTCCACCCCCGCTATATGTTCTGCGGTTATTGAGAGCAAATTCCTCTCTGCCCAAAGACCCAAGCTCCTGGCCCCCAGCATGAGGGACCTTGACCTGGTCCCCCCCTGCCTGTAATATGAGCCTTGGTGGCCATGTTGTCTGTGAGGACCAGAATATGTGTGCCCTTGACCGAAAAACGAAATGGTTTGAGATCCAGGTGGACCGCCCTGAGTTCCAACCAGTTTATGTTGTGAGCTAGTTCCGCTTGGCTCCATTGTCCCTGTGCCATCTGCATATAAGGGAGACTAGTATAGATCTATTTCAAACTATTTAGCTCTCATCAGCTAATCATATCCCTACTGGGATTCTAACCAGGGCCGTATTACATTAGGCAGATGGTTTAGCCACTAAGCCACCAGGTTCTCCCCTGAAGTTGGATCCCCCCCTCCGAGTAGGTTGGTGTCTGAAGTGACTGTGACCTCGGTCTGGGACCCTGAAGAATTCCCCCTTGGGTAGGCTAGATGATGTCCACCAATCAAAGAGCAGGAGACTTCCGCTGGCAGAAGAACCTGGATCTGGGAGCAGCTCATGAGCCTTAGCTGAAATGGTGAAAGAAACCATTGAAGGTCTTTATTGGTAAGGCAATGCCAATGGCAAGACACCATAGTGCCTAGATAGCTTTTGGCCAGATTGATCGAAAGCACCTGGCCTCGCAAGGTCAATCTGGTAATGTCTAAGTCCCTTGGGGCATCCCTTATAGAAGAGGACTGTAGCAACAGGTCATTTAGGCCGCCTTGGATTTGCACACGTACCTGTCTCAGGAACGCTGCCAATGCCACCATCACCTACCTGAAGACTTGAGGTGCAGATGACAACCCGATGGGTAAGGCTCGGTACTGGAAGTGGTGCCCAAGGTAACAAAACCTGAGAAACTGTCAGTATTCAGGGGCTATAGGTATGTGCAGATAGACCTCAGTAAGGCTGATGGATGTGAGGATATCTCCCTGCCTAATACCCTCTAATATTGAGTGCAGTGAACGCATCTTAAACCTGCGATAACGCACATAGCGGTAAAACTATTTAAAATCAAAAATAGTTCTCCAGCCGCCCCAAGCCTTTGGGATCCCGGAGAGAAAGGACCAATAATCCTGATCCTGTTAAACTGGAGGCACCAGTTGGATAGCCCTAATGTCCAATAGGTGTTGAATGGTTTCCTGCATAAGTCACTTCCGAGTCGGGTTATCCGCGACCTGATGGTTGATTGTACCCACGCATCGGAGGTAGAGGAGTCCCAACAATCTGCGAAATATGCCAAGCATCCCCCGATGAGGGGAGAGCTGGGCCCAGAATTAATTCTTGCGGAAAAAGAGTGCCGCCTCCTTCGCCCTCATGAAAGGGCTGTTTCTGCTGTCCACCCCTCTGCTGCCTATCCAGTTGATATCTCTGGCTGGGGGCATAGCCTCCCTGGTACAGCCTGAAACCTGACTGACTGAAATCAGACCCCTTAAAAGAAGATCTGTAGTCCTGACCCCAGAATAAAGGACCGTAGTTTGACCACAGAAATTGGAGCAACGGGGCTAGGGCACTGCCCAGAAATTGCCCTTCCTAGGAGCTGTAAGAAACACCTTCCATTTGCCCTAATTCTCAATTAAGAAAAGGTCAATAGACGCCCCAAAGAAGGACCCTCCAGCAAAGAGGGATGACGCCAGGCGTCATATGTGGCACGCATCAGCTTGCCACAGCTGCAGCCTATGGATGAAGCAACTGCCCTGAAGGCAAACCTGGCTGCGACTAAAGTGATGCCCGAAGAAAATTGGATGGCCACCACCAGTTTGTTGATGTCCTGATGTGACCTGAAATCTGCTATTGGCGTTTGCTGTTGAAGATCCTGCAATCAAAGCAAAGAAGACCATTAAAGAAGGAGGCAGTGGTAGCAGCTCTCACAGCCCAGGCAGCAGCCTGATGGCCCCTTTGTAAGGTGAGGTCAGCCCTTTTTGTCAATTTCATTGTAATTTTAGTACAATGACAATAAAGATTATTATTATTATATCATCATCATCATCATCATCATCATCATCATCATCATCATCATCATCCTCTGGCTTCAGAGAGTGCTCTGGTTCCCTGGGCATGTTTGCAGATGCATGTATGGCTGTGACCGGTGCATCAACAGAGGGTTGCAACAGCACCTGAACCATGTCCTTGTCCACATTAATGAACATATAGCCGTTGGAAGTGGGCCCAGATGCTGGAGATGCCCACTGGCACTTGACTAGGTCAAGAAGGACTTGGGGGGTGGGAACATGTCAGCCTCAATAGCCTGATCCACAAATATAGTCTCGGCAAAAAGGCCCAGCCGTAGCACCAGGGGTTCCGATGGCTTTTCGCCAAAATTGGCCGATGCCTTAGCTTTAAAGGGCATACACTTAAACAATGCTGAAACAAACTGAGAAGGAAGGCTTAGAAGGGCGTCTGAAAGCTTCTCCTCTCTGATTTCGCCCTCTTCAGATTCAGACTCACTATTGTCCTGGGAAGAAACAGGGGAGACTCCTGACCATCTATCCCCACAGGAACTGCAGATGGAGGAGCACCCTGTGGCTGAATCTGAGGCCGTTGGGAAGCAGCAACGCTGCACTGCTGGAAAGCCCTGAACATTAGGTCCTGAAATTGCTCCCCCTCCCGAGTGGGGTAATTGAGCAGCACCAACCCCTGCGGATGTAGAGGGAAGAGGTTGAGGTGAAGCCCCCATGAGGCAGTGCGTGGGGGCGACTGCCAACCTTGGCCAGAAGCCCAGGGGCCTGAGGAGTCAATGGGGATCCTCACATGGAGGGATCCTCTGCAGCTCTCCCAGGCGAAGAGAGTGCAGACTGCCTCACCTTAGTGCTCAGGACAAGAGAAGTCTTCTGGCTGCTGGTACTTTTATAAATGCTTTCTAGTGCCTCATGCCTCTGCTTCTCATACTTAAAGGCAGGCTTAGGGGATTTTGAACCCCAATTTGGCCTCTTTTGAGGCTTGTGGTTCCACATGCTCTTTCTTCCCCTTTGTCTTGTGGCGATGGGGGCAATTACCACTGCAGGAGCCCCTGTTCCGTCCGTGGGGCCACTGGTCGTAGCCGTGAGGACCTGACTCCACTCACTGTCCTCTGAAGCTGAGGCGGCAGCCATTTTGGTTCTTGATTCAGGCAGGCTTCAAAATGGCCGTTCATGTCAAAGGCCCCTGAGAGAGGCTTGAATATAAAGTGAAAGAGCGGCCTTGCTGCAAAGAGCTTCCGCACGCCTGACCCCTTCTCCAAAACAGCCTTTAGAAGCTGACTTGGCTCTGTTCTTTTCCAAAAGGGGTAATAAAGAGGCACCATTCATTTAGGCCCAGAGGAACAGCCCTCACAGTCGACAGAGGCCTGTCAGTTGTGGGAAAGCCTGCACAGAATTAATTTGGTTCAGCAGAGAAGGCCCTGGGAGCGATCGCACTTGCGCAGCAGGCCGAAGCTAGCCGGGGAGCAGAGTGTGCACCTGCCGCAGCAGGGACAAGGCCTCACAGCAAAGCTGCGCGTACGGCCCGCCTCCTAATAGTGCTTGACCTCACCCTCCTCTCCTAACCAGCAGCAGCCACAGCGAGGAATGCTGGAAACTCAGGTGGGGGAGGCTCAGGTAGGAGGCTAGTATTGAGGCCTTAAAGGCAGCCGAAGGCCGGGGCCTGTGGCTGAATTGAGACAGGGAAGCCTGAGCCCTGGGCTGCTCCTGAAGGAGGGGGTCCCCTGTCTACTCACAGCGCTCAATGTGATCAAATCCAAATCTCAATCTCTGATTCAAACAATTCAATTCCATTCAATTCAAACAATCAAATAGGAGTTGGACACCGAATAGTCCCAGAGCTGGAACTGAGTCGGAAACTGGGTGTGGCTACTCCGTAGGGGGTTATATACCATGCCTACTTAATTAATTATTTAATATTATGACTCAGTCCAATCAGAGCGTGGATAGGTTTAACCCATACATGGATGCTATCTCCACCCTTATTGAGAAAGGCAATGCATACTTTATGTTTTAGGATCAAATGTTGATATGTTGTTGAAACAACATCTTAAATTATTCCCCCAGCACAAAATTGTAATTATCACTTTAGGTAGGTATTTGAATATTTTTTTAAAAATATACTTTTTATTTAAAAATTCTCATTTACTTTAAAGAAGACTATTTAAGGAATGGCAGTATTTTTACACGAATGAGGGACAAGCCTTCCTGCATAGGAACTGAGAGGCAAAACTTCTGTAAAATTACATCAGTGAACAGATGGCATGTGGTGACTGCATTGGAAAAGAAAACTGTCCATTCTAAATAGAAAATATCCCAACTTAAAAGAATGTTTTCATTTTATTACCAATCAGTGTCCACAGCATCCCATTTCCAGAGCTTCTTATGTGATTTTAATTTTTATGTTATTAAAAATAGAAAAGAGTAGGTCTAAGGAAATGTGTGCATTATATGTGACATTTTCAATGCCTGCCAGGAAAGTCTAAACACCAGCAGGGACTGTTGCATCCCCAAATTTATTTTTGTATAATGCTGATTCTACAAATTATATGAAACCCACTAAATTATATGTGCTTACAAAGTCTTCCTTCTCAATATATCAAAGAGCATTACCTTGTGCAACTTTCTAATGATTGGTCCCCAGGATAATTACCTCTTGCAGATCACTTTGTAAGGTCACTAACTCAGTTGGTCAGAGACAAGGTGGTGCAGTGGTTAGAGTGCAGTACTGCAGGCTACTTCAGCTGACTACTAGCTGCAATTCGGCAGTTCAAATCTCACCAGCTCTAGGTTGATTCAGCCATATTTAAGTCTAAGTGCTATTGCTATATTCAGAATCATCAGTTTGAGTCCCATCCTACCATTGAGGAAAAAGAGCAGCTGAGGAAGAAGTGTGAGAGTGTCCTCTTCTTCTTTTTTTAAAAGAGGTAGAACCCAACTTTACATACAAGCGTCTTAATTCCGTTCCTGGTCTATCTAGGTGAACAGATAACATTGTGAAAACCTCCTGTCTGAAACTCTGAAGAATTGCTTCAGAGTTTCAGATTATTATCAGATTATTGTCTGTGTAGACAATAAAGAGCTAGGTGGACTAATGGGCTGATTTAGTCTAAGGCGTATGCTGTTGACATCCATTGCTTATTCATAGATAAAATAGATCTTTCTATTTATTCTTCCTCTCTGCATGTGGATAACATAACTTGTAACAAGTTGGCCTTTTCTAAAATTGTGTACTATTTAATTCATAGTACTATTGTTAATTAAATCATGCATGAACCTAAAGAAAGTTTAGGGGTTAATATGATTACCATTTATAACTTAGTAGTTAACACATATTTTAACGCATACAAAATTATGACTGTTCACTGAACTGACATGAATATTATATATGCTTGGTTTCTAGTAATCAAGATGTCTTTGTTGATGCAATCTAACTTTCACCAAACTTTTGGAAATATCTTAATCATTCTGGTTCCCAGCAATAAATGAATGTCTTTAGATATTAATAGCTTATGGTATTTATCTTATGACAACATGATCATACATTAAAACAATGCAAAATGGATATCTCTTTGTTCTGTCTGTAAAAGCAACTGAGTTATTGAATACAAGAGAGAGGTTCTTCTCTCGATAACCCTAAATTCTATAGGATTATATACCCATGGGAATTAGTTCTGGTGCCAGCATTCATGTGACCTTATATTTTTTAATGCTGCTTAGTTTAAGCCTCTCAGCATATTTAGGTTTAAGGCTATGTCACTCTGTGGAATCTTAGGGGTCATCTACACTGCACCCTTAAAATGTTTTTGTCCTGTGCTCCTGTCAATTTCACTTTAAGTTAGTTTAAGAAAATCCTGTCCAGACAAGATGCTTTGAGGTAATAAAATTACCTCAAATGACTGGACAAGTGATGAATCAGTGCATTGCTGGACCTATTTAAAAAACAAACAGACAAAAAAAACCCAGTGGAAATTACCTCAGATGACTGGATAAGCAATGAAACTGTGCACTGCTGGACTTACTTAGGAAAAAATGGTGGAAAAGGAAGGAGCTCCGGAAAGCAAAATAATATTTAAAAACAAAACAAAACTTCCTGGCTTCAAACCAGCGAAGTTCTGTGTACTAGGCGAGCATTATAGCCACTGCATTGTTACAGATATCTCTATAACATGGTTATCCAACCTTTTGGAACCCAGTCTACCTAAATATGGGATGGAGCATATTGCTTTCAGCCCCAATCCAGGAGCCTTCATAGGCAATCACTTCCATGACATTTTGTGTTAAATTTCAATTTACCAGCAAAGAAATAACCAGTATAGCTATTTCAAGCTGTTTAGCTCTCATCAGCTAGCCATGTCTTTCAGGGATTTCAACCAGTGGTGAAATGCAAAATGTTATACTACCGGTTCTGTAGGTGTCGCTTGGTGGGTGTAGCAGGGGAAGGATACTGCAAAATCTCCATTCCCACCCCACTCTGGGGCCAGCCAGAAGTGGTATTTGCCAGTTCTCCGAACTACTCAAAATTTCCGCTACTGGTTCTCCAGAACTTGTCAGAACCTGCTGAATTTCACCCCTGATTCCAACCCAGGCTACTTGCATATTAGGCAGGTGTATTAACCTCTCCTCACTTTGTCAGCTGTATCAGAGGAGGAGATTAAGGGTTTTTCCAATGAGATCAGTCTATCAGATCAACCTGGTCTACCCAAATATGGGATGGAGCATATTGCTTCTGCTTTCCACATTGACTGAGTTGTGGAGTTATTTCTTCTTCTTGAAGATTGCCAGTCACAAAATATAAGTATTGATGTAAAAGAAAGGCAAAATGGACAGCAGTGCTTGAGGCAACAGAAGTGGGAAAGAGGAGCAGGAGCATGGAGCTAGAAGCTGCTTTTGAGGTGGTAAGCAGCAAGCAGATTTGTCTATTCCTGCCAACCAAAAATGGTTACTGGACCATACTGCCAGAGCAGTAACCTGGCAATAGTGATACACCTTTAATATTTGCTATTCTGAACCCTGAGCAACTACAAAAACAAGTAAATTAACTAAACTTTTGCCCCCACTGTTGAAGCTTCCTTTATTTGGCAGTGAGAAAATGTGTTGGAAGAGCTGTTGTCATTTAGATAAAAGTATTATTGGAAAAACCCCAGAGTTATAGGAATTTATAGCAGTGCCTTAAGCTCTTGAATTCATTATGGCTTGATCCTTCCCTGGGCATACCACACATTGCCCTCTAAATAATCTGTTGCAGATTTTAACAGTTTTTTCTCTCCATCAGTTTCTCTACTTGGCCTCTATTTTATAATCAAGACTTTCCTTCTGACTACATACAGAATATGAACACACACAAGTGCAAAGATTTTTTGTCAAGAAGTCTTTATTTTGCCAAGAAAAAGTGATAATGATGATCATAGGGGGAAATGGAATTTGAAGGAGATGAACCAGTTTAATACTTAATGAAAATCTTTTTGGGGGGATGCTCCCCCAAAACAATATTAAAGTTAGTCTGTTTTCCCACAAATTAAAAAATAAATAAATTCTGTAATGGACTAATGAAAGAAGGGAAATTAGAGTGACTCGGTGTCAGCTGAAACTTTCACTGAATTTGGTAGCTGGGGTAATTTTTCACATATATGATATGTGAAATAAGAATAAGAAAACTTTGGTTGATGAACAGTAAACTCATTGGTAACATGGCAAGCTAGTTTTTCTCAAAACAGGTAATTTGTCCGCCTGGCCAATTATTACCTTCTGAGTTGTGGGGCAGCCCTTCATGCTTCTGCATCTACAGTAACTTCTTCCAGTCAGCTGATGCTCTTCTGTGATTGAATGGAGAACCTCTAGCAAGCAATAAACTGTTTTGTTATAAAGTTGTCTTCACTTTGCACCATACTGTACTCTACATTCAGTGGTGGGTTTCTGCAGGCTCGCACCTACTCGCGAGAACCGGTTGGTGAAATTTAGAGAACCGGTGAGAGGGGGTTCCACCGATGTACCTGGAAGTAAATCTGGCCCGCCGCTGCCAGTGACCCAACGGGAAGGAAAGGAAAGGAAAGGGAAGGGAAGGGAAGGAAGGAAGGAAGGAAGGAAGGAAGGAAAGAAAGAAAGAAAGAAAGAAAGAAAGAAAGAAAGAAAGAAAGAAAGAAAGAAAGAAAGAAAGAAAGAAAGAAAGAATTTATCATCACAATTGAGTCCAAAATTTTGGTTGCTAAGCAAGAGCGTTGTTAAATGAGTTTCACCACATTTTAAAAGGTGGCCACTCCCACCCTGTCACATGACTGCCAAGCCACGCCCACAAAATAGGCCACACCTACAGAGTAGGTTCTAAAAAATTTGAAACCCACCACTGTCTACATTGTACATAGATGGAAACTCTCTATGATGAAGCTATGGATTTAGTCCACATGTTAACAGAATAACAGAGTTGGAAGGAACCTTGGAGATCTTCTAGTCCAACCCCCTGCTCAGGCAGGAAGCCCTATACTATTTCAGACTAATAGTTGTCCAATCTCTTCTCAAAATCTTCCAGTGTTGGAGCATTCACAACAGCTTTTCCACTGAGTCAACCTTGAGACAATCAGGATTGAAGGAATCGAACTCCTGACAATGTGAGCAAAGTTAGCAAAGTTAGCCTGCAATACTGTATTCTAATCACTGTGCTACCACAGTTCTGAAAGCATTTTGCTGTGAAAAGAGAACCCAAATATATCTGCTAGGGTAGTATGCAGAGAACAAGGGCTTCCTTACTGAAGTATGTTTATTTGTAGCAAGTTCTTCAGGTCTTTAAATTTACACTGAAATTATTATTTCCTGACCCTCAAAAAATGATTGTGGTTCTTTCCCCCTGAGGTCCTATAGTTTTTAAACAGGCTGGTTAAAATGTTGATAGTAAAACATTCTGGTTTTGAATTACTTAATTGCCACTTCTGAACTTCCTATGCAAAAATATAAAAAGAAAGGTATCATCATTATACCATTATTCTCTTCCCTTGGGCATCTGGATCCCATCCTTCTAGTACCCACACATATGGTTGCCAGATTTCCTTCTTTTATGGAGTAGCCTTTATTTCAGCAAAAATTAGAAATCACAGCTCCATAGGAAGTAGCTGTACATAAGCATGTGATAGGTGGTGTTCAGATTTTATTGATAAATGTGGGGAGGGGCTGCTATTCAATATCTCATAATCATTGGGGGTGTGGGGGACAGTGTCTCCATAGAGGTTTTGCAACCATACCTCATTTGGTGCTGCACAGCTTCAAACCCATAACATCATCAAAATTAGGCAGCTGAGCTAATTTGTTTCTGACTTGGCTTCTGGTTACCATGAGTCACACAACTTCCCATTCTGCAAATTGCAATGTTGAAACTCTGGAAATTTTAGGGCAGGCCATTTTTTTTTCCATTAATGGGAATGCCAGCCAATCCTTATCTCCCAATTCTTTGACTGTCAGTTCACCCTCACTTGATAAGCCTCCATAATGTCATGGTAACCTTGCTCTGGGCTTGAACTGGACAGAGTGGCAGTTTTGTAGATTATGACCAGTTTCCTTTTCTCACTTTAGAAACAAAGATAATAGGGATGTGTCAATACTGGCTGTCTTCCACTAGTCAAATGGAGAGAGGAGTGGTCACCTTATCTGGTGTCCTTGGTTCTATCGAGGACATTCAGAGGCAATTCAGAGAGCACTTCTGAACATTTGGAGATTGTTCAAGAAGTAGTTTATTTATTTTATTTTATTTTTTGAATTTATACCCCGCCCTTCTCCTTGTTAGGACTTAGGGTGACGCACAGACATTATTAAAAACCATAACAAAACAATATACACTATTAAAAACATATTAAATTAAATTAAAACCCGTGCTAAAAACCCTTTAAAACCCTAAGAATTAAAATTTATAAATATAGTCAGAAACGGGGGGCTACACTAGGCCGGCTTGTTGGAATAGGTACATCTTAAGACGTTGGCGGAAGAGGCGGAGGTCCGAGGTAGTGCGAAGGTCAGGGGGTAGGTCATTCCAGAGGGCCGGGCCTGCCACAGAGAAGGCCCTTCCCCTGGGTGTCGCCAACCGGCATTGCCCGGCCGACGGTACCCAGAGAAGACCCTCTCTGTGGGAGCGGATCGGACGAAGGGATGTATGGGGCAGAAGGCCATAGTGGCCATGCTTGGGTGAAAATTGTCGTTAAGGAACCACCCAATCTGCTTTTTCGATGTACATTTTGAAGAATTTGGGATATTAATAGTGTTTAAGATTACTAAGGCCCACTAAAATTATGGTAGTGAGCCTTATTCAAAATGACAATGAGGGTGCTTACCACAAGGCAGTAGAGGGTTTGGTCAACTGGTGTAATAAAAATAGCCTTGTTTTAAACATGGAAAAAAACAAAGAGATCATTGTCAATTTCAGAAAAGGCAGGCACAGCCACACTCCTCTGTCTATAAATGATTCCCTGTGGAGATGGTTAGCAGCATCAATTTTCTGGGTGTGCAGCTAATGAGTAAGCTGGCTTGGTCGCTGAATAGCAATAGATTGGTGAAGTAGGCACAGCAGTGCCTGCAATTTATGTGTTGCATGAGAAAACTACATTTTTATCCCCCTGTCCTTACTAATTTCTATAGAAAGACAATTGAGAGCATCCTGGCATATTGTATTATTGTCTGGTTTGGAAGCATTATTGCTTCAGACAAGAAGGCGGTACAGAGAGTGGTGAAGATGGCCAAAAAGATTATTGGCAATTCACTCCCTTCTATCTAGGATATAGTACAGAAGTGTTGCTTGGGCAGCGTCCACAGGATTGTCTGGGACACTACATATCCTCTTCACGACCTGTTTTCCTTGTTACCTTCCAAGAGGAGGCTTTGTGGTATCTGAAGCAGAACATTCATATTCAGTCACAGTTTTATTCCCTACAGCATCCATCTTGTGAACTCTCAAGCTTCCTTTTGTCAAGTATTCAAAATGGGCAGTGATTAACATTTCATATGTATTTGTATGTATGGGTGTACGTATATTCATATGTATGTATATAACACAGTGATGGTGAACCTTTTATGGCTCGCATGCCAAAAGCAGGGGGAGTGCAGGGGGGGTCATGTGTGGGCATGCCACACCCATAATGCTATGCAAATCTTCTGGTTTGCTTGTAGTGTCGTTTTTCTGCCCTCCAGAGCTTTCAGGGAAGCCTCCTGAGGGCTCCTGAATGCTCCGGAGGGCTAAAACCAGCCCTACGAGCAAACCGGAAGTCCATTCCCAAACTTCTGGTTTGCCCATAGGGCCGGTTTTTCATGCTCCGGAGGCTTCAGGGAAGCTCCTAAAGCCTCCAGAGGGCAAAAAATGGTCTGAAAAGAAGGCCGAAGTCAGCTGGCCAGCACACACATGCACACCGGCCAGCTGACAGGGCAAGCCTTGCGTGCCCTGACAAATGGCTCCTTGTGCCACATAGGTTCGCCATCACAGATATAGTATATCTACATGTGTGTTATGTATGTGTACACATTTGAGAGCAGGCAACAGAATTTCATTTTTAATGCGTGCCAAAATGCCGACAGTAAAAAAAATGACAAATAAAGGTTATCTTATTATTTTCCCTTTTTCATTCTCTCTTATTCCATTTTTCTGCATTCATTAACCTGATTTATCAATGTTAATTTGATATTAGTTTATTTCCCAACCAGGCATATTTTTGATAATTGCTGAGGAGATTCCTCCTGCTAATGGGGCTGAGGGAGTAAATGTTCAATTGGCGGTATCTAAGAACATTCAGATGGTTTCTTTATGCTAATCGTTGAAGGGTCATTTGCCAATTAAAGTATAGGAAGTAAGCAAGATGACCATGATAGAGAAAGGAGAGATCTGTTACCAAGCAATGAGGAGGGAAACACTGCCTAATCCCAAATAATAAAGAAGCTATGCATAAAAGTCTCAGATAGACACACACACACACACACACCAAAATTCATATGAATATAAGAAACAGACTTGCAAGATGTGTGTGTGTGTGTGTGTGTTTTCGAGTCAGTCTTTACTCCTGGTAACTTTTCCAATCTTAATAAAAAATACGTTTGGTTTTCATGTGGAGTTCATTTCTTGCTCTGATCTGTATCATGGGGTTGACAGAAAGCCAAACCATTCTTGTGAAAAATAGCTTGGCATGAGGTTCAGGTGCTCTGCTATCTTTCTTCGGTGAAAATAGGAGACATGATAATGGAGTTTGGTTAAATAAGGGAGGGGGGGAAACCCTTTGTCTCTTAACAATTAACTAAATGAATAAAAACAAAAGAGTAAAGCACCCCCATCCCTGAAGTTTCCCATAATATTTATTAGTGTGAAGAGAGAGATACTGAAAGGCATAGAATTTCTCTCTTCTCTTTCACAGTAGCCAAATCCTTGATAGCAGGAGCATCTGTGAACCATGTGTGTGTGCAAATGTATGTGGGTTAAGATGACCCACAGATACCATGCAACTGAAACACGTGACACACTAAAAATTGAAATCCTTTGACTCCTGGCCGTTAAACTCACAAGATGAATGCTCCTCATACATAACTCGTGTCCAGAGTGCAAGAGGTCGATCTCACAATCTTTTCTTCTCCAGAAACACTACACTGGCCAGAATGTCTCATCTGGAAGTTGATCTTCATTGCAATGCTCTCCCTGCTCCTTCAAGGTCCAAGCCTATCATAGATTCTCACTCAGGTGCAGGTTAATAAAACAATCTTTAAAAAGCACGGCAAGTGCAAATACTAGGAGTCGACTATTCTCAGAGTAGGTATTATACATGGGACACGAGGTTAAACCTATCCACGCTCTGATTGGACTGAGTCATAATATTAAATAATTAATTAAGTAGGCATGGTATATAACCCCCTACGGAGTAGCCACACCCAGTTTTCGACGAAGAATACAGACTCACCGGTACGAACCAACTCCTTTAGCAAGAAAAATCCAACAGTAACACTACCAAGAACAACAAGAGCCAGACTCCAAACACAGGCAGGGCTGAACGAGAAAGGGATGGGCCGGATGCTATCTCCCCCCTTATTAGAAGAGGCGTATCAGGTAAGTACCAACGCCCTTTCTCAATAAGGGTGGAGATAGCATCCATGTATGGGACATACCAAAGCCCTGAAAAGGACCCACGGGAGGGTCGAGATCAGACCTGCCCCAATGAAGGAGGGCGGACAGAACCCAGCGGCCAAAGTCGGCCTCAGCCGAGGCAAACGTGTCCCATGTATAATACCACACGAAAGGGGATATGAGAAAAGGGCTCTGTATCTGCCCTAGAGACTTTTCACACCATTCTGAGTGCAAAATGCATAGGATAAACTGTGCCAGGCCACCTGTCTAGAATCAAACTCTTCATATCAGTGAGAGCTCCCAGTTCCAATTAGACTGTGTAGAAAGTTGGGTGTGAATGCAAACCAATCAGTATCAAGGGCACTTGGTGTCACCTCATTGGCTCAGTTGGTCACCATTGCTAGGTTTTCCAATGATCTGATCCTGAGAGAAAAGTGGTCAAAGCTATATACAGTGCATCAGGGAATGCAATTTGCAAACTTTTTCTAAAAATACTCCATGACCTAAACATTGATATGTCTAAAAGTGTATCTCTGATGTCAGATGGGGCAAATAATATGATGTGGAAAAAACAAAGATTTGTGAAACTGTTTGTGGAAGTTATTGGACAACCATTTGTGTTGTTTCATTGGATTATACATCAGGAGATGTTGTGTGCCAAGACAGAATTCACAGAATTACAAGATATAGTGACACTTGTAACAAAAAATAGTGAATTTAATAGCTGCTCAATCCCTTCAGTTGAGAATTCTCTGCACTATTGCAGGGCATTGTATTAAGTTACACCGTGTTGATGTGTAACAAGGTGAGGTGGTTGAGCTGGAAAAAAAAACCTTGAAGTATCTGGGCAGAAATTAATTTATACATTGAGAATAAAAATTTGGAATTTTTTCTTCAGTTCAGTGATTGTTTATGAGTCAATGCACTAATGTTTTTTACAGACCTCTTGGTCCAAATGAATGAAATGAACTTCAAGTGACAACATTTTGAACAAAGTATTAACATTATCTTTGGAAACATACAAGCCTTTGAAACTGAACTTCAAATGAGATGTTGGGATTAAAATTTATAAGTATTTTCCTTGACTAAAAAAATATTTCATGCTGCAAAATGAAATGGATCCCTTGCATATAAAGTACCAGAATATTTTAAATTTAATAACTGACCACTTTTATGGAGGATTTAATCAATTCAGAGGTTTAGAAGAGGTGATTTTTAAAAAAGAAATTAAGTATCTGAATGTACTAATCTATATTGCAATGGAATTAAATGATTTCCAATGGCTACAAATTGAAGGATTAGAGCTGCAGTTAGCAGAGTTCCAGAGTAGCATCCAGATTTATTTATTTATTTATTTATTTATTTATTTATTTAAATTTATATCCCGCCCTTCTCCACGAAGGACCCAGGGCGGCGCACAGGAAAATTTAAAAACATACAAAATACAATAAATATAATTTAAAAAACTATTAAATAACCTATCCTGCGCTAAAACCAAATTTTAAAAACCCAATTTAAAACTACCTAAAAGTCCCCATGGGAGGTTAGGCTAGGCCGGCTTGTTGAAACAAATATGTCTTAAGACATTGGCGGAAGAGGCGGAGGTCGGTGATGGTACGTAATTCAGGGGGTAGGTCATTCCAGAGGGCTGGGCCCGCCACAGAGAAGGCTCTTCCCCTGGGTGTCGCCAGTCGGCATTGTCCGGCCGACGGCACCCTGAGAAGGCCCTCTCTGTGGGAGCGTATCGGTCTAAGGGATGTATGGGGCAGGAGGCGGTCTCGCATATAACTAGGCCCCGAGCCATGGAGCGCTTTAAAGATAGTTGTCAGAACCTTGAAGCGCACTCGAAAAACCACAGGAAGCCAATGCAGCTCGCGCAGGATCGGTGTTATGTGGGAGCACCTAGTGGCTCCCATAATCACCCGCGCGGCTGCGTTTTGGACTAGCTGTAGCTTTCGAGTGCACCTCAAGGGAAGCCCCATGTAGAGAGCATTACAGTAGTCGAGTCGGGACGTCACGAGAGCTTGAGTGACTGTGCGAAGGGCAGCCCGGTCCAGTAAGGGGCGCAATTGGCGCATCAGGCGTACCTGATGAAACGCCCCCCTGGCCACGGCCGCCACATGGTCCTCCATGGACAGCCGGGAATCCAGGAGGACACCCAAATTGCGCGCCCTCTCCACGGGGGCCAGTGTTTCGCCCCCAATGGCCAGAGTAGGTGTAATCTGGCTGAACCGGGGTACCGGAAACCACAGCCACTCAGTCTTGGCAGGGTTGAGCCTGAGTTTGTTATCACCCATCCAGATCCGTACGGCCTCCAAACACCGGGACAGCACTTCGGCGGCATCGTTGGGGTGGTTTGGGGTGGATATGTACAGCTGGGTGTCATCAGCGTACAGATGGTACTCCACCCCAAAACCACGGATGATCTCACCCAGCGGCTTCATATATGTGTTGAAAAGGAGGGGCGAGAGGACCGACCCCTGAGGAACCCCACATAAGAGAGGCCTCGAGGTCGACCTCTGCCCTCCCGTCAACACATATTGCGACCGACCAGAGAGGTAGGATGAGAACCACCGCAAAACGGTGCCTCCCAACCCCAACCCCCCCAGTCGGTGCAATAAGATACCATGGTCGATGGTATCAAAAGCTGCCGAGAGGTCTAATAGGACTAGGATAGAGGAATAACCTCTATCCCGCGCCCTCCAGAGATCATCAACCAACGCGACCAATGCCGTCTCGGTGCTGTGACCAGGTCGGAAGCCGGACTGGCGCGGGTCTAGATAATCAACTTCCTCCAGGTGTCGCGGAAACTGTTGGGCTACCACACTCTCAACAACCTTCACCAAAAAGTGAAGGTTGGAGACCGGACGATAGTTCTCTAATAAAGCTGGGTCCAGGGACGGCTTCTTGAGGAGGGGCCTCACTACCGCCTCTTTCAAGACGGCAGGCAAGGACCCCTCACTCAAAGATGCGTTGACAATGCCCTGGAGCCAGCCTCGTGTCGTCTCCCAGGATGCCAGTACAAGCCAGGAGGGACACGGGTCCAATAAACATGTGGTCGCCCTACGTTTCCTTGACAACCTGTCCATATCCTCAGTGGTAACAAAGTCAAACTCCTCCCAAGAAGGAACCTCAAGACTAGTCTCGGACAGTCCCACAGGACCACTGTCGATGGAGGGTAGCTCATTCCGAATCCGAGTGATTTTCTCCTGCAGATAAATCCCAAATTCCTCTGCTCGCCCTTGCAGAGGGGCTTCCCACGGCCTCTGATGAAGGAGGGAGCGGGTCACCCCAAACAGGGCGGCAGGGCGGTTATCTGCGGATGCAATAAGGGTGGCACAATACTCACGTTTGGCCACCCTTATCGCCACTAAGTAAGCCCTAATATGGGTTCTCACTAGTGTTCGGTCGGCTTCGGAGCGAGAGGATCTCCATCTGCTCTCTAGGCATCTCTTGTGGCGTTTCATCCCCCGAAGCTCCTCGGTAAACCAAGGAGCCTGGGTGATTCGCCGCCGCAAGAGAGGCCGCAAGGGCGCGACTCGGTCCAAGGCCCCCGCGGCCGCACTTAACCATGCGGCCACTAGGTCCTCAGTCGAGTCGCGGGGCAGGGTCACAGGAATTGGCCCAAGCTCCCTCTGGAACCTTTCCGGGTCCATTAGAAGCCTGGGGCGGAACCATATAGGAATATCCGGTTCCGCCTCCCCGCGGTGAGGTGTAGCGATTGGAAAGTCCAGCCGAAGGAGAGCGTGATCTGTCCATGACAAGGGAGTGATGGCTAGGTCCCCTATTCCCAGATCACAACTCCACTGTCCCGAGACAAAGATGAAATCCAGTGTGTTTCCTCCCTCGTGAGTGGGGCCTAAAACTACCTGGGTCAGGTCCATGGCCGTCATGGAGGCCATGAACTCCCGAGCTGCTCCAGAGGCTTCGCCTGCCGACGGCAAGTTAAAGTCCCCCATGACTACCAGTCTGGGGGTCTCAACTGCCGCCTCGGCTATCACCTCTAGGAGCTCGGGCAGGGCTGTTGTTGCATAGCGAGGAGCCAGGTATACAACTAACACGCCCAACTGCCTCCCTAGGCCCCATCTCACGCAGAGAGATTCACACCCGGTTGTCTGAGGGACTGTGGTCTCCTTCGGTTCAAGACCTTCCTTTACGATAATCGCCACCCCCCCACCCCCCCACCCCTCCCTTTAAGCATTTGAGTTTTGAATTTAAGAATCTGGAATGATATTACCTGCAGAATGAAGAATGCCAGTACAAATAAGTAATTTTGAATGCTTGGAACTGAATACTGGAAACTGATAGCGCCCTTAAAAATCTAACATTTTTTCTTCTTCTACATACTTTTGCAAGATTTTCTTCTCAGCATTAAACAACATTAAAATGGACAAAAGAATTTGACTGACAGACGAAGATAGTGCTGCTTGCTTGGGCTTGAAGTGTACAAAGTACCTATCTTCAGTTTCATACTTATCTATTTAAAACTCAACAATAAAAAAGTCACTGATATTGATCAAATGAAATACAATGTGTTCCAATTTTTTTTTAGTTCAATTCAAAATTACTGTTAAAAGTAAAGTAATTTTTAGCAAACTATTTTAAACCCAGAGTTGCTGTTTGTGAGTAAGCGGCTTTATAAATTATCTAAAATAAATAAATAAATATCTGTGTGCATATCATTTTCTATATTGCACGTCACTATTTTTAAAAACTTTTTCTTACCTTATACTTCTTCATAATTGCGGATTTCGCTCCTGTATGATTAATATGCTGCATGAAACTGTTTTTAATAATGAATCTGGTTTAATAATGAATCTGTTTTTCATTATTTCACATGACTTTGCTTTTATTTGTATTTCATTTTGTAAGACGTTTTCTTATATCTGTATTTTATCTGTATTTTTAATTGCCTGTGCCCCGCCTCGAGTCCCTTTGGGGAGAGAGAGCGGGATATAAAATTAAAATTATTATTATTATTATTATTATTATTATTATTATTATTATTATTATATAATACATAGAACCACGCATGATTGGACTGTGTGTGTGTGTGGTTTTTTTTTTTTAATGACTATGTTAAGAATTGTTTCTCTCTTGTTCCGTCAAGAGGTTGACACATGAGCAGAGTCAAATTAGGCATTTTTCAAATTTTTGGCACCCCGAGTCCAAAAGGTTCTCTATCGTTGTCTTAAATAGGGAATGTTGTGGATGGATTGGAAAACTAACCTAAAATTCTCCACACTGGTTGTCCAGTTTTCTGCCCAAATAACACTCTCTCACGGTATAGTATACATTACATCCCAGGGTTGCTGGGAACCTGATACTGGTTTAGTGACAAAAGCTGGATATTCTGAAATTAATTCCACCCAGAGACAACAATTAGAAATGGCAGACTAGTTAGAAGACCATCTAGATTTTGTGAAATACCGTATTTTTCGGAGTATAAGACGCACCTTTTTTTCCTCTAAAAAGAGGCTGAGGTTTGCAGAGTGTGAAAACTTTTTTTTCCCTTCGGAAAGCTGTTTAGTTAGAGTGGTTGATGATAATTGCATTGATCAAGTTCTTTTTTTTTTTTAGAATTTTTTTTATTTTTAAACATGCAAAGACAAATAAAAATTAAAAAAACCATACAAAACCTTCCTCAATTTTGTCAAGTATGTCATTTGGTTACAAGCTTTTGTGCATCAATCTTTATAATTACATATACAATTACTAATTATCCATCAAACATAGCTAAGTACATCACTATCATTGAGCATTATATGTTCAAGTCACAATTAATATTCCTTCATTTCAAACAAACCTTATTTCCTTAAATCCTGAGAATTACATTGATCAAGTTCGGTCCCAGCAGAAACAAAGTTTTAGGTGCTACAGGTTGTCAGCACATGGATAAATACACCTGGAAACATCTACCTACCTAATTACTCACTCTCTCTCCCTACCTACCTACTGTATTTCTCTCCCTCCATCTACTTATATAACTACCTACCTACCTATTTTCTCTCTCCCCCCCCTCTCTATTTCTCTCTCTCTCCCCCTGTACCTACTAACCTACCTACTTTCTCTCTCCCTACCTATCTACTGTATTTCTCTCTATATATATTTCTCTCTCTATTTCTCTCTCTCTATCCCTCTACACTCCCTCCCTCCCTCCCTACTGTATTTCTCTCTCTCTCTCTCCCTCTTTCTCTCTCTCTATCCCTTTATCTACCTACCTACCTAACTACTCTCTCTCTCACCCTACCTACCTACTATATTTCTCTCTGTCTCTCTCTCTCTCTCCCTCTTTCTCTCTCTCTATCCCTTTATCTACCTACCTACCTAACTACTCTCTCTCTCACCCTACCTATCTACTGTATTTCTCTCTCTTTCTCTCCCTCTCTCTCCCTCTATCTACCTACCTACTTTTTTTAAAAAAATTGCCTCTTCAAACCTGGGTGCATCTTATACTCGGCTGTGTCTTATACTCTGAAAAATATGGTACTTAGGATGTTTGGAGTAGGATTTCTATAATTGTTTGTGAATCTTGTCTTTGGAATTGTTATATTTTCTAGGGTAGCAAAAGTGATGCTATGTAGTTCTATAAGAGCCAAGAAACTTTGCAACACACAAGAAGAGAAAGGTTTTTGGAAGGGAGTGAAAATGGACTCAAAAGTGAAAATGCTTTCTAAAATTGTTATGCAATAAAGAGTTTTAAGTTACACTCACTTTAGAATTTGTGTCAAACACATATCTACTTCTCACCATTTGCCCTAGTGGTCCAGACAGTTAAGAGAGGCAAAGAGATTGTGAGAAAAAACTCATTTCCCTCTCCCCACTCCCATTTCCCTTTCACACACTTATTTACTAGATTCCTTCTTCTCCATTGTATGGCAAAGAAGTAGGACAAGATCTAGATCTAGAGCAAGATCACTAGAAGGGTAGAAAGAAGCTCCATCCCCTTTCTTTCCCTGATGCAGATTCCTGGTTTTGAAAGGGTGAAGAAGATCATCTTTGTGTAAGCATACAGTATGGTCCTTGGGATTAAAAATGCCATCTTCTTCCATAGCAATAGGAAATTAAAACATAGGAACCCCTAGATAGAATGATCACATTGCTTCATTCCAAGAATAAGGTTTGCATTCTCTTATCAGAACATACCCTAAGTTCCCAATATACTATGTTGATTTGTTACATGTTTTGATGCAAATGGAAATGTGAAAGTATTCCCAACCATTCTCTTTTGGTTATTGTAACTAGTTTGCTGAATGCAGAGTAATTTCCCAGTCTCTGTCATGAATAATTTTGTTTCAGAGACAATATTAACTGCCTGAGCTTTACCATTACTAATTTTCAAAACTTATTTAGTGTCAAAGATGATTATGACATGAACCCTTGTGAGCTTGAGTCGATTGCATCTTATTCTCTGCCGATAGATTATATGAACTGACATATCTAAGCATTAAGAAGGAAAGAAAAACAGCAGAGATGGTCCTTGCTGTCACTTAGTGAGAGTTGATCCAAACAACATGCTCAGTTATTACGATAGACATGGAGAGGAAAGGTCAAATATTACAGGAGGAAGAAATAAAAAAAGAAAGAATGATGGTTCATAAATGTCCTCAATGAGAATTATGAGAGGAAGTAGAGCATCTGTGAAGGAGAGAAGATAGCATATCAAACCGTGAAAGAAGAAGAAAGGGAATTGTCAAAACATGTGAGGACTGGAACTGTTTAAAATATCAAGGAATGAGAAGAAAAATTGCAGTTGTCAGACATAAGTACCACTAGGTGATAAGGTCTTATACAGGTTCTTCATATTGACACTGTCTACCAAGATACATAGCTTTGTCACTTTTACCCTTTTGAAAACCCCAACTAAATAGGAAAAGTGATGAAAAATGCACAGCAGACCTCTGGATTTCCCTACTGTTACTTTCCCCAAAAGAAATCACTGTTCTGTATTGTTCCAATGATGAGATGATCTCATCTGACTTGCATCCTAGCCTTTGCCTCCATCCAGGTGTTGCTCGTGTGTTTTCATTTCTCAGAAACATCATGCTTTTTACATCAGAATTGAATTCTCTGTTCTTTCCATAGTTTATTATTGGGGTGTTTTAGAACTGGAGATGACCTGCAAATTACCATAAAAAGTGCTTGAAATACAGTGCATAGGCAAATGTGTTCCCAATTGAAGATTTGGCACAAAATATAAATGCACCTTGCAACAATTCCTGTCAGGATATGAAAATTTCCCAGAACAATTTTTGATGCCTTCTTTCATTTTTCTCCTTCCTTATCCATCTAGCTGCAAAGAATGGCATGGGTTTTCTTTTCTCTATTACTTTATTTGAGACTACTGTATTATTAGAATAGGTACAGTCACAGCAACAACACAAGGCATTCCATAAATTTCTCCCACAATGCATTTCCCCATTGACTTTGCTTGTCAGGAGGTCACAACCATCATAAATGTGAGTCAGTTGCTTTTGTCAGTCAGCCAATTTTGATCACTGTATTTTTGGAGTATAAAATGTGCCTTTTCCCCTCAAAACACAGGCTGAAAATCTGGGAGCATCTTATACACTAAATACAACATTTCTTTGCTTCCTGAAACCCCATTCCTTCACCAAAATGGTGGTGCGTAGCTTGTAGGAGGCTTTTAGAGAGCTCCTGGGGGTTGGGGAGGGCAGAAATGAGCAAAACATGGGCCATTTTGTGCTCAACTTTGCCCCCCCAGCTCCCAGGAGCACTCTATAAGCTTCCTAATGCCCTTTTTTTTTAAAGAAAATGGGCCCGTTGTTTTGCTCATTTTGCCCCCCCCCCCCGAACACTCTACAAGCCTCCTAAGGACTATTCATGCCCTTTAAAAAACAACCCTTTTTTGCGAAAAATGTGCCGTTTTGGGGAGGTTTGCAGAGTGCAAAAACTTTTTTTAAAATTTGCCTCTTCAAAACCTTGGTGTGTCTTATACTCCGAAAAATATGTTTTATGACCATGGAGATGCTGCACCAGTCGTAAATGTGAAACATAATCATAGGTCACTTTTTTTCAGTACCGTTGTAACTGAACAGTCACTAAATAAACTGTTGTAAGTTGGGGGCTTCCTGTACTTTATCCCCAGTGTTTCTACTATTATTATTTTCTCATCTAATCCTTCTTTTGGGGTAGGAAGGCTAACTGATTTTTTAAATCTTATCTTCTTCTTCTTTTTATCAGATGAAGGCTACCAGATCTTTTTATGCCTCTTTCCCTTCGAAACAGAATGTTATCAGCAAGTATTTAATGTTATCAACATTAAGAATTTCCTAGAATGGCCATATTTGATAGAATTTGTCCCCCAACTCATGTTGAGTAATTTCAGTATCCCATGGCTGCTATTTCATGTTTCTGGAAAGCATCATCCATCCACATCAGAGTTGGTATTCTGCCAGTTTACCCAGGTTCGGGCAAACCAGCGGCAGGAGGCTCCACCCACCTACCCAGAAATCATCACAGACACTCTGTGCATGCACAGAAGGTTCTGTGCATGCATAGAAATGCCTCAAGCAAGTGAAGCAAGCACATGCATGCTCCTTATTCTGAACCAGTAGCGAAGATAGGAGTACTTCATGCCTGATCCACATACTCTCCTCAACTGAGTGAGTGATAGTATAGTAGACACCAACCACAGTATTATTTTCATTTGTCCTTCCATTTATTTTAACTTAGATGGTCCCTACAGTATCACAATGTTCTTTGGCTCAAGGTTCTGAGTAGGTATAAATACTTTTAACAAAGATTGAGTCTTTTTCCTTTATCTTCTGTCACCTTTGAACGAACTGCTTTATAAAAAATCCTTGCAAATGTGCACTCCTTTTTTCATGCCAAACACAGCTACACTGTATTTGGATATATCACTTTTCAGATCTACAGTATATTCCCTGTAATATTAGACAATCTAGCATTTACAGCAAATCATGAGTTCTTTGCCAACAGCACAGCATATTGCATATAAAAACATATGCACATTCATATTCCTAATCAACAGATCTGCATTTATCCACAAATATATTAAACAACCCAAAGGATATATCACAGTTATTGTTTTATTCTCTTTTCAATGTTGAGTCATTTGATAAGCATTCCCTTATGCCCACAACTGGTTTATTTCCATTAGAGATGGCATGATCGTGGCTTACTAATTTAGTGGTACATACACACACTCAGACTGTACCACATTCTTTCAAATCTCTTGTATTTTTTTTTAAATCAGAAGTTGGTTATTTCTAGTGTTATGAAAAATGCTTTTTTGTTGTTATTTTTTTATTGTGTATTCTGAGGTCTCGGAAGGGCCGACGACTCTGACGTGAATGCTCTCAAAATTTCTTTGTATCCCCTACCCTACCCTATAGAAAAAATGTAAAACCAATAAAACTTTTTCAATATAAAAAAAAAAAAGAAGTTGGTTATTTCTGAAGTTCTGGTTGTTCTACTAAAGCAACCAAGTTACTCTTTCCCCCCCCAAAAAATATTTTAAAATGTTTCATAGTATTCATACTACTTTGAAACCACCTGAAATATTTATTCTTTTTAAACATCCTCTGCATTACTATGGATCCTATGATAAGGAATGAGTGAATTCTAAGAATCATAACACTTTAGTAAAAGGGCTTCTTTTGTTCCACTTGAAGAACATATGAGATGAAAACTGTGGTAGCAAACATAGCTAAATACAAGCCTCCTATCTCATGAATGTGGACTGAGGCCATCATGTTATCAGGGTTCCAAGAAACACCCCCAGCGAAAGAAGACTCCAAGGCTTGAGATTCCTCAAAGTTCCAATTTATTAGAGATATCATATTGGCACATCTGGGAAAGCCCGAATCTGAAAGATTCCAGGTTTTCCCCACCCAAATGAAAGTCCAAGTCCCTGTCCAGCACCCACATACCTGTCACATGGCCCAATCAGTCATCAACCCAAGTGGAGATGCCTTCTAGTCACACCCTTCCAAGCAGGGCAAGATGTCCTTGACTGTCTGAGAAAGGGATGTTATTTTGACTATATATCTCCCATACTCCATATAATCCCCCTTCCCATTTTCCCACAGCAGTAAATGTGGCAGGCTGGAAGGCCTAATGCAAAAGATGGCTTCCAGGACTGACACATGTCACGTTTTCATTATGAAGAAAAATCCAGGGCGCTTTATAAAAATCCACAAATCTCAATTTGATCTCTATCCCCCCTCCCCCATTTTAGCAATGGAACCATAGATAAAATTTCATGGAGAAAACTTATCTACTGCACAGGTGTCCATTTGGTGGCCAGATGCATCACACATAGGCTACAGCCAACCCAGCTCCATGAAGGGGAAAAACTTCACAAAACATCAGGTGATGGCAATGTGATGTTGTGAGTTTGACACCCAAGATCTATTGGATGTGGTTATCATAAATTGAACATGACTTGATGGGACTTAATCTATCAATTTTAGCCAAAGACTAGTTGCTATAAGCCTAAAAACATCTGCCAACAAGGGATATCATAGGGATGCTGGGGGGCAGCCCTTTGCCCCAATGTTGCTCACTTCCAGGTGAACAAGGTAACATAGGAAGCACGTAAGAGTGAATCTGTTTTGTGAGAACCATCAGCTGCAAACTCAGATTTGATCATTTGCGAGATTGAAGCTCTTATTAGATTGGGGCTCACATAATTAAAATGCTTATGTCAGTAGAAACCCTTTGTTTTCTTTCTTTTTTTAATAAAGAGAATCCATTAGTATTAGAGCATTGTTGAACCTGACTCTTAGAAAAATCACATCATCCTCATAAAACAGGGGATGTTTGAACAGAACCTAGCTATAACTTTTTAAGCAACCTTGCGTGGGGATTCATGTCCTGGTCTGAACTCTAGAAACAATATACAAACCAAGTATTCTTTTTCACTTGGGCTTACTGTTTTAAAACTCAGAAGTCTTTTGAACATTGTTCTGATTATTTTTGGACTTGTCTTTAGATTTATTTATTTATTTTTATTTATTTATTTATTTTGATTTGGAAGGCTTTATTCTGCCTGCCTTTTGGATTCTTTTTATTTTTAAAAAAATTTCTACTCAATAGCCCTTATTTACATTTTTATCACTTTGGGATATATTTGTTTTTTGTTTGTCTGGGTTTTTTTTAGGGAACCACCTCCCACCCCCCAGATTCCTCTGAAATGGATTGTAAAGCCAAATCATTGTCCTCTTGCAGGCATGTTTTTTTTTAAAAAATCTGTTTCTATCCCTTCTGCTTGTTGAACATTGTGTAGTCAGTAATTCACATACAGAAAGCCATTTGAGAAAGGTTTTATAGATGAATAAAACCTGGCCGGAAGCAACAAAATCTGACTATGTATTTAAATGATCACATAGATAAATTAAAACTAAGTGAGCATGGTCTAGGATAGGGGTGTCAAATTCACAGTCCTCAGGCTGGATGTATTCACACACTGGCCACACCCACCCCCAGTTTAGCAAACTGGGGAGAGGGAGTTCATGATACCTCATGTGATGACAATGTGATGCCATGAATTTGATACCCCTGGTCTAGGATGTAGAATACGGTCTGCTGCTCTAATCAATAACTTTTAATTCTGCCTGAACATAGCCTTAACCTGCAAAAAGGCAAACAGCTGTGAGATAGCCCTGCCTCTAAGGATGACCTGGAATAAGTAGAAAATTGTAGATGATAGAGAATTTAAGTATATAATCTTGGTTGCAGAAATGAAAGAAAAACAAAGAAAAGTAGGGTCATTTGTTTATGAATATCCAAGTATGCACAGACAGCACATACATGAAGTATAGCACATGTTATGAACCTAGTGGCCCTCACTGGATGCTTTCATCTTAAAGGGAGAGCATTGACAGGGGTGTTACTAAGGGCAATGTAAGGCTGTCTCATTTATTAATGGTCTGAAGACAAGGGAAAGACAGCATAATGGGTAGAGAGGAGAGGAAGGAAGAGAAGAGATTTCTTGTCATAATGTCATTGTTATGGGAATAATTGTTAAAAGTACTTGTGAGGCAAACTGCCATGAAATGAGAGAGAGGTAAGTGAGGTCTAAGCCAAAGCATTCAACATTTGTTAAAAGATGAAGGAAGGGCCTAACAACCAACGGGCATTCGCTGAATAGCCATCACTATAAGATTTTCCACCCTATCTTTGCGTTCAAGGCAGGAAGTGACTTCTTTCTCAAAATAAATTCATATCTCATTTCAATGAGATATGAGTAATGTTTTGTGGGTTGTGTACAAGCCCACTGGAGACTACAAGCCGAATGTTTTATTATCTGCCTTTGTTATTGTTCCTTTTTGGACTCAGGGGGAGGGGTGTGTTTTCTGAGCCCAGAAAATTTCATGGATGAAATAAGAACATTTACAAATATAAACGGAGGAGTTGCTGGATATGATTGTCGCATAAAACCCCAGGGAGAGGTTTTTTAGCATTTCCAGAATTTATGGAAAGTTGTTATCATAATTCTCTTTTAAAACACAAAGCTTGCTGGGGGCCAAGCAACTCTAATTTAAATCCAAAATGATAAAAAAAAAAAAATAGTGTCAGCTGCAGAACAAAAAGTCCTCATTTTATCTTTATTTTCATGGCAACCAGAAAGTGGATTTGAGGTGAAACATCTGTTTTAATTTGGTTTATATTATTTTCTCTTGCTGCTTTCCCTTAATAAGTTTTTATTTCATTTCTCTTATTTTATATCGGGATACTGAGTCTTACATTAAAGTGTGTGCATTCTATAATTATCTGTCTATCTTTTTTCTCCTACGCGTCATAAAAGGGAGATAGGTCATAATACAGAGACACCACCATCCATAAGACTATTCCTAATATTATATTTATTCAATAAAAGTGCATTATAAATCATAATCCTATGTATCATACATTCAGCATTACAGAAGTAAAAAACTTATTTGGATTTTCAAAGAAAAATTTTCAATGGAACGATTAGATTCCTACTTCATGTTGCTAAAAAAATCACAAGGAATTGAATTATTGCATTCACTTTTATTTTATTTTCTTTCTTTCTTTCTTTCTTTCTTTCTTTCTTTCTTTCTTCTTTCATGACATCAGTTCTACTGGGAAGCATTTTTTTTGGGATTGAAACCACAAAGTAAGAATAAAATTAAAGATATATTGTGAAGGAAGGGGAAATACCTCAAAATTGATTTTATCCCTTAAACTCCAACTGAATTTAAGATTGATTTGAACCTTGGTTTAGTCTGATTCCATACTATCATAATTGCTTCTGTATTGGATAGAGGAAGTATGTTATCTACTATTCTATTCTTCTTTTGGGTTTCCAACTGAAGGGCAAAGTTAGACATATATATTGCATAGTTCTATATTCCAATCTCACACCTGAACACTCTGTGGTTAAGGATTTTTAGGTTCTCTATGCTGGTTCTCTAATGGAAATAAATTGAGAACTCAGCAGGCAGAGTTTCCTTTGATCTCTGCTTGCAATGGGATGAGAGTACCAAGTCAGAATAGTTTGGAAAAGAGGAATCTGTCAGGCTCCTTGAGCTTAGGTGCTAGGATGGAGATAAAGGCTATTTCAGAAAAATGGTGTTAAACTCAGCACATCTGAAATCAAGAAACACTTTGTAAGCTGAATAGCAGCATAACCACTTTTCACCAGCCCTTGATGCAATCAGTCTGGCATGTGTTTTTTTCCTGCAACTGACATCATTTGTATCAAGGTGCCCTACGATGTCCTATTCTCTGATTCAGTAGATGTTCCTAACTAATAAAATGCCTCCTTCCTCCAAATTGACAATTTTAAACTGTAAAAACAAAGCTTACATTGAATTTAAGAATCTTGTATTTAAAGATATGAATTATATTATTTCCCTGCACCTATCCAATGGTGACTGATAATCAGCAATATTGCATGCTTGAATTATTCACGTCTTTACAGATCCCAAATACTGGAGATACATGCAAGAAGATTAGGTATGTCCAAAATTGGTAGAAGGCACATCACTAGCTATACTAATGCAGAATCCTGCCTTGTCTGAAAACCTCCACATAAAAAGCATCTGTCTCTTAAACCAAAACAAAAAAATAATTCTTTTTTTACAATCACATACAGCACAGAGAAATCCTTTCTATACTATTACCAGGGTTGTTTACAAGGAAAGAAATAAAAAAGTATCAACTTAAGTCTGTGGCTCCCTAATTCCCATAATAATTTCTGTTTTGCAAAGTCATCTGGTGCTGCAAATAGTAGTGTTAGTCACAAAGGCAATTTCCTTTGTGGGAATCACGGCTGGATTTTCCAACAAAATTATTTTCCAACCAAAAGAATGAGTTGCATAAGGAATTGAATTTAGCTTAGCTGTAGCAAGTATGACATCTCAATTGAAAGTTGTTGAAAAGACCTTGGGACAGGTTGTAATAATGTAATAATGCAATAATAATAATAATAATAATAATAATAATAATAATAATAACAACAACAACAACAACAACAATAACAACAACAACAACAAATAACAAAGTTTGCAATAACAAAGTCGAAACTGTTTTACATTTAATATGTGAATGCAGCAAAATCGGACAAACTGATTACAAAGCTAGACACGACCGAGTTGCTAAATTAATCCACTGGTCATTGTGTAAAAAATATGGTTTACCTGTATCCAGAAAGTCATGGGAACACAAAGTGGAAAAGGTTATCAAGAATGAGAGGGCAAAGATCTTGTGGGACTTTCGAATACAAACAGATTGTCATTTGGAGCACTACACACCAGATATCACGGTTGTAGAGGGCCTAGAACTAGAAAAAATAATGAAATATCGCGACCTGGCCATTGAAACTACACGGCTATGGATGGAGCATGTCACAGTGACACCCATTGTCATCGGGGCACTTGGCACCATGTCCAAACATTTTACTAAATATCTCAGCAAATTGCAGCTTCCTGCAATACCACCAGCAGAACTGCAAAAAACGGCGCTACTTGGAACATTTTACATTCTACGAAGATACTTGGTTGATACCTAGGATGCTGGCAGCAAGCCGTGTATCAACCATTAGCACCAGTCAATGGTATTTGCAATGCATTTTTAAATGTTCAGTTGGCTGAGATTCATATTTTATGAATAAAGTAAATAATAATAATAATAATAGTTGTGGTGTCCACAGAATAAGAGTAAAGATCTTCAACATAGCAAAGTTGAAAAGCAATTGGCTTGAGCCTTAAACTAGCTATTTGGATCAGGACCATAGCTTCACACATTGCTTTTAAAGTATCTTCAGAGAAACATGTGTGCTATTATGCTGACATTTTGCCCGATAGGGTTTAAAATGTTCTTTTGTTTTGAGGTATCAGATGGCAAGTTTCCTAGTGTCCTTTAGGAATCAGTGCATCTCCAAATGAGGATTTGATTATGTTTTGATATAAAAAATGATTATGTTAACTAAAAATTACGTGATAATTAAAGCCAGATTTCACAAGGCTTAATGATTATGTAACAGTCTGACACGGATCCCTTAAAATATCCATGAGGCCACAACAAAAATGTTCCCAATCAATAATTGGCACTTTCCTATTCATTCCCTACTAGAAATGTTGTCATGTTTACTTAGGATGTATATTTCATTACCAATTAAAACCAGAGAACACCTTTCCCCACTTCTTTCAAATGTAATCATTTAGCATGATTTTTAGCCCCAGAATGGCCTTGTTAGAACTTATTAAAACCATGTCATCTAATGGCTGAGTTTTGGAATGAAATGGAAGTTAAAAATAACAATCTTATAGTTCCCCCTGCTCCCAAATTATCAAAATCCAAGTTTTTTTTTAAAGGCGTGAATTTTTGCTTAGTTTATTTTAAAATATTCATGATTGTGTTGGTTCTTTATCTTTGTTAACTCCAGTTAATTTCAATCTCAAGTCAAGGTGTTCTCATGACTTGAAATCATAGTCTGAGGGAATACCTCTTCCTACCAGTTTCTATCACTTCTCTCCCTAGCTGTGACTAGGTGAGGGCTAATCCCTTGGCTTTCTTGAGACTTAGAAACAGAAAAATGAAAATGAAAAAAAGTTGATCAAGGCTTTGAGGGTACTGGGATGAAGAACCACAAGAATTCTCTAATACTTTCCTTTACATAATTATTATTATTGCCTGTTGTTTCTGCTACAGTTCTGCTACGGTGGGTTCCTGCCAGTTCTAACCTCTTCTATAGAAGAGGTTCCAAAAATCTATAGTGCCGTTTAGAACCGGTTCCAGCTCTCTCCCTCCGCCCATCCTTTCTAAAGGGTTAGGGGTACAAGGGTCTTGTAACTTGATAGCTTTAAGACTTGCGTGCTTCAAGTGCCAGAGTTTCTGAGCCAACGTTTTGGTTGCTAAGCAAGAGCATTGTTAAATGAGTTTCACCACATTTTACAAGTTGGCCACGCCCACCCAGTCACATGACTGCCAAGCCGTTCCCACCCAGTCACATGGCCGGCAAGTCACTCCCATCCGGTCACATGGCTGGCAAGCCACTCCCACAAAGCAGGCCACACCTACAGAAGAGGTTCTAAAAAAATTTGAAACCCACCACTGTTCTGCTAGTAGGTAAATTTAAGAAGAAACCAAAGGTGTAATAGAGAGCTCACAGAATCCTGGGAAGGCAATTGGAGCACTATAAAGCTGCATTTAGAACTATTTAGTGCCTTCTGAAATTTCAGAAAACTTGGAAAGATTCCCCAATATTTCCTAAGCATTTTCTGAAATGCTCAAATGAAAACTACCTGTGAACTTTTCATATCTCTCCCCTTGAGCCATTATCATCTTGATTTTTCTAAATCAAACGTTACCATTTCTTTAAATTAGGAAAGATTTTCACATCTGTATGCTACTCCACACATAATTTAGAAAAACCTACCAGATCACAATTTGGTGGTCCAGCTTCTATAACCAGAATACTCTGCATAATATTTAACCTGCCCTGCAGGTAACACATCACCTAGCAGAGAGGTGTCAAACTCACATCATCACATTGTTATCATGTGATGCATTGCGACTTTGTCACCCTTCACTAAAATGGGGGTGGACGTGGCCAGCGCATGATGCATCTGACCCACGAGTTTGACACCCCTGACTTAGCAGAAGTGGGCCAGCTACCCTTAAGCAGAATAGAAGACTTTGACCAATTGTTAAAATAAAATTAGCTGCCCATTCAGTCAAATTTTGTTTGTGGAATGTAAAAAGACAATAGGGTCTTTGTTTCAGGAAACAAAACATCTTGAACTAACCTAGCCACTTTTTGTGGCTGTTAAAGCTTGGTCACAACTTAACCTTCAACATCCTATGGAGCAGAGGTGGCATTCAGCAGGTTCTGACCATTTCTGGAGAACCGGTAGCGGAAATTTTGAGTAATTCAGAGAACCAGTAAATACCACCTCCTACTGACCCCACCCTCATCTATTATCTGCCTCAGAGTCCCAACTCATCGGGAGGAAATGGGGATTTTGCAGTAACCTTCCCCTGCCACACCCACCAAGCCATGCCCACCAAGCCATGCCACACCCACCAAATCACACCCATAGAACCAGTAATAATTTTTTTTGAATTCCACCACTGCTATGGAACTATAAAGCTATTAATATGTGTGATATAGAACTTTTATTGAAAGACTCTTCAGTAAACTTAGCAAGCTGGTGGAATAAGACAGATTTCCTTGCTCAGCTGCCACTCATTAAACGAAACAAAATAAAGCAGTATGTAGACAATTCTCAGAGCAGAGAAAACTTTAGCTTCTATGATATGGTCACTGTCATCTATCTGCAGAGAGACAGGGCACAAATCATAAAGCATACATTTATAACCAAAAGGGAGAGGCGGGCAGCAAGGGAAGATGGAAACCAGATGCAGCTGTAGCAATGTGTACATTTGTGTATTCAGCAAATTGCTGAATCATGGTATACTGAATTCCACTGAAAGGACAATACACTATATCTACAGTATATTTCAAACATATTCTGGTTTCCTTATTTTGGCATGGAATATTGAAGAATGAGAAACCTCAGTTTTAAAGGGGGTGAAGCAGCGTTATGCAATGCACAGAAGAGATGAAAGAACGGATGCTTTTGCACTTAACTTTTTAATTTGCAGCTCAGTATTCAATGCATATATTATAGGAATCCCCATGACATTCGACTACATTTCTTATTCAGAATGTTGGGTTTTGAATGACCTGACCTTGGCATTGCTGTACTGCTGCTGTATTAGCAATCTATCTAAAATTTGTTTAGATTTGGCTACAGTTTTCAATTCATGTATTTTTCTTTCTGAGAGGTTAGCGGCTCACATCAAGGAACATGTGCACAGATTAAATAACAGAACAAAGAAGGATCATTTTGATACAATTGTATAATCTCAGCAGGATTTTGTTTTGTGCTGATGTAATCACTGTTCCCTTTGCTGGTGTTATTAGATAACTTTTAGGAAAAGGGAAAAAAATTAAACTATATCAAAATGTACACGCACTAATCTTGAACCACTCTGCAACGTATGTGGCCGGCGTTAGAGCCAAAACATTCAACTAAGTAATTACAGTAATAATTTCTGTAAACTAAAAATTCAGCTAGCATTCCCCCCTACCACCTTCTTATTACCTTACTCGGATCAACTCAGGATGCTGAGAGGTTTACTAGTGGGTATATTAGAGGAGATACAAACTGGGAAGTTGGAAAGTAGAAAGTTGGAGGTTGAAAAATGCTACATGTGCATGTAAGCATGCCTGAGAATTGGAAGTTGATCTGACTAATTAGTATAGCAAGTTTATAAGGAATAAAGGAGAATATCTGTAGGTCAGAGTTGACATAAGGAGTCTTTACTGCTCTCTATACAACATATTCCAACAAAATGGATATCCATGCAACTTTATCAAAAAGTCCATGACCACACAACCCAATACAATGCAACCAACCTAACCCTAAAAAGAATTACACTGCTATAAATCAAAAATATTTCAGACACTATCAAAAGGCTACTATAATAACCACATGGAATCAGCATAGCATATAAGCCTGCTAAAACCGTTCAAAACACCCTAAGCAGACCCAAAAGACCCAACAGCCCCAGAAGAAAAACAGGAGTAATTTATAACATAAAATGTAAGGAATGTAACAATCACTATGCAGGACAAATAAGCAGAAGACTGGCAGAATGCATCCACAAACACCAATGAGCAGTCAGAAGACAGGATGAAATGTCTTTAATTTCACAACACATATAGACAGATTTAACCATAGCTTCAATTGGGAAAATGTGACCATCCTAAACCAAGCCAAGTCCAAAAATTCCAGGGAATTTCTAGAAGCCTGGCACTCTGACAAATCAGCCATCACTAGACATGAAGAACATCTATAGACCATGCAAGAGACTATCACCCAGCCCAAAAAGGAGCAAAAAGACTAGAGCACCTCTCCACCAGCAGTTCAGCACCCAGATCAGCATAGATTAACTCCAAGGTTAACATCAGACCAGGACTCAAGTAAACAATACCCCAATCAAGAAACTTCCAAGGAAGCCAACAGCAAACAGCCCAACCAAAGAATCTCTAAGATCACCCCCACCAACATTGACAGGTAAGCCACTAGAACAGGGGTGTCAAATGTAAGGCCCAGGGGCTGGATCTGACCCATGGGGTGCTTAGATCTGGCCTGTGGTGCAGCCCTGTAAACAGTGAAGGACCGTCCAGTGGTGCCTCTGCCAGTGAATACAGAGCTCGCAAAAGGCTGTGAGCGGCACCCTGAGCTCTGTTTTCACTGGCAGAGGGTTGCAGGAGGTCGTCACAGATGAAAACGGAGCTCAGAAGCCCACTTTCACTGGCAGAGTGCTCAGACTGCCACAGGCGCCCCTGAATGAGTGATGTTGAAGTGGCCATGCCCATCCTGGCCATGTCCACTTTGGCCCGCCAAGGTCAAACACAACCCTGATGCAGCCCTCAATGAAATTGGGAATATAAAACTGCACTAGAATATAAAACTGATAGCAAATATTATTCTTCTCAATAAGGGTGGAGATAGCATCCATGTATGGGTTAAACCTATCCACACTCTGATTGGACTGAGTCATAATATTAAATAATTAATTAATTAGGCATGGTATATAACCCCCTACGGAGTAGCCACACCCAGTTTCCGACTCAGTCCAGCTCTGGGACTGTTCGGTATTCCAACTCTTGGTGTTTTGCTTCCTGTGCTTATTTCTGTCAGGATTGGTGGCATCATGAGAAGACAGGGCCCCCCACACCTCAGCAGCAGCCAGGACTTAGGTTTGCCTGTCATTGGCAGCCACGGGCCCAGGCCTTTGGTTGTTAGCCACCCCTCTAGCCTCCTGCCTGAGTCCTTTTATTGCCCGCGCCATGTCTGTTGTCTTCCAAAGCTGCTGCTGTCAAGCCAGGTGTGGGGGGGAAGCATGGATGATGTTGTTTAGTCTGGGTAATGAGACCTGCAAGAAAACAAGCAAGCTGATTGGCTAGTGCAGGCACCTGGTCAATTTACTCATTACTGCACAATAAGAGAAAGCCTTCTCCTTGTGATTATGGTAGCTGGTGTTTCAGCTCTTGTGACATTGTCCCATTTGAAATTTGTAGCAGTTGTCATTTGGGTCCATTTTTAACTGCACCGCAGTAACTTGCAGGGGCACGTTGATCCTTTTCCTTGGCATGAATGTGATTCCCTAAATACCAAAAGAAAGTGGAATCAAGAAGGCTAAACAAGGTTCTGACCCAGATTCATCTCCATGCCTCTATTTTCCATAATGTTTGTGAGGGTGAGGGTACATGTACATGCCTGGAAAGTTATACCGAAGGAAATGACCTCATATTCAGCAGGCAGAGTGATAGAAAAGAGAGACAGTCCTTCACTCTTTATTTATATTTCCTGCACCCTTGTGCTCAGGAGATCTTAATATGTTGAAGTCTCTACATCACTGGATTATAGTTTCAAAGACAGGAAAGAGAGCCAATGGAGGTAGCTTACATGGTTGGGGAATAGCATGTTAAAATCATTTGTGAGCATTTAAGGAGTAGCAACTTTTTACAAGAAAATTGTCTCTTTTGAGGAAAAACCATAGAGTTTCTGTTTATTCTCCTTAATCACCTTTGAAAACAATGCAGCAATTGAGCAGCTTCAAACTTTACATGTCAACATTATTCTTCTGAACTGTCTACACCCTCCTGAAGAACTGTATCATTTAATTTTTCCATGGTTTAAAAGGAGACTTAATTGAAAGATTTTTATAATGATTTGCAAAGCTAATGAAAAGTTTTATTTCACCATGTGAATCTTTAACTTTATCACTTGTTCAAATCCTTCAGAGTTCAGGGGAAGTTGGCTTTAATGTTGCAGTCATGGTTTATATTCAGATCACAGCTCTTTAAAATGGAACAATGGGTAATAACTGAGACTCAGTTTGGCAACATTTTGAGAGATGAGGTTGCTCAAAGAAGGCAAACTGGAAGATGATGGAAAAGGAAACGGAAAAGGAATGGTTATAAAATCCATTAATATTCCAATATTCTGAAAACCAAGAAATTGTTTTACAGTCATGGGAATATTTTAATCTTGGCGTATTTTCATTTCCAGATAATATAGGAATGATGTTGGAGATATATTGTAAGGCCTTTTATCACAACCATGAGAACAATAAACTTAATTAAAAGGAAAATGTGGAAGAACAAAAGATAATGAGTCCCATGACATTAAGCCTTAAACTGTAGGGAAACAGATTCTAGTATTTGAGTTCTAGATAAATTGGAAAAAATCCATAGACATGTAACACAAGTCATGCATGAATCCATAGACATGTAACACAAGTCATGACTGTCACAATGCATTTTTAGACTCAGAGAATTTTACAATCAGAGAGTATGTTTATTACTATGTCATTATTATTCGCCAAGGCAATTTTTCATTATTACAGAAACAGAAAGGTTGGTTTTGTATTATCTCATTATTCTACCACACATGTTCTAGTTTTTTTTAATCTACATGCTGTATAAACAAACCAGTCCTCATAGTTTGGTAAGAATAAGAGCCCCATTTATCAAAGCATGCTTTTGATATTTCTGACTTAACACAAAAGAACTAAGGGACTTGGACACTAAATTTTTTACTGAAATCTGAAAGTAGACTACAAGCGGAAAGTAAAAGAGAGGTTCGTCCCTAGGAAATTTAGGCCTGCCTGCTCATAAATGATGGACCTCAAATAAATGCAGAGATTTAACAGACTAACAGAGTTGGAAGGGACCTTGTAGGTCTTCTAGTCCAACCCCTGCTCATGCAGGAGACCCTACACCATCTGACAAATGGCAGTCCAGTCTCTTCTTGAAAGTTTCCAGCTTCATCTGAAGACAAACTGTTCCATTGATAGATTGTTCTCACTGTCAGATGATTGGGAGATAATTAGCACTGTCTGCCTTTACATCTCTTCATGTAGCAATGCCTCCCATTGCTTACACAGAGATATTCACAGAGCTTCCTTCACTTCCTTCCCCTCCCAGTTAAGCTTTCTTTCTTTTCTAATTCTGCCCTCAGTGATTGGAATACTTAGCAGACTTGTCTGCTTTCTGTAATGAAGGAGATCCCACAGTAGGATTTTAGTGTAGATAGATTCAAGTAATTAGGCTTTCCTGTCACCATCCTATTTTGACAAGGGTCAATTTAACAGAGGGCCACATCATCAGGACAGTGTGTGGGAGGGGTAGGTATGGCGGAAGCTGGGGACCATATCATGTTACGGGAGTGCGCACCCGCTGTTTGCAAGCGGTTGCGCGCTCCGGTCCCCACAGCTCCTCTTGCAATCCAGGAGGTCCGGGATCACAGGGCCTGGGCCCTAGGCTGATGTTATGTAATGCCAGGTCCGTGGTCAACGAAGCCCCCCTCATCCATGATTTGGTGTTGGAGGGGGAGCCGGACCTGGTGGGTATCACAGAGACCTGGTTGGGACATGAGAGGGAAGTGCCCCTCGTTGAAATGTGCCCACCAGGCTACCGGGCATTCCATCAGCCACAGGCCCAGGGTCGGGGTGGAGGGGTGGTAGTTATCATAAAGGAGGGTCTAGATCCGAGGGAGACCGCTGTGCTACAGACAGCCGGCTGTGAGTCCCTATGCATGAAGTGGGGCCATGGGAGGCAGCTGGGCCTGCTGATTGTGTACCTGGCTCCCCGCTACATATCAGCAGCCCTACCCGAGCTTCTCGATGTGATAGCTGAGGTGGCGGTTGATACCCCCAGGCTGTTAGTCATGGGGATTTCAACCTGCCATCGGTAGGTGAAACATCTGAGATGGCCCAGAAGTTCATGGCCACCATGACAGCCATGGACCTGACCCAATTAATTCATGACCCCACTCACGCCTGGGGTCACACGCTGGACTTAGTTTTTGTCTCCGGCCAGTGGACGAGTGATCTTGGATTAAGGGAATTAACCAACACTCCCCTGTCATGGTCAGATCACTCTATCCTCCGGCTTGACTTTCTAACCGCTACACCCCACCACGGGGAGGCAGAACCAGGAATATCGAGATTGTTCCGCCCCAGGCACCTGATGGACCCAGAGAGGTTCCAGACGAAGCTTGGGCCAATACCTGAGACCCTGACCCGCGACTCGACTGAGGACCTAGTGGCCGCCTGGAATAATGTGGCCATGGGGGCCTTGGACCGGGTTGTGCCCTTGCTGCCTCTCACTCAGCACCGATCCGCCTTGGCTCCTTGGGTTTTGGAGGAGCTGAGGGCAATGAAGCACCGAAAGAGATGCCTAGAGAGCATTTGGAGGTCCACTCACTCCGAATCTGACTGGACACGGGTAAGGTCGCATTTGCGGACCTACCTTGTGGCAATAAGAGCGGCGAAATGAAATTATCTCTCCGCTCTTATCGCATCCGCAGATAACCGCCCTGCCGCCCTGTTTAGAGTGACCCGCTCCCTCCTTCACCAGAGGCTGCGGGAAGCTCCTTTGCAGAGTTGTGCAGAGGAATTCAGATGTTATCTGCAGGATAAAATTGTTCAGATCCGGGACGAGCTGGCCTCCGACTGGGTTGGTCCGGGCGAGCTGATGGAGGCAGGTCTTGAGACCGTTGTTTGGGAAGAGTTTGATCCTGTTTCTCCTGATGACATGGACAGGATGCTGGGGCAGCTGAATGCCACCACATGTTTATTGGGCCCGTGTCCCTCCTGGCTAGTACTGGCCTCCCGGGAGGTTACATGAGGTTGGCTCCAGGGAATTGATAACACTTCGTTGAGTGAGGGGTTCTTACCGACCGCCTTGAAAGAGGCGGTGGTGAGGCCCCTCCTCAAGAAGCCCTCCCTGCACCCAGCTGTGTTAGCTAACTATCGCCCGGTCTCCAACCTTCGCTTCCTTGCGAAGGTTGTCAAGAGTGTGGGGGCCCGACAGTTCCCCCAGCACCTGGAGGAAACTGCTTCCAGCCTGGATACAGCATGGAGACGGCATTGGTCGCGTTGGTAGATGATCTCTGGAGGGCTCAGGATAGAGGTTGTTCCTCTCTCCTGGTCCTATTAGATCTCTCAAGGGCTTTCGATACCATCGACCATGGTATCTTATTGCACTAGCTGGAGGGGTTGGGGTTTGGAGGCACCGTTTTGCGGTGGTTCTCCTCCTACCTCTCCAGCCGGTCGCAATTTGTGTTGGCAGGAGGGCAGAGGTCGACATCAAGGCCCCTCATGGGTGGGGTGCCACAGGGGTCGGTCCTCTCACCCCTCCTGTTCAACATTTATATGAAGCCGCTGGGCGAGATCATCCGTGGCTTTGGGGTAGAGTTCCATCAGTACGCTGATGACAACCAGCTGTACATCTCTACCCCTGACCACCCCAACGATGCCGTCGAAGTGATGTCCCGGTGCTTGGAGGCCGTGCGGGTCTGGATGGGGAGAAACAGGCTGTGACTCAACCTGTCCAAGACCAAGTGGCTGTGGTTCCCAGCACCACGATATAGCCAGTTGGTTCCATCTCTGGCTATCGGGGGCGAGTCATTAGCTCCCGCGGAAAGGGCTCGTAACTTGGGTGTCCTCCTGGACTCTCGGCTGTCTTTGAATGACCATTTGACAGCCGTGGCCAGGGGGGCTTTTTATCAGGTTCACCTGATACGCCAGTTGCGCCCCTTTCTAGATTGTGGCACCCTATCCACAGTCACTCAAGCCCTCGTCATTTCTCGCCTGGACTACTGTAACACTCTCTACATGGGGCTTCCCTTGAGGTGCACTCGGAGGCTCCAGCTAGTTCAGAATGCCACCGCGGGGGGGATTTTGGGAGTCTCAAGATACTCCCATGTAACACCTCTCCTGTGTGAGCTGCACTGGCTACCTGTGGCCTTCAGGGTGCGCTTCAAGGTGTTAGTGACCACCTTTAAAGCTCTCCACGGCATGGGACCTGATTACTTTTGGGACCGCCTCCTACCACATACCTCCCTTCGACTTTTCCGCTCCCACAGGGAGGGCCTCCTCAGGGTACCGTCTGCTGGACAATGCCAGCTGGCGAACCCCAGGGGGAGAGCCTTCTCTGTGGCAGCCCCCGCCCTCTGGAATGACCTGCCCCCCTACCTTCGGACCATTACGGATCTGCACCTCTTCCGTCGGGCACTAAAAACACACCTATTTCACACGGCTGGCCTGGTATAGTTTTAAATGTGATTTTAATAGGATTCTTAATGGTAATTTTAGCACAGGTTCTAAATTTAATATATCTTTTAATTTATTTTTTCTATTGTATTTATTGTTGTGTTTTATTGATTTCCTGTGCACTGCCCTGAGTCCCGTCAAGGAGATAAGGCGGTATACAAATATAATAAACTTACAACTTACAAACTTACTTGTAAATAAAGCTTGTGCAACTTTTTTTTTCTTTCATGCAAGAACCAACTTTAAAAATATTTGATTTCTAACATAAATGTTTCTCTCTCCATGTTTTCTTTGCACAGTGTAAACATAGCTGCAATCTAATAATGAACAGGGTGGCTCTCAGACTCCGATCTGACTTCATTTTGATAATCTTGAGGGTTGAAAACTTCGAATCAAGGAAGCACTTGGGTGGAAATACAGTATATTAAACCTGCTAATTATGAATTTCATCAACATGACAGTGAAGAAACAGAATGTACTTTATATAACTTGGCATGTTTAAGATGTCCTGCGTGAAATGATAATTATTAAAAATTATAGTACACTTTCCTTCTAGTGATCCTGCTGAGATTTGTATGAATTTCCAGTAATACAGCTCAAGCCATTTTACTTCTAGCCATCTTTGTGGTGAGCTTGTTCACAGTATTAACTCTTAAATCTTTGCAGAGGGTTATAACCCTCTGGCAAACTTTGTACATTGAATGCATGAGCTTTCCAAGTTAACAAATTGGTTATTGTAGAGGGTTGCTAGAGCTATTTGTCAGCTGCACTCCAAACTAAATCCTTTCATAGCAGCTTACTTAAATTTAAAACAAGGATTAAATCAGCACGATGCATTAAAAGTCGTGGAAAATAAGTTGTAAAGAAAGTCTGATTGTAACTAGAAATTTCCCAGGGGGAGTCTCACAAGACTTACAAGACGTAATGGCTTGTAATGCCATTCATTAATAAATCTTAATTATTTTACCTTCTCTCAGAATTACTCCTTTATAATTCATTCATTCTCTTGGGGAAACATTGCAAATCAAACAACTAAGAAATTGAAGAAAGTTAAATAAAAGCATCTTTATTTTTATTTTTTTAATGGTAATCATTGGATACTTCTCCAGAAAGAAAGAAAAAGGCACTTAGATAGAAACAATTCTTTAACTAATTTTCCTGTAGTTAATGAAGAATAACCACACAATACATCTTAAACATGTGCACCTGCATATCGCATAAGCTTTTCTACCTTGAAAACAGACAAGAATTGGCTTTAACCAGACTATGGTGATCATGGCTAGAATTTACCTGGGAATATTTCTTCAGATCTAATTCAATTCCTTCATATTTCTACTATTAACCAAGTTCCTCCCTGATTCATTAGATTTCACCCTGGGGCTCAATTTTCTTTCCCAATATATTGGCACAGTAGCTCTGAGAGTTAAGTTGGTTGAGTGAATTTGGATCGTTAACTCAAAATGGCCCTATGACCTTTGGTGGTTAAGGTTGAAGTGGCTCTGCCCAATTCTAGTCCAATTCAAAACATCCATTTAAGTGATATGCCGACTGGCGACACCCAGGGGAAGAGCCTTCTCTGTGGCGGGCCCTGCCCTTTGGAACGACCTACCCCCTGAACTCCGGACCATCACCGACCTCCGCCTCTTCCGCCAATGTCTAAAGACATACTTTTTTCATCAAGCCGGCCTAGCCTAACCTCCCATGGGGACTGTAGAAAAGTTTTAAATTGGGTTTTAATTAATAATTGGTTTTAGCACAGGTTTGGGATTTAATATATATTTTAAATTATTTATGTTCTATTTTTGTATGTTTTTTAAATTTCCTGTGCGCCGCCCTGGGTCCTTTGCGGAGAAGGGCGGGATATAAATGTAATAAAATAAATAAAATAAATAAAATAAATATGGTTGGAATCTCAAATAAGCCACACCTATTTAAGATTCTTTCATCTTTTGGGTAAAACTTTTCCTCCTAAAATCTGAACTCTGTGGAAGAACCTGGACAATTATGCTGGGCAAAATCAGCTATGACTTAATTCCATGGGTCACCAGTCTTGCAATTTTTAAAGGCAATTATCTTTCTTTTTACTGGATCAATTCTTTGACTGATAATGTATACATGTTCATTTCTTCATGTGAGCGCGCTTTAGAATTAAATATTGTTCTTATCCACCAAGTTGCTGCTCTTTGTGTTAACAAAGAGGGAGAGGATTGGGAGGAACCATCTGATAAAAGAGCCATGATTGCAATCAAATGGTTTTTGATGTGTGCAGCTGAGCGCTATGCTTATTATTCTTACAAATTCCCAGAGGCAGATTGAGAGGAGGGGGCAGAGTGGTGGTGGTCTCTGTGGTTAGAAATCTTAGCCTGTTAAATGAAACAAAATCTCTATCAGCTGAAGGCCAGGTCTCAGTTGGAAACAAAATTTTATTTCAACTTTGCAGAAATGAATGATGTGCTTAATGGGTGACAGGAAATTTAACAGTCATATGCAGCAAGAAAAAGAGGGCAAGTACCTTCTGTGAAGAATATGCAATGTAGGTTTCAAAACTGGGCCTACTGAATTGTGAATATTATAACAAAACAGATTAGAGATGCTACAAAATCTTATGGATAAAGCCAAAGCCCGTGGTTTTATTAACTCAGACGATGCCTATGATATTTAAGTCTCAAATAGCGCAAACTGCAAAATTGCAGACATACAGATTTTAACAGGCAATAATGTAGTGTACAAATTGCATAATAATTATATCTTGCTTCTGTTTTAAAGGCAAAGTATTATTTGTTTAACATGCTGATCGTTGCAGATTACTGAATTCAAGATAAGAGATTAAGTGCGTAGAGATTACAGATTTAATCAGGAACATGAACCCAAGTTCTGTAATGAATCTTGACTTAACATTTCTGTTTTCAATTATGATATATGGTTAATATTATAAATGGCAATTTATGCCTGGAAAACACCCATGACATGCTGCTGTCATGTCACGCACTTACATTTTTATCAATATAACAAGTTTAAACGGACTCCGGGGGATGGTAGAGGACAGGAAGGCCTGGAGGAACATTGTCCATGGGGACACCATGGGTCAGACATAACTTCGCGACTAATAACAAATATGAATTCTGCATCCATTCTGCTTTGGAAATAATTGCTTTAAAGTTTTTTCATGTTTATTTACTGTTGCTTTGGAATTATGATAAATTACTGGTCACAGTTAATCTGTTCTGTTCTTTGAGGAGGAATAGCTCACATTATTGTTTTAATTTCATTATTTTTCTTTGGCATTATACATAGAGGGGATTAAGGAAAAGAACCAAGTAAAAAGTAACCTATGAAATCAATTTCTTCCAACTTCTCTCAGTTTGTAATTAATTAAATACAATAATTTTAGGGGGGGGGGGGGAAACAAAGAACAATTAAAAGTTGAAGCTGGGGGAAAAAGAGATTCTAATTAACGTTGCAGCGGCTCTTCATGAACCAGATGGGTTTCTGAGTGAATGTATACTGGGCCTGTAAAGATTAGTAGTTATGAGAAGTTGGCCACTACAGAATACACATAACTCTCTGTTACCTAATAAAAAGGAAGTTCTCCTGCCAAATGCACCTCATGGTTGCCATGCTGGAAGCCACCTCTAGCAACATTGCCAAAAATGGGTAGTCTGAGAGCTTGTGGAAATATCCGAGATGGGAACTGGAATTTATTCATGCCTGAGCATTGGTATTCTTAATCATTTTTGTGGAGGGAGAAATGGGGGGGGGGGGGGAAGTCACTGCTTATGATACTAGTTGATTCCAGGTGATTAGAAAATGGCAAATTTTCAACTTTGGCAATTTATGGGAATACTATGCCAATGATAAGGGGGGTGTAAGAGGTTTAGCCTAGAGCTGTGATGGCAAACCTATGGTACGTGTGCTGGACATGGCATGTAGAACATCTCTCCGGGCATGTGAGTCATCGCCCGTTGCTCTTCCAGGTTCCAGTGCGCCAGCCAGCTAGTCTTCACATGTTCAGGAATGCCAGAAACCAAAAGAGCAACTGCCCGGTGTGCATGTGCACATCAGGAAGATGATAATCTGGTTTCCAGCGCCTGCATGCATGCTGGCCACCTGGTCTTCCGGTTTCTGGTGCACATGCACACATGAAGACCAACCAGCCAGTGCACATGCATGCGCCAGAAACTGAAATGTCATCTTCCTGGCGTGCACATGTGCACTGGGTGGCTTTTCTTCCAGGGCTCCTGCGTGCATGAAGGTCAAGTGGCTGGCACACCGGAACCCGGAAGAGCAAGGGCAGCAGAGCTGCCAGCCGCAGCTTCCCTCCTTCCCGATCCGAGCAAACGTCCTGCATGGGCCCATCTGGTCTTCCGCACGTACACTCCTCTTTTCGACACTCTATGCTGAAAAGATTCACCATCACAGGTTTAGAGGCTGCTATTGGACTCCTTTTTTTGGAGCTTGAGTAAATGGGGGATGGTTGAACACACCAAAATGGTGCTTTATGTGATCATTGGAACTCCTGGATTACTCTGCCAAAACAGGGAGTTGATACAATCTTTTTTTTTAATGTTTAAAACCACACAAATCTCAGTGTGACCTAAACTGATAGAAGTGGTTTCTGAACGATGATTCTCATCAGCCTTTGCAAATGCTGGGAGTTGTATCTCCCCAGTTATGAGAGGGCCACAATCTTCCACTGAAACTAGATAATTGACAAAGCTGAAGAATATCAAAAAGAAGCCACATCATTGATTATAGATAGGCCTTTGAATGTGTTAATTGAATTTATAATTTTCTGGGTTTATATCATGGTATTTTAACCGCTATACCAAGCTGGCTCTCACATCATGATATATGCCTGCATCTCTTCCTCTAACAAACTATTTCTGAGAACAGAATTCCATCATTATTTACATTTTTTTAAAATAGGAAAATAAACAATTCAATAACTTGCCATTCATTTTTTTGCTTCTCTGTTTCTTCTATACCTGGTAATGCCTTTTAACTTGTCAATTTGGAATCCATTTGACAATTGTTGCCCAAAACATTTGAACTCAAATAATCCAAATGTTGAAAGATTATTTATATTGCAAAAAATGCTCTTAAAATGGGGAGATGTGTGCGATGGTAAGATAAAGGTTCCCCTTGCACATATCTGCTAGTTGTTCTCAACTCTAGGGGGCGGTGCTCATCTCCGTTTCAAAGCTGAAGAGTCAGTGCCGTCCAAAGACATCTCCATGATCATGTGGCCAGCATGACTAAACACTGAACCCTGTTACCTTCCCACCAAAAGTGGTCCCTGTTTTTCTATTTGCATTTTTACATGCTTTCGAACTGCTGGGTTGGCAGAAGCTGAGACAAGTAACGGGAGCTCACTCTGTTATGCAGCACTAGGGATGTGAACCGCCTAACTGCTGACCTTCTGATCGACAAGCTCAGTGTCTTAGCCACTGAGCCACTGCATACCCAGTATAATAGAAGGAGAGGAATAAATATATATAGAACAGAAGAATTAGAATGGTAGTCATTTGGTGGGTCTTAATAAAAGGGTTATGTATGATCCCTACTTCTATTATTTACCTTAAGAGATAAACATCTGAGCGGAAAGTGGGGAGAGTATCCATAGATAAATCCTTGGTAAATTTTGTCCTCCTTTTTTAGGAATGCTTTTGTTTCTGCATGTATTCAAAGAACGTCCATCCAATTTTTTTACAGATTTATTTAATTCTCCACTGATTTTCTTAAGGTGTGGTGGAGAATAACATGCCCACCAATTTTACTAAACTCTGTTATAATTCCACAGACCTCAAAGAAATGGTGCCTATACCCTGATCACATATCAAAGAGGTTGTGGGCCTGATCCTAATTGTGTGGTTAATTAAATAATAATAGCCTGAACTATGATACCTGACTCAATACCATAAAACAGATTTTAGATTTATAATCAGAGCAATATGTGATCGCGGATGATGTAATTCTAGTGTGACCAAGATGTTTCTGTTAGAGGAGATCCAAGGCTTTCTATTGTCAAGACAAAAATGAAGTCTGAACATACTGCAAGTCTTTCATGTTGATGAATGTTACTGATTTGCTTCAGGTCACACTGCTAATCATGACATATTTTTACAATGCATAAATCAGCCCAGATTCAATTTGAGACTAAAAGGCAATGAGATTCTGTTTGAACCAAGTTGAATTTTAGTTCAATAAACAATCTGTCCATGGGCTACAACAAGAACCATCAAAATGTCTACAGCTGCCTTGTTTTATAGCAGAATGGGATGAAAGTAATAGGGATGGTAAACTTCGGAGAACAAAATTTCAGACAGAGAGCTCCAAGATTTCACTGAAACATTTTTTAAAACACCTTCCAACCCAACAGAACATTGGAAAGAAAGTATGTAAAGATTCTCCATCTGTCTTTCAGTTATCCTAGAAAAAGATCAAATTGAATGCCAACATTTATGAGCATGCTGATGTACAGTTGTCACACATTACTTAATTACGCAGAAAAAAATACAGATTGCCTGTTATATCATAATAGATGATGTAAAGAAATAGCCTGTTATATGCATAATAGCCAAACAGCAAGCACATTATCTCAGACCCTTGTGTAATACTCAATCTCTTTCCAAGGGAAGCTACCTGTCTTTACAGTGAACTGCACACACGCAGTCACTAAAATCCAAAATGGCAGTGGCCCAGCGGTGGCGACGGAGCCAGTTCAGGGTCATGGCAGGCCTGGGCCGCTGCCAGTTCTGCAACCCAGGCCTGATGTCTACTACCAGTTCGGCCAAACTGGGCCGAACTGGTAGCCAAACAGGGCCGAACTGGCAGCAACCCACCTCTGCATGGAACTGAACTGATTAAAAACTTTGTATAGATTTAACATTCTTAATTACATCTTCAGTAGGATATTTACCTTTGGACCAGCAGTGAGGAATCTGTGGTCATCCAGATATTGTTGATTTCTGATTCACATCGGTGCAACCAGGGTAACAAATGGTTGAGTTAATAGAAATTCTAGTCTCACAATGTCTGGATTCTTCTGGATTCTCTTTTGGTCTATTTTTTTTTCCCTGGAAGAACATTTGATTATCTCCTCAGAGCAATGACAAAACTTCTGCGCAAATGATCTAAAAGAAAGATGTCATATGACAATACATCATGATGTCATGCAAATAATTCAATTAATGTCTGATGTAAGTATGTAAAGCATGTCATTTTATAGGACAGCATGATATACAGGTTGTAGCTTTCCCCTTGTTGCTCTTGCAGATGTCCATGAATATGCTGTCCAAATTTACAGAATATAGACCATGATGCATTAAATTCAAGCGTAAATCAAGAGCTCCAGTATTAGCCTCCTAAAACTCTATATCAAAGGGAGTAACTCTGTGTGCATCCCTGTAATTAAAATCTTCAAGGGAAATGGTGCAATCAAAGTATCTATGGATTGAAGAACTGAGGACTGCCATGTTTTGCTGAAAACCAGTTTTGCTGAAAACCAGAAGTAAATGCCTATTTTTAGCAAAACTGCAATTAAATACAGTCATGTGACTGCAGGGTGACTACCTTTGAATCCAGTTGTTGCTAAGCAATTTGTTGTAAGTCAAGGACTACCTGTAGGGATGAATGTACTGGGCTAGAAACTAGGGGCCTGAGAGTGTTACTCCTCCCTTGGGTGTGAAAGCTGGCTCGTTGATTTGCGGCCAGTCATTTTCTCGCAGCCCAACCCACCTCAGAGGCTTGTTGGTATGGAGGAAAATGGGAGGTGGGAGTGCTAGTTAGGTTTACCATCTTGAGTTATATAGAAAAGGCAGGATAACAATCTTATAATTGAAAATACTTTTTTTGCTAAAATAAAACAATGAAACCAAGGAACAGAGAAAATCCCACAGCATAAATGGAGCAGGTTAAGAAAAGTTCATTTTTAGAGCAAAGCATGCAGGTGAGTTTGCTAGGCTTGTGGTAAGTGTTAGCAAAGATGTTAGAAAATATTACATCTCAACATCAATGAAAAACACGACTACTAAAATGCTTCTATTTATTTCCACAGGACAGAAACATAGACGCTTTCTCTACCTGTGAGTTACTTGAGCCAAAGAGAATATAACAGCACAGAAAGTCCAGAGGTTTTGCATGCTCGTTGGATGTCTATCCTATTTCCTCTATGACCTTGTCAAACATAGTGGCATGAAAAGAGGAGTAAACCTTGCACTAGGAGTGGGTTCCAGCAGCCGCTACTGCCGGTTCGCTCAAGGATGCGCCGTGCATGTGCATGCGCAGTATGACTGAAAGTGCCACCAAAGGAACCAGTTCAGGGGCATCGGAGGCCTGGGCCGCTGCCAGTTCCAGCAATCCAGGCTGCCAAGCTACTACCAGTTTGACCAAACCGGTCCAAACCAGTAGGAACCCACCACTGCCCCGCACCATTTGACTGAATGTTAATATTTGATAAGCTTTCCTACCAAAGCTCCTGATCACATTGAAAACATGTCTGTGTTGGTGTTTGCCATCATTTTGGGATCAATTCCAGACCTACCATATTTTTTGGAGTATAAGACTCACCAAGCTTTTGAAGAGGCAAATTTTTAAAATAAGTTTTTGCACTCTGCAAACCTCCCAAAAATGGCCCCTTTTTTTGCGAAAACTGGCCCATTTTTGTAAAAAAAAAAAAAAAAAAAAAAAAAAAGAGGGGGGGCATTAGGAAGCTTATAGAATGCTCCTGAGGGCTGGGGGGGCGAAAAATGAGCAAAAAATGGCCCATTTTTTTTTGCTCATTTTTGCCCTCCCCAGCCCCCAGGAGCTCTCTGAAAGTCATCTACAGGCTCTGCATGGCCATTTTGGTGAATGGGTGGGGTTGCAGGAGGCAAAAATGCAGTATTCAGTGTATAAGACATATACACTGAATATACACTCTTTTATACTCTGAAAAATACAGTATTTCTAAAACATGATTGTCTTTCAGGTTCAGAATCCATGAATTTCTACTGTTCCCCTCTCACCCATCCACCAAGGGATTCAGTGTGCTCTTTTCAGGGCTTGTATCTTCTTGAACTCAAGCTCTCTCTTCCAAGATCCAGCCCTCAGGGTTGCAGCTGTCAGGAAAAGTGTCCGGCTGCAAAATTGCCAACATAATTTTCTTTCCCAACTCAGTAAAAATTTTAATCACACCATCAAGATGGTGGCAAGTAACTAGGAAGATGTCAAAGAGTTTGTTTAAATTTTTACCTAAGTCTCTCATTATAACAATGTTTTTAACAAAACCAGGAGACAAGTGTGTAGAACGTCTAATGTAGGGGTGTCAAACTCGATTTCATTGAGGGCTACATCAGGTTTATGTTTGACTTTGGGGGGCCCAGGCATGGCCAACGTTGGGCATGGCCAGCTTGATGTTTTCACTGGCAGAAGCACCACGGACCATTGCTGTTTCCAGAGAGGCCCTGCGGGACAGATCTAAGCACCCTGTGGGCCAAATCCAACCCCTGGGTCTTGGATTTTACACCCCTGGTCTAATGGAATCGAGGAATGTCCCAGCGGAAGGGTGAGGTGGAAGAGATGCTGCCTAGGAAACAATCAGACTAGCGAGGAAAGGGTCTGCTTAACAAGCAGGGAAAGAAACTTAGAAAAGATCTGTCCTACCAGTTAAAAGTGGCAGTGGGATGTTTTGTACTTTCAACTTGCAAGATGAATGTCAGCCTTCCCAGGTAAAGCAGACAGAAAACACGACTAGATGAACTAAATCTACTTTATTGTAAGGCTATGCTTACAGAATTTTGCAAGCCTAAAAATACAAAACTGGCCACTGCCACTTTTAACCACGTAATTCATTAGGAGAGGTCCTTCCAAAGTTTCTTTCTCTGACCACAAAGCCACTGAGGGCTTCTGCCTCTCTTGTCTGATTGTTTCCTAGGCAGTATCTCTTCCTTTCTTTTTACCCAAGTCATTTCTATATTTCATTACACAAATACAACTACTGGAAAATGGGAAGTGGGATGCAGAAGCATGGAGACACCGGCAATTCATTCGATTTTGTTTTTGAACCGAATGGGATAGGGTCAGGGGTGGACTTCACATAATTTAACAACCGATTCACCCAGTGCAGAGCGGAAAATGTGAGTGCATGTGTGCATGCACACTTCTCACGTGCATGGCTTCAAACACATGATTATTTCATGTGCATGATTTCCAGCACACCTTCTTGGGCAGCCGCAGTGAGTAGAGTGGGAAATCAGCTGGGTGGCATGGCCAGGGCGAGTTAGCCAGAGAGTGAAAAATATAGGATGGGATAGCACCAGAGAGCACTAGAGAGGGGGGCAGCCTGTGGTTGGAACTACTGGTTCACCTGAACTGGACCGAACTGGCAGCAACACACCTCTGGATAGGGTCCCATTGCAATTTAATTCAGCAGTTCCAAACTCACCCAGGTTACACAAAAGAAGTCCAAACATCACTGATTCAGTGAAAATATAGCTACTCTATTTGAGCAGTCATCATCCCTAGAGGGGCAGCAGAACGATGTAGAAAATTCAACTTTTGACGGCCACCTGGTAATTGTCTGGACTTTCGCAAGTCAGATCTGTTGGTTCTTGCTTTGCTTCTGACCAGGATTTGTTGTTTGAGTATGCACGTATTGTACATGTGACTGATGCAATGCTGGCAAGATAAATCACCATGTTCACAGTGTTTATTAAGGTGGAGTGGGTAATTTCAACTTTTGCTAGTGCCAAGGAACAAAAAGATCAAGCCATATGCATAAATTACACTGAAATCCCAAAGCACAGAAGGATTTTCTGCCAAGAACGAAATCTGTTAATTAAACATGTGATAAATGGATATTTGAATGTTAGCACACTTCTTGGCATGATGTACCTTAATGTTATCATTTAATTAGTTGTCAATATGCTAAGTGTGTTTTTATCCTCCACCTGAGGTGCAAAATCATTTGGGGGGGGGGGAAGCTAAAGGAAAATGCAGTTGACTAGATTAAATTCAACGTTGACTTGAAAGCATTAACTGGGGAACAACACCGCACACACACACATAGACTCAAACACACACACACACAACTTTCTTTTCCTCTTCCTGAACATGGTCTGTGAAGAAATGCTCCCACTTTGATCATTTAGTAAAACAGAAAAAGGAGTCCTGTTTCTGAGAGGTGTCTGGATTGTAACTTGCAAGGAACTGCAAGAATATGTAGGAAAGGCCAGCTGGTGAATGGCTGAATCACGATTAGATAACCTTGGATTTCAGGGATGCTCAGATCCATCCTCGATTGGTTGTATAGAAAGGTTTGGATCCATATAATTTGCACAGGCGCTCATTCTAGTGGCTGACTTGGTTAGAGTCATTGAAAGCTTTAACTGTATAAATTTCAAGAGAGTTTATAAGATAATGGTAAAGGTTCCCCTTGTACATGAGTGCTCTTCATTCCCGACTCTGGGGAGAGGTGCTCATCTCCGTTTCAAAGCCGAAGAGCCAGCACTATCCAAAGATGTCTCCATGGTCATGTGGCTAGCATGACTAAATGCCGAAGACGCACGGAACGCTGTTACCTTTCCACCAAAGTGGTTCCTATTTTTCTACTTGCATTTTCACATGCTTTCAAACTGTTAGGTTGGCAAAAGCTGGGACAAGTAACGGGAACTCACTCCATTATGCGGCACTAGGGATTCGAACCACCAAACTGCCGACCTTTCTGATTGACAAGGTCAGTGTCTTAGCCACTGAGCCTTCTGCCAACCTAGCAGTTTGAAATCATGTAAAAATGCAAGTAGAAAAATAGGGACCACCTTTGGTGAGAAGGTAACAGCGTTCCATGTGCCTTTGGTGTTTAGTAATGCCAGCCACATGACCACGTCTTCGACAGCACTGACTCTTCACTTTGAAATGGAGATGAGCACCACCCCCTAGAGTTGGGAATTACTAGTGCGAGGAGAACCTTTACATTTAAGAGAGTTAATAGAAAGGGTCAAAATCAATCTTGAACACCGAGGTGTGGGAATAGAACCAGTTAATGGCAATAGCTTCTTAACACTGCTTTTCTTTCCAGTTGTTAAAAACATGGTGGGTTACATTTAGAGCTCCTGTAAAGATTATCTGGACATTTTAGCAGCCCCTTCTAAAGCATATGAAAATGATATTGGATAACACTCTGGTAAACCATGACAAAGCTTTAACAAAACAGAAATCTCATGTTCATCCTTGGTCCCAGTCTGTTCAGATCACAAATAAATAAAAAGCGCAGAATTTATACTGAAGAAGAGGATATGCATAAATAGATGTCCTCACAACCTTTCCCCAGCCTGTCACACAACAGAGCAAAGGGCTTGTGGGGAAGATTTAGGGGATTGGGTGCTTGGTGCAGGCCACAGCCAGGTCACTGGTTTCCCACTCAGGCTCTTTGTGATCAGAGATTTGAACAAAAGGGGATCTGTGCAGTTAAACAGGTGGGGCAAAGAATATCGCCCACCCCATACGCTATTGCTGAATACTCCGTGGTATGTGAAATCACCACAAGGTCATCGGGGTTTTCAGTCTTATGTTGAATTCAATTCTTCAGCTGATTAGTCCGGAAAGTTATTTGTGAGTAGTAGTTTCTCCCTAACATCACAAGCAGAGGTCTGATGGACTTTTGTGAGGATATTTAAACTGAAAACACAAAGAAGTATGCCCAGGACATTGAACAAATATGCCATTGGGATACATAGACGATTTAGTTCTTGCACTGGATTGCCCCGTTGAGTATTCGGTCAAAGGCTTGTTGAAGGGACACAGTAGGTAACCCCTCTGGCAACTTGCCTTCCATAAGGAAAAAGAATCTTAGATTCTTCTCCCATTTCTTGATCACCCAAGTTTTAAATATATCAGTAATGCAATTAGTTTAAGGAATGGGAAGATTTAAAAGATTAGAATTAATAGTATTAGGGCATTTGGACACAGCAGCCTAAGCTGCTTTCCTCTGGTGCTGTTCTTAGCGGTTCCTGAAGCCAACTTCAGGAATTCCAATCCGGATTCTGCTGTTTTGGCATTAGAACAAAATGGGTTGATGCTCAGTCTGGGCTATGTCTGGCCTTTGGCCAATGCAATCTCTGATTGGCTTTCCTCCCCAATTTCCTGCCTTTCCCATCTTTGCAGAATAGGTGAACATTACTGGCTAGCTGGTATGAGGACAAGCCAACCACAATCTGCTTTATTTGGGAGTCATTGCTTCCCCCTCCCCATTGTTGTCCTATGTCTTGTCAGGAATTTCCACAGAGGGATAATCTGCAACTGATGAGGACATATCAAGATGTGAGAATCCAAGATGAAATGGGTGCTTAGGACAGTGATCAGCTATGGAAGGGGAAGGTGCAGCCAAGCACTGTAACTAACTGGAGCTTGGAGCTGTTATTAGATTTGAATAAGACACTCAGATCATTTAATCTAGGGGTTTAGATGACTGAGGTTAGGAAGAGCTGGAAATCATGAGTGTGGTGCAGGGACCTGAAGGAGGTATAAGATGATTCATATGTTTCTGCCCTCAAGAACTGGTAGGTGACTTGCCTGGTAATGGAATAAGTAGAATATGTGGGTCTGCCCTTGCTGAAAGACTAATGGAGATTCTATTTTTATTTAATACGTTCTGCAGAAAAAAAATGGTCCAACTTCATTTCATATTGGAAAAATGCCATCATTCTTAGCTCATAGGAGCAATCAAAAACATTAAGAATGTTTTATGTATTATACATATACGCATCATTTGCAATCAAAAGTATCTCTCTATTACTTATATAAAACTTTTATAACCAAAGTTATAAACTGATCCAAAAATCTTTCTTTACCTAGAAAGAGGACGTGGGATGTGAAGTGAATGAGTTAGCTTGGAACATTATAGTATAACATCCCTTTTAAGTCTATTTAAATAAGCCATTGAAAGTTGATTATAAAAATATACCATGGTTGACCTTATATTGTACCCCTTAAAATGATATTATATCAATCAGTCTTTCTGGATTGTGTTGGAAGACTTGTAAACTAATTGGTGCCTGGCCGGTGTACTATTCTTTTAATTACTCATTGTGGATGAATGTTTTTCAGGAAATTGGAAAAAATCCAGAACAGCCTTCAATAATTAGTTCTAGTGCCATTTCATTGTAAAGAACACATGAAATTCAAGACATTAATTGAATTCTGTTTTATTCTCCAAATTTACAATAACAAAACACTTCTTTTATTATTTAAATTGTTTTTAGCTTTTAGCATTGGCTAAAAAATATCACTGCAACAAAGACATTCAAGAACCCCCTTAATTAAAGATTGTTTTATCTATGCATGGTCTCCATTTGTAGCTATATCAACAAAATAATTCTTAATAAATTACTTACATCTATACAAATCTCTTTTTGGATAAGAACATTGCCTATGAATAAATACCCATGAAACCTTCTATCCTCCCACAATCAAACAACGCTCAACAACTTACATTTTGTAAAAGACAAAAATTCAAACATCCATGGTTGGATTAAAACTAATCACAACAGTAATAGCATAAAATCAAAATCTGTCAAAAACAAATAAACAAGAAATCACCACAGAGATAAAAATAACAAATCACCAAAAATGAAAAGGATAAAGAATAAAATGGTGTATTAACTTAAGAAAAAGCCGTTGGAAATCATTCAGCATTTAACATTTTCCTGTAAGCCAAATATCTATCTATATAAATAAAAAGTTAACTATGAGTATGTTCAAAACCGCTAATCTCAGAAACTACTGCACCAATCGCCACTAAATTTTCACACAACGTTCCTTACAAGTGCAGCACCAATGATCATACAGATTGTGTGGATGGCACACTGGTGCAAGGTACATGCCACACAAATGTAAAACTGCAGCTCTTCTGTGTGTTTCCCTCACTTGCTCACTCGCCCCTCCCGCCTCCTTCCACCCCTCCCACCTCGCAACGCCAACACCAGCACACCCTCCAGCTCCTTCCACCCCTCCTACCCCGCCGCTCACAACACCGACGCTGCCACGCTCTCCGGCTCCTTCTGCCACTCCCACCTCACCACTCGCAACGCCGCCGGCGCCACGCCCTCTGGCACCTTCCACCCCTCCCACCCTGCCGCTTGCAACGCCGGCACCGCCACCCCTAGGTAGGTAGGTAGAGAAATAGAGAGGGAGAGGGAGAAATACAGTAGGTAGGTAGGTAGAGGGATACAGAGGGAAAGACATAAATACAGTATGTATGTATGTATGTATGTATGTATGTATGTATGTATGTATGTATGTAGGTGGGTAGGTAGGTAGGTAGAGGGATAGAGAGGGAAAGACAGAAATACAGTAGGTAGGTAGGTAGAGAGATAGAGAGGGAAAGACAGAAATACAGTAGGTAGGTAGGTAGAGGGATAGCGAGGGAGAAATACAGTAGGTAGGTAGGTAGGTAGGTAGGTAGGTAGGTAGGTGAATAGAGAGGGAGAGGGAGAAATGCAGTAGGTAGGTAGGTAGGTAGGTAGGTAGGTAGGTAGGTAGGTAGGTAGGTAGGTAGGTAGGTAGGGAGAGGGATAGAGAGGGAGGGAGAAATACAGTAGGTAGGTAGGGAGAGGAATAGAGAGGGAGAGGGAGAAATGGAGTAGGTAGGTAGGTAGGTAATGGGTAGGTAGAGGGATAGAGAGGGAAAGACAGAAATACAGTAGGTAGGTAGGTAGAGGGATAGAGAGGGAGAGGGAGAAATACAGTAGGTAGGTAGGTAGAGGGATAGAGAGGGAGAGGGAGAAATACAGTATGTAGGTAGGGAGATAGGTAGGGAGAGGGATAGAGAGGGAGAGGGAGAAATGCAGTAGGTAGGTAGGCACCGCTCCGAGTTCCCCCGGGGAGAGGGAGCGGTCTATAAATTAAATTTATTATTATTATTATTAGAGGGATAGAGAGGGAGAGGGAGAAATGGAGTAGGTAGGTAGGTAGGTAGGTAGGTAGGTAGGTAGGTAGGTAGGTAGGTAGGTAGAGGGATAGAGAGGGAGAGGGAGAAATACAGTAGGTAGTTGGTAGAGGGATAGAGAGATAGGAAGAAATACAGTAGGTAGGAAGGTAGGTAGGTAGGTAGGTAGGTAGGTAGGTAGGTAGGTAGGTAGGTAGGTAGGTGGAGAGAGTAAGAAATATAGACTGGGCCACAGCAACCCGTGGCTGGGTACAGCTAGTAACAGATGAAACTGTGGGATCCTATATTAATGTTTCTATTTAGAGATGAAATATTGGAAGAGACATTACAAAGGATCTCAATCTCTCTATCTATCTATCTAGAGAGATGTGTGTGCACACATACACAGAGGAGAGGAAGAGAGAGAGAGAGAAGGATTTTTCTGCTTTTGAATAGTTTTTGTTTTTTTGAGGGGGTTGTTATCTTTTTATTTTCAAAATTTTATTGATTAACAATTATTTTTAAATAAAGGTAACGCTTCCCTTCTCATATACTGTATGTGCTAGTCGTTCCTGACTTGGGGGTGGGGGGGGGAGGTGTTGCTCATCTCCATTTCAAAGCTGAAGAGCCAGCACTCTTTGAAGACGTCTCTGTGGTCATGTGGCGGGCATGACTAAATGTGCTATTCATTGGTCCAGGAAAGGAGCTAGGTCTAGGAGCCCTCCCCCCAAAATTGGCGCCCATGACAGGTTTTATGCTTACTTCATTTATTTCTGTCCCTCCCATTTGTTTTCTTCTGCTACCAAGTCTGAAATAAACAGTTCAAATCCATAGCAAAATGTATATCATTCCAATGAACAAGGAATTAAATAAATGAAACATTTAATAAAGAAAAATGGATAATTAGACAAATAACTGAGCGAACCGGCAGTAGCAGCAGCCAGAACCCATCCTTGGGGTGGTGCTCATCTCTGTTTCAAAGCCCAAGAGTCAGTGCTGTCCGAAGACGTCTCTGTGGTCATGTGGCCGGCATGACTTGGCGCCGAAGGTTCATGGAACACTGTAACCTTCCCACCAAAGGTGGTCCCTATTTTTCTACTTGCATTTTTACATGTTTTTGAACTGCTAGGTTGGCAAAAACTGGGACAAGTAATGGGAGCTCACTCTGTTAAATACCTTAATACAAAAAGCCACCATTGGAAAAGTGGAAAGACTGTACATGAACTAGTCTAAAGAACCCATAATTTCTAGTGAGAATAGGCTTAAAATAGAAAAATTAAAAGGGAGGGGGGGAAACTTTTCCAAAACATGGTCATCTGCAACAACTGAAGGTTTATTCTGAACGATCAAGTTACTTTACTGCAGTCACAGTCCATAGCTTAACACAGGGGTCTGCAAAGTCGGCTCTTTTAAGACTGGTGGACTTCAACTCCCAGAATTCCCCAGCCAGCAGCTGGCTGGGGAATTCTGGGAGTTGAAGTCCACCAGTCTTAAAAGAGCCGACTTTGCAGACCCCTGGCTTAACACAAATAAAACACCGATATTATTTTCAAATTAGAAATTTTCATAAACTGGATACCTGTACAAAAGTATCCATATCCAAGTAGGTATACCAATCTGAACTAGTGAAAAATGTTTTAAGCCACAGTGGTCACTTGAACTTCAGCTTTAAAGAAGAGTCTGGAAGGAGCCCCAAGCTTTAATGTTGACCTTTTAGGAGAACTGAGACACACACCCCCCCAACTAGAAAAGGTGGCATTTCATTCATCAGAACAGATAAACCATCATTCATTCCATTATTGTAACTAGATACTAATTCAGTGATTCTTCTGCCTCACCTGAACATGATGAAAAGGGGAAAGAAGGCTGGTTTACAGGTAAAAATTGTACAGGTAAAAATTAAAACTACTAAAATCAAAACAATATAAACAAAGTTAAAATTTAATTAAATAATCCCCTGTACAAATTTATAAAAGTTAAAAACAACCCCATAAAACCAAATAAAATCTTTTAAAATCACAGACTGGGCGAGCAGCATGAAATTAGGCCAAGCTGGCTAGATGGAACAAGTGCGTCTTGAATTTCTGGCGGAAGGAGCGGAGGTCCATGGTCATTCTGATATCAGGGGGAAGGTCGTTCCAAAGGGTCGGGCCCATCACAGAGAAGGCCCTTCCCCTGGGCGTCGCCCGCTGGCATTGCCTAGTGGATGGCAACCAGAGAAGTCCCTCTCTGTGAGAGCGAATCGGCTGAAGGGATGTATGGGGCAGGATATGATCCCGCAAATAACTAGGTCCTGTGCCATGGAGCGCTTTAAAGATGATAACCAACACCTTGAAATGCACCCGAAAGTCCACAGGCAGCCAGTGCAGCCTGTGCAGGAGGAGTGTTAAACAGCATTGGGGGAGAGGCGCAGTGAAATCAGATATTTGTAAAACTCAACATGGGGTTGAGCAAAAGTTCCCCATGGTTTTTTTTGATACTCCCCTCCATTTATAAGCAGGATCATTTCAAGGCTGCCCTGCCCACATATAAGGTAGCAAACTCTTCATATCATGGGCAAAGGTATCAAAAGTTGTGAAGGGACCCAGGAGAATCTAAAAGGTTGCACACTCTCTGTCTCTTTCCTGGCAAAAACTCCAGACCAAAATTCCAATTGAGAAGGAACTATAATAGAATAGAATAACAGAGTTGGAAGGGACATTGGAGGTCTTCTAGTCCAACCCCCTGCTTAGGCAGGAATCCCTACACCATTTCAGACAAATGGTTATCCAACATTTTCTTTAAAACTTCCAGTGTTGGAGCCTTCACAACTTCTGGAGGCAAGTTGTTCCACTGATTAATTGTTCTGTCAGGAAATTTCTCCTCAGTTCTAAGTGTCTTCTCTCCTTGATTAGTTTCCACCCATTGCTTCTTGTTCTACCCTCAGGTGCTTTGGAGAATAGTTTGACTCCCTCTTCTTCGTGGCAACCCTGAGATATTGGAACACTGCTATCGTGTCTCCCCTAGTCCTTCTTTTCATTAAACGAGACATACCCAGTTCCCAAGAATGTCTGGGAGAAAGTCAATCCTTGAATCCAAAAACAAAATGTTGGGTAGGAAAAGTCTTCTTGCAACTAATGGGGAAGTAGCTAGCTTATATCCCTCTACTCCATACAACTAAAACCTACATGGTCTTGACGTGGGAAAGTAATTCTAGGCTAGTTTGCTAGACTCCCCTATGTAAAAAGAACTTTGAAGTCACACAGATTGCTATTATGAAGGGCTCTGTGTTAAAAGGAGAATCGGTGAACAAAGCCAAGGATCTATGTCTCCAGGATAAGTAGCAAGAAAGATTCAGGAACACCCCCCCCTCCAAAATATCAAGTTTTAAAAGTAACACTTTAAAAGAGGTGTGTGTGTTTGTGTGTATGTAAAGAAAAGTCTTGCAATGCTCCCTTCTCCTATTCGTTTTAAATAGCTTTACCTTCAATCCCAAAGCAGTACTGCATGGAAATAATTACATAATATGTTCCAAATGAAACATATGCAATATCCAATTAGAAACCTCAAATTTCAGGGGGACCCATTCTGGGCTGCAAAGACTTGTAGGTATCTAGAATTCTGCTGCCCAGATTAGTAGCCTGCCCCATAAGGATGAACAACAGTAGAGAGCATTGTGGAAGAGCAGGCTATTGGGGTGGGGTGGGGGGAGTGCAGGCACCTCTGCTCCCTTCTTCCCCTTCTATTTGAGCCTTTCCCTAGCAGAGTTGGCAGAGTTGCCAATGAAGCTGCAACTGTAATACAGGGATGGGAGGAGAAGGGAGGGGAAGGGAACAGATGCATGTTTTAGAGCCCTACAGCCATTGGCAGAGTACAGCAGACAAATGAAAGAAGGCGTTTTTCCTTCAAAAGAGTGGATGGTTCAAAAGAGGGGAAGGAAAATAGAGCAGCCCAGCAAAGACCGTCTCCTGCCCCATACATCCCTTAGACCGATCCGCTCCCACAGAGAGGGCCTTCTCAGGGTGCCGTCGGCCGGACAATGCCGACTGGCGACACCCAGGGGAAGAGCCTTCTCTGTGGTGGGCCCTGCCCTGTGGAACGACCTGCCCCCGGAACTCCGTACCATCACCGACCTCCACCTCTTCCGTCAGTGTTTAAAAACACACCTGTTTCATCAAGCCGGCCTAACATAGCCTCACATAGCTGTGACTAGTATTAGATAGTTTTAAAATGGGGATTTTAATTGGTTTTAGCACAGGTTTGACTATTTAATAGCTTTTTAAATTTTGTATTTTGTATTATTTATATGTTATTTTAAATTCCTGTGTGCCGCCCTGGGTCCTTTTGGAGAAGGGCGGGATATAAATCAAATAAAACTCTAAACTCTAAAACAATGTCCAATATTAAAAAGGTGCAAGAACTCTACATGGTGGCCATTAATGGAAGAAGAATACATCTCAAAGAGAGCAACTTAAGGCAGATCAGGTTTATGAGATAAATGTTGTTGCATACTAGTAATGTTTAGAGAGCATGGTGTCCAACCTATTAGCTTGCCTGGGCTGCATTCAGTGAAGAGGAATTGCATTGGGCTTTAGATAAAATATATAGTATAGTTCAGTGATGGCAAACCTTTTTAGGCTCGCATGCCATAAGGGGGGGAGCGCAGGGGGGGTTGTGTGTGGGCGTGCTGCACCCATAATGCAATGACCCCCCCAGTGCGCATGCGTGTGCTACAGATCCCCCCCCATTTTTTACATGCTCTTTTCGCCCTCCCCAGGCTCCAGAGGCTTTATAGGACCCTGGGGAGGGTGAAAAGAGCCTCCCTCTCCCCTGCCAGGCCCTCCGGAGGCTTTATGAACTTCCCTGAAGCCTTGGGAGCACTCAAAATGACGCTGCAAGCAATCGGAGGTCACTTCCAGTTTCAGCGGAGCATCATTTTGAGTGCTCTGGAAGCTTCAGGGAAACCCCCCGAAGGTCGCTGAAGCCTCCGGAGGGCCTCCGGAGGGACTGGGAAGCCTCCGGAGCACTCAAAATGATGCGCCACCGAAACCGGAAGTGACCTCCGATTGCTTGCAGCGTCATTTTGAGCGCTCCGGAGACTTCAGGGAAGCCTCCTGAAGGTTACTGAAGCCTCCGGAGGGCCTCCGGAGGGCCTGGGAAGCCTCCGGAGCACTCAAAATGATGCACCGCCAAAACCGGAAGTGACCTCCGATTGCTTGCAGCGTCATTTTGATCTCTCCGGAGACTTCAGGGAAGTTCATGAAGCCTCTGGAGGGCCTTTGGGGGGGCGAGGGGGGGTTTCTTTTCGCCCTCCAAAGGCTTCATAGGGTGAAAAAAAGCATGAAAAAATTCCGCTGACAGGGCATCGCCTCGTGTGCCCTGACAAATGGCTCCGCGTGACACCTGTGGCACACGTGCCATAGGTTCGCCATCACTGGTATAGTTAATGTATATAAATATTAAACTTCCTTTTTTTTTACAATCTTGTGGACTACATTATTAGCTGTCCACAGCTATATATAGGTAATTGCAATAGACCAATAGATAACGGTATAATAATAGTCAGAGTATTAGTAATTATACTACCGTGTTTTCCCGAAACTATGGCATGCCCCCCTAATAAGTCGATGACACATTTTTCCTTGTGGGCAAAAAAATGTAACCCCCCCTGCAAATAAGCCCCCTGGACAACCCCCCCTCTGGCCTGGCAGAGCACCGTTCACTGACCTAGGGAGTATCCCTAAGACACTAAGCCATGTGGCACTCTGCCCGCCCCCAGCTCCCGTGGCGTGGCACATTCGGGATACCCTACTAGGTCAATGCATGGAGCTCTGTCCGGCTGGGGAGGAGGGTTGCACGAGTGATTGCTTCTCCCCCAGCTTCCACGCCTCCAAGCATCACCATGCCTTGGCCAGCTCTCCTTGCAGGCACCGCCGCCACCACCACCGCCACCGCTGCTGCCACCAAGCTCCAAGTAAAACTTCTTCTCCTGCTTCCAAAGTCCAGAACTCGGCTTCTGATTCTTCTAGCAGCCACTCTAGGAGTGTGTTCTATGGTTATGGGCAACGTCCATGAGTCAGGCTAGCCTCTCTGGGGAGGCCATTCTAAAATTGGGATGCTGTTCCTGAAAATGGTCATCTTTTTGCTGCCTTTTGCTCTGCTCAGGCAGGAGATGATCTTAACATCTGAGTAGATCCATGTGGGAACAAGCTTTCTTTCCGATGACCTAACTTTAAACCCTTTAGGGCATTTAAAGTTTAAACCAGCATTCTCAATAAAGTCTAGATGTGCTTTGCAACCTATTTGCAGATGTCAAAATTCTGAAATAATATGATCATTAAAGCCTGGCCACACATGATTTAGTTAATTGAAGTTTCTGACTGTATTCCATGCACAACACTAAATCAAGGGAAAGAGCATTGAAGGGGAAGTCTGTTGCCAGAAGGCAATAATTATTTCTCCATTAGAGAAGCTTTTTCTAACACAGTGTTTCTCAATCTTCACTACTTCCATGTATGCGGATTTCAAGTCCCAAAATTCCCAGCCCACATGGTTTTTTCTGGGGTATATTTTACATTGTTTAGTCTGCAACCTTTGGATGCTCTGGAGATTTTCCTTCAAATTCTGCTTAGTTTTTTGCACCTACCGGTCCACCGTGAGAACTAGCCTGTGAAGCAAAAATGAATAGAATCCATGTAGAGGTTCTTAGCTGTGCTTCTCTTCCATTTGCATGATCACAGCCATGCCACAATTTTTATGGATTAGGTTGCAATTCATGCCTGGAGCAACTGTTGTATAAGTATTACCTGCAACATGTGATTTACAAATTGAATTCACTCTATCCAAGTATAACTGCAAAGTATTTCTTCAAAGGAAGGCCCTCTGTTTTTATATATGAGCAGAGTATGAAACATCATGCTAAATGAGAAGAAATCAAGGAAGACTGCATGTCATATAAAGTTAAAAGGAAAAAAAATGAAGCAGTTGGATGAATGCATTTTGAAACAGTGTTTGAGTAAGATGAATGGATTGGTCCTTGTAAGTCTTGATCAGAAGCCAGGAATAATCTGTTCAAAGCGCAAGGACTCCTTTGATCTCACCTTCTTCCTCATTTTGTCACTCTGAACCACCATGGAATATAATCTTCATGGGGAAATGAAAATGTGCCTCAGAGGGCAGGAAGGAAAAAAGTCACCAGAGCCAGTGAAACAGAATCTGGCAACAAACTTTTATTGGGCAGAATGACACTAAGCCTCCTGGCCTGCCAGTGGAACATTTGAAAATCTCCTTCCCTCCCTCCCCCCTCCTAATGAGCCTATTTATTCATTTATTTCATACGCCACATTAGTGGATCAATGAACTCCCCAAAATAAAGTTCCTTGAGCTCCAAGGAAAGAAGAGGAAAATCAAGTCTTGAGGAACACTTGATTTTCAACAGATTTCCATGAAGCTACATTGTATGCATTTAAAACTAATTTTAGAAATCTCCATTGTAACCAGAGCTGCAGATCTGGATCACTGCAACAGTTGATCTAGTCAGTCATGCACATCCCATCCAAATATATTATTATTCTCAAGCAACGTAACCCGTAACAAACTGAAGATCTAGCTGTAGAAATATTTATATGTTTGACATTTGTTTATTGAAATCATAGAATTCTAGAACTATGATGAGCCCTGTAAGTTTGCTCTAAACCTCGGTTGGTTTCAGCAATACTATCTTGTATCTGTTACTACTGTTCAACTTTCTCTGGTGCAATACTCTGATCCTAAGAAAAGGCTGCCCCAGCTGATTTGAAGAGTTGTTGTGGCTCAGCAATTAAAGATATTGAGCTTGTCAGCTGGAGAGCTGACAGCCCAGATTTAAGACCCGAGCTCCACACAGCAGGGTGAGCTCCCATGACTTGCTCCAGCTCTTGTCCACCTAGCAGTTCAAATGCATGCAAATGCAAGTAGATCACTAGGTAGCACTTTGGTGGGAAGTAACTGCCTTCCATGTACCTTTGGGAGTCATGACCTTGGGAGTTGTCTTCGGACAACATTGGTCCCTCGACCAAGAAACGGAGATCAGCACCATGCCCTAGATTTGGATATGACAGACAGGGAAAACTTTACTTTTACCTTTAGATGGGGTTACATTCATGACTGCATATGTTGCAAAACATTTCTTTTCTGAATGGACGTTACAGAATCGAACAAGTCTATGGTTTTAATGGGTTATAATTTTGATGTTTTGAATTCTTGTACAGGGTAATTTAATTCGTTTTTAACTTTGTATGTCTTGTATGTTTTTAGATAGTTTTTTAATTTTCCTGTACACCGCCCCGAGTCCCTTCGGGGAGAGGGGGGCGGTTTATAAATGTAATAAATTATTATTATTAAATTATTATAGCAGGCCACCAATATTTGTTAAAAAAATCTGTTCCAGATGTTAAATAACTACATATACCATTAGAATGAATTAAACAAGATGTCTGAGGAACTGTCTGCAATGCAACAGGTATGGGGGACCAGGAATATTTCATCACCCTTATTGGGTATGAGATTATAAATATAGTAAGTTAAATTCCTTATGAACAATATGAGGTCATATATATTGTAAGTTAAATTTATTTTAATCTTTTTCCACAGACATCTCTTCTGACATTTAATTTCTCAGCAGCTCTGGGATCAGTTAACAGGAAAAGTCCATTCAGGAACAACTTTGTCAAATGCTCTAATCACCACTGTATTCCAGAGCTGAATAAAGTAGTCTGTGGATTTGTTTTCAGGTTACTAGGAAAATCCCCAAGAGCTGGGAGACCCATAAGATATTTAGTGTGGACCAATTTCCATCCACCTCCAAAGGTTTGAAGTGTCAACTAACCTGAGGTGAACTAAGATTATCTGTCTATAAGTAAAGGTCAAGATTCCCCCACACATGTGTGCAAGTCATTTCCGGCTCTAGGGGTGGTGCTCATCTTCATTTCTAAGCTGAAGAGTCAGCACAGTCTAAAGCAGGGGTCTCAAACTCGCGGCCTGCAGGCCAATTGTGGCCCGCAGGATGGTATCTTGTGGCCCCCACCGTGATATGAAAGTATAATATTAGTGCGGCCCGCAGGGGGAGTGAATCCCATATGCGGCCCAGCCTCACCCAGACTCTGCCTCCAGCGGCCCCCAGGTAAATTGAGTTTGAGACCCCTGGTCTAAAGATTTCTACATAGTCTTGTGGCCGGCATGACTAAACGCCGAAGGTGCATGGAACACTGTTACCTTCCCACCAAGGTGGTCCCAATTTTTCTATTTGCATTTTTTACATGCTTTCAAACTCTTAGGTGGGCAGAAGCTGGCACAAGAAACGGGAGCTCACTCCATTATGTAATGCTAGGGATTCTAACCACCAAACTGCTGATCTTTCTGATCGACAAGCTCAGCATCTTAGCCACTGAGCCACCGAGCCACTGTCTATTGCAAAGCATTAATAATCATGTCTTCCCTTTCAGATCACCATGCAAGTGCTCTAAGGTGAAGACTATATCTGGATTATGACTACTCAGAGAGCTCCAGCCCAGAGATGATGCCAAAATTGAGGGCAGACCTCTGTTGGGCATCCAGATGGATAGTTCACATGTAGAATATGCTTGCTCTTACAACCCACTGCTATGAATGAACCAGAGGTGGTATTCAGCTGGTTCTCTCTTGTTTGGGCGAACTGGTAGCGGCAGATGCAGGCAGCTCTTCCCACCCGCCTTGACATAATGTGTGAGTACTGAGTACGTGCAGAAGGCAGTGCACATGTGTAGAGGTGGCACATGCGCTCACATTTGCAAATCAGTAGGGAAGGTAAATGAATCCCACCGCTGGGATGAAACCTTACATCCCATCACCTCATGGGCAGAGGTCCTGATTCAAACCAAGCTTTCTTTGGGAACATTGTAACACCTTCCCTGTTGGATGTCATGCTGATTAGAAACTCAGGATGGCAGGTCTCTCACAGGTTGACATTTCAACCCTCAGTCAATCAGATCTGCTTTCTAGAATGATGCGGTCTTATTGCACGCAGATTTAGCACTAAGTTTACCAAGGGAAGAATGAATTTATGAGAGTTATTCTGAGATCTGATGACATCTTGAAGTGTTTATTTAATTCCTAACAGCTTTGCTGTCTTCAGTGCTTCATGAACAGAAAGTGAAAATAAAAATAATAAACACATATGAATCTCTTTTTTTTCAGGAGCCTGTACTTATTTAGGATGAGAAATCATTATTCTCCTGGGGAGAAAGTAATTAAGAGAAAATGCCATTGTAGAGCATAGATGGCTGCATAATGTTCGTGCTAGCATCAATTTATCATTTGGATCATATCAAGATTTAAGCATTAAAATGATTCTGGGTTTCTGTTTTTGCACATGCTTGCAAATGAGGAGAGTCGTGTTTAGGGTATTTCCTCCCATCCTTCCCCGTAACAGATTCCAATGAGGAAAAGAGTGAGACTGTGGTTATTGGCACATATCCTTCTATCATTTTCTTGTTATTCAGCTCCTCCTGCATGGTCCTGCCAGATTTAACTCTCTAATCAAACAGATTGTGTTTATGTATTGTACTAAGCCATAGTTTGAACAAGCTACAAATGACAGGCTTCACACAAAATGTTAACCCATCAATTATGTATTGCACAATCATAGAATCAAAAAATATAAGAGTTGAAAGGGATTTTAAGAGACCATCTGTTCCAATCGCAGCTTAGGATAGGAATTAACCATTGCTGTACAGTAGTCCTGAGAGATCGCCATCCTCCATTTGTTTAAATAGCTCCAGTGAAGGACAGTCTGTAGACTCCTGCCATAATCGTTTCTATTGCTCAACCTCACTTGCCATTAGGATCTTTTTTCCCAGGTCTCTAAACAAAATTTACTTCCTTGTAATTTAAACTCATTGTTTTCCCTCCTGTCTTCTGGAACCATTTCAAACAATTCTACATGGCGCTCTTTCAGATACTGAAGGCAGGTATTGTGTCTTCATTCAATATTCTTTTTGCCAAGTTAAACACATCCGATGCCTCTGAATGTTCCTCATATATATTATTTTTGTCTCATTCCCTTTATTACCTTGGGGTTTTTTTTTCTGGGCATGCTCCAGTTTGTCAATATCCTTCCTAAAATATAGTATCTATAACTAATGCAATATTTAGGTACATTCTAACCAACACAAAACAAAGATAATTACTTTTTTGATCTTGACCCTATGTTTTTTTTTATAGATGCATTACACTATTGTGAACAAACAAGACATCCATATTCTTTTCTCATTTTCGGCTTCCTATCATCCCATTCTCATGCATCCAATTTTTCCTATCCAAATTTAAGAGTTTGTATTTATCCCTGCTCAAATTCATCACGATGGCTTCCACCCATTGTTCCAATTTTTCAAGATCCTTCTGAATCTTTACCCTGCCCTTAATGTGTTTGTTATCCTGTATATCTTTGTGGTTCCTGTAAATGTAGCAATAATCTTTCCAAGCCCTAACCTAAGTCCTTTATAAATTTGTTGTACATAAAGCTATTGACATATGGTTTGGAGGTAGTTGTTCAACCACTCTGTATTCACTTAATGGTGAATGGTATTTTTGCCATCTTCTATACTAGGATATCATAAACCCTTTGCTGAAGGCAAGATATACTATATCCATTACATTTCCATCTCCAAGAGAATCACTTCATCTAATTCGGGCAGCCATTCTCTCCTTTTAGGAAGGGGTGGCTGCATTTACTCAACAGATTGCTTTAACATCAAACAAGGCACATAATGTTTTGGTCATTGTGAGAATTAGAACACAAGATTTATACATTGGGTAGGGAGATTACCCATCAGAAATGCCCAATTTGTAGCCTTGAAATTTATATTGTCACCTCCCGATCTGTTGCAATGACTTCTAGAATACTTCCCAAACCTTGCTCTCAAATTAACTTTTCATGAGGCAGATGTTGGAAATTATTAAATACATAAAATGAGTAATGTAGTGATTAAGGCAGTGGACCAGGAATTTAGAATTCAAGTCTCCACTCTGGCAATGTGGGGAAGCAGAGAAAATGCTTTTGAAACACATTACAATAAGTGTATTGAATAAGTGAAAGTCTTCCGTTCAATTATTCCTCTGAAATATTTGTTTTTCGGTGTGGTTTGTTTCTTTATAATTACATTATAATGAGGAAAAACTGTAAATCCAGTTAAAGAATTAATTGGCTGTTTGTCTCGGCACAAATTTCAGTTTCTTTTGTGCATTTCTATTTGTTCTTGTTTACTGATGAGAAACTGCAGAGAAGCACTTGCAGTTGTCTGATTGCAGTCCTGGTAGCAATACAGAATAGTGAAAAGATACAAACCTTTTAACTATTCTACAATGGAAGGAGTTGAAAATTTACGGAAAACCATGGAAACAAAAGGTTTTCTGTAAAATTCAGAAATGAACATTAGGAAAAAAAAAGATTTCCAATGTTTTAATTCCATTTCAGAATCTGAAATCAAGGGAGAATGTAAATGAAGAAAATTGAGGCACTAAGGCACTATTGGTAGCTGGGATCTACGATATATAATGTAATAAAACAGCTATTGTACAATCAAAAAGCACCTGGCCTTCCTTCCTTCCTTCCTTCTTCCTTTTTTTTTGGCTCAATGATGTACATATGGAAAGTGTTTGTTACAATGATCAAGGCATAAGTATTGATGATCACATGGGTATATTTTGGAACAATGTCTGGCTTTAAGTATAGTAATATATGCAAAGACATGTGCACATAGCTGTTAATTAATCTGAATACTTAGTTGGTGGTTGCTGTCTTTCTAATTGTTGTGTCTTCTCAGCCAGCCTGGAGAACCTGCTGTTCCCCAGAGATTGATGAACTATACTTCCCAATAGACCCAGTCATTGTGGCTAATAATGAAGCTGTTATCATAATGATAACAGTTTCATTATTAGCCACAATGATTGGGTCTACATCTGGAGGGCCACAAATTCTCCACCCTTCCTCACAATCTTCCATGATAATATGTAAGTAACTTGAACTGATTGTTATGCAATGTTATACTGATCTGTTTGGCTAAATATGTATGTTCCAATCAGATTTCATCAGACATTTTCCATTGTAACAGAAAGTTTACCACTAATGACTTTATTGTAAACAATTTATGTATACTGCTTGATTTGGAGCACTTACACATGAGGATTGTGTATTGGCTTGAAAATGCAGGTTTGGGCATCTGCACTCCTAAGGAGCTTAGATTATTTATTTCCCATTCAACTGTGGTGTAGTTGAAACCACTGTAAATTTGGTAGGGTTATTTATATTGTGAACCTCAGGGTATTTTTTAGATTGCTTTTATTTGTTTTTTTTCAAAAAGCCACGGCTGTTGGTCTGCTGGAAGGAATTCTTTTTCACCTATCTTTCTGGTTCCTGAGTAATTCTGGAAGAAAAATATCAGACTGGAGTCTTGAAGTTCCTTCTCCATAGGCCTGCTAGGGTGAAACTGACCTTACTTTTGTCAATTTCTCTGTTATCTATTCTACAGCATCCTGAAAAGTATCAGCCTATCCCTCTTTTTCCCTTTCCCTTCCTTGTAACACTCTTTCAGTCAAGCCTTAATGTTCCCTTTTTATACTAATTCTCCTTCCTAAACAAAGAATTGCTGAATTTATTTTTCTGGAGGCTTGCACAAGACTAGCTTTGGATGGCAGCAAAGAAATGCAGAAAACATCTGTGGAGAGTCTCAATAATCCAGGTCATGGTTGTCCCAAAGGTGCTTTTTCAAAAGGCGAACAACAGTTCCCAGAAGGTCCCACACCCATTTGCACTATTCAGATGCCTCTGATGGCACAGATAAACTTCCAAGCAGCCTCAATGACCCTCAAGAGAGTGCTAACAAACAGATAACTGCAAGGAATATAAATCCTTCCATTCTCCACCATTCAGTCAGAACTAAATAAGTTTCTTGGATGGAAAGTGAAACATCTTCAAGCAAAAAGAAATAAAGTTCAGTTACCTTTTGAAAAAGCACCTTTGGGAGATGCAGAAAATGTTTTGCACAGTAACATCACCATCAGCATTTTTGCAGGCCAAATATGGTAGCCATAGTTTAATTTGAATGATTAAGTGATTAATCCAAAATCTTGAAAGAGAACAATTGAAGACCTGTTGGGTACCATAGATTTTCCTCTGGGTTTCCTTCAATGTCACATTAGGAAACCCTGGTATTGTTCCCATAAACCAGAATGTTTGGAGAAGAGGTTCTGGTAGGATAGAGGTACAAAGAGAAATAGTGCAATACCCTGATAGTAGTGAGGATGGATATGCTGTTCCCACTAAGATTCTAAACAGGAAAGATGCTAATCCATGCTGCCATTTACCCTCTCACTTTTCCATTATATGTGTGTGTGGGTGACATTTTTTTGAGCTGATCAATAAATAAGTCAGGGAGACTAGTATAGATCTATTTCGAGCTTTTTAGCTCTCATCAGCTAGCCATACGTTTACTGGGATCTATACTAGTCTCCCTGATTTATTTATTGATCAGCTCATAAAACTAACACACACACACACACACACACATATATACAATTATATATATATAATTGTTTTCACAAGTTCCTGTTAGTGCCCCATTAAGGGAGGAGACATACTGTTTCCTTCTCTGCCTTTCGGCTCATCACCAGAGACCATCTAGACAGAGAACCATGAGTTCCGTTGTATACATTTTTTTTAGATATGTGTGTTAGTTTTTATGAGCTGATCAATATATATACAGTATATATGCTTGTGTCACAACACTCTGTTAAGCCCCAATTAAGGGAGGAAGCATACTGTTTTCCTTTTCTGCCTTTCGGCTCATCACCAGAGACCATCTAGACAGAAAGCTATTTAGTTCCGTTGTGTACTTTTTTCAAAAAACCTAACACACACACATACACACACACGTGTGTGTGTGTGTGTGTGTGTGTGTGTGTGTGTGTGTGTGTGTGTGTGCTGAGAGCAGAACTCATTCTGTGGAATTGAATTTCTTTAGGAAATTTAGGAGATGGTTGAAAGGTGTCATTTATACCCAGCATACTTAGAGGAGTATGAGCCTCTGGTGTTTCTCCAACCATCAAATTAAACAGTTAATCCATGTTAAACAGTGGTTTCAGGTCATGCTAGTTCTCAGCAGATCCTTGAGGAAATGAGCAAATGCATCAAGAGATAATTTTCCATGCAACAATATTTGCTATATAGTTGCTTTTATTAATTAATTAATTAATATTCCTGTGCAAGTCTGATTGTAAGATAAATACATCTGGCTTTTTCAGTGTATCAGAATAAACACAGCTTGAGCCACCTCATACGTCTATGAAAGTAGATCAGACCTTCTGTTATCCCCAATTCCAATCCAGCCAATTTCAGCCAAATTTCAAATATCTTTTCCTAAAACCCAAAGTACAACTAATAGATATTTCCCACTTCACTTATATTTAGGCAGGACATTTCCTAGATCTGCCAATAGAAAACCTTTCTTACCCCCAGCCCTCAAATCTTCAAATGCCTAAAATATATCATCCATAAAACTTCCATACCGATTTTTTTCACCCTATGCATTCAGATTTTTTTCAGACAAGTTTTTTTTTAAATATAATCTGTTATTATTAGCATTGCTGGCTTAAGCCAAAGATACTTGGGGTTTAATGACACCTGGATAAGTAGAATGTTAGCATCAGTGAAAGAAGAAAAACATTTTAGAAGACCAGAATTTTTAAAAACAAAATTACTACCATTTTCTTTCCTGGCTAAAGTTTCTCCAGTGTAATAATTTTATTCCCCCTGCCCACAAAAGAGAGAAGGAGGGAGGGAGGGAGGGAGGGAGGGAGGGAGGGAGGGAAGAAGGGAGGGAGGGAGGGAGGGAGGGAGGGAGGGAGGAAGAGAGAGAGAGAGAGAGTATAGTCTTATACTAAGTATTTATTGTGAATTTAACTCAGAGATCCTAACTTTAAATGGATACTTTGAGGGGTTGCTATGTAAAGCTGCAGCCTAAATTTACTTGAAAGTGAGTCTCATTATACTCATATGTATTGCCTGGCTGCAATATAGCTACTGTGCTAAAAAAAAATCTTACTAAGGAGAACTGAGCCACTGAATTCAACAAGATAGCTTATGTTAAAAGCTGGTTTTATGAGCCATCAAGGGAAATGATGAATTACAATTTAATTCTTTTCTCTATTTGTTTAGTGTCTAAACATTCAATAAACACATTGCATTCGTGTCTTTTAATGCCTGTGTTTTGGCACACTTTAGCATCTCCCTCCCCCAAAATCCTGTTCTCCCTTTTTAAAGTCTTTCCAGTGTACACAAACAGAATACATCGGTGTAGTATTTCAGATGTTTTAACAATGTTGCATTGATGCACAAAAGCACTCTGTCTCTAAACATCACTCCATTAATACACTTCTGAGTCATACTCTTCCTTTTTGCCAATGTGATGGGAACTCATAATCCTGAATGTAAAAGGACCCATTTCAGCACATCTGGAATACAGGTCAATGTAAAACATGACACCAACTCTAGGATATCATATGAAAAAAAAATGCTTAGCTGTTTTCTTTTCAAATATGACATGGATGTACACGATTTCTGCCAAGTGCTGCATTCTTCATGAAATTATTGAACACTGAATGTATATATTTATAATTGTAGGTAGAGTGTGTCTATCTCCTAAATTCTCATTACAAATACTTTGAATTATTTCTTCATTTCTCTCCTGACAGTTATTTCTATACTATCAGCTAACAACTATACTTTTTTAAAAAAAAAATGTTTTTAGCCCCTGGAATATTAGTTTAGTCATTTAGGGAATCGGTCAGTCAGCATAAAGGCCTATCAGTATGTCACCAATCAACCAATACAGACAATCAGTGCAGCTTGGAGATGAAAAAAAAATGTTGATAGGGGAAATTTGTTGCTGGTTTTTGTTTTGCCATATTTCTCTTAGCAGTTTCATTTATCCCATGGAATTGGAGAAAAACAAAACAGAGTCTTTAAAGTCTACTATTATAGTAGATATACCGGTAGATCTTTGCAGTGATTTAAAGGATTTTGTACAGCAATAATAAATACAAACTAGTTATATATCTAGTATTATAGATTATAATCTATAACTAGATTAACATATCTAATTTTCCTTTCCCTTTTTGTCACAATACGGTTTCAGCAAAAAATGACGAGGAACACATGTTATATTAAATGTAGACAGATGTATTGATTTCTCTGTGTGTGTCTGTTGATCTTTTTAAAAAAATTGTATGGACATGTTCTGCATGTTTTCCATATATGCACACATGCAAACACTTTTATGTAATGTACATATTTGTATGTGTACATACTTTTGATCATCATTCTGTGGGGCCATGTTATAAACATTTTATTGTTCAGCTTTTCCCAACCTAGCATCCACTTTTTGAATAAATATGAGCCTCTCCTTTCTTTAAAAGAAATACTAAAAAAATTATATATGTATACAATATTAGTCTTACTATTGTGACAACCTATCTCCCAAGGTTAGGCTGTATTTCTTTAGTGGAACTTGACCCATTAGTTCAAGAAAAGTACCATAAGTAAGTCTCTGTGCATCTTACTTTCTGTAATTGTTTATGGTTTTCATCTACATATTGAAGATGTAATGTAAACATGCATTCAGAAATATAAAGCCATGAAACCAATAGGTCTATCTTCTAGCTGTGAGAATCATCTCATCATAATAAGTGTAATAAGAAGTTCTTTTAAAAACTTATTAGTATATCAAATCCATCTAGGAATTAATGAATCAAAGACCTATATAATCACCAGAAACTGTCCTTCTGGGAACCTAACACAACTGTTCAAAAACAAAAACCCAAAAAAACAAAAACAAATTCCATCATGGATGGAGAGACACTATTTATTAGAACAGAAAACTTTTCTTCCATCTATATTCTCTAATTTACAGCCAAATTCTCTTTCTTTCTTTCTTTCTTTCTTTCTTTCTTTCTTTCTTTCTTTCTTTCTTTCTTTCTTTCTTTCTTTCTTTTTTTCTTTCTTTCTTTCTTTCTCCTCTCCTCCTCCTCCTCCTCCTCCTCCTTCTTCTTCTTCTTTTCTTCTTCTTTTTCTTCTTCTTCTTCTTCTTCTTCTTCTTCTTCTTCTTCTTCTTCTTCTTCTCCTCCTCCTCCTCCTCCTCCTCCTCCTCTTCTTCCTCTTTCTCCTCCTCTTCTCCCTTTTTATGAGCTTGATATTGTTCTTCACTGTCATGTCCCTTCCCTTAAATGTCCCTCCCATTTCTTGAGTATTAAAGCCAAATCATTAAATGAAAAGAACTGAACAAACCAGTTGATAGTATAGCAAGTGGCGGCTTAGTCAGCCTGATATGAACGGGGACTTTTCTGCTAAGGAAGAGAAAATGCATCTGCCCACCATGAACTACTTATGGCTGATTCTGAGAGGTTAAAGGGTTTTAAAAGAAAAGAAGAGTGAATTATTGCTCCCGTTAAATGATCCAAGCTGGGTGAGTTGTGCAGATGGAAAAATGCTGTTGTGTGTATTTCTGACCCACAGAAGTCAAATGTCAGCTGCAAATTGACAGATCAGGAAGCAGGCATTCCTGCCTCTCTGTCTTTGCACTGAGTGTCAGCAGGATGATGAGGGGCATCCAACTGAGATGAGCTTAACACAAGCTTTTGCCAGGCGAGTGTGATGCAAAGGTTTCTTCCTGGATCACCTGCTAAACTCATCTGTTATGAAACATGTGTGTTCTCTTTGGCTCCAGCTGTAACTAAGCAGGAAGCATAAAAGTGAGGTTCAGTTTTTAGGAAACCTACAGTCTTCCCAGAACTGGAGGACAACTATAACCAAGGGCTCTCTAAGGCATTAATCAACCTACCCAGGACATTTCTCTTTGGCATAATGTCTGCCCCTTCTATTTGCTAAGAATGACTGGCCCACAGGAAATTCATCATAGAAGTCTCACCACAAAAGATTCATCATATGGCAGCAATACAGATTTTTTACTTTAACAATCCCTCCAGTAAGAGTTTATTCACTAGGAAAAATGAATAGCAGCTAGGCTGGCGAGGGAAAGATGACATTTCTAGTAATAAAAGACAAAGATGATTGAGTTTTTGGAGCATTTCCAGGACATAGGTGATGAGGGTGATGCTGTTTCTAGAAAAGAGGTTGGGATTTTTTCAAAATTCAGGAAAAAATGTGGAATGGGGAATACAGTAGGCTCTAATGGGAGCCCCTATCTATTCTCAAATAGTGCTTTTCCATCCTTTATCTGTTTCCTTATTTATTCAGAAATTTTAGAAATGATGGCATTTTCCCCCTCAAGGCACTTTACATAGAACTCAAGTGTTTTAAAAACATAAAATCTAAACATCAGTTCAGTGGAACTGAAAGTCATGAGAACCATAAATCTTATTCCTAGTGCTAAAGAACAACTATGTCAAGCATAGAGGCTTATAAAAAGCTGGATAGCAGATATACCAATTGAAAAATAGTCCAGTCTCTTTGAAGCCATCAGATGCCCACATTCTAGCCAGACACTTAATAAAACTGTGTCCTGGTAAGGGAGATAAGATATTTATATAATGCAATCTAGCCTCCTATAGCACCACCCTCTCCTCCCAGCCTGTTAGTAAGGGAAGCTGTTCAGCATTTCCATTTCCTGTCACATTTCAAATCAATCTAAAACTCAAGTGTTCTAGATTCAACAAAGGCTACCTGATATGCCAACATCCAGGAAATCAGCAGGAACCAAGATTGGAAAAAGAATATCTTGGACTATACCAATTAATTCAGCAAATTCAATGAAACAATGACTTGGTACAAAGAGGAAATGTACTGTTTTCATCTTTTTACTTTTCTTTCTCATTTGAGATGCTTGTCATTTCCCTTGAGACATGAAGATCACCTACGATTCTGAGTTGTTTCCTTAATATAGACTTGGGTGAAGATATGAGGAATTCTAAAAGCGAGAAAAACTTAAATTAGAAAGATACAATTCCTTCAGGACCAGTGAAGTTTATCAAGGGTGGTCTGTATGTTCCTAATAGTCCAGTGGTGGGTTCTGGGCAGGATAGCCCGGTATAGCCATACTGGTAGTAGCCGGGAGCCCCAGCCACCGTACTGGTACGGTGGCTCATTTGGCCTGCCCACCCACCCACGTTCCATAGCTGTTTATAACGTGACAGGCCAATTGTGCATGTGTGCACAGTGAGCAGTGCCTGCATGACCTCCGCTGAACATCTGGCTGTTGCAGGGAAGTGGCATGCACATGCATGCCCAGCATGCATGCCCGACAAGGATGCCCAGCCCCGTGTGCAGTGTACCGGTTGCAACGGGATCTGGAACCTACCACTGTAATAGTCCTGAACAATTGAGACAACTGGCTAGGATTCAGGTTTTGCAATGCCCAGTTCAAGTTCTCTAAACATTCTTTAACTTCTACTTTCTAATTACAATATGCCACTTTGTAATATCAGAAGGAAGAAATCAAGTGATTTCCTCTCCCACCTCCACATTAAGAACCCCTTTACATTCCTTGCCATATTTCATTGTAATTTTTACAATGACAATAAAGATTATTATTATTATTATATGAGGTTTACCATCAGCCATTTAGAAACAAGATTTATTACGTGTATTCAAGTGAAGATGAGTCAATCTGATATTCTTAGTAGATCTATTCATGGATAAGGTGACCAGGTGCACCTTTAACAACTCTGTAGAAAACAATATGATGTATTGTGTGCAACGATTACTGGCACAGAAACTCTGTCTTGTGGGTTCTTCATTCAGACATACTGCAGGCTTCAGAGGAGAGAGCTGTAATTGTAACCTTTGTTTTTGTATCGAACAAAGATGAATGAAAAAAATAACATGCAGGTATCAGCATTTGCTCTAAAAACACACCTCAATGGGCAAAGTAGGAGGTGAAAAAGAAGCATGTGCAGAGTGGAGTGGCCATAATTGGCTTTCAAATATATTTGGGATTAGTTAGAAGGGTTTACAGTTTAGGGTGTGAATTCCTTGCTGGCTCCACTTCTAGCAGCTTTGGTTTTAGAGGTTACAGCTTGTCTGGCTGTATCCTAGTGCAGGATATGAACGTACCACAACACTAAAACCCCAAGCAACCATTCTATAGTTGAGACTCTCTCTCCCTTTTTTTTCTTAGATGTTCTTTTTCACAGCCATTTGCAAACAGTATATTCCTCTAACAAAATTATCTGCATGAATTGCACAGTTAAGGGGCTCCTTTCTCTGGCCAACATTTTTCTAGATTTGATTATCCTTTAGCTGTTCTAAGCAGTCTGGGGAAGGGAAAAAAGATAGGCTTGTAGACCCTGTCAAGTATCACAGGCCAATTTAAAGGGCAAAAGATGAAACTGCATGGGTGGGATTTGGCATAGTTATATATCCCACAAAAATAAGCTTAGCTAGCTGATGTTTCTTCTCCCATCTGTGTTTTCAGGGAATCAAATATCCTTTCTTGGGGATCTCTTAAGTGTTTGTCTATGTGATGGGAGATACCACCGTTCAACTGAGATTATGAGACTCACCATAATTATATCTTTTTGAAAGAAGATTTATTGAAGCATGATTCAGCCTGCTCAGCAGGAGGGGGGAAAACTACTTGCTTCAATGCTGTCACCATCTTCCTGGGCCACACCAGTCATTCTATAGTGTTCCAGGAGAAATCAATCCATAGAGTAATGCATTCAGTATTTTCGATGCAGGACAAATGGTTTTTATTTTAGTCTCCTAACTTTCTGTAGAAAGGTGGAAAGAGGTGGGATGAAATAAATCCCACTGCTTAAAGTCCTTGCTGATATCATAAGAGCCCTGCAGCTACCCAGCTTTAATGAACAGCATCTGGTCTTTTTTCTGATGTGCTTTTATTTGGATAGGATACCTTTGATGCTTGTATAATGGCAGCAGAAAAAATACAATCTGTAGTCTAGGCTAAAGCTTTATTCGACAATTCCCAGTACTGAGGGCACTATTTGGTCCTTGCCATGATCCATAAAGCCCATCAACTCTCAATGGGGGGAGTGGGGGCGAGGCAACAACATCACAACTATGGTTGAATACATAAGCATTGAACACTTGATTGACTTCACAAGGACAGAACACATCCAATAGGAGAGAATATCCATAGCTGAGGAGTTCTTGGTGTCTTCAGAACTCGGTTGTTTCCTTGAAGGCTTTTCATTGCTCGGCTAGGCAATGCCATCAGTAGGCATTGATGACGTTACCTATTTGGTAAAGAAATGTCTGCAAAGACCCAAGCTCAAAGGGCATCAAGAACTCCACAGGGAGGCTACATGTTGAATACACAAAAGCTTCAAAGCCAGATTTTAAAAATCTGCTACAATGGAGAAGTCACTTTTTTTCTTATCTGTTACATTCATTAAAATAAGGCTCCATTATTTTTACTTTGGTGAGCTCATTGTTCCTCAGGAGAGAAAGGGGGACAATAACTATCAATGTAGCAAGATCTGAAACCGAGAACCTGAAATGGATGTGTACATGGGACACATCAGTGGGGGAGCTAATGGCTATTGTACCTCATTGGTCTCTACATTAGCTATTACAGTTTCTAGAGAATGTATGAATGGAATATATGTGAAAGTTATATACATAAAAGCAAGAAATGTAGGCAAGGAAATTGTTGTGATGCAAATTTGGAAAAGATATTGCGATTCATTGAAATAATTAAGGACCCATCAAAAAGGCATTCAAGGAATGAATTGTTTATAGGCTTGGGTGTGCAATCATTTTTTTACTTGTACAGGCCCCCTCTAAGGATGCAACAAAATTAACACTACTGTTCTGGACATTGAAGGAGGTCATTCCACAATGTTTGCACATTGTTTGTCATTGGCATTTCCATATACATTTACCAATAAAATTAATAACCTTTAATCTGCAAGCAGATTTGTAAGAAGATAGTGTCTTCACTACATAAGGGATAAGAATATTTCTTTCAAGACCTGTCCAAGAGTTATAATTCTGGTTAATATGTATCAACTTAGATTCTTTGGGTAGTTTCCCACATTCTTTGCAAAGCTGCTTCCACTTTGTCAGAAGAGGCCATAAAATAGACAAGGGGAGCAGCTGACTTAAATGATATCATGGAAGGTCATTGCTCAGCAAGTTGCTGTACAGAGAATTATCCCTTCAGAACTAAAAAAAACAGAAAGAAAGGAGGAAGATGGAAAAACTGATCAGTTCTAAAAACTTCCATTACTAAAAATTCCCTTATAAGATTTCTTACAGGCTGACAGTTCATGATCGCAATAAACAGAATTCTGTTCCTTTGCAGGCATTATGCTTTTTGCTAACGAATTAGGGTGAATGTTCAATAAAGGTGAATTTTGTTAATGACCTGCTTCTTTCTGAGCCCCTTCGGGGAGATAGGCTGCGGTATATAAATCCAATAAAATCAAAAATCAAATCTTACTCCATGTACCCAGATATTGCCATTCCTCTCTGTTGTCTCTCCATACCTTAGCCTTCCAACAGAGAATGCAAAAGCATCATACTGGTTCTATTTCATGACCAAAGTATTAGTTATGACAAAGATGGGATTTAACATTAGTTAAAGAGAGACTGAGTCAATAATGGGGAGAGGGGAGAACTAGATACAAGCTATTCCACACAGTTAACATAACTTGTTCATCATCTTTAAAAAAAAAAAACCAGCAGTATGAAGACTGCTATGGAAAAATGGAAGACTCCAAATACATGCTTTATTCAATAAGATGCATAGGGAGGTTCCCCCCCCCCCACACACACACACCTTTCCTTCAGTCATGTCCAATTCTCAGAGACTGCCTTGACAGGTCCCTGCAGTTTTCTTGGTAAGTGTTTTTTTTCCAGACGTGGTTTCCCACTGCCTCTTTCCAAGGACTAAGAGAATGTGATTGGCCCTTCGTGCGCATGGCAGGACTAGAACTCATTCTCCCAGTTTCTAGCCTGATGCCTTAACCAGTATCACACTGGCTCTCAGCAAAGATAATAAACATGTTCTAATTTTGCACTAGGTATTTGTGAGAAAGGAAGAAAGAGCAGCTAGCATATAAAGTGATGTGGTTTAGGGCTATTCTGCCTGAGAAATCTTTGCGGCTTACATAGGAAATATCCTAAAGCTGGGACATTGACAGCATTCCTGAATGTTTTGGCTAAAGCCTCTGCAATATGAGAGCCATTCCATGGCAAATGGGTGCCCCCTCTCTCTCTCTCTCTCTCTCTCTCTCTCTCTCTCTCTCTCTCTCTCTCTCTCTCTCTCTCTCTCTCTTTCTTTCGCTCTCTCCCTCCCCTCCTGCCCCTAGCTACTTCCAGGCAAAGCTTGAGTTGCTTTATAGATAGGCTTTTCTTCAAATGCACGGATCCTGCTAGTCATAACTCACCAGTTGTTAATCATCTTTTACATCCTCAGTTAGAATTCTGACACCTCCTACTTGGGTTACTTCAGTTTGATTCATGCTCCAAAGAGCTGTCACAAATGAATGATGGATTCCTTTCTTTCAGTTTCATATAACTCTTCCAAACAAGGAGCTTCAGCCTTGCGTATCTTTAGAAGTCGCTTCAGGCTATCAAGAGGCATAGGACTTAAACAAAATCTGTTTAATGTGTTTAACATGTAAAGACACAGATCATAAGGTTTGCATTTTGTATGCCAGGCTGTTTACTTTCTGGAATCCTGGATGTAAAGAAATAGACTATCCCTCAAATTTATCTGGTGCAGGTAAATTGGTTCTTGGGGATTAGAGTTTTTATTTTATGTTTATAAAATTGTACATTGCTAGTCCTCGGAATCATGGCAAAACCTCAGAAACAAGCAGGTAGTACTGCTCATTTTAAAAGGCTAAGTTTTATGCTATTTATAACTGACATAATTTATTAAATAAAGAGTTCACTCCTGCAATGACTGAATATGGCATGCAAATTGAGAAAATGTATATTCTATTTCTTTTTAATCTTTCTTTCTTTCTCTCTTTCTCTCTCTCTTTCTTTCTTTCTCTTTCTTTCTTTCTTTCTTTCTTTCTTCTTTCTTTCTTTCTTTCTTTCTTTCTTTCTTTCTTTCTTTCTTTCTTTCTTTCTTTCTTTCTTTCTTCAGAATTTGTTTTCTCCACAACAGAAAAAAAGAAGATAAATAAATTAAAAAACCCAAACCTCTGAAGCATATTTCTAGTGGATCATATCCTATTACTCATTTCTGGAGCATAAAACTTTGCCAACCGTAACCAAATTTTAGTGATAGCCACCTATAGCGCGATGAAGAGTCAAACTATAAAGAGTCTTGAAGTAGTAATTTAAAACCTGCTCAAGCAGGAAGAATGGCATCTGGTATATACCTATGCATATCAAGCTAAGTTTTAACCATTCTTAAGTCAACATAATATGCATAGTCAATTCAATTTTTGCAAAAATCAATGTGATCTGTTGAATGCTCTTATTGCTTTAATTAGGTATTTATAATCTTATTTGCTTTGCATTGAGGGTATTTTTTTTCACTTGTGAAGCATGATCTGAAACTGTGGAACCGGAATAAAACAATTTTAGCCACCCAAGATTTTATTCTGGTCTAGTCCTGGGGAAGTTGAATAGCTGTGCAAATTTTAAAAGGTTTCAGTAAACCACAACCAGAAAACCCATATCTTGTTTTAAAAAGAAGTCCCATCATTTAGGAAGTAAAGCTTCTTTACCTATATTGCACACTACTATAGGTTTGGTTGGAGCCCACATGCCATCCTTTTCAATCAACACCTGGGTCCAATGACCCACTTCCAAAGTTCAAGCTACCTGCTGGTGGGTTGTGACCTACCACTTGGGAATTCCCTGCATGACTGCCTTATAACCATGAAACAACTTTTGTCTCCAGTTGATCTGTACTTCTAATGGCCCCCAGGTGCACGGGCCAGTCCAAAACAGATGGACTTCTACATTTAAAAGCCAAGCTTTGAAAAAAAAACCTGACGCTGCCTTAGGTAGAGTTTTAGCAGACTCCAATCACAACTGTTCAGAATGATACACACCTGCATGGAGTGTTATGGTACATTTATAAAAGTCACTGTCACAGACAAATTAACTCCCGTGTGTGTGTGTGTGTGTGTGTGTGTGTGTGTGTGTGTGTGTGTGTGTGTAAAAAAGGGATTGAATCTACAGTAGGAAATCAAGGAGCAACATGTCCATAACCATACCAATGCAAAGCATGGATGCAGAAAGATAAATATATGTAGGGTTTATTTTGTTCTTAAACTGGTTAGACTACATAGATTTGCACTCTGAACAATACAGGGTTTAATTTGTCATTGGTTAATAGAGATAATGACCTTTATTTAAAAAAAAAAGATGCTATTCATTGTAAAAATGACTAAAATAATCAAATGATATTGTTGGTTATTGTAAATCTATATAAATAAAAAGGTAACAAGAATTTGTTCAAAACAGCTAATCTCTGAAAGTACTGCACCGATCGCTTCCAAATTTTCACATAACATTCCTTTCAAGTACTGCACCAATTATATATCTATATACTCTGTCCATAAGATTCAAGGAGAAATACGGTAGGTAGGTAGGCAGCTATAGGGATAGAGAGAGGGAGGGAGAAATACAGTAGGTAGGTAGGTAGGTAAGTAGGTAGGTAGGTAGAAGGATAGAGAGAGGGAGGGAGAAATACAGTAGGTAGGTAGAGGGATAGAGAGGGAAAGGGAGAAATACAGTAGGTAGGTAGGTAGGTAGGTAGGTAGGTAGGTAGATAGGTGGATAGAGAGGGAGAAATACGGTAGGTAGGTAGGTGGGTGGGTAGGTAGAAGGATAGAGAGGGAGAGGGAAAAATACAGTAGGTAGGTAGGTATGTAGGTAGGTAGGTAGGTGGATAGAGAGGGAGAAATACGGTAGGTAGGTAGGTGGGTGGGTGGGTGGGTAGGTAGAAGGATAGAGAGGGAGAGGGGAAAATACAGTAGGTAGGTAGGTTGGAGGTTATATGGTGGTTGTATGTACGTGTTTGTGTGTGCAGATGTAGATCTACATACAGATTGGTTGGCCATTTAACCAGACTGGGCCACAGCAATGCGTGACTGGGAATGACTAGTATTATAATATGATAATCTTTCTGAATGAATTCCATATAATTAAAGAACATTCTTTTGAAAAAGAAAGTTCGTGTTTCTCAGCTTTTCAATATAGCAATGTCTATATCCATATATCTATGGCAGTAAATATCAACTTAGAAGAGGCATTTTCTCTTACATTGGGATAAATCTTCTAAGATTGTATCTGTCATCTTCAATTTTTAAAAACATTTACATTAAAAATAAATTGTAAATCAGTGCCACACAGTCAATCAGTGATGCTTTTTTCCATAAAGTGACATGAGTTGAATTGATTAATGCAAAATGTTTGACCAATCCAGGGTGATAACTAATTTAGTAGTTTTATTATCTTTTAAATGTGCCCGAACATATAAGCATGAATGAAGCGTTTGGTGTACAACAATTACAGCTATTGTTATGCTGTCTTCCAAAATAGAATATCCTGTGATAAATGATATAAATAATAAATAAAGTATTTTGGTAAGTACAATTCAGTCTCCTTTGAGTCGCTGTACTTCTTGAATAATCCTTGTAGTTCTCTTAGCAGGTATGAAGTGATTACCATAACCATTATCTTCTTTGGGAAATTCTTCTTCCCATTCTGTTAGGAGTAGACTCCTAGAGTTGGGGAGGCAATATATAATACCATGATGACAAATGGTCATTGTGGCTTTACGGATGTTGGAATGTTGGAATGCAATTAGGAAGTGTAATTATCTCCACTATAAGAGGAAGCCAGCAGATTCTCTCTCTGCTGAATTTGCTGATATCTCTGCTAATTGCTCCCTCTGCTTGAAGTTCTATCCACTGATAACTGACTGCTCGTGTGCTGTGACTGACTGTGTTTGAAGAAGGAAGAAGGACGTATTGTGGATTACTGACTGTAAGCAAACTGCTATTTGTTAAGGACTTTGTTTTGACTAACTAATAACCATCAATGCTTGTGAAGCAGTAGTATAGTTTTACAACACCAGTAAAGCTAATTTGTTTTTACTAGCAGTGTCTGGGATGCTATTTGTGTGTTTACTAGCAACGTTTCTCTAGCTGCACATTCCACTGCACAACTTTCTGTCTCCCAACGGAGATATCCCTTAACACAATCTACCTGACATTTTCCCCCAATGATAGCTAGTGATATGTTCCAGAAAAAGTCATAAACTGAATATGAGACAACACTCCACCTACCTACTATATTGGGATAAGTATGAAGTCAACACAACAGAGACCCCCTCTATAATTTTGTAGACTACAATCATTTATGCGGTTGGTTCTTGTACTACATGAGCACATTCAGTCATTTTATCAGAAAAGTTTCTCTTTCCTTCAAATCAAGATATAGCAAATGGCAGGGGAGGGGAAGTAAGGATATTGCATTCTATCAGGAATGTAAAACACCTTGAAAATAGCATGTTGGGCAGAAATTATTTGCAAATTTTCAAATGCTTTCTTCATAATCCTGACAGCTATTGTTGTTGTTGTTACTTGCGAAGTCATGTCCAACCAATCACGACCCCATGGACAACATTCCTCCAGGCCTTCCTGTCCTCTACCATCCTGTCCATTTAAGCTCACGCCAACTGCTTCATGACTCCATATAGCCACCTCAATCTCTGTCGTCCCCATCTTCTTTTGCCCTCAATCTTTCCCAGCATTAGGCTCTTCTCCAGTGAGTCCTTCCTTCTCATTAGGTGGCCAAAGTATTTGAGTTTCATCTTCAGGATCTGGCCCTCTAAAGAGCAGTCAGTGTTAAACAGTTATATCTTCTTTTAAAAACTGAAAAAGGGCCACTGTGGTCAATGGAATCAAAATTCAGGAACCCAATATAAAATCAAAACTTGGAAAGACAAACAATGCTGAGGCCATCTTCCTTATTCACAACCATTTGTTTCCAAAATATTTTTAAAAAAGAACATCCTAGCTATCTCTAACCAATACAACATGCACAATTATCTAATTAAAGAAATGAAACCAAAGTTGAATTTACTATGAAGGCATTCCAGAAATAAGAACAGCCAAGGTATAATATTTATATCAAATTGTCCCTCTTGTCGTCATGGTTTTAACAGCTCAAGATTTGAAGACTAATCTGGACTGAGACCATCAAGTAGGTTGGAGGTAGGCTAATCCTTCTTCCAATATCCTCTTTCCAAGAAACTATGTGGATCTCTTCACACGTTAGAAGTTGGGTGGAAGGACATGAATTCTACAGAACATCTGTTATCCCAATAAGATCAAAAACAGTATAATATCTGGGTCTTATTACTTTCCCCAAATTGTGCCTCCTGTATATTGTTCCAGGGTTTGTTGACTTTCATTTGTGGTCTCAGCAGACAATTGCCTGGGATTGATTTGGTATGTGCAACTGAATTAAATGTGATGTTTGCTGTAAAAGCAAACGTGTAATCCTTTTGGGACATGCCTAAAGATCACCCTTCATTAAAAAAAAACAACCAGTTGCATAATACACCAACAGTAGCAATGGTTACAGAATGAGAATCCCACCTCCCAATCTCTGGGTGAAGAAACATGACAATGCCAGGGATTCTTACAATTTTAGCACCTCATATCCCAGCATGGGTCTTGACGGTCAAGGAAATCCAAGGATGCCTACAGATGTCTTGTTCTTCCCTTGCTGTTCCTCAGTCAAATACCGTTCTCTTTACTGACCAGCCCCTTAGAAAGAGTTTGCACACTTGTACTGGTGAAAAGCAAAATCCCGGTGCTGAATCTCGGACCTTGAGAGCAATTGCCGAGACTGAAATAGCACTGAACTGTGCACCCTGCAGGGGGAGCGAGAGAATGGGAAAACATGCCCAGGTTAGTAATCCATTAACAAAGTTATCTTTGTTTGTCAGCCTAATTAAAACATAGTTCATAGCTATTGTGTATTTCTTAGCATTCACTTTTAAGAGGTAATGGCTTATGTCTCAGAGACTGCCGGGAGAAAAATAATCACTCTTTCAAAACATGGCAAGTCAATATCAAACAAAAGAATAAAGGCAATGTTTTACTATGTTTCAAGGGAAACAACAGAACCATAGAAAAGGCATCAGCAAAACCTTTTGAGAAGATAGCCTTATGTATTTGGCCTGGTTTTTAATGAAATTCAATTAGTTTCCTTGGAAATATTTCAGCCAAAATCCCCAGCAAAGGCTCTCAGGGTTGCTTTCTCTGTGAACTTGGCCCCAAGGTTTCTGTATAATAGGGATAATACAAATTCTTCAACCAAATCAAGGTAGATGTGAATATGGATACAGGGGATGTTCTTCTTGAATAAGCTGCCAAGAATTCACACCGTCTCTCAATTTGTACAGCTGAGAATTCCTGGTGTCAATTGACAATTCTTCACAGATAAGCTCTGCTCACCAAATACTTTTTCTACATTTTGTTTTTCTTTATGGACTTTCCCGAGACATTTTCACCTTTTCCTCATTCATTATCATCCTCCTTTACATTTTTTTCCCATAGGAATTAAACTTACTGGGGCTATAAGAAAGAAGAGAAGACAAGCACAATCAGACTGCTGATGTCTCTTCTTAATATTACCTTCCTTCCCAGGAATTTAGAAATATTTCCATTCTCTTTGCTTGCCCAGCAGTGTCTGAATATTTATTTCAAGGTTGTCTCTCTGAGTTTCTACATAGGACTCCGTGGGTAGCAAACAAGATTAAGTTGCCTTTGCTACAGTGAGAAGATCAAAAGTTATCTTGGAGAGGGCTTTCTTTTCATTTTCTTTTTTCTTTTTAAGCTTGGTCGCAATTGACAATTCTTGAGGATCATGGGAGAAAGGACAAATGCACAACCACTTACCAGGGCAAATTGCTCTAGACACCACGCTCTTTTAGCTAGTTTCAGATAGAAATGGGACAAAATTCTCCTGTCCTAGGAGAAGTAGTTTAGCCAGGTGCAATTTTATAGCTTTTGGATGGCATTCAAAGGCATAATTCATCAGCTTCTGAGAAATGGCATGACAGAGTGGCATCAGGAAATCTCCCTGCAAAAGATGGGCTCAGAAATGAGTCAGCAGTGCCACCATCCCAGACTGGAAGTCAGCACACATTGCAAGTTTGTGCTTCATTGACTAATGCAAATGAAGAATAGGGGGGTTGGGGAAATTGAAGGAGGACAAGCAGGGGACTTTATTCTACACCTGGAGCTTTTTTTTTTACTGATTATTTGATTATGATCCTTAAAACAAAGATAATTATGTGTCTCCACTTTGCAGGTTTCTTCTGGACTGGTACCGTCTTCAAAGGTAGGCAAGGGCCAATGGGAGCAGTTGCCAGGTTCCACACTTGGAGGCTGCATCCAAACTATAAGGTAGACTTTGAAATGAGGGGGGCAATACTTTTTGTTCAATAATTAGTTAAAACATAATGGAAATAATTGTTTCGGCTTTTCTGGTCTTCCCAACATCAATGCCTGAACTATTGGCCAAAAACAACAACAAAGGCAATTGGTGGGAAATTGCATTGATGTAGGCAGGGATGTCTAACCTAGGTAAGTTTAAGACCTATGGACTTCAACTCCCAGATTTGCTATACAGCCTGGGGAATTCTGAGAGTTGAAGTCGCCATGTCTTAAAATTGCTAAGGTTTGAGAGCCCTGATATAAATGATTCATTATCCTTTCTTGCTGTCAAATTTCTACTTGGCCATTTAGTTATCCGCTCACTTTTCTACATTATTCCTTGAAAAATTATTGTTTGCTTGGAACAGCATTGAATCAGCACATTTGCAATAATTATGATTCTCTTTCAGCATTTATTGGAAAACCAGCAAAGTATGAGCTGTGTCATCTTTTTTTTTTTGGCCATTTTACCTTTTGATTTTTCAAATGTGTGTTTTGTAGTAGTATAGTTCCATCTGAAGCCACAGTGTTACACTACCTCTCTCACTCAGCAGTATTGCTGTAAAACTATCACCATGTGCGTACTGTACAAATGGGTTGATGAAATTTTACCGCAGACAAAAATATCCCAGATACAACAGTATCCATTGCAAGTTAACATGTTAAAAATAGAATTTATGAGAATAACCTTGCAGTCGCTGTGAATGATCATATTGCAAGATGGTATTCAAGGTCAGTGAAATAAAGTTTTGTGTATCATCTTCTCCCTACCTCTTGTGAAGTTTGGAAAGTTGAAAACACACACAAATAGGTTCCCCAACGTTATTTGGTTATTAGCCACCTGGCGTTGCCTCTATGCCTGATGGGCGGCATCATAAATAAGCAAACAAACAAATAAAGCAACACAACATGAAAGATATCTAATTTATTTCTGCAACTTTCTTATCAAATCATCACAACCAGATTTGTATTTTCCTTGCAAATAATTGGAACATGTAGTGTTGCAAGTCAATCTGCAATGTATGGGCATTTTCAGGTTTTATCAGATATTCCTACATTCTTGGTCAAATGGGTTATAATACAGCATGGCGGATTATCATTTACTTTTGATAAACACTATATTTTATTTATTTATTATTATGTATTATTTATTTTATTTATTTATTTATTTAATTTATATACCGCCCTTCTCCCTCTCGGGACTCAGGGCGGTGAACAGCCACAGTAAAAAGAGGAAATACAAAAGTTAAAATAACAAATTAATATATATTAAATAATTTGGCCCATTATTATAAAACCCAATATTAAAACCCAATTAAAAAGTCTATGACAGGCCGGCTGCACGAAATAGATGTGTCTTCAGGGCCCGACGGAAGAGACGTAGGTCTGAGATCGTGCGTAATTCAGGGGGTAGGTCATTCCAGAGGGCAGGAGCTGCCACAGAGAAGGCTCTCCCCCTAGGGGTCGCCAGCCGACATTGTCTGGCCGACAGCACCCTGCATAATATTTTATGTATATTTTGATTCTTTCTGTACTGAGTTTAAATGGATTAAGCTGAAATGTGGAACAATAGCTGTGAATGTTAATTGTCTGTTTTTAGAAGTGTCGATCTTGGCCCTCCCTTTTAGCACATTCTGGGTTAATCACAGAGGAAAAAAAGGAAAGTAAGCCTTATGATGAAGGCATTATGAGAACAAAAACCTAAGGATAAAATGAGGACATGTATGTCACTGCTGTTTGCTTCACCTCCAACCCTCCATTTTCCACCTGCACCTTATCAGATATAGGTAATCCTCAACTTACAACCACCTTTGAGTCCAACATTTCTATTGTTGAGTGATATCATCATTGTTAAGTGAGTTTTGCCCCATTTTATGACCTTCCTTGCCACAATTGTCAAGTGAATTGCTGCTGTTCTTTAAATTAGTAACATGGTGGTTAAGTGAATTTAGCTTCCTGATTGACCTTGCTTGTTAGAAGCTCACAAAAGGTGATCCCAGGACTCCAGAACACTTTAACTATCTTAAATACATGCCAGTTATCAAGTGTCTGAATTTTGATCATGCTGATCACAGAGATGCTGCAACAGTCGTAAGTGTGAAAAACGAGCACAAGTCACTTTTGTCATTGACGTTGTAACTTTGAACAAGTGCTGCACTAATGGTTGTAAATCAAGGACTACCTGTACTAACTTTGGTATTGCTTTGAGCTTATAGATCCACGCAGATCTTCATGTGAAATGGGTGGAAATCTTTGTAAGCTTTCACATTCTCCCCTACCTCACTGGAATATTGTGTGGAGGCAAAGGCTAGCATAAATCTAACAGGTTCTGCACAATTGGGGTATACAGGCATCAACACCTATGCAAGCTTCTATCCGCTTTTCAGTTTTACTGTTCTTGTGAAGGTGAATGGATAGCAAAGGGAGGGAGGGAGAGCGCAGGAGGGAAGGAAAAAAGGGTATGTAAAAATATGGGATTAAACTTAGTTTTGTTTTCAATGATGTCATCACATCCCAAACGTATTAGGAACATTTGTGCAATTAGTTCAAGAAGCACTGACATCACTCTGTCTGTGGGACCTCAGTGATATCTTTAGACAGCCAGATCTCACGTTGTGATATCATAGGGTTTAGTGTGTGCTGCCTTCTAAATCCCTTAACTGAGATCATCGCATCAAAAAGAACCAAATACAAAGAATAACACTGAAGAAACAGTGTCATATAGTACGAGATAACGGTGGCATTGAAGTTGGAAAAAGTAACAATTGTTTACAATAATCAAAATGGTTATTTCCCCCCAGAAAATCTCAAGACAACCTGGAAAAATATTTGTTGAAAGCACTGGGGCTTCACGACTGTATGCCGTATTAGACAATTTTCTGCAATTGTCTAATATTTATAACCCGGGTTTTTTTTTATTTGGAAATATAATATATAGTAAAAACTAGAACAAATATGATATTCTAAACACAGGCTATGGTCATATATCTGATTATTTAATCATGTTGGAAAGTACTACAAAATAAACAGCATTTCTCACAGCCTTTCATCTTACTGTCTGACACGCATCTTTGACTCTTTACACAAGTTTTGTCACTTTTCTTTTTTCATCACTTTTGGCAACCATCTTGATCTGCAGTATATACTGAACATCTTGAAGAAATCTGCTTTGAATACTATAAAATTAAAACTGGGAAATGAATTCCTCATATGGAACTTTCAAACTCTTCTTGAAAGTTATCCATTCCAGATTTTGTTTGTTTTATATAGCTGCCCATCTTGAATCAAACTCTGGGTAGCTCACAACCGAAAAGTAAAACAGTATCTATCTATAATAATAACCAAAAAAAAGCATTAAAACCAAAAAAACTTGGCACTGTAGTTAAAAGTTTGCATGCACTCCATAAGACATTCATCCCCAAGAATATTACCTTAGCCTAAAGTTTGGGGGTGGGGCAGTGGTGGGTTTCTGCAGGCTCGCACCTACTCGCAAGAGCCGGATGGTGAAATTTAGAGAACCGGGTTCCACCGGCGGACTCAGAAGTAAGTCTGGCCTGCTGCTGCCAGTAACCCAATGGGAAGGAAAGGAAAGGAAGGCAGAAAGTAAGAAAGGAAAGAAAGGAAAGGAAGGAAGGAAGGAAGGAAGGAAGGAAGGAAGGAAGGAAAGAAAGAAAGAAAGAAAGAAAGAAAGAAAGAAAGAAAGAAAGAAAGAAAGAAAGAAAGAAAGAAAGAAAGAAAGAAAGAAAGAAAGAAAGAAAGAAAGAAAGAAAGAATTTATCATCACAATTGAGCCCAAAATTTTGGTTGCTAAGCAAGAGCATTGTTAAATGAGTTTCACCACATTTTACAAGTTGGCCACTCCCACCCTGTCATATGACTACCAAGCCACGCCCACAAAATAGGCCACACCTAAAGAGTAGGTTCTAAAAAAATTTGAAACCCACCACTGGGGTGGGGGTAGGGGTAGGGAGCAGCCAGGTCTTGAATGCTTTTTGGAAGGTTGAAAGGGCAGAGATCTACCAAACCTTAGGGGGAAATGCATTCCATAGAGCAGAGGCTGTCACAAAAAAAGTATGCTTCCTAGGTCCTATAATATGGCAACATTTAAGGGATGAGACACTGTCAATTCTTTTCACAGACTCAGATCTGTTTAAGCTCCCATTAGCTGACTTAGTTGCTATGCCTATTCATTGGCTGACCTTGTTCCCATGTCTCTCTCAGTCATGGATATTTTAACAGACTCTTTAAGGGAAGAGACTCTTTAAAGGAAGAGATTAGGAGCATGCTCAGTCTTTCCGATCTGATAAGGCAAGCAATTGTCCTTAGGGAGAGGCAGTTCCACAAATAACCTAATCCCTGGTTATATAGAGGACATTACAGGTAATAACCAGCACTTTAAATAGAAGGAAACTGGGAGCCAGTGCAGTTTATACAACAAACATATCATGTGAGCAAAACTAGGAGCATCCATAACTGTGTATATTGCCACATTCTGGATTAGTTGTAACTTCCAGGTGATCTTCTAAGGCAGTTCCATGTAGAGCACATTGTCGTAATCCAAATGAGAGGTAGCCATGGCATGAATGACCATGATCAAAGTCTCCTATGCTCATATAACATGTTTAGACAAAAGCAGTACAGAAGATCAGGAGCTAACTAATGCATGGTATCAAGATTGTGATGAATAGATATTGGAAGAGCCCAGGGCAAATCCACTTGTGCTCGCATGCGCACTCACACGAGACTTCTGTGCAAGTGTAGAAGCAACCAGGTGGGTGTGCGGAGCCTCCCACCACCACTACTACTGGTTCGCCCAATCTAGAGCAAAACAGGAGCAACCCACCTCTGGAAGAGCCACATCATTTGTTTTGAAGTTTAATGTAAGAGATTAGTTGTAACCTTTAGAATTAGCCAGCTAAACGTCTCGTGAATGATTGACCTTTACAGAGACCAAGATGTTGAGAAAAGACAACTTTGAGGCTTCTGCTCCTCACAGAAGACCACTTGCCAAGATCATCCTTGCTGCTCCCTCATTCTTGCTGCTCTCTTTTCTCTACATTTCTCCCATATCTTCCCATGTGTCAAAAATGGAACTAATCCAGAAATTTCATATGTAAATAGATATCAGTGACACCTGGGAAAGTCTTGAAAAAACTCAAACTTTCATAGTCCTTGTCTAGTTTGATTAAGAGAAGGACCAGGGGAGACATGATAGCAGTGTTCCGATATCTCAGGGGTTGCCACAAAGAAGAGGGAGTCAAACTATTCTCCAAGGCGCCTGGGGGCAGGACAAGAAGCAATGGGTGGAAACTAATCAAGGAGAGAAGCAACTTAGAACTAAGGAGAAATTTCCTGACAGTTAGAACAATTAACCTCTGGAACAGCTTGCCTCCAGCAGTTGTGAATGCCCCAACCCTGGAAGTCTTTAAGAAGATGTTAGATAGCCATTTGTCTGAAATGGTATAAGGTTCCTGCCCACGCAGGGGGTTGGACTAGAAGACCTACAAGGTCCCTTCGAACTCTGCTATTGTATTGTATTGTATTGTAAAAGGTAGAAGGTATGTGATGTGTTGTTCACCACTACATTCTGGTGACTTTTCATATATTTATGCTTCCATGCAAATACCCCACAAACTTGTTGAGTCCTCAGCCCAGACAGCAAGTCTGGTAACCTTTGAGTCACCGCATTCCGGAACAGATCAGGCAGCTGTGTTAATTGACTGAGACGAGCTGTCTGGAATCTGTCTGGAAAGGAGTTTCCTGCCTGGTAACTCTATATAAGAGGTTGCCAGAGAAGAAACCTTGTCAGTTGAATTCTTGTGCTGTTGTAAGAGTGTGAATAAACGTTCCTGTTGTTTTGACCATGCCTGAGTCGGAATCCTTTGTCTGATCTAACACTGGCGACGAAGGTGGGATTCAGGCCGTGGCCTTAGAACGCAACGGGTAACGAATACTTCAACAACAGAGCGCAGCGCAACGCACAGCCTCACCATGGCTACGGCAACAATGCCTCCGTTTGCACCGTTCGACCCGATGAAGGAACAATGGGCTTCCTTCTTAGCCCGGTTCGAGTGCTTCTTGATAGCCAGCGACTACGGCGAACTCGCGCCTGCCAGGAAGCTGAGCCTATTCCTCCAGTGCGGCGGCCCTGAATTGTTCGCTACCGCCCGAACCATAGCAGCACCCGCAGCGGTGCATGAAGTGCCGTGGGACGATCTCCTGGGCCGCCTGAGAGCACACTACGCGCCGGCACCTTCCCGCATAGCGCATCGCTATGCATTCAGGCAATGTGTGCAACAGCCGCAACAGTCGGTAGCCGAGTTCCTGCAGAAATTGAGAGCGACCGCAATTCCCTGCGAGTTCCCTGCTGGCTTCCTGGAGGAATCCCTACTGGAGCAGTTTGTATGCGGCGTAAGAGACATCCGCCTAAAGCGCCGCTTGCTTTCAAAAACTGTCCTGACTCTCGAGCAAGCGGTGGAAGAAGCACGCGCGACAGAATTGTCGGAGATCTCCACATCCGACATGGGCCGCGCGCGCCCTCCTCTTTTCCCCACTCCGCGAGCGTGTCTGGTAGACGAAATAGCGTCGCTGGATGAGCTGGAGGAGGAAGACCGTGGGGACTGCATGAGGGTGACCGGGCGCGTGCCGAATCGCGCATTCACACCGCAGCAGAAGTCCGGGAACTGCCTAGGCTGCGGAGGGGCCCACCAGAGGCCAGAGTGCCCATTCAAGGCATCGGTGTGCCGCAGATGTGGCAGGAAAGGACACCTAGCAGCTGTGTGCCGTGCTGCCACTCCAGCGACAACGCCAGCTGCCGCCTCCAGAACCGTTCCACCAGGACAACGAGGGTCGCAGAAGCGTTCAGGACGCTACCAGCCACAGCCGACCGACTGCTTCGCGCTGGCGGAGATGCCCCCAGCTCTAAGCTACGACCAGGCAGAGAGTAGGAGACTGTCAACAGTGGTTTGCTTAGAGGGGGTGGGGGTAAAAATGGAAATAGATTCAGGGTCCTCTAGATCACTCATGTCCTGGGCGCATTTAGTTAAGCTTTGCCCCAAGCTCAGGAAGCGGGATCTCGGCCCCACGGCGACGATCCTGAAAGATTACCAGGGCTCACAAATTCCCATTCTAGGTCTGCACAGAGTGAGAGTAGACTACGGCCCCTTCCACGGATCCCTTCCCATCCTGGTAGTGGCCAAACCCCTAGCTGCCTTGATCGGATTGGACTGGTTTCCAGCCTTGGGACTGTCAGTCCAAGGAGTACACAGCGTGCCAGCCAGTTCTCCGGTAGACGAAGTAATCAGAGAGTTCAACGACGTCTTTGATGGCAGCTTAGGAACGTACAAAGGCACTCCAGTTTCCCTAAATTTGGACCCCCAGGTTGCTCCAGTCCGCTTGAAGGCCCGCAGGCTGCCGTTCGCGCTGAAGCCCAAGGTTGAAGCGGAATTGGATCGATTGGTGGCGCAGGGCGTGCTCGAACCCGTCGATCAGGCGAAATGGGAGACCCCCATTGTGGTCCCCATTAAGCCCGACGGGTCCGTGAGGATCTGCGCCGACTATAAGTCGACGATCAACCTCGGGCTTCAGGCGAACCCATACCCGGTTCCGGTGGTGCAAGACCTACTCCACTCATTGGGACGAGGTCGAGTGTTCGCGAAACTGGATATGGCGCAGGCCTACCAACAGCTCCCGGTGGATGACGAGGCTGCGGAAGCACAGACCATCGTGACCCACCGTGGGGCTTTCCGCTGTCGCCGTCTCCAATTCGGCGTGTCCGTAGCCCCGGGGATCTTCCAGAGCCTCATGGAGCGACTGCTCCATGGGCTCCCTGGCGTTGTACCGTATTTTGATGACGTCCTGATTGCTGCTTCCAGCATATCAGAACTCGCCAAAACGTTACGGAAGGTCCTCAGAGTTTTCAGGGGCGCGGGTTTAAAGTTGAAACGCAGCAAATGTACGTTTGCTGCGCCTAGGGTGGAATTCCTGGGTTTCATGATTGACGCCCAAGGAATTCACCCAACCCCCTCCAAGGTCGAGGCCATCCAAAAGGCCCCCACTCCTGCCTCCAAAACGGAGCTGCAGGCATTCCTCGGCCTTTTGAATTTCTACGCGCCGTTTATTCCCCATAAGGCATCGCTAGCCGAGCCGCTGCATCGGTTGCTCGACCGATCCGCGGCCTGGCACTGGGGCAGCCGCGAAGCACACGCGTTCGCGGCTGTCAAAGCCATGCTCACATCAGATGCGGTACTAGTCCAGTACCATGACAGGCTTCCTCTGACGCTTGCATGCGATGCCTCCCCTTTTGGCCTGGGGGCTGTCCTTAGCCACGTCTTTCCAGACGGCTCGGAAGCCGCCATTGCTTTTTACTCCCGGACAATGTCTCAAACGGAGAGAAACTACAGCCAAATCGACAAGGAGGCTTTGGCTGTAGTGTCCGGGATTAAGAAGTTCCACAATTACCTCTATGGGCGGACCTTTTCTGTTGTCACGGACCATAAGCCGCTCCTTGGGCTATTGGCCGGTGACCGTCCGACCCCCCCCATCCTGTCGCCCAGGATGACCCGCTGGACGGAATTCCTGGCAGCGTATGACTATACGCTGCTATACCGTCCTGGCAAGCAGATAGGGCATGCTGATGCCCTAAGCCGCTGCCCTCTCCCGGGGCCGGATCCGGCCCCTGTGCCTGCTCTCTCTGTCCTGATGGTCGTGGAGTCGGACTTGCCCCTGTCCTCTTCCGCCGTTGCCGCTCACACCCGTGCAGACCCCGTCCTCGCCCAGGTCTGCCGATGGGTGCTGAGGGGCTGGCCTTCGGGCAGCGTGGCTGAAAATTTTCGGCCTTACAAGTCACGCCAGCTGGAGCTCTCGCTCCATTGCGGGTGCTTGTGTTGGGGAGATCGGGTCATCGTCCCTTCCCCTCTCCGGCACATGGTTCTTCAGTCGCTCCATGCCAACCACCCAGGCATCGTCCGTATGAAGGCATTGGCCCGGAGCTATGTCTGGTGGCCCGGCATGGACGCTGAAGTGGCGGAATGGGTGGCCGCCTGCTCCTCCTGCCAATCGTCCCGGCCGGCCCCGCCGGTCTCCCCGCCGAGGGAGTGGGACGCCCCCAGGTGCCCATGGTCCAGGCTCCACTTGGATTTCGCGGGTCCCTTCCATGGCCAGAATTTCCTCGTGGTGGTGGATGCGTTCTCACGCTGGGTGGAGGTGATTCTCATGGCTTCCACCACAGCGGAGAGCACGGTGCGTGCCTTGCGCCGTCTGTTCGCAACCCACGGGTTGCCGGACGTCGTTGTGTCCGACAACGGACCCCAATTTCAATCCTCCACCTTCTTGGACTTTCTGGCCACCCAAGGGATCCGCCACGCGCCGGTCGCCCCTTATCACCCGGCGTCTAATGGACGCGCGGAACGAGCCGTGCGCTCAGCCAAGGAAGCCTTGGCCTGTTTGGATAAAGGGGACTGGCAGGCAAGGGTGGCTGCATACCTTTTGGGACAGCATGTCACACCTTGCCCGGCCACAGGGAAAAGCCCCGCGGAGCTCTTGATGGGCCGACGCTTGCGGACCACTCTGGACAGACTGCACCCCGATTACGACGGGTTGCAGAGGGGCAACCTGCAGATTCCCACTCCTCGTTTATTTGAAATTGGGGACCTGGTTTGGGCAAGGAACTTTTCAGGGGAGCCGCGATGGGTTGCCACAACCATTTTGGACGTAACCGGCCCCTGTTCTTACAGAGTCGGCCTTCAGGATGGATCCGAGTGGCGGCGCCACCTGGATCAACTGAGGCGCCACCTGCCCGAAACAGCAGTCACCACGCCAGGCCGTTCCTGCCCGTTGGCCCCCGTTGGGCCGTTGTTCTCTGCTCAAGCCGAGCAGTTGCTTGGAACCCCGGAGTTCCTAGCCGGTCCAGACCTCGTATCAGCGGGAACAGCACGGGGAGACCGCCAGGACCTCACAACCCAATCTGACTCTCAGCTGGGGGCCTCGCCCATCGGAGAACCACCCTACCAGAATAATACTCGCCAGCAAATGTCAACTACCCCAAGCCCGGTCGCCACGCCCCCTCGCCCGGACTTGCTAGGGTCGCCATTGCCGCCTACGGCGACTCCACCTCCGAGGGCAGGCCGCGGTGACGTAGGCGAAGGCTCCGTGTCCCACAGAGAGGAGCGTCCTCAAGAACTAAGGCGGTCAGGGCGGACCCGACACCGCCCCGCCTATCTGAACGACTACACGTGCGCATGTACTGTGTTGGACAGAAAACCTAGACACATGCGCACTGACTATGGGGGAAGGAGTGTTGAGTCCTCAGCCCAGACAGCAAGTCTGGTAACCTTTGAGTCACCGCATTCCGGAACAGATCAGGCAGCTGTGTTAATTGACTGAGACGAGCTGTCTGGAATCTGTCTGGAAAGGGGTTTCCTGCCTGGTAACTCTATATAAGAGGTTGCCAGAGAAGAAACCTTGTCAGTTGAATTCTTGTGCTGTTGTAAGAGTGTGAATAAACGTTCCTGTTGTTTTGACCATGCCTGAGTCGGAATCCTTTGTCTGATCTAACAAAACTCTCTGTACTAACCCTGTGCTAATTTTTGCTGTTAAAAAGCTGGCAATAGATTTTTCCCCCTTTGTTTTAGTATCTTGCGCAAAGGAAAATGCTGTAGCCAAATTTAAACACCATTTAAATTATTTTAAAAATCCCTCCCACTGAAGTCTAATGTACCAGGTAACATGGGACATAAAATATATTTTCATGAGTATGGCCAGTAATAAATAATTTGCTCCTTTTACAGAAGCTGGAATGCATAATACTTCTGATTTCTTTCTTTTTTTTGCTAAAGCCTTGATAATTTGTATTTTTTGGCAAAAGGTATCACCAGGTGGGTCTACATGTGGAATGTGGTGTAAAATGTTTTAATTAGGGCTGACCATTTTAAAAACAATACAGGATCGTAAGAAATAAGAAAGAAAATAGAAATTATGAGATTTTTCTATTCTTCAATGGGCAAACACTTAAATCATAAAAGCACCCATACTCAAGGCACTGTACATAGAGTCATCCTTCAGTCCAAGGATCAGAATTTTATTCTTGATTTCTGCATATAAAAAGTGTGACTACCGTTAGAGCTTTCCCATTCTGATCCAAAGGTGTAGATTTAATGTTAAGTTGATAGCACTGTCAAACATTTCTGGAGGGTTCTGCATCCTGGCCACTATCTGTTGGAGATGTTGGTGATTTACCAGGTTTTTGTATTGATGGATAACCATACATAGTTTCTCATCAACAAATGCCATGTTTTTCCATGTTGCTCAAGGACATTCCTCTAACTTTATTGGAAAGACTATTAAAAAAAACCAATCAAATAAATTCAATGTAAATAAGGGCAAAATTACACCCAGCTATAAATTCTCAATTCCCCCAAAGAGTTTGAAACTGATAAAATACCCTTTAAGTAGATCATGCGGATTATGATTGATGCCTCTGCAATGCTATATTATGGAATGTAAACTCATGCAAGATATGATAATGGTCCCTAGTTTAGGACGTATCGTAAAATATGTCAGATTTATGGAGAAGAGATTTATTAGCTGTCAGTTAACATGAAGTGTAACTGGACCATAAGGCTTGCAACAGAAATTAAGATTTGGTGGCAACATCTATTAGGAAAGTGTTGTTGCCTTTGTGCTTTGGCTATCAACTAGTTAATTCTCAAATGTGCTAAGAGAGTATTTTGTATATTTTACCCTATTTCATTTTGCCATATGTTACCAATTATCTTCCTCCCAGGGAACATGGACTTTATTTCTTTTCCTACAGTTTTTTTTCACTACTGTAAGGCTTGGAAGGATGCATTATAGAAATAGAAGTATCCATATGCACCATCAAAAATACAAGGTTCCAGAACAGCACATATATCTTTGAAAGAAGGAATGAATGTTCATTGTGTCTGAGATGCTTGATTGAAACATGGGGTGATCTCTACTCTAGAACCTGACTAAGTGTTCTGATCCAGGCTTCCTTAAAAAGCAAGAAGCAGAGTAATGGTCCCAGCAAAACCCCTTTTATTTACATGACTGTGAATTCCTTTCATTCACAGTCAGCGATGCAGGGGTGAAATCCAGCAGGTTCTGAAAGGTTCTGGAGAACTGGTAGTGGAAATTTTGAGTAGTTCAGAGAACCGGCAAATGCCACCTATGGCTGGCCCCAGAGTGGGTGCGAATGGAGATTTTGCAGTATCATTCCTCTGCCACACCCACCAAGCCACACCACACCCACCAAGCCACACCCACAGAACCAATAGTAAAAAAAAATATTTGAATTTCACCACTGCAGCAATCTTTCAGAGGAATGTTTAGCAATACGAACCTTATCTCATTTGGAGAGCTGCCAAATAACTTGTTTCCAAACGCAAGGCAAGGCAAAACTTTGGCACAGAGTCTCAAACAGAACTCTTGAAATGACCAAATGAACGAATTGTCTCCTGCAAAAGCCCACTACCCGTTCACTCCTCTTTTATCTTCTATGGGAGGGGACAATCACCTCCAAGGTGTGGCTTTACTCCTAAGTCAACCCTGCTTTCTTAGTTGTTTATTGTCTTCTGGCAGTTCTGCACATGTGCACACTCAGAACAGGCTCCAGCTGTTCCTCTGCCTCACTGCTGTCCAGCTCCCTCTCTGCCTCTGATGCAGAGCCCTCGTCTGAGCTTTCCTCAGCCCCCAGGACTGGCCCATGTTCCTCCCCAACCTCCTCACTGTCTAACTCTGCCGCCAGCTCTGCTGGCTGTTGGTGGGCCACAACAACTAGGAAAAATTGCCACTTATGCCTACAGCAATACCCTTGGTATTTTAAAGCTCTTTTGCACAATTTATAAGAAAGAAAATTGCATCAACCTTCCCTACTCCTTGTCACAACTATAAAGCAATGACTAGTGGAACTTATTGAGACTTACTACATTTGTGTCTGATCTCTGTGGTCAAGGGCAAATACACATACTAGAGCTTATCCTTATAAGCGATTGCAGGAAATATTCATTGCCTTTGGGTTTTTTCCTGAACTGACAGCAGGGAAACCACCCGAGTGCATAGAATAACACAACTGGAACCTCTGGGGTTAATACATTTTTCCTGTTAACTTGGCAATAGGCCCTACTCCTAATACATGGAGCTATGAGAAGAGAGCTATGGGGGAGGGGAGATATGTATGAAGAAAGGACAAAGAGGAACGGAGCCAAATTTGGAGCAATTGTAATAATATTAAGAGTGCAAGAATGTTGATTTTTTTTTAAAAAAAAAAATCCTGCTGAGAATGTCACTAAAGCCCAGGTGTTATTCAGCAGATGTGACTAAAACTAGCCAAATAATACAGAAATGTACACAGCGGTCACATAATATAAGAAATGAATACTGAAAACTGGACAAGCCTGCCCATGTCCATGCCCATACTACCCTAAGTAGCAGGTTTTGCTCTCGATATGGGCATTTCTATTGCTTCTCAAATAAATTGCTAGTATTATTTAGTCTTAACACAATAACAAACACTAATCTCTAAAAGCTGAATTCAAACTTTTTAAAGCCATATCTTTATATTCAAACACAGAGATATCAGTTTAGGGATGTGTGAACACACAGAGTCTTTATATTCTAAATATGAGAGACAATTTAATTGAGTGTTGAGCTGTGTATCAAATAAATAGCCTGGTGAGGAGAGTTGCGATATTTATTTCATAACTTTTCCATCTCTAAGGAAAGCCTAAATTTGATAAGATTGAACAAAATACTGAGGTTTGTTATTTGGGCCTTAGAAACACTGTTAAAATAAATATTAAGTTTAATATGTGAGGCATCTTAATTGCTAAATACATCTAAGTGAGATTTTTTTTTTAAAAAAAAGCATCATTTTGGAATTTACTGGGGCTTATTTTAAATTCCAAAGAGTGGGAAAAGAACATTTGAGTTATTAGTGCAATCCAGTCATTTCAGTAAAGTCAATGAAAAGATTTAAAGCTAATATTGCACATTTCAAAGAAAATAGGATCCTTGGAAATAGTCTGGGAAATAGAAGGAACGATTGAGCGAAATTGTAAAAGGGGTGTCAGTGGACAGCCAGATTCTGGTGTTAAGGTTAACCCCCAAGTTCAGGTGGTAGACCATGGCACAGAAAGGAAGTGGGCAAGTTAGCCTGGTAAGAAGCTCACAGCTCTGAAATCATAGAAAAGCCACAGGCTCCGGTGCAAAGATGGAGAAGGAAAGGGGCTTGCAATTTGCAATTTTCTACTTCTGCTGATGGAAAGGCTACTCATGAGAAAGTGAGGTAGTTGGCCCACCTGAGATTGCAGGGTCTGCAGCTTGGAGGAGTACAAACAAATCTGCAGCATCAAATGGCATCTTGGCCAACGAGTGTACCCATAAGAAGCTGGCTGGCCATTTCATCAACAGTGAGGATCTCAGTGGCTAATTGAGACCTGCAGCTTGAAGACTGGGAGGGAGAAAAGCAACATAAATGTGGATGGGTTTGGTGAGGAAAAGTCTAGTTCAGAAGAAGAGATTGAGCAGCCCCAAGGAGAGAGAGAGTGGGGAAACCACTTGATGAGGTTTTGCAGAATCAGCATTTCCCTGTGAGCATTTTTGTCAAGAGAGAGAGAGAGAGTGAGAAGAGTGGGATTACAGGTAATTCTCAATTTATAACTGGTTGCTAAATGAATATTTGAAGTTACAATGGACACCCCACCCCAAAAAAGGAACTTACGGCCTAGTTTTGAAATTCCAATGATGTCATCTCCTTGCAGTCAAATGATCACATTTTGTATGTTTAACAACTGCTCTGCATTGATGGCCTTTTGCAGCATCATTTGACCACAATTTATGACTTTTTGCTAGGAATGTTTTGTTCCTACCCACCTAGCCATTTGAAAGCATGCAAATGCAAGTAGATTCCTAGGTTAATAATTTGGTAGGAAGTTAACAGTGTTCCATGTGCCTTGATGTGTTGTATAGGCATGCTGGCCACATGACTACAGAAAAGGTCTTTGGACAACACTGACTTCCTTGGCCAAGAAATGGAGATGAGCACCACGCCCTAGAGTCAGACATGACTGGATAGGGAAACTTTTACTTTTACTTTTTGCTAGGAATCAGCATTTACTTCCAGTTGGCAGCAAACACTGGGCCATAAACAACAATAGGTTTCCTTAACAATGATTGCAAACATGTCATAAAAATGAATTGGGCTATCTGGCTTTATAACTGTCATAACTTATGGCTGTAATTGCTAGATTTGATTATGGTCATGCGTTGAGCTCTATCTGTATTGAAAAAGAGGCTATGCTTTTGAACTGGGCTGGACTTTTAAATAAATTTTGTCGGGTGCAAGGAAGGGCCGCTAGCTTGGAACCAGCCTCAGCACAGAACATTGGCAAACATACTTACAGAGTTCAATAACTAGGATTTGTTTGGTTTTGTTTAAAAAAATAACATTGCTCCTGATTATACTTTCATATGCCTGTATGCTGTTTTTGTAATGATGCATGTAAAAACTGTAAAATGCTCACAACTTGAACTGAGTTTGGTTTGACTTGGCTTGGTGTTGACTGCTCAGAAAGAAGGAAAATCAGCAGCAGCAGCTGACTCTAAGGACTGAGCTTCTTTCTTTCTTTCTTTCTTTCTTTCTGTTTGTTGGTGTCTACATTTGTTTCAGGCTAAGCCTAATATTTGACATTACAGTGATTATTTTAGCCATGATACTCAACTTCATCCCTGCAAAAGTGTCCTTTGGTAATCATACCACTAGTTAAAAGTGAGTGAGTTTCAGAAAAGCAGTGCAAAGCAGTGTGGTGAAAATAAAATAAAAAAATCCACAGTTGTTCAAGTACACACGCATAAACCTATGTGTTTATGTAGAGCAGAGGTTCCCAAACTTGGAAACTTTAAGACTTGTGGACTTCAACTCCCAGAAATCTCCAGCCAGCATAGCTGGCTGGAGAATTCTGGGAGTTGAAGTCCACAAGTCTTAAAGTTGCCAAGTTTGGGAACCTCTGATGTAGAGCCTCAGCTAAATTAGATAAGTTTTAATGGGAATTTTAGCACAGGTTTGTCATTTAATTTCTTTTTAACTTTTGTATATTTGTTATTTATTTATTGTAGGTTTTAATGTCCTGTGCACCGCCCAGAGTCCGTCTCGACGGAGATTGGTGCGGTTTACAAATCGAATAAATAAATAAACTTGTATAAATTATACAATTATTATTTAGCTTTTAATTACACCACACACAAAAAATAGGATTCCTAAATCCTATCTTATCTGATGGCTCTAGCTGAGCTGGGATTGAGAAGATCCACATTCAAGCCCATCCTTACTCACTGGATAATTTAAAGAAAGACTGCCATCTTGAGGTCCTGGAGACAAGATAAGATATACATTTATCATCTAAAAATAAACCAAGGGCAGAGGGATCTTAAGAGACCCTTTGATCAATGTGGTTGGTGAAGGGCCTCTGGCAACACAAGCAGAAATGTCTTAATCATAAGAAAATAATGCTGGGAAATCAGAAGTGAAAAGCTTAAAAGCAAACATAATTTGGCTTCTTTTCTAATTCCTGGCCAGTTTCCTTCATTGTGCAGCAGACTCTCCCAGTATTAATCTGATGTGGTTTCATACGAAGAACGCTTCCATACATGGCCTTGGTTTTCTTCACTATATTCTGAGATCTGTGTCCCTTGCCCAAGATTCAATGCAAAGGCCAGATCAGATGAACCAAAGTGGCCCTTGCTAGACTTGCTGGGGTTCTTTCCTGACTACATTTAGTGTCTCCTAGCAGACTGGCTTCCAACATGCTAATTTTTTTCCTACAGCTGCCACGACTCTGCAACGAGGAAGCAGAGCTGTGCAAGGAGCAGAAAGGACACACTCTCCACATCAGAGAGATCCCAGATGAGTACATCGCAGCTGAGGTCCCAGCTTGGCAGAAGCGCTCTGGTGTGCTGCTTTACTTAGCATAATAGTTAATCCAGCCCTGACAGTTTCTAATGAAGCCTAAGCCACCGGAGATTCTTGATTGTACTCCAAGTTCCACCATCCTCCTTCCAAGTTAGATGTTCCAAGTATGGCCTTCCTTAAGCAGGCAGACAGGCAGACTGCTTTCCAGAAACTGCTAGCAAGGAAACATTGCGAGTAGGAGGGGAGAAAAAAGACTCTGATTTACACCCTGGGGCCTGTGCAAATGCTGTAAATCCTCAGAAGGGTTGCTGTGAAAGGAAGAGAAAGGGAATGAGACTTCGAGGAATAACACATTTTGAAACATTCTTGACAAGTCCATTCTTAACTGCCTTAAATCATCTTTCGTGGTCTGGGGCTGTATTGTTGCCCCGGCGCCCGCTCAAATTAAGCACCCTGTCACATTGCTTCAGGGGCAAGGTTGCCATACCTAAGTGCTTCATAGAATACAGAATACAAAACACCAGAGTTGGAAGGGACCTTGGAGGTCATCTAGTCCAACCCCCTGCTTGAGAAAGAGACCCTGTAACATTTCAGACAAATGGCTGCCCAATTTCTTCTTGAAAACCTCCAGTGATGAGCACCCAGAACTTCTAAAGCAGAAGTGTCAATCTGGCAGCTCGTGGGCCGGATGCATCATGTGCAGGCCACGCCCACTCCAGCTCTGCAACAGGGAAAAAAGTCACAAAACGTCATTTGATGTCGCGGGTTTGACACCCTGCTCTAAAGGCAAACCATTCCACTGATTAAGGCAAGCAAGTTCTTGCTGTCAGGAAATTCTTCCTTAATTCTAGGTTAGGCCTCCCAGAATTCCCCAGATTTAAGACGGGTGGATCATAGAATCATAGGGCTGAAAGGGACCTGGGAGGTCTTCAATCCAACCGTCTGCTCAAACAGGACACCCTATACCATTCCAGACAAGTGGCTGTCCAGCCTCTTCTGGAAAACCTGCAGCGATGGAGCTCCCAGAACCTCTGGAGGAAAGTCATTCCAATGACTAATTGTTCCTGTTCTCAGGAAATTCCTCCCATGTTCTAGGTTGCTTCTCTCCTTTATTAACTTCCATCCGTTGCTACTCGTCTGGTGCTTTGGAGAAGAGACTTGATCCCTCCTTCTCTTCTCTGTGACCACCAGAGGCATCTAGCCCACACTGATGAAAAGAGAAGCCTAGGCCCATAATTTCCAGAAGGAAAGCACTGGATTTTTTTTTTCAATTGCTAACATTTATGGAAGAACAGAGAATAACACAGATAATTTATTATTGTTGTTATTGTTATATTTTTTAGAAAGTCATGCAGTCATGGCATTGTTCTCCAATAAATATAGCCTACTGGAGAGGTTTGAAGGTCATTACTTTTTTCCCAAACCAGGAGACCATTTCAGGGGTTAAAGGAGAAACAGAATAAAGTGAATGAATTAGCTCTCTTGCCGGTTCACTCCTTTTTCTCTTGATTTGAATCTGTGTCACTGGACATAACTTTATCTTTTTTCCTTGCTTATGGCGGCGCGCTTAGGCGCAGCGGCTTTGAGCTCCTGGTATCACAGCAGACTTTTCCATCAAAAACTCGCTCTGAACCTACTGTGAATTATAGAGAAACAAACATATCAACTGGTTGTGACACATCTGTTAAAGAAAAAAAAGGATTACTCGGATTTTTTAGGACAAGTAAGAAAAACAAGTTTCAGGCAGAGAAATCCTCAAGAAGAAGCCTAGATCTGGATAGTGGAGAATTTTTAAAACCCATGTTGTATCGTAAACAAAGCCTTGATGAAACAATGATCACAGATTCTTCACGAAGTTTATGTTCTGTAACGGTGGCACCATCATTATCTCTTGGGAATATGCAAGGGGCAACTGCAAGAATTGAAATGAAGAAGCGGAGAGCACCACCCCTACCAGTAATTCCATCCTTTTCTGTTGGGAAAGCTGAGAGAGAAGAGAAAAAAAATGCCAAGTGCAATTCCTCAAAGTTCATTGCAACAAGAAATAAAAAAGAAAAAGAGATGTGCTCCTCTTCCACCAACTCCTAAAATGCCAAACAGATTTGAAGAAATGGATAATAAAAGACAAAGTACAATTGATCCTTTTCAACTGTCATTTGTCGGCCATTTTGTTTCAACTGTCATTGTCGGCCTTTTTGTTTACCTGGAGAGATTCCTGTTATGGCTGTCACTGCTGTCTGTATTCCACCTGATGCAGGTGTTGGCATGGCACTCAAACCAATTTCATTGTAATTTTATTACAATATTATTACAATGACAATAAAGATGATGATGATGATGATGATGATTATGTTCTTTTTTGTTTATACAGTACAAAATTTCCTCATGGAACTATGGCAGGGTGAGGTAAATGGTTATGCTAATGAGTTAATTGGTACATCCCCTGTGAAGAAAACTATTGGGGTGAAATCCAGCAGGTTCTGACAGGTTCTGGAGAACCGGTAGCAGAAATTTTGAGTAGTTCAGAGAACTGGCAAATACCATCTCTGGTTGGCCCCAGGAGTAGGATGGGAATGGAGATCTTGAAGTATCCTTCCCCTGCCGCGTCCACAGAACCGGTAGTAAAAAAAATTGAATTTCATTACTGCTATGCATGTGCTTCATCCACCTCCAGTTTTCCAGTTTTCCACTTTCTTAAACTAGAGTGCTATTGGGCAGACCTAGTGTACTGCTACTATTACAGATGGTCCTCAACTTACAAAAGTTCATTTAGTGACAACAAAGTTACAACAGCACTGAAAAAAGAGACTTATGACCAATTTTCACAGTTACAACCATTGTAGCATCCCCCGTGATCATGTGATCAAAATTCAGATGCTTGGCCACTGGTTCATACTTATGACCGCTACTATTTCCCAGAATCATGTGACCCCCCTTTTGCGAACTTCTGACAAGCAAAATCAATGGGAAAGCCAGATTTAACAACCAGGTTACTAATTTATCAACTGCAGTGTTTCACTTAACAACTGTGGTAAGGAAGGTCGTAAAATGGGATGAAACTCACTTAACAAATATCTCCCTTAATAACAGAAATTTTAGGCTCAAGTATGTTCATATGCTGAGAACTACCTGTACTTAATACAATAATTGTCAATAAGAAAAATAAGAAAAGTCTGAATGGTATACCTGAATACAGAAGAAGAAAAACAAATTACAAAAAATTACAAAATACAAAGACCTGCAAAGAGAAGTAGAACAACTTGTGGAAAAGAAAGCAAAGATACAACCAATAGTCGTAGGAACCTTGGAGGCAATTCCAAAACATCTGGTGCACTACCTTCACACCATTGGCATTGACAAAAATACCATCTGTCAATTGTAAAAGGCAGCTTTACTTGGAACAGTTTATATCCTGCAACATACTTTTAATACCATCAAATCACATCTGCCTATCCCAAATCCTTGGAGAGAAGAATTCAACAGCAGGATAAAAATGCCAAATCCAGTTTAAACATCTAGCCAACTATGCAACCATAACAACAACAATAACAACAACAACAACCATCTTCTATCTCCAAAGAAAACTAGGAAGGACACCTAAGAGAGAGCTGGGTAGTCAACATAAATGTAGATAAGAGGTTCCCAAACTTGGCTGGAGAATTCTGGCAGAGCTGGCTGGAGAATTCTGGGAGTTAAAGTCCACAAGTCTTAAAGTTACCAAGTTTGGGAACCTCTGATCTAGATAAACCAATATTTATCTAAACTCCAATGTTACTGAGGAACATCATCAACTGTACTCCTCTGAATTCCAAAACATATGTGAACAAAAAGTTTTAGATGTATTTGGGCATTTGCCCCTCAATCATTTATAATCAATCTAATAGAAAATAAATTGTTTCCTTTTTTCTTAGGAGGAGGAGGAGTGGTGCACATAGATGAGGTGAAATTCCTTAGGTGTGGGGTATTTAGTTCTTCCATTAACTTCAATTAAGAGTCATTAAGAGAGGGAATTTCTGTGAGGGCCTTGTTGCTTCTTATATAGTAAGTCTGCAATTTCCCTGACATCACATGCCTTGATGTAGTCCCAAGGAAAGAGGCAGGTTTCGCCCAATATTAGGACTTATTCAATGAATTTTAAAGTGAGCTGAATATATACAGCAAGCAGTTCCTCACACCAATAAAGGAAACTCAGAAGTAGCATCAGAAAAAGATACTGGATGAATTCTATTGTTCTTTAAGAAGAAGCTAGGGAAACAAGAAAAAATTGATAAAAGGAAAAGGAAAATTCAGAAAAACCCAGAAAACATTTTTGAACATATTCATACAGGTAGACCTCAACTTACAACCATTTGTTTAGTTGTTAGAAGTTACAATGGCATTGAAAAGCTGACTTGGGGCCATTTTTCACATTCATGACTGTTGCAGCATCCCAATGGCCATGTGATACAAATTCAGATGCTCGGCAACTAGTTCATATTTATGACAGTTGCAGTGTCCTTGGGTTATGGGATCACTTTTTGCAACCTTATTGACAGGCAAAGTCAATGTGGAAGCCAGATTGTCTTTACAACCATGTTACTAACTTAACAACTGTAGTGAGTCACTTAACAACTGTGGCAAGAAGAGTCATAAAATGGGACCAAGCTGATTTAAGAGTTTTGTTAGCAATAGAAATGTTGGGCCCAATTGTGGTCATTTGTTGAGGACTACCTGTCATGATACTGCTAGATTTATAGAGGTTTAATGCAAAAGTACCTGCCCCATGCAAATACAAGGGCAAGCATAATTTTCAGTGGCAGAAATAGCCTGAGGTTTTCATTGCCTATTGGAAAAGGAGTGTTTAATTATCCATACTTTCAGATTTATTAGAGGGCATTGTTTTATTTTGATCATTCATTGGACTAAGGAATTTCAGAAAACAGCTTCTCTCTGGATTCAATTTGAAAATTACTATTTGACTCCACAGAAATTCTGCCAAATCTTTGATCCCTTATTTATTTAGGGATGAATTTTGGGATGGCTTGAAAAACACAGATATATTTTTAACTCTCTTGCCCATGAAATTTCACGTTATAGAATAATCTCATAAATAAAATAGCCAACAGATTTGGGGGAGAGGGGTGGAAACTGATAGCAATCATATTTTTTGGACTTTGTTCTGATGAAGCAGGGTCTAAACCAAATTAGATTACCTCAACATGCCTCTCAGTAATTTATCCAGCTTGCTTTTTAGTTCTGATATCATTGTTGTTTCTGAAATTCCTAATTTGTTAAAACTTTGGAAAACTCCACTGTGACTTCTAAGCAATAACTCATTTTTATGAGCAGTTGCAGAAATTTGATGACAGTGATATTAAGCAGATATTAATTTTTATATAGCTTTTTGAATAACAAACTGTTCTAATATCCTGTTCTAATATACTAATGTGCCATGGCTTTATCCTGTAAAATGTAGTTTATTTCTCTATGAAAATGATGCTAAATAACATATATTTTTGTTTTGCATATTATTTTTGTTTTGGAGAAGTAACGTATTAGTTTGAGGGGATATTATTTAGAGTTAGAATTTCAGCTCATACACTTGAGTTTATGTTTTTATTCCAAATTTTGGGATGAAATTCACAAGTATATTTATTTTGATTTTAGGCAGAGAACTCCGTGTCATGCAGCATACCTTCTTCTTATCTATAGCCCTAATATTTTAAACAAGGACTATGGTCATTGTTAAAATAAAACTGGTATAAAGATGGCTGATATACATTGTGCCCAAAGAATTGCTGTTCTTTGGGCACAATAATTATTAGATGACTCTAGAAGATGCTGTAGGAAGTTATCACCCAGCCCTCTCCTAGAAAAATGAAATATCCTAGGAAATATTGAAAAGGCAGAATATTATATTTCCCTGGATGTAAAAAGGGAGAAACATGTTTTAATTCCTGCAGCTTCCTGTCTAGCCCCCTCTTTGTCAATGGGCCATTAAGAGGCCAAGCCAGTCTATTCACATAACAAAGACCCCTCCCCATCAACTCCAGGGTAATGGAATCAAGACATGCTATTATAAGCCTTACTGACCACATGGCATCAGAGAACTCAACCTAACCTGGACTCAGCCTAGAGAGTTGCCCCTGCATGGCCCCATATGGGTCTGACGGCCAATCAGAATACATTTCTTACACAGGAACAGGAAACAGCTAGATGGGGCCGAACAGATTATAAAAGACCCTGCAACTCTCTCCCTCACCCCTTCTTCTTCAACCAACACCTGGGAGCATGTGATCACCTTTTTCCCCAGGACCTCAAGCCATGTGGTCCTGTCCACCATTAAACCATCTTTCTAAGCAGCCTCCATGTCTCCAGTGTCTTTTTCCCCACTTGGAGCCGAACCCAGAAGGAGATTTCTTCCAACAATGCCATGAGTAGCGAAAAAATTAATTTGATCCTAATTTAGTGGGATGTACAGCTTCCCTTTCACTATTCCACTGTAAGTCAAAGGATTTGAGTTTCACCCATTTCCAACATTTTAATCTTTTCAGCCTACATTACGTGATTAATGTATATAATGCTGGGGGAGGTATTTGACAAACACTGCTAAGGCCTGTGACTTTTTGAGGTTCAAAAGAGACTCTATGTATATCTATAGAGATACAAATATAAAGGGTTCCTAACCGTTTTTTAGCCATGCCCCACCTAATCATCTTTAAAATCCTGATCCCCCTCCCCCCACATATAATTCTTACTTTACCCAAAAAGTGAACTCTACTCACATGGAGGAAGACTGAAAGGCCATTAACTTGGTTTAAACAAGGTTCAAATTGCACCCATTAAAAATCAAATTGCCTTCCTGTGGGGCATGGGCCTCAAGTTGAGAACCACTGGGCTGGACAAAAGATGAATTAAAAGCTTGGAATTTTCACTCTATACACATTTTCTTTTATTTATTTATTCAATGTAGGTACCACCCATCTCACAGAGTGACTCTGGGAGGTGTCCAAGTGAAAACATACATTTCCTGGGTCCAGTGGTGGGTTGCCATTTTTTTTTTACTACTAGTTCAGGCGTGCTCCTGCGCGCGATGCTTCTGCGCATGTACAGAAGCATCCCAGTGGGTGGGCGGAGCCTCTCACCGACAATACTACCGGTTCGCCCGATCTGGGCTGAACCAGGAGCAACACCCCTCTGCCTGGGTCCTTTCCTCTAATTCTCTGAGAGAGGCTCAAGTAATGAGGGTGCAGGGTAAAGTAGCACATATTTAATATAATTAGCTTAACTAAGCATTCATGGAGAGCTAGTTTAGCATAGTGATTAGTGTATCAGGCTAGAAACTGGGAGACTGTTAGTTCTAATCCCATGTTAGGTGCAAAACCAGCTGAGTGACTGTGAGTCAGTTCTCTCTTAGCCCTAAGGAAGGAAGCAATGACAAACCATTTCTGAAAAAACCTTGCAAAGAAAACTTCAGGGACATGTCAAGACGGTATCTGATAATCCGATTCCATTGACCGAAGGATTGGGAGGAGGGAGCATGCATGGATATGGCCAGATAATTGCAAAAAGTGGAATTGGCATTATAGTGAATAAAACATAAGTACAATTCATTTTGCATATAATTATAACCACTGTGGTTGATTACAGTATGGCATTATTTCATCCTGCTTTCTCCATGCTCCCTGCTCCATTGAGCCCACTCCAGAAGCATCATAAAGTCAATGGAAATAGTATCTGAAAAAATAGTACTGACTTAATACCTACATCATACAGTATATCACACTCTTTGCTTTGTATGGTATGGGCATATTTCTTGCTATCTATATACACTAGATGCTGGTTTTTCCTGCTTGGTCTTCTGAGTCAGTCATTGGACAATTATGAATTCTTGCTCCATGTTTTGTGGTGTTCAGCAAATTGCAATCTTTTATCTAATTTCCAGTGCAGCCTTGTTCCCCTTCCTATAGCAAATGGCCTTTATGTCAGTGGGTGGGCTATCACTCTTCAAAATCCACAGTAAGAGCCATCTTCTCTATTTCATCTTAGTCGCTGGCTAGGTGAACCAAAATATTATAATTTTGGCCTTAATACATGTACCGGATAATTGCTAAAGAAAGCAAATGAAAGAACTTAGGACTTTTCTTTCACTTATCTATCCTCTTTTTCATGCTGCCTGTTTGTTTGGTCATTTTACAAAGGGATAAGAAAAGAAGGGTTTGCAGCTGGGAGCACTTTTTCTTCTGCTCTCCTAGCTAATCCATACTGGAGTTTCTCAAAATAGCTGTAACATCCAATGCTTATCAGAAATTCACAAGTTTGGGGTGAGTTTAATTCAAGACACATGCATCTCCACATTTAGTTAGATGTATTGTGTTTCTATTTATTTATAATAATGTGCTGGTTGCTTTCCAGAAAAGCAGCTGTGCACTTAACAATTGCTCCATGCTTTATCCTTCACTCTCATCTCCTGGCAGTCCCAGGCTTCAGGATCTGCCTGCCTCCCCTTTAAAAAGCTTTGATTAGCCTTGGAATGTGTGGAAGTATTTGCTTTTGATCTAAGATAAGAGTCAAGCTCTTCCAACTGCTATGTGGAATCAGTTCCCCAGATGTCACAATCAGTTTAATTCAGAGTTAAGGTCTCCTGTCCACTATTTTTCATCCCTGTGGAAATTTGTGGGTGACACCACCATGTTGATTTGATTCAATACTCAGTAAGGGATTAGAAAAATAACTGTTACTTTGGGAGAGGCAGAACACTTCATCTCAATGTTTAACATTGTCAGATTAGCAGATGGACAAAAAAAAAGTGAATCCCAACACAATAATGAATGTTGACAGTTTTACCCCAGAGAATGAAGTCTTTTTGGAATTGAGAACAAACTTCAGCAACATAGAAGAACTCTTTTTCTCTATCTAGCCACCAGTAGTTGTATATGGTCCTCATACACTTTAGATCAGTGTTTCTCAACCTTGACAACATTAAGTCCTATGGACTTCAACTCCCAGAATTCCCCAGCCAGCAATTCTGGGAGTTGAAGTCCACAGGATTTATAAAGTCGCCAAGGTTGAAAAACACTGCTTTAGATCAATCTACCATATTTTTCAGAGTATAAGATGCACCAGAGTATAAGACGCACCCAGGTTTTGAAGAGGCAATTTTTTTTTAAAAGGAGGTAGGTAGATAGAGGGGTATAGAGGGAGAGAAAGAGAGAGAAATACAGTAAGTAGGTAGGGAATGGGAGAGAGTGGGTAGTTAGGTAGGTAGGTAGGGGGAGAGAGAGAGAGAGAGAAATACAGTAGGTAGGTAGGTAGGTAGGTAGGGAGACAGAGTGTGCAGTTAGGTAGGCAGGTAGATAAAAGGATAGGGGGAGAGAGAGAGAAATACAGTAGATGTCACAATCAGTTTATAGAGTACAGTAGATAGGTAGGGGGAGAGAGAATAGGTATATAGGTAGGTAGAGGGGGAGAGAGAGAGAAATACAGTAGGTAGGAGAGAGAGTGTGTAGGTAGGTAGTTAGAGGGATAGAGAGAGAAAAATAGAGAGAGAAATAGAGAGAGAAAGAGAAATACAATAGATAGGGGAGAGAGAGAGAGAGAGTAGATAGATAGGTAGATGTTTCCAGGTGTATTTACCCATGTGCTGGAGAAGGAAATCACTCACTCTAAGTAAACAGCTTTCCGAAAGGGGGAAAAAAACCTTTATTGCACTGTGCAAACCTCCCCCAAATGGCCCGTTTTTCGCAAAAATGGGCCCATTTTTTTTCAAATAAAAGGCATGAATAGCCTTGGGGGGGATTGCAGAGTGCTCCTGAGGGTGGGGGGGGGGGGCAAAATGAGGAAAAATGGCCCGTTTTATTTGTGAAAACAGGCCGGTTTTTGGTCAAAAAATAGCATGCATAGCCTTATGGAGGCTTATAGAGCTGCTGGGGGATGGGGGGACAAAATGCCCTGTTTTCTGCTTATTTCTGCCCTCCCCAGCCTCCAGGAGCTCTCTGGAAGCCTCCATAAGGGTATGCGCGTGGCCATTTTGGTGAAGGAGCGGGGTTTCAGGAGGCAAAAAAATGCTGTACACAATGTATAAGATGCACCCAGGTTTCAGCCTCTTTTTAGAGGAAAAAAGGTGCATCTTATAGGCCGAAAAATACGGTATTAACTTTGTAATTTCTTTGGGACTGTCTCTGGGAAAAACTATCTACTTGGTTTGTTTCTTAGATGTAACAGTAATCCAGTGGGACAATGCTATTTGAGGAATCCATGATACCATAGAAAACAATCTGGTTTTCACAGGGCTGAAGTTAAAGGTAATGAAATGGAGAACTCTGTTTAAAGAATCCAGATATTTTAGGCAGGATAAACTGCTTTATTGACATGATGACAAGAACAATGTGGCCCACCTAATTTCATTTCTCGTGACTACTTGGAGATAGGGAGATCTTGAGTACTTGGAAATATGCCAGATGGGCATGGAATAGCAGGAAAAGTTCATAATATCTTGCACTGCTTTGGGTGGAGAAAACAGGAAGAAAAGAAGAGGGTTCCTGTACCAGTTGTTATCATGTGTCTCTCTAAAGGAGACTCTAATCTGGAACCCTTACAGAAAGACATCTCGGTAGTCACACTGTGCCTCACCCCCATTTTTATATTCCCACTCATAGAAAAATAATCCCTTTCAATTGTAAAGGATAAGAGCATTTACTGAAATTCTGCAGCATCCCAGCATTTGACATATGATTTGCAGCTTAATTATGTTGCAGCTTAACCGATTTTAGAATCTACTACGTTCAGAAGTGTAGCTAATACAGTATTCTAAATCTTGTTTAAAATGATGTCTATATTCTTCTGAGAAGAACACTTTGGCTATTTAGAAACATTTATGCCATTTTATGAACCAGCTAAGTGGAACATGTTATATAACCACAAGCAGTTTTAACAGCAGATGTTTCACCACCATTCTGGGCGTTATCTGGCAAAATCTTGCCCGGCCAAGTGCTGATTAGTAAGAGAAAGAGAAAAAGAGAGAGTGAGAATTGTGTCTAATCACTTTTACTATTTACTTTGTGTTTATTAGAAACATAGCTGAGAATGTTCTCTGATGGCTCACATGCCTCTTGAGCCTCCCTTGAGTTCCTTTTATATCCCAAAACTATTCATGGCAACCAAACAGCTAATGCAGGGGAAAAATATGGTAACTAGCAATTGTGATGGGTAACTATTGTGATAGAAAAACATTTGAGGATATGCCGATACCATTGATGTGATTACATAGGCTGAAAGACATTTGGAATAGAATAGAACAGAATAGACTAGACTAGACTAGACTAGACTAGACTAGACTAGACTAGAATAGAATAGAATAGAATAGAATAACAGAGTTGGAAGGACCCTTGGCGATCTTCTAGTCCAGGGATGTCCAAACTTGGGAACTTTAAGACTTGTGGGAGTTGAATTCTGGGAGTTGAAGTCCACAAGTCTTAAAGTTCCCAAGTTTGGACATCCCTGTTCTAGTCCAAGCCCCTGCTTAGGCAGGAAACCCTACACCACTTGAAGCAAATGGTCATCCAACATCTTAAAAACTTCCATTGTTGGGGCATTCACAACTTCTGGAGGCAAATTGTTTCACTAATTAATTGTTCTGTCGAGAAATTTCTCCTTACTTCTAAATTGCTTCTCTCCTTAATTAGTTTCCACCCATTGCTTCTTGTCCTACCCTCATGGTGTAGAATTGGACCAAAGTACCCTGTGAAAATCGCAGTATTTAAGAAACTGACTTTTTCTGAGCTAGACCTTGGTCCAAAGGATACTGTAATGCCCATACAACTTAGTAACAGCTGTTCAAATTTTAGGCAGGTGTTCTGAGGTTTGTGCCATGAGGAACATATGCTGTATCACTGCACTGGGGCCACAGTATCTCCCTAACTTGTCTCTCATAACTCCCAATACAAACAATTTAAATTTCTTCGGAGTGAATATGAATGGTGCTCTCTAATCTTGCATCACCTCATGGAAGTCCTCTTAATATGCTCCTTCAGTAAACCGTAACGGTCAGCTTCCAGCTCACTACTTTGAACAGCATCGTTTCCAGATCTAGCAATGCTTTCTGTTTCACCACGTTCCGATCTAGGAATTAAATAGGTTACCTCAAATTATATGCCAAGCAGTACACTCTGTTAATGTAGATAGGCCAGGAGAAAAATTAAATGGATTTATATTTTGGTGGGAGCTCCAGCGGGTGAGTCTAGTCATGTGGGCCGCGTGCGCGTTCGGCGGTCACATGGAACCCGAGGCTCACTCCGGCCCGGTTACTATCAAGCCATGGACCGGCACCGGTCCGCAGCCCGGGGGTTGGGGACCTCTCGTTTAGAGGGCTCTGTGAGACCTCTTGTCTTAGAGTCAGCTAAGCCCATCAGGAACACATAATAAGGGGAGATTGCAAAGGGATATGGGAGGTTTTGGTTAAAAATAAGGTTAAAATTCCTGGCAAATGGATGGGGAAGAAATGGAGATAGTGACAGATTTTATTTTCCTGGGCTCCAAGATCACTGCAGATGGGGACTGCACCCAGGAAATTAAAAGACGCTTGCTCCTGGGGAGAAAAGCTATGGCAAATCGAGATAGCATACTAAAAAGCAGAGACATCACCCTGCCAACAAAAGTGTGTATAGTCAAGGCTATGGTTTTCCCAGTTGCAATATATGGCTGTGAATGTTGGACCATAAGAAAGACTGAGCGCCAAAGAACTGAGGCTTTTGAACTAAGGTGTTGAGAAGACTCCTGCAAGTCCCTTGGATTGCAAGACGATCAAACCAGTCAGTCCTAGAGGAGATCAACCCTGACTGCTCTTTTGAAGGTCAGATCCTGAAGATGAAACTCAATTACTTTGGCTACCTAATGAGAAGGAAGGACTCACTGGAGAAGAGCCTAATGCTAGGAAAGATTGAGGCCAAAAGAAGAACGGGATGACAGAGAATGAGGTGTCTGGATGGAGTCACCGAATCAGTCTGCATGAGCTTAAATGGACTCCAGAGGATGGTAAAGGACAGAAAGGCCTGGAGGAACATTGTCCATGGGGTCACGATAGGTCAGACACGATTTCACAACTAACAACATCAAAGGTAAAAATGCTGCTCTTCTCGAGAAAGGCAGTTCTTCCCACATCTTCTTTATCCTTGTTTCCAGGGTTTTTTTTTTTTTTTAAATTCTTTACAAAGTCTCTTAGGAGACAGCTAAGTTTAGCAACCCAAAGCTGATTAGTAGCCATAAAAAATCATTAGTGACTTTTTCTGTGGCGTCAGCAGCTCTTTCAGTCAAGTGAAGTTTGCTGAGCCCCCCCTCACGAATAATTTGTCCATGGCTCTTTATGTGACACCATTATCTGGACTTCAAAGAAGAGGACCTGTTATTAAACAACCCACAATTAACTGAGGCATCCTTAGGCCTTGAACACAGTTACTTAAAAGCCAAACTAAACAAACAGCTTTCCACTGGGGCTTCACCAGAAGGGAGAGGTGGGGTCAATAGACAAGAGATAAAAATGCATTCCAAAGGGGAGGGGTTGACTCTAGAAGGGGCATATTTCTAACCCCTTATGTCTACATGAAAGAAGGTAAAGATATTTGGAAACCAAAAGCCAGGAAGGGAAATTGGCAGAGAGTGCAGCATTTATGCTGCTGTTATTAAGCACTAAGTAATCAGCTGATGGGGAGAGAGAGAGGAAAGGCAGAGAGCTGATGAAAACAGAGTGGAAAAGATGAGAAGCAGCCTTCTTAGATTTGTTTCCCCCATGCAAATCTATGCAAAGTGTTATCAAGGCAGCTGGCGTGACCCAGGCCCCATAGGAGTTCAATGGCCACATGCATGCATGAGATTATTGTAACCCTGGCCTCATCCGCTGACATGCTGTGGCCTCCTACAAGTTTGTTGGCTTGACCTCCATGTGCCTTGGTCAAACCCAGCTTGAAACCCTAGGCAGGAAGTTCAGAGTGAACAGCCAGATGCTGATTTCTCTCAGTAAATATAGATAGAACAGGGGAGGATAGGAAAAAAAATTGTCATGGAAGTTGGATAGGGCAGGGAAACAGGCAGCAGGTGAGGCAAATTCTTAAATTTGCTGTTAAGAAAAGAACACATTGCTGGAGTGATACAACAATTGCTATATTCTAATCCAATTCAAGTCTCAGCAGTGGAAAGGTGCCTCTGGGAACGAGCTTTAAAAGCTGATCATTCTTGGACTTACCACACCAAACACATTGGGAGGTTGCTTAGTTCAGGGGTCTCCAACCTTTGCAACTTTAAGTCTGAAGGAAAGCTGGCTGGAGAAGTCTGGGAGCTGAAGTCCTTCAGACTTAAAGTTGCAAAGGTTGGAGACCCCTGGCTTAGTTGGTAAAGGTTGTCAGCACAACCTTCCTGTCTGCCTTTTGGTGAAAGCTGTTCTTATTTTGAAAAGATTCTCTTTATAGAGTTTACTTTCTTTTCTAATTCCTTGACCGATCGTGTTTACAGTTTAATGTTATACAACTCTTTTATTGTGAGCTATCATCTTTGAGCAGACTTTGATGTTAGATAGATCAATGTGGGAGGGAAAAGGGGGTGGGGTAGATGGAGAGATAAGAGGAAACGGCCACTAAGAAACCCCATGGGGATGTTTCTTTTAAACTTCCTGGGAAAGGAAAACCGTCTTCTGAATTCAGTTTCCTGCAAAAGATATAAAAAGAACTCTACCCTGGCAGCTCATGAGCCTGCCTATTTGTGGAGAGTAGAGGTTCATTCTCCAGGCTTGTGGGTTGGTTTCTGAACATTTTGTTACCAGGCTAGGTAACATCTTCAGTGGAATTTAGGGAGTGTCAGTGTTTTTCTGCTTATAAGGACTTCATGTGGTCAGCAGGTCTTGTGATGTCAGGTGAGGGTCATGTCAGGTGATGATCTGTGATGGGTCAGTTGGGGGTCACCTCAGGTGAGGGTCTTGGGGTGGGAGGTCACATCAGGGGAGGGTCATTGGGAGGTGAAGTCCGGGTTGGGGGATTGCATGGGTTGGGATTGCATGGGTTGGGATCCGGTCTGGTACACCAGATTTTCACTACATCTTCTGGCGTACCATACTGTACCAGGAGGAACCCACCTCTGAGTCCAATCCAGTCCTCCTGCAGCATTCTACCAGCTGAAAACTGGCCACACGGAGGCCCTGCGTGGCCACCATGTGACCTGTTTTTGCCCCCCCACTGAAAACAGCTGCAGGGGGGCCTGCACAGCCCCCCCGGTCCATTTTGGCTGGCAGAGGCAACGCAGGGCGGTCCTTTGATATTTCCAGGCTGACCCCATGGGCAAGATCTAAGCCTCTCATGGGCCTTGAATTTGACACCCCTGCTCTAACCTAATGTTTTCAACTTTGGGAAAGTGCCTGCTTTATTGTCTTCAACTTTCAGAATTCTCATCTGTAGCCATGGAATGGCTATGGAATTCTGGGATTTGAAGTCTACACACCTGAAATTTCTAGGGTTGTGTAACCATGCACCCTTTCTCAATGGGATGCCCTCAAGGTCATGGATAACAGGTCTCAAAATTCTTAGCTAGTGCGATCTTTGGGTCCTGCTTGATGTGTAAATGCAACATTTTCTACAAATTAAAATATTTCTTTTCTGCAGGTGTCCAAAACTATTCTGTAATTTGCACACATAGACTCTATACTTACTAAAAAGTGAAAATAAGAAACGTGATGGAACTGACTCATTCTTCTTAAGTGTGTTAAAAAGACTTCTTAACACTGTATGGAATAGATCCAGGACCAAAGAATTGTCTTTTTTTTCAAGTAGTTTTCAACAGGGTTCAATATTCTATCACACACACATATAGAGAGCTTTTAAAAACGTATGATTAACAATGACGTTACTGACATGCAGTACTCATGTATTTATCAAAATTTTCTTCATGCTGAGATTTATGTCTAAACAGCACCTTTGAAGAGAGTGAAAGCAAGATAATTCAGTAAAGGAATAGCTAATGCAATCAAACTATTTTTAGAGGCTTGGTTTGTTCCATTAGCTTGCTATGGAAAGTTCCACTTCATAATTAGATCATTTTTTCATCCAAGGGGACATTTTCTGCCCAGCTCATTATGTTTGTTCATGACTATCATTCTCTCTTATTCAGGCCTCAGTGTAAAGTACTGTGGAGTCTTTGTTACTGCCTTTTGCTGAATTACACTTTTGGTTCCAGATGTCCATGTCTTTTTTTTCTTTTATTGTTCTTTAGCTTCAAGATGTACAGTATGCTGTCCAAAGACATTGGATCATCAGACAACTTCTAAATCTGATGGAAGAGGAAGAGTATAGAAATAATATCTAGTTTAAAACATATTTTTTTAAAAAAAAGATAAGGCAATTCATGAAGAATATTTAGCTGACATTTAACTGGTTCTCTTTAATCTAGAGCAGGGGTCAGCATTCTTAAACAGTCAAAGAGCCACAAAGGTCCTAACCGGAAGCCTCCCGTTCAATTCTGGAGCTGACCGGAAGTCTGGTTCCCCCACCGTAGAGTCTCCTCCTAGCGCAGCGTCCTTTTTCCTCTACCTGTCCTAACCAAAAGCCCTATTAATTATGGAGCTGACCGGTGACAGGGAGCCACAGCAGTGGGATGAAAGCCGCAGTTTGCTGACCCCTGGTCTAGAGAACCAAACACAGAGGGCCTTCATGTTTAGAAATATTTGGTGTGGTATAGTAGTTAAGGATTAGGGGACTTCGCTTCCGGTTTCCGAAGGCGACGGATGTGCCTCGCGCTTCATCCGCCGCTTGCTGTACCGGTGGGCTCCTTCTGGAGCACAGGAGGTTCTGAAGGAATCTCCTGCCATAAGGGTGGCTCGCTGGGAGCCCCCAATCTGGCGGCAGCCAGTGGGGTGCTCCCAGCCTCGCCCCAGGAGCTGGCGAGCAGAAAGGGGGGACAAACCTTGCCTCTTCGCCGGATGGATCCCGGGAACAACAAACAGAATGGAAAGAGTAGCTAAAATGCCAGAGATGGAGGGCGCTCCCTAATCTCTTGGGTTGCTGATGAAAAATAAGTGATAGGATACTGTGAGTTCCTGTTCAATCAATTTTAAACGGAGATTGGAGGGGGGAGTTTTTCTTGTTTAACCCCCCCTCGGATGAAGTGGCAATCAAACGATCTCTCTCCATTGGAAAGGAGAGAGGAAAAGGACTAACTTGCGATTTGAATTAACTATGGAAAAGAATTGTATCGTACCACAGTTGCAACAACTTGTTGCGAAGTTCTTTTAACAAAAAAGCAAAATGGAACTTTCACTTTTCTTCCTGTTAGAAGGTGGGACAAGATGGCTTCTCTTCCTTATAACTCCTTTGCATTAGTGAAGCTGTTCCCTCCATAACTACCATTGAAGAATTTGAAACTTTTATTTTTAACATTTCTCCCCGAGGCTCCCAAGTCTCTCCCAATACATGGACTCCTGGATGTGGATTGCAAAGTTTTCTTTCTTTTTTTCTTTTTTTAGGTGAACTCTTAAGACTGGACTCTCATTTGGATTACTCTGATACCTCGGACTGTCTCGGTCGTCCGTTTCTCCGGCGCCATTTCTTTACCAACTTAGAATTTAGAACTGAGACAATAGCTTTTACAAAACTGCCATCGTGAAAGTCAACTTCCGCCCCATCCTCAGCTGTCTCCAGCCCAACTACACAGCCAAAGATTTCTTCACTACTACAGAAAGAATCTGCTGGAGAGAGCTCACAGGAACTGTTGGTTAAAGAGATGTTTCGGGAAATTATGAAGAACGTGAATGAATTGCGGAAAGAAATGACAGATTTAAAATTAGAGCTCAGGGGACTTCCGCTTCCGCCTCCAACAGCAACGGATGGGTCCCTGGCTCGTCCGCCGCTTTGCTCTTCTTTCTGCCCCCCCACGGGGGCGAAACGCCCCAATTTTGGGGGTTTCCCGTAAGGCTGGCTCGTAGGGGCCGTTTCCTCCCCACGGCGGTGGGAGAGCGGCCCCTGCCTCAGCCTAGGTGAGGGAAGGCTGGCTGCGGGGGGGAGACGCCTGTCTCTGCCTTTGCCAATGGAGAACGGAACAGCTGCTTAACTGAGGAGTGAGCCAGACGTCCGGGTCGGAAGGCTCTCCCGAGGCTCGGCTGCAGGGTGGAGAGTGAGTGTATTTTGTTGGCTTTTTTTCTCTGATGGCAGCGCTGGACTTAAAAACTGGGAGGGGGGTGTTTTTTTTTGTTAAACCCCCCCTCGGATTTAAAGCTGCGCTTTCAAATGGTTCCTCATTGCGAGGAACGGACCTTTTCTTATGTGAATTGCCTGGAGCTTACTGAAAGCGAGTGAAAGTGATTTGCGCTTGCAACAATGTTTCTAAGCTCGATTGGCGTGTTACAAACTTTCTCTTTGTTACTCTCTCCGGCTGGCTTCTGGTTTGGGCGGTGGAAGATGGCTACTTTCTGCTCCTGAATGACTATTTTACTTATGGAAAATCACCAGCACCTCTTTGTGATTTGGATTCTCTCCTGCGTTTAATGAAGAATTTCCCTTTTTTTTTTGGATTAATTAATTCCCTGTCTGGATTGCCTTTTTTTTTTAACTACACTGATATAGAAAAGTATTTCTTCTCTGGCTACTGAACTTTTTACAGCCCTGATTTGAAACTTTCATCTCCTGACTTGTCTCAGCTGCCCCACCCAAAAAACGCCATTTTAGTGACATTGAGTTTAATAGCTAACCATGGCACAAAAATCAGAGCTGGCAGGCCTGGAACAAAGATTATCTTCTCTGGAATTGGTTATACAGACCTTGGTCCAGGAAATTAAATCCCAGAGAGAAGATAATAATAACTTCAAGAAGGAACTTCTGGAAACTCGCAAGCAACTACAGGAGAATACACAGAAGACTGAAGATCTGGAAAGGGGGCTGACTGAGGCAAAGGGGGAGCTTAAAAATGTTAATAATGAAGTGGGGGAACTAACTGGGCATATGACTAGGATGGATTATGAAAGGATGTCATATTTTTTAAGATTTCAGAACATTTCTGAAGAACCTGGTGAATGTCTTCCTGAACTCATGAGCACAATTTTAGCAGACTATTTACATAAACCCAAAGATGAGATCAGGGGGGACATTGACCTAGTCTACAGAATAAATTCAGCATATGCCAGGATAAATGAAGTACCCAGAGAGATACATATTAAATTTGTTAGAAGGTCAACCAGAGAGGGGATTTTGAGGGCGCAGAGAGAGGGTCCGCTGATTTACCAACAAAAGGCTGTCGTTATCTTGAAGCAGGTTCCCAAAAAAATCAGAGAAATGAGAAGGAAATTTTCCTTCTTATCTAAAAAATTGTTTGACCACGGGGTCTGGTTCAAGTGGGCGATGCCCGAAGGGATGCTGGTGTTCTGGGAAGGAGGAAGAGTGAAGATTAAAACAGTTGCTGAGGCTGAAGCCTTTCTCAAAAAACATTCCTCAGTCCTGGGGGAAGATCCAGGGGGGGCGGAGGGGGCCACGGCCCCGCCCACTGGGGGCCAGGCGGGAGGGAAAAAAGATACAATTGCCAAAAGACTTAGATCCAAAAAGTGATTTTTTTGCTTGTTTTTCTTTTTTTTAATTAACTTTCTTTTTTTTATTTTCTATATACCAGGATGTTTGTACATGTCTACCATCTCAGAATTGGAAATGTGATATGTATTCACTTGTCTTTATCTTGTAGTATTTGTTTTTGACATATTTCTGTATTACTGTTTTATTATGTAGCCCGGGATGGGCCAAGGACTCTGACGCAAAGGCTCTCAAAATGTTTTTGTAAACCCTTACCCTACCCTTAAAAAATTGTTAAAACCCAATAAAACTTTTTCAAAATCAAAATTAGAGCTCAGGGAAACGCAATGAAGTACAATGGAGAATAAACAAAAAATTGTGGCGTTAGAGGGGGGCGGCTGAGAGGGGGAAGAGGTTAAGGAGATCTGAAAGGGGAGTCTAGAATTAGGAGCTCACATGACTAAGATTGAATTTGAAAGAATATCTTTTTTTCCTAGGTTCCAGAATATACCAGAGTTAGAAAATGAGCATCTTAAAGATGTTATGAGTACAATGTTAGCAGAATATCTTAAAAGAGATAAGGAGCAACTCTGGTGGGATATGGATCTGGTTTATAGAATTAATTCAGCGTATGCTAGGATGCATAATGTGCCAAGAGAAGTTCATGTTAAATTTCTTAGGAGATCCACAAGGGATGAGATATTGAGGGCCCAACAGGATGGAATTTTAAAATATCAAGATAAAGAAATAATCATTTTGAAACAAATACCGAAAAAAATTAGAGAAATAAGAAGGAAGTATTCCTTCTTGTCTAAGAAATTATACAAAAAGGTATTTGGTTCAAGTGGTTATTGCCAGAGGGAATGCTGATCTTTTGGGAGGGGGGTAGAGTAAGAGTTAAAACATTAAGTCAGGCGGAGGCCTTTATTCAAAAGCATTCCGCCCTTCTAGGGGACGAAGATGGGGGAACAAGGGGAGCGATGGCCCCACCCAGTGACGGGGAAGAAGAGTCAATAGCGAAAAGAGTTAGATCTCAAAAATGATTTTATTTGAAATCTTATTGTAATTGTCGATACAAGATAAAATGGCAAAGAAAAAGATGATTGAATGTATGGACTGTACAATGTAATCTTCATATATGCCTATCCTTTATTTTTAAAATTGTAAACTTACGAAGTTTTTTGGGAGGGCCACCATCAACAGCATGGGAGCTACCAAAATGTTATACTTACCCTATACCTTTTCCCTATACATATTTTGAAAACCAATTAAAAAAAATTATTTTAAAAAAAGTAGTTAAGGATTAGGATCAGCTATATTCAAGTTCAAGTTCTCTCTAACCATGGAAACTTACTGGGTGACTTGGGTCAGTCACTGCTCCTCAGCCTAAATTTACCCCTTGGGATTGTTGATGGAGGAAAATTGGAGAAGAACTGCAGGTGTACTGTCATGTGCTCCCTGTAGAAGGAGAGCTGAATTAATTCATGATCAACAAACATAAGGCATCTCCAATCACCTTTTCCAGTAAACAAATTGTAGTATAAGGCAAACATGCTTTTATGAGGTGCCGCTTGCCTCATCATTTGCACAGAGTGGATGAGGAGGGGAGAAGAGAGGGGAAAGGGGAAGACAAGATACAGACTCTGTGTGAGCAGATCACAAGTGCCTTATCAATTAGCAATTATATGGTGTTAAAAACTCTGGCTGTATTTGTTGAGACCTCTTGAGATAGCCTGAAACCTTTTGATGTGAGTTCAACAGTCTCAAATTAAATTCGACATCAGTTCAGCCACTCCATGCCTCTGACCGAAGTCAGCAGCAGTGACAAAAACTTAGGCCTTTTAACAAAACCTGTTAGTCAGAAAGAGTGCTTCCAGATGCCTTCTTGATTTTTGCTTTTTTTTAACTGTCTTGAGCTCTTCAACAAAAGGTAGGATATGAATCACATCAATCACAATCAATGTTGAGAAGCCAAAATGTCTTCACTGGTAAGATTTAAGGGGTAGGGATGAAAGTCAGCCCCATACCTGGAGCCTGCTGTGCCTATTTTTCATGGTGGCAGTTTTTGTTCTTATGTTAGCAGTAATGATCTTCCCTTCATGACTAGGTCACCCTGTATTGCTTTTCACACATACATATCCTGAAATGATCGCTTTTAACTTAGAAATTGGTAAGAAGAGCATACCACTGCTAATAAAATAATCCCAATGAGCTTTGCTAGCTTCCTCATCTCCAGCTATTCATCTTACAGTAATAACTGAAGTAAGTGGAAAATAAAATGGTATGGACATAACCAATCAACCAATTCTTACTAGTTGATCTACAGAACTACAGAACAAGAAAAGGAAAATGCATTTCAAAACAAAGGAAAGCATTCCTGTGCTTGCTGCTGATTTGTTTTGAAAACAAAAGTGCAAAGATAGAAAAACAGCCTGAGGAAAAACTGACAGCTTTTTATTTATTTATTTTTATAAAAATATATATTTTATTTTTAAACACAACACAAAAATTCTCCATCTTACATGCTATAGAAAGTGTATCCGCTGATTACAAAATATTTTCATACATCTCTTTAATATTATTTATTTATTAATTTATTTAATTTAATTTGTAAAACCGCTCCCTCTCCCCACAGGGACTTGGGGCGGTGCACAGGAAAAATAAAACAATAAATATACAGCATTACATAAAAACGAATTAAATCAATTCCTGTGCTAAAATCCCAATTATAACTAAAATACCCAATAATAAATAAAACCCTATAGCAGAGAGACTATAGGCGGAAAAGATGTGTCTTTAGTTTCAGGCGGAAGGAGCAGAGGTCCGTAGTTGTTCTAATGTCGGGGGGAAGGTCGTTCCAGAGGGCTGGGCCCGCCACAGAGAGCGCCCTTCCCCTGGGTCTAGTGGACGGCACCCGGAGAAGCCCCTCTCTGTGGGACCGAATCGGCCGTGAAGATGTATGAGGCAGGATCCGATCCCGCAGATAGCTAGGTCCCGAGCCATGGAGCGCTTTAAAGATGATGACTAACACCTTGAAGCGCACCCGGAAGACGACAGGTAGCCAGTGCAGCTCGCGCAAGAGCGGTGTTACGTGGGTAGACCTAGTGGTTCCCATAATTGCTCGCGCGGCTGCATTCTGAACTAACTGAAGCCTCTGGGTGCACCTCAAGGGGAGCCCCATGTAGAGAGAGTTACAATAGTCCAATCGGGATGTCACGAGTGCATGAGTGACTGTGCGAAGGGCGTCCCGATCCAATAGGGGGCGCAATTGGCGAACCAGGCAAACCTGGTAAAACGCCCTCCTGGCCACGGCTGTCACTTGATCTTCCATGGACAGCCGGGTATCCAGGAGGACACCCAAGTTTCATATTATTTCATATTATTTCAAGTACATCGCATCAAATATATTTATAGACATTATCCTTTTCATGCCTCCATTCTTGCTTAATTATAATTGTATTACATGTCCTTCATCTTAAAGCATACCAAAACTTAAAACATAACCACGTATTGGCATCATATTTATTAATTCTACTATCCTCCAACATCATTATTCTCTAAAACCTATTCTAACCCAACATCAATAATATTTAGTATCTAATCCTCCTTTTCAAATCCCTGTTTAAAATTTATATCCAGTTTTCCCATATTATACCCCTACCTATATAGGTCTTGTTATCCTTATCTCTCCTTTATTTAACTAGATTTATTATCATAATTTCTTTTTTTTATTAATCTTTGTACATGACCAAACTCTTACTCATCTCCTTTAACAAGTGCCATTCAGTATTCATTTCCAATTACTATTTATTATAACTATACATTTATACACATTAGTATCATTTTCAATTGTTTATCTAACTGTGTCTATTGTCACTAAATTTCCCTAATCGCAACTGGTTTTAAGTTAACCTTTTATCTATCAGCCTGTATCTTTCCAGTAATAAAACAATACCATATCTTCTGCCATTTGTGGCATAAGTCTTCTAATCATATCTTTAATCCAATTTGTATGGACTTCTCTTTGCAGTTCATTATTTGTAAGTTATTTCCTGTCATTTCGAAGCCCTTCTTCTTCCTTTATTGGCTTGTCTTTAAATGTCAGGGTTGTTATCAATGGTATTACTGGTAAAGTTTCTTTCTTTAATACCATAAATTCTTTTGTTTTTTCTTCTTCTATATCTTGCCATCTGAGATGAAGTTCCCATCCATCTGATTCATCTCTCCATATTCCACTTTTCCCATTGCCAGACATAAACCAATCATCAAAAGTATCAACAGATTTAGTTTCTTTGTGATCATTTTTCTCTTTAGTGCTTGAGACTCCAACTGACAGCTTTTTAGAGGTCCTGCAGTTTTCCTTCTTGACTATCAAACTGATGGTTTAACTGGTTTTGCTTTCAGTAAAAAATAAATATAAAACATGTAGTTAAAGGTAAAATGTTGTATGTTCCCCTGAGCCATTATGCTCAGAGTTCTCAGCCTTTCTTTGCCAGTGTTTCTAGGAGTCAACGTACAGTGAAATTTCATTTTTTCTGAACCAATTTTGCAAATGTAGGTAGTCCTCATCTTACAACAGTTCATTTAGTAGCTGTTCAAATTTAGAGGGCATTTTAAAAAGTGACTTATGGCTGTTTTTCACACTTACAACTGTTACAGCATCCCCATAGTCACCTGATCAAAATTGATGGCAATTGACTCATATTTATGACAATCCCAGTGTCCTAGAGTCATGTTATCACCTTTTGCGGCCTTCTGACAAGCAAAGTCAATGGGGAAGCCAGATTCACTTAACAACTGTGTGATTAATTTAACAACTGCAGTATTCACTTAACATTTGTGGCAAGAAAAGTCATAAACTGGGGCAAAACTCAATAAATTTCTCACTTAGCAACATAAATTCTGGGCTCAGTTGTGGTCATAAGCCAAAAACTACCTGTAAGGCTGAGGAAGTTTCATTGATATATGCATATACATAGCCACCCTGTCGTCATTCATCTCATCTCAAATACTCATTTTGATCTTCTTTCATTTGTACTACTTAAACCAACCATAAGTAACTTTAACCAAGTACTATTGCACAATCAGTGGAATAAATAATATTTGAAGTGAAAATTGCAGCCATACTGTATGTCAATTATATGTATATCTATTGCATTCATGTAAACATTCTTAGCAGACAAGACAAGACAATTACTTTCTGGGTCCCAATTATCTGTGTGCTGTGTTTGTGAAGGGATATGTGCGCATATACATAAATAATCCATGGGCTGTCAGACCCCTGAATGCAACATAACATCTTAAGTATGTAGTATGATAGACTTGCAGGGCAGGTACAATGTGCAACATGTTCATGTTGGTGCAATATATTATAATGTAATGTTATGCACATATATGTATAGAGGATTGTGTGTTTGTTAATACAATTTACTGGGTTAGGGATTTTCTTTCTTTCACTGTGAGTTATTGGTATGTATTTGTGTTTGGGGGTGCCCTAAGGTAGGTTCAGCCAATCTCATTGTACACATTTTGTCAGGGTTCCAAGTAACACCCCCAATGAAAGAAGACTCGGAGTCTTGAATTTCTTCAAAGTTCCATTTTATTACAGATGTTACATTGGCATATCTGGGAAAACCCAAATCTGAAAGTTTCCAGGTTTTCCCCACTCAAGTGAAAGTTCACGTCGCTATCCAGCACCCACATGTCCATCACATGATCCAATCAGGCACCATCCAAAACTGGAAATGCCTCCCAGTCACACCATCCCAGCTGCAGGGCAAGGTGTCCTTGACTCCCTGAGAAAAGAATATTATTTTGACTATATATCACCCATACTCCATATAATCCCCCCTCCCGTTTTCCCACAGCAGAAAAATGTGGCAGGTCTGAAGGCCCAATGTAAAAGATGGCTTCCAGTTCTGACACATGTAGTGCATTGACAATAAAGGTTTGAATTGAATTGAATATTACAAATTACTTATTTGCATGTTCCTTTAAATAGCTATGTGCAGTTACCTTTATGCATTTTGTTTTAGAAGGAAAAAACCCACCTTTAATTATACATTGTATAAATTATACAATGATTTCCCTGTGATTATATCTAAGTCTTATCCATAAAAGACTAAGAGTTAAAGTATAGATTTAATCTTCTTAATTTTAATTGTTTTGTATTATCTTTTTTACCTTTTAATCATTCTGAAAAACACCAAGAGTCACTATAACAGTGAGATGGAAAGCATATATATTTAATAAATAATATGGTGATATTGTTGAACAGATGGAGAGTCAGTAATGTTAAAGTGCAAGATCTGAATGGGTAATATTTCCAGTTATTTGTGTGTTGATGGACTTTAAGTACTGTAAGGATTATAACAATATTTTGAGGATTATAGATCATTATATCTAAAAATCACAAATGACACATGACTGATAAAGCCTTCAGTCAATTTATGATCTGCAACAGTCAAATCTGGTTGAAAACAAAGAATGTGATAAGCAATCATTGAAGAGTTCTTTGGTGCTCCGTAAATTGAGCTAAGAAAAACTAGATATTGAAGTATAAATGCTACCCATAAAACAGGAAAGCAGATATATCGCTTGGAGATTGTGATTAAAAGTCTTATGGACCTTCATAGAAGTTAATACTGTTGAAGTGAATAGTACGTCCTTCTGAGAAGATAGATGTAGGTTCCTAAAACATGCTGCAAGGTTAAAGAAGACTTTAATATAACTTCAAAGAAGTTGTACTAAAGTGTTTTTAAGTTATGGCGCACAGTCCTAGATGAATACTAATTTTGCATGATAAGAATGAATTATGTCCAGTTACCGTATTTTTCGGAGTATAAGACTAAGGTGACCAGGTGTCCCGCTTTTGGCGGGACAATCCCGGTTCACCTTCAGATATCCCGCGCCCTGCTGCCTTTTCAAAATGTTTCGCTTTTTGCGGGCATGAGACGGGCGCTCTGTATGCGCTCAGAGGCACGTGCCTCTGAGCACCGGCTCAGGCGGGGAGGGCATCGGGGGCGAGGAGGGGGGTGCCACACGCGCTCTGGTGCGTCACGCGCCTGCGCAGATGGCTCCGAGTGCGGAAGGCAAGAGAGACACGCTGGGACACGGGGCCCACAAGGGCGTCTGGGCCCTGCTCCTGGGGCCGCCCGGTGCAGGGAAGGGCACTCAGGTGAGCAGGCCAGGCCGGTCGGGGGAAGCCTCACGGTGCCTCTGCTAAGGAAGGGCCCAGTGAACCCTCCTCCAAGCCAGGTGTGGGAGTCTGCCAAGGCGGCGGCTGCTGCCAGCACGTTTCTGCCAACACGGGTCAAGGAAGGCCGAGGCCCCGCCGCCCGCCCACCAGCCCGCTCCTCCTGGGACTTAGCAGAGGCCCGCTCACCTGAGTGCCCTTCCCTGCACCGGGCGGCCCCAGGAGCAGGGCCCGGACGCCCTTGCGGGGCCCCGCGTCCCAGCGTGTCACTCTCGCCTTCCGCGCTCGGAGCCATCTGCGCAGGGCCCTCCTCAGCCCCGATGCTCTCTGAGCAGGCGCGAGACATGCTGGAGCACGCACGGCAACCCCCCCCCCATCAATGATGTCCTGCTTTGGGACTTTGAAAAATCTGATCACCTTATATAAGACGCACCTTTTTTCCTCTAAAAAGAGCTGAAAATCTGGGTGCATCTTATACATCGAATACAGCATTTTTTTGCCTCCTGAAACCCCACCCCCTTCACCAAAATGGCCTCGTGCATACCCTTATGGAGGCTTCCAGAGAGCTCCTGGGGGCTGGGGAGGGCAGAAATGAGCAAAAAACAGGGCGCTTTTGCCCCCCCCAGCCCCCAGTAGCACTCTATAAGCCTCCATAAGGCTATGCATGCAATTTTTTTGACCAAAAAACGGCCAGTTTTCATGAAAAAACGAGCTGTTTTTTCTTCTTTTTGCCCCCCCCCCCGGAGCACTCTGCAAGCTCCCCCAAGGCTAGTCATGCTTTTTATTTGGAAAAAAAGGGGCCGTTTGGGAGAGGTTTGCACAGTACAAAAAGGGGTTTTTTTCCCCCCTTTCGGAAAGCTGTTTAGTTAGAGTGATTGATGAGAATTACATTTGTCAAGTATTGTGCCTGCAGAAACAAAGATTTGTTCCAAAGGTAGTCAGTGATTTTCTTCTCCAGCACAAGGGTAAATACACCTGGAAACATCTATCTACCTACCTACCTACTCTCTCTCTCTCTACCTACCTATCTACTGTATTTATCTCTTTATTTCTCTCTCTCTATCCCTCTACCTACCTACCTATCTACACTCTCTCTCTCCCTATCTACCTACTGTATTTCTCTCTCCCCCCTCTATACCTATCTACCTACTCTGTCTCTCTCCCTACCTATCTACTGTATTTCTCTCTATTTCTCTCTATCCCTATACCTACCTACCTATCTACAGTCTCTCTCCCTACTTACCTACCTACTGTATTTCTCTGTCTCTGTCTCTCTCTCTCCCTTTATCTACCTACCTACCTACCTACTTACCTAACTACACTCTCTCCCTATCTACCTACCTACTGTATTTCTCTCTCTCCCTCTCCCTACCTATCTAACTACTTTCTCTCTCCCCCTACCTACCTACTGTATTTCTTTCTCTCCCTCTCTATCCCTCTATCTACCTATCTACTTTTTAATAAATTTGCCTCTTCAAAACCTGGGTACGTCTCATACTCCGGTGCATCTTATACTCTAGTGCATCTTATACTCTGAAAAATACAGTACCTTCAGTAATCAAGTATCATGAAAATCAGCAGGCAATAATGCTTTTGTGTGTTCCCCAATAATATTTCCCTGTCTCAAGATTTCTCTGCATCTTCACAAGAATAAAATTGTTCAGGCCTAGGAAGAACTAGAAAGTTATTTTTTGGACTTAGTCCAAAATTCTAAAGAGCTGGTGTCCAGTTTTCAGTAGAGTTGACACACAATTCTTTTATGTTTATCTTTATAGCAAAAAAATTAAATGGGTGACATTCAGCTCTCCAGTAAACAGCGATGAAGTGATTCAGATATATGTATAGTGCTATGCAAGATACACCTTAAGTCTACTAGCTATATAATCATTGATTTTTAAAGAATGTGTTATTTATACTACAGTATAAGAGAAAATGTGTACTGTAGTATAAGAGAAAATATAAAAAGAAATTTGTGAAGGGCGGGACACTATTGTATAAAATAAAACAAATATATAAAAACATCTTCAAATGCCTATGCATAAATCTGCAAATATGTAAGCACTGGCAATTATATCCATCACTTACAGTGATATGCAAGTGACTGAAGACATCCTAGCCAATACCTGAAGTGTATCATGCTCACCCACAAATCTGTTCTGAAGGTCAGTTTAAAAAGACATTTTGCATAATGACAAAAAAAATACTTTGAATGTCACCATTATCTCTTTTTAGATTGTGCACATACATGTTGCAGTGGGCACTACTGGCTAACTGCTATTCCTCTTATATTCAAGCTTATAGGTGGAGACACTTATTTTTCTGTGTTTTTTAAGACTTGGATTAAATTGTTTTTAATACTAACATTTAAACATTAACTTTTAAAATGAATGCATTTCACCATTCATGTGGAATACTTTTAAATGAACAATATATGTTGATTATATTATAAAAGTAACTATAACAAAAAAAAAAAAGCCCAATCTTTGGCACCTAGTGATTGCATGGACATATCAATGGGATCTTTCTACTTCCAGACTAGTCTACAGTTCTTGAATTCTCTAATAGTCTCCTATCCTAGTACAAATCAGGTCTGATGTCTTTAATTTTTGGAATTCAGACAAATCAGACCAGTTACTACCACCCAAGCAGCTGTATTCAAGCTACTATCTAGTAGGTTCAGTCTGGTGAATGAAAACTAGTTGTTAATCTTTTTCTGTTCTTCCTTAGGGTCTTTCCTAAGCGGTCTTTGCAGGCAGCCCTCAAACTCTGCCTCTTCTGCATTTCTTGTAGGAAAATAACTGAAGGCAAATGCTGTGGAATAATTAAACTGGTTAAATTGCAAAAGAGCTTTCTGTCTTTGAGGGTGAAATGGGGAGGGAGAGGAACATGGTAGCCTGCTTTCTGTGCTTGGAGAAGGTAGAGAATGGAAGTGGACCTACTTTGTTTTATAAGACATGTGTGTGCATGCTTAGACAAAGTACTGGAGTCTCATTACAGATCACGGACGGGGGTAGAAAGAAGCTGTAAATTGTTGTTGGAACAGGTTGTAGCCTAATTTAGATAATACCCCTGGCTGTATTCTGTCTTGGTGCCAAGAAAACTACGTGGACATGTCCATGGAGATATCATGAGTCAAGTTTGACCTGAAGGAAACTTGACTTGAACCATCTAAAGTTCAGTCTTCTATTCTGGAGAAAAGCCAGCTGAACACAATGAGACAGATATATGAGGCAATAAGTATAAAGTTGCCCAGGAAATATGCAGTGGAGGGAAGATGATTTTTGACAGCTTATATGATCAGACTGAGCACATTTCATTTAAGCAAACCATCCAAAATAACTTTGAAAGGGTTTTCCCCCCCAAAAAAACCAATGCACAGAGATTGTTTTACATTAGAAAATGAGAAAAAATATTCTCATTTCCTGTATCCAGCGATGTGTGTTAGATGTTTGGATGAGAGATTTTTTTTAAATGTTGAGGATGAGCAATGCCAATAACCCATCTGGATTACTGGTTCAATAGCATCACTTATGTTTTGTAGTAACTGTATCTTGCAGTAAGCCATTGGAACAGGACAATCTGGAAATCACAATAAATACATAGCTAATAATTTAATTGCTTTTAGGTTGTATAAAATGAGCAAACGTCTTTCAAAGCCTCTGGTTATTTGTACAGTTCTCATATTTGTTTGTGTAAGTACGAAAGGTGGGGGGGGGTGAGGAATCTCACTGAAACAGCAGTAGATTTTTATAGCAACAGGTACAAGATTCTTCCTGTCCTTCCGACTTAGTGCTTCTGTTTGCATTCCTTTCAAAGGATTGCTTTAGTTCCTTTTCTTTCTGAACAGCGTGCTGAATTGCTCAAGGAATTTTGGAAAGTCTAATCTCTGGTGAGCCCAGTATCAGTGGAATGACTTGCCTTCGGTGGAAGCCAGTGGAACAACTTGCCTCCAGAAGTTTTGGGTGCTGCATCACTGGAGGTTTTTAAGAAGAGATTGAAGAGTCTGTAGAAATTCTCAGTCATCTAGGTCATGGTTGTCCCAAAGGTGCTTTTTCAGGAGGCAACTGGGCATTTCATCTTTTGAAGACATTTCACTTTTCATCCAAGAAGTTTCTTCAGCTCTGACAGGATAGTAAGGAATGGAAGGATTTATATTCCTTGCACACAGCTGGTCATTTGCATCCTTTTAGAGGGTCACTGAAGCACTTGGAGGTTTATCTGTGTCCCCAGGATCTCCTGGTTCCTGTAGTCTGCAGTTTTCCCCCTGGAAATCCATTCCTACTTTCATTCAAAAGGTGTTCATCCCTAATAGCAGGGGGGTTGGACTAGAAGGCCTCCAAAGTACCTCCCAACTCTTTATTCTGATATTCTGTTATCTAACCTATTTGGCAAGGTGAGGAAGGTTAGAGGAAAAACAGAGCTCTTCACAGCCTCGTGATCTGAAAAAGAGACATGCGGCTGAGCTAGAAAGAGATTTTAGCTGTAGATACAGATGGACTGATTGCTCATTTTTAAACATTGCTCACGGCAATGGAATACTCCATGTAAAATTGTTAAGTCAAGTTACCAATTCTTAAACCTCACTCACATCTTAATGATATATACTGGTACTCCTTGACTTACAACCACAGTTGGGACCAAAATTTCTATTACTTAGCAAGTTGGTTGCTAAGTGAGTTGCACCTGATTTTATGACCTTTTTTGCCGTGGTGTTAAGCAAATTGCTACAGTTGTTAAGTGAATCAAGTAGTCATTAAGTGAATCCAACTTCTCCCATTGACTTTGTTTGTCAGAAGCCAGCTAGGGAGGTCAGAAATGGTGGTCATGTGACCCCAGAACACTGCTACCATCGTAAATATACGCTGGTTGCCAAGTGACCAAATTTAGGCATATAACCATGGATTACCATGGTTATGGATTACCATGCTGTGACAGTCTGAAGTATGAGGACCATCGTAAGTCACTTTTTTCCACTGCCATTTTAACTTTGACCAGTTGCTAAATGAATGGTTGTAAGTTGGGGATTACTTGTATCAAGGGACGGACTGAGTCTTATCAAAATGGCCAAGATGGATCCATTGATTTGTCCCTCTTTAGGTCATACTTAGCAGGCATGCTAAACACTCAGCTGTGCAGTCAAGGGTCTCCCTGTCCAACGCCACACCCAACTTTCTATTGTTGCAATTTATAAACTGCAATGTTCTAAAATCTTATTCCTTCCTATTACCCTTTTTCCCTCCTTCTATATTGCGTAGACCAGGGATGTCCAAACTTGGGAACTTTAAGACTTGTGGACTTCAACTCCCAGCTATGCTGGCTGGGGAATTCTGGGAGTTGAAGTCCACAAGTCTTAAAGTTCCCAAGTTTGGACATCCCTGGCGTAGACTCACGTTTTCCAACCTCGGTAACCTGAAATGTGTGGCTGGGGAATTCTGACAGTTGCATTCCACACGTCTTAAAATTTCTGAGGTTGGGAAACATTGGTGTAGATTTATATTTATGTATGACAGAAAAGGGGCTCATGTTTTACTGAAGAGCTAGCAAAGAGGAAGCAATATTTTCCATAAATGAGATATAATTATCCCACTGTGATAGTTTTGCTTTTTTTTTTTTCAAGTTAGCATTTCAGGAAAGAGCCTATGCCTTTGAATATAACGTGTTAGTCAGAAAAGGTGCTTCCAGATTCCTTCTGAATTTTCACCATCATAAAGTGACATGGGTCTCCTCCTACAAGGAGAGGAAGTGGTACTAAGATTCTGCCAAATGAAAACAAAAAATAAAATTTGACCATACTGGGGTATGATGCATCTAGATAGGGAGAAGGGGCATTTACTGGTTCTTTCCAGGCAACAAAAATCCTCAATCATTTCTCCTGGCACTATAGTTCTACAATTATTCATAAGGATTTGGCCCGTAACATCTAAATGGTTACATAACTCATAGTTAGGGGCATCACTCATTTTGATAGCTAAGAAAATGGATCAGCCCGGTTTTTGCACTGCGTAAAGTCAAGATTCTGAAATAGTAGTTCTTCACTATTTCGTAAAATGTCTGCAGGTTCTATCAGAAGGAGGTAGTGGAAGAAGGCTGGTTTTGTTTATTTGTTTTTGGGAAGTTTTTTCCCATCTGACTGATTAATCCAGCCTTTGAAAAAGAAGATGGGGATTCTGTCTCCTTCACCTACTTCAACAGTTGCTATCTATCAGACATAATTATAGGGCAGGGCTTGCCTTCAAAGTACCACAATCCATTTATGCTGTGGGCTGGTTTTTTCCTAACTTCTAACAATTCCTATTTACATTCAGTCCAACAGATTTGTTCCAGATTTTTATATATATATATATATATATATATATATATATATATATATATATATATATATATATATATATATATATATATGCATGCTTGTGTCACAACACCTTATTTATTTATTTATCAGCACAAACGCAACATGTGTGTGTTTGTGTGTGTGTGTGTGTGTGTTGCATTTGTGCTGATAAATAAATAAAGGGAGACTAGTATAAATCTATTTCAAGCTATTTAGCTCTCATCAGCTAGCCATACCCTTACTGGGATTCGAACCTGGGCTGTTTTATATGTTAGGCAGTAGTATTAGCCACTAAGCCACAAGCTCTCCTCCCTTATCCCTTACATACAATTCACAATATATATATGTGTGTGTGTGTGTGTGCGCATGCATTGTGTGTACACACAGACAGACTTACATTTACACATACATGTATACACATGCATGCATATATTTAGATAGATATATAAATATATATTATATACATATATACTTTATTTTATATTTTTATAAAAATATATGTACATACATGTGTTTATGTGTGTATATGCACGCACACACAGAGAGACATACATAAATACATACACATATATACATATATATATACACACAAACATGCCATAGAACACTAGCTGCCATATGTACACGCCTGCCCGCCTATTGAAGGAAATATTTTGGGCTTCTTCTTTGTTCTTCTTTTCTTGGGTTTGGCTGAGGCTACATTGATCTGGATTCAAAGAGCAAAAGGCAGCTCACATGGGGGCCAGATAATCTACTGGGAACATGTTAAACCTAGTGTGTCCTTTCCTGGGATTCTCTGTAGGCCAAGCCAGGGAACTACATAGCCTCTTAAATATGTTTATAATGGGTGCTAGGTGCTCCCTTCATGTCATTCATAATTTACCCTTCAAAACTTTCTCTCTGTACAGTTTCAGCTTGTACACGAGATAAATATTTTCATAGGGAATTCTCAGTTTTTGTAAAGCCATTCAGCTACTCCTGTTTAAAATTTTAATACCTAATGATCAAGAAGGTCCAAATAGTACAGAAGGGGATATTAGTGGGAGTCAGCCATAAAACCAGGAGTTCCTTGTTTCTTAACATCCTTTTTCAGCACATGGAAGTCTGATGAAATATAGCTTGAAATAACAATATTCTTATGACCATCTGAAAGACAGAATAGGGAGGAAAAGACAAAACAAGCGCCAGCATCTCAAGAATGGAAATACAACTAAATTTTAGGGTGGAGGAAAAGCCTCAGTGAAGTGTGACGCTCATTTGGAGGAACTGGAACACAGAGTACAAGAAAATGTAGGAAAATGCTCCTAATTTCTTGCCACGGCCGATTAAAAGAAGCTGTAACCCCAACTGAATCATTTGGAACTAGCCAGAACAAAGCAGTTGAGGGAACAGCCTTCGCAAGATCCAAGGGAAAATGGAACATGACGACTGAAGATGAGCTAAGCAGTCTTTCAGCTTTTTCCATCTGTTCTTTTAGCTGCTTTTCTATCCAAAAGTTCTTTGACTATGCACGGAGCTTTTAATAATTGTCTTTATAGCATTTTGTAAATAATAATAATTGTGTAATAGAACAGGAGCACATCCAATCCCAGGCAGGGTACCGGATCTGGATGTACTGGAAAGAGCAAAAAAGGTTATGGTAGACCTGGAAAAAAAGAAGAAGATTCAAAGTAGCTGCAACAAGCTGACTTAGAAGGACCAAAATGACTCGATAACTATTTGCAACTATCAATTGCCCTCACACCATTTTTTAAAAAATTGGTTCCTGGGTTATATTGTATCTCACACATGCAGCAGACTGAAATGTCTGCAAATAGAGAATGCTTATTGTAAATCCTCCTTTAAATCAAAATTTTAGCCAGCGAAAATGATTAAGGAGAACATTTCACTCCAGGCATTTTTATTTACTCAAACATTTTATGTAAGAGACAACCATACACATTAATGTCTGGTTTCTGAACTATGTTACTGATGGTATTTTGGATAACACATACTTAAAATTCATATGATTCCTCCACCTGCATTCATAGAGTTTTAAATGGCAGAATACATTCAGCTGCATTGGGATTCTCCCACCTGTTTCTGGCATCATGACAAAATTACATCAGAGCAAGATAACAACAATTCTTGGTACCATGGTAAAATCCAAGAATTTGTAGAGAATTCAGAAAAAGAGTAGCAAGAGAATAGCTAACATGTGCAGCCTATATATTGTATAAAAGAAGAAATGACTCTCGTGGAAAAAAAAAAAAGGAAGGAGAGCCAAAACTGATATTTCTGGATTCCGGGGTTACTAGATAGTTCTCCATTTCTTTCTTTCTTTGCGTTTTATTATTTAGATTTCTGGGATTAATGCCAAGACTCATCAACAAGGATCTAACATCCTATATGCTGAAAGAACTCTAGTAATTCTGCAGATTAACTGAGACACAGTGGACCAAATTTCATGGAATTACACCAGGGAGTTCAAAACTCATCCTATTCCTGCCAAACTTTCCTTCAGAAGTATAGTCTTCTCCCTGCAATGCTATGACTACAATAAAGTCAAATATACAGTCCTGGTGGACTTTGATCGTGTTTCCCAAGATCTTGGATAATTTGCTTATTCTCCCTGTTTAATCTATGTAAGACAGTCTTATTATTTGGTCCTGAGGTTTCCAAATTAATGGGTGGGTCTTCTAATCTCCTGACATTAAAATGCCTTCCAAATGTTTATCATAGATTTCTCAATCGCTTAAATATTGGATGCACTCCATTTTTCCACTTGAAAGTTAAATTGTACCACAGAACCTATAAGTTCAAGGTTTCACATTTCCAGGGTACATGTGGAACATCAGATATAAGACACTAAATTTTATTGTTACTGACGTTCTATTTCTTTTCCATTCCCTGTGGTGGATATAATCAACTTTCCAAATTAAAAAAAAGACCTAATCACTGCCCATATAAGCACTGGGATGAAATAAAGCAGTCTACCCCAAAATTGCCTCATTATCTTATCTAGATAACTTGGACTCTCCTAGAAAAAAGGCCATTTCCCTTAAGAAAAAGTAAAATATCAGACAAGGAAGTTAAAACCATCTTTCTCCTAGAAAATGAAATATTTTAGGAAATATTAAAAGGGCAGAATATTTTCCCCTAAAAGGGAGGCAGAAACAAACACACACACACACACACACACACACACCTTTTTCAAAGGGCCATTAAGGCCTGAGGCAGAGAAACATATTTTTAGGCAGGAAACAGTCTCATTCTTAATAGTTCCCCCACCTTTGTCAATGGGCCATTAAGGCCTGAGCCAGGCTATTCTACATAACAAAGATCTACAGGCAGAGCCATAATAAGAATCCCAAAGCCCTTTCATTACATCACCACCCAGCAAGGCTCAAACAAACTTGGATTCAAAGCACTATAGAGTTTCCCCTGCCTGGCCCCATAGGAGTCTGACAGCCAGTCAAATTGCGTTTCTTGCACACGAGCGGGAGGCCATGGGGCAGGGCCCAACAGGGGGCAAAGAACCCAGGGACTCTCAGCAAGCCAGGCTTTTTTTCTTCAACATCTTTGAGGTATGTCATCCCCTTTTCTGCTCAGGAGCTCAAGCCACATGATCCTGTTCAGGAACTCAAGCCATGTGATACTGTCTACCATTAAACCATCTTTCCAAGCAGCCTTCATGTTTCCAGTGTCTTTTTCTCCACTTGGAACTGAACCCAGATGGACATTTCTTCCAACATGAATCAACTAGTGGTAACAAGAGATAAAGTTATAAGCCAAATTGGCAATTTAGAAATCAATCAATCAAGTCAGGATCCAGAAAAGTATCACCCAAGAGTCCTTAAAGAACCTAACTATGTAATTGATAATATTTTCAGAAAAATATACAACTTTTTAAAATATTGGCATTTGTTCCAGAGGAGTTAAAATAGCCAATGTGAGCCCTAATTTGAAAAATAGAGATCAAGGGACACGAAGGATATTTTTATTTATTTAGTCCACCCGTTTCCATACATACTGTACTTAAAAAGATATGCTAGTTAGCTTAACACCTGTTCCTGAGAAAATGTTTAAAAGAATTATTAAAGAAAAAATAAGTGAGAAGGAGGAGGAGGAGGATGAAACATTTTTCCTACAAAAGCAGACAGGAGAACAAGAAGAAAAAGCTAAGAGATGCCGATCTCAAAGCCCTGGGGCTGCAAGTAGGACTCAAAAGGCTGAATGTAGCCCATAGACCTAGAGGATCTAAAATGTTATCAGAAAATTGACAATTGTCATATGTTAGATGATTGAAATATATTCATTATTAATTATTGCATTTATTTCATTTAATTAATGCAAAAATTAATGCATTAATTAATTAATGCATTTAATTAATGCAAAATGACCAATAATAAATCATTTCCCCCCTATGGTTCCACCTTTTATTGAGAGTGTGGTCTCCACTCTCAGATATGGGGGGAAATTCTGTACCTAGAATAATAGTAATAATGAAGAATAGACATCTCATAAAATGAACTATCCTTCCTAGAAGCCCATCTTAGAAATTCTTAGGAAGCACCATATTACCTACACTCAGCTTGTCTAAATCAAATGTCAGCACCAATGTTCTATGGAACCCAATGTTATGTTTATGATTTTCCTGTTGACTCACTTAAGTAAACAACTTACTATATACAGTATATATTTTATATAAATTCATGAACAGCATTGCAATGGGAGTAGACATGATCACTGTTCAATAAACTACGCTAGGAATATACAGAGCATGTTATTGTTATTATTTTAGTTACATAGTTTATTTCTATATATCCTGACCCTTAAGGATCCCTCCAGAGTCTCACTTAGAAATAGTACAGATAATGTAATCTAGTCATTAATCTCAGATTAGAATTGAAGAGATTATCCTCAAATTAATACCAGATTATGTAAATTATTAAGATCTCATTGATAGAGTACCCATTGATACTAGCCACTATCTGTTTCTCAGACCAGACTACCAATGAAGTTCTTGTAAGATGAAAAGTGGAAGTCACGTTTGCATGTTCCTTGCAGATAAAGTGATACAAGTCATAAAGAAATAACTTAATACAATTTATTTTGGGACCAATTCAATTTCCTTTTCAAACTACATTATTTAAATTTTTCTACCTTGCCCGTCTCCAGTTCCCAAGTCTCATTATGAACTCTTTGGCATTCAAACCATCTGACTCCTGCAAATTATCATCTAGCTAACTTTCTCCTCCTCACTTCCTCCCTCTGCTTTCTACAGAATTGAAGATTTTTTTTTGACCAAATGACTAAGTGGGAGGGCAAAGGATGGGATCTAACAGTTGTGTCTTAGATGAGCTACTGAACCCCAGCTGTTGATATTCAATTGCTTTCAAGAGTAATTGATCGTAATAGGAAGGGAAAGGGGGAAAGGAGAGGACAGTAACGTGTCATAGAACAATGATAAATCTGTTACTATTGGTGTAACCTAATAATACTTCCTCAGAGGGAGGAAAGGGAATTTAAGTGAAAAGTCAACTTCACATTTTCCTTGTTGCTGTATGAAGCAATATTGGACATCTCCAATATTGTTTAAAAAATATATATCTTAAGCTTTTCTTCCTAGAAAGTAACTGCTGAAGAGAACTGAATTAGCAATGCTCCCAACGGTAAGCAAAATTCAGCAAGTCTCTTCCCATTACCTCCATTAAAGCAGGCTTCATCTGAAGACAGCATCTGATGACAGCCCATTCATACAGTCCCGAGGGGTTATATAGAGAATTGGATTCTCTCTTGCATTCATTTGTCTCTCACTTTCCTCTCTGTTGAGAGCTTCAGACCACACAGTGGCAGCTTGCGTGGGTTGGTTGTAAACACCATGTCCAATAGAGTTCTAGTGAGCCTGCGGGGTCTTCAGATGGCTCCCGGGGGATCACAGCTGTGCATGAACAGGAGGAGGAGGGGGTTCTTTGGGCTTCTTTCAAACTTGACAAGTTGACCACTGTATAAATTAACATTCGGCAATGACTGCAATGCAAGGAGATCTTTTGAAGAGTCTGCCTCTATTGAAATAGCCACCATTTCTTCCACTACAAAATTAAAGAGGTGTCTGTCTGTCTGTCTGTCTGTCTGTCTGTCTGTCTGTCTGTCTGTCTGTCTGTCTGTTTGTATGCATGTGCGTGGGGACATTGCATTCATTCCACACAGAGAGACATACTCCATGAATAGATCTGCACAGACCAGGGGTCTGCAAAGTTGTCTCTTTTAAGACGGGTGGACTTCAACTCCCAGAATCCCCCAGCCAGCTCCCAGATTCTGGGAGTTGGAGTCCACCCGTCTTAAAAAAGCCAACTTTGCAGACCCCTGGCATAGACATTCAACTGCTATCTTTCTTCTATGTGTAAGTAGCAGCAGAGAGGAGTATCCATATGGCTTTGTCACTGAAAGGGAAGGGATTATAATGACTCCTCTAATCATTGTCACAGGTAAGGTTTTCAGACAGCACTGTTCCCCTGTCCTGGGAGAGGTGTGGAATAGTTGCCAACAAAGCCATTGAATTAGAGCAGTGAAATTTTTTTACCAGGAGAAGATTAGGCCTAATTGAGGAGATTAATCCCAACACCTGATTTTTAAGTATATGACAACACATCCCAGTCCTCCAACTTTCCTGAGTGCTATGTTTTCCTTTCTAAATACGTTTTGCCAAAACAATCTGAGAGTTGGGGCTGCTTCTGGACGATGATACAAAGTCCATAATTGGAAGATGCTTATGTGTGGCCTTGTTCATTTGTTCATGCACCGCCCAAATTCAGATTTCCAAAATGGAAATTGGGATAGACAAAATTCATGGGTGCAAGGAAAATTGCCTCATTTGTGGCTTCAACACTTCTTCCCTGCTTAAAGTTGAGAAGGTAATAAAAGCTAATTTACAGATACCTTTTGTTTATTTTTGTTCTTTTAAAGTAATAACAGAAAAAGGAATTGTCTTTGGCTAAGATCAAGTGCAGTATCTGTTCTCGTCGATCTACAGTTATTCTTTATGTTTGTTTGTTTGTTTGCTTTGCTTTTCACATTTTTGAACCACCCATCTCACTCAGAAAGGGAGTTTATTGCCTTTTCTGTTCCATTGCAATAGCAAACAGATATATTTAACGCTCTCTGGATCTTTTTACACAAACTTTGCATTGATGCTTCATTATTACATCAGTTCTATTTCACAAGTGTTCTGGAAACAACTGCCTGGACTAATTTCAAAGAGTGCTTTCTTCCTTTTGATTTTCCAGGGATCACAAAGACATGAAAAGCAAGGCATTTAATATTTACTGTGCAGCTCCTCCCAGTTTCCCTCTCCCTTTCTCTCTTGTACATAGATGTGCTTTTTATACACAGACATCAAAGGAATTTGGAAATACAGTTAGAATCTGGAAACAAACCAGATGCTTTGGGCAGCAAGATCTCACTTTTTGCACCAGATTGATAATTTGGAAATCCTGAAGTATCAAACTTGCATTGAAGATTTACCTAATTGGGCAATGAAATATCAGTACACAAACAAAAACACAAGTTTAGAGAGCACCAAGGACCCCACCGTTCAATATGTTTAAAGATGTTTAAGGACATGTCTATTAAGTATTGGAAATGTCATCATTTAGGTATCAATATGATACCTGGGTCATATTATCATGTATGGTGGATATGCCCAAAGCAAAAAAAAATGGGCGAACATACACACATGGTTGGAAAAAAAGATAAAGCAACATTTAGATTTAAAACCATAAATATTTTTATTGGGCATTTTACTGGATAAGTATAACAAGGGAAATACATATTTGATTTTTACATGTATTAACTGCAGCTAGAATTGTATTTGCACAACAATGGAAGAGTGCCCTACAGGTGAAAATGTGATTTACTAAATATTATTGACCAAGTGTGATTGGACACACAAGGAATTTGTCTTTAGTGCATACGCTCTCAGTGTACATAAAAGGAAGTAAAGAAAAAAGAAAAATACATTAATCAGGAATCATAAGATACAACACTTAGTGATAGTCATAGGTTATTAATAATGATATTATCACTAATTATTAATATTAATAATTATTAGCTTACTACTAATAAGCTAATACAAATAAGCCATAAGCAAAAGAATGTGTAGAAATGGATAGAGTAACACTTACAATTAAGGAAAAGAAAGAAACTGAACACTTTTTGACATGGGACTTATTTTATCAATGGCTAGCTAATAAAAAGAGAAGTTAGAAACATGTGGATATAAGAAAATGACTAATGGAACTAGGGAGGTTTGTTAAAATGGACAAGCAAATGTTGTTGTTATCTTACTACTACTACCATTATTATTATAGAACTAATACCAATGTAATGAATATTGTAAATACTTTGATTATTATTTCCTAAAAGTACTTCGACCCAGACAACACGCTGTTTAAGTAAAAATGGAATTTTTATATTATAAAATAAAATAAAAAATGCATGCATGCATGCATGCATACACACACCCGCCCTGGGTCCTTTTGGAGAAGGGCGGGATATAAATTGAATAAAAATAAAATAAATAAAACACACACACACACAAACACATACACACACACACACATATACATATACATATATGTACATACATATATGTGTGTGTGTATGACCCCACCGTTCAATATCTGAGCTGCAGAAAACTATCTTCTGTTGGAACCTGGTCTTTGTCAGGTGATTAAGATGACAGTTTTCGCAATCCTTACCATTAACCATACAGGCTGAACCGAAGGGATAAATGTCTAAACACTGGCCTGTGGTAGAAACTTTTACAAAGGTACCATATGTCTATGGAGATACTCAGTTATCCAGATCATGGTTGTTCCTTTCATTGAAAATCTTTAGCTATGCTTTCTGCTGGATGTTTTCTATCCTGCGTCCCTTCACTGTTGAACCCAGACACAGGCAGTGGTGAAATTCATTTTTTTTTACTACTGGTTCTGTGGGTGTGGCTTAGTGGGCATGGGGTGGCTTGGTGAGCATGGCAGGGGAAGGATACTATAAAATCTCCATTCCCACCCCACTCCAAGGGAAGGCTACTGCAAAATCTCCATTCCCACTCCATTCTGGGGCCAGCCCGAGGTGGCATTTGCCAGCTCTCTGAACTACTCAAAATTTCCCCTACCGGTTCTCCAGAACCTGTCAGAACCTGCTGGATTTCAACTGGATTGCAGACTATTGGGGATGAGTCTGTATTGTCTGCATATCAAATTGAAGTTCAAATGGTTCTTATAGTCTGCAATTTTTCCAGAAACTTCTTGGATGAGAAGAGAAATGTCTTCAAGGAAAAAGAAATAAAGGCCAGTTGCCTTTTAAAACAGGTAGTTAAAAGAATGTGTGACCAGTTCAACTTACCATGTCTCTTTAAGTGTGTGTGTGTCTGTGTGTCTGTGTGTACAGTATATATGCAGGAAAACACTCGTCTTCTCAGCTCGCAAGAGCAGGTGGGCAGAATCCTATTTTTGACCTCCCTGATGAGGGTCTAAAAATAATAACCCGCAAAGAATGAAAAGGTTTTGTGTTATTTTAAAAAAAAAGTCAGATAACCCTCCGGATAGATATAAATTATGTCATAAGGAAAGAGGAGCACTCTTGGTTTTAATAAGAAACTGTAATTTACATCTCACCTATAAATAACCCTGCAGAGACAGGTTTCATTTTGCAGCAAGCAACAGACAGTGGAAGAATTAGAAATTTGGCACTAAAACCACATCCAAAGGGTGCATAAATTGAACGCTGTTGGTGTCACTTCATTCTTTTTTATCAATATTTTATTTGCAGTGTGTCAGTATATGCATGTTTGTGTAGCCCCACCTCACATACATTTTGAAGTTCATATCTCCAATTAACTTTTGCTATTGCTTAGAGAATAATAGTAGGAAACCTAGTTGCCCTGCAATCTTGCCTTTTGCTTTGCTTATGGCTTCAAATACGTTGACTGTGGTTCAATTCACATAAAGATGCTAATCAAAGAAAGGGTAGTTCCATAGAATACATAGCCAAGCTAATCCAGCCTGATATTTGATACAATTTTGAAACTCCTTCAGCATTTTTCTCAGTTTTGAGGTGTGGTTACACACATACCACGTCTCTTAGAAACAATGAAGATTCATAGAAACGTTAAATGACCCGAATATTATATGGTTTGGGAACTCCCTCCCTTCAGGGAACAGATTCTAGGAGTACTGTAGGCTTGTCTGCTCAGGAGTCAAAGATTTACTAGGCAACTTCTATCCCCATAGTAGAAAAGACTGGGACTTGTTCTGGGGCGTGCACATTCTATTCACAGCCTGCAGCATGCCTTTGGGGGCATCCCTGTTACCCCAAATGAACTATACGCGTGCCCTAGAACAGGGGTCTCCAACCTTTGCAACTTTAAGTCTGAAGGACTTCAGCTCCCAGTCTGCGAGCTGAAGTCCTTCAGACTTAAAGTTGCAAAAGTTGGAGACCCCTGCCCTAGAATACACCATTCTGCAGCATCTACACACACTACAAGAAAGTACACTTTTTAAGCAGCCTGTCTCTGGCATGGCTGATATTATTATGTGTGTTGACTAATCAAAAGAATCTCCCTATACTAAATGCACAGTTTCTGAACTTCAGCTGGTGTTTTAATTCAAGCACTACACCATAAATAAAATAATTAAAATAATTGTGGAATCATAAACATTATTACCTTTGTGCTGTGTTTGAAAGTTAATCTCAGCAGAATCAGCAGAATGAAGAAAATGAATTCCCATTCAGGATGGGGATTGTTAAACTGAAGAGTACTTTTTCTATTTATTTATTTTTTTAATGCACCGAATAGGGCAAAACTTGTCCTTCCTCCCTAAAATGTGTTATTGTGCATTGGGAACATTATCTAAAAAGACTTCAAGTCCTCTTGTCTTAAACCAGTTAAACTGTAAAATAGCAAAGAGCCAACCATCATTCTAAGAGCATTTATTGTGATAATGATAATGATTATACATATACATATTATATGTATTATGCATATGTATATGTATGTGTATATGTATATATGTGTTGGTTGGGTATGTGGTGTATACACACTGTGTGTGTGTGTGTGTGTGTGTGTGTGTGTGCATGCATGTGTGGCAGTGGTGGGTTTCAAATTTTTTAGAACCTACTCTGTAGGTGTGGCCTATTTTGTGGGTGTGGCTTGGCAGTCATGTGACAGGGTGGGAGTGGCCACCTTTTAAAATGTGGTGAAACTCATTTAACAACGCTCTTGCTTAGCAACCAAAATTTTGGACTCAATTGTGATGATAAATTCATTCTTTCTTTCTTTCTTTCCTTCCTTCCTTCCTTCCTTTCCTTTCCTTCCCGTTGGGTCATTCCAGGTATGCCGGTGGAACCCCCTCTCACCGGTTCTCTAAATTTCACTGTTCCACTGATTAATTGTTCTAACTGTCAGGAAATTTCTCCTCAGTTCTAAGTTGCTTCTCTCCTTGATTAGTTTCCACCCATTGCTTCTTGTTCTACCCTCTGGTGCCTTAGAGAATAGTTTGACCCCTCTTCTTTGTGGCAACCCCTGAGATATTTGAACACTGCTATCATGTCTCCCCTGGTCCTTCTTTCTATTAAACTAGACGTACCCAGTTCCTGCAACCGTTCCTCATATGTTTTAGCCTCCAGCCCCCTAATCATCTTTGTTCCTCTTCTCTGCACTCTTTCTAGAGTCTCCACATCTTTTCTACATCATGGCGACCAAAACTGAATGCCGTATTTCAAGTGTGGCCTTACCAAGGCATTATAAAGTGGTATTAACACTTCACGTGATCTTGATTCTATCCCTCTGTTTATGCAGCCTAGAACTGTGTTGGCTTTTTTGGCAGCTGCTGCACACTGCTGGCTCATATTTAAATGGTTGTCCACTAGGACTCCAAGATCCCTCTCGCAGTTACTGCTATTGAGCAAGGTACCACCTATACTGATGTTTTGTTGGGCGTGAGCCTAGTCTTTAAGATATTTCAGACCTCTCCCCAAACATGGAATGGAACTCTTAGCTAAACTGGGTAACAGAGAAGCGAGACAAACTCACTCTCACAATCTAATCCAAACATGGGGGGGGGGGGGGATTGTGTATGTTCCTAATCATACCCAAACACAGCATTGAAAAAAACAGAGGAAAAACAATTTGTTTATTGAGCCTATGTACCGTATATACCCACCCATCTCATAAACATGATTCTGAGCGGCATATAACCCAACAGTTCAAACTCCATAACAATCTAAAAACAATACAATTTTTTTTTTTAAAAATGAAGTAAACAGTTAAAAAAAACAGATAAAATCCATGAAATTGGGAGAACAAAGATCATATAATCACATGCAGCCCCCTTGCAGGCTCTCCCCAGGGCAATTCCCATCAGTGGAAAGGGAGCCACAAAATGTTTAGAATGGCAGCAGTTTTGCCTTATGGGCACGATCAAGGGTTTTGTAGTCCGTCTGTCTAAAATACTTTTTAAAGCAACTTTGTTCTGCTATGAATAGCAGTGTTGCCATGTGTTTGTTTTTTTTAAATTCCACCCTAGCTCCCTATTCATGTAGTGGGAGTTACTTTGAGATTTTTCTCCTCTGGGCAACTCGTAGGATTGAAGCCTAATGTAGGGACACCTCCCTGAGCTTCGGAGCTGCGATGTCTTCAACTGCTTAGGGGTCAGACAAGGCCTGTTTCATGTTTGACATAAAAGAATCTTTCTGAAGCAGCTTCAGTGAACATGAGGCGTTTTCTCCCTCGCAGTTAATCACATTACAAGAGGTTTTTTGTTTGTTTGTTGCTTGGTCTTTCTCCCTTTTCATGCCACACCAGCTGCGTATTGCTTTAAAAATGTATCCCTCCAGGGGAGTCATTTTGGTTGCAGCACGAAATGTTGTGGCAGTTCTTAGAACTGCCAGCTTTTATGCGTATGTCAAGAGTCTCAACATGTTTGAAGTTCTTTTTGCAGCATTAATATTATTGTTATTTTCTTCAAGTGCTGGAAGATTGAATTTTAAGCTTCTCGCCTTCTGCAAAGGGAAAATGTGGGGTGACGAGAGGGAGAGATCTAATCCAAACCGTAGACATAACCAGTCTCAATCATGCTGGGATTACTCATCTGACCTCATGATGCTGGCATGCCTTCAAGAGATTGTTTGGGGGGGGAGGGGTTTACCTGTCATAATTTAAATATCAAATCTGGATGCCTAAAAAAGTCAGCTTCTAAGTAACAAGCAAAAATTGTTGAGCAACAATAGCTGTCATGTTGTATGTAAGGTAGTGCAATTTGTATCGGAAAGGGTAGAACATAGAACACAAAATAGTAGTTCAAAGGGAGTTTGGAGGTCTTCTAGTCCAAATCCCAGCTCAAGCAGGAGACCCTATACCCATGATGGTGAACCTATGGCACGCATGCCCGAAGTGGCATGCAAAGCCATGTCGCCCGGCACACACAGCCTTGCCTTTTCTGTACTCTTTCCAGAGTTGCAACACCATTTTTATATCATGGTGACCAGAACTGGATGCAGTATTCTAAATACAGTCTTACCTTTATCTCGGTAAAGGTAAAAATGATACCAGGCCAATAAGAAATTCAAAAAGTTCAACTTTCATGGGGGAAGGTATACAGGAGGGGGGGGGGGGGAACTACCTTTCTTTTCTTCAATTGTTGATTGGAGGACCAATTTTCTCTCTCTCTCTCTCTCTCTCTCTCTCTCTCTCTCTCTCTCTCTCTCTCTCTCTCTCTCACGCACACACACACACACACACACTGCTACTCTAGACCTGGAATGTAGCAATGGGTGAATATAACAAATGGAGAGGCGCTGTGGAATTTGTACTCTACCTCCATTCTTAAATCTCCAAATATACAATATGTGTGCCACAGTTGCTGTGTATAATTGCAGGTATGAAAGATGGAGGAAGTTCACTGAAGAATTTTCTTTACTGAGGAGGTCATTAAAGGTAGAATACAATTCTAGCTTTTATTCAAATAAGGCCTCTTTACTTTTCCCTCATCCCCATAAGTTTCAGTTCACTGTGGCCAATTAGACATATCTTACTATTTTATCATTGTCCAAACTATGCTTGCCCTTTTCCACGACATCTGAGTCCATACAAAAAAGCAAAATACAGCGATCTTTGGAAATAGTAGAAGAGTAGAACAGGTTGAAATATCAAAAGTCTTGCTCCAACTTCAACATTGTTTAATATTGCTTCATCCAATAGGGATGTGCATCTATTCTGCGATGTAAAATTTTCAATTGTTCTTTACAGTCACAAGCCTCTCTTATCTAAAAAAAATAGTTTATTTTGATATTTTGGCATAGGGCATGAGTAAGTGAATATTTACAAATTTATTTATAACAGTTGTACAACTGCCCAGCTTATGTAACATAATCTTGAACAATTCACAAGCAACAATAAAACAGGAAAAGCAGTAAAGAAAGATAAAAACAAAGCAAAATAATACACCAAAGGCCAGGAGAGTAGGGGCCTGCCAGATCTCATGGGAAAAGGTATCCAAAAGGCAGGGGCAGTTATTAATAAGGAGGTCTGCTTAGTCCTGCTAGGTGGAAGCATTTAAAGAAAGAGACCAAGTCCTAGAGTGTTCTGATCTAGGCTTCCTAAGACAGTAAAAACCACACACTTAGTCCCAAAACCCCCTTTTTAAATTTAAACAGTCGTGAATTATGTTCATTCACAGCCCGTAATGATTCACCATTCTGTGAAGAGTCCAACAGAAGTCTGCCACAGTCTTGCAGGCTGATAAGCACCCACCTTTATCTCCCTTGAAATGCTGCCAGAGACCTAATGGCCAATTAGTTTTGCAAGACCAAACAGAGCAACAATTAAACTGGAGTTTCAGAGTTTAAACTGACCAGGACAAACAAAGTTGCTTCCTGCAAAGGCTCACGTCCCTTTGCTCCTCCTTTATGTCTTATGGGAGGGGCCAATCATCTCCAAGCCTTACTCCCAATTTGCCCCTTTGGTCTTAACTGTTCTTGCCTTCTGGCAGCTCTGTGTATGTGCACACTGGGAACAGGATCCCCCTGTTCCTCTGCCTCACTGATGTCTGACTCTGGAGGCTCCGGAGGCAGCACGTAACTCCCAGATGGCCCTGACCCCTTTCTGCCTCTGACACAGAGCCCACGTCAGAGCCTTCCCCAGACTCCAGGACTGGCCCATGTTCCTCCCCAACCTCTGCAGGCCGCTGGTGGACATACAACATAGAACAAGTTCAATCTGTCAGAGCTAGTGGGGCAGGCAAAAGCAGTCTTGCAAATAATTTGGCCCCATGCTATTCAGGGCTTTAAAAGTGACGACCAGCACCTTGAATTGAACCTGGGGGGGGGGGGGAAGGAAGCCAGTGCAACTCCCACCACAGTGGTATAACATGGGGCATCCAAAACTGCACATGCTACAGATAGTCCTCAACTTACAACAGTTCATTTAGTGACCGTTCCAAGTTACAACGGCACTGAAAAAAATGACTTATGACCATTTTCCATATTTATGACAGTCGCAACATCCCCATGGCCACGTGATCAAAATTCAGATACTTGGCAACAGACCAAGTGACATTTATGATGGTTGCGATGTCCCAGGGTCATGTGGCCCAAGCTTCTGTGACCTTCTGACAAGCAAAGTCAATGAGGAAGCCTGATTCACTTAACAACCGTGTTACTAACTGAACAACTGTTGTGATTCGCTTGACAGCTGCAGCAAGAAAGGTCGTAAAAGGGGGCTTAGCAAATGTTTCACTTAGCAACAGAAATCTAGGATTCAATTGTGGTCCTAAGCAGAGAACTACCTGTACTGCATTCTGGAACAGTTGTAATTTCCAGGAGGTCCTCAACAGCAGTTCCACATAGAACACATTGCAGCAATCCAACCTGGAGGAGACCAAGGCATGAGTGTAGGGAAGGTCACAATTGATACATAAAATGAATCTGTGTGAAAGTCACCACCACCCCCAGCTGCCACCTGCTCTTTGAATGCTCCTCTTCATTCTCCTGTATAATTCTATGCAAAAAAAAAGTGCACTAAAACAGAGCAGCCAAATGAACCATGACAGCCAAAGCTGCCCACTCCCATTTCAAGGTAATAAAACTCAAGGAGCAACAGAATTGCAGACAGAACGTCTTGCTCAGGGAACTATTTTGTCTAGACTAGAGTCAACATTATAAAGATAAGATCAATTTTTATCCCGCTTTATAGACAGGGAGCTGAGGATGGGAGAGACCAATTGTCCAAGGCCATGTCCTTTTGAAGGAGTCCAACGTTAATCAAAAGTCTTAGATTTGTTCCTAATTTTCCATTAAGGAGCCACTGCCAGGCATGAAAAGTAAAATGTGATTAATTTCAGGTGGAACAATTGAGAAGCAACATATCCACCTTCTTTCCTGTTTTTATTTTGTTGTTGTTGCTTCAATTATTTTCCTCCCGCTGCTCTAAACAGGATGGAAGGAATTTTGTCTGCTCCAGATCCAGCATAGTTCTCCTCATTCTCTCTTCTCAAGATTAAAGGTAAAGGTTCTCCTTGCACATATGTGCTAATTGTTCCCGACTCTAGGGGGTGGTGCTCATCTCCCTTTCAAAGGCGAAGAGCCAGCTCTGTCTGAAGATGTCTCCATAGTCATGTGGCCGGCATGACTAAATGCCAAAGGTGCACGGAATGCTGTTGCCTTCCCACCAAAGGTGGTCCCTATTTTTCTACTTGCATTTTTACATACTTTCAAACTGCTAGGTTGGCAGAAGCTGGGAGCTCACTCCATTATGCAGTGCTAGGGATTCGAACTGCCGAACTGCTGACCTTTCTGATCAACAAGCTCAGTGTCTGAGCCACCATGTCCCTTTTTCTCAAGACTGGGGATATATAATTTCCTCAACCTCATCCAGAATTATTTCCTCACAATTCTGCCTCATCCAGAATGTTCGAGAATACCTCTGGTAAGCACTAGGTGTAGCCTTTTCTGCCACTTCATGGAGAAGGATAGAAAAGTCAGAAACACTCTCAGAGGCGATCCAAATATTCATGGTCCTGTAGTATTATCCTAGGGCCAAATAAATCAGTACCTATTTGGTACAGAAATGTAATCTCAAGAAGAAAAACCCACAATACTTGCAGTAACAGTTGGACTTTGAAACTAAGATATATAAACATTCCTTTTAGTCTTCTTCTAATAAATTGGAGCGTTGAGGAAACTCTAGCCTTGGACTTTCATTTTTTGGAGAATGCTATTTGGAACCCTGACACTAGACTCCTATTTGACCTAGGAGATATTCCTAGCCAAATTCACTTTTTCCATATTTCATGTGAACAACACTTGGCCTTGTTTTTAAGTGTTACAAGTGAGTGCATCTAAGATTTCACAACCTCAAAGAAGCATAATCCAGAGATATGGATACAGATAAGGAGTCAAGACAACTGTTTATAGCTCTGCTTCAGAAAGCTTGAGTAACAAATGTTATGTCAAAAACTGGATGCCATCCCAATATCCCTGAAAAGTCAGAACATGGAGCGGGTGAGTGTGCCTCAAAATGCAATTCTAACACAAATGTGTTTTTTTTTTAAATCCAATAAATAATCATCTGCTTACTATAGTTGGCTGTACAATTAGCCAGATGTTCAGACTGTACTTGGCATTTTTGCAAACCTTATCAAGGCCTTCCCAGGACTTGGGTAAGATAAATGTTGTTATTTAATAATATTAAAGGCAAACCTAAATAAAGCTGCCTTTTTTCAATTGATTGGTGGTGGTTTTGGCAATAGTTTCTCTTTTTTACCCCAACTCTACTTTAAGCTTCATCTTAGATGCATGAAGTTTATTTAACCTTGAATTGATGTAACAAATCACAGCAGTCCCTGATAGATGCTTGCTTTTTGCCAACTCTACAGAACTAAATGGAAATAGCCTTATTTGAGTCTATTTTTCTTCTCCTCTTCTCTTAAATCTTCCTTTTCAGGCTATCTTACCCTCCTTTGTTTTACTTGATATGATCATTAAACACTATCCATAAGGTAAAGATACACGTAGTAAACCTTAAAGACCCCTCCCCAACCTTCAGCCTGCCTTAGAAAGATTGTAAAAGAATGCTTTAGAAAAAAGAAGTTGTGCTCAATTTATTAAACTCCTCCAAGCAGTGTTATGATGCTCTTTAACCTTTTGCTGCAGATATATAATGCTGCCAAGCCATCAACCTGGAAATGTTGAGCTGTGTGTGTACATTAACACATGAACAGATAAATACCAGATCCTTAGGAGAAATGTCTGTGTCAGCACTTTTTTGCAGCTTTCATTAATACTAGCTCATTTAACTCTTTCACTCCCAAATCAGACACTGATTTAACTCTTTTGTATATATCTACCATGTGAACACAGGTTCTACTGCTTTGTTTTGGGCATGTCTGTGAGATCCAGTGAGAAAGAGTGCCTTTAAAGTCTGGTCTCTATTCATCTGTATTTTTAATTGATAAGCTCTCTTCAAACTATCCCATGTGTAAATATAAGCAGTTTTATGGGACGGATTAGAGTGAAATGGAATGGGATTGGATGGAAAGCAAAAAATGTTAATTACTTCTCCGCATGAAACTTTTTTCTGGTTTTGGACTGTGCTAATGTTAGTGTTAGTGTTGGTGGCTCAGTGGCTAAGATGCTGAGCTTGTCGATCAGAAAGGTCGGCAGTTCGAATCCATAAGTGCCACGTAAGGGAGTGAGTTCCTGTTACTTGTCCCAGCTTCTTCCAACCTAGCAGTTTGAAAGCACATTAAAAAATGCAAGTAGAAAAATAGGAACCACCTTTGGTGGGAAGGTAACAGCATTCTGTGTACCTTCAGTGTTTAGTCATGCCAGCCATATGACCATGAAGACATCTTCGGACAGTGCTAGCTCTTCGGCTTTCAATCAGAGATGAGCACTGCCCCCCAGAGTTCGGAACGACTAGCACATATGTGCGAAAGAAACCTTTACCTTTAACTTTAGTGTTGGAAATAAAAATAATTAAAATATTTACTTCCTAGATTTATATCCCACCTTCTTTTCAGGAGGCTAATGCAACATATTAAGGCAACAAGGAATTTTGGCCAGCGGGCTCCACACGAAGGCCCTTTGGATACGGATTCATGCCATATGGAATATCTTACCCTCTGAGGTGAGATTCGTTCCCACCCTCCTGACATTTCACAAGAGCTTTAAAACCGGGCTCTACCAGATGCATTAGGGACCCGATGGAGGAGCTTCATACTGGAGGTGGTTAACTAATTAAAACTTTATCTCATCTCGTCCCAAAGGTGTTTTTTTCAAAAGGCCACTGGACTTCCTTTGTTTTCCCTTGAAAAACAACAACTGGATTTTCTTTGTTTTCCTGTTTTCAAGGAAAAACCAAGAAAGTCCAGTTGCCTTTTGAAAAAGCACCTTTGGGACATCTATGACTTTGATGACTGAGAATCTCCAAAGAAACTATTCCTACCTTCCCACCACCCCCTTTGTCCAGCTCCTTTCTTTCCCAACTGGTGTGAATGATTTAATTTGTCAATGATTTTATCCACTGTGTTCTATGTTCGTTGATTTTAATGTTGTTGTTGTTTTAAGGTTGTAAGGTTTTTATGCTGTAAGTCGTCCAGATACGAGATGTGTGGCAAATAAATTTCATAAATACAGAAAGGTGCACATGGTTTCCCCCACAACCACAATCATGTGTGATTAATTATGCTGAAAGAAAATGAGTGATGCAAAGGCACTCAGTCCCAGTAGCTTTCCATGAGCTTGAACTTGATTCTTCCCAATTCTAGTCTCATATCTTAACTACTACACCATATTCTCTCTGGCTATACCATCCTCTTCCCACTAAAGAAGTTTTTTAAAAAAAGGAAATTATATTCCTCTAACAACAGATTTGAAAGAGTTATCCTAAAAATACATAATGTATAAATTAGCCACAAAGGAAGCCCAGCTAGCATTTGTCCTTCCTTCATAATAAAAATGAATAAATTGAACTCATGACACATAACAATTCCAGATTGTGTTAGAGAAGCGAAGAATTTAAAAAGAGTTGGATCCCTTGTTTATATCATACATTTTAAAATATGAAGTGTATTTTTTGTCTAATTTATATAGCCCCTAAATAGAAAAATATGTTGGATTAGAGAATTACCTTGTGGAAAGATAACTGAAGAAAGCAAAAACTTGAATTCCTAAATATTCCTAGATCCCACTATATATATGGATGGATGGATGGATGGATGGATGGATGGATGGATGGATGGATGGATGGATGGATGGATAGATGGATAGATCTCCTAATTGCTAAACTCCATTTGTTTATAATTTTATAATGTTACATCATCATCATCTTTAAAGGGCCATCTACTTCAGAAGACTCTGGGCCGCATGTAACATTAAACATAATAAAAGCAACAACAACAAAAACCAAACAGATCCAGAAACTAATTTCTGCCAATAGATAACATCTTATAAGGGGCTCAAAATTCTCCTGACCCAAGTCCTAGGAGAACAGGCAAGTTTTCTAACATTTCTTAAGCATCGTAGGAGCCATGTGTAGGTCTGAGGAAAGAGAAGAAGAGCAACACATTAAAAAATAGCAGACAGATAGACAAAGGCAGACAGACAGCTGTAGAGGTATGCAGTATTTTCCCTCTAAAATTCTTAATTTATTCTTATTCTTTTTTGGGAGACAGTGCAGATTCTGAAGTCTGTTTCCTCTGAGATAGATAGATATTAATTAATTAATTAACCAGGACATCTGGTTAATAGGGACATTTCCTGTAACACAGAGAAGGCACACAAATTAACTCTAATAATATTTAATGATTGCTTAAATGGATCATCTGGAGATAATTATCTATGACATTGCCACAGCTGCCGTCTTTGAGCTTTTCATTTATTTTGAATACATATGTGTAGAAAAGCAATCTATCATGAAGTTACATATGTAAATAGTTACATACATACATCTTTATTGTAAAAAAAACCCAACCCACCAGTGTATGTACTAAAAGATTTCATAGTTATCTTCAAAATTTTGAGGGGTTGTCACTTTGATGATGAAATAAAGCTGTTTTCTATGGTTCCAGAAGGTGAGAATAATCCAATAATTAGTTAAATTTACAAAGTATTTGATTAAACATGAGGAAGAACTTTCTGACAGTACAAAATGTAGAAGAAACAGATTACGTAGACTCTCTTTCATTAGAAGATTCAGGTTGAATCTGGGGCATTTCCTCTTAAGGAAGCTGGCACTGGGTTTCTGAGGCCTCACATTTTGACGATTCCTTATGGCTTTCTTTTGAGATCAAATATGGTCTTGGTACTATATGTACTAATGTTCTCACTATCCCCTGTTGTTAGGCCTCCATCCTTTTGACATTATATATAAAGTGTTTGCAAGAAATAATCACATCTATCTGCATTATGTCAAATGCAATTAAACAGTTTAACAATTAAACATCACAAATTCTGAGAACATGGGCCAAATATATACAAATCTAAATTTATTTAAAATTAAAAATCCTTTCAATCACAAAAACTGCTACACTTTTTCAGGACTTCTTTTTTTTAACAGAACATTATCATTCTCTGCTGGAACAAAATTATCCCAGAACTTGTTTTACGCGTGAATGATAGGGTAGTTTGGGGTATATCACAGTTCAGAGAATCCAGTGATTAATTTTTGCCCCTTGGTCAAACTCAGTGAAGGTGCAGGTTGTTGCTGTCACCGAGTTCTCATGAAAAACGACTTCCGTAATGTGAGAGAATCTCTAGGTAATAGCATATAACCACAGATCCTGAGGAAAGCAGGAGGAGAAACTGTGGTAGAGGAAAGAAATGAAATAAAACTGTGAAGGATAACATCATTAGGCAAGCTACTATCAAAACGTTCTATCTCCGAAGCATTTGAACAGAAAAAACATTTGATTATTTTTTATCATTATTCCTGCAGATTGATGATATCTGGAGGTATAGACTGTATATAGAGGAAAAGGTTTCCCCAAGACCAAGGTGGAGTGGTTAGATTTAAGGAGCACAATGAAATGTTGGTTTAAATTGGAAAAGAGATATCTATGAAATATCTTGGCTTTTGAGCTCCTCGTCACCTTTGTTGTTCTGAAATTATTTTCATCAGCAGCTACCATTTTAACCTTCTCTCTTGTTTTTTCCCCTACCACTAACAATGCACAGAATGCAGCACATAGTATATGTTACACAAAAATGTATGACATATATTCTCATATATTTTCCAATACCAATAATGTACCTAGTGGTTGTTACATACTCCCTTTATTTTGCACCATTCAAGATAGCAGATTTTGCTTGATTTAATACATTTAGTTTTTTACCTAGTCATATTTTATGACTGATGATGTTCCTAGTTAGGGTATTTGCAAGCAAACAAGCAAGCTCAGAGAGCACCAGGGACCCCTCATTTTAACCCTGAGCTACAAATATTCTCCTTTATATTTTATCCCTTCAGCTGTCTTATGAAATCAAGAAATGCAACCGAATAGCTATTATTATTATTATTATTATTATTATCTCTCTCCTTTATATAACTGTCATAGAATTGGACCTGAAAAGCTATACCAATGGGATTTTCGCTTAACTAAGAGATAGATGGAAAATATTTCCAGGAATGGAACCTGTAGCCAGTAGGTTGTATGAACATCCTCTGCATTATTTATTCAGTGGAAGGAAAGGAAAAGCCTTCACAGCAGTTATAACCATCAATTAATACTCATCTAGTTTGGTCTTCAGTAGGCAATGCATTATTAAATCTTTTTTTTTTCTTGGATACCTTTAAAAACTCTAGTATAATAGTTGCAACTTTTATCATAGCTGTTAGCATAGATCTGCTTATTGCCAGAAAACACTTAGATTAAACCAGAACAAAAACAGTTTGGGGGATAGCAAACATCTTAGTATATGCTAGCGTTTTTTATAATAAAGCTTGGAAAGACGTGGTCCCTGAAAAAATAAGGCAACTGCATAGAGACACATCTTTTCCAGCAAGCCGGCCTTGCCTAACCTCCCGTCGGGGCTATTTTAGATAGTTTTTAAATTGGGGATTTTAATTTGGTTTTAGCATAGGATTGTAATTTAATATGTTTTTAAATTTTGTATTTATCGTTTTGTATGTTTTTAGATTCCTGTGTGCCGCCCTGGGTCCTTCGTGGAGAGGGGCGGGATATAAATATGATTAAAATTAAAATAAATAAATAGATTTTTCACACCTAACACTATTAAAAATAAAACTTGAGCCCAGCCTTTTGTTTAGCATGGAACATAAAGTTCCTCTCAGTAATTCCTTTCCCTATCTTGGTGGATTGTAGCTGTACCAACTGTGATATACAGCAAGAGTTGGATAGCAATGGCTTCTTGTGGATTTCATATGCACATAGTAAGTCTGTGGTTAAAATATTTTTGTATTATTTCAGGAGGAAAGGTAGCAGAAATACTAGCTTTCCAAGTGGCTGAAGGTTTGTTTCTTTTTGTTGACCTTGTGTTAGGTTTGGAAGCTTATTAGAGCAAGACAGTCAAAACACAGACAGGAAACAATGTGTAATATTGTCCAACTAGCGTATTGATTACCTCCCTGTGATTTTCTTGTTAAAGAGACATTGTCGGATCAAATTGAGACCAAACTCTGGATATTTCTTTCCTATTTAAATAAAATAATGGCTCTTGGTTTAATGGATATATTTCTGTTCTTCTTTTCTTCATTCCAAAATTTCCAAACCAAACATTCCAGTGTAGTTTTGGAGATTCAGCTGTACTTTCTTATAATAGCTCACATGCCTTCGTGAGACCTGGAAAGAGCATGCCAAACCTGATTTCTTCCTAAGGAAAAAAGGCAAGCATGTAGATCTGATTTATAATATGAAATGCAAAAAACACACATATATTTAGATACATAGAGTCCTGGTAGCAGTGGTGGGTTTCTGCAGGTTCGCACCTACTCGCGAGAACCGGTTGGTGAAATTTAGAGAACCGGTGAGAGGGGGTTCCACCGGCATACCTGGAAGTAAATCTGGCCCGCCGCTGTCAGTGACCCAACAGGAAGGAAAGGAAAGGAAGGAAAAAAGGAAGGAAGGAAGGAAAGAAAGAAAGAATTTATCATCACAATCGAGTGCAAAATGTTGGTTGCTAAGCAAGAGCGTTGTTAAATGAGTTTCACCACATTTTAAAAGGTGGCCACTCCCACCCTGTCACATGACTGCCAAGCCATGCCCACAAAATAGGCCACACCTACAGAGTAGGTTCTAAAAAATTTGAAACCCACCCCTGCCTGGTAGTAACAGTGGTTAAGTTGCAGGCAAACTCTGCTCAGTCTGGGGTTCAATCTGGACAGAGATCAAGGTTATTCATCCTTCCATCCTTCTGATGTCGGTAAAATCAGGTTACAGATTGTTGAGGGCAGTATTCAAATAATGCAACACATTGCAAACTGCATAGTGCTATAAACCACTATGGGTGCTATATAAGCCTAAATGCTATTGCTATGTTATTGCTAAAGCTGTCTCTATGAAAGCGGAGTCATGACCATGGCAAAGACCAAGGAACCTCTATATAGACTGATTCTTTGCAATGTCTCCAGGTAAGTGTTATTATACATTATTAATATTATTAACATATGGTATTGTTATATTAGCCAGGAGACCGCAATGCTATCGCAGAGTAGCAGTTTGGCTGACAATTTACCAGCTTTGTTGTAGGACATCCTAGCATGCTTCCCAAGATATGCCACAGGAAGCCAAGCGGGCTTCGCACTAGAAAGAAAGATGAGCAGCTGGCTCTTCCTACAACGTCATCCTAGGCTGCCTCCATTCCCCGGAGCCACCTCACAAATGAGTGTCCCAACCAGGAAGGTTCATAGCCAGCAGGTATCTGACTGACTGCACCAAGCATCAACTCATCTTCCCATTGTTTCCCCATGCATAATACATGCTTTTGAACTGTTAAGTGGACAGAAGCAGAGGCAAGTGATGGGAGCTCATCCTGATATGCAGTGATAGGACCTGAACTGCTGGAACAGGGACCATCTCCAGCATCATTAAGCCACTGAACCACCGTGCCTCTCCAGGTAAGGAGAGGACAGGAGATAACCCATATATGCCCTGGATATCTACTCCTTGTGAGCATAGGACAGTGGTTTTCCATAGGGTTGACTGCTGAAAAATGAAAGGATCAGCTGCCTTGCTTGCCCTTTTCAAGGATAGTAAGTTCATAAGCCTCACTTTCTCATCACTTTAAAACATTGCCTATTAATCATATTAAAGTATTAGAGACTTTTAGAACAAGTTTGGAAAGTCATTGGATGAGTTTTATCTTCAACTCTGTATAAGATAAAGTTAATTATGTGCTTAAGAACTTAAAAAGAATTTGAAATAATCAGCAAAAAGCTAAATAAAGTTTTGTTCTAAGAAAGCTATAAACAGATTTAGAGTCCAACTACATTTGGAATATTGACTTTTACTATAAGATTTTGAAATTGACTATAAAAAATAAAGTTCCCATGGGAAACAGACTTACTTTGGTTGTTCTGACAATTGCAAGATAATAACAGTTGTGAGATTTTAGAAACTGGACACCAGCGGGACTAAAGATTATAAGCATAAGAAAAATATATATATAAAAATAATACAACTCATATTGGTGAATATTGAGGCTTATATATTGTTGTAAAACATTATAACATTGTGAGCATTAAAGATCTCTGAAGAATGGATCCAGAAATTAGTAACAACAATATCAGCACTATCAGTAATGATGCATGCTTCTCTGGATCAAATATGTCCAAAATATGTTAACAAAGGAATGAGAGATGTGGAACAAATCTAACCTAACAAAGCAGAGAAAATACCAAAAGTACAACTATGAATAACAGACACAGAGAATGTCTTGGAAAAGGATGATTTACTGGAGGTACAAAAGAAACAGATTGAAATTTTAAAAATTAAAATTAAAGTACAATGTTAACCAAGAGACTAACCTAGAGAATGTTTTTACTGGAATTACAAAAGAGGGAAATCTGTATGATGAGATGAAGAATTAAAGAGAATCAAATCCTATGACAGTATTTGTTCAATTTAAAGTCTATTAGAAGTACAAGGAAAGAATATAAAGTAGGATTTGATCAAGGTTAAAATAAGAATTGGGAATGGTGGGGATTGCAAGTTCTGGCAACCATTTACAGACTTTGTGGTATCATCGGGAGTATTTTATGGATTTTATGTTTTATAAATAAGAGATTGTATATGGGAGGAGACACTTGTTTGGAATCTTATAGGGAGTAAAGCAGTACCAAATTTGTTTTTATTTGTTGTGATGATGGTTGGAAATCAATTCATCACCATGTATCCCTAAAAATAAGACATGGTCTTATTTTCTTTTGACCCTTGAAATAAGCACTTGGCCTTATTTTTGGGGAGGCCTTATTATTTTTCAGGTGCAGGAGGCAGCAAGCTTGGTCACCTCATGGCTGCTGCAGTGTTGCAATATTTTCGAAGAGGGCTTATTTCGGGGGAGGGCTAACTTTAGTGCATGCACTCAAAAGCTCAATTAAGTTTATTATCCAGGGAGGTCTTATTTTCAGGGAAAAGGGGAATATATTTCTTTTTTTCTTTCCTACCATGTTTATTTTTTCCTTTATTCTTTTCTCTTTCTCTAAGTTTAGATATATCCCTTTTTACTACTCTAATCAAAATTCTTGATTAAAGTTATAGTTCAAAGGACTTGTGCTATTCATTGGTCCAGGAAAGGAGCTAGGTCTAGGAGCACTCCCCCCAAAATTGGCGCCCATGACAGGTTTTATGCTTACTTCATTTATTTCTGTCCCTCCCATTTGTTTTCTTCTGCTGCCAAGTCTGAAATAAACAGTTCAAATCCATAGCAAAATGTATATCATTCCAATGAACAAGGAATTAAATAAATGAAACATTTAATAAAGAAAAATGGATAATTAGACAAATAACTGAGCGAACCGGCAGTAGCAGCAGCCAGAACCCATCCTTGGGGTGGTGCTCATCTCTGTTTCAAAGCCAAAGAGCCAGCGCTGTCCGAAGACGTCTCTGTGGTCATGTGGCCGGCATGACTTAGCGCCGAAGGTGCATGGAACACTGTAATCTTCCCACCAAAGGTGGTCCCTATATTTCTACTTGCATTTTTATATGCTTTCGAACTGCTAGATTGGCAGAAGCTGGTACAAGTAATGGGAGTTCACTCCATTACACAGTGCTAGGAATTTGAACCGCTGAACTGCTGATCTTTCTGATCGAAAAGTGTCATAGTCAATGAGCCATCCCATCCCTTAAATTTAAAATGAGATATGGTCATATTAAGTATGCAATTTAGCTGACTGAAACTTAAATCATGAAGCAGTTGTAGTAATTTGTGTCAAGCACTGGGGAAATCAGGAGATTCAGGCAGTTCAAATGAGTATAAAGATTTATTGAAAGCTTAAGTGCTCCACAAGAATCTGACCATCTAACAGTCAAGGAAATGTGCAGGAGATAAGAGAGGCATTCAAGGTGAGCTGGACTTAGATCACTTGTGGGTGTGTAGCAGTGGTGGGTTTCAAAATTTTTTAGAACCTCTTCTGTAGGTGTGGCCTGCTTGCCAGCCATATGACCGGGCGGGAGTGACTTGGCAGTCATGTGACTGGGTGGGTGTGGCCAACTTGTAAAATGTGGTGAAACTCACTTAACAATGCTCTTGCTTAGCAATCAAAATGTTGGCTCAGAAACTCTGGCAGTTGAAGCATGCAAGTCTTAAAGCTGTCAAGTTACGAGACACTTGCACTCCTAACCCTTTAGAAAAAAAAAATCCCAGGGGTGTTCTAACTTGACAGCTTTAAGACTTGTGGAATTGAACTCCCAGAATCCTTCCTCTCGCTCTTCATTTTGATGATGTGCGGACGGGCGAAGGAGGGAGCTGGAACCGGTTCTAAATGGCACTGTAGATTTGTGGAACCTCTTCTATAGAAGAGGTTAGAACTGGCAGGAACCCACCCCTGGCATGCAGGGACTCATGACTTGTGACACATTTGTCCCTCCTACAATTGGTTCATTGGTGAATCTCAAAAGTTAAATTGTAAGTAATAAAGTTTATGTGTGCATTACCATATGAACCAATGTTTTCTTGGACAGTAGATTCATGTTGAACTAATTCTGTATACACACTTTACCAGTGCATGTGAAACAGCAGTTCTATAGATCATATAAAAGCCAGTTTGGAACAGTAAATTTTCTAATAGGAGTAGAAACTGGGAGACAGAATCCTAATCCTCCTTTAGGCATGGAAGCCAGCTGGATGATTTTTGGACTTTTATTACAAGTCACTGATCCCAGAAAAAATAGGGAAATTGGAAAACATCTACACCAAACCACATTGGACCTATATGATAGATTATAGTCCAAAAACTTCAATTGAAAGACTTCATTTTGCACTGAAATGATTCAGGATGATAATAATAGTGGCTATTTGTTTTAATGCTCTGCAATTCATTTAATTCAGACAAAAATCATAAACACATGAGTAGCTCTGGGGCCATATAATTTTCTTTGTCCAAATAGAATAAAAGGAAAGATGCTACCAGCATTTGTTTATATCATTTAAAAAGTCAGTCTGATCCAGATGCTGGAGAAATGGCTTTAGAAGAGACTTTGGATCTTTCTTTGGTCTAGTAGCAAGTCTAATAGTCTCATTTCCCAATTCTGAGGTGTAAAGGTGTCACTAGATTAAGAAGGAAGTTTCAAGTCATCAGAGACTCGTCTTTAACTTTCAGAAGGTTTTGCTAGGTATCTGAGAAGAAAATTGACCTTAAGGAGGGGAGGGATTTATACAAAAGCAGAAAATAGATTCTAAATAGATTCTAAGAGTAGCTACAAGCAATGATCATGGAGAAGACCATGTTATTCTCAGCAGGAAGGATAAAGTTCATTACCTCAAGGTCTTTGTTGAGTTAATGGTTCAGATTTGAGCCATTTCATTTGTAACACAATATGACTTGTGCTATAATTCGTATGACAGAAGCAAAATAGCTCTCAAGAAAATAGAAAAATAAGGACTTCCTTCTGGTTGGCCGGAGGCGACGGTCGAGTCTTTGTGCTTGTCCGCCGCTTGGTTGCCTCTGCGGCCCCCCCGGGGGCAGGGAGTTCTTGTAAAGAGCCCCCGCTGTACGGGTGGCTTGCGGGGAATCCCCCCATCATGACGGCAGTCGAGGGGGTGGCCCCCTCTTTGACCTAGATGCAGAGGAACGAGTCGTGGGGGGGGGGGGTTGTCCCCTTTGCCGATGGAGAGCCGGAACAGCTTTTTCATTTAAAGAAGAACCGAAACGCCGGGGTCGAAGGCAACACCAAGGCTCCTGGCTGCAGAGTGGATTGTGAGTGTTTTATTCTAATGCTCTCAACTTTAAATTTTAAAGAAGAAGGAGGGGGGAGTTTATAAAAAAAACCCTCGAAAAGGGAAAAAAAGCGGCGTTTAGAAATGCTCCCCAGGCTTGGGGAAGCGGAGGAATCAACATCCGATTTTCTTAAACCATAAGTGAAAGTCTCTCTGTTACGATGTCTGGATACTTTGTATCAAAGTCTGGCAACAACTGAAATGATTTCCACTAACTCTCGGCGGCTTCCAGGAGGGCGGGGGAAGATGGCGTTCCTTTGTTCTCAGGAGACATACTTTTCTTGGAAAATTGCTGACACTCCCTTGTGTTTGGGACTGTTCTTCTCTTTTTATTAATGGATGAATATAATTGATTACTTGGATCTTTCCCTGATGTGCCTTCTTTGTTTTTTTTTATCTGATTGCTTTTAAGAACTTGTTTTCTCTCTGGATTATAACCAAATGGAACTTTGAATTTGGACATTGGCTTTTGCTCTCTCCTTGCCTCAAGGACTGCCTCTCCAACAGATGCCATATTAGTGACAAGGACTTAAAACTTTCATTATGGCTTCAAAAAAGCAGCTACATCAACCTAAGATTACTTCAATGTTACCCAAAGAAACAGAGGTGGACGCTAAGTTATCAGCAATAGAGGAAACTCTTCAAAACATTATGAAAGAAATTAAAGAAATCCGGAAGGACAATGTCAGTTCAAAATTAGAACTTTTGGAGACACAGAAAGCAGTAATGGAGAATAAACAAAGAATTGTTGGACTGGAGAGGGGGATGGCTGAGAGAAGGGAAGAGCTAAAAAATTCTCATAATGAAATAGTGGATTTGGCTGGTCATATGTCTAGGATGGATTTTGAAAGAATGTCTTACTTTTTAAGATTTCAGAACGTCCCTGAGTCAAGCACTGAGGACCTGAAAGATTTAATGTGTACGATATTAGCAGCTTATACAAAAAAGAGTAAAGAAGATATTTGGGGGGGACATTGATCTGATTTATAGAATTAATTCAGCATATGCCAGGATAAATGAAGTACCCAGAGAGATACATATTAAATTTGTAAGAAGGTCTACAAGGGAGGGGATCCTGAGAGCACAGAGAGACGGTCCTTTAATCTATCAACAGAACGAGATTGCCATCTTGAAACAGATCCCGAAAAAGATTAGAGAGATAAGGAGGAAATATTCCTTCTTATCCAAAAGATTATTCAAAAAGGGGGTGTGGTTCAAGTGGGTGATGCCTGAGGGAATGTTGGTGTTCTGGGAGGGAGGGAGGGTAAGAATTAAAACAATTGCAGAGGCGGATGCCTTTCTCAAAAAACATTCCTCAATCCTGGAGGATGAAAATGGGGGAACGGAGGGGGCCACGGCTCCACCCACTGGAGGTCAGGGAGAGGAAGACATAATTGCCAAAAGACTTAGATCTCACAAGTGACTTTATTTCTGTTTAGTGTAACTTTTAGTTGGATGTTTATAAATGATGGATTGCATAGATTTTAAATTGAAATATCTGTATCTCTTTCCACTTGGTAGAACAAGTGAAAAATTTATTGTATTATCTATTTTTTTTTATGAAGCCTCGGAGGGGGCCAACACCTCCGACATAGAGGTTCTCAAAATGTCTTTGTATTACCTTATACCCTTTTCCTATTTCTTCTAAAATTTGTAAAACCCAATAAAACTTTTTTTTTAAAAAAAGAAAGAAAATAGAAAAATAAGGAGGGAAAAAGGTGAAATAATTCAATATAAAAGAAGCGTTCTTGCAAATGGCTTTGGGTTTCTATAAATGAAATTGAATTTGAACTGAAGTCAGGATGTGATTGTTGAGATAGCTAAGCAAGCATGCAGAAATTATTCTTTTGTTTCCATTTTTCTGCTGCTTAAATCATTATATGCCCTTTCTAAAATATATTAAGTAAAAAAATAGCATATGAAGAAAGTTCAGAGTGAGTCATAACTTGCCGATGGCTGTTTACAAGCTCTTGGAAATCATAGAGATTTGATGTTAAGAAGCCACTTTTCAACCTGGATCTAATCCACATTTAACATAATGTCTTTGATTCATAGTTCCAAATTGCAGAACTATGACAGCCAATCAGGATGACTGCACTGAGTAGATTATTTAATCTGGACATTAAGCCTGTGTTTAAAACTCGCCCACCCAACAGCTGAACAGATACAAGGAAAGGACTATTCAGTACAGAAGGAGAGAAATGGCCTTCGTGATGCAATTCCAGCACCTGTCAAATGTATCTTGGGCTATTTTTAAGCAAGGGTTTAACACATTTTCCGTTTCCACCCTTGTCTGATGGCGATAGACACAGGCAGGGTCAGCATGGAATAGTGTAAGGTACTATAAACTCCTGATTCAGGTGCAATCTTTCTGCCCATCAGCTGTTCAGGGTACTTTTAAAGAAGGGTTTAAGGCTGTTTCAGAAGATTATTATTCCATCCTTAAAAATAGCTTGTTTAACAGCTGATAGGGATTGGGGATGAGATTGCATGGTGCAAAAGAAGATGGGTTCCCACTTCACAGCATAATGCTGCCACCCATCAGCTCTCTTAGAGGTCTATTTTAAAATAGGTTTTATCCCCTTTTCAGAAGAATACTAAATTTATGCTTTAAAATAGTTTGCCTGACAGCTGACAGGCACAGAGAGGGAGACTCTGGCAACCCACAATACCTAGCCTCAATATCTATCAGCTGACCCAATGAGTTGCCTGATGCAGTGGGTGCCTCACTGTCACAGCAACATGCCCCTCTTTCATATGTGCATGTCAGGTGACACATAACATGCACACGAATACATACACATGGTTTGAACTGGCAACTTTCTATGAAGATATAAGTTTTTCTTCTACTAGAGCGCCGTGGATAAAGGGTGGTCTAGAACCTATTGGCGCATATGATAAAGGTCAACTTCTTCATTGAGGAGGAGGTTCTTTCTTTTGGAACGTAGCTCAAAACCTGCTGAGTTTAGCAGGCAACAAACTGAAGCCCTCAAGCTCAAAGGGACAGGAGCACTTAAGGCAGGAAATCAGGAAAAAGTGTACTTCAGAAATGGGATAGAACAAGGCACACTGAATTTGTAATGACAGTGAGTGGGGATTAAGACAGGGTGATGCCATACGTTTCTGCCTTCAGGAAAGAGCATAGTTTTGTTCATAATTCACCAAACACTGAACCCTGTCATCACTTCTGCAATTTCCCTTTCCAAAAAATTACTACAAGATCAGCATCTCTAAAATATCCATCTTCAGACAATCAGATACTATAGACTTCAGAAATGGCCAATTTCTCCAGGTCATCTTATTTACATTCAGGGTGATGGGTCATGAAACTCCCACAGCCCTTCTTTTTTTCTTTTCAATCCCCAGAGTGAATAAAGACCAAACAAAATATTCATTGTGCTTAGGATTTTAATGCATTTAATTTGCAACAAATACAAATATAGTAACATCCATTTCTGCCCATTTTTGAAGTTTGATGCTCAATATGCCAAGCTGTGGCCCTGGTCACCCAGATACTTTTTCTCTCCCCCACTCCCCCCAAAAGTACGATGTTCAGTACAGTGGTGGGATTCAATTTTTTTTACTACTGGTCCCATGGGCATGACTTGGTGGGCATGGCATGGCTTAGTGGGTGTGGCATGGTGGGCATGGCAAGGGAAGGTTATTGCAAAATCCCCAATCCTTCCAGATCCGCTGGGACCTGGGAGGCAGAGAATAGATGAGGGCAGGGCTAGCCAGAGGTGATATTTACCAGTTCTCCGAACGATTCAAAAGTTCTGCTACCGGTTCTCCAGAACAGGTCAGAACCTGCTGAATGCCACCTCTGGTTCAGTATGAAAGCTTATGCTACAAAGCAAGACAAATATATTTTTTATATTTATTCAATTTATACCCCGCCCTTCTCCAAACGGACCCAGGGCGGCGCACAGGAAAATTAAAATACATACAAAACATCATATAAAATTTAAAAAACTAATTCAATAGAACCTGTGCTAAAACCAGATTAAAATCCCCAAATTTAAAAACTATCTAAAAGTCAGTATAGGGGGCTACGCTAGGCCGGCTAGATGGAACAAATGTGTCTTAAGACACTTGCGGAAGAGGCGGAGGTCAGAGATGGTGCGAAGTTCAGGGGGTAAGTCGTTCCAAAGGGCTGGACCTGCCACAGAGAAGGCTCTCCCCCTGGGTGTCGCCAGTCGGCATTGTCCGGCCGACGGCACCCTGAGGAGGCCCTCTCTGTGGGAGCGTATTGGTCTGAGGGATGTATGGGGCAGGAGGCGGTCTCGCATATAACTAGGCCCCACAAAGAATTTCTACAACAGCCATGTGGTGTCATCATATGAATTGGCATCCTGGAACTGAGTTATCTTCCTTCAGCATTTACAGCTTGAATTATTCTGGGTCTTGGCTTCATCATAAAATGAGTCTAGGTATAGGAATACCCCACAAAAAGAAAAGGAATTGCCAAGTAAATCTCTCTTTTCTCAACTGAAAACTGTCGGTCTACTACTTGCTCTATCTTGGTAGGACAGTTAGTATCTCAGGATTTATAGAGTCCTGAGAAGATACAATGTACATCAGATCTTTTTTTTTTTTTTTGCCAAATAGATTGCTCTGGTATGTTCTTAAAGATAAGAACTTCCTTCTATTGTGATACCCTTCAAATGGCTTTCAACGGCATGTCATCTAAATATGAATTACGGTTATTTACTTTTTTTTCTTACAAAGATCCATATCATGCATTGAGAAGCTTTTTTCAATGAATATCTAAATTTATTAGAGGATGCTCTCTAAGCACCCCTTTTTTTCTTCTTGGGATTTTTTTCCATCCCAATTCTCCACTGTAGCAATTATTAAGATACGATGTATTAAGTCAGGGGTCTGCAAAGTCGGGTCTTTTAAGACTGATGGACTTCAACTCCCAGAATTCCCCAGCCAGCATAGCTGGCTGGGTAATTCTGGGAGTTGAAGTCCACCAGTCTTAAAAGAGTCGACTTTGCAGACCCCTGTATTAAGTAATGTCCAATTACTTCAGTCTTGCAAGGGCTGTAAGGCTACAGTTTGTCTGTGGGACAATATCAAAAGCAAGTGTTAAAAAATAGTGATCCCCATAACAACACCGAGATCCACTCAAAGAATAGCCAAAGGGTGGAGTCGGGTTGTTTTTCTGAACTTTGTTAAGTGTGGGATAGATCTGGGACATCTGACCTAGAGGTGAAAACTCCATATCTCATTACCACTCTCTGGAGCCTCCAAGTCCCCACTGAGGAAGTCTTTCATTTAAATTCTCCCCATCTATCCCACCGGTGCTTCCTCCTCCCCCCCCTCCTCTCTCTAGTTCACGTTCCGTGTGACTAGAAATTGGAACCATTAAAAAGAGAAGCTCTGAATGAAAAAAAGGGGAGCCAGAGTTTATTTTGTTTTCTCGAAGAGAAGATCCGGTCACTGACCATCCTTAGAAAATTGACTCCAAAGTTTCCTTTAGAGAGTTCCAAGTTGGAAGGAGCTTCATGCGCTGAGCTTTGTTCTGATTAGAGAAAGATTTGTTAATGGTTTCAAATGCCATGACACTACAGCGATGCCACAGTGTGTATATAATTGGGCTGACTCTAAAGATTCTCTTTCCTCCGAGAAAATAATTACGGGTGGCAATTTGGATAACAGTTAAGAAAACAGACAGCATTTCAGCAAAACTCATGCTCAAATTGCAATCTATGGCATCTGCAACCCTGATTGCATCACAACCTGAATCAAATCTGAGAGAAGGAAAGTGTTAAATGAATGGTTGTCCTTGTAAGATTGAATTTGCTAAGACAAGGCAGAACACAAAGGATTTCAGCTAAAATGGGTCTCTCATTAAAGCTGCCTGATATATATCTTAATTTCAGGTTAATGGTGTACTCAGTAAGATGTTTGTAACATTGGTCCTAACTTAGAATGGAAGATGTTTTTATGTTACATGTTTTATTTGTTTATGTTTGTTTAAAAAATAAAAATAAATTAAATTAAAAAAACTGAGTTTACAGATAGTTCAGGCAGCCCTCTTTTATAATGTCTATCTGCAGGTAGTCTATGCAACTCCAAAGCCTTTTAGATCTTGCAACTGAATTTTAATGTCATCAAAGTGTTGTGGCCCAGCCAGATCCAGCTGAGCTGATGATGGACTCGGAGAGCGAGGAACCATATGAGTCTGCTCTGGAAGATGAGGGAGACCTTGGGAGTGCTCAGAGTCAGAGCAAGAATCAGAGAGGCTGGTTGGCCATCAGGAGGCACCTGGGTCATGGAGCAGTGGGGAGGATCAAAGGCAGTTTGTTCATGATGCAAGAGTGAGCAGAGCTGAGAGGCGGAGGCAGCAATTACTTCGTAGGAAGGCTCACAGGAGATGATTAAGAACCAGGTGGTTGTTGATTGCCCCTCCCAAGAAAGCTTATAGGTGGGGCGTTGGGAGGGGACATTTGCAGGAAACAACAGTTCGGAATTAGTAGTCAAGGAAATCTGTCTGGGTATTCTAGTCGTGTTCGTTTGCACTCTCTGTCCATTCTAGCTGTGTCTATTCCTTTGGGAATATCTGTGTGAAAGGTCACTGCAGAGCTAACGTGAGTTGTCTGGCTCTCAGCCAAAGAATTCATTATCTCATTCATTAAACAGTGGTAAACAGCCAAGCCTGTGTTCTGGTCTATTCACAGGCCAGGGGGACAGAACACAAAGTATCATCATTTTGACAGATAATGATCAGTCATTGATTTTTCAAAAACTTGTTTTCGACCTTTGGGTTCTCTAATCACTAACTCTCTGATTGGTTGGTTTTCCATCATTCCTGATCTCTTGCCCCAACATCTCTACCCACATTTCTAATATACTTTTACCATTACCCAACAAGCAAGTTTCACATGTTTCCATGCTGTCTTATCTCAGCTCCTCTTGAGCTAGTAAAGTTACCACTGACACCCCCTTTTTGCTCAGCAGGAATTCTGTTGCAGGAATACAGTTCAAACAGCCTCACCAGGCTCAACCCTCATCTAAGGGCACTATTTCTCTTCGTGTTGAAAAAAACTCAAATGCTTTCTGTTCTGGCAACCTCCTTATTGAAGACTCCGGGGTGAATACTAGAGATTCCTGTGACATATGCCTAGGTTCCTTCAGCGGTCAGTAAAATAATAACCCAGATTGTTGGGGGAAATTTGTTGACATTGTAAAGTGCCCAGAGAGTGCTGCAAAGCACTATGCTGTGGTACATAAGTCTCAGTGCTATTGTTACTGTTATAAAGGTACAAAATCTTCTCCAAAGTCCCTCCATCTTTTCTTTGCCTCTCCTTTCTGTCCCCTCATTGCAAATTCTCTCCTTCATTTTACTCTGAGATTCCTCCCCCTCCCCCAGCTTCCATAAGAAAAGAAAGTTCTCACTTATCTGACAAAAACTCATCTAAGGAGGGGTCCCCTCATAATCAAGCATGGTGCCCAGTTGTCTGAGAATTCCACTTGTCACAAAGGTGTGACATTTGTTCTACAATAGAAAAGCCTTTTCTCCTGTCTATCACCTATCCTCACTTCCTTCAAAAGCTTGTCCACAAATATGGTCCCTTGAATTTCTTGGCCCTCAATCCCAAAGTACATAAGAACCTCTGTCTTTCTACTGTTCAGAGTCTCACTATCTTGAAAAGCAGATCTCAATGATCATTAGATAAAGTTTGGCAATTTCTCCTCACCATTGTGCTCCTTTCTGTGGAAAAACGTTTATAGTAGTTTTATTAAATATTGTAACTGTGGCTGATTCCCTGATTATTTTCTGTCTAAATGGCAGGATTCTTGTACATTTTTGCTCCAAACGTATCTTGTTCAGAGAAGAATCTTGAGCTAAACCTAGCTGAACAAGAAATGAACCAGTCTGAGCTGGCATTATTTTCATGAAGTAATAATAAGAGATTAGTAATGCACAAGTAAGATGTTATTTAATAATTACTATAAAGGCATGTAGCTTCAAGCAAATATTTGTATGTATTAGTTATTACTTTTGTTAATTTTTCTGTGCATTATTTCAGAACACCCAGGCAATTTGCCATAAGCCATAAAAACGCCACCTCCAGTTTCACTAATTTCTGATGGGAAAGATTAAAAAAATATGCAAAAAGGTCTTAGTGATTGACTCCTATCCAGAGGGCCCTGGATTACCCTTGGCATTTGGCATAATTTACTGATGTAGGACTAGAATTTTAGATGTTGTAGATACATAATAGAGATGAGACTAAAGAATTATTGGCATAACAGAGGCAGGTGCGGTAGGAATCATGGGCAGCCTAAGCAGAGATGTGAAGCATAGAAATGTCTTCAACGACATGTTGCTTTAGTTATTCTGGGATGCTCTTTCTAAGCACCTGTTGTAATGGTCTTTACAAGTTAAGACTGAGGTCCCTAAGAAAATACAGGTTTTTACTAGAGGAGGAATAGCATTCCTGCCCCTTCCAATCTTTCTAGGATTGTCAATTATTATTCCGCCCACTCATGGCTTCTTATTTGCCATCCCACAGGATTATATGAGAGGCTAAATTATGTGAAAGTCTTCCTCGTTCATTAATTGTTTATTCTTGTTCGGTAGCTCCTAAAGTCATTGTGATTGAACAACAAAAACAAAACACAGCCAGGCTTGTCAATCAATAATTGCTTCTTTTTGTTCATAGGATCTGCCATAGTTTTTCTCTCAATTAGCAAACAACTTCTAATTTCATGGCTAAAGTCACCTTCCCTGTGAGTTTTTGAGCCGAGGAAAACTGCCATATTTTTCAGAGTATAAGACGCACCCAGGTTTTGAAGAGGCAAAATTTTTAAAAAAGTAGGTGATAGATCGATAGAGGGATAGAGAGGGAGAGAAAGAGAGAGAAATACAGTAGGTAGGTTGGGGGGGGTGTTGAGTCCCCAAGCCTATGTCCCAGACAGCTCGTCTGGTAACCTATGAGTCACCGCATTCCGGAGCTGAGCCAGCAGCTGCAATGATTAACAGAGACAAGCTGTCTGGAATCTGTCTGGAAAGGAGTTACAATGTTGCAAGTGCATTGCTAGGAGTTTCCTGCCTGGTAACTCTATATAAGAGGTTGCCAGAGAAGAAACCTTGCCAGTTGAATCTTGTGTGTGTTGTAAATAGTGTGAATAAACGTTCCTGTTGTTTTGACCATGCCTGAGTCGGAATCCTTTGTCTGATCTAACACTGGCGACGAAGGTGGGATTCAGGCCGTGGCCTTAGAACGCAACGGGTAACGAATACTTCAACAACAGAGCGCAGCGCGACGCACAGCCTCACCATGGCTACGGCGACAATGCCTCCGTTTGCACCGTTCGACCCGATGAAGGAACAATGGGCTTCCTTCTTAGCCCGGTTCGAGTGCTTCTTGATAGCCAGCGACTACGGCGAACTCGCGCCTGCCAGGAAGCTGAGCCTATTCCTCCAGTGCGGCGGCCCTGAATTGTTTGCTACCGCCCGAACCATAGCAGCACCCGCAGCGGTGCACGAAGTGCCGTGGGACGATCTCCTGGGCCGCCTGAGAGCACACTACGCGCCGGCGCCTTCCCGCATAGCGCATCGCTATGCATTCAGGCAATGTGTGCAACAGCCGCAACAGTCGGTAGCCGAGTTCCTGCAGAAATTGAGAGCGACCGCAATCCACTGCGAGTTCCCTGCTGGCTTCCTGGAGGAATCCCTACTGGAGCAGTTTGTATGCGGCGTAAGAGACATCCGCCTAAAGCGCCGCTTGCTTTCAAAAACTGTCCTGACTCTCGAGCAAGCGGTGGAAGAAGCACGCGCGACAGAATTGTCGGAGATCTCCACATCCGACATGGGCCGCGCGCGCCCTCCTCTTTTCCCCACTCCACGAGCGTGTCTGGTAGACGAAATAGCGCCGCTGGATGAGCTGGAGGAGGAAGACCGTGGGGACTGCATGAGGGTGACCGGGCGCGTGCTGAATCGCGCATTCACACCGCAGCAGAAGTCCGGGAACTGCCTAGGCTGCGGAGGGGCCCACCAGAGACCAGAGTGCCCATTCAAGGCATCGGTGTGCCGCAGATGTGGCAGGAAAGGACACCTAGCAGCTGTGTGCCGTGCTGCCACTCCAGTGACAACGCCAGCTGCCGCCTCCAGAACCGTTCCACCAGGACAACGAGGGTCGCAGAAGTGTTCAGGACGCTACCAGCCACAGCCGACCGACTGCTTCGCGCTGGCGGAGATGCCCCCAGCTCTAAGCTACGACCAGGCAGAGAGTAGGAGACTGTCAACAGTGGTTTGCTTAGAGGGGGTGGGGGTAAAAATGGAAATAGATTCAGGGTCCTCTAGATCACTCATGTCCTGGGCGCATTTAGTTAAGCTTTGCCCCAAGCTCAGGAAGCGGGATCTCGGCCCCACAGCGACGATCCTGAAAGATTACCAGGGCTCACAAATTCCCATTCTAGGTCTGCACAGAGTGAGAGTAGACTACGGCCCCTTCCACGGATCCCTTCCCATCCTGGTAGTGGCCAAACCCCTAGCTGCCTTGATCGGATTGGACTGGTTTCCAGCCTTGGGACTGTCAGTCCAAGGAGTACACAGCGTGCCAGCCAGTTCTCCGGTAGACGAAGTAATCAGAGAGTTCAACGACGTCTTTGATGGCAGCTTAGGAACGTACAAAGGCACTCCAGTTTCCCTAAATTTGGACCCCCAGGTTGCTCCAGTCCGCTTGAAGGCCCGCAGGCTGCCGTTCGCGCTGAAGCCCAAGGTTGAAGCGGAATTGGATCGATTGGTGGCGCAGGGCGTGCTCGAACCCGTCGATCAGGCGAAATGGGAGACCCCAATTGTGGTCCCCATTAAGCCCGACGGGTCCGTGAGGATCTGCGCCGACTATAAGTCGACGATCAACCTCGGGCTTCAGGCGAACCCATACCCGGTTCCGGTGGTGCAAGACCTACTCCACTCATTGAGACGAGGTTGAGTGTTCGCGAAACTGGATATGGCGCAGGCCTACCAACAGCTCCCGGTGGATGACGAGGCTGCGGAAGCGCAGACCATCGTGACCCACCGTGGGGCTTTCCGCTGTCGCCGTCTCCAATTCGGCATGTCCGTAGCCCCGGGGATCTTCCAGAGCCTCATGGAGCGACTGCTCCATGGGCTCCCTGGCGTTGTACCGTATTTTGACGACGTCCTGATTGCTGCTTCCAGCATATCAGAACTCACCAAAACGTTACGGAAGGTACTCAGAGTTTTCAGGGGCGCGGGTTTAAAGTTGAAACGCAGCAAATGTACGTTTGCTGCGCCTAGGGTGGAATTCCTGGGTTTCATGATTGACGCCCAAGGAATTCACCCAACCCCCTCCAAGGTCGAGGCCATCCAAAAGGCCCCCACTCCTGCCTCCAAAACGGAGCTGCAGGCATTCCTCGGCCTTTTGAATTTCTACGCGCCGTTTATTCCCCATAAGGCATCGCTAGCCGAGCCGCTGCATCGGTTGCTCGACCGATCCGCGGCCTGGCACTGGGGCAGCCGCGAAGCACACGCGTTCGCGGCTGTCAAAGCCATGCTCACGTCAGATGCGGTACTAGTCCAGTACCATGACAGGCTTCCTCTGACGCTTGCGTGCGATGCCTCCCCTTTTGGCCTGGGGGCTGTCCTTAGCCACGTCTTTCCAGACGGCTCGGAAGCCCCCATTGCTTTTTACTCCCGGACAATGTCTCAAACGGAGAGAAACTACAGCCAAATCGACAAGGAGGCTTTGGCTATAGTGTCCGGGATTAAGAAGTTCCACAATTACCTCTATGGGCGGACCTTTTCTGTTGTCACGGACCATAAGCCGCTCCTTGGGCTATTGGCCGGTGACCGTCCGACACCCCCCATCCTGTCGCCCAGGATGACCCGCTGGACGGAATTCCTGGCAGCGTATGACTATACGCTGCTATACCGTCCTGGCAAGCAGATAGGGCATGCTGATGCCCTAAGCCGCTGCCCTCTCCCGGGGCCGGATCCAGCCCCTGTGCCTGCTCTCTCTGTCCTGATGGTCGCGGAGTCGGACTTGCCCCTGTCCTCTTCCGCCGTTGCCGCTCACACCCGCGCAGACCCCGTCCTCGCCCAGGTCTGCCGATGGGTGCTGAGGGGCTGGCCTTCGGGCAGTGTGGCTGAAAACGTTCGGCCTTACAAGTCACGCCAGCTGGAGCTCTCGCTCCATTGCGGGTGCTTGTGTTGGGGAGATCGGGTCATCGTCCCTTCCCCTCTCCGGCACATGGTTCTTCAGTCGCTCCATGCCAACCACCCAGGCATCGTCCGTATGGAGGCATTGGCCCGGAGCTATGTCTGGTGGCCCGGCATGGACGCTGAAGTGGCGGAATGGGTGGCCGCCTGCTCCTCCTGCCAATCGTCCCGGCCGGCCCCGCCGGTCTCCCCGCCGAGGGAGTGGGACGCCCCCAGGTGCCCATGGTCCAGGCTCCACTTGGATTTCGCGGGTCCCTTCCATGGCCAGAATTTCCTCGTGGTGGTGGATGCGTTCTCACGCTGGGTGGAGGTGATTCTCATGGCTTCCACCACAGCGGAGAGCACGGTGCGTGCCTTGCGCCGTCTGTTCGCGACCCACGGGTTGCCGGACGTCGTTGTGTCCGACAACGGACCCCAATTTCAATCCTCCACCTTCTTGGACTTTCTGGCCACCCAAGGGATCCGCCACGCGCCGGTCGCCCCTTATCACCCGGCGTCTAATGGACGCGCGGAACGAGCCGTGCGCTCAGCCAAGGAAGCCTTGGCCCGTTTGGATAAAGGGGACTGGCAGGCAAGGGTGGCCGCGTACCTTTTGGGACAGCATGTCACACCTTGCCCAGCCACAGGGAAAAGCCCCGCGGAGCTCTTGATGGGCCGACGCTTGCGGACCACTCTGGACAGACTGCACCCCGATTACGACGGGTTGCAGAGGGGCAACCTGCAGATTCCCACTCCTCGTTTATTTGAAATTGGGGACCTGGTTTGGGCAAGGAACTTTTCAGGGGAGCCGCGATGGATTGCCGCAACCATTTTGGACGTAACCGGACCCTGTTCTTACAGAGTCGGCCTTCAGGATGGATCCAAGTGGCGGCGCCACCTGGATCAACTGAGGCGCCGCCTGCCCGAAACAGCAGTCACCACGCCAGGCCGTTCCTGCCCGTTGGTCCCCGTTGGGCCGTTGTTCTCTGCTCAAGCCGAGCAGTTGTTTGGAACCCCGGAGTCCCTAGCCGGTCCAGACCTCGTATCGGCGGGAACAGCACGGGGAGACCGCCAGGACCTCACAGCCCAATCTGACTCTCAGCTGGGGGCCTCGCCCATCGGGGAACCACCCTACCAGAATAATACTCGCCAGCAAATGCCAACTACCTCAAGCCCGGTCGCCACGCCCCCTCACCCGGACTTGCTAGGGTCGCCATTGCCGCCTACGGCGACTCCACCTCCGAGGGCAGGCCGCGATGACGTAGGCGAAGGCTCCGTGTCCCACAGGGAGGAGCCTCCTCAAGAACTAAGGCGGTCAGGGCGGACCCGACACCGCCCCGCCTATCTGAACGACTACGCGTGCGCATGTACTGTGTTGGACAGAGAACCTAGACACATGCGCACTGACTATGGGGGAAGGAGTGTTGAGTCCCCAAGCCTATGTCCCAGACAGCTCATCTGGTAACCTATGAGTCACCGCATTCCGGAGCTGAGCCAGCAGCTGCAATGATTAACAGAGACAAGCTGTCTGGAATCTGTCTGGAAAGGAGTTACAATGTTGCAAGTGCATTGCTAGGAGTTTCCTGCCTGGTAACTCTATATAAGAGGTTGCCAGAGAAGAAACCTTGCCAGTTGAATCTTGTGTGTGTTGTAAATAGTGTGAATAAACGTTCCTGTTGTTTTGACCCTGCCTGAGTCGGAATCCTTTGTCTGATCTAACAGGGGGGGGGGGGAGATAGTAGGTAGGTAGGTAGAGGGATAGAGAGAAAGAAATACAGTAGATAGGTAGGGGGAGAGAGTAGGTAGGTAGGTAGGTAGGTAGGTAGGTAGGTAGGTAGGTATTCCAAGTGTATTTACCCATATGCTGGAGAAGGAAATCGACAACCTTTGGAACAAATCTTTATTTCTGCAGGCACAGTACTTGACCACTGTAATTCTCATCAATCCTTCTAACTAAACAGCTTTCCGAAAGGTGGGGGGGGGATTTGCACTCTGCAAACCTCCCCAAAATGGCCTGTTTTTCACAAAAATGGGCCCATTTTTTCCAAATAAAAGGCATGAATAGCCTGGGGGGGGGCTTGCAAAGTGCTCCTGGGGAGGTGGGGGGGAGGCAAAATGAGCATAAAACGGCCTGTTTTTCACGAAAATGGGCCTGTTCTTTGTCAAACAAAATTGCATATATAGCATTATGGAGGCTTATAGAGTGCTGCTGGGGGCTGGGGGGCAAAACTGGCCCATTTTGTGCTCATTTCTTCCCTCCCCAGTCCCCAGGAGCTCTCTGAAATCCTCCATAAGGGTATGCTTGGCCATTTTGGTGAAGGGGCAGGGCTTCAGGAGGCAAAAAAAAAATGCTGTATTCGATGTATAAGACGCACCCAGATTTTCAGCCTCTTTTTAGAGAAAAAAAGTGAGTCTTATACTCCGAAAAATATGGTAAATCTGTCGCTACTCCATCAATTTGGGTGAATAGCAGACTTATATACAATTTAATAGTGCTTTTACAGCCCTCTTTAAGTGGTTTACAGAGTCAGCATATTATCTGGGTCCTCGTTTTACCCACCTCAGAAGGATGGAAGGCTGAGTCAACCTTGAGCCTGATGAGATTCAATCTGCCAAATTGCAGGCAGCTGGCAGTCAGCAGAAGTAGCCTGCAGTACTACATTCTAACCACTGCATCACTGCAGCTCTTAAGCATTGTGTTGGCACTACCTGTTGTCTTTAACATAGTTTTCCCCCTTCATTTTAATACTAGCAGCAGATCTCTTTTTGCATGTTTATGTTTGACTTTCAGCAAGCTTCTAACTACGAAATGACATCATTGGTGTATTTGAAGTTGAACTTTCTTCCAGAAATTTTGATTCCAGTTCCTATTTGTTCTAAAATGGCATTTTTATTGATATATTCTGCATAGATGTTAAATATATAATGTGATCATGTACTACTTTAGAATGTTCCTTTCCTTTTTCTATTTTGAAGCTTTTAATCGCTCTATAATCAATTCTAATTCTTGGTTCTTGATCATCATACAAATTCTTCAGCAAGTAATTAAGGCAGCCTAGTATATCCCACACTTTTAAGAATTGACTACAATTAGCTGTGATCAATTCAATCAAAATGTGTTACAGCTAAATACAGGTAGTCCTCAACTTACAACAGTTCATTTGGTGACTGTTCAAAGTTAGAACGGCACTGAAAACAGTGACTTATGACCATGACCACACACGATCATCACAGCATCCCCAGGATCATGTGATCAAAATTCAAACATTTGGCAACTGACTCATATTTGTGATGGTTGCAGTGCTCTGGCATCATGTGATCATCTTTTGTGACCTTCTGACAAGCAAAGGAGGAAGACAGATTCACTTAAGAACAATGTTATTAACTTAACAACTGCAGTGATTCACTTAACAACTGTGGCAAGGAAAGTTGTACAATAGGGCAAAATTCACTTAACATATCTCTCACTAAGCAACAGAAATGTTGGGCTCAATTGTGGTCATAAGTCGAGGACTACCTGTTCTGACCCCCCTTTCTTCTACTAATTACAAGACTGGCTACTTGACTGAATGACTCTTGGCTGCTTGCCCGAACTGACCTTGAACAGACCCGAAGCTTCTTAACTAACCTGCAACTCGACACGAAGAAACTCAAACCTAGAAAGCACACGTTGTTCTCTGCAAGGACTTTCTTAGCAAAGACTTCCTTTTAAACCCTCTTGGGAGGGGCCAGTCATTAGGCAGCTGGGACTAATTTACCTCCTCCGAATTCGCCTCTGCTGCAACTGAAGCTTTCTTCTTTCAACCCGTCTTAACCTAACATCAGGGACAAACTGGCCTTGATCCTCCCCACTACTCCAAGACCCAGGTGCCTCCTGATGACTAGCCGGGCTCTCTGCTCTCTCAAGGTCGCCCTCCTCCTCCAGAGCAGACTCATAGGACTCCTCACTAGAGGAGTCCATCAGCAGCTCATCCAGAGCCAGCTGGGCCACAACACTACCTATATAGGATTTTCCCCCCCTGCTTTTAATAACTTAAATAATTTATACAGTAAACATTACTCAGACCATGCCAGTATCTATTTGTCATTTTAGTTGTCCCTAAAATTGGGATTAAGCAGGGCATCCTTAAGCTTTCTCCTGTTTTTTTCAAGAAAGTGCAGCTAAATAAATCCCCCCCTTCTGAATCAGGGAAAATATTTTTGAAAAGTGAAGAGTGATCATACGACTTGCTTCATGGATGCAGAAGATTTTCCTGCCACTTTCCCCCCCCCCCTGAAAATTAACTAAAAATCTTCCTACCCTGGACTGTTGGGTGTATCATTTTCACATTTCAAGCTGGAAAGCAAAGGAAATAAATGATGTTATTAAGGACACTGGGAATATCATTTCCTGTCAAGAAACCATGAAAATCAAAGCAAGGGTGTAATACGTGGGGCTACTAGGAGCCTTTTGCCTCCAGGAGTCCAAACATTGGCCGATTCTAAAGAATTTGGGGCATGTTTCAAAGACAAAAACAGGTGACAGAGAATTCACACACACATACACACACACCGTCACCCCTTAAAGAATCCAGAAAATTGTCCAAAACGTGTTGCCTTGCTCCCACCATGTTTTTAAAAAGAGATGTTTGGGACACTGTGCAAAAGTTTTTAAAAAATGGTAAGCTTAGCCTAGTAAGAGCTCACTTATAAGGGCGATCCTCTCTAATTTCTGAAATGTAAGTTCTTCAGGGAAGGGTAGCAGACCCAGCACAGCTGGCTGTCTAAGAGGAAAAACTGGCTCCTATTTTGAACTAGATCCAGTTTAAAAGATATCTGGGCTCTGGTTTATAAAGGAATAGCGTTTTCAATTCAGGAGTGTTGAAAGGCAAGCTCCTACAAGTCCCTAGCTTTAATAAAGGCATCTAATTATGAGTTGGATATATTTTTGGATGTATTTTTCTGGAGGGGGCAAATCTGCAAGTGTAGGATGTGATTGTAATTTGTGTGCATAGTGCTGCAGCACACCTGTTGAGTTTTCTTGCTTGTGAGTTTCATTGCTTCGGGCCATGTTATTAAGAGAAACCTAATGCAGCAATATATAGCATTTGGTGATATTTTGGATGCAGTAGAGTTTTTCCATAAATTTGACCGCTTCACATGATTTGTCAAAAAGTGTCTCCTTTTTTAGAACAGCAACATAAAAAAACTGCCTTATAGAGACCAAGATCATTGTTCCATCCAGCTCACAACTGTCCACCCTGAATGGCAGCAGTTATCTGGGAAAAATTAGAAATAAGCCTTTCATATACAGTGATCCCTCATTTTTCGCGGCTTCATGTTTCGCGGCTTCAGTGCTTCGCGGGTTTTTCAAAAATACAGAATAGAAAAAACATGCATCGGTAGGAGGCAAGCGCCCCCTAGTGCTTGCTTTAAACGATGTCCACCAACTCAAGTTTCCGGTGCGAATCCTACTTCGCGGTTTTTCAGTTTTCGCGGAAGGTTCCGGTCCCCATTAACCGCGAAAAACGAGGGATCACTGTACACAAGTTCCATCTCTAAGCATTTCATTTTGAAAATGTTAGTGAGTATTCCATGATAAAGGTAAAGGTTCCCCTCGCACATACTGTATGTGCTGATCGTTCCTGACTCTAGCAGGTGGTGCTCATCTCCATTTCAAAGTTGAAGAGCCAGCGCTGTCCAAAGACGTATTCATGGTCAAGTAGCCAGCATGACTAAACACCAAAGATGCATGGAACACTGTTACCTACCCACCAAAGGTGATTCCTATTTTTCTACTTCCATTTTTACATGCTTTCAAACTGCTAGGTTGGCAGAAGCTGGGAAAATAACAGGAGCTCACTCCGTTACATGGCACTAGGGATTCAAACCGACGAACTGCTGACCTTTCTGATCGACAAACTCAGTGTCTTAGCTACTGAGCCATCGCATCCCTCCATGCTAGAAACGTTTTTCCCCAACTACCTTGGAAGCTTCAACAACATCTTTTATGTGTCCTCGTGAAGTTGGCTTCATCTCATCTTCTGCCCAGGATGGGGACATCCTTAGCTTTGTCAGTGTTAAAGGAGTGTTTGACTTGCCCACTTAAGACCATTATAGCAGTAAGGTATGTTTCATAACCCTTGTAAAATTTGATGCTCAGAAACAGATTGGATCACAATACCATAGGCTGTTTTAGGCTCATGTGGGTATGATCATGCTGTCAAGTATCCTAACGATGCCTGCTTTATAACAGACGACCCAATATTAGAATCCAAAAAGCAGTGATTTATTAACAACTTCATTAGGCGTTTCTTATTTGCAGCCATCTTTTTTGCTTTCTTTATCTGCTTCTGAACTTTGCCCGCATTATTGTCCTCCCCTCAGCCTTCTTCATAAATCACAGCCAATGAGAGATGGTAGTTGAGACATGCGCATTCACAGGCCAGTTTGAGATTCCTTTTTGACCACAGGTATGTTTGGATTTCCCCCCTCTCTCTATGGCAGTTTGATGGTATTCATAGAGATGCTTCACAAACTGACACATACACCTGCTGACTCCCTTAAGAGATGGATCCAGCATTGCCACCTTCTCTGCCTGCTGTGCCAGCAGGAAAAGTTGCAAGCTGCTGAGAGGACTCCTTCTTGTTTCTGGGGTCTGGCTAAAAGAACTCCCTGCTGAAGAATTTCAATAGCCAAAATCCAAGCAGGCACGGGGCTAAAATTCTTCTCTCCCTGACTCTCTATGCCTACATCCGCACACAAGTTTACCTCAGTTCGCTTAACGGCCTGTGAAATTGCTTAAGAGCTGCAACCAGGAGTGCCTACATCATGGTTGTTGAGCAAAGCACTCTTGTGACTTCCCACTTAATGATGACTTCATTCAACATCCCACTTGTGATCATCAAATGAAGACTAACCGTACAGTTTTCCACTGGCTTGAAAATGAATAGACAGCACTGACTCATCACCAGTGGAGAAAGGGTCTGTAAAAATAATTTTGTGAGGAATATTTGTTAAAATGGGGATGAGGAGAAATGGAAACTTGGAATTTGGCACTTGAATCAACCACATTCTTCATTAACTAAGATTGGTACAACTTCTGTACTCATCAGATTTTGCATTACGGGAAATGCTGTTGGGATTCTGGTTTGCTCCTTGAGCATAAACAGTATCTGGATGTATAATTATTATTATTACCCTGCTTTTCCTTCATTTCCCTGGGTGCACATGCATGTATGGTCCTGAGACTGGCCAACTGACCAACTCTTATTAATTATGTATCCTGTTAATTATGTATTGATTTCTATTCCTAAAACAAATATGACCATTTTCTGACTAGTTGTTTCGGAACCATCGCTTGGGTTACCTTAGTGCTTTTGAAGTGTAAATTCTCCAGAATAAAATGTATTTTAAATACTGCAGCGAGTTTCAAATTAGCTTCCCACATAATGTAATGCAGCAAAAATGCCATAACCGCATAGGTTGGCTGAAGATTAAATGTTTTCCAGCATAGAACAGCATAATGAAAATTATACATGTCAGTCATGTACTGAAGTGTCTAACTTTCTGTATTACAAATATTTAATTTGAAAGTGGTGTGAAGAAATAACATTACTTTTATTTACCAATTTGGAGCTTCAGTGGATCTTCTCACAGTCATGAGCTCAACCTTATGGCATATAATTGAACACTACATTCTGGTATTCTGTTCGAATTGCAGTTACAGAGTAGGGGGGGGATAATTCACCATGTATTTCACTCCATCATTTATACTGAAATTCTATGAGATTCCCATTTAAAAGAAGCTTTCTAGTTATAATACATTTTGGGATGTCCCAAGTTGTGTCTCTCTCCCCACCTTTCTGATAAAAGCCCCTGGTGAAAACATCTGTCAGGAGACAGAAGGAGAGATACAAGTTGTTATGATCTCTCATTGTAATCCCAATATACTCATACAGTAGCAATAGCACTTAGCATTTAGATTTCATAGGGCTGTGATGGTGAACCTATGGCACATGAGCCACAGGTGGCATGCGGAGCCTTATTTGCTGGCACAGCAGCCCTCCGAACTGCATTATTGGCCTTCCGGAGGGCTGGAGGTGGCTGTTTTCACCTTCTCCAGGCTTCAGGAAAGCCTCCGGAGCCTAGGGAGGGCAAAAAACAGGCCCAATGAACTGAATTTCCGGTTGGGCCATTGGGGCGTTTTTCATCTCCCCAGGCTCCGGAGGCTTTCCTGAAGCCTGGGGAGGGCAAAAAACATCCCAATAGGCAAACCAGAAGTTCATTCCCAGACCTCGGGTTGGGCCATTTTTCGCCCTCCCCAGGCTTTAGGAAAGTCTCCGAAGCCTGGGGAAAGCAAAAATCCCCCCCTGCCTGCATGGAGGGTCGTGCAAGCATGCACAGAGAGGTTTAGTTTAGTTTATTCAAATTTATACCCCGCACCTTCTCCAAAAAGGACCCAGGGCGGCGCACAGGAAATTTAAAAACATAACAAATATAACAAAATACAAAATTTTAAAAAGCTATTAAATATACCCTGTGCTAAAATAGTATAAAATCCCCCGAATTAAAACTATCTAAAAATGGTCAAAACGGGAGGTTATGCTAGGCCGGCTTGTTGGAAAAGGTGCGCCTTAAGACGCTGGTGGAAGAGGCGGAGGTCTGTGATGGTACGTAGTTCGGGGGGTAAGTCGTTCCAGAGGGTAGGCCCGCCACAGAGAAGGCCTTTCCCCTGGGTGTCGCCAACCGGCATTGCCCGGCCGACGGCACCCTGAGAAGGCCCTCTCTGTGGGAGCGGATCGGACGAACGGATGTATGGGGCATGAGACGGTCTCGCATATAACTAGGTCCCGAGCCATGGAGCGTTTTGAAGATGGTCATCAAAACCTTGAAGCGCACCTGAAAGGCCACAGGCAGCTAGTGCAGCTCGCGCAGGAGAGGTGTTATGTGGAAGTACCTAGAGGCTCCCATAATCACCCGCACGGCCGCATTTTGGACTAGCTGTAGCTTTTGAGTGCACATCAAGGGAAGCCCCATGTAGAGAGTGTTACAGTAGTCAAATTGGGATGTCACGAGTGCTTGAGTGACTGTGCGAAGGGCAGCCCGGTCCAGTAAGGGGCGCAATTGGAGCATCAGGCGTACCTGATAGAACACCCCCTTGGCCACATGGTCCTCCATGGACAGCCGGGAATCCAGGAGGACACCCAAATTGCGCACCCTCTCCACGGGGGCCAGTGTTTCGCCCCCAATGGCCAAAGTTGGAGTTACCTGGCTGAACCTGGGTGCCGGAAACCACAGCCACTCAGTCTTGGACGGGTTGAGTTTGAGTTTGTTACTACCCATCCAGATCTGTACGGCCTTCAAACACCAGGACAACACCTTGGCAGCATCGTTGGGGTGGTCTGGGGTGGATATGTACAGCTGAGTATCATCAGTGTACAGATGATATCCCACCCCAAAACCACGGATGATCTCACCCAGTGGCTTCATATAGGTGTTGAACAGGTGGGGCGAGAGGACCGACCCCTGAGGAACCCCGCATAAGAGGGGTCTCGAGGCCGACCTCTGCCCCCCTGCCAACACATATTGTGACCGACCAGAGAGGTAGGACGAGAACCACCGCAAAATGGTGCCTCCCAGCCCCAACCCCCCCAGTCGGTGCAATAGGATACCATGGTTGATGGTATCAAAAGCCGCTGAGAGGTCTAATAGGACTAGGATAGAGGAACATCCTCTATCCCGTGCTCTCCAGAGATCATCCACCAACGCGACCAATGCCGTCTCGGTGCTGTGACCGGGTCGGAAGCCAGACTGGCGCGGGTCTACTCACTGGCGCAGATCTACTCACTGAGATCCAATTTGGTGTAGTGGTTAAGGCTAAAAACTGGGAAACCCACCCTGCCTTTGGCACAAAGAAAGGTGGGGTGACCTTGGGCCAGTCACACTCTCTCAGCCCTAGAAAACAGGCAAAGACAAAACCACTTCTGAAAATATTGTCATGAAAACTGCAGGCAGTCACCTGGAGCCACACTTACTGAAAGGCACACAGACAGAAGTGTGCACACACACACACACACAAACACATGCATTGGAGTAGCTTGACAGATTGTGATCTACAGCCTTCAGTGAAAAGGCATTTGTGGGAATACAGTAATAATAATGTCCTAAACCCACCACCATGGGCCCAATGTTTGGGAAGCCAGACTCTGCCTGTCACAAGTCAGGATAAAGGGTGAGTGATGGAGGAGTAACACCTCCTTAAAAAACCTTGATCCAGTTGGCCCAGCTGGTAGCACTTCGTAATGGCCCCTTTCAAGGATTACAGGAGAAGATGGTCAACATTTTTGAAGGCAGAAGAGGGCTCTACGCCCCAACAGCAGATAAAGCAGCAGAACCATCTTCTAGGAGAAGGGAAACTCTGATTACAAACCTCCACTGCCTTGTGGCTATATCCACTACTGGAAAAGGCTTCAGGAGTCAACATCGAGGCAAAATCTGAAGCTGGAGTTCTGAAAGCAGTTTGTGACTGTGTACAGCCAGTTTCTGATAACTCCTGCGACACAGCTGGAACAAGTTGTATCCGCTCTGCCGTTCCATTGGACTATTTCAGTGATTTGGAGAGGGGGGATCTGCGGCTTGGGTAACAGTCTATCCTCCATATTAATCTACCCAGGCCTCATTCTCTGGAGTGGACACTCCAGCTTTACCCCTTTCCAGCACATGATACCTTTGTCTTTTGAGACTAATGGTTGCCAATGCCTATAATGCCCTGATTAAGCAAACATTTGAAATAAAACAAATTAATAATTAATTGCCTGGGGAAGAAAAATATCTTTAATAAAATAAATAAATTTTCCAGTTCCCCAAAGTCTAGAAGATATGTACAATTCAAGAACTGCATGTAGCCCACTGAGCTGTCTTATACAACCTGCCAGGTTTTTTTTTAAATCAATAAATTTACCACTGCTGTTGCCCCAAAAAGACGTACTGCCAAGCACCTCCAACACCTTACCAAAGCTACCACCCCTGCTATTGCTATTACTCTGCTAGCTGCTAAACATCTGATCGGTACACCATATATTCCTTTGGGACCTGAAGTTATTTTTTAACTTATCCCTTTCTCCTCTGCAGATAGTGTAGGACTGCCTTAGAAAGTGCCTTGCTCAGCCAGGGTTCTGCATGACAAATAGAAGAGCCTCAGATAGTGGGATATCTTCAGCAGGGCCTCTCCAAGTGAGGGAGCCTTACAAGATAGGCAGTCCCACAGGCAAATCAAGCTCCAATCTATTAGAGGATTTACAAGTCAGCACTTTCATCTTGAATGACGTCTGAAGGCAAATCTTTCAGTCGCATCCATGAACACCAACTGGCAGTCAAAAGACATGACAAAAATTCTTTAATTTCACAATATATATATACAGATTTAACCACAGTTTCAATTGGGAAAATGTGACCATTGTAGACCAGGCCAAGTCCAAAAATGCCCGGGAATTTCTGGAAGCCTGGCACCCTAACAAATCAGCCATTAATGCATACATTGACAACATCTGTAGACTATGCAAAAGAGATAATCAACCAGCCCCAAAGAGGACCTGTCCACCAATAATCAGCACTCAGATCAACCTAGGTTAACTTCAAGGTTAACTTCAGACCAACAATCAAATAAGCAATCAAGAAACTGCCAAAGAAGCCAACAGCAAACAGCCCAACCAAAAAATCACACCCACTCCACACCCACACAGACAGACAAGATACCCGAATATAAACTGACACCAAACAGCACTCTTTACTAGCACCAATGATGTTACCGAGTTGGGATAACATCTGCAAGAAAACAAGCAAGCTCAGAGAGCACCAAGGATACCTCAGATCTTTCAATATACCGTATGAAACATAGGATGCTTATTCTTTGTGCTGGACAACAGTCTAGCATTTGAAGTTTGCACCAGTTACAATTTCTGGACATTTCCCAATGGCATTACTAAACTTAGAAGCCAGGTGTGACCAAAGTTGGAATAACTGTTACGTCTGCCAATTTAGGAAGGGTCATAATTGATGCAGTGGGCACCCATGTTTCTTGCAGCTGCTGGCAATCAAGAAGCAATGCCAAACTGTGAACCTGTTCCTTCTGAGAAAGTCAAGTGCATCCAGGTAAACCAGGGATGTCCAAACTTGGGAACTTTAAGACTTGTGGACTTCAACTCCCAGAATTCCCCAGCCAGCATAGCTGGCTGGGGAATTCTGGGAGTTGAAGTCCACAAGTCTTAAAGTTCCCAAGTTTGGACATCCCTGAGGTAAACCTTCACCTGAATCCTTGAGTTCATTTTTTGTCTAGCCAGATCTAGGGATCACTTTGAGAAGAGACCTGAAAATACTACAGAGTAGCTCCATATATTAAAAGGCAATGAAGTATCATATTTTTCAAAGCATGATGCACCTTTTTCCCTCAAAAAAGAGGGTGAAAATCTGGGTGCGTCTTATACACTGAATGCAGCATTTTGGGCCTCCTAAAACCCCGCCCCCTTCACCAAAATGGCTGTGCATAGTCTTTAGGAGGCTTCCAGAGTGCTCCTGGGGGCTGGGAAGGGCAGATGTGAGCAAAAAACGGCCTGTTTTTGCTCGTTTTTCCCCTCCACCTAGCCCCCAGGAGCACTTTACAAGCCTCCTAAAGGCTATTCATGCCCTTTTTTAAAAACAAAAACGGCCCCATTTTCACGAAAAGTGGACCACTTTTGGGAGTTCTGCAGAGTGCAAAATTTTTTTTTAAATTTACCTCTTCAAAATCTTGGTGCATCTTATACTCCGGTGCATCTTACACTCCAAAAATATGGTAATTGCTCTGTGATGAGTATAAATAGCAGTGGGTTGGGTGTCTGCTCCAATTTGCCATCTCTGATAGATCATCCCCTGAAACATCTGCTTTATTGTACCCAGTTGTATGTCTGACCTTGGTTTAGTTTTGTAGAGAAAAGATTTCCTGTTAAAGGATGCTGACATTTCAGCATGAGAGAATACATAGAAAAAGCCTCATCTGTATCATTTATACTGCAACAGGGCATAAGAAATAAATTGTATAAATTCCATTCAAACAGTATCTCATTGTTATTTTGCTTTAACGAGTAGCCTGAAAATAACTAACAGTTGGTAAAAGCTGTCCTACTGGATCATTTCCTGTGCTACATGAACTGTGATTTAAGCACTCATAATGTTCAGAAAATATCATGTCTCTTTGTTTATTTCTCTCCTCTCCTTGTCTTCAGTCTCCCTCCCTCTTTGGCCTCATCAACGCACCAATCTCTAATGAGAGAAGTTTCACTATTTCCTTCTTTATGATCCTTCTCAATTTCTCTAATAATTGAACTCATGTTTCAATTTACTGTTCAGTCAACTTGGCAAATTGTTACAATTGTTACAATGCTAGCGTTCCCCAAACCGGCAATGTTTTTATCACATCTGTTGCACAGGAGGCTTTGGGTGTTTTAATTTAGTTTTCTTTTTTTTTTTCACTCAAGCAACAAATATTCCATATGTTTGTAGTATAGTTATTATCAGGATAGTTAACCTTTTCATGTCAAATTATTTATTGCGAGCTCATCCAGTCCTCCATTATCTTATTTTTAGACCATGTTTACTAACTAGAACATAAGAACATAAGACTAGCCTTGCTGGAACAGGCCACAGCCCATCCAGTCCAGCATTCTGTCTCACACAGTGGCTCCCCATTTGCTTCAGGGTCTTCCCAAGCAGATTTTTTTTTATTCGTATTTATACCCCGCCCTTCTCCAAAAGGACCCAGGGCGGCGATGTCTTCACCTGTTCATGATTCCCTGCAAATGGCATTGAGAAATCTCCTGCCTATCTCTCCAACCCGGAGGGTGTCCTTAGGCATCCATCATGATAGCCATGGATACCCTTGTTCTCCATGAACTCGTCTAATCCTTTCTTAAAGGTGTCAAGGCTGACAGCTGTCACCACTTCTTCTGGCAGGGAGTTCCATAGACCAGTGATCCTCTGGGTGAAAAAGTACTTCCTCTTATTTGTTTGAGGTCTAACTAACTGAATAATGTTATTAAAACTCTTGATCTGTATTATTATGATAGTATGTCCTCAGAACAGTGTCCACTCTTAGCAACCGTACTGTTAGTCATTCTCCAGGATGATGTGCTTAACCTGGTGTTCAAGACTTCCGAAAACTGCATCGCTGCATCAATATAAACAAGTTCATTTACCTTGCTGCTGATTGTTGTCTTCTCCACTTTCCTTCCATAGTTTCCCCCACATTAAAGACTTCTCAATGATGTTGGCTCTTTCCATAATATGTCCAAAGTATGATAGTTCGAGCCTGGTCATTTGTGCCTTTGGATAGAGCTCTGGATCAATATATTCTATGATCCTTTTTGTTTTGCTTCTGTTATTCATGGTATTCTTCTCAATCTTTTGCAACACTGAAGCTTAAAGGTTTAATGTTCTTTCTGTCATCTTCTTCAAAAGCCCAACTTTTCACTTCTATAGGGAAAACCATTGTTGCATGATTCTGATCTGTGAAGTTATATGCATCTGAATATCTTTTCCAAGGCTTTAATTGACACTCTTCCAACTTCTAGTCTATGGCATATTTCTGGAATGCTGGTTACTTGATAGTTGACTTCTTGGCAAAGCTGGCTGGAGAAGTCTGGGAGCTGAAGTCCTTCAGACTTAAAGTTGCAAAGTTTGCCCACCCCTGATCTAGATTATTTCCCCAATGCTTTCATTTTGTAAATGATTCCTATCGTTACCCAGTTTTGAATACATGCTATTTTTAAAAAAAATACATACTCTTTGTGAAAAGAGATATATTGCTTTTTTCAAATCTTGAGAGCTATTTCTGAAGAGTCAGAAATCAGGTTAACCAAAGCTGGACATAAAATGTCCTCATTCTGAATTGGTGATGTCTTAGAACAGGGGTGTCACACTTACCTCACCGTGGCAGCATCAAGTAACGTATCAGGACTCTTTTCTCCCTTTACTAAATTGGGTGTAGGCATGGCCAGCGGGTGACGCATCCGACCCAAGGGCCGGGAGTTTGACAGCCCTGTCTTAGAAGATGTTTTAAAATGGCTAGATTTCTCTCTTCAGAGCTGGACATTTGAAATATACAAAATTCATTGATTATAGAACAGAACATTCTAGAAAACTGCAGAATGTTCCTTTCCCTCTCTATTTTATTATTTTATTTTTATTTAATCGGATTTTTATACCGCCCTATCTCCCAAAAGGGACTCAGGGCGGTGCACAGAAAGGATAAAAAGTAGTAAACACAATAATAATATAAAAGTTAAAAATACATTAAATACAATGGGTCTGTGCTAAAACGTATACTTAAAAACAGTTAAAATTAATTATAATTGGGACTATCTATGCTATGCTAAGCCAGCGACATGGAATAGGTGTGTTTTTAAAGTTCGACGGAAGAGGAGAAGGTCCGTGATAGTGCGGAGGTCGGGGGGCTATGATGAACCTCCTCCCAGACCATGCCATTCTGTAGACACTTTAACCATTTCCCAAAATAAATAATCCCTGTTGGAAGCAGTTTGAGATATCCCAGAGATGAGGTTCCACATAAAACAGGAATTTTTCCTATTTCCTTTGCACATGTGTACTGGACATCTTTTCTGATGGAGGAGTACATTTAACTAAACACCAACTCTGTAGAGCTGGGAGCTTTTGTAGCCAATAGTAATAAAACAATACTGCATAAGAAACATCTTGAGGATATTTAGTCATACAGAAAGAGTGAATGAAACTGAATCACAAAATAAATATAGAAAGGAAGAATGAATACATGATTCAAAGGAAGAGGATGACTAAGGAAGTTGTGGATGGAATGGATGAGATCCTGAAAAACAGAGAAGTAAGAAGTTCAAAGAACATAAGGCCAGATATGAAGCAGCAGTAGATGTGATGTAAGCAAGAATGTAAAGATTTGTAAGGGTGGAAAGATATAGTGAATTGGGTTGATATAGATAGATTAACATATGTTATAACTTTAATTGTTTTATTATTTCTTGCTCCCTTTCTGGATAACATTTTCCCCAGAATGGAATATCATGGTGGGTAAGGAACTTTTTACATACTTTTCTCAATGTTCCATTTGGTTCACAAAAGGAAGGCTAATGACCTTTAGGTGTTAACAAAAAGATAAACAGAAAACTCTTCTTTTTAATGGAACTCCAGTAAACTGAAGAATTTTGCATCCAGATATGCCCAAATAACTAAAAGCCCTGTTCTCAGTCTATAATATCCAGGACTCACAGCATTTAAATCCACAATAATAGAAAGCTGATTTATGGCATCAATAAAAACCTTCATAACATGAAGAACTTAACATTTTATGGGTACATTTGACAGGCTAAAGTGCAATTTATAATTTGTCCTGATTTTTTTTAAGTACTATAATTCTGACTAGCTGTGTGGCTATTTTTTTCACAGAAAAATATAGATTTATAGTAAAAAGGCAAATTTCAGATTCTTACAACCCATATATTGGGCAAAGGCCATTTCAGCTTCCCTATTGTGACAAAGAAGGTGGTTTTCCCAGTTGGTTTTCCCAGTTGCAATGTATGTCTATGAAAGTTGGACCATAAGGAAAGCTGAGCACCAAAGAATTGAGTGAACTATGAACTAAGAACCTTTGAACTATGGTTCTGGAGAAGACTCCTGCGAGTCCCTTGGACTGCAAAGCAATCAAACCAGTCAGCCCTAGAGGAGATCAACCCTGGCTGCTCTTTAGAAGGCCAAACCCTGAAGATGAAACTCAAATATTTTGGCCACCTAATGAGAATGAAGGACTCACTAGAGAAGAGCCAAATGCTGGGGACTTTGAGGGCAAAAGAAGAATAGGATGACAGAAAATGAGGTGTCTGGATGGAGTCACAAAAGTAGTAGGCATGAGCTTAAATAGACTCCAGAGGATGGTAGAGAACAGGAAGGCCTGGAGGAACATTATCCATGGGGTCGCAATGTGTTGAACACAATTTCGCAACTAATAACAAATTGTGGCAAATATTTTCCTATTATTGGTCATTAAATCATCTATCACCAAAACATTTGTGGTTATGTTTCATCAAGGGGAAAATATGTTATCAAAACTTTCAGATAATCTGTCCACAAATTGAATAAGGAAATAATTAACAAATGAGCTTTTTGTAGGAAGATTGTCAACAAGGATAACATGCAAGGTTTTCACGTACAATTGTAAATACACCCTGAGGGGTGTCAGGCAGGTGTTTTTTTTTTATTATTATTATGTGCACTGTGTATGATATCAGAAAAATTCATCTTGGGTTAGAGGAAGGAATGACAAAACAAGAATTTTGTTGTCAAGACATAAGCCCCACCTTTTTCAAATAGACATAACAATTTCTATAGACATAGATAAGAGGCTGTCACATGCTTATATCAATCATTCTGATGGATCTGTCAGGTTAAGCAGGTTCCTATGCTAGAAATGTGAAATTTAGTTTAAGGAGTCACTAAAGAAGGGAGTATACATTACTGTATTACTAGCTGTCTATTAATTTGGAAAACACTTTATATGTGACAATTATTGTAATTTATTATAAAGAAATAAGGTGGCACAGTGGCTAAGTAGTTAAGGCATTGGGCTTATGAGCTGAAAAGCTGGCAGTCCAGGTTCAAGACCCAAGCGCTATGCGATGGGGTGAGCTCCCATCCTGACCCCAGCTCCTGCCAACCTAGCAGTTCAAAAGCATGAAAATGCAAGTATATAAATAGGTACCACTTCAGTGGGAAGGTAACAACACTTGGTGATGTCATGCTGGCCATATGACCGTGAAAATGTCTTTCGAAAGTGCTGGCTGAATGGCCTTGAAACGGAGATGAGCATCTCGCTGTAGAGATGGCAACAACTAGCAGAGCAAAATCCACAGGGATTCTTTCACCTTTTTTTTTTACTTTATAAAAAATGATGGAAAATGGTGCAGATGACATCAATGCAATGGAATTTTGTCCATTGAATCTAGCACTTTATGATCGACTACACTGAGACGTCATTGTACTATTTAGTGGAAGTTACATTCTATTCAATAATTAAAACTTTGTATTGTTAGCATGCCTGGTTTATCAACTTTTGAATTATTTTTTTCAATAAAAGGGCAACGTCTTGACTCATCTTATCATCTTTAAAGCGCTCCATGGCTCGGGACCTAGCTATCTGCGGGATCGGATCCTGCCTCATACATCCTCACGACCGATTCGCTCCCACAGAGAGGGACTTCTCCGGGTGCCGTCCACTAGACTTTGTCAGCGGGCGACGCCCAGGGGAAGGGCTCTCTCTGTGGTGGGCCCGGCCCTCTGGAACGACCTTCCCCCCGATATTAGGACGACCACGGACCTCCGCTCCTTCCGTCTCAAATTAAAAACTCATTTCTTCTGTCTGGCCGGCCTAGGATAGTCTCTCTGTCTTTGGGGTTTTATTGGGGTTTTGTAATATTGCTTAGTTTTAATGGGAATTTTAGCGCAGGTTTGGATTTAATTTATTTTTAATGAAATGTTTATATGTATTTATTGTTTTACTGTGCCTGTGCACCGCCCCGAGTCCCTATGGGGAGAGGGCGCCGTTTAGAAATATTAAAATTATTATTATTATTATATATAAACAGAATGTTGAGAATTACTCTAATATAATTTTATGTCCCCTCTCCCTCCCACTTTGCTGATTGCACTGATTTATTTCATTAATACAATGTGTATATTATATGCTTTCCATTTGTTCGTTTCACATAATAAAATTATTTTAAAACCCAGATCCCTGTGTCTGAAAATTAAATTGTTCATGGCTGAAGTAATTCGTCTGACTTTCATGGTAACTGCATCTCCAGAAAGCTTGTAACTGTGTGTTTTTTTGGACTGGATGACACCTAATAAACTGAATGTCAGAGATTTTACTTGTGAGGTCTCCTAAATAATCACCTACAGGAGGATCTATTTGCCCTACTGACTCACAGATACAACCAAGTCTGTATCATGTACAGGCAGCCCTCCTGAGTAGAACTTCAGACATGAATAAACAGTTACAAAACTTGCAATGAAACCTTTTTTTTTAATCCTATCTTAGGTTGTCATGCCATCTTAAGAGCATTGCATTAATAAACCCACAAAGGCCACTGTGGAAACTCAACAAGTTCATGGGATCCTCTCACCACCAATGTTAGCCAGATTAGTTTTCTAATCAATTTTGTCCAGCAAGGGGTGCAGTGGATCGACTGCATTCTTAATGCAAAACCTCTCTTTTGGATAAAATACTATCTGAGGGAGATGGGCAGTTAAGAAATATGATATAGTATATATAGGCATCAAAGAGGGATGTGGAGGCTCAGTGGCTTGTCAATCAGAAAAGTCAGCAGTTCGGCGATTCTAATCCGTAGTGCTATGTAACAGAGTGAGTTCCCATTACTTGTCCCAGCATCTACCAACCTAGCAGTTCGAAAGCACATAAAAAAATGCAAGTAGAAAAATAGGAACCACCTTGGTGGGAAGGTAACAGCATTCCATGCGCCTTCAGCATTTAGCCATGCCGGCCACATGACCACAGAGACGACTTTGGACAGCACTGGCTCTTCGGCTTTGAAACAGAAATTAGCAGCGCCCCCTAGAATTGGGAATGACTAGCACATATGTGCAAGGAGAACCTTTACCTTACATAGGCATCAGGCTAGAAAGCAGGAGACTGTGAGTTCTAGTCCCCTTTTTGACATGAAAGCAGACTGGATGATTTTCAAGCACTGGGGAAATCAGGAGATTCAGGCAGTGCAAGTGAGTATAAAGATTTGTTGCAAGTTTACGTTGTCTATGAGAATCTGACCAACTAGTAGTCAGGGGAAATGATCAGGAGATAAGAGAGGCATTCAAGGTGGGCTGGACTTAGATCTCTTGCGGGCATGCAGGCACTCATGGCTTTTAATGCTTATAACCCCTCCCATGGACTCAGCCTGGTTATCTCCTACAGTGACTTTGTGCCACTCTCTCTCTCTCTCAGCCCAACTCCCTTCACAGAGTTGTTGTTGTGGGGAAACTAGGAGGAGGAAGGTGTGTGGAGTATGTTAGTTGCCTTGAGTTATTTGTAAATAATAATAATAATAATAATAATAATAATGAAGGCAGAATACAAATAAGTAAGTCATCTGGGCTGAAACACCACTGAGAAGACCTTGAATTCACAAAGGGGCAATTCAACATACAGCACTCAGCATGTGACAGTTTTACTACTCGAACCCCCTCCCCGCTTTCTATAGCTTCCATTCAATGCATGTGACATCACGTACTCTCCAGCACATGCTTCTCATCACAAAAGTTGCAAAGCCCCAGTTGGTGTGCTGGCGTATCACCTGCACATAGTAGAAATATGTCCTGGTAGCGAATGCAAGAAAGATGTGGGCGTGTAGGATATACTTTAATCATCTGAAAATAGATGAAGATCTTGCAAATTATTTTGAGAAGTTGCATGGGTATTCCTTCATTTTTCTAACTATGATACACACTGATAAAATCATAATCATGTGATCTATAGTATAGGCAGATTATACTTGTTTGATTCCTATAGAGAGCATTCAGTGGTAATAGACACTCAAAGAACTTTGATACAGGAAGAAAGTTCTTACTATTCCCATCAATGTGTAATGAACATTGTGCTGTTCCTTTCATTGTGCTGTTCATTTCACCATACCTTTCACGAGTACAACAGTAAATATGTTTGGTCCATCAGAGGATTCCAACTCTAATAGGTCCAAAAGTATCCACTATCATTCATGGATTATTTCCTTGTTATCTGCAACATCTTAACATTCAGGAAGATAATCCTGATTCTCCACACTATAGTATGCTGATTTTCTTCATATTCTAAATATACTACATTGAAAGGGTTGAGAATCTCTGAAACTGCTGACAATACTTATTTGGGTTGGGGTTTTGCCACTTTCTCAGATTTATCAAGCATTTCACCAGCTTTTGGGAGATGATGAGGCACAAGACCATTTACAGCAGGGGTCTCCAACCTTTGCAACTTTAAGTCTGAAGGACTTCAGCTCCCAGAATTCTCCAGCCAGCAAAACCACCAAAGAAGGTGGTTTTCCCAGTTGGTTTTCCCAGTTGCAATGTATGTCTATGAAAGTTGGACCATAAGGAAAGCTGAGCATCAAAGAATTGAGTGAACTATGAACTAAGAACCTTTGAACTATGGTTCTGGAGAAGACTCCTGCGAGTCCCTTGGACTGCAAAGCAATCAAACCAGTCAGCCCTAGAGGAGATCAACCCTGGCTGCTCTTTAGAAGGCCAGACCCTGAAGATGAAACTCAAATACTTTGGCCACCTAATGAGAATGAAGGACTCACTAGAGAAGAGCCAAATGCTGGGGACTTTGAGGGCAAAAGAAGAATAGGATGACAGAGAATGAGGTGTCTGGATGGAGTCACCAAAGTAGTAGGCATGAGCTTAAAAGGACTCCAGAGGATGGTAGAGGACAGGAAGGCCTGGAGGAACATTATCCATGGGGTCGCAATGTGTTGGACACAACTTCACAACTAATAACAAATTGTGGCAAATATTTTCCTATTATTGGTCATTAAATCATCTATCACCAAAACATTTGTGGCTGGAGAATTCTGGGAGCTGAAGTCCTTCAGACTTAAAGTTGCAAAGGTTGGAGACCCCTGATTTACAGGATTGACTGGAGAAAGACAGTGTAGGAAGTTAGCACCCAATCTCTCCTAGGAAAAACAAAATATTCTAGGAAATATTAAAAGGCAGAATATTATATTTCCCTGGATGAGAAAAAGAGATGCATGTTTTTAAAGACAAAGCAGCTCCCTGCAGCTCCCTGCCCCACCATTCAGCTCCAGGGTGATGGGATTAAAACATGTCCCTCAGGACATGATAGGATTAGCCCTCTACCCATCTCACCACATGGCACCTGGGAAGATTATATCACCCAGCAAGGCTCAACTAAGCTTGGGACTCAGGACAGCTTACAGGGTTGCTGCTGCATAGCCTCATGGGAGTCTGACAAGCAATCAGAATACAAGCTCAAATTCAAAAGAAGGTATAAAACTCAGGCAGTCTTAGCATCTCTGCCCTTTTTCTTCTTCTTCACCCAACATCTTCAAGGCACATGATCCTGTTCACCATTAAAACCTTCTTTCCAAGCAACTTCCATGAATCTAGCGTCTTTTTCCCCACTTGGAATGAACCCAGAAGGACATTTCTTCCAACAACAGTTTCTAAGAAGCTGGCGCATAATGGGAATTCCACCTCTCAGCTATGTAGTGCATTTCCCATTTGATTAACTACTGTATAACCTAGATGATTTTGACCTTGGTGGTCCTTTTGGCTGGGAATTTCCACCACTCAAGGAAGTCTATGTACACATTCAAGGAATGGAACCAAAATAATATACAAGAAAACTAAGGGAAGAGGTTCTTTATACATTGATAGGAAGGCAGGCTGCAGTTAAATAAACGGATGACTTCTAAACGGGCAAGTGTGTAAGTGCACTGTCCTAGAGAACATGATGAGATTTCCCTCCAGTTAATTCCCATATTATTAAGCTTGTAAGCATTCATAGCTTTTCCAAAGCAAGAGCAGATACAACCATGGGGGAGGGGGGGTTGACAGTATTTCTTCATGAAATGGGAAGTAGATAGTTTTCACCCTTGGTTTTCAGGATAGGCTAGCTGAATGCTAGCCAATTTCTGAAATGCTTTGACTGTGTTGCATACTGGGCTATTCAGTGATGTGCTTCAGCAATGGCAGTATTAAAGGAGGTAGAACATGCATTGAGACTGTGATGCAAAATTTAGGTCTATCTCAGGGGTGTCAAACTCAAGGCCCAGGGGCCAGATCCAGCCCACAGGGTACTTAAAACTGGCCTGTGGGGTTGCCCTGGAAACAGCAAAGGACCGGCCTGTGATGCTTCTGCCAACCTGACCTTGGGGAGCCAGGATGGGTGTGGCCAGGGTGAGTGAGGTCAGCTCAACGTCACTCCTGACAGGGGTGCCTGTGGTGGCCCAAGCAGTCTACCAGCTAAAACAGGTTCCCAAGCTCTGTTTTCAACTCCTGCCACGGACTCCTGCAGCCTTCTGCCAGTGAAAATGGAGCTTTGTTTTCACTGACAGAGGGTGGCAGGAGGCCATGGCAGCCAAAAACGGAGTTTGGGAAGTTGCTTTCGCTGGCAGAGTGCTTGGGCCACCATAGGTGCCCCTGACAGGAGTGACGTTGAGCTAACCACACCCACCCTGTCCCCCTTAAGTCAAACACAACCCTGATGCAACCCTCAATTAAATTGAGTTTGACAGTCTATCTTGTCATAAGGACTCAAGTTTAACACCCAAGTACCTTAGGATTGATGAGCTGGATATACTTTTTTTTTTTTGCACAGATGACTGAAGGGGAGACCACTTTTATACTACAGATTGTTCTCTAGCAAGAGCTTGTATCTAGATCTCTATATTGGTGTAATTGATGTCTGTATCCAAACAATTAGTTTGTCATGGAAATATGAGCTTATTGCCTCCTTTTTCCCACCAGCCAGGCCCATGGTTTGAAAGGTCATGACATCCCAAGGAATGTCTCAAATGTTCAAAGCCAGTAAATGTTTTCTGTTTTCAAATCTGGGAAGCGGCTTCCTTTAAAGCTTTCTCTCCTTTTAAGTCCATGGACTCTTTTCCAATGTACCATTCTTGCCTCTTAAGACATCCGTTCACTTGCTTCATCCTGGCTTGGAAATGTGCAATTTTTTCTTTGCGTCCCCCTCACAGACACACAGACACACACACGCTCATTCTCACACGCAGATACACACACACCAACAGTTCCAGTGGCTATTAAAATAAAACCCTTTGAGTCTCCAGCAGCAACTACAAGCAGTACCTTCTGCTGGAGGGGATCCCGTTTCATGGGCTGAAGCAAGAAGTCATGAGCAGTTCAATAATTTGGAAATAATCTCCTCCGTAAAGAAGAGACCCTACATGAGCTCCTCTGAGGGTTTCTCCTTTCCTGGCCCAAACAGCTGTGTTGGTATTTAGACATAAGATACCAGCTCGGCTTCAAGTTCCAGCGCAGCCTGGACTCACATCCTGCAGCCTTTAAAGATCCCAGATGGTCTATGCAAGGTTCCGCCAGCCAGCAAGTATTTCTATCTGGTGTGTAACTTGTTGGAATGCATTTGGGGGGGGGGGGAATACATTGGAAGGAAAGGAGGAAGGGTGGGGGAATGCTAAATCATCTTCCCAGAACATTTTCTTCTTCTTCTTCTTTTTTTCCCATCTCTTCCCTTTTCATAGGCAGGAACAAGCCTTCCTAAAACAGTTTTTCTTTGGCTTCACTTTGGAGCATTATATAAAGGGCTGCCGTTGTCACCAACGCACACCTGAAGTGAACCATGTATGCCCTGCTTGTCCCTTCATTGGAAAGGTTGCCAGAGTTTCAGAAAAGCTGCAAAGTGTGCGCTGCAACCAGTTCGGCCTCTCTGTCTCTCTCTTGCATCTTTAGCCATTTGGGGGTCATGCCTGACTAGGTCCTATCAAAAGCTTAGTCCTGTTTCCCTGCTGCCATTGGTCACGTGTGGCCCTGTTCTTAACTGATTAAAAAGGTCAGTCATTCCTGAATGCTTATTCATCATCCTACACAGTCCATCAGGCTTTAGTTAGTCCATGCAGACAACAGGAGAATTGGATGAGCATGCAACTTGCGTGGCTGCTTATAACTTCCACTGATCACAGAGCTGGTCTTCATTGAATAAATTTGGTGATCAGGTATTAGGATAGCAGGAGGGTAGTGATATCCTCAACATGATCTGCCTCTTATTTTGCCGTCTGAAGAACAGCTGGCTAAATAGCATCTCTTGTGTCTGTTGCTGGTTACCTCTGAGTGGGACATGATCCAGAAAACTAGACAATATTTGTGTATTTCTTTCCCTTACTTTGCCGAACTGCTATTTACCTGAGGAACTTGCCATTCCCTTAATTGGGATGAAGCCAAATTCTTTTTCAGCAGGAATTTTTAGCCACCATTGATTCAAGACTTTGGATGGGTGAAGTATGGGCTTATCCATACTGCTAGATTGCACTATTACCAGTCTGGCAAACTGTTACATCTTACCTTCATAATAGTTACTAGCTGGATACACATGCTTTGCAACAAAATCATGTGATTGGGCTATGCAGGAGAAATTGGCTCAGTGGTGGTCAGTGATTGAAACACATAAGGGAATATCGCTCCTGCCACCTTGAGTCTGGAAGCAGTTCCATAGATGGAAGGTATAGACATTTTGTGAGGTACTGACGTTTAGTACTGTAAGGAGCCCCAGACCACTCCTGAGTGAAGGAATGGAACGTCTGCCAGTTTGAACTGAGGTAACAGAATGTGAGGTAACTGGCAGTTGGAACAGTTTTTTTCAGGTGTGGAGGAAGAGTAGAATGTCTAACTCCTTAGCATTAGAGCATGTTAATTTAAGGCAACTGGCAGCAGGAACAGAGTTCTTTTCAGGTGGGGAGGGGAAAGTAGAACTCCTTAGCATCAGAGTGTGTTAATTACTGTATATGAAATACTAGCGAACTGATGGTCATTTCAAAAAAAGCCAAGGGGAACATACGTGCCAAATGTATAAGACATCATCTAGTTCAGGGGTCGCCAACGTTTTTGGCACCAGGGACCGGTTTCATGTTAAAAAAATTCTGCGGACCGGGGGCCATGGCTCAGCCGGTGTAGAGGGGGAGGGGGGAGGGGGAACAGGCGGCGCATGTGCATGCGGGGGGGTGTGAGTCGGCTCACTCGCCCCTCTCGGGTCCCCAAGTGAGTGGCCGCGCCTGCCCTCTCCCGCCCCGGTGTGCGCTGTATCCAGAGGGCTGCCCCCTCCTCCCTTCTCCTCCTCTCCGGCCCTTTCTAAGAGTTGCACCGCTCACTGCGGTCTGGTTCCTATCAAGCCACGGACCGGCACCGGTCCACAGACCGGGGGTTGGGGACCCCTGATCTAGTTTGAAACCAGAACAGGAATTTTTTAAATTATTATTTCTCTTTCTTTGAGCCACATACTTTTCTGCTGGGCTTTTTTTAAAGTAAGTCCACTGATATACCATTTCGTAATTTTTGCACTACTTTGGGTGATTTTACAAATGACACAATGAGGCTCCAGTTCGGCGGCAGCAGAAAAGAAGAGCCTCCTCAGTAACTGCTTTCATACCCTTGAAGTTGCTGGCAAGATTTCCATCATTATGCATTTACCAAATGGCAACGATACAGGTACAGTAGTCAATTGTGATTTACAACCACAATTGACCCAAACTTTCCATTGTAAAACAAGGCAGTTGTTACATGATTTTTGCCACAAATGTTAAGCAAATCACTGCAGCTGTTAAGTGACTCATGCAGTTGTTAAGCGAATGTGGCTTCTCTCATTGACTTTATTTGTCTGGGAAGATCACATGATCCTAGAACAATACAATACAATACAATACAATACAATAGCAGAGTTGGAAGGGACCTTGTAGGTCTTCTAGTCCAACCCCCTGCATGGGTAGGAACCTTATACCATTTCAGACAAATGGCTGTCTAACATCTTTTTAAAGACTTCCAGGGTTGGGGCATTCACAACTGCTGGAGGCAAGCTGTTCCAGAGGTTAATTGTTCTTACTGTTAGGAAATTTCTCCTTAGTTCTAAGTTGCTTCTCTCCTTGGTTAGTTTCCACCCATTGCTCCTTGTCCTGCCCCCAGGTGCCTTGGAGAAAAGTTTAACTGTCATTAATATATGTCAGTTTCCAAGCAGCCATATATTGATCACATAACCATAGGGATGCAGCAACAATCATAAGTTTGAAAAATGGTCATAAGTCCCTTTTTTCAGTGCCATTCTAACTTCAAACAATCACTAAGGGAGTGGTTATAAGATGAGGATTATCTATAATTGCATTCAGATAGGAGTTTTAAATCAAGGGTGATTTGATACTGAGGTTTTTTTTCTCTGTTGGGTACAATTTTTTTAATGAGTGAGTTTTGCACATTTTAGTTCGCAGTTTCTTATTTTACCTATGCACAATAATAAAAGCTGGTGGAACATATATCTATATAAATAAAAATGTAAGAAGAGTTTGTTCAAAACTCCTAATCTCCAAAAGTACTGCACCGATCACTTCCAAATTTTCACACAACGTTCCTTTCAAGTATGGCACCAATGATATATAGAGAGAGATTGTGTAGATGTCACACCTGTGCCAGGTTCATGCAACGGAAATGTAAAAAATTGTAAAAAAGTTAGGTAGATGGATACAGAGAGAGCAGTGGGCCACAGGTATTATGTCATAAAGGATGACATAATACTCTGTCCATCAGATTCAAGGAGAAATACAGTAGGTAAGTAGGTAGGCAGCTATAGGGATAGAGAGAGGGAGGGAGAAATGCAGTAGGTAGGTAGGTAGGAAGGAAGGAAGGTTGGTTAGTAGGTAGAGGGATAGAGAGGGAGAGGTAGAAATACAGTAGGTAGGTAGGGAGAGGGAGAGAGGGAGAAAGGGAGAATGTAGGTAGGTTGGGGGTTATACAGTGGTTGTGTTTGTGTGTGCAAGTGTAGATCTACACACAGATTGGTTGGCCATTTAACCAGACTGGGCCACAGCAATGTATGGCCGGGAACGGTTAGTTGTAGAAATAAGCAAATAGTTGACAGTTGCGCAGGGCAATAGTTTTAACAGTTCATCATGTATCCTCTTACAAATCATAGTAGCATTGCACCTTCACTTTCTCCTGGCTTGCGTTCATGCCAGCCTAGTGGGTCACAGAGTGCATGTGAGCTAACATTTCTAAATGTTTTCTTAAAAAGCAAAACAGCCCATCATTCTTCCTCAGACAAGTGTCATGCCTTCCTTCTATAATCTTAATAACATATTTAAGATTAACAGCTTCTACCACCAGTAGGGATGCGGTGACTCAGTGGCTAATATGCTGAGCTTGTCGATCAGAAAGATCGGCAGTTCAGTGGTTTGAATCCCTAGCACTGCGTAACAGAGTGAGCTCCGGTTATTTGTCCCAGGTTCTGCCAAACTAGCAGTTCTAAAGCACGTAAATAATGAAAGTAGAAAAATAGGAACCACCTTTGGTGGGAAGGTAGCACCGTTCCATGTGCCTTCAGTATTTGGTCATGCTGGCCACATGACCACGGAGACATCTTCTGACAGCGCTAGCTCTTCGGCTTTGAAATGGAGATGAGCACCGCCCCCTAGAGCCGGGAACGACTAGTACATATGTGCAAGGGAAACCTTTACCACCAATTAGAATGTCAAGTATCACGTGATGTGGTGTTTCTGTGCTAAATCTTGTACAGTATTTGTTTATCAGTGAATGCATTTGGAGAAAGGTAGTAAAATGTTTAAAAAAACATGTTCAAAACTCTCCACTATTGTTTTACTGGCAAATCTGGGGTCCTGAGGTTCACAGGTTGTAATTTTGTTGTTTTCTTGAAAGAACTCCATTCTTCTGAGAAAACAAGAAGCCAAGGCAAGTTCATAACTCTAAAAGTTCAGAGATGCCAGGTTCAGTAGCATAAGAACCATCTTAACCTTCCAGGTCATGAGATCAGCAGCTGGAAATAGAAAATCACCACCAATAAATTGTGATGGAGTGGAGTGATGAATGCTACTTAGAACAAGTTGATTTCAGAAGAGTATCAGCAGCTGCTTAAAAGGCGAGGCATCCTGGAGCGGTCTTGGAACAGAAAATGATCTCCTTCTTTCTTTCAGATATATTGAATGCATAAGAATCTTCCTCTCAACAGATAAATATTCACACAATCTCCATTTTTGTACCAGTGATGATGGCAGAAAAAAAAGTAATCGATTACCTGGTATAGAGATGAAAGCATTGAGATTTTTAGGTTGAGTGTGGAGTAAGGATGAAGTGTGGTTGCAATGGTCTTCTCAGAGAGACCACTGGAATTATTTGCAGGGTGAAATGCAGAAGGAACAGCAGATGGTTGGGAACAGCTGACTCCACTTCCTCCTGCTTTTATCAACTGATCTAGGTCTCTCCTTCTTGTCTTCATTTCCCATTTCAGAGAGGTCATCATTGCTCTGAGAAGAACCATATGCTCAGGATGATGATAATGATGAAATGATCTGGCCCTCCTCATATCTTCACTATAGTGGAAGATTCCAGGAAGATACCTGATAGTAAATCCCCCAATTCCTACTTCCAAGTAAAACCATAAATTTTAGATATGTTATAACAATTGTATCCAAAGAAGTTGACTCAGTTGATTCATTTCTTAAAGGCTCATTTGGACTTTCTTTAAAACTTTTAACAATTTCCCCCCTACTAAATATTCTACAATTTTAGAATATTAACATTAGTGGGTTTACCTATATATTTTTTCCCTTCCTCATTCTTTTTCTTCCAGAGTAAACCTGGGATCAGGAAGTTTCTTGTTTGTGTTAATCTAAAAATGGCTCTGGAAACTTTATCGGCTCAACTGCATGTTAGAAACACTTTAAATAAACAGTAATCAGCAACATACCACTCTTTATGTCCATTAAGCTGAACATATGATGATTAGAAATTTAGAAAGCCTTTTTTTAAATCTCTGCCCACTCAGAAATCATCAACATCAACCTCTGAAGTGGTCAAGCACCTGAATATGAATCTTTCATGTTGATAGAACAGAAGGGAGAGATGTTTTATGTGGGCTCCCTACCATTTCTGCATTTGTAGACACATAGGTCTGTCCTATTCCATGTCTCCATTCATCTGCAATTTTAAAATATTGCAGAAAATTATGACTAAGTAATTTGAACATGCACGCAATTGCTTCATCTTGAAATGTATGCTTTCAAAGTATGTTGTGAAGTTACTAGAGCAGAAAATGTATTGCAACAGTTAGAGACGTATGAAACCAAAACTGATGTTTACATTCTCCTCCACGTGCTAACCTGGAGGTGCAAGTAAGGTCAGATGGAATTGGAATTCACAAAGGCCAAATTCCTCAAGCATTTCTAATGGGCTCAGAAGGTGCCAAGTTGGGCAATCGACACTCGCATGCAGTTGAACTATGAATAATAACCAAATTGCAAACTTTTGAAAAGTCAAAGCAATTGCAGACTCTGCCAAGCCCACCCAGATGGTCGATGACCAAAGATACCTTGGGAGAAGTGGAAACAAAACAGAAGCAGATAAGATTGAGGACATGGCTGGATCTAGCTTTAAATCCCCTCTGTATTCTCAGTACCACAATGGAATTTTTGGTTAGAATTCAGGAAGAACAGCTGTAAAATTGCAGGTCCATGTAACAGTGCTGTATCAGTTCTGCAGGTACAGAGTTATTCCTATCTTTCGGGTTCATATGTGGTAAGGTTAGTAAATGCTAAGGGTGGAGTCATTGACTGAGATTTTCAATTATGATGGAGACAGAGAAAGAAAGAGACAGACAGAAAGATCTTCTATTGTATACTTTATTTTTCCATTCCCATGAGTATATAAAGAGCATAAATGAGAAATTAAGCACCTGCCTCACTTGATTCCAAAGAGGTCTTTAATAATGGAGAATAAGAAAAAATGTCTGTGTTTATTCAGGTATTAGTGTAGCTACATACCAGTGGCAAAAATGATGCTTGCTCTACTCAGATGGGAGAGCATAAGGTAATTCCAGGATTAGAGACACAATTTGAAAATTAGAGTACACTCCCTAAACCAGTAGCAAACACTTCCAAGAAAACTGCATGGAACTACAGGATCTGTGGTGGATGGGTGGGTGATACATTCCTTTTATTTTCTCTTATTTAGTGTTGTCTGAGCTTAGCATAGCTTTGCCCCATCCCCCAAGTTTAAAATACTACGACATTAAAAGAGTTAAATTTCTGTTGTTATCCAAAGGTTTTACCAACAATTCTACATGTTATATTAGGGATGGAGTCAAGGTTACATATAATGTATATCTGGGGGAAAACTTTACCGCCTTGTTTTTATATTTATGAGAATATAAAGTGTTTAGAGATAAGTTAAGGAGCTCTCCAAGAGAATGATAGTACAGATCAAACCTGCCATGGATACAAAAATATAACTCTGGATCTAAATGTAAGAACTGTGGGAGAAAAGTCAGAAGCTAAACAATCCCTGTTCTATTCTCCCAGCCAAGAGAGAACAAGGGAAAAAGACTTTAACCCGCTTACACTCTGCACCTGAAGTCATTATCCCCTCTACTGTATAAAGTGAAAATTGATAGCACGTTATACAATGAAGGACCCTCACGGACTATAATTGCCCAACGGGAACCCTACTAAATCTATCAGTCATAACTCATTTTTCAATTTGCAGCACTTCCAGCCTTCAGACATGTTGCACTCCTTCTCGTCTCCTTCCATTAACATTTCATCAACTGGGCTGTACAAGGAATGCTGAAGACTGATTAACACCTCCCCAAAAATGGGGAATCCCTATTCTGCTGAGTTAGAACAGGACTCAGCAAAAAAAAAAAAATCTCAAACTTGCAGTTGTTCACTCTGATTAAGTACAAGAGTTAAAAACACTCATTAGCGATAGATGGATCAGACTGTTTTCAGTCTGTGTCTGGTTTGCAACCATGTAATGAATCTTTCATAAGTTCTTCAGTTATGTTCCCACATTAATTTTCATTTAAAAATCCACTTCGTAAAGATTTATAAAGTTTATAAAGATTTATACTTCATAAAGATTTATAATGGTAGTGCATGCATTAGCATATGCATTTAATGGAAAAATGTGGAATTTAATGCACTCGTTAGTATCTTAACCTGTCCTATAGTGTAAAATTTTTAAAAAGTGAAAAATCACGATAACAATATCCTGATCTGACTTGTACATTATTTTAGGATAATGTACAAATAAATAACCTTGGGTTTTTGAAGCCAGATATCATAGTTTATATCTGTTTTGGCAAATTGTAACAGACATTGTATAAATTGGCTGGATATGATATGGCCGTGATTATTCTATAAGTGGGTTCAGTAACATTCAGTAACATGATGAAAGGCTGGACCGTTAGCAACTGATGTTGAACAATCTAAAACTGGGTTTAGAGTTGCTTCACAATTGGCCAGAAACTTCCTTCCCTTGCAACAAAGTCTTCTGTTTTTCATATATTTTGTATTTTTCCCCCTTGGCAGTGTGTTGAACTTTATAGCTGGATACAGGAAAATGTTCTGCTCCAGTGATATTCTTTGTTGCACATCTTTCCATCAGTCTCCTTGGCCGCCCACAATCCCCCATCTGAAAGGCGGGGGGGAGGGGGGACAGCCAATGGAAAGAGTTTCTTTATGATGTCTTCTCTTAGAATCTATTGGAGGTTTAGGATGCCAGGGAGGGAGTAAATCTATGGAGGGATGTTCTCACACTGGGAGAAGGGCATGCCTTGAAATTAAGTAAACCCAACTAAACAATGAATCCCAAGAATTTTGCATGCATTCTCTTTTCCTTTGAAAGATATTTCAGCAGCAAGTCCTTAAATTAAATCAGGGCTTCTTTATAGCCTTCCTGATATGGGTTTTTTTCCCCTAAATGTTAAAATGATTAAATGAAATGTAGCATGTTGCTAAGCAAGAGACTGGATTACAATCTTCTTCATTTCCAAGATGCCTCTGGGGCACACCTCCCTCCTTCAACAAGAAACTCTTAGTTCATTGTGGATGCAAACCAAATTCCAACAATTAAGAACATTTATCTGGGGAAGGGAACAAGACATGTGTGCAATCCTCACCTCTAAAATGTACATCTATAGTGGGTTCAGGTTTTGAAGCTTCACTACGTCCTTCCTAACTTCTAACATTGTATAGTGATTTTTACAGGTGTGTGAATGGATGAAACGTAGTTTACGAAAAACTGAATAAAAAGAATTTATTCCAGCTAAAGGCCAATCCAATTTGGCAACCAGTCTTCATATGGATAATCAGAAAGCCAAAGAAGTACATAATCAGATTATCAGAGGCATCAGAAGTATGATGGAGCAGTTTAAAAAGATCAAAAAGAGCGTAAAGGGACTTCATCATGCCACTCACTATCTTGACTTTTCTGACAGACAGAGATGGCCTTGCAATGTATGTGCAAAACATAACTCTAACACAACATTTGTTCTCCACTTTGTAGGTTTAGGTGCATCCTGAGATTTGACATTGGTGGGGGGAAATCCCATATCATCTCCTGCTTGTCCATGACATAGCTATAAAGAGGAAACAATCTGGAGTAAATAATAGCCATTAATCCCAATTAACTACTCAGAAGCTAGTCCCAATCGGAGACCAAAGATTCCCTTCTTTCTGCCATCTCAGGAATGAAAAGAATATAGATCTCCTGAGTGGTTATAGTAAGGTTGTAGAGTGGAGCAGTTGTAAGGAAACAGTACCAATTCCCCACCATCCAGTTCAAAGCTGAAGAAGCCTCTTGGATGAGGAGCAAAATGTCTTCAAAGAAAAAAACAGAAAGTCACGTTACCTCTTGAAAAAAGCACCTTTGAGACAACCATGACCTGGATGACTGAGAATCTCCATAGACAGCATCAATGAGAGCAAAATTCTCCATTGAACAATGGGAAAATTAAGTTCTTCCTACTATGTAGCTTTTTTCCCTGAACTCTCCCTGGAAAGGACAATATGAATTTAAGTGGGACTGAGCAAGAGGAAATGTGACTTGACCCTGCCTTGCAAATCTTTTGGATTGTCATTGACAAGATTCATCTTCTCTTCTACAGGCTAATATATACTGACATCATGATTACTGGCCCTTGAACAACTTATTGTTCATGAATTTACCAATAGAAGAGAATATCTTCACAGTTGAACTCAATTGTGTTGGTGCTCTCTGAGCTTGGTTATTTTCTTGAAGATTAACAAATTAACAGATTAACAGGGTTGGAAGGGACCTTGCTGGTCATCTAGTCCAACCCCCTGCCCAAGCAGGAGACCCTGAATCTGTCTCTACCTAGGATTGAACTCACAACCTGATGTTTTGTTACCCAATCATATACCATCTTCAGTGCTGGAAAAGAATTGGGTTGCTCTCTGTTTTTTCATGAACTTACCTGTTCTCATTTTAAAACCATCCACGTTGGCTGTCATAAGTGCATATTGCAGAGGTTAATTGCATAGTATGTATGCTGGGGGGGGGGGGGATGTGCATCTTTTACTTTGCCCCAAATCTCTCATAATTCAGCTTCACTTGATAACTGAGATGCACATAAATGAAGCTTGTGGATTCTGCTAACAGAGCGCACAGTTTCCTAATGCCAAAGTAAGGAATGGGGGAACAACTGGAACAGAAATTTAGTTGCCTTGTTCCATGACATGTGGCAGACTGAGAGGGAAGTGTTGGAATGTCTATACATGCATATGCATGTAGGGGTGTGCTTGCAAAATAGATATATTGATTCAGCAATGTTATTAAAAACTTTTGTTGTACACATGTCATCTTGTAAGGCAAATAGGGACAATTGCAACTGTTAATGCCCACTGCTGGCAGTAAAAGAAAGATGAGACAGCCTTGGCAGTCTCTTTGATTTGTCATTATTACAAGCACTGTCCCGAAGGGCAACTAGAATCCCTTGTTTTGTCCTTGCTAATTAGGCCCACAAATGGCTTAGACAACTTGCCTATTCATCCTTGCCTTAGGAAATGAGTTGACTCATCAGCATGGATGTGTTTCAGTGCCCCCATAAAGGAGATGTTGCTAGCTTGCATGTCAGGCAATTGTTTGCCCCATAACCATCTCCTCCTCCATTTTAGCACTTGGACTCTTTTGCTGAAACACAAGTCTTATGCAGAGAAAATCCCTTCCAGCATGCATACTTACATGAATCCATCTGATTTATACTCTACTTTTTATTCAGGAGCTTAAGTCATTGTGCATAGCCCTTTCTCTTCCCATTTTCCCCACAACAAAAATCTCATGAGATAGCTTGGGTTTTCAACTAGATTTTTCTCCATGATGGTCTATCCCTAACCTGTTTTTTAAGTCTCCTAAAAGTGCACTCATTGCCACTGTAACTAAGGGAGAGTGAATATCCCAATGTTAGTCCATAATTTTGTGGCCTTGAACCTGGATCTCCTAAGTGCCACTACAACACCCTACTAACTACACAGGCCGTTTAAACACTAATGAAGGAGAGAATTTGCAGCTCAGGGTTGAAATGAGGCCTCCTTGTGCTCTCTGAGCTTGGTTGTTTTGTTGCAGACATTTCATTTCCCAAACTAGAGAACATCATCAGTGCTCACCTCACATCTGATGATGTTACCTAATTTGGGTAATGAACCATCTGCAGGAGAACAACCAAGCTCAGAGGGCACCAAGGATGTTTCATCTCTAAATAAAATTGGGGGTAGAGATGGAATGAAGGCTACTTCTGGATCCCACTCTTATATTTCATTTAGAACAATTCTGCAATGGTTTAGAACATAACTAAATGCATAGGCTACCTATATGCCGTAAAATATAATGTAGCACTTAAAGCGTTGAACTAAAACTGGGAAACTCAAATTCTAGTCCTGTCTTGGGAATACAGAGCAGCAAGGGAACCTTGGACCAGTTGTTTCCTCTGAGCCCTAGGAAGAAGGTTAAACTGCTTGCAAAAATGAGCCATGTTGGTGCAGTGGTATCAGCCATGTTGGCGTAGTGGTTAGAATGCTTTACTGCAGGCTACTTCTGCTGATTACTGCAGGCTATCTCTCCCTGAGGTTTGGCAGTTTGATTCTCACCGACTCAAGGTGTTGACTTAGTCTTCCATCCTTCCGAGGTTGGTAAAATGAGGACCCAGATTGTTGGGGGGGAATAGGCTGACTCCGTAAACTTCTTAGAGAGGGCTGTAAAGCACTATGAAGCGTTAAGTGTTATTGCTAAGTGCTGCTGCGAAAAATGTTACCAACAAGAAAGCTGCATGTGGTGTGGTCCTCAGGAGTCAAGACTGACCTGAAGGCACAAATAATATAATGATGACAAGATGCCACAGAAGCAGTCCAGGGAATCTCTTTTTTGTATGCTTAAAATCAGGAGAGGAGTTCAGTAGCAACTGCAGTAGGAAAACCTATCTTGGCCTGTACACCATTTGTCTTGATCCCAAAGTTAACAAGAGTTGTTTGTGATGTTGGAAAATCCATAGGGACAATGGCTCAAAGGCTGTATCTCATAAATCGGCAACCTTTGGGACAAGGGACCACATTTTGAATTTTGAGAGCACTCAGAGCAGCTGTAAGGAACATGTTGGCAGTTCCACTCCCAAGGCTGATTAGACAGGCAGAGGCAGAGTTTCTTGTCAAAACATGGGATTATAGCCACCCACCATTTTCTATTTTCTAAGAATGCCTATGGGAATAATATAAAATGAGGGAGGATGCCACCTCCAATTTTACAAATTAAGATCACCTTTAAAAGTTAAATTGAGGTGGGGCAGAGAGCTTGGTGGGAACAAAAGTATTTTGTTGCCTAGGGTGCCATGCTACCTATTCCTAGTATATGCATGGGTTAGTTTGTTTTGTGCTTCTAGGACAGTGCTGATTTTGGGTGATTGCCTGGACAAAGACCTGTAGTTTTGTTGGCACACTTTCAGAAATGGTTTGCTGCTGCCTCCTTTCTAGGCTTGAGAAAGAGTGACTGGTCCAAGGTCATCCAGCTGCTTTTGTATTAAAGGTAAGGCTAAAACCCATGGTCTTCTGGTTTATAGTCTGGTACCTTAATCAATGAATCAAACTGGCTTTTATACCTAGAGTAATTCATATGAAATTTGCTGTAAATATTGGCATGAAACAAAACATTTTGTCAAAGCATTTTTAGTGCTGGTTTGTAATTTTAGTGAGAAAGTAGCACCATTTACTACTTCATGCCAGGCAGTCTTGTCTCACCAGCACTTTATAGTTGTTGAAGTGTTGCACTAGTACGAGGGAGATAGAAGTTCAAATTTATACTCAACCATGGAAATGCATGGGATGACCTTGGGCCAGTCAATCTCTTCTTCTCAGCCCAATTTACTCATAGGATTGTAGAAAAAAAGATGGAAGGAGATCATCAGACATGCTGCCTTGCATTGTTAATAAAATGAATAACATTACTTGGCAAAGCCTAATTTCAATGTTTCATTTAATTACAGCTACATTAATTTTTCATAGAAGAGCCACAGCCACTTCAGGCACCTGATTTGATTTTTTTTAATTTAAAATCATATCTATGGAGATTCTTAATCATCCAGGTCATGGTTATCTGAAAAGTGCTTTTTCAAGAGGCAATTGGACTTTCTTTGTTTTTCCTTGAAGATGTTTAGCTTCTCATCAAGAAGCTTCTTCAGTTCAAAGCAAAATAAAAATATGGTTCCATACCCCTTTATACCAGTCAGAGACCCTGAGAGCACAGATGAACCTCCAAGTGGCCTCCAAGTGACTCTCAGAAAGAGTGCTAATGACCAGATGACTGCAAGGAATATAAATCCTTCCATTCCCCACCATTGAGCCAGAACTGTAGAAGCTTCTTGGATGAGATCTTTAAGGAAAAACAAAGAAAGACCAGTTGTGTCTTCAAAAGGCATCTTTGGGATATTTAAAGCCATGTAATTGTGTCTCAGAGCTAGAATTGGAGGGATATTTGAAGAACCTCTGTTACTAATACTCTGCATCTTCCACAATGGATAACAAGAAATATATATATTCCTGAAATGGATCCATCCTGGTCTCTTTATTTTCAGCCCTTAAAAAATCTAAACATATCTAAAAAATGTCACACAGCAGTAATCTAATTAGGTTCTCTGTCTGGTTGATCTCTAGGTTGAGTCGAAGGGCAGAGAGGGATGACGTTGAGTCTCCTCCCCTTAAAGGGACCTCTGAACAGGAGCTGTGATAATTATCTCTCATTTAAGAGTCCTGTAAATTGGCTGATATATCAGGGATACTGGATAGCTCAAGGCATAGAGAAGCCTGTCTCATATGCTGGAAAGCACCAGTTCAAATCCCAGTAGAAGGAGTATGGCCAGCTGAAGAAGGCTAATAAGCCTGAAATGGATCCATCCTGGTCTCTTTATTTTCAGCCCTTAAAAAATCTAACATATATATGTATGTCTATATATCTAACATATATATATATATATATGCACCAGCCTGAAGATGATGAATGAGATTTCATCGAAACGTCGTGAAGATACTTCCAATTCTACGCGGGAGAAAACCCGAACAACCAAAGACCTACATATATATATATATATATATATATATATATATACAAAAAACCCAATGGCTCCCTAGGACACACCATCTACCGGAAAAAAACACACACAAACCGCTACCTAAACGCACAATCACATCACCACCCTGCACAGATCAACTCTGTAGCCAAGACCCTCATCTCCAGAACCAAACGCCTAGCTGACAAAGACCACCTGAAAAATGAATTACAAACCCTCACAAAGATATTAATCTCTAATGGTTTCCAAAGAAACACAATCACCAAACTAATCCAAAAGCAGACACCCCCCAAGATCCAAAACACAGAACAAGACAATGGCATCGCTCTCCTCCCCTATATTAAAGGTACCACTGATAAAATCAGCAAAAGTCTCCACAAACACAATATAAAGACATCCTTCGACACTAACCAAAAAATTGCCAACATTTTAAGGAACCCCAAAAACAAAATCCAGCTAGAAAACCAAGGAGTCTATGAAATACCATGCAAAGTCTGCTCGTCCACATACATTGGACAAACTAATAGGAGAATTAGTGCACGTATCTCAGAGCATAAGAATTCTGTTAAAAGACAAGTAAATACTTCCTCCCTCTTCCAGCACTTCCAAGCAACAGGTCATCAAATTGACTTTGAAAAAACCAAATTGCTCTCCAGGACTGAACACTCCAACAGGAGAATGATTATGGAAGCTATTGAAATAGAAAAACATCCCCAAAATGTGAACAGACGCGATGATGCCTCCCGCCTGCCAGACATCTGGAAACCAGCTCTGGCCACTAAACGAGTCCCGGCCACTAAACAAACCCTGGCCACTAAACGAGTCCCAGCCACTAAACAAGTCCCGGCCACAAACACTGACACCATCATCAATCACTCTCAACAAACTCCAGCTACCAATCAGGATGTGGCAAATCAGCCAACCAATCGGTTTAAAAGTAGCAGAGCCAACATTCCAACCCCTCCCACCTCCACTTACAGAAAAACTGCCATTTCAAATGCAGTTCATTTGCAAAAGGCAGAAGCCAAAGCCTGATGATGATGGGGGTGATCCCATCGAAACGTTGCAAAAACACCTTTAATTTTACACGGGAAAAGACCCGAATAAACCAAAATCTACTTATATATATATATATATATATATATATATATATATATATATATATATATATATATATATATATATATATATATATATATATATATATATATATATATATATATATATATATATATATATATATATATATATATATATATATATATATATATATATATATATATATATATAATTTTTAATCTATCAATTCTCGTAGCTGCCACATTTTGATACTTCATTTTCTTAACATTTCCTTACCACTTCACTCTCTTGTAACAAGTGCTTCCAAGTTCTTAAATCATTGTACTGTTCAAAAGTTCCATTTGAGATAAACGATCACAGGGCTATTTTGATTTGCTAAGCTTAAGAAACTTTTGTTTCTCCTTTGAAAAACAAATTAGAACATCGGAACATTTGGACTCAATGTGAGCTCTTCGTTAGTCAACCTTCAGATTGCCGCTGAGCCCAATATAGATTTGGAATCAGTTCGAATGAAGGAATGTGTCACTTTCCCTGTTAGGAGGAAATGAAGTCCTCAAAGAAGACTTGCCTGGTGAATGATATATGTAACAGATGTTTCAACAGAGAGAGTGGGTAGAAACAAGCTGGCTCGTGCAAAACACAACAAAACCAGAAGAGCAAAATTTAAAACCTGTTTCTCTTTGACATTTTGCTCAGCTGCCTCCCAAATCTTCAAGGGAAACATTTTTTTCTAATTTAGTTATTTTGGATTAATCTTAACTTTCTTTTATCTAAAATTATGCGCATTTTTAACATCTGCACTTTATTTTGGAAACAAGCTTACATGTTGTTGCTTGGGGAAACTGAAATCATTCTGGAGGAGTCATTTCTGTGGAGGAGAAGAGCTTGTGGAAATAAATTGTGTCAGGCAAGATCGATGTACATGGCCACTTCTCTTAGGCAGATGGAGTTGAAAAATCTTGGAGAGGGCAAAAGGCATCTTCAAATATAGTTAAATGCCCAGGGATGTCTGCAGTTACAGGCTTGCAAAACTGGTTATTCAGGCCTAAATTGTACATGATGTTTTTTATGTGGTTCAACTAGCTAACCAAGGTGTAAAAACTAAATAAATAGCATAGTGGGATACAATGGTTTGGCAATTATAAGGAGAGGAAGAGCAGTTTATGCCTTGGCTTAATATATATTCCGGTCAGAATCTTAGCTGTGGGTATGTACAGTGCACCCATACTCTGTGTAGTTCCATTTATCATAAGAAGAAAACTACCACTGACAACAAGTGTTACATCTTCGTGAATAGTGAAAAGGCTGTGGTGGCGCAGTGGTTAAACTGCAGTATTGCAAGGTAACTCTGCTGACTATCAGCAGTTCGATTCTCACCAGCTTAAGGTTGACTCAGCCTTCCATCCTTCTGAGGTCAGTACAAGGAGTTCTCAGATTGTTGTGAGCAATATGCTGATGTTATACACCACTTAGAGAGTGCTGTAAAGCATTGTGAAACAGTATATAAATCTAAGTGTTGTTGCTATTAAAATTCTGATTACGTTTTTATTTCAGTTATGACCAGAACTGTGACAAAATCAGAAACTTAAGTCTCTCAATCTGTATACTACAACCCCAACCTGAATCATTTCAACTCATCATTTCAGCTATTTGGTTGTGAAAATCTTGACGTTTTACCTGGCTGATCAAATGCATGAATCATGTACCTACGAGACCGTCTGCTGCCCCATACGTCCCTACGACCAATCCGCTCTCACAGAGAGGGTCTGCTCCGGATGCCGTCAACCGGGCAATGCCGGTTGGCAAGGCCCAGGGGAAGAGCCTTCTCTGTGATGGGCCCAACCCTCTGGAACGCCCTACCTCCCGATCTCCGTGTCATCTCGGACCTCCGCCTGTTCCGCCAGCGGTTAAAAACGCACTTCTTCCAACAAGCCGGCCTGGCATGATTTTACTCGACACTGTACTGCTTTTAGTTGACCAAAGTTTTAATTTTGGGGTTTTTAAATTGGTTTTAGCGCAGGGTGGGTTTAATTTAATTTAGTTTTAAGAATGTTTATATTCTTGTATATATGTATATTTATATTTTATATTCCCTGTGCGCTGCCCCGAGTCACTTTGTGGTGAGATGGGTGCGGGTTATAAATGCAAATAAATAAATAAATAAATAAATAAATAAATAAATAAATAAGTAAGTAAGTAAGTAAGTAAGTAAGTAAGTAAGTAAGTAAGTAAATAAATAAATAAATAAATAAATAAATAAATAAACAAACAAATAAACAAATAAACAAATAAATAAACAAATAAATAAATAAATAAATGTAGTTGGTCCTAAAGCAGGGGTGAAATCCATCAGGTTCTGAAGAACCAGTAGCAGAAATTTTGAGTAGTTTGGACAACCGGCAAATGCCACCTCTGGCTGGCCCCAGAGTGGGGTGGGAATGGAGATTTTGCAGTATCCTTCACCTGCTATGCCCCCCAACCACACCACACACCCTAACCACGCCACACCCACCAAGCCACGCCCACAGAACTGGTAGTAAAAAAAAAATTTCACCACTGTCCTAAAGGTATGGTATGAGCAGTGCCTTCAGACTGCTCTGGGTTTTTGTTTCTGTTTATATTTTTTGATTGTGGGCTTTGAAACTTTTTTTTTGGTGGTGGGGTTGAAGCTTTTCAATTGCAAATATAAAATATTGATTATTGGTGCTTTGGGGTGGCACACATTCAAAAGCAAACACAAGTATGCCCAGAGGGTTTCTCTTAAATCGGATTCCAATGTTTTTGCCCAAGCTTATTCCATCAGCAGACTACGAGTATCTCATACTTCAATGATTTTCCCCCCATCATGTACATCAGGGTAGTGTCTCTGGATTCAGAGAATTCAATATAAGCGCTGCCACTGGAAATCACTGATTTGTGTTACTTATTCATAAAATGTAATGCAAAAATTTCAATTTAAACAAGTAGTTTACCAGTAAGTTGATTAAACCTTTAAGATCAGCTCAGCAATGGCAATGAATAATTGCCTCTAGTTCATAAGTCATTTGTATCAAAATAACACTTCAAAACCTGTGGGATTCCCATAGGATGTGATGTGATATAAGAAACAGCCTCCCATTTTTTGCTAGCAGGCGGAAAAATCTTGTAGCCCCTAGATTTCTGGGGATGTAAGAACATAATCCATCAGATTATGGATCCAGAATGTGGGGGTGTTATTGCTATATCTCCAAAATGATTGCGTCTGAGTGCCTTCAAACAGCAGTGCATTCTAAAATATTGGGTGCTTCCAGTGCATTGTAGTATATTTGAAGAAAAGTTATGTTGCCCTCAATTCTCCTTTTTCCTTTCATGCTGCAATTAGTGGCTGCAGAGAAAGTTCTACATGCCCTCATTCCCCTATGACCTCTTTCTCTCAGGTTGCACAGCTGGCCACTTTTACAGACATCTTTGGCATCTAACAGAAGAGTATAGGAGGCAGAGGAGATAGTGTCCTGTAATGGTTTTCACATTCAGATGTGGCCTTAGGTGGGCTGCACAGAAGAGCCGTGGTCGTGCAGTGGTTAAAATACAGTACTGCAGGCTACTTCTGCTGGCGGCTGCAATTTGGCAGTTCGAATCTCACCAGGCTCAAGGTTGACTCAGTCCTCCATCTTTCCGAGGTTAGTAAAATGAGGACCCAGATAATTGGGGGCAATAGGCTGACTCTGTAAATCATTTAGAGAGGGCTGTAAAAAGCACAGTGAAGAGTAGGTATATAAGTCTAAGTGCTATTGCTATTGCTAGTTATATCGGCAGGGAAGGCAGTGGTAGAAGTAGCAATAGCACTTAGACTTGCATGCTGCTTTACAGCCCTCTCTAAGTGGTTTATAGAGTGAACATATTGTCCCCAGCAATCTGGGTTCCCATTTTACTGACTTTGGAAGGATGAAAGGCTGAGTCAACCTTCAGCTGATCAGGACTGGACTGGCAGTCAGAAGAATTAGCCTGCAATATTGCATTCTAACCACTGTGGCACCACAGGCTGAGTGTAGCATAATAACAGCAAAAACCACAGTCTTCTTGACTTCGTACTGATTAAGATCCATCTCATGTGCACCTGTGTTTTCTCACCATTATCATCAATAAGGGCCGTCTCTCGGCTGCTCTTCCATTTATCGTGAATTTGGAAACCAGATCCAGATGCCCAGGTGAGTCATTCAAATGCCAGCTTGAATGGTTGTGAGGGTTAACAGTTCTGTAAAATTTTATGTTTAAGAAAAGAAGCAGGACAACTTCAGGGAAAATTTTTTTTTTAAAGACATCATAGAGCTGTCTCTATGGCTGGTTGGAGAGGGAGTAGTGGGCCCCCAGAAAGACACTAGTCTATGTCAACCACCATGACTGATTTTGCATATTTATGGATTCAACAGCAGCAGAGAGAAGTACATTTTTCTTTTTCTTTCTTCGCAATATTAGAATTCAAGATCATCCCGTTAAATTAAATGCAGGAAGATTCAGAGCCAATAAAACTGAATATTTCTTTCCACAAAGAAGGCAATTCACTGCCATCAGACCAGTGGTGGGTTTCAAAATTTTTTAGAACCTCTTCAATAGGTGTGGCCTGCTTTGTGGGAGTGGCTTGCTGACCATGTGACCGGGTGAGAATGGCTTGCTGACCATGTGGGAGTGGCTTGCCAGCCATGTGACTGGGTGGGAGTGGCTTGCCAGCCATTTAACTGTGTGGGAATGGCCAAGTTGTAAAATGTGGTGAAACTCACTTAACAACGCTCTTGCTGAGCAACCAAAATGTTGGCTCAGAAACTCTGGCATTTGAAGCACGCAAGTCTTAAAGCTGTCAAGTTACAAGACCCTTGCACCCCTAACCCTTTAGAAGAAAAACCCAGGGGTGTTCATACTTGACAGCTTTAAGACTTGTGGACTTCAACTCCCAGAATTCCTCCTCCAGGTCATATAGGCCCAGGAACTCTGGCATTGAAGCACGCAAGTCTTAATGCTGTCAAATTACAAGGCCCTTGCATCCCTAACCCTTTAGGGGGGAAAAACCCCAGGGGTGTTCAAATTTGACAGCTTTAAGACTTGTGGACTTCAACTCCCAGAATTCCTCCTCTCACTCTTCATCTTGATGATGTGTGGATGGGTGGGGGGAGGGAGCTGGAACCGGTTCTAAAGGGCATTGTAGATTTGTGGAACCTCTTCTATAGAAGAGGCTAGAACTGGCAGGAACTCACTCACTCATCAGAGATAGCAAAGGCTTTTAACCTAGATTGTTTTAAAGGGGGCTAGAAATATGAATGGAGAATCAAACTATCCATGGCAACTAGCTTTGATGCATGTAAACTGCCTTTTAAATCACAGGCTATGTATCCTAGCTGCTGTGGAAAATCAGTACAAGATTTTCTTGTTCTCCTTCTCATCAGCTTTCAGAATACATCTGGTTGATAACTTGTGATACAAATTGTTGGACTAGATGATCCCTTGGCTTGATCCATCAAGGCTCTTCTCACATTCTTCTTTTGTTCTAAGCTGTTACGGGTCAGTTATTCTTCTTGGAATCTGATTGTCCATAAATGAAGATGTATGTCTCTTTAACCAAAAGGATGAGGAGAAGAGTTCACTAGTTTCCTGCTGAAAGGGCCAATTGTGGGAAAGTCCTGCCAAAAGAGCAGATGTTAGTGTGTAAATGCAGATGTTAATATCCAAGATCAAGGGCAGATGCAGATATTCAAAACCTTGGCAAAACACTGGACAACACATCAGCTTCTGGAACATTTGATCAAAGATTTCAGTCCTCAGACTACATGCCCTGAGGTGGACTCCTTGAAGAATCTTTGCAGGCTGTGGGATATTTCCCCTGAGGCTGTTCCAGAACAAATTGGTTGAAAATTATAGCCAAAGGCATTCAAATAATGTGGCCTTGAAAGCAAATATGCATTTATTGTGTAATTAGGCACTTGATTCTCAGCTAAAGAACCGTCTAACTTCCTCTTATTAACTTGTTTCAGAAAGGAATGATGCCAATTTCAACTCTGTAGGTTTAATTTTGCACACATTTTAAACTTTTTAAAAGAATGTCTAACTCTAAAGGAAAAAAACAGTGACATAATTTAAGCCAGGATATGGGTTGGATACTCAAAGAATTGAGCTTTTTTTTTGCCTGTACTGTGGTACTAATATAAGGTTTTCCCATGACACCTAGATTCCACCCAGCCCTTATTATGAATGTGAATAATATTAATACATATACTGTCGTTTGGATGCCACATAATTGTTGACTTTGTTACATATTTAAACCATACATCAAATGTAATACAATGGCAGGGGACTTCCTATCCTTATGGAACTTCACTGTCTGACAATAAAGAAAGGCAGCATTAAGAAAGAAACCTATGACCAAAATAGGTTATGTGAAAGACATTACAGAATGAAGTGGTTTTTTTTAGCACATTGAACAAAATATATGCAAAGATAGTGTTCATATTCTCCCTGATTAGATATTTAAAATAAAATTCTCCTCCTCGACCTTTCTCTCTATTTATTACAGCATTAACAATTACAACTGAAAATAATAGTCCAAGCTGAATAGCAAGACTGAATATAAATTCATTGAACATAACATTCATCACAGATGTCAGGTTTTTATTAACTAGGATGAAATTATTCGTCACATGCAAATAAAATTCACAAATTTTGAAGCTTTTCATTGGAAACTGGGTGTAAGCATGCAACAAATATTTCACAATTAGAAACACTGCATCTTGGGTTATTGCTATGAGCATGATAAATGAGGAGAGCCAATTTGGTGTAGTAGTTAAGACATCAGGATAGAAACTGGGACGGTGTGATTCTAGACCTGCCTTAGACACAAAACTAGCTGGGTGACCTCTCTCTCAGTCCTAGGTAGTAGGTGATAGGGAACCATTTCTAAAAAAAAAACTTGCCTAGAATATTGCAGGGGTTAGCCCAGCCAATCGCTGGGAGTCAACATTGACTTGAAATGTTGACACACAATAAGTTCTACATACATTTTGATCAGTGCAGAACAGCCATTTCAGCTTATCATTCTCCACATTGTTTGGGTCTCCAGTTCTTTGGATTTCTGATGACACCAATCTCTAAGAATTTGGGAAACAACTAACTAACAAACTGGATAATACTATCTTGGGGAAACCTAGTGTAACCCAATTTCTAGGATTGAAATCAAAAGCTTCATCTAAGGATGTGAATAATACAATAACTCTGAAAAATGTTGATCATTTTTTTAAAAATGAGGGGGCTGGTTATCAACCACTAAACAACATGCAAAAAAGCTTCTCACTTTGTATCCTCTTTGAGGAACTTTATCTGATCGGAAATCAAATTGCTTGCCATTTTAGTCCAAGCAAAATTCTGATGGAAAAAAATTGTTCTCATTGCCAATACAATAGCCTTGCTTGTCCTCCATGTTATTATTTGGGAAATTTCCTGGTAACTTAGCATTGTGTCATAATAATCGCATTTAGTCTTCTCACAATAAAGAAAACTAATGCAAAGGAAATAATGTGTAGCAGAGCAGGGAAAAATAACAGAGTCAAACAGAAAGATTAAAAGCTTGAAGTTTTTACAATTTCAATCACTCTACAGCCTGACAAAGACTGCTTATCTTCCCCCTAAGTGGGCATGGATTTTGTGCAATCTTAAAGAAAATAATAACAGAAATGCTGTATTCAGCTGTGGGATCAAAAGATGATAGATGGTGGATAATGAGAGGGGGGAGGGACGGAGGGAGAAAGAGATGATGATGAATGGACAGATGGATAGAGGGATACAGATGATAGATAGATAGATAGATAGATAGATAGATAGATGGATGGATGGATGGATGGATGGATGGATGGATGGATGGATGGATGGATGGATGGATGGATGGATGGACGGACGGACGGAGATATAGAGACAGACAGATACTTTTTGTATGTATTATTTTCTGGGCAACAATCCCCTTTTCAGTATGTTACATTGATGACTGGTGAAATAATCATAGGATTATTGTACTTTTTCAGGAAGGAAAACAAGGGAAAACTCAAGATTTCTCAGGGAGGGGCATCTTCCCCCCTGAGGGCATCTTTTCCCATGATACAAAATTGAATTTATTCAGAATTTCCAACCATGGAAGCACGATGATTTCCCAAATGAAAACATGAGAAGCTTTCCATGAAATGCCAGATTGTGTGATACGAACCATCAACGGGCCTCCCTCCAGCCACAGCTGCTTCCGTTTAGTCATAGTGCAAGGAAAGAATCATTACATTTTCTGGAATATCATCCCTGCCCATAGCACGTGTTTATTCAAACTGGACCCTCACCAAACCCCAGCTTACTGAATGGAAAGCAATTATACAGTGAAAAATGGTGGAGGGATAATGACAACAAGAAGAACCAGGGACAACAGCAGTTCTTAACAAAGCTAAAATGGTTTGTGGCAGAAGAAAAGTCACCATATTGGCTGTTTCATTGAATTGGCTTTGAAGAATCCAAAGTAGCAATGGAACAACCATGCTCTATCCAGACAATAGACTTTGGATAGTATATCAACGCTTATGACTAAGTCTTAAGCCAAGCTGGTTTCCAATTGGTGCAGATGATGAAGCCATGAAAGTCTATGCAAATATAGACATGCACATTGCCAGTATGACTTTTTCCCTGAACGTGACTCAATTTTGTTATGCTGTCTGTAAAACTATACATCCTTGATTGCCTCAATAATTTCATTATAGTTTTATGAGGGGGGGGTGCTTCATTTGAAGTAAAAACCAGTCATATCATTTTATTTCTGAAAGTTTACAGAATTCTGATCATTGGCCATAATAAAGACTATTTATACTCTACTCTACTTGCTTTTCTCTGCTACACTTATATCCGCTTATGTGCATTATGTAGTGAGAATGAAAATAACGTGTCAGAATTTCTCTTGTTCTGAATTGGCTACTTTTGCCCCACGATAATTTTGATACAATACTAGTAGTTCTGCCTGCCATCTGCCCTTATTTCACTACCTTCAGCTCATTTGTGAGCTTGTTATAAATCTAACAAGCAAACAAATTATTGCTGTATTTTTATTGCATGGTTGGACATATAATTAGGACTGATGAGATACCAAGAATTCTTGACAGAAAAGCTCTTTGGAACATTTGCATTTGCCTATCAATGCAAGAGGAGAGAGGACACCTCCTTCGGGAAGAGAAGGGGAGAAAAACATCCTCCTTTTTATTGTTTCTCTTTCCATTACTGCATCAGATTAGAGCAGAGGTGGCACAGTGGCTAGAGGGCAGCACTACAGGCTATTCCAGTTGACTAATAGCTGTAGGTCAGCAGTTCAAATCTCACCAGGCTCAATATTGACTCAGCCTTCCATTCTTCCAAGGTGTGTAAAATGAGGACCCAGATTATTGGGGGCAATACGCTGATTCTGTGAACCAGGGGTCCCCAACCCCTGGGCCGCGGACCGGTTGCCAGCCCGTGGCTTGATAGTAACCAGGCCGAAGTGAGTGGCGGAGAGAGTAGTGTAACTCTTAGGAAAGTGTAGCAAACGCTCCACTATTGTGGCGGCTGGCTGGGGCGCTTCCCAGGGGCAGGACGGGGGCAACGGCCACTCAGCCCTGCATGGGGGGAAGGGGCTGCCAGGCCCTCCTGCCTGGGATGCAGCCCATCCTTCCCTGCCCTAGCCGAGGATCCTTCGCCCGGGACCCCTGGCAGCTTTCCCACCTGCTTGCACGTTACTCGACTCACCCGCTGGAGGCTCCCACCGGTCCGCGGAATTTTTTTTACATGAAACCGGTCCCTGGTGCCAAAAAGTTTGGGGACCCCTGCTGTAAACCACTTAGAGAGAGGGCTGTAAAGCACTGTAAAGTGGTATGTAAGTCAAAGTGCTATTGGTATCAAAATAACAAAAAAACAGGCAGAAGAGAGAGGCATAGTTAGCAGTCACTAGGTAAGCAGAAATGAGAAATATAACACAATGAACTCTCACTGGGTATGGTTGGAATGTGAACATATGTCCTGTTTCTCATGACATCATGAAGATGCAATAGATCCAAATTGGGTTTACAATTGGATTCAGTATAAATCCAACTTTTTCAGGGTTACACAAATTAATTGAAAAATGAAAATGAAATGGACTAATCTAACCATCTCTGGCATCTGGCACTCTGAACATGTAAATGTAATCCAACTTGAATTTCAGTGGGAATAAATTAATATAGTTTGATAAAAGGGACTCCAATGGGGTTCAGCTGGCAGCTATGTTCACCAAAATGTACCCTCCTCAATGTACTCCTCCTCAAGTAAAATATAATCAGCATAGGGATGTATATGATAAACAGATTTTCAAGAATCAAACCAAATTGGGGTAAGTTGAGAGAAGTCTGTCTATGACTGTTGCATTTTAAACATTTTTTTTTTACTTTAGGGCACTTATATTTTCAAAAACATAACTTATGACAAGTTGTAAAATCCATTTCCTTGCATTTTTGTTCTTTTAAAATTGCAACAGGACATGATAATTTGAATATATATATATGTGTGTGTGTGTGTGTGTGTGTGTGTGTGTGTGTGTGTATACTCTTATCATAATGACATGGATACCTTGAGACTGAAGAGTCCTGCTTCAACTCAATTAAAATTTTTAATTATCATAGAGGGTCCCATATATATCCATCACACCTCGTATATCTGCCTCAAGATCTCAATATACACTATTAAGACATTGCAAACTGCTATAGGTGCTTCTCAGAAAAGGTAAGTGTAATAGATTACAGAAAATATTTGCATAGATAATGACCTACCTCAATCATTATATTTACCGATTATTTATATTTTTATACAAAATGCTTTCCAGGCCATCATGTGCAATCTATGAACTCTTTAGAAAAGATCCTAATCCTTGTTCACTTTCCAGTGCCAGATATTTTCTCTCATTCTCTTCTCTGAGGCACATAGTTTAATGATCCAACAGAAAGAATCCATATGGAAGAATTTCCCCAGATGGCCAGCTAAATGCTAGATGGCCCAGGAAAGAAACACCCTGTGAAGCAATTCTAAATGCTTGTGAGTTGAGCCAGGAGCAGCTGTATTGTGACTTTACACACGGTACATAAATAACTCCATGCTGGTGACAGAAACAGACTCCAGAGAGGTCCTGCATTATCTCCTGAGTGAGTCTCTCACAGCTACAGAACTACACTAATTTGGCGGATGCATATCTGGCACCACTGTGAGATGTGAAACAGATTCGGTTTAGACCAGCTGTTTACCAGACAAAACATAATCGCACATTCCAAAGTTCTTGATGTTTCAGTGTGGGATCTAGGGGACATTAAATGAAGAAGTGTAATAGTCAGCAAAAGAGTAAATAAGAAGGCATGGGGTGGGGGTTTGTTTGAAAATACCATGATAGCAAAAACCACCCAAACTAACTTAGATGCTTGAGTCATATTCAGTTGGGCCTCACCATATGGCCAAATGCCTGACATCCCTCAACCTGTCCTGGGTGGCATTCCTAACTCTTCCAAGGTCGCTCCAATGACCTCCCTGATTCTGCTCATCCAGTTCATCCATTGATTTCCTTGTCTAAGTCCACCATCTTGGCCACGCAGAGTTGAAATTTCTATTCTGTACCAGAAGCCAGAAGGAAACATACACATTTCTTCCTAATAAGGAACATAGCATTGTTGCCAAATTATACACTGCATAAAATGAATTTGCTTTCACAATTATACAGGTTTCAAATAGCACATGCTTCCACCCCCATCCCCACCCCCCATGGAATTCTGCGTAATTGTCATTCAAACTGAAAAGAAGTTGCCATTGTTGGTCACTCAATTGTGTTCCTTCAAATGTTTTGTAGTTTTCTATGATCTAAAGTATTTGAGGAACTTGAACTTAAAATAGACTCAAATTACATTTTATACCCTAACAAGTTTTGATTGTAATCAAAGATCCTTAATTACTTGAACATTCATTTTTGGAGAGTGCATTACGTAAAGAAATGGTGTGAGAAAAGTTATTGTTTGACTTAATTGCTTCCACTATTTCCTTGCTCCAAAGAGTAATGACAGACTATTGGATTGTCTCCCTTCATTGATTCTCCATTCTCAGTCATTTCCCAGGACAGGTTTTTTTTAGATTAAAAAAGGACCATCTTTAGCTACACATTTAGCTACAATATATGATTAGGATAAAAGCTCTCTATGATATCTTTCATTTGACTTTTAGAATTTTATCAACTGATATAGAACAATACAATGCTGGAAACGGGATATAATTGCATCTGGAACAATACTTTGTTTTGATATAAAACATACAATAGTACTGCATATATTAAAATGATAAACAGGGAAATAAAGCCTTTAATTAGTTTTGAATTCTCATAGTGTTTTCTTTGAGGCAGCATAGTTTGATTTATATGCAGAAGATATTTAAACTTTTTGAATGACTCAAACCCTATTAGAGGGGATAGATTTCCAGTTTGCATATCTATACTGGTCACTATTGGCAGCAGGTAATAGATACAATGTATAAATAACCTCATAAATATATACAAAAATAAAAATATTATAATAGGAACCCTATGTTTGGTCCTGATAATCAGAATGTGGGATTGGACCTAACTCTGCTATGATATCAAGATATGGTAGTGAATGGTACTACAACAAGTTAATTACTAGACAGCCTATGACCCATTGAGTCATTGTTTCAGTTATTTTCTTACTGGATTTCTCAATGTCTTCAGCAATGGCAGTGTTTCCAATATATCGCCTTCAATGGAAAAGTTCTTGAACATTCAGCAAGATATTCAGAGATGTATCTGCCTTGAAAATAGCCCATGTTGAACTTGGTAGCACAGTCAAATATCAGGAGTTGATCACTGGAAAGTTTGTGTTATGTCATAAGATGCTTTACGATAAGTTGTAGTCATCAAATGTTTTATCCCAAAGGTGCTTTTTCAAAAGGTAACTGGGCTTTGTTTTTCCTTGAAGATGTTTCGCTTCTCATCCAGGAAGCTTCTTCAGTTCTTGGATGAGAAGTGAAATGTCTTCAAGGAAAAACAAAGCCCAGTTGCCTTTTGAAAAAGCTTTGAGACAACCATCACGTGGATGACTGAGAATTGAAATAGACTTAAAATGTTTTACAAAATTGGCCAAATTTCAGTTACCTAATACTAATGTGTCCTGAATTCTGGATGTGCTCAGCAAGTTAGCCCATTTGAGATACCTTGTTGTTGCTTTATCATGGACCATTTTTCCCAGGTAAAGGTCACAAACACAAGAGTCTAAGTAGGATCTAGGCTAATGGTTCTCAATCTTTTCTTCACTATGGAGACCCTTTAAATACCTTTTGTGGCCATGGACCCCCAGGACTCAACTCAAGATTTCTTCAAGCCTTCGTGGATTCCCTGTGATAACATTGTGGCCCTCAAGGACCACAGGTTGAGTAACGCTTGATCTATATAATCACAGATATAAATAAGCTCTCCTCCTGAAGGGCTTTCAAATGATTTAAATGACTCCTTAAAGGACCCAGATGAATAAACATTCAAACATCTGAAAATTAAATGGTAGAGCCAAGCATACAGCCCCAAAGAAACAGAGATGTCAGGGTATACAATGAGTGTGACTTTTAAATGATTTTTAATAAAGATATGGTGAAAATCCACATTTTTCATCAGATGGGACTATTCCTTATTAAGTTTTTGTTTGAAATTAGTCCTTAACTTGGCTGGCCCTAGGTTTTCAGGCAAAATAAAAGGAGCTAATCAGTGGTGGGTTCCTACTGGCTCGGACCGGTTCTTCCAAACTGGTAGCGCTGCCTTCAAACAGAGAGTGAACCAGTTCTCTGTTCCCTTGAAAGTGGGACCACACACACGCACCTGGGTTATACTTACCTTTATTTCAGCTTTTGAAGCCCTGCTGATCCAGGGCGGCAGCTTGAATTGCCGCTCCACAACTGTTTTCCTTTTTTTCTCATTCAGTTTTGTTCTGGTGCATGCACGCTCACCAAACTGGTAGGAACACTGGTAGGAATCCACAACTGATTAGCTCACTAGAGCTAATTATTATCTTTAAAGCACTATACCTGTGCTTTATAATAGAAGACCTTTTTTTTGTATGACATATGTGCCCATATATTCCCTGAGATACTCTTGAGATGGTTTCCACACAGTAACTATCGACTTTTCATGAGAATTTTGGGTCAAGCCTCTTGGGTGGTCACTCCAGTTCTTTAGAATGCACTTCCTGCTTAGTTGAGGGAGTGGAACTCTTTGTTGGTTGTTAAAAACACCCTTTTTAAAAATAAGTTTTTACTTATTGAACATTGTCGTCCTGATTTTAACATCTCCTGTTTGTAATCCTGTTTATATTTTAATTGTAAATGACCTAGAAAGTGCAGACATCATGTCACACACATGCAGACACACTTATTATAATGTGATTTTTAATGCAGACAGAAATCTCCATAAAGTTTTCTTTTGAAAGGCATCTATATAAATAAAAATGTAACAAGAGTTTGTTGAAAACTGCTAATCTCCAAAAGTACTGCACCGATCGCTTCCAAATTTTCACACAATGTTCCTTTCGAATACGGCACCAATGATATATATAGATTGTGTAGATGTCACACTTGTGCCAGGTACACACAATGGAAATGTAAAAAATTGCAAAAAAAGGCAGTTAGATGGATACAGAGAAAGCAGCGGGCCACAGGTATTATGTCATCCTTTATGACATAAAATACTCTGTCCATAAAATTCAAGGAGAAATACAGTAGGTGGGGAGGGAGGGAGCTATAGGGATAGAGAGACGGAGGGAGAAATGCGATAGGTAGGTAGGTAGGTAGGTAGGTGGAGAGAGAGGAAGAAATACAGTAGGTAGGTAGGTAGGTAGGTGGAGAGAGAGGAAGAAATACAGTAGGTAGGTAGGTAGGTAGGTAGGTAGGTAGGTAGGTAGGTAGGTAGGTAGAGGAATAGAGAGAGGGGGGAGAAATACAGTAGGTAGGTAGGTTGGGGGTTATACGGTGGTTGTGTGTACGTGTTTGTGTGTGCAGGTCTAGATCTACACACAGATTGGTTGGCCATTTAACCAGACTGGGCCACAGCAACGCGAGGTTGGGAACGGCTAATTTTAAATGAAAAAGAAATTGTAGCCTCGGTCCCAGATCTGGAACTCTTTCTCATCGCTAAAGAGCTTTTGCAAGGCTATATGAGTTCAGCAGCATTAAATGAGTGGGGAGACCAGGGCAAGAGAACTTCTGTTTGGAAATTCTGACTCTGAGCAACTGCCTTTTAAGTAACTCAATCCGAGTCTCAGGGGCAAAAGGAAGGAACCGATAAAACAAGCTGCAAAGTCCCCACCCCAGCTGATACTGGAAGATCACAGCAACCAAAGGACACTGACAAAAGACTCAGGGGAGGAGGCGGGAGACAAGGAACAAGGATGTTAATGAAGAAAGCAACAAGGCAAATATGGAATAAGTTGCGAGGAGGAGGAGGAGGGAAGTGGGCCGAGATGGATTCGCTTAAGCCCTCTGCTTGGCAGGACAGACAGTATTTCACTAGTGTCTCAAGTTGCAGCTGTGAGAAGCAGGTGTGGAACTGACAAGAGCCTGCACTAAAGCCGAAGGCAGGAAGGAAATTGAATTTTCCCAAGTTCCAAGCAGCGCACGGAAGAGAGAGGAGAGAGACGGAGAGTTTGGCTGAGGGGATAAGGGAGAGAGATAGGCAGTGTCATTCTCTGCCTCAAGTATTTGATGGGCAGATGAAAGATGGATCGCCTCCTGGGTCTGTGGGATTTCTCAGCTGTCAGAGTAGTAAGCTAGTAGTAAGTTAAACAAAAGTTTTCCCCCCGTCTCAGCTCCATGGCTCACAGTGGATTGGGAAGGCAAAGAGTTAGAGTTTCTCACTGACTTCTTGAGCTACTAGTAAATACATTTTAGGCTGTCTTTCCTTCTTGCTTTTAAACATCTGGCAGGAATCCAAGTTGCCAAAGATGGAAGAAGAGAAGGAACTAGCTATCTGCAATTGTTAGCAGAGTTAGTTGAAGAGGGTTGGTTTTCTCTCAGTGTTTTCTGCATAATATATAACAGATGACACTTGCAAGAATCTGCCTACCTATATGTTAACCCTTCCTGGTCATTAGATCTCAGCATGAAACAGGATCCAAAAAGAAAGAAAAAATGACAGACCACCAAAAGCATTTCTCATTTAAATATTATTTTATCGCAATACCCACACATTTTATAGAGCAGTTTATTAAATCCTTACTTAATAAAGGACTTAATAGAAGGGGTAGGAAGGATACAAATACAATGACAATAACCAAAAATTGCAGCCCATAATAAAATCAAGATGGAAACCAGTGGAAGCAAGAGAACCAATGCTATCAATGGGAGCCAATTAAAACCAATAGTAAAATGTACTCTGTGCTGCCTTAAAAGCATTGGAGACTATATTAAAACATTGGAAGACAGATTTAAAAATATTTTCTTCTCCCCCTCCCTAATAACCCTATAAGGAGATCAGGAAATATTAGCTCATTCCATATTGATTCACAGTTGAGATCATAACCAATTTTGTTGTATTTACTGTAAGTACAATGACAATAAAGATTATACTTATCATAAGGCATGGTTTTGCTCCAAATGTACAACCATGATATGATGGGGCTGCATCATAACATGAATTTAGATCAAAGACCATTATTATAAAGAGACAGGCTTTTAACAATGTCGCCATTAATTTAAACCACCGGGATTTTTCTTTCTTTTCTTTCCCGGGACAGTGGAGTTGTGATCTGGGAATAGGGGATCTAGCCATCACTCCCTTGTCATGGACAGATCACGCTCTCCTTCGGCTGGACTTTCCAATCGCTACACCTCACCGCGGGGAGGCGGAACCGGATACTCCTATATGGTTCCACCCCAGGCTTCTAATGGACCCGGAAAGGTTCCAGAGGGAGCTTGGGCCAATTCCTGTGACCCTGCCCCGCGACTCGACTGAGGACCTAGTGGCCGCATGGTTAAGTGTGGCCGCGGGGGCCTTGGACCGAGTCGCACCCTTGCGGCCTCTCTTGCGGTGACGAATCACCCAGGCTCCCTGGTTTACTGAGGAGCTTCGGGGGATGAAACGCCACAAGAGATGCCTAGAGAGCAGATGGAGATCCTCTCGCTCCGAAGCCGACCGAACACTAGTGAGAACCCATATTAGGGCTTACTTAGTGGCGATAAGGGTGGCCAAACGTGAGTATTGTGCCACCCTTATTGCATCCGCAGATAACCGCCCTGCCGCCCTGTTTGGGATGACCCGCTCCCTCCTTCAACAGAGGCCACGGGAAGCCCCTCTGCAAGGGCGAGCAGAGGAATTTGGGATTTATCTGCAGGAGAAAATCACTCGGATTCGGAATGAGCTACCCTCCATCGACAGTGGTCCTGTGGGACTGTCCGAGACTAGTCTTGAGGCTCCTTCTTGGGAGGAGTTTGACTTTGTTACCACCGAGGATATGGACAGGTTGTCAAGGAAACTTAGGGCGACCACATGTTTATTGGACCCGTGTCCCTCCTGGCTTGTACTGGCATCCTGGGAGACGACACGAGGCTGGCTCCAGGGCATTGTCAACGCATCTTTGAGTGAGGGGTCCTTACCTGCCATCTTGAAAGAGGCGGTAGTGAGGCCCCTCCTCAAGAAGCCATCCCTGGATCCAGCTTTATTAGAGAACTATCGTCCGGTCTCCAACCTTCACTTTTTGGTGAAGGTTGTTGAGAGTGTGGTAGCCCAACAGTTTTCGCGACACCTGGAGGAAGTTGATTATCTAGACCCGCGCCAGTCCGGCTTCCGACCCGGTCACAGCACCGAGACGGCATTGGTCGCGTTGGTTGATGATCTCTGGAGGGTGCGGGATAGAGGTTATTCCTCTATCCTAGTCCTATTAGACCTCTCGGCGGCTTTTGATACCATCGACCATGGTATCCTATTGCACCGACTGGGGGGGTTGGGGCTGGGAGGCACCGTTTTGCGGTCGGTCGCAATATGTGTTGACGGGAGGGCTGAGGTCGACCTCGAGGCCTCTCTTATGTGGGGTTCCTCAGGGGTCGGTCCTCTCGCCCCTCCTTTTCAACACATATATGAAGCCGCTGGGTGAGATCATCCGTGGTTTTGGGGTGGAGTACCACCTGTACGCTGATGACACTCAGCTGTACATATCCACCCCAAACCACCCCAACGATGCCGCCGAAGTGCTGTCCCGGTGTTTGGAAGCTGTACGGTTCTGGATGGGTGGTAACAAACTCAAGCTCAACCCTGCCAAGACTGAGTGGCTGTGGTTTCCGGCACCCCGGTTCAGCCAGATTACTCCAACTCTGGCCATTGGGGGCGAAACACTGGCCCCCATGGAGAGGGCGCGCAATTTGGGTGTCCTCCTGGATTTCCAGCTGTCCATGGAGGACCATGTGGCGGCCGTGGCCAGGGGGGCGTTTCATCAGGTACGCCTGATGCGCCAATTGCGCCCCTTACTGGACCGGGCTGCCCTTCGCACAGTCACTCAAGCTCTCGTGATGTCCCGACTCGACTACTGTAATGCTCTCTACATGGGGCTTCCCTTGAGTTGCACTCAAAAGCTACAGTTAGTCCAAAACGCAGCCGCGCGGGTGATTATGGGAGCCACTAGATGCTCCCACATAACACCGATCCTGCGCGAGCTGCATTGGCTTCCTGTGGTCTTTCGAGTGCACTTCAAGGTTCTGACAACTATCTTTAAAGCGCTCCATGACTCGGGGCCTAGTTATATTCGAGACCGCCTCCTGCCCCATACATCCCTTAGACCGATACGCTCCCACAGAGAGGGCCTTCTCAGGGTGCCGTCGGCCGGACAATGCCGACTGGCGACACCCAGGGGAAGAGCCTTCTCTGTGGCGGGTCCAGCCCTCTGGAATGACCTACCTCCTGAATTACATACCATCACCGACCTCCGCCTCTTCTGCCAATGTCTTAAGACATATTTGTTTCAACAAGCCGGCCTAGCCTAACCTCCCATGGGGACTTTTAGGTAGTTTTAAATTGGGTTTTTAAAATTTGGTTTTAGCGCAGGATAGGTTTATTTAATTGTTTTTTAAATTATATTTATTGTATTTTGTATGTCTTTTAAATTTCCTGTGCGCCGCCCTGGGTCCTCTGTGGAGAAGGGCGGGATACAAATTTAAATAAATAAATAAATTAATTAATTAATTAAAAGTGATAATCTTTGCAAGCCATTTTAAGAACTTTTCACAGCAGCAATCTCTTCAGTTGAAATGAAGAAATATTATTATTTTCATTGGGTGAGAGCAATAGTATTGGAGTAGGCAAAGGAAATCTTCTGCCTTTTCCCACAATAACTTTAATTCAGTTTGATGGCATTAGAACATCTTTTAATGGAAAAGGATGGGGAGGGATTGGAGACATTGTCATATGGTTTAGGTTTAGGTTTATTGGTTTTTTATACCGCCCTACTCCCGAAGGATACAGCCAAAATAAAAACAAATATATAAAAGTTAAAAAAGCTTTTAAAAGGCATAATTAAAAGACATCATTAAAATATTGGCCAAAACGTGGAAAAAAGCCAAACTAATATTAATTAAAAGAATACAAATTTAAAGTTAAAAATTTAAATTTTAAAATTTTAAAACATGCTTTGTGCCAGCCCGGCTTGTTGAAAGAGAAAGATTTAGAGATCGTCACCATGAGGAGACCCTCTCTACGAGAGCGTAGGGGCCGGTGGGAGGCTCTCGGTGGCAGAAGGCAATCTTGTAGGTATCCACATCCTAAGCCAGGGAGCGCTTTAAAGATGGTAACCAACACCCGGAAAACCACCGGAAGCCAGTGCAGCTGACGCAGGAGGGGTGTTACATGGGAGTGTCGCATCGCCCCCATAATTACCCATGTGGCCGCATTCTGGACCAGTTGAAGCCTCCAGGTGCTCTTCTAGGGGAGCCCCATGTAGAGAGCATTGCAGTAGTCCAGACGGGAAGAGATAAGGGCATGAGTGACTGTGCGTAGGGCATCCCGATCTAGGAAGTGTTAAATCAGGCAAACCTGATAAAAAGCCCCTCTGGCGACAGCCGTCATATGATTTTCCAAGGACAGCCGTGCATCCAGGACACCCAAGTTGCGAATCCTTCCTGTGGGAGCTAAGGTCTCAACTCCTCCCCATAGCCAGTGATGGAACCAGCTGACTGTAACAGGATGTCGGGAACCACAGCCATTCGGTCTTGGAGGGTTTGAGCCTGAGCCTGTTCCTCCCCATCCAGATCCGCACGGCCTCCAGGCACTGGGACATCACGTCAAGGGCAACATTGGGGTGGTCTGGGGACAAAATGTACAGCTGCGTATCATCAGCGTACTGATGGAACTTTACCCCAAAACCCCAGATGATCTCACCCAGCAGCTTCACATAAATGTTGAACAGAAGGGGCGAGAGGACCCTTGGGGCACTCCACAAGTGAGGCACCTTGAGGACAATCTCTGCCCCCCCCCATCAACAAAAACTGTGAATGGTCAGAGAGGAAGGAGGAGAACCACCGAAGTACAGTGCCCCCCACCCCTAACCCCTCCAACCGCCATAGCATGATACCATGGTCAATGGTATCAAAAGCCGCTGAGAGTTCTAATAGGATCAGGACAGAGGAGCAACCCCTGTCTCGAGCCTTCCAGAAATCATCAACCAATGCAACCAATGCCGTTTCCGTGCTGTACCCAGGCCTGAAACCCAACTGGTATGGATCAAGATAGACAGCTTCATCCAGGTACCTGGGAGGCTGTTGCGCCACCACACTCTCAACAACCTTTGCCACAAAGCGAAGGTTGGAGACTGGACAATAGTTTGCTAAAAGCGCCGGGTCCAGGGAAGGCTTCTTGAGGAGGGGCCTCACCACCGCCTCTTTCAAAGGGGTGGGGAAGAAACCCTCTCTCAAAGAAGCATTAATAATACCCTGGAGCCAGCCTCATGTAACCTCCCGGGTGGCCAGCACCAACCAGGAGGGACACGGGTCCAATAAACATGTGGCAGCACTAAGCTTACCCAAAATCCTGTCTACGTCCTTGGGAGTCACAGGGTCAAACTCCTCCCAGATAACAGTCTCAAGACCAGCAGGCCCTAATCTACCTTTCCAGCCTTTAGTCTGAATATTTAAATTGTTTTAATTGGGTTTTTAAGGAGTTTAGTTTTTAAGGATTTTAGGTTTTTAGCGCAGGGATATAGTTGTTTAATTTGATTTTATATATTTATAATGTTTCTTTGTTTGAACGCTTTTTAATCTCCTGTGCACCGCCCCAAGTCCCTTTGGGGAGAGGGTGCGGTCTACAAATTAAACTTGATTTGATTTGATTTGATTTGCCTCCATCATCCCATCTAGCCCTACCCAGTCAGAGTCCAGCCCTTCCCGAATCTGAGCGATTTTGTCTTGCAGGTATTGTACAAAATCCTCAGCTTTACCCTGCAAGGGGTCCTCCCATGCTTCTATATATAAGAAGAAGCGGGTCACCCTAAACATGGCAGCTGGGCGATTTTCTGCATAAGAGTGGAAAAGTAATTAAACTTTGCCGCTTTTATTGCCACTAGGTAGGTCTTGATATAAGACCTCACCAGTGTCCGATCAGATTCGGAACGGCTGGCCCTCCAACTACTCTCTAGGCGTCTTTTCTGGCGCTTCATCTCCCTCAGCTCCTCAGAGAACCAAGGAGCCAACTGGGTTCAGCACCGGATCAAAGGCTGCAAAGGCATGACATGGTCCAGAACCCCAGCAGCCGCCCTGTCCCATACGGCCACCAGTTCTCCAGCTGAGTCGTGAGCCATAGCCTCAGGGAGTGGCCCAAGCTCCATCAGGAACCTCTCAGGGTCCATCAGGCACCTGGGGCAGAACCACCTAGTGGGTTCCGCCTCCCTGCGGGGGGAGGGGGGTAGCGGATTGGAAGTCCACCCAAAGGAGCGAGTGATCTAACCATGACAAGGGTTCAATGGCTATATCCCCTCTTCCCAGATCCTTCAACCACTGACCAGAGACAAAAATCAAATCCAGGGTGTGTCAGCTGATTTGAGGCCATTTTTCGCCCTTTGGAGGCTTCAGGGAAGCTCCTGTTGTTTTCACCCACCCCAGGCTCCTAGAAAGCCTCTGGAACCTGGGGAGGGTGAAAAAAAGGCACCAAAAGCAGGGGGTCACACACATAGCATTATGGGTGTGGCACTCTCATTCACGACCCCCTTGCGCTCTCCCCGCTTTTGGCACGCAAGCCAAAAAAGGTTAGCCATCACTGGCCTAGGGGTACTAACTGCCACCCCGGCAATCATGTCGAGCAGCTCGGGCAGGGCCGCTGCCACACAGCTGGGAGCCAGATACGTGGTCAGCAAGCCCATCTCTACCCCACTACCCCACTTCACAAGGAGGGACTCACATCCTACTGTCTGAAGTACAGTGGCCTCCCTCTGAGAGAGGTCCTTATCATTCTTACACGCACATGTTTCCAAGACATAGCTATAAATCTATACCGTGTTTCCCCGAAACTAACACAGGGTCTTATTTTCTTTTGAACCCCAAAATAAGCACTTGACCTTATTTTCAGGGAGGTCTTATTATTTTTGAGGTGCAGGAGGCAGCGAGCATGGTTACCTCATGGCTGCTGCTGCATTGCAACATTTTCGGGGAGGGCTTATTTTAGTGCATGCGCTGAAAAGCCTGATTGGACTTATTATCCAAGAATGTCTTATTTTGGGGAAACAGGGTATGTAAGACTTTGCAAATATTTCTAGGAGATTTTTCATTTCTCAAATTTAGAAGGAAGACCTCTGAAGCACAAACTTATTCCTTAGATTTTTCAGTACTAGTGCCTGTCACTGTCACAGTTTAGTAAGAGTAATTAATAATAATTATTATTATTATTATTATTATTTAATTTCTTGACCGCTCCTCTCCCCACGGGGACTCGGAGCGGTGCACAGGGAAAACTAAAACCATAAATACATTACAATCAAAACAACATCTTAAAAACAAATTAAACAGTGCCTGTGCTAAAATACCCATTATAACTAAAATTCCCTACACAACTAAAACCCCATAGAGAGAGACTACCCCAGGCCGGCCAAGCAGAAAAAATATGTTTTTAATTTCAGACGGAAGGAGCGGAGGTCCGTGGTTGTTCTAATGTTGGGGGGAAGGTCATTCCAGAGGGCTGGGCCCGCCACAGAGAGAGCCCTTCCCCTGGGCGTCGCCCGCTGACAAAGTCTAGTGGACGGCACCCGGAGAAGTCCCTCTCTGTGGGAGCGAATTGGCCGTGAGGATGTATGAGGCAGGATCCGATCCCGCAAGTAGCTAGGTCCCGAGCCATGGAGCGCTTTAAAGATGATAATTAATACCTTGAAGCGCACCCGGAAGACGACAGGCAGCCAGTGCAGCTCGCGCAGGAGAGGTGTTACATGGGTAAACCTAGAAGTACCCAGGATTGCCCGCGCGGCTGCGTTCTGGACCATCTGCAGTCTCCGGGTGCACCTCAAGGGAAGCCCCATGTAGAGAGAGTTACAATAGTCCAGTCGGGACGTCACGAGAGCATGAGTGACTGTGCGAAGGGCGTCCCGATCCAATAGGGGGCGCAACTGGCGAACCAGGCGGACCTGGTAAAACGCCCTCCTAGCCACGGCTGTCACTTGATCTTCCATGGACAGCCGGGCATCTAGGAGGACATTATTGGAGAGTATTTCCTTTATGTGGAGGAAATCATTTTACCACTTTGTTCACAGAGTATGGCTATTTCCTTTAAAAGGGTATTTCCTTTTTTATAAAAAAAAAAAAAGGTTGTACTAAAGATGCTGGTTGTAGCAGTGAGCTCTTTAATGATTTAATATTTCACATCAATGAGATTGTCATCTTTCTCCTTCATTGTTATATAACTGTACATAAAACTGCTATCTTTTGAATGTGTTCAGCAATAGACATATGGCATATGAGCACTTATTTAGCTACATAGCAACTAAGGGGCTACCATCTCTAAAATAGCAAAATCAGCATGATCCAACTATAGTGAAGCCATTTATTGCTTACTTCACAAAACAGATACTAATGTATTCTTTTAACTTAATTTTCCCACTGAGATATGAAAAGTCAGTTTGCAAGTTGGGTGGCTTTAGAGATAAGTGAACAAATACATACATGATTAATTTTGGTGAACTCCCACTTTGCATTTGTAGATTAGCTTTTTGCTGTCATGAATATGATAGTAAGATGGATACAATAAAACTATTAGAAAAAATAAGTTTGCTGAAACATACAGTATATGCATTTGAAGGATAAAAAACAAGAAAGATGAAACTCTCCCAAGGTTGCCAGCCATTCTCTCTGGGACAAATTTCATTCTCAACATGTAATATGGAAAATGGAAAAAGCCACCATGAAAACAAATACCAGTCCTTCAATTGCTCTCTACAAACAGAACAAAAAAAATCTATTGGAATGGAAAAACTCTCTACAATTCTGCTGTAACCATCTCTGACGAAATATTGGTGTTAACTGGATTCTAAATAATAACTGCATTTTATGGCTCCACTAATTGCTACCTTGGTTGTTTGTATAATGGCCATTTTCTAATTAAAAAAACTTTTGGTGTGCCTTGGTTTATCTGATGACGCGGTAAGAGCGAACAACATGATTTCCATTTACTCTAAGAGCAGCTTCTAGTGTGGTGTGTAATTTATTCTTAAATCAGATTTTCAGCCTGACCACCCCAAACATTTGGCTTCCAGCCCACACCCTGCTCAGATTCTCTTGGAAAATTATCCCCATTGGGCACGTGATATTCTCCCAAATTGCATCTGAGAGCCTGCTTTTGAGCTTTATTTGCCAGAGCAGAAGGCACGGCTCTTCTTAGAAAAGGGTCTGCATTCCCATCCTAGGGCATCTGAGCAGCTGGATTCGATCTTTACTTTTGCCAAGCTAAGAAGTCTCTGAACTGCTTTTGACATATTAAGATGGTCTCCTGAATCCAAAATATGTTCAGGGCTTCAAGAATTTTGCAGCTGGCTCTTGTCTCTGACTGGCTCTTTTAGCTGGCATTTATCTCTCCCACCCACCCCCAAAAAACGAAGACAACTGGAACAATCTATTGCCTGTTCAAGAATTTGCCAAACTTTTCTCGGCAATGAAATTTCTAGTTGGGTGGAAACAAATCTAATTTGCCATGAACCTAATGGCTATATGGTTAACATCACATCATTGTGTTGTTTTTGGTAATGAGCAATCATTTTTTCACTTGTTCAGAAGTGACACAGTGAGTTCCTTTCAGCAAAAGCCACATCTTCTAAAGTCATCCATATCTTTGGTATGGCTATCTGGAAGGAAGTACTGTGTGTGTGACGAAAATGAGAAACATCACAAATGTTTCCCCATCAAGGGAAGACGTGGACAGCTAAAAGTTAGCTCTGCTTTCCAGTGGAAAGGTGAGTCTTTGTACATGGGTGAGCTAAGATAGCCATGTTTTACAGAATCATGGAATTGGAAGGGACCTTAGAGTTCTTGTAGCCCAAATCTCTGTCCAGGGCAGAAATCCTAATGTCATCCCAGATAAAGAGTTGCCTAACCATTGCTTGAAAATCTCTAATGATGGAACTCAAACTGGGGGTTTGCAGGGGTTCAGGAGAACCTCTAGCTAAGATTCTATACAGTTCAGAGAACCCCCAAATCCCATTCCTGGCTGGCCCTGCCCAATCAATCAATCAATCAATCAAATTTTTATTTGTATACCGCTCCCTCTCCCCGAAGGGACTCGGGGCGGTGCACAGGGGATTATAAAACATACAAACATAAAACAATATAAATATCTAAAATCAGATTAAACTACTATAACCCTGTGCTAAAACCTAAAATCCTAAAACACTAAAACCCCTTAAAAACCCAATTAAAAATTTAAATATACAGACTGGAGCCAGGAAAGATAGATTAGGCTAGGCCGGCCTGCTGGCCTGCCCAACCCGCTCCACCCTTCCCAGGAGTCCTCACATGGCCGGTTTTGGATGCAGGTAAGTGCTGGGCGCGTGTGGAGACTTGGAGAGGATGAAAAATGGACCTACTGGAAGTTTGGGAAGGCCAGAAACTAAATGGCCTCTGGAGCCTGGGGAGGCCATTTTCGCCCTCCCGGGGACTCTAGAAAAGCCCAGGGAGTCCAGGGAGGGCAAACTCCCACCAACACCATGGTGCAGGAGACTGACTAGGCCACACCCACCATGGCCACACCCACTCAGCAACTGGCAGAGAACCTCTTGCTAAAATGTTTGAAGCCTACCCCTGGATATATCAATGAAGATTTTCAGTCATCCAGGTAGAGTTATCTAGAAGCTGAGTCATGGCAAGTGAACTTCTTTTCTAGTGAAAGCAATTTAAAATAAGAAAAGGTGTCCAGTTGCCATGATTCAATTTCCAGGGGTTGAGAATTCTGGCAATTCTGTGGCAATTTTTCCGAGTATAAGGCACATCTTTTTCCCTCAAAAAAGAGCCTGAAAATCTGGGTGTGTCTTATACAGTGAATACAACATTTTTTGCCTCCTGAAACCTGGCCCCCTTCACCAAACTGGCTGTGCATTGCTTTTAGGAGGCTTGTAGCGTGCTCCTGGGGGCTGGGGAGTGCAGAAATGAGTGAAAAACAGGCCATATTTTGCTTAGTTTTGCATACACACCCAGCCCCCAGGAGCACGCTACAAGCCTCCTAAAGGCTATTCATGTCCCTTTTTTAAAAAAATGGGCCTCTTTTCATGAAAAAGGGTCCTTTTTGGGAGGTTTGCAGAGTACAAAACTTTTTTAAAAAATTTGCCTCTTCAAAATCTTGGTGCGTCTTATACTCCGGTGCATCTTATACTCTGAAAAATATGGTAATTGAAATCTTCCCCTTTCAGAAAAGTGAGTAAGCACAGTTGTTACAGATAAAGGTAAAAGGCAGTTTGGAGTACAGATTTTAGGGAAAACTTCATTCAAACCGCTAAGACTAGTTTTGCTCGCTGTGGCAAACTGATTTAGACTCTTAGGCCCGAAAAGCTAATTCTTCGATATGAATAAAAGGATTGATCACTTCTTTCAGAGAACTCAGATGAGAGCATCTCATGAACTCCTATGGTGTTCTCGCCTTCTGTGGTTATCCTAGAGGCCAAATGATTTAGGGGGTGTTCCATCTTTCACAATCCTACCATCCCTTCAGTGCTCATAACCTCCCAGGGAAGATACAAAAACTCCCTTTGGGCTAGACCAGCTATGCTGGCTGGGGAATTCTGGGAGTTGAAGTCCACCAGTCTTAAAAGAGCCAACTTTGCAGACCCCTGGGCTAGACAACCAGAGATGCTTTGAATGGCAGAAAGACATATTATAGAGGTTATGGACACTAGCAATAACATCGTCTATCACCTCCAGCAAGGGTCAGCTCAAAACTCAATTAAGAGGCATTTGAAATAAGTTATTGGGCAATTTGTGAATGAAGTAGAAAAACAGAACCTCTTTTCACCAGGGAATAAAACTTGTGGGAAACTGCTAAGGTTGCAGCACAACTCCGGTAATAGCACAATGTTATCATAGATAGCAGTGATACCATTGGATACTTTGCTGCCTTTGCTGCTGGCATTTCATAAGGATAAGCTCAGTTTAGCCCACAGATCTGGCAATGTACCAGTAATGACCATCTGTAACGTAGAAAAGATGCTATCTGAAACAATCTCCTTTGCCTTTTATGGCAGCACCATCATTATTCTAAATGCAACCAACGTAAAATAGCAGTTTTGCTAGCTTTAAAATGGCTGAAACAAGGGCCTGATATTATTTGCTGACGTCATCTAATCTCAGTTGCAAAGAAATCCAAATGGTTGGCATGTGTCAAGATTGAAGATGGTCCGGTTCCGCCTTCCAGCGGCGACGGACGAGTCTTGGACTCGTTTGCCGCTTTGTTCTTTTTTCTGTCCCCCAACGAGGGCGAGGCACCCCCTTTTTGGGGGGGCCTTCCGTAGGGCTGGCTCGCCTGGGTCTGTTTATCCCAGTGGCGGCGGGAAAACGGCCCTTGTCTTCGGCCTAGGCGAGAGGAGACATGCTGCGGGGGGTTTCCCTTCGCCAATGGAGGACGGCAACGAACGACGAATTTGAAAAGAGCTGAGCATTCGGGTCGGAAGGCTTCCCGGGGCTTTGGCAGCGAGGTGAAGAGTGAGTGATTTTTAACCTTATTTGTGCTGGCAGCCTAGACTGAAAGAACGTAGAGGGGGGTGTTTGTTTGTTAAACCCCCCCTCGGATTTAAAGCGGCGCTTGAAATGGCTCCTCGTTGCGAGGAAGCGGATATTTCGCATCCGGACTGCTTTGAACTAAGTGAAAGTGATTTGCGGCTTGTTTCTTCACAATGTATCTAAGTCCGGCTGGCTTGAAACAATTTTTCTTTTGTTACTTTCTCCTGCTGGCTCTCAGACCGGGCGGTGGAGGATGGCTGCCCTCTGTTCCTGAATGATTATTTTTATTTATGGAAAATTACCAACATCTCTTTGTGATTTGGACTCCCTCTCTCTACTAATGAAGAAATTTCTGGATTAATTGATTCCTTCCCTGGAGTGCTTTCTCTGCTATAATTATTGACTGTGAAAAGTGTTTCTCTTCTGGGTCTTGAACTTTTTACAACTTTCATTTGAACTGTTTTTCTCCTGACTTGCTTCAACGGCCCCACCCTAAAAATGCCATCTTAGTGGCACTGACTTTAACAACTTACCATGGCATCAAAATCAGAATTGGCAGGATTGGAACAAAGAATGACATCAATGGAATCAGTGTTACAAGCTCTGGTGCAGGAAATTAAAGCTTTGAGAGAAGATAATAGCAGCTTCAAGAAGGATCTTTTGGAAACACGGAAGCAAGTGCTGGAAAACACACAGAAGACTGAGGAGCTGGAAGGGGGGCTGGTTGGGGCAAAGGGAGAGCTTAAAAATGTTAACAGTGAGGTTGGAGAACTGAGTGGGCATATGTCTAGGATGGATTTTGAAAGGATGTCATATTTTTTAAGATTTCAGAACATTTTTGAAGAATCTGGTGAATGTCTTCCTGAACTCATGAGTACAATTTTAGCAGACTATTTACATAAACCTAAAGATGAGATCAGGGGGGACATTGACCTAGTTTACAGAATAAACTCAACATATGCCAGGATAAATGAAGTACCCAGAGAGATACATATTAAATTTGTTAGAAGGTCAACAAGAGAGGGAATTTTGAAGGCGCAGAGAGGGGACCCGCTAATTTACCAGCAAAAGGAAGTCGCCATCTTGAAGCAGATCCCAAAAAAGATTAGAGAGATGAGAAGGAGGTATTCCTTCTTATCCAAAAAATTGTTTGACCACGGGATTTGGTTTAAGTGGGCGATGCCGGAAGGGATGTTGGTGTTCTGGGATGAAGGAAGAGTAAGGATTAAAACAGTTGTTGAGGCGGAAGCCTTTTTTAAAAAACATTCCTCTGTCCTGGGGGACGATTCAGGGGGGGCAGGGGGGGGCACGGCCCCGCCCGCTGGGGGCCAGGGAGGAGAAAAAGAAGATACAATTGCCAAGAGACTTAGATCGAAAAAATAACTTTGCTTTTTTTTACTAATATTGTATAACCTTTATATCTGGATGTTTGCACACGACTGCCAGCATAGAATTTAGAATTTAGGAAACATGCACTTATTTTCACCTTGTAGTATTTTTGAAAAATGTTTTTTCAATGTTTTATTATGAAGCCTTGGAAGGGCCAATGATCCCTACGCGAAAGTTCTTAAAATGTTTCTGTATCCCTTACCCTACCCTTTTGGAAAATTGTAAAAACCAATAAAACTTTTTCAATATAAAAAAAAGATTGAAGATGTATCAGTAATGGCATCAGGAATCCCCTCTTAAACACAGCTAGAGTTAAACTACTGGGATTAAAGTTTGTTTTATTTCATTGGCTTAAATTCCAGAATTTTGCTTTAATCACCCTGAAGGAGTGGCTATTAAAAAGAACATAGCCTAATCCTGCCCATCTCAGCCTGTGAATGTGCTGTAACAAAGCAAACATTGCATAAGGCGGGTGGGTCCATCAAGAAGATTCAAGTTCATAGCAAGTCTGAGGAGTGAGGCAAGAATCCAACTTACGCACAACCAATTCACATTTACCGTACCTCAGGAGCAAATAACTGCACCATTCAGAGAAGCTTCCTTGTATTAATAGGGCATCACAAGCTGAATGACAGTCCTTGAAGAGCACAAAGGTAGTCCTGGATTGAAGCAACGATCAGGGAAGCAAATTCGTACACCAATGTGTATGCTGTGAATTCTCTCCATTACCTGTGAAGATGTAATGAAATCCCCCTTAACTAGCAAATGGAGATTACCCTTGTTATGCCGATATACAGGTATGGCTCAGTAAAATAAAAGGCAGAGTCCAGGTTTTGTGTGATGATAAGCCATATCATCATATCAACATATCTATTCAGCTGAACAAAGAATGATGCCTCTAAAAGGGAAGGAACCCAGAGCCTAGTGCAAGGCAGATATTTATATATTCCTTTACTTCCATTTCATTACATATTATGCAGCTGACATCCTACAGGTAAGATATGGAAAATACAGAAAGAATACAAATAGTCAAGCACACCTTCTGTGGTTTTGGTCACATGCCTAACCCACAGAATAATGATTTCCTGAGACCTTCCATGGCCTCAAAGGCCTGCTGAGGCCTGAACTGTAGTTTTGCCATCACAACATATGTTCCTTTCAGCCAATCATCAGAATCATCTATTTCCTGATGAACATCCCAAAGGTGCTTTTTCATTGTATGACCGTTTTTGCCTCCGTTGTTAAGAGAACCACTGCAGTTAAATGAAACGTGTGTTCATAAACCAATTTCCTCGTAATTTTAGTACAATGACAATAAAGATGATGATGATGATGATGATGATGATTATTATTATTATTATTATTATTATTATTATTATTATGCAACAGCTGGGAAGGTTAGCAAATGGTGATCACATGATACTTGGGCCCTGCAACTATCATAAATCCATTCTGGTTGCTAAACACCCATATTTGGTCACATGGCCATAAGGATGCTGCAACTGTAAGTATGAAAAATGGTCCTAAGTCACTTTTTTCAGTACCATTATAACTTCAAAGAACACCAAATGAATGGTTTTAAATCAAGGACTACCTGCCTGCAACAATTGGCAGGTCCCAGTTTCCTTACTTTGTTAGGACAAAAAAGAGGAGCCATCATTTCCAGCTTCTGGATCTATTCTCTGTGATTCCAGATTCTTTTCCTCTTTCTTCCTAGCTACTTCTTCACAAGGGAAAAGCTGCGCATCATCTAATTCAATGAGGCTTGGAAAGATTTGCCATTCAATGATTTTCAATTCCTCCCATTTAAAGCCCTGCACCAACTTCAAAACACAGAAGGTATAAATCTTCTCATTGAAATAACTCATCTTCTCACAGGCACGAGATCTTTTTTGTAATTTGGGGCCAGCTTTCTAAAGTATGTCACAGCATGTCATGCTATTGTACCAATGCTTAAGCCAAAACACCCCCCCACATCAATCAGCACCCAGACCAAAACACCTCCCCACCAGCAATCAGCACCCAGATGAGCATAAATTAACTCCAAGATTAATATCAACCAACAATCAAAAAGTAAACAATATTCCATTCAAGGAACTACTAAACAAGCTAATAGTAAACAGCCCAGCCAAAGAGCGTCTAAGACTAACCCAACAAGTAGGGCAAGCCACTAGAATATAAACTGAGAGCAAACCTCATCCTTACTACCACCTAGTTTGAGTAATGAAACATCTGCAAAAAAAAACAACCAAGCTCAGAGATCCCCAAGGAGCCCTCATTTCAACCCTGAGCTACAAATATTCTCCTTTATTATACTAATTTGCTTTCTATCATGATTTGGCTTTCAATTTCCTCTATTCCAGTGTTAGCAGGAAGTCCCAGTCCATCACTCTTGCAAGTACGAATCATTACTTGGAAGCATATATAAATCCAATCCAATCCAGTCTTTCAATCAATCATATTTAATGAGTAAATAATCAAATCAGTCAAGGTACTTCTACCATGTTTCAAGGTTTTTCAGGAAAAAAACAGTGCCAAGAAGCTAGCAACCAGTCACTTTTCTCCTCTGTCTCTCCACCTTTCTTTCTAAACAAATTGCTCTCTGTGGTGTTCAGTCTTCGACTTTCCAAAATAAGCCATGTTGATTAATGAGCTGTCATCCCAGGTAAATGGAGCTCTTAGGAATATGGAAGTTACCCTAACTATGGTTCCTCAGTGAGAATAGCTACAGATCACTTCACACCATTAAGCACAGAATTTACAGAGAGCCCTCAAGGTATCACAGAGGAGCTGGTGATAATGACTTTCAAGACATCAATAAGCCTGATACTCTCCTAGAGCTCTCACAACGGATGTGAAAATTGAACTCAGGTGGTTGCATCTACGTACCACTGAAATTTCGAATTCCCTTCTTTTGTGCTTTCTGAGGTAATGAGTCAAGTGGAAATATCTACTGTAGAGTGACTGACAGGTAAATCTCAATGCATAAAGGAAGTTCTCCCCAGGTAGGTGAACCTCTCCTCATCAGCAACTCTGCTCTCCAAAAACAGACATGATTGAGTTTTGCAGTCAGTAAATTCAGTAACAGCTGGAATGAGAGGAATCACTTTGGATAGTAGGATGTGTGCTTCACATTGCAGTAGAACATAACTGCAACAATAGAGAGGCAAGTAATGATAGAGGAGAATATTTGCAGCGCAGGGTTGAAATAAGGGGTCCTTGGTGCTCTCTGAGCTTGCTTGTTTTCTTGCAAGGATTTCATTATCCAAACTAGATAACATCATCAGTGCACTGTTTATCTACTTATTACCCAAAGGAAACATCTGCAACAAAGCAACCAAGCTCAGAGACCACCAAGCACCCCTCAAAGAGACATGTTTAAGGAGGCTTTCCTAGGCTTACTCTAGGCCAGGGGTCTGCAAAGTCGGCTCTTTTAAGACTGGTGGACTTCAACTCCCAGAGTTCCCCAGCCAGCATAGCTGGCTGGGGAATTCTTGGAGTTGAAGTCCACCAGTCTTAAAAGAGCCAACTTTGCAGACCCCTGCTCTAGGCTAAATAGCCATACTTTTCCACATGGACTTGAAATCATATGCCTGAGAAAAGCATGGAAATCAGGACATCTCTAAGGCTGAATGATGTTTAAAAGGAAGATATTTAAATTGCAAGCAAGTAATTCAAGTTTACAATTTCTCAAGACAGACCCGCACACACACAAAAATCACAATTTACTAATGTACATGTTCACAGACATGAGACTAAATTTAACAAACCCTGAGAGAAAAGAGATATGTAACTAAATATCAAACTAGGGACTAAAACTATTCTTAAAAATGATTTAATATATTCGGGGGGGGGGGTTGGTTAATTTTTCATCAATGATGTACTGAACACTAACTGTGCAACTTCTGCAATTTGTTTGTCCACTTACTAATATTATATCTTTGCATTAATGTTTTATTCTTTTTCTTTTCTTTTTACTGGTTGATTTACTCTGTTTAAAAAAAAATAACAAAAAATGTTTGCAATTTACCTCTGCAAACTTAGAGCTTTTGATTAGTTTCTGATGAAACAACTTTTAAAATTAAAGTCAAGTTGAGGCAAAGTAAAGCATTCAAACCAAAGCAAAGCAAAGCAAAGCAAAGCAAAGCAAAGCAAAGCAAAGCCCGTTTCTGAACAAAGCCAGACGCTCAGATAAAAATATTGCGATTCAATATTGGAATTGCAAATATTGCAAATATTGGAATGGAAGAAGAAATACTAATTCTGAATAAATCCTTCCTACAAACCAGTGTGGTCTGCATTCTGTAAACTCACTGCATGCTCAGATGTGATGGGTTATGCCGGGGTAAGCAGGCAATGGTTCCAGGCTGTAAGCAATTCTCCAGTCCTATTGTTGCTAGAATATTTTAGATCAGGAGGCTCCAACCTTTGCAACTTTAAGTCTGAAGGACTTCAACTCCCAGAATTCTCCAGCCAGCAAAGCTGGCTGGAGAAGTCTGGGAGCTGAAGTCCTTCAGACTTAAAGTTGCAAAGGTTGGAGATCCCGTTTTAGATCACGCCATGGTAATTTAATTGCAAAAGTGTACATTTTCAGTAATGCAACTTTTCATTTCCCTCCCACCCACCCAAAAATATACCCTGTAAAAACCCAGTCCTTAAGCTTGGTTTAAGATAACGAATATGCATCTTCATACCCTCCCTCCCTTAAAACATGAAAGCTGTCTCAAACGCCCAGCAAGAGTGTCTGTGCTGTTCGGTATCAAAGATTTATGTATCTTCTTGGAATCCCCACTAATAATTGCTACAAGGAATGAGCTTGGCATGCTATAAAATCATTTTTGTTCCATTCTTACTTTTTTTTTAAGGCTATATCTTTTTGCAATGAAAAGCTGTTTTGTATTACAGCTAGATTGACCTTCTATGTTCAGAAGCTGTGTGAAGATCAGATACTGGAAAACATATGAACAGGGTAGCTTTTGAAGACAATTGCATGCCCGCTGTTAGGAATGGGTTATGGATTTGGTGAGAATTTTACTTAATTCACTAAAGCAATTCTAATGAGGGTTTTTTCTAATGATAAAATTAATTAAAAACGAACTTTGAAAAACTAGCATTAGTTAAAGTGAGTTGAAGAAATAAATCAGGACTGTGCAATGGTGGTTCTCTTAATGTTATTGAAATGCAGCTCCTAGTATCCCTCACAATAGGCTGATACAGATGGTTGGGAATTGCAGTTCAGCAACATCTGGAGAGCTAAAAATCTAGACAACTACCATGTCTTGCAATGTCACATATAAGAAGCAAGTGACCCAGTGAGTCAGTTTCATGGTGCTCACCTTCTAAAGAAAGCTGGTATAGCAACAGTGATTTATATTTCCAGATCAGATTTTAATATTAACTGCAAAAGAACTTGACTTTGGTTATTTTCAAGTCCATGGAGTTCTGTCTCATATCCTGAAGTATCTTGTTTGTAATTAGGTTGCAGAATCAGTGAAGTAGAGATTGTAACAGCTCTTTATGTCCAAGAAATAACATGTGAACAGCACAGTTTGCTGTCCACTACCTTTTGATGTCTCCATTCTACCTTCACATTCTTCCTTGTTTTCAAAGAATCCTTGGACAATGGCCAGGATGCCTTTGGAGAAGAAAACAGATGGCAACCACAAAAAACCCTGGTTACGTGAAATGGATGTGCATTCAACCATGAATCCCAGACATCTTTTCAAGGTTTGATGAGCTATCATTCTAATGTCATTGGGGTTTTTTTTTTAAAGGCTGGTTTGGTGGCATATTCTCCTGCACAAATTGCAGATACTTGAGTTTCATCTCATCCTAATATGTTACCAGCTGCTGCCCTACAACCAAAATCACAAAGTTCACCCTGCAATTTTTGTGTAAAGAAAAGTGTTATGTCATAAGTAGGAAGGTTAGCAGAAGTTATGTCTCAAGTTGCCCGAAGACAGGAATTCCAAGGAAAGAAACTTTGAAGACCAAATATTTCCTTTCCACTATATTACAAGTTAACAAATCTGTTCTACTTCAGTGGTTTAATTCTAGATCAAATCAGTTATATGGAGGAACATTTCCTTCTATGAATTAAAAAAAATTTAAGACATCGCAATCACAAATAGGATTCACACATTAAATATTGAATGATTGCATCCATTTACTGAATTATTGTATAGTAGTAGACCAAATTAAATTATAAAAGCTGGAAGAACCCTGGTAACATATCTCTGTGTCATGCAACTCAGAAAGCTTATGTTGCATGTACTTGTGGATCCTGTTTTAGCATCTAAAATTCCAAAACCAGAGGAATCACATTAATAGATCTGTTCTATTCATTCACCAAAGATCAAGGAGTATTCATAGGTTTGTTTGCCATTAACCATTATAGGTCCAGACAGATATCCGTGCATCAACGTAACATTGGAACATTGAACATTGGAAGAGATTAATGGAATCATATCAGGTTGATATATACTGTAGATTCCCATCTAGTCCTCCTCTGAACTTGTTCCAACTTGTCACTCTCTTTTTTTAATGTGATGCTCAGAATTAATGCAGTACTCCCAAGTCTGGTCCAATCAAGATAGAGTACAATATAACCATTTTGTCTTGAGATTTGGACTCTGATCTGATCTGGACTCTTGTGGTCCCTCTTCAAGATAATATCTGCCTTTACAGCAGCTGCAATACCTTTTTCCTTCATGTTTAATGTGTAGTTGACGAGGACACCTAGATCCTGTACACATATATGGTTACCAAGCCAAGTCTTCTCTCATTATATTGTATATGTTTGCCTCACTTTCTTCCCAGATTCAGAACTTTGCACAGCATTTTTCTTTGGAGAATCACTGAATGGTTTACAAAGGCAGAAGAATAATTCAAGAAAATGCAAACCATTGCAATATTACTAAAGTTCTTTATATTTAAAAGCCTAATGATCAAGTGCATCAAAAGCCGGGATTTATATCTTTATATTTTAACTGAGTGTGGCAAATCCTGCTGATAGCATCTCTACTCCACAGTACGTCTGCCACAAACTTTGGGCATTTTATCATTTAGAATTATTACAAGTCAGGTTCCCTCCATAGTTCTGAAAGACAGGCTGTCTCGATGGCCTGATTTATGTTGATGCACTTACCTCCTGACTCAAGAATGAGAGGACACCTCAGTGAAGCAGCTGTGTAATAGAGATCTCTCTCTTTCTCCTACCGAATGAAGATGCAATAGTGAACACTGCAACCTTTTAATCAGAATCATATTAAAGATGACCGAAGAGACCATCGTTTAAATGTTTATTAACCTTGACAAACCATATAAATAGGTCTTGGGTGCGTTCACTAGACGAAGCTAACTTTGTAGGGCCCAAGATGAAATAGTGCTGAAGACAATGGGATTTGACTGGTCTTGAGAACAGGAAATAATTTCCAGGGGGAGTTAAGGAAGCAAGAGCACAGGAAGAAAGACTACATTTGCTGTTTTAGGCAAAAGCTCAGGTTTTGCGCAAGTTGTAATGAGTTTAGCTTCTGTGTCTGAGTTTGCTGAATCAAGAAATAATAAAAAAAGCACAATCTGCAAGAGCAAGTAAAATCAGGAACAAGTCTGGTAACATGTTGCAACGAGATCATAAATCCTGGTGGTTCATTAATTTATAAAGCCACATTAAGAGGAACAGCGTGAAGACAGGAAAAATAGTGATGCTAGAGAAAAGAAAGACACAACTGGGTGGCAATTCTAAAACCAGGGCAAATACTCTTGTTGCTGTTGTTGTTAGTCACGAAGTCATGTCTGACCCATTGTGACCCCATGGACTATGTTCCTCCAGGCCTTCCTGTCCTCCACCTCCCTCTGGAATTCATTTAAGCTCACGCCTACTGCTTCAGTGACTCCATCCAGCCACCTCATTCTCTGTCGTCCCCGTCTTCTTTTGCCCTCAATCTTTCCCAGCATTAGGTTTTTCTCCAGTGAGTCCTTCCTTCTCATTAGGTGGAGTTTCATCTTCAGGATCTGGCCTTCTAAGGAGCAGTCAGGATTGATCTCCTCTAGGACTGACTGGTTTGATTGCCTTGCAGTCCAAGGGACTCGCAAGGGTCTTCTCCAGCACCATAGTTCAAAGGCCTCAATTCTTTGGCGCTCAGCCTTCCTTGCAATCCAACTTTCAGAGCCATACATTGCAACTGGGAAAACCATAGCCTTGACTATATGCACTTTTGTTGGCTGGGTGATGTCTCTGCTTTTTAGTATGCTGTCTAGATTTGCCATAGCTTTCCTCCCCAGGAACAAGCGTCTTTTAATTTCTTGGCTGCAGTCCCCATCTCTTACTCTTACTCAATACTCTTATAAGCATTGGCAACTCATGACTTGAAGCAGAAGACTTCCAGGGATAGCCTTTGATGAATTCTCTGGGCTTTGTCCTCAGAAGACCTAATGAAGTGCACCTCTTCAACCAAGACAGCAAAATCTGTGTCTGCAATGCTTGGCTGCAGATCTAAAGGTAGTCCTCAATTTACAAAACAGTGATCCTTCAAAGCTGCAACGGCATTGAAAAAAGTGTTTTATAAATGTTATACATGTTCCCCACTTAATGACCATTGCAGTATCCCTATGATCATGTGATCAAGAAAAGTCATAAAATGGGGCAGAACTCACTTAACTAGTTTCTCACTTAGCAACATAAATTTTGGACTCAGTTGTGATTGGAAGTAGATGACTATCTGTAATTGGAAGAATACTGGAAGCATAGATTTTGTGTGGATCTATCCAGAGTGCTTCCAAGCAGTGGTGGGTTCCAGCTGGTAAACCCCAGTATGGGCATACTGGGAGCAGCTGGGAGCATCAGCCACCATACTGGAACAGTGCTCTGGAGGGCCCACCCACCCGCCTTCGTTCCTTACCTCTATTTGAGCTAACTGGGCCATTTGCGCATGCAGGAGAAACCTCTGTCAAGCAGCTGAAGTGTCGCAGGGTGGTGAGTGTGCATGTGTGCGCAGTGTGGGTGCCCATGTGCGCGCAGCGCACATGCCCATGGTGGATGCCCGGCCCCATCGCAGTGTACCAGTTGCGACGGGATCCAGAACCCACCACTGGGTTCATATGGATGTGTAGATTCTGAGCAGCAGACCTGCATTACACAATCCAAAGACATTCAAGATCTGAAGGCTGACTATGTTCCTATGTGCAAAAGTGTTGAGCAACTGGAGTTTAGATAAGGACATTTTAAAATATGGATCAAATTAGGTTCTCCAGTTATTCACTCTGTGGAAGAGACTTTTTGTTTCACTTTCCTAGATGCTTTTTAGATACCCATCCCTTGAATGTCTGTCAGTGGCAGCAGGATTCTTATTTTTCCCCTCAAACCATAATTCAGGTCTGCATGCCTAGTAGCTACATCCTTGTCACTACACTTTGACAAAAGAAGTTTATTAACAACTTCCTGCTGCATTTACCTCTATCACTGAATTTGAATGTGGATATTCATTGGATTCATGCTTACATTTAGTATACTATGAGGCACTGTATTATTTTTATAACAGAATTTTTATGATTATTATGTTATATCCATCGTTGTCTCTTGAAAGCTCAAAGTAATTTGTATGTGTTGGCTGAGAGAGAATACTGTCCAGGCATCAATCAAGGCCAGAGAGCCCCGTGATCAAGTGGAAACTTCAGTCTGGATTTCTGTAATCCAAGTCCAACTCTATACTACATTAGTTTTCAGTAAAGTACACATGAAGTACCTTTTTGAAATTCCCTTCGTGGCTTTATGTAGGCTTAGCAATAAGAGGACATGCTGAGTATGAAAAGAGGGTCAGAATTTCTAGATATTGCTGGGCAAGACAATGGTCTAAAATCATTAGCCAATGTACTGTCAATTTGTCTTTATGTAACATACACACACACACACACACACACCAAAATATTTTCCCCAATTTTTCTCTAAAGTGCAAACCTTCTGAAATTATCTCATGTAAAAATGCATCAGTCATTCAAATATTTGTTTCTGGATTCATTTAACACACGAAAAGGGGAAATCTGAAAATCTGTAGTACCTGTGGTAGAGCTGAATTTCTCCTTTCCAAACATTTATTCCATCCATTATGTCTTACTAATGCCTCTGACAGACATTCAGTGGAAAGGTATCTTAAAATTCTCTGCCGAAGAAGCAGCTACTGTGTCTAGATTTCATTCTCGCTCATGGCCTTTCCAAATCAGATTACAGATATCACATCATTTCTGTTTCTGGTCCATGAAGCTCACCTGATTAAAAGGTACCATCCATTTGTGACTTTGCAGGAAGAGACTTTTGGAAGTAGCTCTGCTTTTCCTAACATCCACAAGAAAAGTGTCATTTATTTTATTGAACAAAATTGCTTTAAAGTTTAACTATCCACAACGTTTAAGTATGCACTGCACTTTGTAACTTGTGGTGGGATTTGTTTTTGTGTATGTTAAACTCAACAGAGATTCCGAAAAATGATTAAGTGTGCAAACCAGCTGGTAGTCATAACTTAACATGCTGTCTCTCTCAGTTAGAGTTAGAGCCACTTCTCCACGACTGATTTAGCTCCTGAGGCTGGATGTCATGCAGCTGTCTTCTGTCTCTGCATATCCTTGATTCCAGGCTGTCACTAGAAGCACAGGTGTCTTTGCTAGAAAAAAAAAAGGCCTGTGCATATACTTGTAGACAGTCCAGAAGCTGCAGCTAATGAATAAATGGGATAAACATAAGACAGATCTGTAAAAAGTTGCACTAATGGCCAGGGCCAATTCAAAGCGATGCCCATAATCTATAAAGGCTTAAATATTTGGGAGACCTCCCTTAACCGAATCACCCAATGTATGTCTTAAGATCAGTTGGTAACCTTATTTGTGGGTCTACATGGGATCTGGCTCACAATGAGATGAGATGAAGCACAGCCTACTTTATGCTAGTGTCATTCATAACAGAAAACTCTCCTGAACATTTGGATGGTAATAATTGCTTCAGGATTGGTGATCTCTCAAAGGATTTTTTTTTTCTTTTATGGCTTTATAGATTTGTACTTGGTGCAATGGTTGTGGTCTTTTTTATGATTACAGTAATTTGTTTCAATACACATTAATTTGTTCCTCTTCACCCAGTGCACCCATCCAGGTGTTCCTGGGCAAAACAACTATAGACCAATAAAATAAAGAGAAGGTAAGATAAAGTTTATTGTCACCTTTTTCTGTGAACACACACTGGCACCCTTTAAAAAACTGAATTCTGATACCTGTCCTCTAAAGAGTGTGTGTGAATACACATATTTGATAGATACTAGATGAATGGATGGATGGATGGATGGATGGATGGAGAGAGAGAGAGAGGTGAATGGATGGATGGACGGATGGACTTTCGGATGGATGTAGGTAGTAGGTAGGTAGATCCATACACATACTTGCACGTACATATGTATATATATGCTATATACCCGTGATGGCGAACCTATGGCATGGGTGCCACAGGTGGCACGCAGAACCATTTCTTAGGGCATGCAAGGCATTGCCCAGTCAGCTCCAGCGCACTTGTGTGTGCTGGTCAGCTGATTTTAGGCCATTTTTCGCCCTCTGGAGGCTTCAGGGAAGCTCCTGCTGTTTCCACCCTCCCCAGGCTCCTAGAAAGCCTCTGGAGCCTGGGGAGGGCGAAAAAAGTGTGCCAAAAGCAGGGGGTCACGCACATAGCATTGTGGGTGTGGCACGCCCACATACGACCCCCCCCCCTGTGCTCCCCCCGCTTTTGGCACCCAAGCCAAAAAAGGTTAGCCATCACTGCTATATACTCAATATACATAGTGTGTGTGTATGTGTGTGTGTGTGTGTGTGTATTATACACACAGACACATATATATATAAACATATATTAATCACACATATGTAATAATTCATTAATACTATAAATCTTTCATTTCCAAATGTGTGAGCCTTGGGTAATGGAGAGGGGAGAATCATATTCCAATCATAGTTCTGAAAGATTTTTCTTCACCTTTTTAATCTGAGCCATGTGAATGTCAATCAGGCAGGGAAGGGCTAATCTCAATAGAAAGATGAATGAAGGGCATTGTGAGCGCATCCCAAATCGTCCGCCAGCCTGTGACTAATAGACCCACAAGTGATCTCTCTCCTTTTCTGCTTTTCCAAATCCAGATTAAATCTTCCCCTCACACTCCACCATTCAACTGCAGTTTTATAAGGCTGTTATAAGAACTTTTAGATTTTAGGTATGTTGGGATGACCTTGGGAGACCGGTGGAAGAGATGCAGCTTAGGCAATGATCCCATAAATGAAATCTGAGTTCAAAGGAGTGGGGTGGTGAAGAAAGCATCTCAGAAAGGACCCTCCTCAATTTAGGGGAAATTAAAAGTAAGGGAGACGAGAAGTACCTTCAGACCAGTGGTGAAATTCAGCCGGTTCTATTCGGTTTGGGCGAACCAGTAGCGGCAGTGTGGGGAGGCTCCACCCACCCATACGTACGTCATCACATCCCGTTTTTTATGTGATGCACATGCGCAGAAGGTCCAGCACATGCGTGGAAGGGTGGCGTATGCGCTCGCATTTGTGAACCAGTAACAAAGTTAAGGTGATTTCACCCCTGCTTCAGACTTGCAAAATTATGTTACAATAAATGTAGTGTTAGCACTCAAAACTCTTTTTTTTACTACCTCAAAGGGCTGACATGTTGCTGCACTGAAAAGCTGGTCAGCTCCTGTCAAAAGTGAGAGCAAGCAGGCTTTGCTCTTTATCCTCTTCACCCTGTATCGCCCACTCCCTCCACTCTCCCTCTCTGCAGAATATTCTTCCTTCCTCTCTTTCTCTCTCCCTTTCCCTCTCCCACTCTCATTCTCATGTACAGACACAGAGACCAAAAAAACCTTACACACTCTGCTGAAACCTGCATGATTTTTGCTGCTGTCTGACATTCATCATCTGCATTAGTGTATACTGAGGTCCCAAGATGTGAGACTGACTGAAATAGGAGATAAACTCAAACAGAGTAATATTTTACCAAATGCCATCAGGCTTAAAAGCTTTACAGAGATGTTTGCTTTTCTTAACAGGATTGGCATTTATACTGACTTCTCAGTCACGTAGCAAACCCGTCTTTTCTAGTCGTTCTAGCATTGCCAGGTGGATTCCTAGCTGAAGATCTGGTACAATATTATGAATGTTAGAGGAATCGGGAATTTTTTGCTTATTAGTTGTGATTCCCTCCAGTGAATTTCTTTAGTCTGTAAAGGGGTAGATGGGGGACCGTATCCTGCCCCATACATCCCTTCGGCCGATTCGCTCCCACAGAGAGGGACTTCTCCGGGTGCCATCCACTAGGCAATGCCAGCGGGCGACGCCCAGGGGAAGGGCCTTCTCTGTGATGGGCCCGACCCTTTGGAACGACCTGCCCCCCGATATTAGAACTACTACAAACCTCCGCTCCTTCTGCCAAAAAGTAAAGACATATCTGTTCCATCAGGCCGGCCTGGCCTAATTTATGTTCCTCGTCCCAGTCTGTAGTTTTAAATTGTTTAATCAGGTTTTAATTGGGATACAGTTTTAATGTTTTATAAATTTTAGTACAGGGTGTATGATTTAATTGGTTTTAATTATGTATGTATTGTATTGTTTTTAGATATTTTTAATTTTCCTGTACACCGCCCCGAGTCCCTTTGGGGAGAGGGGGCGGTTTAGAAATTTAATAAATTATTATTATTATTATTATTATTATTATTATTATTATTATTATTATTATTATTATTATTATTATTATTGGGGTAGATGGTATCCGGGTGTTTTGGATTTCAATTCCCATCAGTTGCTGGTCAGTTTGGCTAGGGGCAAGGGACTATGGGAAATGTAGTCTGCAACATCTGAAGGCAGCATGTCGGTTACTCCTGCTTTAAATCATGATGTTTCCTGGGGGAAGAATAAGCTTCATCCCTGTGGAGAAGACACAGTCTGGTAGAGGGACAGGAACTTCAGATTTATGGCAATTGAGCCACTGATAAGGGTACTGGCAGAAACTCTAAGTCAAAGGAGACAGGAAGTGCCCTTCTAAGTTTGCTTCCCCAAAAAAGAATACCTTGACCCCTTCAAAAATAGAAAAAAGACCTGTAAATTGATTTTAAGTGTTCATCTCCTTTATTTGTAATCTCTAATTCCTTCTAGTTCCCTCTAGTGACCAATTTTTAAAGTCTTATCATATTGGGTTTTTTTTTAAAAAAAAATCAAAACAAAAGGATTCTTTATAATTAATTCCAAAATCTTATTTCAAATTTATCTGGATGTTTAGTCTGCTTGTGACTTTCTAAAATCAAAATTTGAATTACTTTTTTGTTGTTTATTTTTTTTAAAAAGCTTTTTAAAGTTCTTAATCTTGTAGATAAAATTTATTTCACTATGGATTGGAAGAACCTCAGTCATTGCTATAAAATATATCAATCAAAAGGTTCCTAATAGCTGAAAATCAGTTAACAAGCAATTTCCAAAAGTGATTAGAAAACTAGTGTCCTTTAAAAGGTCCCAAACCATGGTTCAAGCAAGATAGCTATCCCCTATCTTCAGAGATCTGAACCCACTGGAACCTGCTGTTTTGCAATCTACTCTTGAGGAACAACTGCCAAGTGCATTTATGGGTGATCTCAAGCCTTCCCCGTGTCCAGAGAGAAATGATTGAAGGGCTAGTTTACTCACTGCCTCCTTTTTTCATTACAGTGTTGGGGTCAGCTTTTTTGGAAGCCTTTTTCAATTCATTATTTCTTTCCCAAAAGTTCAAAATATGCCACTATTAGTTGTTAACCAGTTTTTTTTCCTCTTGGAACAGACAAATGGATGGATGAAAGAACAAGCCCAGATGAATTGCATCCTAGGAACTAACAGAAATGATTGCAGAACCATAATTGCAGAGAGAAGATGGAAGACACAGGTGTAGGATGGAAGAGACCTGTTTTGGCAGTAATCCAAATCCTGTGAAAAGGATCTAAGGGTTCTAGTATGTCAAGGGTTGAACATTATCCAATAGCGTGATACAGCTGATAAAAAGCGAAATATATTTTGGGATGTGGTGACAGCAGCAGAGTCCAAACCTCAGGAAGTTAATTGCCCCATTTTACTCTGCTTTAATCAGACTTCACTTGAAATACCAGTTCTAGGCATCACAACCTGAAAAGGGCATTAACTAAGCTCAGAGTGGGGTTAAGGATGTGTTCCATGTCTAAATCCAATGATACTGATTTTACAGGAGTTCCTAACTTAAAGAATGCCAGAGGACAAAATTATATAGGTAAAGAATTAAGAATTAATTATGATTCCTTCTTCGCCTCCTACTCACCCCTCTCTCCTTCCACTTCTCTCCCTCCCCCCCTCTCCCTCCTCTCTCATGGGGGGGGGTGTTAGTTCCTTTGAGTCAGTGTTAACTCCTGACAACTGCTTGGCCAGGTCCCTGCAATTTTCTTGGCAGGTTTTCAGAGGTTTTGCCCTTGACTTCTTCCTAGGACTGGGGGGCGGGGGGCGAGATCCAACTGACCTTATGCCTAGAGCAGAACTAGAACTCACAGTCTCCAAGCTTCTATTCTGAGCCTTACCCACTACACCAAACTGGCTCTTTTCCCACTCTTTGCCAAAGAGATTGTTAATCTCAAGTTTTTTCTTCTGTCTTTTTCCCACACATGCATGCAAGAAACATGCTCTCAGCCTTTCCTCAAGGTAGGATGCAGTTTGGTAGGTGATAAACTCTACCTATCAAAGATGGTATTCTATTTTCTTCACTGCCGGTTCAGGAGCGGGAGCACCCGCGAGTGAGCAAAGAGAGTCTGGGCATGGGCAGAAGGTTCTTGATGACATCAGGGTGGGTAGGCGGAGACTCAGGCTGCCACCACTACTGGTTTGCCTGAACCGGTGCAAATTGGCAGCATACCATCACTGCTGCCTATCTTTATAACATACTTTCTTCTATAAATATATTTTCTTTTCTTAAATTTTCTTTCCTTTTCTTTGTTATAGTTATAAAAATCAATTCACTAAATATTGTTCAGGTCAGATTTCTGCTCTCAGGAATATTCCCACACTTCAACACTAGGATGGTGAGAGGTTTGAATATTAAACTCTATGGGAAATGGTCAATAGTATATTTCAGGTTGGATAGTAGGAGGTATTTACCTGTTGGAAAGAGTTGTCAACCAATGGCATAGGCCTCATGAGGGGGGAATTTCCCCTTCAGTTAGAGGTTTTCATATCTAAGCTAGATAGTTTAAAATATCTTAAGAGATGTTGCACCAGTGCAAGGGTGAAAGAGATGATGTCCAAGTCTCCAACTTTATCCTTCTGTTGGAAGAAATCTTCTTCTGGGTTCTGCTCCAAGTGGGGAAAAAGACACTGGAGACATGGAGGCTGCTTAGAAAGATGGTTTAATGGTGGACAGGACCACATGGCTTGAGGTCCTGGGGAAAAAGGTGATCACATGCTCCCTGGTGTTGGTTGAAGAAGAAGAGGCAGAAGGAAAAAGGGGCTGAGTGAGGGGCTTGCAGGGCTTTTTATAATCTGTTCAACCCCCACCTATCTGTTTCCTGTTCCTGTGTAAGACATGTATTCCTGGTTGGTTGCCAGACTCACATGGGGCAATGCATGGACAACTCTCTAGGCTGAGTTCTCAAATGCCATATGGTCAGTAAGGCCACATCACCCTGGAGCTGATGGGGAGGGGTCTTTTGTTATGTGAATAGACTGGCTTGGCATCTTAATGGCCCATTGACAAAAGGTGGAGTAGGCAGGAAGCTGCAGGAATTAAAACATGTTTTTCCCTTATCACATTCAGAGTAGAATAATATTCTGCCTTTTCAATATTTGCTAGGATATTTCATTTTTTTGGAGAGGACTGGGTGATAACTTCCAACACTTCCTTCCCTCCTGAGGTGATATTTCAATTAGCTCATGAGCAGAGTCTGTCTTTTAATCATTTTATCTAAGACATGTTATATTTTTCAGTCTGTTGAACTGCTCCTTTTGCTAGTCTTTTTTCTCCATGGCCAAGTCCATTGTCCCTTTTCAAAGCAGTCTTCTTCTTCTTCTGAGAGCCTTTCATCTCATTTCTAAAAACAGAAACCAGACCAAACATAACTTTTAAAGAAAAAAAATGAGAAGAGAATTTGATATTTGGCTATATTACAGGACCAGACTGCTAAAACATACACACATTCACCCCTCTTAATAGTGAGCCCACACCAGGAGTGGGTTCCTACCAGCATTGGCACTGGTTTGCTTTGCACGCTTTGTGCGTGCACCAGACGCATGTTGCATATGCATGCAAAGTTCCCTGTAACTTGTTCTGCGCATGCACGGAGACCATGAAAAGCAAATAAAAAATCATGCTGGCAACAGAGACCAGGGAACCAGTTTGGGGGCGTGGCCAGCCTGGGTCACTGCCGGTTCTGCGACCCAGGCCAAATTACCACTACCAGTTCACCTGAACCACTGCGAACCAGTAGAAGCCCACCTCTGGCCCACACTCACCCAGGGCTTTCTGCTTCATTTTTCCTCCCCATTCCTTGTCAGATTTACTTTTTCCACTGTTAGGATTCTACCAAAACCCTCTTCTGAAATTTACTCAGCCCTACTGTTAACTAATTAGCCCTAGAAATCTTGTCTTTTAAAGATTAAATTAATTAAGGGACCACCTCTCTTTTTTTGTAACTTTTTGTTTTGGAGGGGTGTTAAGACAGATTTAGTTCCTTTTATAAGTTAAGAAGGTTTCCCACCTAGGTTTATGATTTTATTTTATTTATTTAAAAGATCTGCACAGCTGCCCATCTTAAACCCAATCCTGAATGGCTCACAACAATGACATCCAGTAACTATAAAACTATAAAATTGTAAAACCAAAACAAAAATTTAACCTCTGTTTTATATTTGTTATGTTTTAATTATGTTTCTATGGCTTTTTTTCCCCTTGTACCTTGGCACCTGAGTTTTGGGACATTCTTTCCCAAAACTGGAAAGTGCCAGGTGCTTACAATTAGTTTCTCAGACATGTTAGCTTTTTGTTGAGGTCTATCACTAGGGTACTGTTTTTGTAGACTTGCTGCTTTGGGTTTATTTTTCTGATTAGCCTAAAAACCAATGAAACTTCATTCCAAGCAGAAACTACAGCAAAGGGGTGATAGAGCCGAGGTGGCACAGTGGTTAGAGTGCAGTACTGCAGGCTTCTTCAGCTGACTGCTAGCTGCAGTTCGGCAGATCGAATCTCACTGGCTCAAGGTTGACTCAGCCTTCCATCCTTCCGAGATGGGTAAAATGAGGGCCCAGATTGTTGGGGGCAATATGCTGAATCTGTAAACCACTTAGAGAGGGCTGTAAAAGCACTATGAAGCGGTATATAAATCGAAGTGCTATTGCTATAGAGATAGCAATTTTATTGCATTGCATCATTCCTTGTTGGTGAAGGAGCATAGTGGCTTGCATAGTTAGGACGCTGGGTTGGAAATTAGCAAGCCAACGTTTGGGACCTGAGTACTGCCATAGGACAGGGTGAGCTCCCATCCTTCATTCCAGCTCCTTTTGAGGACATGAATGCAGCACCCAACTGTAGGACCACCCAGACAATGTCCCCCAATTAGTTGCTGGCTAATCTTTTCAACTCAGAAGTGCCTCAATGCTTCCAACATGCATGAGAAGTGTGATTCCTTGTTGGCAAAGACTTTGATTGGCATCCAAATACAAAGGATATGGCCATGAGAAGAGCTATTGTCAAATACTGATCTGACATAGCTATGGGTTCTTCAAAATATCCAAGCATTGCCAAAATGTTTTAATTTCATTGGGTTGGGATATTTCACTGTTCAGTCTCAGGCACTATGGATACTTCTCTCCTGTGAGACTGTGATGTTAGGAAAAAATGGGAAGTGATAAGTCTCCACCATTTGGTGTTCAATTGTTGGCCATTACTTGAGATCAAAGTGAAACCTGGTTTCATCTGTGCTGACATTAGTTGCATATGAAAGATACTAAAGAAACCTCAATCTAACACAATAATCATGGATGAATCAAGGGAGGGGGTCAATTCAGCCTGTCAGATTTGACCATTTATGAGCCATGGTGGCACAGTGGTTAGAATGCAATACTTCAGGCTACTTCTGCTGACTGCCGGCTGCCTGCAGTTCAGCAGTTCGATTCTCAACAGCTCAAGGTTGACTCAGCCTTCCATCCTTCCGAGGTGGGTAAAATGAGGACTCAGATTGTTGGGGGCAATATGCTGACTCTGTAAAATCATCTAGAGAGGGCTGTAAAGCACTGTGAAGCAGTATGTAAGTCTAAGTGCTATTGCTATTGTTATCTGGAAATGCATGTTCTCCATCATAGACAAGTTTATGTTTCTTAAACTTTGTTCCTGGTTTGCCACTAAACCAGGGGTCTCCCACCTTAGCAACTTTAAGACTTGTGGACTTCAAATCTTAAAGTTGCTAAGATGGGAGACCCCTGCACTAAACAACCCATCATACTAACTAAATGGCAGTGAACAATTGGAGGAAGGAGAAAGTACCAGTAATGTTTGTTATTTAGACATCCTGAAAAGAAGGAAGAGATTACTTTTACCAAGCAGCTTGAAGATGGAACTGGTTTGTGGTTTGATAAAACAAGCTCAGATGAGAGGGAGAAAGAAAAAGCTATTTCAACTACATAGGCATTCTTTGGAATCCATCATGACATCACACATGCCATGACTTACAAAATTTGCATCAGTTGAGCATATTGTCACTTGTCCTTCATTCCCAGACAGACCAAGCTGAGCAAAGATAGTGTTGGGCCTTTCATTGATGTGGAGCCCTTTTGTTTCTTCATGTTGAAGGGAAGAAATGAGAACACTTCTTGTTCTTCACACACATAGTAATCCATTTCTCTTACAATTGTTCTCAGTTTGAAGTGTTCACTACATTAATGTAAGTTATGAAAAAGGCCAAAAGGAAGAATGAAGATTCCAGATAATCTCAAAGCAATCTTTTGTTAGTCTTTTGAAAATGCCGCTACTCCAATTCAAGAGATAGTTTGCTTCAAATCAGAATAAAAGTTGGGTGAAAGACCATTCTTAAGAAGCATGTAATTTTACTAGCTAGGTAAGTATCCTCTCCATGAACACAAATGCTATTAGCAGATTTCTTCTCAAACATCATGTTGAATGTTATTCCCACTGAACAATAGGGGATATAATCATTAGAACTCTTTTAGGGGAGAATTATTAAAAAATATAAGGTTTGACATGAAGGGTTTGTTCTCCCTTCATCATTTATTTGGGAAATCAAATTTTTAGCACTCACTATAAGCAGATCAAATATCTAAATTGGCTTAATGACTTTCTTAAACAGATCTCACTTGATGAATTATCCTGCTTTAGGCAAGACCTTAAGTCCCATTAAAATTTAGACCAATGTATTAAATGTAAGAAGAAATAAAGAGCATTATTAAAACATGCTTTTCAATATTCTTTTTATTTCCTCCTTCCCATTTTTACTAGGACCCATAATTTGTTTTTATGACATTGTACAATGTTGCATAATCTTGGTGTTTTCTTTAAAAAGGATATAAAATACCATTTTTTCTTTGTAACTTCTGGAGTGGGGAGATGGTCATCTACTTCAGCTCTTAGTGGGGTGTGGAGGAGGTGAGACTGTGCTGTGATGTTCAAGTATCAATCAAGAAAGAAATAATGCTGCATGTCTATGGAGATTCTCAGTCATCCAGGTCATGGTTGCCCCAAAGGTGCTTTTCCAAAAGGCAACTGGACTTCCTGGTTTTTCTTTGAAGACGTTTCGCTTCTCATTCAAGAAGCTTCTTCAGCTCTTCCTCTTGGATGAAAAGTGAAAAGTCTTCAAAGCACCTTTGGGAAAAAATCACTCTGCAATTTGTTTTCGAAGAATATGGAACAAATTCAGGATATGCTCAAGGCATCAGTTTTGGAAACAATCAAGACTAAGATCATGCAAAGTACTATTAGAATTGGACTACAGAATTCTGCACATCTCTTAAAACTACTAAATATTATATCTTGGCAATCTCAAAATTAAATGATCAAATATGGGAGAATGCCAATGCGACATGAGATTCTGCTGTTCTCTTCCAAGGCTGAAATTTTGCAAGATCTCAGACTGTTGAAATCTCATGAGATTTGGTGATCTTGCAAAATATGTGGGCATTTCTAGTTGGACTTGCAGCATCATTCATTCACTGATAACATGCAAAGGGCTAACACAGGGGTCTGCAAAGTTGGCTCTTTGAAGACTGGTTGGCTGGGGAATTCTGGGAGTTGAAATCCACCAGTCTTCAAAGAGCCAACTTTGCAGACCCCTGGGCTAACATATAGGAGAATGCTGGAGAAGCAAAAAGAAAAGAAAAAGTAGGATCATTCTCTTTGTGAATCAGCAGATCCAGTGGTATCAAAGTCTATGTGAAATAAGCTTATCAGCCTGGAAGAAAATCTAATGAAATGCAAGTTCCCCCTTTCTTTAATTTCTCCAAGAAGACTTTTGGGTTTATATTCAAAGTCATTGTGTTGCAGGAGTGTGAAAAAGAAAACAGGTGAGCCAGCCAGCTAGTGACTTCTTTTTTTTTTTTTTACTCTTTGTTGTATAGTAGAACAACAACACCCCCTACAGACTAATTGTGAAAGTTCAGGAAGGTTGAGGCTTCATTAACCAGGAGAAAGTGAAACAGACAGGGTCTTTTGCTGTAATTTCCTCATTTAAAATGAAGGCTTTGGTCTTCAAAAAGAGTGAAATATACAAAATGGAGTGCCTGCTTTCTCCTGCAGCCCAAGCTGCTGGTTGTCTAGCTGCCCCAGTCTTTCGAGGCTACGCAACAGCATTCAAAATTGTTTGGTTCCATACAGTAGACCTATTTATCTACTGTGAATGCTGCATAAATACCGTGAAAAGGGAAAACCGTTCCATGTTTTCAGATTGTACATTGGAAACCTTAGCAGAACATTTTCTGGGCTTATTTGGGATTCTTATACAGGTGGTCATTGATTTACGACCACAATTGAGTCCAAAATGTCTTGCTAAGCGTGATAATTAAGTGAGTTTTGCCCCATTTTACAACCTCTCTTGTCACCATTGTTAAGTGAATCATTGCAGTTGTTAAGGTGGTAACACAATTGTGAATTTGGCATCCCCATTCTTACACAGCTCCTCTGGTGGGGGGGTTGTTACATTGATTGTGGAGCACTTGGTTTATGTGGCTATCCTAAAGGTGCTTTTCAAAGGGCAACTGGGTTTTCTTTATTTTTTTTCTTTGAAAACGTTTCGCTTCTCATCCAAGAATCTTCTTCAAGAATAAAAAGAAAAGAAAGTTAAAGTCTTAGCGTTTGCAGATGATATGGTCTGTATAATGGAAGAGCCGCTCACCTCAGGTTTAGGACTGATAAAAGAGATAGAAGAGTATGGGCTGGTTGCTGGATTAAGGATAAACAAAGAAAAAACCAAGGTGTTAACTAAAAATATGAAAGAAGATCAAAGGAAAGAACTGAGAGAAGTGCTGGGGGTCCAAATAACAAAACAAGTCAAGTATCTGGGCATTCTGCTGACCAATAGATGTTCTTCAATTTTGGAGGATAATTTTGGGAAATTGGTGAAACAGATAAAGCAGGAGTTGGAAAGATGGAATTCGTTGCAACTTTCGTTGGTCGGTAGAATGGCGGTGATAAAGGTGATAAATCTTATTACTTATTATTATTATGTTCTTATTTCAAATGGTACCCCTAAAATTACAGGGTAAGCATTTTCGAGAGTTAGATAAAATCTGTGGAAGGTTTGTGTGGCAAGGAAAGAAAGCGCGAATTAGGTTGAAAATCCTGCAAGATCCAAGAGAAAGAGGCAGGTTTGGCTTTCCAAATTGGAAACTCTATTACCAAGCTGGGATGCTAGCGTGGTTAAAAGATTGGATGAGTTTAGAAGACATAAGGATACTTACTCTAGAAGGTCATGATTTGCAGAAAGGATGGCACGCCTACATGCGGGGGGATGGTCCCCCGTCCAGAGGTGTCTTCCAGAGGCATTATATGAGGAAAATTTTACTAGCGATCTGGAAGACGGCAAAATTGAAATATTACGAAAAAATTGCTCTTTGGGTGTCACCAACGGAGGCGACAATATACCCAAATGTTCTTACCGAGGGCCACAGATGGACATACAAGGAGATCTTAAATTCCAGGGGAGAACTGAAGTCAGAAGAGGAGCTGAAAAGACAGGGGCTAAAAATAAATTGGCGGCTGTATTTACAGATGCAATCAAGATATAAGAAAGACAAAGCTACTGGAGGAATAGCCAACAAGTTGCAAGAATTAGACAAAGCCCTTTTAACTAATGACCAAAAAACTATAACGAAGTGTTATAAGCTGATGCTACTCTGGAAGGTAGAGGAAGAAGGCGTAATGAAGGAACCTCTGACTGCCTGGGCCAAAAACTTTGGGTATGAAATTGATACAATTAAATGGAGAGGAATTTGGAATAAAAATATCAAAGCCACATTGGCTTCGTCCTATAAAGAGAACCAATATAAAATGTTATATCGGTGGCATTTGCCACCAGCCAGACTTGCTAGGATGTTTTCAAATTTATCATGGGCCTACTGGAAGTGTGGCACCGAGCAGGGGACCTACTACCATATGTGGTGGACCTGCCCAAAGGTTAAGGTATACTGGGGTAGAGTAAGGAGATGCGTGCAGGAGATAACAGGGATTAAAGTGGATAGGAGGCCAGAGCTCTTCCTCCTGGGAATCCTGCCAGACCCAATGAGTAAAGAAACCAAGTACCTGATCAATGTGCTAACTGCGGCAAGAATGCTCCTTGCGCAAAGGTGGAAAGACCCTAACATTCCGTCAGGAGAAAGCCTAATATACAAGATAACTTGACTGTGCTGAATTAGATATGTTATCTAAATTACTAAAAAATGAACACAAAGAGGAGGGGGGGGGGGAATTGGGAGCTGTGGTATCAATGGTTAGAAAAAGTGAAAAAGAATGGTGAGGAACTAAAGTGAAGAAAAAGATCTTAACTAGAAGGTGGAAAAAGGGTTAATTTATTCAATCTCGCACTGTACCACTGTCAGAAAGGAAAGAAACTGCAATGAAACAAGAATGGGGGTATGATGATGGTAATATGTAAAAATAGATTTGATTTAAAATACCAGAATTTGTATGAATTATGGGTGACGGTGAAAGAAATGCGTGAAAAAAATGTTTTTGTAACCAATTGATACACAGTACATAAAGAAAGAGGTTTTTTTGTGTTGTGTCTGTTTTGAAAAATAAATAAAAATAAAAACTTAATAAAAAAGAAAAGAAAGTTCAGTTGCTTTTTGAAAAGCACCTCTGGGACATCCATGACCTGAATAATTGAAACCGTCCTTAGACACTACAGCTAATTTTTTTAGATATAAACTTGAGTTTTTAATTTGCTATCATTTTCTCTGCTAATGCATCCTAGGACAGCCATCTAAATATTAATGAGATCCTGTTTTGCTTCCAAAAAGAAAATCAGCTACCTATTGCCACTTGCTGATGTCATGAAGAGCTTGACATTTCTCACCCCTTTGCTGACAGCTGATTTGGGTTCTTTATAATGCATATCAGCAAGAGCAGTTTTCAGGCAATCAGGTTTTCCTTTCTTTTGCGATTTTCTCAGTTTCTGAGAGCATTCCTGTCCCATCTCCCCCTCTCTCTCCTCTTAAGCAAGCTAGGCTGTAGATTTCTTTTTAACTCCCCCCACTTTTTTTCCCCCCAAAGAGATTTCAGCTGCTAAACCTTCCACAGAGCAGGAATAACAATGACATGTTGACTCAAGACATGTCTTTCGTCTTTCAAAAGTGCCCCGTGTCATCTTCATTTTAATGTTCCCAAGCTAGAACTTCTTGTGGTTTCTTTGTCTGGTCACATTAATAACAGAGCTTGGCATTAGCCACATGGCTGACAAATGTGGCGAGTCTGGTCTGACCGCGGAACCAAAGTAGCCTGAACAAAAGACAATATGCCTTGGGCTTCTTCCATAAGAGAAGTGCTGATCTAGTAATATTCAGGCTTCCACCAACCCCCACCCCAACGGTCAATAGACGATCCAGCTTAGTGGTATTAAATTGCAACATCTTTTGTTTCTTAAGACATTCTGAGGGGACAGCTAACTGAAAGGCTGTCCTGCCTTGCCTTTTACTGCGTGCAGAATGCCCCATGGAAGCACCCTAGTCTCCGTGCTCTGCGGACATTGTTTTCCCCTCATGGTAAAGCTTAATTTATATGGCAAGGCATGCCATGTTTTTATCCACACCCAACTGCCACTTCTTAAAGGTTTGCTTAAAATAGAGCAATCCAGATGGCTGTGAACGGTTCTTTAAAAAGACTGTGGTTTCTGTTGCTTGGGTTGTTTGGGTTAAATCTACCCCAAGTCAAATTTAATGGAGACTTAAGTAATTAACTTATGTTCCATTAATTTCAAAGGGTCTGCTGTAAAAAAAAAAAAAAAACAGAAGATGCAAACCATTTTCTATTTTGGTGATTGTAGAGATGCTTTCTCTAACCAGATGGACTCTAAATCAGTCACTGTAATTCCTAAGTAGCACTGAAGCCACCTGACTGGAAAAGGCCAATGTGAAGATTGTAGCAGCAAGACTGACTCTTCAAGGTAAAACCTTTGAAGGCCTCAACCCTCTTTTCCCAGAAGGTCTCTGGGCTTACACCCTGCGTTAAATAGGCAAATGCAAGCAGTAAGGTTTCCTCCCAATCCGAGTAAGAGAGATTAGCATATCCTCCGCTCATTGATCCATTCGAGCGGCGGGAAAAGTAAAGTGCTGTCAATGGCCCAGCTGCCTAACAGAGCCCTTTAAAAGAGGGCCCTGTCGGCCAGCTGGCAGAGAGTTTTTCCAATCACAAAATAAAGAGTTGAAGTTATTTTTGGAGTCCTGCCTCTTCATTCACCCCCCCCCCCAACCTAACACCCTGCTACCCTCTTTCCTGCCTTGGTTTAGCAGCTTTCTCGCTGCCACCATCTATCTCCCAAGAGGATGCTCGCACCTAGTGTCCTCTTCACCAAAGAATATGTCAGAAATAGGACCTTGATGGATCCCAAACCTACCTCAAACTCTCCACAGGCTATGCAACAATGGAAACTAAGGAAAAAAGGATGTCTGGAATTAAATGAAATATGTAGCAGCTCCTCTGGGAACTAAGGTGTGAGACACATGACTAGAAATATCAGTCCTTGGCACCTTCCACCAGCAAGATTAGTTAAAATGTACCCGAATACACCACTGGACTGTTGGAAATGTAGACAAAATCAGGGAACATAACATGTGGTAGTCATGCCCAAAAGCTAAACAATATTGGAATACAATAAGAAAATGGCTCGAAGAAATAACTAAACAGCAAATAGATATGAAACTGGAATTATTTTTATTGGGAATACCTACAAGGAAATACGATTTAAAAATATAGTATTTAATTTTACACATCATAAGAACATAAGAACATAAGAATAGTCTTGCTGGAACAGGCCACAGCCCATCCAGTCCAGCATTCTGTCTCACACAGTGGCTCACCATTTGCTTCAGGGTCTTCCCAAGCAGATGTCTTCACCTGCTTAGGATTCCCTGCAAATGGCATTGAGAGACATCCTGCCTATCTCTCCAACCCAGAGGGTGTCCTTAGGCATCCATAATGATAGCCATTGATACCCTTGTTCTCCGTGAACTCGTCTAATCCTTTCTTAAAGGTGTCGTGGCTGACAGCTGTCCCCACTTCTTCTGGCAGGGAGTTCCATAGACCAGTGTTCCTCTGGGTGAAAAAGTACTTCCTTTAAACTGCCTCATAACGGCAGCTAGAATAATATTTGCACAAAACTGGAAGAATAACAACATACCAACAGAGAAAAATGTGATAAGGAAAGTTTTAGAGTGTGCAGAGATGGACAGACTCACAAAAGTAATAAAAGATAAGGAGGAAACAGAATATTATATGGTATGGAACGAGTGGTACAAATGGTTAGAGGATAGGTGTAAAACTTAAGGAAAGACTAAATGAAGAAGACACGAGAATTAGAAATTAGCGATGCATATGAAGAGATGAAACATGTATAAATGGAAACGATATACAATGAAGGATTGTAATTTAAGGAATGTGTATATTAGTATCATATGTATAGACAAAGAGAAATTGAAATAAGGGAGCGGGGGAATTGCATACATAATGGATGTATACCAAAGTGAAAATATTGTACAGAAGGAAATTGTAAAAAAAAAAAAATCTTTTTAAAAAACTATTTAAAAAATATTTTTTTAAAAGAAATATCAATCCTTTTCCTCTTTAGGGAGTCTGATCAATATTGCAAGGTGTAATCAAAATCCTCCATGGACAGCAAATGTGACTAACAAGCAAGTACTGGAGCTGCGGTGGCTCACTTGGAATGCAGTACTGCAAGACTACTTCTGCTGGCTGTTGGCTGCCTGCAATTTGGCAGTTCAAATCTCACCAGGCTCAAGATTGACTCAGCCTTCCATCCTTCAAAGCAGGGGTGGGTTTCAAAATTTTTGGAACAGGTTCTGTGGCTTGCTGGCCATGTGACCGGGTGGGAGTGGCTTGCCGGCCATGTGACAGGGTGGGAGTGCCTTGCCAGCCATGTGACCGGGTGGGAGTGGCCAATTTGGAAAATGGGAAACTCACTTAACAATGGTCTTGGTTAGCAACCAAACTTTTGGGCTTAATTGTGGTCATAAGTTCTCTCTCTCTCTCTCTTTCTTTTTCTTTCTTTCCTTCTGTCTTTCTTTCTCTCTTTCTCTGTCTCTCTTTCTTTCTCTGTCTCTTTCTTTCCTTCCCTCTTTCTTTCTCTCTCTCTTTATTTCTTTCTCTTTCTCTCTTTCTTTCTCTTTCTCTCTTTCTTTCTCTTTCCCTCTTTCTCTCTCTTTCTTTCTCTCTCATTTTTTCTTTCTTTCCCTCTTTCTCTCTCTCTTTATTTCTTTCTCTTTCTTTCTTTCCCTCTTTCTCTCTCCCTCTCTTTCTCTTTCTCTCTTTCTTTCTCTCTCTCCCACCTTCTTTTTTATCTTTCTCTCTCTCTGTCTCTCTCTCCTTTGTTTGCCCATCTGTCACTCTGTGTGTGTGTGTGTGTGTGTGTGTGTCTGTCTCGCATTCAGGCACTTAAATCACTCATTCTGTGTCTCTATCTTTCTCTCCCTCCCTCCCACTCTCTGTCTCTCTGTGTGTGTCTGTCATTCTCTGGCTCCCCCCTCCCTCCCTGTCTCTCTGTGTGTCTGTGCTTCTCTCTGTCTGTCTGTCTCCCCCCCCACAAACCTCCTCAGCTCCAGGAAGTAGCCTGACCGGCCCGCCAGCCCGCTGGCTGTATTTACTCGCTCTCTCTCTCACCCATCCACCGGACGAAGGAACCTGGCGTCCGATGGGTGAGCAAGTGAGCGAGCGAGCAACCGCGGCCAGCGGGCCAGAGGATTTTGGGCGCTGCCGCAGCAACTTTCCTTACCCACCCGCCGGCCACAGTTACTTACTTCCCTCCCCAATCTCCCTCCTGGCCGCCCACGCCAAAGTCAGGGGCCCCCTTCTGCACCCCTTCCCCCCCAAGGACAGACCCCCCTCCCTCCCCAGACCCCTCCTCTTCCCCTTCCCCCCCACTCCCCTTTGCCCGGGACTCTCCGGGCGCCGCTCACCTGCAGGGCGCGCACGTTCTCCTCGCCCAGGAGGCCGCTGGCGCCCTGGTAGACGCCGCTGGCCGCCCTGCGGAGGCTGTCCTGCTTGTCGGCGCCCCGGGACCCCCGCGCCCCCGGCCCACACAGCAGCAGCGACAGCAGCAGCGCGCCCCGCGCCGGCTCGCCATGGCGCTCGCGGGTGGCTCGTGCGCTCCAGCCGGGCGCGCTTGCCTCGGCTCGGCGCGAAGCCCCCCCCCCCAAGCCTCTGCATTCGCGCCAAGCGCGAAAGGCCCAGCCCGGCCCTGGCAGCTTCAAAACTAAAGGGCCCAGGCCGGGCCTTGAAACTCTTTCCCTGTTGGCGCGGCTGGGGAGGGCGGGGGGGCCTTCGCGCATCTAGCATGCCTTCCGCTGCCCCCCCTAGCCATGCTAACAACGAAAGAGCTTCAAGGCCCGGCCGCCGCTCTTTACTTTTGAAGCCTGGCAGGCTAGGGGCGGCGGAAGGCAGACGCGCTAGCCTGCGCGAACACCACCCCCCCCCAGCCGCCCCAACAGAGAAAGAGCTTCAAACAGAGGTTTTGACGGAGCAAGCCACGTGTTCCGGAAGTAACTTCCGGGTCCATCGTCCAACAGGATCGGCCAGGATCTCTAAATTTTACCATCGGGCTCGCGCGATCCTGGCCGATCCCCCAGAAACCCACCCCTGCTTCAAAGGTGGGTAAAATGAGGACCCAGATTATTGGAGGCAATATGCTGACTCTGCAACTGCTTTAGAGAGGGATGTAAAGGACTGTAAAATGGTACATAAGTCTAAGTGCTATTGCTATAACATCAGGCATGTCACAGAAAAATCACAAAACTGTGCCTCATTTATTTGGGCCATGTAATGCATGCAATTATGTTTGGAAAAGTTAGCAGTAAAAGGAAACCAGGCCATCAAAGAACATGGTAGCTTGATACATCCATGCTGACACCATCCAGAGTGTAGAACAACTCAAATAATACAAGATCAGAAGATGTGGAGAGACCTGTCCCATAGAATCGCCAGGAGTCAGTGACAACTGAATGGATATCATTATCTTCTTCATCATCATGCAAAATCCAACTTTATTATGGAAAGAAAAAAATATTTTCTCAATTTTAAGTTTAAAAACAACCAGACCTGCAGGAGATTAAATATATAGATAAAAACTAAAATATTAAGCTGCTAAAATCATAGCACTTTAAATGTGCTTTAAATGTGTACAATGTTAAAAACATTGTAAAGGAGAATATAAGCTTGGAGCAGATCACAAAGTACAATAGATGTGCTGCTGGAAGATCTCAAGAGGCATCAAAAATATAATAACCACTTGTAGAGATACAATAAACATTAGAGGCAATAAAAGAGCTTAAACAGCATTGAGGTAATAAAAAAATAACTGTAGTGCAATGGTAACTAGATGTATCTCTACTGGAGTAACAGTTCCTTCAGTCAGAAGTCTCATTTTCCAATTCAATTGTACCTGGACTTACTTTTTAGTTTTCTGGAAATTTCAATCTTAATTAAGGGTTAAAGAGAATTGTCTCAGACTTCCCATTTATACACCTCTGCATACATTTATTGCTCACCTCTACAGAAATTTTACCTGTAGTTATAAAAACAACAGCTGTTCAATCCAGAAAGGTACAGCTTATTACAAAGTGATCCAAGGCATGTAATAAAGATGCATATCAGAGAAGTCTGCCTAAAAGATATCAGGAGGCTCGTGAAGTTGGCAAGGAGATGGCACTCTTGTGAGGTCCAGATGGCCATTCACAACAAGCATAGACATTCATTTTATCTGTCCTGCTATGCAGCTATAGTGCTGTTGTACTTCCCATAGACTTCCTTTTCCATGGGAGTTTATGTGTTGTATCTATGATGAATGAACCATATCACATAATCCAATAAGACTACAACTGTGTAGTATGGTCTATTCCCGTATGTTTGTTCAAGTAGCATAACTTGTGAGTAAAAGTGTGGTCACCTGCTAAACTGGAATTGAATGTCCTTCTTTCAAACCATTCAGTCTTATGTGACCTACTACCTACTCCCAATTTCCCAAAAATATATAAGGTTGTTTTTTTTTTTTTTTTAAATGAATGGGTTTCATTGTCCCAAGATCAGGAAACATGGACTGCTGAAAATCTTCTCAAAAGATCCTTGGACTTGAGGGTTTTAGGATTATTTGAAATGATACACCATTTTCCGTTGGTATTCTGGTCTTTCACATCCAAAATAAAACCTCTTTTACTGAAGAATAGAACATTTTTCATGGAGTTATCCAGTGCAGGTGAATCCAGATATAATAGTATCTTTACAACAATATCTCTTGTCAATGCCTTTAGAACACTTGAACCTAATCTCTTGATCTCTAGATGTTCTCACAATTCCTCAGCCAGTATGAAGATGATGGGGGTTCAACCAACACATCTGGAGAGGACCAGATCAGAGAAGGCTCCCATAGATATAATCGTGGTAACATCTCCTTCTCATTCAGAATTCAGACTCTGAATTCTTCTGAAGATGCAGTCTAAACATCTGTTTAGCTGCTTTGCTGAAAAATAATAAAATATAGCATGTTTGTGGTTGGGAAAATAAATATCTTTACAAGTTCAACTTGTTTTTGCCACTTCCTTTTTCAGGCAATAATTCTTTATTTTTTTAAAAAAAAGAACTCATTCTGCCCTGATGTGGCTCTTGGAACTGGGAAAGTCTTTAGAAATATGGATGAGCAAACAGCTCATTCAGTCTTCAATTCTTGCTTAGAATTAGGGCCACATTTCTAGGTCCTCTTACGTTTACAAAATTGTATTCAATTGGCCATGATCATCATGGTTCGATCCAAAATTGTAGTTCTAGACACTCTTTGTGCATTACTGTCTGTTCTTTTCACTACATTTCTGTTGTAATTTTGTTTGCCTAATTTTTTTTTTATTTCCTATTGGCAATTTTGCCCAAAAACTCACGCTGAGAACCACAGCTGAACAATATGAGCGAATATAATTATTATTTAAAGAAGTCAGTGATAAAATGGAATTATTCTGGTTTCAAAATTATTTGGGGAGAATGAACCAATGCTTAATTAAAGATGTCATTGAACTTTGACCACATTTTTAAGTGAACTGAGTTAATTTGAATTTCTTGCACTGGAATGCAGTTTGGAACACAACACAAGACAATTTTTCAGATTCTACTGTTCTCAGCTTAAAATTAATATAGTAGGAAACTTTGCATATACTCATGCATAGATTGAGAAAAGATGCCTAAAGAAGCTATAACAGTTGGATGTGAAAATATATGCTTCCTACTTTTTTTAAAAAAAATTGAATATTTATTGCATGGCAGAAATATCCGTGGGACAGACCTATAACTGAGTGTATGAGAAACTTTAATGAACCTGATATAAATTGATTTCCTACACTCCCAAAATCAACAAAGGAAACAAGCAAAATAAAATGTTCCAATCTTATCATATCCACTTTGCTTCACTGCCTCATCTAATATAGTGCTTGCTCTTTTCATGTTAAGTAAGGCCCTCAGAACTCCTGGTTGGTATTCCATGAGATGCTTTGCAAACAGCGTGATATAGGGAAGGAATTGGATTAGAAAAAGAAGACCCGAGTTTTAATCCACCCTTAGCTAAATGGATTATTGAACAATTCAAACCAGAATTCTCACTTGTGGCACAAATGACAGGCTCCAATTTTCCTACTTTGGAAGCATTACGTGAAGATCTAGTCTCTGGAGAGGACTGCAAAACTGGAAAAGGTTGAAAGAAAGAGGGTGATGATAATCCACATTATAGTGGCAGTGAATATATCATTGGAAGACCTGAAAACAAGATTAAGGACAGACCATCATGGAGAATCTCTATCTATGTCACCCCCTAGAATGACTTGATGACATGTAAACAGCCAAGGAAGCTCACTGGGTGGCTTCAGAATCAGAATAGAGCTGGAAGGGACCTTGGAGATCTTCTAGTCCAGCCCCCTGCTCAAGCAGGAGATCCTATACCATATCAAACAAGTGGCTGTCCAGTCTCTTATTAAAAACCTCCAGTGATGAAGCACCAACAACACCTGAAGTCAAACTGTTCCTCTGGTTAATTGTCCTCACTGTTAGGAATCTCCTTAATTCCAAGTTGCTTCTCTCCTTGATTCGTTTCCATCCATTGTTTCCTGTCGTGCCCTCTGGTGCTTTGGAGAATAAATAAAGACCCCCTCGTTTTTGTGGCAGCCTCTCAAATATCGGAATTCAGCTATCATGCCCCTCCCCCCGTCCTTCTTTTCTCTAGACTAGTGAGGCAACACTGAAAAGTTTAAAGCCATTACTAGGGCTTCTGACAGTATCTAAAACTGCACTTCCTTTTCACTGCAAGCATTTGAAGGTATCCTACCAATTTTAAAAATGCCAGCCAAATGTGATTCAGCTAATTAGAGTGAGGACCTGTGTAAATGAATGTCCTACTGAATCCATTTCATGACATTTTTCCAGTTGAAATTCACCAAGTAAGAACACATAGACACACACAGTAGGGAGATACTTTTAATGAGCCATTTTCTACAAAGTGCATGAGTTAGCTATAGCTAAAGGCCTCCAAATTGGACAGTCTTACAACTGCCTAATATGTAAAAACAGCCCCAGTTCAAATCCCAGCAAGGGTATGGCTAGCTGATGAGAGCTAAATAGCTTGAAATAGATCTATACTAGTCTGCCTTCATTTATTTATCAGCAAAAATGTTTGTTGTTTGTAATACAAAATTGTTTGTTGTGTAAATGTCTGCCTGGAAGGCTTCTGGATTGGGGCTCAAAGGCGAAAGGAAAGCAGCATGCTCCCTCCCATATTTGGCCACACCAGGTGGTTTGACAAAAGAAACACACACACACACATAAGCACCCACATATAAAGTGTTATATCAAAGCATCTGGTATGCCCAAATATGGGAGGGAGCATACTGCTTTCCTTTTGCCTTTCAGCTCCACCCTAGGAGCCTTTCAGACAGAAAACCATTTTTGTGTTGCATTTGTGCTGATAAATAAATAAAGGGAGACTAGTATAGATCTATTTCAAGCTATTTAGCTCTCATCAGCTAGCCATACTCTTACTGGGATTTGAACTTGGGCTGTTTTTACATATTAGGCAATTCTAAGAAGATCCAGTTTGGACCTTAGTTAGAGATTAGAGGTTAATATAACTGCCTAATATGTAAAAAGCAGCCCAGGTTCAAATCCCAGTAAGGGTATGGCTAGATGATGAGAGTTAAATAGCTTGAAATAGATCTATACTAGTCTCCCTTTATTTATTTATCAGCACAAATGCTATACACATAAACATACATACATACATACATACATACATACATACATACATACATACCAGGGGTGGGTTTCAAATTTTTTGGAACAGGTTCTGTGGGTGTGGCCTGCTTTGTGGGAGTGGCTTGCTGGCCATATGACTGGGTGGGAGTGGCTTGCTAGCCATGTGACCGGGTGGGAGTGGCCAACTTGGAAAATGTGAAACTCACTTAACAATGGTCTTGGTTAACAACTAAACTTTTGGGCTCAATTGTGGTCATACATTCTTTCTTTCTTTCTCTTTCTTTCCTTCTCTCTCTCTTTCCCACTTTCTCTCTCTCTTTCTTTCTCTCTCTTTCCCTCTTTCTCTTTCTCTCTTTCTTTCTTTCTCTCTTTCTTTCTCTTTCTCTCTTTCTTTCCCTCTTTTTCTTTCTCTTTCTTTCTTTCTCGCTTTCTCTTTTTCTTTCTCTCTTTTTTCTCTCTTTCCTTTCTGTCTCTCTTTCTCTGTCTTTCTCTCTCTCTTTCTTCTCTCTCACTTTTTTCTTTCTTTCTTTCTCTTTCTTTCTTTCTCTCTCTGTCTCTCTCCCCTTCATCCGCCCATCTATCACTCTGTGTTTGTGTGTGTGTGTGTCTGTCTCGCATTCACGCACTTAAATCACTTTCTGCGTCTCTCTCTTTCTCTCCCTCCCTCCCTCTCTGTCTCTATGTGTGTGTCTGTCACTCTCTGATTCCCCCCTCCCTCCCTGTCTCTCTCTGTGTCTGTGCCTCTCTCTGTCTGTCTGTCGTCGTGCCCGCCCGCCCGCCCCCCGCGGAGCCTCTTCATCCCGGCGCCGCTGTGCTCATTCACCTTAGCCTGCCCTCCCCGCCGCCCGGCCGCCTGCAGCTGAGAAGCGTGTGTGTGTGGGGGGGGAACAGGGAAAGTTTTGCCGCGAGTGGCGGGGGGTGGGGTGGGGGTTCGCGCAGCTTAGCGCGCTCTTGTTCCGCTGCCCCTAGCCGGGCGGTGGGGAGGGCAGGCTAAGGTGAATGAGCACAGCGGCGCCGGGATGAAGAGGCTCCGTGGGGGGCGGGCGGGCGGGCGGGCGGGCGGGCACGACGACAGACAGACAGAGAGAGGCACAGACACAGAGAGAGACAGGGAGGGAGGGGGGAATCAGAGAGTGACAGACACACACACACAGAGACAGAGAGGGGCTTTAAAGGCCGAGCGCTGGCTGAAGGGCTCGGCCTTTGAAGCCTTCCGGCTAGGGGCGGGGCGGAAGAGCGCACTAGGCTGCGCGAACCCCCCCCCCCCCGCCCCCCGCGCCAACAGGGAAAGCAGGCCCGGCAGCTTCAAAACTAAAGCGCCTGGGTCTTGAAACTTTCCCTGTTAGGGATACACGAGCGAGCCACGTGTTCCTTAGATACTTCCGGGTCCACGATCCAAAGGGCTCGCTTGGGATCCGGAAATTTGACGAAAGGGCTCGCGCGAACCCCTGCGAGCCCCCAGGAACCCACCCCTGATACATACATACATACATACATACATACATACATACATACATACATACATACATACATACCACTGTCCATTTTAATTAATCATTGTCTATTTCCTTACATCCATCGGTGGGTTTATCCTACGAACAGAATACTGGATCCCAGAAGCCTCCTTAACATTCTCTGAAGGTAGCTTTAAAACATTTCATAATTTGAATGCAACTTTGAGAAATAAATGCAACCTCTGCCTCCCCCCCCCCCCAGGGCATTTTTGTGTCTTTGTGTTGCATGTCAAAGATAAACACCTGCACTAGGTACCTTGAGCCTGCAACTTCACAATTCCTTGGCACTAGTGAAGCTGGTGAAAGTGGATGAGTACTAAACTCCATGACATGTGAAGGCATCAAGGGGGCCAATCCCTGTCTTAGGCTTCACAGTTCACTGTGGTGCCACTAATGAGGGTTGTCCATTTCCATCCCTACTAAGAAGCATTCAATAGTCTTTCAATGGCACTTGGAGAGTTAAATCAGAGGAAGTGTGCCTTACAAAGCAGACTGAAAGTGTAACTTTTGCTTCCAAAGCATCCTTTTGGACTCCAGAACACGTCTTCAATCCCGTAATTACACTCTGAGCTTGCCTGTTGCAGTTAAGGAAATGTGAGCTCCTTTCCAAATGGCACCGTTGTTGACCTGAAATTATAGGGTATGCTTGCCCGAGTGGACACTCTTCCCTGAGAATCTCACTGCCTTCAGCCTGATCTCAAGGCCTTGGGTTGAATGCACGCAAGTCTGTGCCTTCTGTGGCTTTCCAGAAATCTAAGGGAGGAAACAGATAATTTCTGGAGCAAATGAGTCCCTTGGGAAGAAAATTAACATTCTTGAGTTTGACTTCAGGCATTGCAGAACAAAGCAATCCAAGTGAATTTGATAGGGGAATTCACAGGCAAATTGTCCAAACCTACGTGCTTGTGCAGAAATGCTTCTCCTAATTTGGTTTGTCTTTCCTTTCCCTTCTTTCTCTCTTACTTTTTCACAGTCACAATCCGCACGATATGTTTAACCCTAAACCTGGATTAACCCAACACTCTTTACAGAATATAATATGGTTTGATATGATTGCATATTCATGATTGCAGGAACTGGGTATGGCTAGTCTAGAGAAAAGAAGGACTAGAGGTGACAGGGTAGCAGTTTTCCAATGCTTGAAGGGCTGCCACAAGAAAGAGGGGGCCAATTTATTTCCAAAGCAGCAGATGGCAAAACCAGAAACAATGGATGGAAACTAACCAAGGAAAGAAGCAACCTGGAATTAAGGAGAAACTTCCTAACAGTGAGAACAATTAACCAGTGAAACAAATTGCCTTTGAAAATTGTGCCCCAACACTGGAGGCTTTTAAGAAGAGATTGGACAGCTATCTATCAGAAATAGTATAGGTCTTCTGTGAGAACAAGGGGTTGTACTAGATGACCTCCAAGGTTCCTCCTAACTCTTACTGTTAGTTACTAGTCTTCAGCTTACATCCTTCACACAGCACCTAAGACAGTGACTGAGTCTTTAAATCAGAGGCTACCACCTACCTTACTCACTATTAGTATATTTAATTTATTTTGTTAAGAGAAGGATTCATGAATGCTACCTTTAATGTTTTATAGTCAGTCAATCAGATTTAGTTCTGTGGCTTCTATTTTACTAGCTCAAGACTGTGTTGCACTGAAGGCAATCAGATTTGTCCTTAATTTGATCTAGTATTTGGCATAATTTTCTGTGTTGAATCAAACTAAGTTTTGGGAGGGAAACTTGTGATGGCCCAGGGCCTATATACCAGATGTAATTCATTGATGGGTCATTAATTCCATGATGTGCTTGTGAAGAAACAATTTAAATAATGAGGGAATAGGATGTGTCTCTTAGGTCTTATAGCCCAGTTTTATATATTAAATATGTCTTTGAGGTATTTTATCTTTCCCCACAGATGAATTTTTGAAATTAAGCTACTACCTATTTATTTATTTATTTGACTTCCAATTCAAATAATGTGACCCTGAAGGGAATATCTACATGCTCCAATGAACAGATAAAATATTACCTTTATCCATGGAATATTTGACGAAATGAAAAATATTGTGGGGGTAAGCCTGTAAGACACCCATAAAAACCCCTCGGTGTGTATGTGTTGTGTTGAGATACAGCCTATTGTGCCTTAAAATGGCTTCTACTGTACAGCGCAGTGGAGTTGCCATTATAACAGCTTCACAGTACTCCACAAAGGGGTTCCCTCTGGTAAAAGGGAAAATACAACATTAGAAATTACATTTGGTCCAGACATTTTCCTCCTATAAATAAATACCCAGACAATGCTCGGCTATTGGCTAGTTTAATATATTATATTATAGCCAGATGTTTAGAATAGATTTTGCATTTCACCTATCAAATCAGCAGGATGGTGGTGGTGGTGGTGGTGATGGTGGTGGTGGTGGTGGTGGTGGTGATAATGATGGTGATGATGGTGATTGACAAATGCTCTCAATTATAAAAAAACGGGTTGAGTTGTTCTTGAAAGACAGGGGATGTGATCTTGTATACAGTAACTGGTAAGGATATGCAAGGTTGCAATGTGATGCAAATTAATAAATAAATAATAATAAATAAATAACCAGATCAAAGAAACAGGCCTGATGCATAAGTGAAGAACCCTTTTTGATCCAGCAGAACACACCATTGCAATCCTGTTTCCGGCAGTACTTTCAACTGCTGAAAAGTATTCAAAAGCAACAGGATTCATTCTGCCAATCTGGAAAAACCTACCTGATTGATTTTGTTAAAGGAATTTGGGTGGCCTTGAATGGCTTTGGGCTTATACCAGAGAAGGCCCATCCCCCCTCCCCCCTGCAAGTCTTTTTCTCCAGCAATGATCAATGGACATTGGTAACAATCTGTTGATAGCAAGTGCCAAAGCAGTGCAGCTTGGAAGTCACTCATCAGACACTGCTGTTTGGCACACACTAAAGAAGATCCAGGCCAAGTCCATCTAGAAGATGCTATGGCACTGCCATGTGGAAAATCCCTTGAAAACTGCTTTCTGCAGAAGAAAAAAAAAACCTGTTCTTGGTCTGTGAATTCTAAGGTGAGATGCAAACTTCTCCCTTTGGCACAGTTGCTTCTCAGAAAGAGAGTCTTTAAAGAACAGGTTCAGTGTGCACAGGATTTATGGCACTATTGACCCAGTCTGTTGACCTTGAATGGACTGACAGTTCTTAATAGGAAGCTGTACAAAAGAGGGATTCACAAAAGGCAGAGAGATTTTGTTAAGATCATTTCAGCTATTCTGATCAGCTTTATGATGAATATTCCAAAAGCTTTTATACAGCTTTCCACAGAAATAGGGAAATTATAGAGTTAGAACACAGCTCCTAATTGAGGATGGGCCCTTCTGCAGTATTTTAGATGAATATTATGTGTGTATGCATACACATATACATACATACATACACACACACACACACACACACACACACACACAGAGTGCATTCAGTTCGGTCACCATGATACAAAAAAGATGTTGAGACCCTAGAAAGAGTATAGAGAACAGCAACGGAGCTGATAAGGGGTATGTAGGCTAAACCCCTACAATGAACGGTTAAGGTATTGTCTATTCTAACAAAGAAGACCAGGGGTGGCATGATGGCTGTCCTCCAGTACTTGAGGGGCTTCACAGAGAAGAGGGGGTTGACTTATTCTCCAAATCAGCTGAGGGCAGGAGAAGAAGGAATGGGTGGAAGCTCACATTATAGAAAAATCCAACCTGGAACTAAGGAGCAATTTCCTGCTCCAGGACAATTAAACAGTAGAACTGCTTGCCTCCAGACATTGTGGGTGTCTGGAGATTATCCAAAAAAGATTGGACAATCACTTATCCAGAATGGTATAAGATCTCCTGCTCAAGCACGGGGTAGGATTAGAAGGCCTGCCAGGTCCCTTCCAACCCTAGTGTTCTATGAGATTTTCCACCAGAATTCTTTGAAGGAAATGTAATGGGTTGAACTTGTCACTTTTTGCATGTAAAACTCATCTCTGGTCTATAGACTTTTCTGTATAGAAAAATAATGTGCTGATTTAATTGATAAAGACAGTATCTCGGTAGTACTCCGACTTATGTGTTATGTGGATCACTCAACTTTATTTGAAGAGACATATCAAAAGAGTAGAAACAGCAGTGTGCTGGAGAGCCACTTAACTTTTCCACTGTTATCCCTGCTGCTTAAGTGATCTATTTCTCTCAGAGATAAGAGAGACTTCTGGTAGTCCGTGGCTCCAGATCTGCCATGAAAAGAGATATCCCTTCTGCGAGCCCAACCCTCTGTCAAATCGTTTGGTAAAACCTGCTTCCACTATGCCCCAGTGCTTCCGACGTGAATGATCAACTTCCAAGAACTTTGTATTGCACTCAGCCCAAAGCTTGGTGAACCCTCCTCAAAAAATGCTGGCTCTAGGTAGCTTTGTGCCGATGCTTAGACTTTAGTACAGACAGCTCTGCATCACTCAGGCTGTTCTGTGTAACTTAAGTTATCCCTCGTGTTTTCAACAACTTTGTAAATCTCGCCTATCCTCTGCACCAGCCATATGGCTCAGGGGCTTCCTTTCCCAGAAGCAGAAAGGCTGAAAGGAATCATTTCATGTCTCACCTTAGCATCTTCCAGCCCAAGAACAGGCCTGTATCTTCTCTAAACCTATGTGGGTTTGGGGTTTTTTTGTTCCAGAAGTTTCTTGCATTACCATTCATACCCTGTGGGAAATGATAACACATATGTCTAAACTGAATGAAATGCACAGCCGCAGCTGTGACCACTTGACCATAAAGATTGCTACTGAGTTTAATGTCAGGGCAAAAGCTGAAGTCAGATGCTAACTTGAGGAATTCCAGTCTTTCTATCATACTTTGTGAACTTACTCACTACTTTGGCTTGTTATAAGAGAAGCATAGTCTCTTGAGGTTTCTTATCTGGTTCCTGTTTTAGCACTTTGGTGAATATTTAGGAAGACATCTTGTTAGGATTGTGGAGGAAATTCATTTGGTTCACATATTAATATGAATCTCCTAGACTACACTTCTCAAACCATCATGGGATATTGCAATTACTCTTTTTTGAACTTTACACCTCTAAATTTTGCAGTGCAGTTCTCCAATCAAGAGAGAGAGAGAGAGAGAGAATGCATCTATTACAGAAATATGTAAAATTATGTACATTTGGGGAAATTGTTTAAATAAAGATATATTAAATGCACATTTTATTTCTGTAATGTGCTCTGTATGGGTTTGCCTTTTTAAAAGAGTGTGAAGACGAAACTAATCCAAAAGGCTACAACCAGTTTGTTGATTTGGACCATTACAGTTATATGATTCCCTTCTTTACACTATACATTGACTACAATTGTGTTTAATGTTATGATCCTTAAAGCCCTATGAGGCTAAGGAGCAGTCACTCAAACTGGGAGGTTGTAGCCTGTGGCACACATTTTGCTCTCTTCTTTCTTAACAGGGTAGAATAAATAGAGCAAAATAGCAAAAATGAGGCCACTTTTAAAATAATTCCAATTTTTTAACCAGGTTATCCTGGGGGGAGAGATTGTCAAAGTAGATAAGATGGTCATTGAAGCTTTGCTTCTATTTTATTTGTTTTTCTCTGGTCGACGCATGTAAAAAGGGGCAAAGCTTGGTTATGTAGTCAAATCTTTTTTTTTTTTACTCTTCCTACAGATGTCCTTGTTAAACACCCACAGGCTTATCACAAATAATATACTTGCCTACATACATACATAATTGTAATACAATGTTTGTTTATTTGTTTATTATATAAATAAGAGAAAGGACTCTTGGATCTCTGAATATTCTATTAATTCAATATTTTCCGTGGCTATAAAACAACCCTGATTTGTTTTGTTGGAGTTGTCATCTAAGTAGAAAACAGATATGCTTATATACCTTTTACATACCTAGTTAAGACCCTTCAGATGCATATAAGGATTTTAACTTGTGGTGAGCGGAGGGGATTTGCTACAACTTCAGGGGAATTTTTGAACTCGGATATAATTTAGGTTTATCAGCTGATCCCCTTCAACCTAGAAAAGTCAGGTATAGCTACGTAGGATCAAAATGTGTTCCCCATTGACAGCCCAATAAGAGACAATTGGTTCAGCCAGATCTCTTTTCCTTGAATGTATTTTACTGAGGCTTTTATTGATCAAAGAGTGGACAACTTGCTGCCAACTTTTGATAGGCATTTGACAACTTCAGAGGTGATGTGGCTATGTCATCAGATCTGAGTCCCAAAGTTCCCAGAAAAGATGTTTTTTTATCTGTTCTATTTTATTTATATTCATTGATCTATATGTCAAACTTCTTAACTGCCCATTCCCCTCATAGAAGGCCTCTGGGCAATATACAGTTTAATTTTAAGTGGTCATGTGATCAAACTGAAGAAAGGACAAAGCAACATATTGGCTGCAGGATTAGAAACGGCAGGACTCGAACTAAATGAAAGGCTGCAGTGAAAATCTGAATGGCCACTGCAAAGAGCTTCCACCATGGCATGTTTGCACTGTAGGAACCTTATTAGGATAATGATCTTTTGGGGTAGGGGGCAGATGTGGGTGTCACATACTGTAACAACTGGTTCACCCAGCACCAGAAATGTGAGTGTGCGCACATGCACGCTTGCTTTGCTCGCATGCATACCTTTCACATGTGCAGCATCAAAAACACAGAGATATAGGATGGATTTGCACCCAGATGGGTGGGGTGGGCCACCCGCAGGTCGCAACTGCTGGTTTGCCCGAACCGGTCCAAACCAGCAGCAGCCCACCACTAGTAGGGGGGTGAATTGAAATGCAGAGAAAAAAGTAATTACATACATATAAACAAAAGATGTTTCATCCTGGAATTTTTGTTTAAAAAATAAGCCAGTGAAAGGCTTAGAATTGATGGAGTCAAATGGGACTTGGCTCATCTCTGATGTTCTGCATGAATCTAGGGCAGGGGTAGTCAAACGTTTTATACCTACCGCCCACTTTTGTATCTCTGTTAGTAGTAAAATTTTCTAACCGCCCACCGGTTCCACAGTAAGGGTGATTTATAAAGTAGGGAAGTCAATTAAATTAAAAAAAGGAAAGTGCTTCAGTATTGGACAAAACCCATACCGCCCACCATGAAAGCTGGAACGCCCACTAGTGAGCGGTAGGGACCAGGTTGACTACCACTGATCTAGGACATTAGCCGCCATATTGAAATTAGATAATTTATGTCTTTGTTTAAGGTAGAACAAAGGTGGTTGATCATAGCCTGTGACTGGCTTTGCTGTTTAAGTTGTCTAATTGAGCAGAAGGAGTTTTGGTGTCATTGGAGGGGAACTCTTCTGATCCAATTCTGAATTCAGAGGAGGAGGACAGAAGGGCCTAGAAAAGGCAGTAAAAATCGCAGCGGGCTAGGAAAGGCCACAAAGTGAGGTTTCCGTTCGTGCGAGTCTTCAGTCTTAAAACAAACTGGGGTTGATTTTAGATAGTTTTGGGAAATATCTGGATTGTTTTTTCGGAGGCAATTTTCACCTTCACAAGGAACCTTCCAGAAGTTTCTGTGATTTATAGCGACATTGTGACACAGGCAATTTTTTCGCAGCTCTCCATGGAAGTACTGGACCAGAACAATGGGTCTGACTCTTGAAGGACCTCTTGAACAACTGACCACAAGGGGAAAGTAATGGAAGATAGAGAATTAAAGTCTGTATCTCCTGTTTTGCCAGTTTTTTAAACTAAGAAATTGTTGGTCTTTGGATGTTCAATTTGCACATGCACATGCTTATGCTTTGAAGCCATGGTAGGATTTTGTTAGCTAGTGTTGGGCTTTGTCTCTTTGTATATTATGTTTTCTATAAATAAATATCCTTTCTTTATTAGTAAATAAAAACACCTTCAGAGTATTGCATAAGTCCAGTAGAAGGAGAAAAGAAAATTGGAAAAAGACTCCTGCTGTTTTGTAATTAAAGCTTGAATTTTCCCTTACTCCCTCATATTTTTGCCATGGTTTCCCTAGCATAAAACTTTTCCTGAAGGGATTTAGCACATACCAAAACTGGAGAGCTTGAAACATATTACAGAGTTGTTTTACCATTTGGTACTTTTTGCTTAGGCAGGAACACAAAGAGACTTGTGAGAAATTATGGATATTTATGTCCTCCTGCCTTCCCTGTGGATGCTTGTCCATGGCCCTCAAGCAATTCACCATAATGCATTTTCTGACATCTTTGTGAACGAAAATAAACAGGTTTTCATTTGCTTTTTTATTTCATTCCGCAGATGCATTAGCAGGAAACATGTCAAGAAAGTTGTTCCTATAAAATTGGGAAGGAAGGAAGGAAGGAAGGAGTTGCATCATCCCCTTCTTTAAATCAAGGCTCTTATTCTATAACAACCATGGCTATTGATCTCATGAAAAATTGCAGTTCCTTAGCTAAAATTACTTTTTCATAACAATTGCTCACAAAAACAAACACATCTTAAGAATGCTACATCTTTTGGGGGGGAAAGGGAATATCCAAAATCTAAATACTGGTTTTTTTCACATCCTACCCCAGATCATTAACCTCAAATGTACAGTATTGTTGGACACAGGGAACTGTGGCTGCAAATTCTCTCCATCCCAATAATTATAAAGTTATTTTCCACATACTTTATTTTTTTTTCCAAAACCTGTTTATCCAAAGTTTGGAAGATTTAGCTTTTCAGTAAGATGTCACTGTACTATATGTGCAACTATCCTTTTATATCAAAGAGCCATAAAAGCAAAGTCCTCTGTTTATTCCCAACGGTAATGGTATTTTCAAATCAAGGTTTAGATTTCAACTCCCAGTCAACTCCCAGCTATTTTTTGACAAAAACTAGCTCTTCCATTTAGTGTTATCTATTGGCTTTCTGCAAGCATTTTGCTCCACTTTGTATTTCTCCCTCTATTCCTCTATGTTTACTAAATTATATGTTATTATAAGTTTGCTCTCATTTTTGCCATTTACAGGTGAAACTCGAAAAATTAGAATATAATGCAAAAGTTCATTTATTTCAGTAATGCAACTTAAAAGGTGAAACTAATATTTGAGATAAGACTCATTACATGCAAAGCAAGATAGTTCAAGACGTGATTTGTCATAATTGTGGTGATTATGGTGTACAGCTCATGAAAACCCCAAATCCACAATATCAGAAAATTAGAATATTACATGCAATCAATAAAACAAGGATTGTACATAGAACAATATTGGACCTCTGAAAAGTATAAGTATGCATATGTACTCAGTACTTGGTTTGGGCCCCTTTTGCAGCAATTACTGCCTCAATGCGGCGTGACATGGAAGCTATCAGCCTGTGGCACTGCTGAGGTATTATGGAAGACCAGGATGCTTCAATAGCAGCCTTCAGCTCTTCTGCATTGTTCAGTCTCATGTCTCTCATCTTTCTCTTGGCAATGCCCCTTAGATTCTCTATGGAGTTCAGGTCAGGCAAGTTTGCTGGCCAATCAAGCACAGTAAACCCACGGTCATTGAACCAGGTTTTGGTTCTTTTGGCAGTGTAGGCAGGTGCCAAGCCCTACTGGAAAATGAAGTCAGCATCCCCATAAAGCTCATCTGCGGAAGGAAGCATGAAGTGTTCCAAAATCTCCTAGTAGACAGCTGCTTTGATCCTGGACTTAATGAAGCACAGTGGATCAACACCAGCAGATGACATGGCTCCCCAAATCAACAGAGACTGTGGAAACTTCACACTGGACTTGCAGTATGTGCCTCTCCATTCTTCCTCCATACTCTGGGTCCTTGGTTTTCAAATGAGATGCAAAAATTGCTCTCATCAGAAAAGAGGACTTTGGACCACTGAGCAACAGGACTTTGGACCATTGTGCTTCATTAAGTCCAGGGCCAACACAACTGTCTACCAGGAGATCTTGGAGCACTTCATGCTTGAACTATCTTGCTTTGCATGTAATGAGTCTTATCTCATATATTAGTTTCACCTTTTAAGTTGCATTACTGAAATAAATAAACTTTTGCACGATATTCTAATTTTTTGAGTTTCACCTGTATATATAACTTGAAATTGTTTTATCTTTTTTGTCTGTTAGACATGACTATCTATATGCTTGGTCTATTAATTTTCAGCAGCCATGGTGGTACAGTGATTAAAATGCAGCATTGCAGGCTAAGTCTGCTGACTGCCAGCAGTTCAGCAGTTTGATTCTCACCAGCTCAAGGCTGACTCATCTTTCCATTTTCAGTAAAATGAGGACCCAGATTGTTGGGGGCAATATGCTGACTCTGTAAACCACTTACAGAGGGCTGTAAAGCACAGTGAAGTGGTATAAAAGTCTATTGCTAGTGCTATCCATATTCATTATTGCCTCGTATAGAATTGATGTAGAATTTGCTGAAGACAATTCTCTTTCCCAGCTAACAACACAGTTTCATCTGCCTACAAAAGTTCAGATGCATTCATGGTTGGAGAAGATGATTAAGCAACACATAGATTTTAAACCAGAAATATTTTTAATACAAGAAAATTATGACAAAGGGACAATATACGTAATGTTACATGTATTGACAGCAGTGATAATCATATTTGCACAGTATTGGAAAAATGTGAACACCCCACCAGATGAAAATATACTCTTGAAAATATTGGACTGTGCAGAGATTGATAGATTGACACTGAAAATAAAAAGATAAACGAGAGACACAGAATTCTATTTAACGTGGAATAGATTTTATCAATGGTTAGAAATAAGAGGTAGAAATTAGATGAAGAAAGAGTATTGTTATGTTTAAGTAAAATATGAATGTTATTTATAATTATATGTATGTCAATAGGAACATAAATAAACTGATATTATAAATATGGTTAGAATTATTTTGTTTTTCATTATTATTATTATTATTATTATTATTATTATTATTATTATTATTAGTGTTATTATTATTATTCTGTGGTTAATCTTTGGTGAGATTCACAGCCTTTGTGGCTGGTTGGTAGCTCAACAGCTCGAGTCCTAACCAAGGACCTAGGAACTGTCAAGGTAACGTCGGAGGATATAAGCTGTTCCAAGCAGGGTGGCCCTTTGTAGAATCAGAATGCTCAAGTCCGGCAAACCTAGAACCTCCACATAGCAAGGCAGTCCTCTATGTATTGCTCCAAGGGCTCCAATCACAATTGGGATAACACACGACTTTCTCTTCCACAGTGGCTCAACTTCGATTTGCAAGTCCTGATATTTTGTGATTTTTTCTTGCTGCTTATTTTCAATTCGTGCATCACCAGGTATTGCAATGTCAACAAACCATATTTTTTTCTTTTCAATTATTGTTATATCAGGTGTGTTGTAGGACAAGTGCCTGTCAGTCTGAATTCTGAAGTCCCACAAGATCTTGACTTTCTCATTCTCTAAAACATTTTCAACCTGATGTTCCCAGTGATTTTTGCTGTACTCAAATCCAAACTTCTGGCACAATTTCCAGTGAATGATCTTAGCAACACGGTCATGGCGTTGTAGGTAGTCAGTTTGTGAAATTTTGCTGCACCCACTGATCAGGTGGTTGACTGTCTCATCTTTCTCATTACAGAGGCGACATTTGCTGTTGGTGGTAACATGTTGAATTTTTGACTTCATGCAGTTGGTCGCTAAGGCTTGTTCTTGAACTGCCAAAATAAAGCCTTTTGTTTCTTTTTTCAGTACTCCTGATCTTAACCAGTTCCAAGTTAGTTTTTGGTCAGCTTTGCCTTCAATACTTTTCAAGTATTGGCTATGCATAGCTTTGCTTTTCCAATTTTCAGCTCGTTTCTCAATTACTTCTTTCTTATATCCAGCTTTTGACTTAGTTGTCTTTAAAATGCCTCCTTTATTTACTTCCTTAATCATTGGTTCTTCTCTGTTGTTGTTGTTGTTGTTGTTATTATTATTGCTATCAGTTTATGTGTTATCTTTTTTTAATTTCCTTTTTGTAAAATGGTATGCCCGGACAATACACTGTATTCAAAATACTTATATAGAAATAAATCAAACTTGACTTTAAAAAAAAGCTCAGGTGCAGCCAGCTCTCTAACCAACAAACTGCAAACATCACAAGCTCTTCTTATGTGCTTTTCATAGATATATCAATCAGCCGACTGTTATAATATGTCCATGAGTTACTTCCTGCTCAGTATTGAACTATTTGCCAAGTGCTCCATTTATTCTCAAGATGATTTTATTTCCATCATTTGCCAGGTTTATCGAGGGGTAACTTTGGGGAAGAATAGTCACCGACATTAGAAGAGCAGGCATTTTGAATCCGGCCCCTTTTTTAACATGTGCAACTTGCAAACAACCTTCAAATCCATTTGTTAGGCCTGGAAGCCATCTTGGGCATTGGATCTTCAGGTCTGCTACTTTTAGTGCTATGGGAAACTGGGAGGGTGGATTGTATGAAGCAGGAATGGGTTCCAGCAGTCACTACTGCCAGTTCACTTATGGCCATGCCACACATGTGCGCTTGATGCGCATTGCTCTGCACATGCACAGAAACAAAAAACAAGATGGCAGCATCTACGATGACACCCGGAGAACCAGTTCGGGAGTGTGGCAGGCCTGGGTTGCTGCCAGTTCCAGCGACCCAGGCCACCAAACCGCTACTGGTTCAGCCAAACAGGTCCGAACCAATAGGAACCCACCACTGGTATGGAGCTGGGAAGATACATATATAGTCATAATAACATTCCTTTCTCCGAGAGTCAAGGACATTCTGCCCTGCACCTGGAGGGGTGTGATTGGGAGCCATCTCCAGTTGGGATGATGCTTTGATTGGACCATGTGATGGATATGTGGGTGCTAGGTAGGCGCTTGGACTTTCTTTTGCGTGGGGAAAACATGGAAGCTTCGGGTTTTCCCAGCTGTGCCAATATGACATCTCTAATAAAATGGAAATTTGAGGAACGTCAAGTCTTGGAGTCTTCTTTCATTAGGGGTGTTAATTGGAACCATGACACCATTTTCACGCAGAGCCCCACTGTTTTGCAGGAAACGCATATGTGACTCTTAGTACCTTTGGATCACAATTCTATGCACACCTATAAATTAATTCCCTGGTAAGTTTCACATTCCCTTTTCTTTTTAGTATAGGGAAGAGTAATAGCAACTAAGAAGAGAACATGAAACCATGAAGTCCTGCAATTCAAGTTACAAGATTTTTACAAGGTTCTGAAACTCTGAAATATTATCTGGAAATTTCAATATAGGACCTTCATCTTTTACCCTAGACATTTTTTTCATGTCATTAGGAGCTCAGTCCTTCATCTGTAACCTTCCTGTGGGAAATGAATGTAGTGTGGCCTTGTGGTTAAGAGAGAAATGAACTTTTGAAAGTCCAGTCGGGGCATTTGAGATGTTTGAGGTCACTCTCTTGGCTTGCTGCATGAATCTTGGGGGTGAGCCAAGCCAAAATAAGGCTGTTTCCCTTAAACTGATTTTGTTAAAATCAGTAAATTTATCAAAGTATTCTCAATGTCATTTTAATGACAAAATGTGAGAACCTATATTTTACCAAACCTTGGCTTTTCCCTCCTAAAGTAGGCTACTGGTCCAGCTTGTCTGTTGTTCTTCCTGTGACTGCAGCCAATTCTTTGTGTCTCAAAGGAAGACAGTCAGCCTTTATAAAACACCTGGCCAATTCTACTGGACATCATATTTGTGGCAAAGAGATAAATAGTTCTTTCCCGGCTCCTGCAATGATCTTAATGCGCTGAAGCAAGCGATCTGGTTACTACAAGTGGTAGTGATCAAACATACATTAACTCACCCTCGGTATTTAAATTCACTTTGTGGCTTTGACAGATGGTTCAAGAGTTCCTCGTCCTTTTGCAACTAACAACTTGCCTTTCATTTCTCTCTGCTCCCATCCCACTTCCAGAAGCGCAACTTCTAATCTGAAATCTAACCCAGCTTCGACTGGATCACTTCAGAGGTATCTCAAGGAGGTGTTTGAACCTTTCCCAGATTCAGAACTAGATGTGAGGTCTCCAAAGATCCCGAATAGATTCAGACTGAACTAAAAGTTGCATTGGTAAATGATGTTTATCTTTATTTACTTTGGATTTGGTGCTTCAACTTTGAAGGAGGGAGTCATTGGGTCCATCCAAGAGCAAACGGTCAATATTTGAGGTTAATATTTTCAGCTGCTCTAAAAATAAATATTCTGATATTTCAGTATGACATGGGGCAATCAAGTCATTAAAAAAAAAAACTTCCTTCTAACAAAATATGTAATTGCTAACCACGGAAAAAGTTTGGCAAGTGTTTGTCCTTCCGCTAGTTGTGAGATCTCTTCTAGCTTTGCTCAGTTTTTAAAAGCTGACAATCACATTTGTCATTGAAGGAAAAGTTTTTCTACAAAGAAAGCATTGTGTTTGCGGTCTCCAGAGGAGACTGTTGGAGCAATATTAGTTTGAAAGTAGAGTTTTAGGCAGTTCTGTGACAAAATGGTGGCAGCTGTAATGCACCTTAATATCTGTCTGGACAAAATGGCAGCATCCGTAAATATGACTGATAATTCCCACATTTGGAATTATCCCTCAGCTCAGGCCTCCAGTAAAGCGCTACTTTACACCTTGCGCTTCAAGGTGTTGACGACCATCTTTAAATCGCTCCATGGCTCGGGGCCTAGCTATATACGAGACCGCCTCCTGCCCCATACATCCCTTTGTCCAATCCGCTCCCACAGAGAGGGTCTTCTCCAGGTACCGTCGGCCGCGCAATGCCGGTTGGCGACGCCCAGGGGAAGGGCCTTCTCTGTGGCGGGCCCAGCCCTCTGGAATGACCTACCCCCCGACCTACGCACCACCTCGGACCTCCGCCTCTTCTGCCAGTGTCTCAAGACATATTTATTCCAACAAGCCGGCCTAGCATAGCCCCCCGTTTCTGACTTTTATCCATATAAATTTTAATTCTCAGGGTTTTAAAAGCGTTTTTTAGCATGGGATTTAATTTAATAGTTTTTAATAATGTATTTTGTCATTTTGTATGGTTTTTAATGTTGCCTGTGTGCCGCCCTGGGTCCTAACAAGGAGAAGGGCGGGGTATAAATTTGAAAAATAAAAAAAAATAAAAAAATACTTTGCCTCTGGTAATCTGACATGCATGGAAACATAGCTGCACTCACTCTCACCCCAGCCCTCCATAACATAACATAAGAAGATAACATTTCTACCCAAGGCCTTCTCCTCTTTCTTTGGTTGTCTCCCTCCATTTTTCTTTCTAAACACTTCAACCAGACTTCCATACAGGGTGGCGAATGTGGGAGCCATCTGCATATTTATAGCTGCTGCTATATTGTAAAAGAAAACAATGAGAAATGGATAGATGATGGCAGAGATGGCTACATGTTCCATCCCCTTGGATCCAAAATAGAAGAGAAAGAGTTTCTGGAGAGCTACAGCATGGTGGAAAGTGTATTGAGGTAAGAAGAGCAGGTCTACCAGCTCAGACTGGTTTGGATGAACCGGTAGCTCCGATGATCAGCTGGGAGCAAACTGGTTCGCTCCGACAGTCAGCTGAAGCTCAATCCTGGTCTTTTTTCCTGCTTTCTAGCTCATCTCAATCGCACGGCACAGCTGAGTCCCGTCCCCCCTCCAGCTGTTTTACTTACCGTTGCTGACTTGGAATACCTTTAGCAGCTGAGCTTCTAAATGGTCCATTTTTAGCGCTGCACACACATGCAAAGCACACATGCATGCAAAGCACGTGCTCACTGAACTGGTTGTTCAACCGGCAGCATCCCACCACTGAAGTATGTCAAGCCTGCAGCCATCTTTTCTTTTGGGTCTTTGGCCTGTCACACTTTCTATTATTCTGGTATGCATTTTGTATTGTGGGAAAATGGGAGGGAGGATTGTAAGGAGTTGCATACTGTGTAGCCATAACAAAATTCTTTCTAGAAAGCCAAGGTCATCCTTTGTCCCTGAACCTCTGCACCTGACTGGAACTGGATGGGTGGAACTGCCAGCATGGCAGTGGGAGATTGGACCATGCGATGGACTTGTGGGTGTGGGGCCAAGATCTTGAACTTTCAACTGGGCGGGGAAAACCAGAAAGTTTTCCCAGATGTGCCAACATGGCTCTCTTAATAAATTGGAACTTTGAGCAATACTTTGCCTTGGACTCTGGTTTACTTTTGGATGCTATTTTGAACCCTGACAAGTAGAGAGAAAGTTATAGTTAACTTTCTGTGGGACTGAACTGGACTTGTCTTGAGTAAAGTGGGACTAGAAATGACTAGTCCGAGCAACCGGCTGAATCCAGCAATATTTAACAGTCTGCCTCCAATTGTCCGGGAACGAGGAAAATTAAGGGTTAGAGAGAAGGAAAGCAGAGGTTGGGTCCTATGGTAAGAGATAGGGCCTGACGTCTGCCAGGTATCTTGGCATTTATTTTTTTTATTTTATTTTATTAAATTTATACCCCGCCCTTCTCCTTGTTAGGACAAGGAGTACTGCCCCACAAGGATAGGATATCTTATTCCTGAGCTATAGATGCTGTTGTTTCCCTATTTTCATCTACGTACCTGACTGAGCTCCTTGATCTCATTGTTGGAGTGGTTGTAGATTTGCCCAGGCTGCTAATCAAGAGCCTTACTATCAGATTATATTGCTACTACAAGACTTCCAATGACTTCCCATTTGTTTGCAATGCAATACAAGGGGATGGTTATCAGCTGTGAAGCCTTATAGTATTTGGCAGTCTGGTCTCTTTGAAACCAATTATTCTGTGTAGAATCCACCCACTCAATAAGTGCAAAGAGAGAGGGCTAAAAGTTCCCACTTATTCCAAAATTTGGCAGAGGAAGAGAAGGTATGGATGAGAGCATGCTTGATGCAAACTCCTCCTCTGTAGAACAGCTTCTCCCAGAAGTGAGGGTGGCCCCTTCTCTCATAGCCTTCCAAATACTTGTCAAGGCCTGGTGATTTCAGAAGGCCTTGGGAGATTAAACTGTTATGTGAAAGACACATTGCCATGAATGCATCATTAATATATATTAGGATGTATATGGTTTCCGATACTGTTTCACTGCGCTGTGTGATAATTTTATTTTGTATTCTTTATTTCTCACTGTAAACCACTTAGATTCAATGGACTGAAGTGGTATAGAGACATCATAAATAAATGCACTGTAAAAGGGAGGAGGTTAATAATGACTTGCCGTATTTTTCAGAGGATAAGACACACCTTTTTCCCTCAAAAAAGAGGGTGAAAATCTGGGTGTGTCTTATACACTGAATACAGCATTTTTTGGCTTCTGAAACCCTGCCCCCTTTGCAAAAACGGCCATGCATAGCCTTTAGGAGGCTTCCAGGGTGTTCCTGGGGTCTGGGGGGCAAAAATGAGCGACAAGCAGACCATTTTTGGGGGGGGCAGCCCCCAGGAGCACTCTATAAACCTCCTAAAGCCTATGCATGCCCTTTTTCTGAAGAAAAACAGGCCCATTTTGTGAAAAACAGGCCATTTTTTGCTTGTTTCTGCCCCTCCCCCAGCCCCCAGGAGCACTCTACAAGCCTCCTAAAGGCTATGCATGCATTTGACCTAAAAATGCATGCAGAGTGCAAAACCTTTTTTTTTTTTTTGCCTCTTCAAAATCTTGGTACATCTAGTACTCCAAAAAATATGGTAAATCCAAGGAGATGTATTCTGGCAGGAAAGCTCTGGCATTCATAGAATTGAGAAACTGCACAATCTGTATTATCTAGATGACTCTGAAAGAATGAGATGAAGCAAAGCCTCAAAAATAATTGTAAACAGTAATCTGCCTTCTATACCTTTATCCCATTAAGACCTTTGAAAAACCAAGGCTAAAGCATCAACTTTCCTAAGGAAAAGTTGAGTTAGGATATTAGGGCTACCAAATCCGTGCTGCAAAAATACAGGTGACCACTAGATGGCATCAATCCTTTCGGCCATCTAGGGGTCATCTGGATTCTTGCGGCACAGATACAATAGTCATATTAATACAGTAGTAGCAAACTAAAACACAAATGGTACTGAAAAATGGGGATAAACTCATATTTAGGGCAAAGGGAGAAAAGAGGAAGAATATTAGCTGATTTGCTTTGTGATCCAAGCGTGGAGTCGAGGCATAAAATGGAAAACTCCAAGCATGGGAAGGATTCAAGGTAGCAAATGGTAAAAATATCCAATGGAAGGGTGACTTATATTTGCATTTGATATGCTACCTGCTGGGCAGATTAAAAAGAAACTTTCAAGACAACCCTTATCTGGATTACTTTTCTTTGTTGGCATGATATTTTTTTTATTTCTTTATTCCTTTGTTATTGGATTTAAAGGCAGCCCGACTCCTAGCGCCTCATGGCTTCCATCTCTAAAAGTAGCACCAGTAAAAGGAAAGAAAGAGATGCACATCCAGAACAAACAACCTCATACATCAAAAGAAAATTAACAGAGGCTTGACAGCTACTTAACCTCAGGCCTGGGAGCACAGCCAGGCTTTTAGAGACTTGCAGAACAGCTGCGGGGTGGGAACCATATGGATTTTGAGGGGGGGGGGCTGTAACTCCAGAGGGGAAGACATAGAAGGTACACTTTCTAAGCCTCCCACCCCTCCAAATGATACTGTTTAATTCAAGGGACCTGAACTGTACTCACTCTCCTTGAATTTACTATGCAGGTAGAAACATTGGAGATAGATGGTCTCTCAAACAATCAGAGAAGATCATAAAAACCTATTATGGGAGCCTGAGTGTATATAGACAAAGGAAAGATGAAACTGCTTGACACCCTTCCAGGTAGTTCAGAAAGAAAGTAGCTGAATCTAGTATTAGGGCCCTCTATCAGGAGTGGCATCCCTCAAAACTGCACAGGTTCTCTCCCTCTCCCTCCCTCCCTCCCTCCCTCTCTCTTTCTCTCTCTCTCTCTCTCTCTCTCTCTCACACACACACACCTTAGGTATTTGCAAGCCATTCTCTGCCTGCCAGAAGTTCAGCTGAGAAAAGTCTTTAGTTATATATGGCTGTTGCTAGGCCATACAGAGATGTATCAGCTCAGTTTCCCCAGCCTACTCATATTCAACAAAATCTTAAGGAAAATAAGGAATGGAAGGGCTGCTGGTTCCCAGTGAGCACTATAGACTCATAAACCAGTAATCAGGACTGTTTCCATTTTTGAAGATCTGGAAATAATTAGAATAGCCCCACTAATCTCTGCTGCATTTTAGTCAAATTTGGGCCAACAGGATACCTGTTAAAATTATCTGGAATCGATATTAGTTACAAGAGTGCAGCTCCCACGAAATCTTGGTTGGGGCTAATTTAGGGGTGAGTTTAATTTTTTTTTACTACCGCTTCTGTGAGTATGGCTTGTTTTGTGGCTGTGGCTTCATGGTCATGTGACTGGTTGATCATGTGCTGGGTGTGCGTGGCCAACTTGACATCACTCACATCAAGGGGCACCTTGCCTGGCCTATCCTCGTCTCAAAGGCCTCAACGAGATACAATTTGCCTATTTATTTACTACTTCTGAACATCCAAAATATACTATTTAATCCTATGTATATATGCCATATGTGTACATACATATTACATAGTATAGAGTGTGTATAAGCACACAAAGATACACCTACTATATATACACACTTCTCCTTTCTGGCAATTTTCCTCTCTGTTAGAGGCACCAAAACAATCCAGATAATGTAAGGTTTCCTACTGCAACAGGGGGTTGGACCTCCGAGATGCCTTCCAGACCTAAATTGCTGTGCTGTTTCAAAGCATCTTCTGAAGCCATGTCTAGTGCCAGAGTTTGTGGTGCTTCCTTTCTCTCTCCCTCCCCCTCCCTCCCTTCCTTCCTTTTTCTTTATCTTTCTTTCTTTGTCTCTTTTTCTTTCTTTCTTTCTTTCTTTCTTTCTCTTTCTTTCTTTCTTTCTTTCTTTTTTCTTTCTTTCTTTCTTGTCTCTCCCTTCCTTCCTTCCTTCCTTCCTCTTTCTTTCACTTTTTCTTTCTCTTTCACTTTCTTTCTTTCTTTCTTTCTCTCTTTCTTTCCTTCTTCTTTTTCTCTCTCTCTCTATCTTTCTATCTCTTTCTCTCTCTCTCTTTCTGTCTCTCTCTCTCCGTCTATCTTTTTCTATCTTCAGGAGGTGGGGGAGATGAAAATGGGCCATTTTTTTTGCCCGTTTTTGGCCTCCTTTTACCCCACCTCCGGAAGCAATAAGTAGAACAAAATCAGGCAAAATGGCTCATTTTGGGAGCAAAAACAAACCGTTTTTGCCCATTCTTTTGGCCTCATTTCACCCCCTAACCCCAGAAGCAATAAGCAAACCAAAACCTGAAGGGCAGGCAGCCTTTGGCAGAGGCAGGAGGAGGCATGTGGCGAAGGTGAGACAGGGCAAGTGTCCGAGCAGGCGAACCGGTTCAGGGGCATGGTCAGCCAGCCATCACTACCAGTTCTGCGACCCAGGCTGGCATATTACTACCAGTTCAGCCGAACCAGTCTGCACCGGTAGGAACCCACCGCTGAGCTAATTGGAGAGAGGCTCAAAATATTTGAAGGGCCTTTCTCTGCCCCCCATGCCTAGGTCTCCTGAATGAGCAGAGGGTTGGAATAGATGATCTCCAAGATCCCTTCCAACTCTGTTATTGTTACTGTATATATCGCTATATTGCATTACTGTTTTTAAGTTTCATAAATGTGGTAGCAAAAAAATATCCACTCTTTCAATGTCTAGACTTTTCTAAGAATTTACGAAGGTTATCAGTACTATTATGTTATCTCTTTTATTCATTAAACATGAAACTCAGTCAACTGAACATTTAAAAATGTATCACAACTACCATTGACTGGTACTGATGGTTGATACAGGTTGCTGCCAACATCCTAGGTATCAATCAAGTATCTTCTTAAAATATATGATGTTCCGAGCTGAACTGGAAAACCTGGACCAAAAACCATGTAAACTCTTGAATATGTACCACTCTTTACATCCACAATGTGACACCAACAGGTTGCACCTGTCAAGAAGAATAGGGGGCAGGGGGCTATTGCAAATCCAACAAACTGTAGAAGAAAAACTAAGTTTGAATGATTATGTGAACCAAGGTACAGAAAAATTGCTGCAGGCTGTGAAAACGGAGAACATTATAAAAACAACAGAAACAAAGGAGGAATATAAAGAAAAACAGTTGGATGGCAGATTAAATGGATGGAAAACCAAAGCTCTGCATGGACAGCACTTGAAAAACATTGAAGGAAGATGTGATAACAATTTGACAGGGGCATGGCTTAAGAGAGGAACCCTCAAGAAAGAAACAGAAGGTTTAATACTGGCTACTCAAGAACAAGCACTACAAACTAATGCCATGAAAGCAAAGATACAAAAATCCACGGGCAATCCAAAATGTCGACTTTGCAACGGGAAAGTTGAAACTGTTTCACACTTAATGTGTGAGTGCAACAAAATCGCACAAACTGATTACAAAGCTAGGCATGATCGAGTTGATGAATTAGTCCACGGTCATTACGTAAAAAATACGACATACCTGTATCGGAAAAGTCCTGGGAGCACAAAATGGAAAAAGTCATCAAAAATGGGACGGTGAAGATCTTGTGGGACTTTCTAATATAGACAGATCATCATTTGGAACATAACATGCGAGATATCACTGTAGTCAAAGGCCAAAGAGTACAGTTTATTTATATTGTTGTACCAGGAGTCAAAGAAAAAGAACTGGAAAAAATTACGAAAGATTGCGACCAGGCCAACAAAACTGCACGGCTATAGATGAAGCGTGTAACAGTGATAGCCATTGTCATTGGGGCACTTGGTACCATGTCCAAGAATTTTACAAAACACATCAAAAAATTGCAGCTTCCTGCAATAACATCAGCAGAACTGCAAAGATCTGCACTACTTAGAATATTATTATTATTATTATTATTATTATTATTATTATTATTATTATTATTATTATTATTATTATTATTATTATTATTATTATACTATATATTATGTTCCGAGTAGTGCAGTTTGACTTTGTATTTGGTTATCTTCTACACTTCTTTCTCTTCTATTCTGCTGTTTCCAGGCACTGCCACATCCACTATCCATACTTTTTTGTCTTTCTTATCAACGATAATGAAGTCTGGGGTGGTATATGGCAGGTGCCTCTGTTTGAATGCTAAAGTCCCAGAACAATTTGGCTTCTTCATTTTCTATGACTTTGTCTATTTTATGGTCCCACCAGTTCTTGCTTGCAGGCAAATGATATTTCATGCAAATCTTCCAATGCACTATTGTTGCTTTAAAATGTACATCTCTACAGTTTTGATATATAACCTTGCTCTAAACCTAAGATTTATATTATTTTATGAAGCATATGTGCAGGAAACACTTACTGGACTGTGGTTCCACACTGTCAATACTTATAAGTAAAATCTAGTTTCCATACAAAATTGACAATTATTCATATGTCTGTAATCCTATTGTGACATAGGTTATGAATTAAGTTTAGGGATTCTGGCACAGAAAAATCCAAGGAAGTTCTTAATAATAACTTCTTGCATTACTAGTGGAAAGATGAAAAGCAGTTTGCCTATCTGGAAAACAGCACTTAACAATAGCACTTAGACTTATATACCACTTCAGGGTGTTTTACAGCCGTTTTAAAGCAGTTTACAGAGTTAGCCTATTGCCACCAACGGTCTGGGTCCTCATTTTACCAATCTCGGAAGGATTGAAGGCTGAGTCAGCCTTGACCTGGTGAGAATCGAACTGCTGGCAGTTGGCAGAATTAGCCTGCAAGACTGCATTCTAACCACTGTGCCATCACGGTTCAAAAGCCAAATGATGACTCAAAAGAAAGATATATTGGGGAGGAATGTGACTTACATTTCTGAAATAAAAAGAAGAAAGAGAGAAAGAGAGATTGATCTGATAAGAATCAATGCTATTCAAGAAGCAGTGATTTCCTCTACAGGAAAAATAATGAGTTGAGAGAAGGTGAAAATGTAGAGTCCACTCTTGCCTCTAACGTCTTGTTCTCAACCGTTCCTGCCCCAGGGAGAGGGAAAGATTGAAGTGTGTGCGCAAATGTATTTCACTGCATGTGATGACAATCCTTTTTGCAGGTGGGAATCGTAAAGCAACAGGGCTTCTGACCCTGCGCAGAGGTTGTAAGTATGTTCAGAAACATTACAGTGTTTCTCAACCTTGGCCATTTGAAGTTGCATAGACTTCAACTCCCAGGATTCCCAAGCCAGCCACACTGATTGGGGAATTCTGGGAGTTGCAGTCCATACATCTTCAAGTCACCAGAATTGAGAAACACGGCTCTAGTGACAAGAGGAAACTGGGAATTGAGGGACAAGAATGTTTTCTGTTTCCATTTCCTCTGCAAATATTCATTTCCCTAATGAAAAAAGGGTTAACATGACCCAGAAAAGTTCCTTTTGACCAGAGTGCAACACAGCATCTTGCAAAGCAAACATTCCCCCCACCACCACTTCCTTAATTTTTTGGTATCTGCTAGCCCCAAGTTGCAAATAAATTTTGCAAAAAAATAAAGAATATAGTCCAGGGGAGGTTAAGCATTTTTACATCCCGTTTATTTCCACCGGAGAGACTTAGCCGTATACTGGTGCACCTGCAGATGATAATATGATTTAAACGTGCATAACTTTGGCTAGAAAGTTACAAAAATGTCTCCTGCTGCAAATTTGGAAAAGGAAATAAAAAAGAGAAGTTGCACCACAGGAAGTGTATTCGAACTATGCAACTCCTGTGCTAAGGACATAAAATTACAAATTGCGCTGTTTTTCCCTGCGATTGTCGGTGTGTTGTTCACGAACACCAATATCCCATGGGCACCTTCCTTGACATCCTTGGGGCTTCCTTGCCAACCTACTTTGTTTTGGGACTGGCCATACATCATAGTAACTATTTGGAGAACGTACAACTCCCTTTAATGTATATGCTCAGTATTCCAACCCAAAATAGTTGAAGATGTCACCCTAGTGTTCCTGTAAATTCAGATTGCAAAACACTACGTTTACACTTCTAATAGATTAGATCAGGGTGTCAAACTCAAGGCCCAGGGGGCCAGATCTGGCCCACAGGGTGCTACCCTGGAAACAGCAAAGGACTGGTCCAAGCTGCCTCTACCAGCAAACAGGGAGCTCCATTTTCATTGGCAGAGAGTTGCAGAAGGCCGTTGCAGCTGAAAATGGAGCTTGGGACCAGCACAGGCATCCTGACACAAGTGATGTCAAGCTGGCCATGCCCACCCTGGCCACACCCACCCTCAAGGTGAAACACAATGCTGATGCGGCCCTCAATGAAATTGAGTTTGGCATCCCTGGATTAGATGGAAGGAAACAATGAGAATTATCTGTATCAGTGGTAGTCAACCTGGTCCCTACCGCCCACTAGTGGGCGTTCCAGCTTTCATGGTGGGCAGTAGGGGTTTTGTCCAATACTGAAGCACTTTCGTTTTTTTAATTTAATTGACTTCCCTACTTTATAAATCACCATTACTGTGGAACCGGTGGGCGGTTAGAAAATTTTACTACTAACAGAGATACAAAAGTGGGTGGTAGGTATAAAAAGGTTGACTACCCCTGATCTATATACAACTTTTCATGGAATATGTTGGTTTGTTTTTACATTGGTTGGTTGGCCACTTATTACTCCTATTTATTGTCTTCAGATTTTCTCCATAAATCTGTTGAGTTTTCTTTTTGCTATGATTACAAAGATCCTAACTAAAGGATGAAAATGATTCACCAGATTTTCAAAATAAAGCAATAATTACCAGAGGGAAAATAAAATATAAAATTATAAAATAAAATAAATAATAAAACTCAATTGAGAAAGACATTATTTTAGCAAAGGGGAAGCACATTCTCAGTAGTTTAGGCGGTTTTCGCTCTCCGTTTCATTCCTATCGAGAATCTCTGAATATCTTGCCTTTATGACGCAGGCAGAGTTTGATAAAGCAGCTGAAGAAGTTAACATCCTGAAGTCACAGTCATTAGATCAAGAATTGCTGGATCTGTATGGCCAGTTTAAGCAAGTTACAGTTGGAGATATAAATACAGAACACCCTGGAATGTTTGATTTAGAAAGGCAAAGCAAAGTGGGACGCCTGGAATAAATTAAAAGGTATGTCCAAAGACGATCCAATCAAAGTATATATAGACAAAGTTAATGAGCTGAAGGAGAAATATGGACTACAATGAATTCCTGTCTGAATGGAAATATGGAATGGAAATATGCTTTGCTAACAATACGGATACTTAAAATTGTATAGCACAGGGGTCTCCAACCTTTGCAACTTTAAGTCTGAAGGACTTCAGCTCCCAGACTTCTCCAGCCAGCAAAGCTGGGAGCTGAAGTCCTTCAGACTTAAAAGTTGCAAAGGTTGGAGACCCCTGGTATAGCACACAGTACTGCCAACAGTGTCAAACATTTGCCACTTCTCAATAGTCGTGTAAATTTTCTTCTAATTTTTACATAGAATAAAAATACACAGTCAGTGTTCAACTGATTCGTAACTAGTTTAAGAGAGAGAGAGAGAGACAGACAGACAGGCAGGCAGGCAGGCAGACAGTCATTATTTTAAAAATTACAGGGACCCCCTAAAAGGAGATTAGTTAGGCATGAATGATAAAAAAAAAACAGAATAAATAAAGCAAGATTCCTTACTACCTCTTTCTGTCTATCACCTGATTTTTAACATTAAAAATAAAGCAGAGTATAAAACAGATTTCATACTGCCCATGACTCCACCGTATTCCTCTGTCTTTGCAGCTGCGTAAGTTTGTTCCCTCTTCTCTTTGGTTTCCTCCATTTTCCCAACTCTTTCATCATTTCCTAGGAACAGAGAGACATCTGCTGGTCTGGAGAGGCATCTAGGGTACTCAGTATTCCCTCCCCCCATCCCTTATATGTGTTAGTCTAACAGGCTACAGAGAGGATTATAACACATGGGTTTTGGTCATTGAGGGTTCCTAAAGGTTCTGGTTGCCAAGAAGTGAGGTTAACTTTGTTTACTGATCTGTTTTTCCATAGCTGAGATCAGAAATATTCTGGTCAAATCTGCAGGATGGACTGCCTTAAAAACAAAACAAAACAAAACAAAAAAAAAGGTGAATGCTCTTAGATCCAAAAGAGCAATGCTCTGCACTGTGAGAACATTTGGGAGACCTTCCGATTGGCTGTATAAATAAACTGCTTGGAATGAAAGTGTTGCAATGCTAACTGGGTTTAAAAGGCTATGAGCTCTAACCTTCTTTCAGATCCTACATCACGCATTTTTCATGAGTGCAGTTTCCCAGCTTCTTATGTCTCCAATAGTGTGAATGGGTGTTGTTAGATTAAACATTGTAAATGTAAAAACCGCTGCCATTGGTAGAGAGGACTGTAGAGGACTCTTGGAGCAAGGGTGTCTCTGTGGATGTTGGACTTTATTATTCCCAAGTGAAAACTCTTCTGGGTTAAGGGTCTTTCCCAAGTTTTCATGAAGCTTGGCTGCCTTTTGCATCTTTGTGTGGCTCACAAAGGCCTTAGAGAGACTTCTTTCGACACACTTATCTATCATTTTAGAGGCTTTTGGATGACTTAGTGGAAGGAAGGAGGTTGGAATTCTGGGTTGAACTAGAATCTTAGCCAGAAGAGCATTTGGGAGTTAGTTATATGTATTTCTTAACGTTTGAGTAAGCAATTCAAAATCACAGTTTACTATACTTATCTCAATTTTATCAGAACTGTGATTATCTAAAAAAAAAACAACCCAGAGGTTGTCTGAAAGGACAGCTAGGAGTTGACCTCATTGGCTGATCACTCAGGTTACTAATTTGCTGTGGGTCCATGGAAGGTATTCCAGTATGTACACTTTGTGATAGCACAAAGGCCATGACAAAACAGTGAAATATTTGAAAGAATAGTTTCGGATTCCTTAAAGCACAATATAGTCAAACTACTGTAATACTGTCTCATCTCATCAATCCCTTTGACAAACTGCATTTTGGGGAGATACAGATAAGATGGGGCTGCCAGTACTGAACACAAAATGAACAGCTAGTCCTTGCTTAATGACTGCTTGCTTAAAGACCATTCAAAATTACAATGGACTCAAAAGGAACTCAAGGTTGCAACTGCCACATATACACCTTACGATCATGTGATTGCATTTTGGCCACTAATGTAGTCCTTGCATGTATGACTGATTTCAGCATCCCATGGTCACATGACTGAAATTTGCAAACTTTTTGTTGCCAGTTTTCTTGTTTGTTTTGCCAGTTTCTGGCAAAAAAATAATAATCCCCATTCGGGAGAATGGATTTACTTAATGACCATGTGCTTCACTTAATCACCAAGCAAGTCACTTTGCAATGTCCTAAAAGTGGTTGTCCATTGAGTCAGGAATCATCATGACCTGCTTAGAAACTGCAAAAACTTACTACCCAAATATTGGGCTCTGTTGTTGTTATTAAGTGAGGACCACCTGTAAGTGTTCTGTATGTTCGGTAAGTGTATAGTCCTTGATATTTAGGCTACCTTAGCGATTTCAAGAGGGATAGATCAATTACACTGAGTCCTCCGTGGACATTTGGATGGAATAATAGGAACTCTCTTCTCTGTTATCAGTGAACCTGGGAGAAGGTGACACTTATTTTCTGTTCCTTCATTTCACAACTATGACCCTACAGTTTTACCACCAGATTTATTGAGATTCCTCCAATTCCTTTAAGGGGAAACAATTTGTCTCTTTCAAAGTCTTTCTCTCATGGGATGGACACTTGAGCTAAATAACAATTTCATGAGCAGAGTGACTTTTAGATTTTCAGAAAGCCACATAAAGCTTAGTTGGGATACAGCAGGGGTGTCACACTTAAAGCCCGGCGGATGGATCCCGCTCATGGGGTGCTTAGATCTGGCCCATGGGGCCGCTCTGAAAATAGTGAAGGACCAGCCTGCAGTGCCTCTGCAGTGAAAACAAAGTTTGTGAAGGCCGTGTGTGGTCACCCCGAGCTCTGTTTTCGCTGGCAGAAAGTTGCAGGAGGCCATTGCAGCCGAAAATAGAGCTCAGGAGCTTGCTTTTGCTGGCAGTATGCTCAGGCCACCATAGGTGCCCCCCAACACAAATAACATTGTGCTGGTCATGCCCACCCTGGTCCCCGAGGTCAAAAGCAACCCTGATGTGTCCCTCAATGAATTTGAGTTTGACACCCTTGGGATACAGGAACATCGCTCCAACATCATCCCTTAGCTAGCTGTTCCTGCTTCCTTAACCTGTTGGCAATGGGGGGAAATTTATTCACAGCTGCTTAGAAAGTGAATGTGTGTTATAAACGATGCTGGATGATATTCCTCCACTGGAGTCATGTCATCTATGTAACATTCTCCCAAAATCTGTAACAGAAATCAAGACCAGATCTCATTTGAAATTTACCAGAACCTTTGGCAGAGGGAAAACATGAAGAGGAGGGAATGGGAGGAATGAGTCTCCAGTTTATACTTGAGCAGAATTTTAAAGAAATGCTTTCAGACTTTAGGGGGTTTCGTACTTTAGAACAATTTCCCTGCATTGGGCTTTCCAGCAGAGAAATTAGTTCAGTTGGATTCCCAGAGATCTCAGTTGTCACAGTAATCATCTTCACCACCCCCAATGCGATCAACTTCATCAGGAGTAGGACTAACATTGTAAGGAGAGGAATGAGAAGCACATCAATTTGCAAATTGGTGCAGGAGACATAGAAAGCAAATTAGCACCGCTGTGTTAACCGCTGGGAAATGACAAAATGTTGTGGATAGAGTAGAGTAGAATAGAATAGAATAGAATAGAATAGAATAGAATAGAATAGAATAGAATAGAATAGAATAGAATAGAATAGATCTTGTAGGTCATCTAGTCCAACCCCCTTGCTCAAGCAGGAAACCCTACATCATTTCTGACAGATGGCAGTTCAGTCTCTTCTTGAAAACTTCCAGTGATGAATCTCCCACAATTTCTGAAGACAAGCTGTTCCACTGGTTGATTGTTCTCACTGTGAGGAAATTCCTCCTTATTTCTAGGTTGAATCTCTCCTTCATCAGTTTCCATCCTTTTTTCCTTGTTTGGCCTTCAGGTACTTTTGAAAATAGGTTGACCCCCTCCTCTCTCTCTGTGGCAGCCCCTCAAATATTGGAACACTGCTATGTCAATGAGCAAAAGGGAAGCAGGTTTATTGCATATAATTTGAGAAAATTGGTGTTTTTAAGATAGTGGCATCACCCTTTTGCAAAATGATGATGATGATGATGATGATGATGATGATGATGATGATGATGATGATGATGATGATAATAATAATAACAACAACAACAACCCACCCCAAACTGCCGACTTTGCAATAACAAAGTCGAAACTGTTTCACATTTAATATGTGAATGCAGCAAAATCGCACAAACTGATTACAAAGCTAGACACGACCGAGTTGCTAAATTAATCCACTGGTCATTATGTAAAAAATATGATTTACCTGTATCCAGAAAGTCATGGGAACACAAAGTGGAAAAGGTTATCGAAAATGAGAAGGTGAAGATCTTGTGGGACTTTCGAATACAAACAGATCGTCATTTGGAGCACAAAACACCAGCTATCACGGTTGTAGAGGGCCGAAGTGTTCAGTTTATAGATATCGCTGTTCCTGGAGATGCCAGAGTCAAAGAAAAAGAACTAGAAAAAAATAATGAAATATCGCAACCTGGTCATTGAAACTACATGGCTATGGATGAAGCATGTCACAGTGATACCCATTGTCATCAGGGCACTTGACACCATGTCCAAAAATTTTAGTAAATACATCAGCAAATTGCAGCTTCCTGCAATAACACCAGCGGAACTGCAAAAAGCTGCGCTACTTGGAACATCTTACATTCTAAGAAGATACTTGGTTGATACCTAGGATGCTGGCAGCATTAGCACCAGTCAATAGTATTTGCAATGCATTTTTAAATGTTCAGTTGGCTGAGTTTCATGTTTCATGAATAAAGTAAATAATAACAACAACAACAGTAATATTTAAGAAATACAACTTATATTGCTAAAGCACCCTTTTCAATTGAATTGACCATCTGTTGCCTATTAAACCACTGTCTGTTGCTGCTGCATTCTTACACAATCCTTTTGGCAAGTAAGGTTCAACATATGCTTCATCTTCCAGTGTGGCCTCCTAAAAGGGAATGACCCCAATTTAGCATTTTATAGAGGTTGCAGGCTTGCTTTTTTTATTTTCCCCATAGGCCACTGCAGAGAGACTGGAGCGGAACTTTTATCGTTGCCTCCAGCACAAATTAGCTCACTGCTATGCTTCCCCAGCTGGAATTAACCATCTATCTGTCCTCCGGACTGTATATTTAGAGAAAATTTTGGGATTTAGGACTGGAACTACATACTTCTTAGGGGCGAGGGATGAGAGTGGGAGGGGAAAAAATGATGGTCAGCTATGTCCAGTGTTGGAGTTTGCAGCACCATGGCTGTCCAGTCTCCAGCAATTTCCTTCGGGCAGTTTGCCTCCTTCTCTAGCAACTCGTATCACCAGCATACTCCTTTGAATATTTAGCCAAAATCAATTATCCTGAATTTTCCATCACCGGTTCTCATCCAGTCCTGTGCTGCAACACAGAACATTCTGTTTTACCCAGCCCTTAAGATATTTGGGGACGGCTATCAGCTTTCCTCTCATCTTCAGGAAATGTCTATCCAGAACTTTCAACCTGTTCCCACAGAGTTTGGTTTCTAGATCCTTTCCATTTTTTTATTACCATTCAGAGGGTGCCACAAAGAAGAGGGAGCCACAACTCAGAGAGTGCCACAAAGAAGAGGGAGTCAAACTATTCTCCAAGGCACCTGGGGGCAGGATAAGAAGCAATGGGTGGAAACTAATCAAGGAGAGAAGCAACTTAGAACTAAGCAGAAATTTCCTGACAGTTAGAACAATTAACCTCTGGAACAGCTTGCCTCCAGAAGTTGTGAATGCCCCAACCCTGGAAGTCTTTAAAAAGATGTTAGATAGCCATTTGTCTGAAATGGTATAAGGTTCCTGCCCACGCAGGGGGTTGGACTAGAAGACCTACAAGGTCCCTTCCAACTCTGCTATTGTATTGTATTGTATTGTATTCTTTGGGAAAGCGCCATATAATTAATCATGTCATTCTTAACACGTGACTCCCAGAGGTACATACAAGATTCCAAAGGAGGGTGATACCTACATTTGCTTAATCCGATTTGAATAAGAAGTAATTCCACATTTTCAAAAAGATATTCTAAGAATATACGTTAAACCTTAGTTGTGCTTCAGAATTCACCCCACTTCTGTAATGTAGCTTTCCTAGCGTGCCTTTTTTTTTTTTTTTTACTCAGAGAAGTCTACAAAAACATTAATGTGTTCGTGAAGTAAATACACAAAAGGAGCACAATTTAAGAACACAGTTTTAAAAAGTTGTATATTGGGCAGTGGTTAGAGTGCAGTCATGCAGGCTACTTTTGCTGATCATCGGCGGCCTGCAGTTTGGCAGATTGAATCTCACCAGGCTCAAGGTTGACTCAGCCTTCCATCCTTCTGAGGTTGATAAAATGGGGACCCAGATTGTTGGGAGCAATATGCTGATTCTGTAAACCACTTAGAGAGGGCTGTGAAGCACTGTGAAGTGATATATAAGTCTAAGTGCTATTGCTATTGCTAAAATTACATGTATATTTGAAGAAAGGTGCCCAAAAGGCAGGCAAATTTTAGAGGGAAGGTTTTTTTTAAAAAAAAAAAATAATCTTAAACTATTATGAAAATAGAGACCAAATCAAACTGGAAGTATGCCAGATCTAAGGGAGGGGAAAAGAGGAAGAAATGGAAAGCAACCAAAACAGATTCACAGAAATGAGAAATCAAGAGAAACCCAAATGATAGGACTGTTCTTTCTTACTCCAGATGTAGCCTGCAAAGTCCAACTGGAAAGAGGAGCTGCAACAGGTCGGCCTGAGATGAGGCTTAACCCTTCCACAGGGGCTCCAAAGCAGTGCTGAAGATTGCAAACACATGTCTGGAAGCCAGCTGGCGGAAAAGGCTTAGAGCTGGAGATGAATTGCAATGGGAAAGCAGGAGAAGGAAGATTTTAAAAATACATATTTATTCTGAATTAGCAAGGGGAAATTAGTACTTAGGGAGATCTGTTCAGGCACAAATTATTCCCACCCATAACCATAAAGCCATCAGGTGGAGCATGCTTACTCTCTTGTTGGGTAGGTGGTGTTTAACCAAGTGAAGATACTTGGCCCAATCAGATTTTTTGCTGACTTTGGTGTTTGGGAAATCAACCAATCCATGGTTTTAGGGAAGCTTTTGGGCTACCTATGGACATTTTACATTGCAAGCCCATCCCTTGTAGAGCTGTGTTTTTCTTCTATATCAAGCCAAGAACCAAAGGAGCTGAAGGCTGAGAAATGGGAAGTGAAAGCAATCATAGGCAGAGAGCTGTCCAACAGCCAGAAGAAGAAGAGGAGGTTGCATCCACAAAGTGATTAAAACATAAGAAAGGCTTGGAAGCAACAATTACCAAGATGGGAAGCATCTTATGAGTTTTGATGGCCAAAACCAAAAGTTAAAACATTGAGGGAGGAGTGTTTTTCCCGTGAGATCGGTCTATCAGGGCAACCTGGTCAACCCAAATATAGGGTGGAGCATACTGCTTCTGAGGTAGGAGCATAGGTGATACCTGCACAATATTGAAGGTAGGCATCTGAGTCAGAAGCCTCCCTTCTCCAATAGTTTTTGAATTTAAAAAAAAATGGAAAGCAAAATTCTACTGTGATGATCCCTTGCGGTTTTGTCTCTCTTGACCAGCATTAGCCTACCTTTATGTTCATTCAAAGAGGGGGATTTCTGCACCTTTCAGCCCCGTGAGGTTAAGAAGTTAGCAATTGCCTTCTTAAGTGGTCTCCACATTATTAAATGGCTTGTCCCTCCTAAAGTAGGTGGATCCCCCTGTTTGCATTTTATAAACCTATTAATTCCACTATATACCATAGAGCAGTCTTGCCAAAACAGGAGCGGGCACATGCGTGCATACCAGAAACTGGAAGCAACACAGTGCACATGCTGGGAAGGGGATCTTCTAGTTTACGTCGTGTGCATGCGCACTGGCCATCTGGTCTTCTGGTTTCTGGTTTGCATGCACGTGCAAAGACCAGCTGACCGGTGTGCATGCGCATGATGTAAAACAGACTATCCTCTTCCCAGCACACGCAGGTGAACCAGGTGTCTGCTTTTCCAGTTTCTGGCACTCCTGTGTGTGTGAAGACCAGCTGGCCAGTGTATCAGAACCCGGAAGAGCATCAGGCAAGATGGCTCCAGAGAGATGACTCTACATGCCACTTCCAACATGCATGCCATAGGTTCGCCATCATGTCTATAGAGTGTTAAGGACAAACAGGGGACATGGTTTGCATTTGTAAATTTACTGTGTGCATAATTTTGCAGAAAATTAAATATTGTTTTAGAATAGATATTCTCCAAACAGTAGTATAGAAAAAGTGCATTAACCAACCAATGAAGATCTTGGTTAAAGATAATGTTTTGAGTTCTTTTTTAGGGGAAAAAATGGGGGGGGGGGGACACTGATGGCAACTCCCAAGAAATTACATTTCCTATTTTGGGAACAACACAAGAGAAAATTCATACAGTTGGCAAGCCAATCATGGAAAGTGATGGTAACATAACCTTAAGGTCCATGCAGAGATAATGTTCTGTCAAGAGGGAATGCATTGTGCAAGATCTCAAATCCTTTTAAGATTTTAAAAGATTAACCCAACTTAAATTCTATTCTGAAAGGGACTAGTAATCAATTCAGGACTTTCGGGACACCTGTGGCATGGCATTGTCATGCCTGGATGAAGGTGTATACCAGGGGTTCCCAAACTTGGCAACTTGAAGACTTGTCCACAAGTCTTCAAGTTGCCAAGTTTGGGAACCTCTGGTGTATACTATTGAATACTCTGAGTGCTATTCTTTACCCCAATTCAAATATCAGGAGGTTCATTAAGAGTCGTCAGCCTAGAATGCATTGTAATAGTCATGGAGGGGGCATTGAGCACTGAATAACTGTTGCTACTTCTGATTGACTCAGACCCACCGTTCCTACTGCTATGGTACGCGTTGGCCGAATAGGTAGTAACTCCGGCGGACATCTGACCATACCAGTTCTATCCTTGGAGGCGGCATTTTGGTTTTCTGTTCTGCACATGGGCAGAACAATCATCTTTGGAAAAATGTATTTTTCCCTTTTTTGATGTTGTGCGCATGCGCAGACCATTTTAAGTGCAAATTTAAAATGGTCACCCACCCCTTACCTCCTGGGTGACTTCCATGCCTAAGCTGCCTTGCCTGCCCTGCGCCCCAACTGAGCTGCCTCCTCCTCCTGCCTACAGGTAAGTCTTGCTAGCCCCGCCCGTCCCCAGAGCTTGCTGCATCTCTCCCGGGCTTGCAACCTTACCTTCCCCCGCCCCTTCCAGGATCCCCACAAGCTCCATTTTGGTTCCCAGAAGGCTTCAGGGCGGCCTGCTAGGCCTAAAATAGAGGGAGGGAGGCTAGCAAGGCTCCCTGCCGTCCCCTGGGAGCAAAAGGATGCTTCAGAGGATGCTTTGAAACAGCACAGAAATCCAGGGCTGGAAGGGACCTCAGAGGTCATCTAGTCCAACCCCCTGCTCCAGAAGGAGATCTTACACCATCTTGCTTATTTTAGTGCTTCTAATACAGAGAAGAAAGTCCCAGAAATCCCCAGGCATTGCCAACCTCCAACCCCCCTAGTGAAAAAAAAACCTAGAGCAAAAACATCATGCAGTATTAAAAAGAATAGAAAAGGGAACTGCTGTATATTGTTTAATGGACTGCTAAACTGGCAAAACGGACAGCTAAGTTGGCCACTCCCACCTGGTCATATGACTACCAAGCCACTAAGTCACTCCTACCTGGTCACAAGCCACGCCCACAAAATAAGCCATGCCCACAGAACTGGCAGTAAAAAAAATTGAAACCCACCATAGCTGGCTGGGGAATTCTGGGAGTTGAAGTCCACCAGTCTTAAAAGAGCCGACTTTGCAGACCCCTGTGCTAGGTTGTACAAATATACTCCTCCCCCCACTGCTATCTGAAATTCAGAAGCATCTAAAAATCAAGAAGCCCTCACAGGCTATTTTTGCAAAAACTGCAAACCAAGAGAGATTGAAACTTGATCACCTGTCAACCCAAAGCATTTCTGAGTCACCTGGATTTAATTTCAGGTTCTCTACTCTCATCCAGCCCATTAATAAATTTAGCACTGGTTCGTGCCAAGGAGCAGTAACTGCATGCCACCAGCATAGTGAACATACAACACTCCAAAGCTCCAAATAAACTCACAGGCAGTTCGATGTAGATTCTGGACAACACAGGGAATAAGACAAGGCTTGTGGGTTATTACAGACCAATGGCCTGGGTGCCAAACAGTAATCCCTTGGCACTACCTTCTGAACATAGCCTGACTGGAAAGTTGGAACCACACTAAAAGAATACCAGAATGTATACCGTGTCCTAGGGTGTTTGTGGGAGGCATTAGAGCGATGTGTGCAATGTTGCAACATTGTGATTCAAGCCCCATCCCTTTTCCATATGTGATAAGATTTTGTACACATGTCTCAAAAGCTTGGAGCTTGCAGAAGTACTGCGCTGTCTAGTCCTGACATCATGATGTTCAGAAAGATGTCACCTCAATGACATCAAATAGCACAAGAAAGTGCAGCAGAACTAGAAAGGGTATTAAAATACTTCCAGTACCTTATTGCCTTGACAAGGTCAGAAGGGATGTTCTTTTTCTTGTTGACACATGTTGGGACCTCCTGAAGTCTCATCTGCCACTTTCACTAACTAGAGGAAACTTTTTCATAAATGTTGCACATGCCCAGAAAGAACAACTAAGTAGAGCAACTTGATGACAGGAATTGGGGGAGAGAGATAGTTTGGAAAAACACTTTTCCTGAAGAGAAGCAACCCCTCGAATCTCTGCAACCCCTCGAATCTCTGGAGCCGCATGTGGCTCTTTCATCCCTCTGCTGAGGCTCCCTGTTGCCAGTCAGTAAAAGGAAAAAGGACACCGCACTAGAAGGAGACTCTGGTGGGGAAACTGGACTTCCAGTCAGCAGAGGAAAAAGGACACTGCCTTAGGAGGAGACTCTGATGGGGAAACCGGACTTCTGGTCGGCAGAGGAAAAAGGACACTGCCTTAGGAGGAGACTCTGGTGGGGAAACTGTACTTCCAGTCAGCAGATGAAAAAGGACACTGCCTTAGGAGGAGACTCTGGTGGGGAAACCGGACTTCCAGTCGGCAGAGGAAAAAGGACACTGCCTTAGGAGGAGACTCTATGATGGGGGAACTGGACTTCCGGTCGGCAGAGGAAAAAGGACACTGCCTTAGGAGAAGACTCTGGTGGGGAAACTGGACTTCCGGTCGGCAGAGGAAAAAGGACACTGCCTTAGAAGGAGACTCTGGTGGGGAAACTGTAGTTCCAGTCAGCAGATGAAAAAGGACACTGCCTTAGGAGGAGACTCTGGTGGGGAAACCGGACTTCCAGTTGGCAGAGGAAAAAGGACACTGCCTTAGGAGGAGACTCTATGATGGGGGAACTGGACTTCTGGTCAGCAGAGGAAAAAAGATGCTGCCTCAGGAGGAGACTCTATGGTGGGGCAACCAGACTTCTGGTGAATTGACCGGGAGGCTTCCAGTTATGACGTTTGTGGCTCTTTAAGTGTTTAAGATTGCTGATCCTGCCCTACACTTATAGAGTAGCCATAAACTGGGTTGGCTGTGACTAACTTCATGTAGTTTTCTTCAAATCTCTCAAGGAGGCCAATACCTTTTGCGATATCATTCCTGGACTATCATGGACTCATCCTTTCTGCTTTGACAAGCCAGTTTTCTGTGCCACTGGTTGCTATTCCCATATCCATCTAAGAAAGATGATACAGTCAGAAGAAAACACTGCTTCATTCTCACTGCCTTCATTTGTAGAGAATGCAGGGCATTCTTTGCAAACGTTAAACAGAACAACAGAAAATAGTACTTATTTTCATTCTAACCTAAATGTCACCAGAGTAAACCATTAAAAAGGAGTTTTCAATTTCATGTCTGAGTAAAATGAATCCCATTTGGAAAACCAACTGAACTCAAACTAAACAAAAGCCACCACACATTTCATGGCCAGACTAGATACTACATTCTAGTTGCATCAATCCTTGTTATTCTTCTTAACCCAAAGCAGCCCTGACAGATTACAAGTCTGAGCAAAAAAACAGCAGGAGGGAAGAAATGTGTTATCATTTATCATGCCAGTGGTGGTGGGTTTCCCCCCCTATTTTCTGTATTCTTTTCCTTCCTCCCCTCTTGTAGAAAGAAAAAATCCTGCTTTCAGATACTCATCTCAGCCTTTACATGTGACTGGCAGGCATGTTGTGTATTCTTAGATGGACATGACAAGCTGCATCCCTTCTACACCACTTCTGTTTCTTATAATTCTCCACAACAGCTGCTCCATCTGGGATGAACTTTGGCAGGTCTCCCATTATGCTTAACAATATCTCTGTGGCATCCGGTTACTGATGAGCTGAAGCAGGACATGGGAGGCCCTTGAGAATCAACACGGGGATTCAAAATCCACATCCTGCCCCACGTTGATAAGCCAAGAGCTTGTTCAGTGAGGAAGTAGTGCTCAATGCAGAATGCAGCTGTGAACCAGCCATGCAGATGCTTCCAGGTGATCAGGCCAAAGGTTCAGCACCAACCTTGTCTCTTATAGCAGTCAGCATGGCAGAAGGAAGGCTGGGGAGTGGGGAGGAGGGCCGATCTGTAAGATATTCCCAGGGAAAGAAGCAGATTTAATAGTTTCCCCAGCAAAGGAACCAACAAAGACACCATATTTTGTCAGGGGAAGTAGGGACAAAGAGAGAAACTGCTGTTCCTGAAGAAACTAAGGGTTTGGTTTTACATGGCAAGGGCTTAGGCTAATTGCATAATTTGGTGGAATCCATCAGTCTTTTTCTTTCATCGGATAAATTCTAATTCTGCCACTTTCTTTTCTCTTGAATCTTCAAATATGTGTCTTAACATGACTTGGAGTGAAAAAGTAAGCTGTGATGATCCAGTTTCATAAAAGGGCTGAATTGGTTGGTTGGTTGGTTGGTAACCACATTTTATACTGCTCCATCTCACAACTCTGGGTACCATGTAAGAATCTCACAAGCAACCATAGCCAACTAATGTAGTCGATAAAAATAAACAAAACCAATAAATGATGGCCATCCTCCTTCCCCACTAGGCCTCAAATCCATCAAAGAGAAAAGGCATTTTTCAAATGCTTCCTATAAACCAGAAAGAATGGGACCAAATCTAGCTTGATGAAGAGAAGGACCAGGGGAGACATGATAGCAGTGTTCCGATATCTCAGAGGGTGCCGCAAAGAAGAGGGAGTCAAGCTATTCTCCAAGGCACCTGGGGGCAGGACAAGAAGCAATGGGTGGAAACTAATCAAGGAGAGAAGCAACTTGGAACTAAGGAGAAATTTCCTGACAATTAGAACAATTAACCTCTGGAGCAGCTTGCCTCCAGAAGTTGTGAATGCCCCAACCCTGGAAGTCTTTAAGAAGATGTTAGATAGCCATTTGTCTGAAATGGTATAAGGTTCCTGCCCACGCAGGGGGTTGGACTAGAAGACCTACAAGGTCCCTTCCAACTCTGCTATTGTATTGTATTATTAAATCCATTTCCATCAGGAGCATGCCCTACAGGGTTAGGGCCATAACCAAAAAGGCCTGTCTTCAGATCCGCATGTCCCCCATTTGCCATGATGGTACCATTATGAGCAGCGACTTTCTTAATGATCAAATGGAAAGGCAGACACTCATTATCATCCTAAGTAACCTGGTGCCGTGCCATATCTTATGATTTATTGAAAGGTACAAATTAGCCAAGGACGTATAAGGTTCAACTTGGAGTAATTGGAGGACCACGCTTCTAAATGCTATGTTTGCACTGCATCCATGCTTGCAGTAGTTTGCTTATATTCTGCGAATATAGAGAACATCATAATTAATCGTTGCCCACCATGCAGCTTTAGAGCCGTGGTGGCGCAGTGGTTAGAATGCAGTACCGCAGGCTATATCTGCTGACTGCTGGCTGCCAGAAGTTTAACAGTTTGAATCTCACCAGGCTCAGTTTTTGACTCAGCCTTCCATCCTTCCGAGGTTGGCAAAATGAGGATCCTGATTGTTGGGGCCAATATATGCTGACTCTGTAAAACTGTTTAGAGAGGGCTATAAAGCACTGTGAAGTGGCATATAAGTGCTAGTGCTATTAGAGAACCTTGCAAGCAATATGAACAATAACAAAAATATGCAATATGTGTATACTATCTTAACTAAGACAATAACAAACAGGATATTTCCTACAAGACAGGCAGGAGGGAAGAAATCTAGCTGATGGGCACTGAGCCATGAACTAATCAGATTAGTTGGGTTTGCACAGTGTATGAAACCAAACAAAGTAGCCATTATTAGCCCTTTGCATGTTAGGCAAATTGTGGCTTATAGACCTTGAGGTGACCCGATTCTGCAATTCTGCTAGCACAGCATTACCGTAACTTGGTTGGATGTGTAATAGTACAAGTTTCCTTGATGTCCAGAAGAAATACTTAAAAATGCAATCAAAATATAAAGGCCCTCCAGTATTGAAACAGGAAAGGGAGAATCAGTGGCTTGGAAAAGAGACAGCAGATGTCAAGTTTAGTTCTCCTTCCTTAATATGAAACAATCTTGGGAGTAAAGTGCTGAAGTGACATATTGGGCAAGAAAAATGATTAGAATTGGAACTTCTTTCATCTTTCAACTCCTGTCTCATTCCTTATCCTTGATGCACATAATGAAGACTTGAATTGTTGCTGACTCAGCTCCCTCCTTTCAAAAGGGTTTGAAGGATGTGCATCTCTCCTCATGGCTAAGTTACAAAAGGAAAGATAAGCAAGGAGCAAAGTCACCACTTCACTTAATCCCAAGTGATTCAGCACAAGAGAGGATTTCTTTGGAGAAAAGTGGCTGATGTTAGCATACCAGATATTCTTCTCCCCAAGTGAGAAGTAGAAGTAGAAACTGTGGGGGAAAGGCAAGGGAACACCCCTCCCCCCCCCCCAATTCAAGGGAACAAAGTGTGCAAATCAGAGGTAGGTTGCTCCTGGTTCAGCCTGGTAGTGGAATTCAGGCCTGGGTTGTTGCCAGTTCTGCCACGCCCCTGAATCGGTTCCCTCATCGCCGCTGGGCCGCTGCCATTTTGGTTTTTAGTGACTGCATGCACGCAGTTCACTGTAAATTGTTCTGCGCATGCACGAAGAACAATTTATATTGAGCAGCGCACACGCACACAAGCGCGGGTTGCGAACCGGTAGTAAAACTGGCAGCAATCCACCCCTGGTGCAAATGGGAGGGGGTGATGTCAGCTCAGGTTCCAATCTGAGGCAGAAGGAACTTTTAGCTTGCTTGTTAGAATTGGTGATTTAGTAAATTGACAATTTATAGCCAAAATAATGTATTAATTAAACCAAATCACACCTTAAAAATACAAGGCTCTTCCCTGCATATTTTAAAACTGATTTAAAATATTTTATGTTAAAATATTGGTTTTTTTAAAAAAAAATGGCATGCCAATCCTAAAATTGATCCGTGCCCTCTCTTTATTCTAAAATACAAGACTCTCCAAACTTGGCAACTTGTGGACTACAGCTCCCAGAATTCCCCAGCCAGCATGGGGAATAATAATAGCCAATAATAGCTGGCTGGGGCAAAGGGAGAACTTAAAAATGTCAACACTGAAATTGCAGATTTGTCTGGTCATATGTCTAGGATGGATTTTGAAAGGATGTCATATTTTTTAAGATTTCAGAATATTTCTGAAGAACCTGGTGAATGTCTTCCTGAACTCATGAGTACAATTTTAGCAGACTATTTACATAAACCTAAAGATGAGATCAGGGGGGACATTGACCTAGTCTACAGAATAAATTCGACATATGCCAGGATAAATGAAGTACCCAGAGAGATACATATTAAATTTGTTAGAAGGTCAACCAGAGAGGGAATTTTGAAGGCGCAGAGAGGGGGGGCGTTAATTTACCAACAAAAGGAAGTCGTCATCTTGAAGCAGATCCCAAAAAAGATTAGAGAGATGAGAAGGAAGTATTCCTTCTTATCTAAAAAATTGTTTGACCACGGGACCTGGTTTAAGTGGGCGATGCCGGAAGGGATGCTGGTGTTCTGGGATGAAGGAAGAGTAAGGATTAAAACAGTTGAGGCGGAAGCCTTTCTTAAAAAACATTCCTCTATCCTGGGGGAAGATCCAGGGGGGACGGAGGGGGCCACGGCCCCGCCCGCTGGGGGCCAGGGAGGAGAAAAAGAAGATACAATTGCCAAGAGACTTAGATCGAAAAAATAACTTTGCTTTTTTTTATTATTATTAATATTTTATAACCTTTATATCTGGATGTTTGCACACGACTGCTAGCATAGAATTGAGAATCTAGGAAACATGAACTTATTTTCACCTTGTAGTATTTTTGGAAAAACGTTTTTTTTTATATTTTATTATGAAGCCCTGGAAGGGCCAATGATCCCGACGCGAAAGTTCTTAAAATGTTTCTGTATTCCCTACCCCTTTGGAAAATTGTAAAAACCAATAAAACTTTGTCAATATAAAAAAAAAAAATAGCCAGTAATGGCAAGGAGGAATGGAAACCCTTTGCTCATTAGGACCAAGACCCCTACAGCAGCATTGGTGATTGAAAGCATATTACACCTTCTCCAGATGACATTTTTCCCCTCCACGTGATCCAAATGAGGCCCTAAAGAATATGGTTTTCAGGGTCTTCAAGTCACTTTTCTCTATCACAATCCCAGGGAGCATGATCCTAGTGTCAAAAAGGATCATTTGGGAAGTGGCCACACGCGGGCAGAGACTTCTTCTTTCCTGTCCAGTAAAGTTTATGTTCTTTGTTCTTTGCCTTCATGTTGCTCTCTATAAATGCAATCAGCACCTAATAGCCACCATCATCACTGGTCTACCCCCCAGATAACGTCTGTCAGAGAATTTCTAGATGTTCAGATATTGTTTCCTTCCAGACAACACACTGAGACACACTACCAAGCCAAGATGGGCAGAAATGTTTTTGCCCCATACTGGTGGAATCAACTGGTGGGATTTGGGCTACTTTGTCCTATAGCTTTAGAAAGAACCCTGAGGCTAGGAACGGGTTGCTGCTTCTGAAAACTGTGTGAAAAAAGAACTCGAGGCTTAAAAGCCAATGTTTCCATTTTCTCTTGTCAGTTCTCCCTTCAAACCTTTCCAGCTTGTTTCAACATCTAGGCAGAAGTCACTTTTTAGGTCAGAAAGCAATTAGATTCCTACATCTGGGAAGCAGAATTGTGGATACAGAGTAAAGGAAGAAACTGCAGTCAAATTTCCCATTTCAGTATTACCATATTTTTCGCTCCATAAGACGTACTTTTTTATCCCACAAATGTCTGTGCGTCTTATGGAGCGAATATGGTGAATCGCAGCCAGCTGTGGCAGCGGGAAGTCCTTTTATAGTGCTGAACCCTGCCTCTTCTGTCTGTCTTCCGCAGTGCAGGAGTCAATAGGCAGAGCTGGCACATGAGAGGACACCTATCTGTGGTCCTCTCAGGCTCCGCCTCTGGCCCTCACTATGCTGCTGCTCCATATTCGATGCTCCATGTTGACAATGAAACAGCACTCCATATTCATATTATTTTCTTCTTTTCCTCCTCGAAACTTAGGTGTGTCTTATGGTCAGGTGCATCTTATGGAGCGAAAAATGTGGTAGTTTAAAAGGACTATCCACCAATACCCAGCCCAGCATGAACAAAACATTTGACATACAAGTATACCTGGCTGTTCGGAATTCAAAGGAGTTTTCTCTTCAATGGCAGAGGATCGCTGCCAAGGAGACAGATTGCATTTCAGAATCCATCTGATATCCTGACATGATTACATGGATAGATTTGTCCTGTACTGAAATTGGTCAGTTCTCATGGCTGGCTGGATTCACTGGTTTGTTTTAAGGTCATAAAGTGTCCAAACAAGGTGCTTCACAACACACGGAAGCATGAATAATATCTTCAGATCATCAAAGCAGCTACGGGTGGTCCTCTATTTACGACCACAGCTGAGATCAGAATTTCCATTGCTAAGGAAGGCAGTTGTTAAGCGAGTTACACCCAATTTTACAACTTGTGCTGCCACAGTTGTTAAGTGCATCCAGCTCCCCCATTGACTTTGGAAGTCAACTGGGAAGTCAACTGGGAAGTCAACTGGGAAGGTCAAAAATGTGATCACATCACCCTGAGAGACTGCAGCCATCATAAATACATGCCAATTGCCAAGTGCCCAAATTTTGATCACATTAGCATGGGGATACTAAACAAATAAAAGACGCATTACTAACAGAAGATAAATAGTAGCGATTCTACAGTGCATAAAATACTGAATATAATTACTAGATATAATTAAAAGTAAACATGACCAAAAATCCCTAATTAACAGAAAGGTAATCCTTATAATAGCTATCCATGGCTATGTAATGCAGCCATAATGTTTATCATTATATCTAGACCAGAGGTCCCCAACCTCTTGTCCGCGGACTGCCACTGGTCCGCAGCATGCCAGCAACCAGTCCGCACCAACAAGCAAAGCCCCATCTGCGGGATGCAGACAGCATGCAAAACCATGCCCCCTCCAGTCCATGGAATAACTTTTATCTATGGAACCGGTCCCTGGTGTGCGAAAGGTTGGGGGCCACTGGTCACATATAGCACATATAGCAACATATCGTGCCATCTTCTCATTCTCAGAAGACAGATTTTTTTTTTTTAAAGATAAACTCCTATTCAGGATCCACTCCTTAAAATCAAAATTCTTAAATATTATATTTAGATACAGTTGTGCAGCCTGTTGGGTAAGACCACATCATTTTTGGAAGAGAAAGTAAATGCATGGTAGTCCTATTCCAAGCATACCCAACTCATCTCGAATCCCACCAAACACTATCATCTCATATCATTATGGAAATTAGGGGTGGGGAATGGGGTGTATGCTCATCTTTTTACCCCTTTATCACATCGCAGGCACCTTGTTGGTTTCCTTCTATATTATCTTGCCCACAAGTATATTATTGCAACTAATTCTTTTAGTAGTTGACAGTCCAATTTTGAGAGACCGCGTTTGTTAAGATACATACAGTATCTGTAGACATTTGGTGTGAAGAAAACAGCTTTACTTCATTTTCTTTTCCTGCTCAGGTTTTTCTACTCTGCCTCTTAGAGGGTGCAGGAAGTAAGCGTATCTTGGAAAACTTCCTGGCCACTTTCCTAGTCCTATGCGGCCGTGCCCAAAATCCTCCCACTTGGGAGCCCAAGTCAGAAGCCAAACACAGGGTCTGAATACTTTGTTTGCTTGAGTTGCATTCCCTATGATTCTATGCAGATATTACCCTGCCTATTTTCAGCTATCTAACTGAAATAGCATTTAACAAGCATCATGCATTGCTGACATAGTGGCCTATTAATGTCAGTGGGATGCCAGCTGATAATAGGCATGGTCTCTGAAAATAGTGCATATAATATTAAATGACTAAAAATTTCTATTTTCAAGGAGATTGCAAAATGACATTCAGCATTAGGTAACACAAAGATGTCCTAAATTCTCTTGATCGTGTGAGTGTGTGTTCGCACATGTGCATGGGTGTGTAAGAGATAACTTTTATTATTATTATTATTTTTACAGTGAGCATACTGGCCCACAATTAAAAATAAAATGATGTTGCCTGTTCTCAAGAGAAAGTGTATATCTACCCAAACACATACATAGCGCACATCAGTGATGGGTTTCAAATTTTTTAGAACCTACTCTGTAGGTGTTGCCTATTTTGTGGGCGTGGCTTGGCAGTCATGTGACAGGGTGGGAGTGGCCACCTTTTAAAATGTGGTGAAACTCATTTAACAACGCTCTTGCTTAGCAAACAAAATTTTGGACTCAATTGTGATGATAAATTCTTTCTTTCTTTCCTTCTCTCCTTCCCTTTCCTTTCCTTCCCGTTGGATCACTGGCAGCGGTGGGCCAGATTTACTTCCAGGTACGCCGGTGGAACCCCCTCTCACCGGTTCTCTAAATTTCACCAACCAGCTCTCGCGAGTAGGTGCGAGCCTGCAGAAACCCACCACTGGCGCATATACACATGCTATATACATACATAGCACACATATACACATACATTAATAAACATATACCTGCACCATACACACACACACACACACATACACACAGAGCCACACACATTAATCACTGACCATTTTGAATAGGAGAGAGGAAACATGACATTTCACAAGGTTGATTCTATATGAAACAAAACTGTAACTGAATCTGGATGTTCTGCTTTGGATACCATGAAGCCTCCTCCTGGAAGGTAACAAGAAAAACAGGTCGTGAAGAGCAGTGGTGGGTTCCTATCAGTTCGGCCTGGTTGAGTGGCCTGGGGTTGCTTGAACTGGCAGCAACGCAAACCTGCCATGCCCCCGAACCAGTTCTCCAGGCAGTGGCGCCAGTGCCACCATCTTGTTTTTCAGTACTGTACATGTGCAGAACAGTTTTAATTGCACTGTGTATGTGCGCACGGCACGCATTAAGCACACACGTGCAAAGCGTGCACATTTGTGAACCGGCAGTAGTGCCTGCCGGAACTCACCCCTGTTGAAGGGGATGTGTAGTGTCCCAGAAAGAGACAGGGCGATGGTCTTATTCAGCTGCTAAATGTGCCCTCAGCAGTTGATATAAAAGGTTGGCTTGGCCGATTGCCCTGACAGAAATCGATGTGAGTCATGTGGTCATCAAGTCATGTGGAAAGAAACAATTCCGTGCAAGTTGTTATTTCAAGGGTTTGCAATTTCAGTTTTATTTATTTATTTATTTATTATTCGAATTTATAAGCCGCACCCATCTCACCACATAGGGACTCGGGTTGGCGCACAGGGAATATAAAATATAAATATACAAATATACAAAAATAAAACATTCTTAAAACTAAATTAAATTAACCCACCCTGCGCTAAAACCCATATTAAAACCCCTGAATTAAAACTTTGGTAACTAAAAGCAGTACGGTGTTCGAGTAAGACCATGCCAGGCCGGCTTGTTGGAAGAAGTGCGTTTTTAACCACTGGTGGAACAGGCGGAGGTCCGAGATGACACGGAGGTCGGGGGGAAGAGCGTTCCAGAGGGTTGGGCCCATCACAGAGAAGGCTCTTCCCCTGGGCGTCGCCAACTGGCATTGCCCGGTTGACGGCACCCAGAGCAGACCCTCTCTGTGAGAGCGTATTGGTCGTAGGGACGTATGGGGCAGCAGACGGTCTCACAGGTAGCTAGGCCCCGTGCCATGGAGCACCTTGGTTGTCTGTTGCCTGTCTGGTATATTGTGCCAATTGGGCTGTGGAAAGAGAATTAAAATAAAATACAAATGAGGCACTGTGTCAAAGAGAAAGCAGACCCATGTACTTATGAGCATATGGAGGTGCTGGGGGCATGCCAAATGGGTTACCACTAATTTAGAAAAGGCCTGACTATACTCTTATTGTGGCCATCAGGAGTAACCTCAAGGTTATGGAGAGGGAACAAAGGATTAGAATGGAAGATACTAGTCCGTGTCTCAAGACCCAGGCTAGTAAATTACTAAAAAAAATTTAAAAAGTGCAGTAGCAAATGAAAGTGATGACCCTTTCCCAAAAAACATCCACTATATATGGGGGTCCTTGGTGCTCTCTGAGCTTGCTTGTTTTCTTGCAGACATTTCATTACCCAAACTAGATAGCATCATCAGTGCACTGATAATGTTACCTAGTTTGGGTAATGAAACATCTACAAGTAAGCTCAGAGAGCACCAAGGACCCCTCATTTCAATCCCAAGCAACAAATATTTTTGGAGTATAAGACGCACCTGAGTATAAGACGCACCCAGGTTTTGAAGAGGCAATTTTTTAAAAGTGGGTAGGTAGGTAAGTAGGTAGGGAGAGAGAGTGTGTAGATAGGTAGATAGGTAGAGGGATAGAGAGAGAGAAATATAGAGAGAGAGAAATACAGTAGATAGGTAGGGCGAGAGAGAGTAGGTAGGTTGGTAGGTAGCAGATAGAGGGGAAAATACAGTAGATAGGTAGGGTGAGAGAGAGAGAGTAAGTAGGTAGGTATATAGGTAGATAGATGGGGGGGGAGAGAAATACAGTAGGTAGGTAGGTAGATGTTTCTAGGTGTATTTACCCATGTGCTGGAGAAGGAAATAGCTGCTAATCGATTATCAGCACTTGACCAATGTAATTCTCATCAACCACTCTAACTAAACAGCTTTCCAAACGGGGGGGGGGGGGGGGCATTTTTGCACTCTGCAAGCCTCCCAATAATGGCCCGTTTCACACGAAAATGGGCCATTTTTTGTCCAAAAAAATTGCATGCATAACCTTATGGAGAATTATAGAATGCTCCTGGGGGCTGGGAGGGGGACAAAATTGAGCAAACAACGCCCTGTTTGTGCTCATTTCTGCCCTACCCAGCCCTCAGGAACTCTTTGAAAGCCTCCATAAGGCTATGCATTTTGGTGAAGGGGTGGGACTTCAGGAGGCAAAAAATGCTGTATTCAGTGTATAAGACACACCCAGACTTTTAGCCTCTTTTTAGAGGAAAAAAGATGCGTCTTATACTCCGAAAAATATGGGTAGTCTCCTTTATTGGAAGCACCATACATATATACCGTATTTTTCGGAGTATAAGACGCACCCAGGTTTTGAAGAGGCAATTTTTTTTTAAAAGTAGGTAGGTAGATAGAGGGATAGAGAGGGAGAGAAAGAGAGAGAAATACAGTAGGTAGGTTGGGAGAGAGAGTAGTTAGGTAGGTAGGGAGAAAGAGTGTGTAGTTAGGTAGGTAGGTAGATAAAGGGATAGAGAGAGAGAGAGAGAGAGAGAAATACAGTAGGTAGGTAGGGAAAGAGTGTGTGTAGTTAGGTAGGTAGGTAGGTAGATAAAGGGATAGAGAGAGAGAAAGAGAGAGAGAGAAATACAGTAGGTAGGTAGGGAGAGAGAATGTGTAGTTAGGTAGGTAGGTAGATAAAGGGAGAGAGAGAGAGAGAAATACAGTAGGTAGGTAGGTAGGTAGGTAGGTAGGTAGGTAGGTAGGGAGAGAGAGTGTGTAGATAGGTAGGTAGGTAGGTAGGTAGGTAGGTAGAGGGATAGAGGGAGAGAAATAGAGAGAGAGAAATACAGTAGGTAGATGTTTCTAGGTGTATTTACCCATGTGCTGGAGAAGGAAATCACAGACCACCTTTGGAACAAATCTTTGTTTCTGCAGGCACAGTACTTGACCAACGTAATTCTCATCAATCACTCTAACTAAACAGCTTTCCAAAAGGGAAAAAGAACCACTTTATACACTTTGCAAACCTTTCCCAAACGGCCCGTTTTTCATGAAAATGGACCCATTTTTTTCAAATAAAAAACATGACTAGCCTTGTGGGGTTTGCAGAGTGCTCTTGGGGGGTGGGGGCAAAAAGATGAAAAAATGGCCTGTTATTTCGTGAAAACGGGCCGTTTTTGGTCAAAAAATAGCATACATAGCCTTATGGAGGCTTATAGTGTGCTGCTGGGGACTGGGGGGGCAAAAACGCCCTGTTTTTTGCTCATTTCTGCCCTCCCCAGCCCCCAGGAGGTCTCTGGAAGCCTCCATAAGGGTATGCACAAGGCCATTTTGGTGAAGGGGTGGGGTTTCAGGAGGCAAAAAAATGCTGTATTCGATGTATAAGATGCACCCAGATTTTCAGCCTCTTTTTAGAGGAAAAAAGGTGTGTCTTATACTCCGAAAAATATGGTAGATACCCATTATGCTACTCTCTTCCAGGTAAACTTCATTATGCAAAGAACAGGTAAGGGATAAAAAATAGTGAGAAATAGAATTAAAGGTAATGGGTAACACAAAAGACACCAATAGGTTACACTGTATACACTGTAAACTCATCTTGATAGTTTGTTTGCCATAGCACAAAGATGCCTTATCAACAATTTCTAAAGAAAATGTTATCATAAAATTACCTCCATCTCAACCCAGCATGTTGCTAACACAACATAGAGCTGTCTTTATTTGATTGTGTTTGGTAATGGTGTTTTCCTTTTACTCCTAACAGAAATTTCCAATAAGGACAATCCAGGGCGTGTTGAAGTTGAACTTGTAGATGATATGGTCAAGGACAGTGGTCTTTTCATCTACAAGTAGCTAGACAAATCTGATTTGGTATTGTTCTCTCCCTGCCTGGTTACTGGGCTCTGTCTCTACTGTGATCTAATCTTGCCCATGAAGGTGAATGGACATCTAATTCACTCAGCCTGTTTCTTTGTGTTGAGGTGGACATAGAAACATTGATTAAACGCCGGTCTTCCAGAGTTTATCTTGAATTTACTTGTTTCTTGACTGTTCCAATAAGAACCAACTCTGAGCATTATTCCTCCTTCATTTGGTATAAAAAAAATTAAAAGTACAACAATTGCTTCATATAATAATACTATCTTCATCGTAAACAGATTGATGATACCTAACCTATGCTGAAGAATGACTTCATCAATAGTTTAATGCAAATATTGAACAGGAATAGAAAGAGCATGGATTCCTGTCACATCCTGTAGTTGGGGGAGCATGGAGCTCAGTTATTCTCTCTCCACTCCCACATCATCCTCAAGTCACTTCTTTAGAAGGGAAGAGATCTACTGCAGAACATGTTTCGCTGTTATTACAGCTTCAGTAAAGAGTTAGAAATAGTGTCCTAAGTCTGAAATATTTATCCTTGGCATTGCACTAGCAGCCCTCTATGCATCTTCTGGTTTACTTCATTTTCACGACCTCTTTAAAAAAACAAGAATTGTTCCTTGGAAACAACATCAAAATAGGCTCTCTGGTGCCAATTTCACCTAAAATTGTTGCCATCCTTTTATTCCTGCAGACAATGTAGGTCTCAACAGAACTTCCCACTCAGGAAACTCCTCAAGCGCACATTAGAAGCTGTTCTATTAAATGTTCTCCCACCTCTCTAAAAAAAAAATCCCTAACTATAAAAATAAATCCTAACCTTGAAAACAAAAAAAGATAGCCTGATGCATAATTTATTTTAAAGAATAACATTTTGGTAAAGGAAAAATCTTTTCTTGGACAACATATTTGATATGAGATTGTGGTGACCAAATTGTAAAATATGTGGACTTTAAGAATGGGTTGTATTTCACATTCCAGATTGAAAAGGTGATAAGATCAAAGAAAATAAGGAAGGCTCCTTGAAGGATGGAGATTGAAGCAATAAGCATTGGACTTTAATGTTCTTAGAAAAATAGCAAGATATTTATGTGATCTCTTTCAATACCCTTCATGGTGGTTTGGGATCACAACTGCCAAATAATTCTTTTTTTGAAAAAAAAAATGGAAAAACACTAAATGCTAGCCATCTATTGATGCAATGTGGCATTCCATTCGTGCTTAAGCTTCACTCTCTAGCAGCTTTCTCCAACTTGGCATTTTTCAGATGTGTTGGGACTGACATTCTTAAAATGCCTGGCTAACAATGAAAATTACTTTTGGTGATTTTAAAAAAAAACAGGAGGTGATTTTTGGAGGTTGATGGTATGCGATGCAGCCAAATTTCTTTAGCTTGGCTAGTGAAAAATCCTGTGTAGTCTGAGGCACAGGAAATACGAGATACAGATAGTAATTAGCGGACAAATCAAGAAAATGTTGTTGCACATATCCTGTAGGAAAACTCTTGCTCCCAAGGAGAAACCCCCAAATGTGGGAACTTTTAGTTCCCAGAATCATCAGCTCTACATACCAAGAGTTTTACCATTCTGAAAAGCTTCTGTACCACAAGTTTCATATAGTCAAGGCTATGGTTTTCCCAGTTACAATGTATGGCTCTGAAAGTTGGACCATAAGAAAGGTTGAGCACCAAAGAATTGAGGTCTTTGAACTATGGTGCTGGAGAAGACTCCTGCGAGTCCCTTGGACTGCAAACTGGTCAGCCCTAGAGGAGATCAACCCTGACTGCTGTTTAGAAGGCCAGATCCTGAAGATGAAACTCAAATACTTTGGCCACCTAATGAGAAGGAAGGACTGACTGGAGAAGAGCCTAATGCTGAGAAAGATGGAGGGCAAAAGAAGAAGGGGACGACAGAGAATGAGGTGGCTAGATGGAGTCACAGAAGCAGTTGGCTTGAGCTTAAATGGACTCTGGGGGATAGTAGAGGACAGGAAGGCCTGGAGGAACATTGTCCATGGGGTCGCGATGGGTTGGACATTGCTTTGCAGCTAACAACAACAACCATGAGAGTTACTGGTTAACTGTTTTAAAAATGGAAAGCCTAGATATTCCAGTTTTACTTTGACCACAGTGAATAAAAAATTTTCAGGAGTGCCTGCAAGCCTGAAACTTAGATTCTTACATCCATTCTTCATAAGACTTTCCTCCAATTTCCCTTCTCCCTCACCAACACAAGTCTGCAGCTCCAAATCATTCCAGTATTAAATACTGTATCACCAATTCCTTTTTTTTAATGGAGGAGTGGTTCAGCTGCGTTGAAGATTGGATTGAATTGAAAAAGAAATGCTAATGCTTTCATTTATTCATAAATCTCTTTCTACCTCCCTTATTTTTTAAAAAACAGCATTACATTTCAATGAAAGAGAAAGGTGTATTTGATGTCAAATGCTCATCGTGCACAGGTTTGGCTAAAGGTTATCTGTTTGTAACAAGTGGGCAGTCCAATCCTTAAAAATATGTGTGTACAATTGTAATAAAGGGAAAAAGGATGAGTGGTTTGTCATTGAGCCCAAATCTAAACTTGAAGAGATATCTCCACATTCTGCTTTGTAAACTGAGTCTGCAACCAGAGGAATTTGTTCCAGAGTAGAGAGGCATGAGATTGCTCTGAAAATGGCTGTGACCATTTGGAAGTGTATTCCGCTTAAGGGGGGGGGAAGGAGGAGGAGGAGGAAAGGAACATGTGGGGGGGGAGAGAGAGAGAGAGAGAGAGAGGGGGGGAGGGAGGGAGGGAGGGAGAGAGAGAGAGAGAGAGAGAGAGAGAGAGAGAGAGAGAGAGAGAGAGAGAGAGAGAGAGAGAGAGAGAGAGAGAATTGTAACAAGAGAAGGAAAATGACTTTTTTGACTGGGATCTACTTTGCTGGCAGTGGTCCTCCTCAGACTGGAGTAGACTGCTGGATCATAGAAAAGCGTGATGAAAGAGCCCCAGTCCCATCTACTTGCGTCTCCCAGAGGAACCTCAGATTTCACTTCTGGTTGCACAAAGTTCATGGCTCTTTGCCAACAGCCAAGCAGCTATCAGAGCCCTGATGGATGACGGCACGAACCACCTGAGCCAATTTCCACTGGCAGCCCCACAGACCTAGCTTTCATCACCCATCAAGCCATCTGTTGGTGTCCACTGGGGGGCTTTCAGTCTCCATTTCAGTGAGGGATATTTTTACAGCTGAATGGTGGCGGAGCTGGGATAGGTGAGAGAGGAAGACTGGGCTGAAAGCAAACACTCAGGACAGATTTTTGAAAGGGGGTGAGTGAGTAAACCCAACTCAGTAACCAAAGCCAGTGAGCCAATTTACAAAGAGAGTGTTGACAAAGGAGAGTCTTAGCATGGGTCTTTTTCAAATAAAGTATATTTATGCAGCCCAGGTAATAAAACACTTGTGGACACATTTGCTCAAAGTTAAGGATTACAAGCTTAGGAGACTTTCCATAGTACCGTAGTTAGCAATGCAATGCTACACAGGTTTACTTAAAAGTAAGCCAGGCTGCATTCAATCTGACATGACAGCGTAGATAAAGTCAGAGTATAAACCCTCTCAGTGAAAGTAATGACATTCCAGCTTCTGTAACGGGAGGATGAAATATGCTTCTCTCTTCCCCTCACTTGTCTTAATTAAATATTCAGCAAAAGTCAAAACAAAGGAGTGACTTCTGGCAAAACTAAAAGTTGACTAAGGCTGATCTAAACTATTTCATTTAGGGGCCCCAAATATTAAAGCCAATCTGAATTATTGATTATGGTCTCTCTTTTCTAGTAGCATTCTTAATTTTTTTTTTAAGTGAAGGTGTTGAAGGATCAATGAAAAAATGGCTTTAAATCACAGTTTGAGTTAATTTGACTCTTGAGATTCAAATAATCTCAAACTGATAATCTCAAATAAATAATCTTGAGATTATTTGAATCTTGTTTTCAGACTACTTTGAGATGAATAGATTGAACCTCAGAACAAATCTTCTTTAGAGTACTAAGAATGAAATGTTCAAATAAAGTTCATCTTATTTACCACACAGGAAGAATACAGAACCAGTTACACATTGCAATCGCATAATAGCACACATGGAATCTGCTTCTAATACTGGTTTGCTTGGAAGGAAATTTTATTGATTTAAATGGTTTGGCTCGTACTTTAAATCTCAGATAGAGTAATAAATCAAGAGGGGGAAAGAATTATGTTCTGGTATTGATCATAGGTGCATATTTTGAAATGTCGAACTTGGTTTAGAATTTCTGGATGATTTTGCTACTGTATATAAGTGATTGGCATCTGAGAAAATAGATGGCCCTTTTCAAACCCACTGAACATTCATTCTGTCACTCAGAGATAGTCACACTCCTTAAACATGGCCGTTTAAACAGCGTTTTAACAAACTGCATCACTGTTTGGTTTGGTAGAAGTAGTACCTCAGATAGAAAGTCCATACAGAGAGTGGTAAGGACAGCTGAGAATATTATAGGAAGTTCATTTCCTGTTATTCAGGATACTGCTTATAAGCATTATGTGCTTAGAGAGCAAAGCATTGTTAGAAACCCCCCACACATACTTTACAGTCTTTTTGTTGCTCTCCTCTGGTAGGAGGTTTCAAAGTATTTCTAGCAGGACTACCAGATTCTGTAACAGCTTTGTTCCCTATGCCATCATCTGGTAAACTTGCAAGAATCGTTTTTCTTGCCAAGTACATGTATACATCCGAACTAGACTGTGTTGTTTCTCTGTGTCATACAATATATGTTGGGTATATGCATAATTGTGTATGTATGTATGTATTTATTTTGTCATGTTTATGTAGTGTATATTGGAAGTGGTGATCCTTTGAGAGCTGTATGCAACAAACTTTTATTTAATGTATGGCGATTAGTATACATTCAAAGTGACAATAAAGTTATTCTAAGTCTAAGTCATGATAATCAAAAGCCTTTTAGATAAACTGCCCTTTGCATAATCACTGCCCTCATGGGCAGAATGTTTCAATAAGCAGATTGAATTTGGCAAAACTGTCCATAAAGAGAAGAATGGGATGCTTTAAGTGAATGGAACTGCAACACAATAGATTAGGGTTAATGCAGAACAATGTTTACAGCAGGCGAATATGTTGGACATGTTAGACACAAGAAGATAACACAAATTTATTTGGCTTCGCGGACCTCCTGTTATATGTTTCATGTTGTATACTGAAATTCAACCATAATATACTTTCCTCCCATCTCTACTTCAACAGAGCAAGATCCAACTACTACTAATTACTTAGCAGAAGGACTACAGGAGTGATCTTCATTGATTCCGCTGATTACTTTGGGGTTACACTGGAGATCTACCACAGAGCTTACAGTTGGGGAAAGGGGAACCAATGGATGAATCTTCTCCCATCCATATAATCTTGAAAATCTGAAAGGGAATTTTTCAATAGGAAGAAACATACTAGTGGATTGATGGGAACCAATCAATCAATCAATCAATGAAATTGTAAATGGAACTAATTATCTAGCGGTGAGCACCCTTTTGGTGGGACTTTGGATCTTCCCTCTGCCCAGGGTGCTTTGCTATGGATTTCTGCCCTGAGCAAGGAATTGGATACAACCAACATAATGTTGATTGTGTGTTGTTCTTTAACTCTATAATTTGTTTCACACTGTTGCAACAACAGTACAGCTGCAATGTGCCAAGCATTTCCTAGGAAAACCTTGGGCTGAACTCAGTGATTTGATCCCTGATCCAAAGATCCAAGCAGGCAGCAATGGAAATATGTATGTTTATTTATTTATTTTCGATGGCTTTTCAATTATTACCAATAGATGTTTCCAGAAAGATCAAATTGGATACTCAGAAATCCAACAAAACATATCATACATTCAATCAGAATAGAGCTGGAAGGGACTTTAGAGGTCTTCTAGTCCAGGCCCTTGCTCAAGCAGGAGACCCTATACCAGGGCTGGCTGGGGAATTCTGGGAGTTGAAGTCCACCAGTCTTAAAAGAGCCGACTTTGCAGACCCCTGCCCTATACTGTTTCAGATAAGTGGCTGTCCAAACCTTTCGTAAAAACCTCAGTGATGAAAAACCTACACCTTCTGAAGGCAAGCTGTTCCACTGTTAATTGTCCTCACTGCTAGGAAGTTTCTCCTTAATTCCATGTTCTTCTCAATTTCTGTCTACAAAATTGTAAGCTTTTTCTTCCTCTCTTTGTCTTTCATCCTGGCCATTCTCCTGTTAACAATAATATTCTTCATCGTCTCTCCGAGTTAGCCCATGGAAAAAATGATTTCACTCAAAAAACATTTCTGGTGATTCAGTTTTAAGAAAGCACAACCCAAGCAAATGAAGAATGCTTGGCTCTCTGGGGTCAATCATCCAAGCATAGGCAACTCACACGTGAGTGACACAAGCAAGTAAATCACCCCGAGCCATTTCCAGATGGAAAGAAAAGGATACATTTCCCAGACACCATTCTGCACATCACACCTATATTTAAAGAGATTTGGGGTTTTGTCCATGCTATAGGATACCCATAACTTGAAAGTTGCAAACAATAGATGAGGACATACTGTTCAAATTTGACCAGAGTTGAAACAAAGGTATAAGTTGAAAATTATGAGCCAGGCAGACCAACCCACAAATTAGTTAAGTCTTATAGCCAGATGGAGTTGGTTTAGATCAGAGGTTCCCAAACTTGGCAACTTTAAGACTTGTGGACTTCAACTCCCAGAATTCTCCAGCCAGCAGAGCTGGTTTAGATCCAGTGAGTCAAGGGAAGTAAAGTGGCTTTAAATCCAAGTATTCCATCTTAAACCATTTGTGGGTTGGGATTAAGGCAGATGCTAGTAATTTCTCTATCTCTGGGAGATTTCTTGAATTAATTGCTTCTGTGTTTCCTTGGACAAAGAAGATGGAAGACAGAACCTGTATTTGGCAGGGAAATATATTTACAGTCCCTTCCGGCTGTCTTCTTATTCTACCTTGGCTAAAACTTTGCCCCTTCCTTCAATATTATTCTCAGTCTTAACAGAAATGCCCCTCAGATGATAGCAGTAGTTAAATCAGGGCAACAATTATTAGGAATAGTAACGGGGACCCTGAAAAGTACAGATTAGGTGAGACCTGGCTCAAAGACAGTGAGAGGGACCTTGGAGTCCTGATCACTTGAATATAAGCCAGGCAGACAATATGCTGCCACTGTGCAGCAGCATCCAAAAAAGCTAATAGAATCCTGGGTAGTATAAACAGAAGCATAGAATCAAGATCACAGGAAATATTAGTGCCGCTTTATAAAAACCTAGTAAGATCACACCTAGAATACCGCAACCAATTTTGGTCACCATACTACAAAAAAAGATGTTGAGACTTTGGAAAAAATTCAAAGAGCAACTAAGATGATTAAAGGCCTGGAAACTAAACCATATGAAGAACAGCTGCAGGTTTGGCTAGTCTAAAGAAAAGAAGAATCAGGAGTGACATGAATGCCATATCCCAGTATTTGAGGGGCTGCCACAAAGAAGAGGGGGTCAAATTATTCTCCAAAGCACCAGAGGGCAGGACAAGAAACAATGGTTAGAAACTAATCAAAGTTTAAATATCTAAATAAATAAATATTCTATTCTATTCTAAAGAGAGAAGCAAGATGGAATTAAGGAGAAACTTCCTAACAGTGAGCACAATTAACCAGTGGAACAGCTTGCCTTCAGATGTTGTGGGTGCTTCATCACTGGAGGGTTTTAAAAAGAAACAAGAGCAGTCACTTACCTGACATGGTACAGGTTCTCCTGCTTGAGCAAGGGGCTGGACTAGAAGACCTCCAAGGTCCCTTCCAGCTTCTATTCTATTCCATTCCATTCCATTCTTAAGACTTCCATATCCAAAACAGATCTTAACTGGATTCTCTCTATTCTAAAAACTCAATGAGCATGTTATGATTTTAACATGTTGCCCAAACACATTTTTTCTGTTATCCTTTTGATGTATTAGTTGATTGTGGGAAAAAGATAACTGATTTAATCTTGTACGGAACAAATTAGTTACTCTGCCTGGAATTAACCGGGACAAAAAAGTTTGTGCCAGGTTTCGTAGGTAGATAAAACTAAAGCATGTTCTGCACAGGATTATAATGCTTCTCTTGCTTTTAAATGTTGGTGCTTCCACTAACTTTGAAGAATTGGTGCACAGCAAGTTACTGGCAACATTCATTGTGATCAACGGCTCCTACGTTTCCCGAAATCTTATGAAAAATGATTTTAAGTCAAGTCTCACGTTAAATATTACAACCTCATGAACCATCATGAACTCTGCAGGTTACCAATCATATTTTTGAAAGGTGTCTTTTGTAGGGTCCTACTACATTGCATTTTTGGCAATTGACCCAGAGGAAAGGTTAAAAGCCTTTGACACTGATGAAGCTCTACCCATTTGACTGACATCCCTTTTTGGATAGTTGATTGCCTGGAACACATATGGAAACAGATTTTGGAACAGGGTTAGTAGGAAAGCAAATTCCAGTGTACTTTTTAAATTAGTTGCAGGTGGTAAATCACAAGCACGCACTACAGAATACGGTGAGAAAGGGAAGATCTTCACTCTTGGCTATTCTAGTATTTGTAGGGTCCCCAGACTGGAGATGCAAAACTCCAGAGGACCAGTAGATGACAGAAAACAGAAACAAAAAGCTTCTCCTTTGCTGATCTAGTGATCATTTGGATTTCTATTGGCCCACTTTGGGAACCTCTATATGATCAGTTCCCTCCCTCCAGCCAATATCAGAGGCAGCCTGCTTTGCAACCCCTTTTCTTTTGCTTTTAAAGATCTCAACTCTTCAATCCTGTCAAAGGAATAGAAACCATAGCAGGAATAGCACCAACCCTAGAAAGCTGGCCTGAAGAAGGAAGGGGGAAAAAAATATTTGAAAGGAAGTAGCTAACTTCCATGCACACACCCACATATCATTCAGTGTGTCCTCCAGCCAAAGTATTTTCACTTGGCCCTTCCAGCATCGCTTCATTTGTAGCAGATGACTAACCCCTAGTGGCAAAACCCCATCAACAAATCTGAAAGGAATGTGAAATTATATAGCTGTTGACAATCAAACGGCCATGTGAAATACATTGAGAGGAGAAAAGGGAAGGAGGGAGAATTTGCTCTGAAGGTGATCTCCTGCCTAATAACACCAGCACTTTCATTTGCTTTTCATAATACACACACACACACACACACACATGCATACATACATGCATACATACATACATACATACATGCATATATACATGCATAATGCATACATGCATACATGCATACATACACTCTTAAAGGTACTGGCAGCTTTTCAGCAAGGGCTGTAGCAGGAGAAGAGGAAAGAGGTGAAGCTGAGGCCCTGCACAGTTGTTCAGGCAATCCCTCACAGCGTGGCTATCTATCAGGAAGGGCAGAGATTCACATGGCATATGGGAGGTCACAAGTTTTTCCACTTCTGGTAGCAGGTCGTGGAATCTGAGATCAAGTAGTACTTGAGACAGACCGAGAAGGATCACTTTCAATCTGAAATTCTTCTAATCTGGTCTATTTTTTTTAAAAAAAAAAATCTATTACAAAAGAGCAACACAGTGGAAATTAAGGAAAAAGCATTCTTCATTGATAAAGCACATGTTTTGCTTGCAGAAGTTTTTAGATTGCCTACATTTCTAAGCCGAAGAGCCAGTGCTGTCCGAAGACGTCTCTGTGGTCATGTGGCCGGCATGACTAAACGCCAAAGGTGCACGGAACACTGTTACTTTCCCACCAAAGGTTTTTTCTACTTGTATTTTTACTTCCTTTTGAACTGCTAGGTTGTTGCTGGGACAAATAATGGGAGCTCACTCCGTTATGCGGTGATAGGGATTTGAACTGCTGAACTGCCAAACTTCTGATCAACAAGCTCAGCATCTTAGCCACTGAGCCACCGTGTCCCTTTAGGTATCATCTCTCTGATAACCATACTCAAACATACATATGTAGAACCTTTCCCTTTTTCCTATGGTTGAAATGACACAAATGTGTTGGGGATAAGGAACAGCCCTTCACTATATCCCAGTGATGGCTAACCTTTTTGTTGTTGTGTACCAAAAGTGTGTGCGTTCGTGACTGAAGCCATAACGTGCACATAACCCCCCCCCCGCATGTCCCCCCATGCATATGCAGCAGAGACCCAAAAATCAGCTGGCCAGCAGGAGGCACACATCCATGCACGATGGAGCTGAGCTGGGGTGATGGCTCGCGTGCCCACAGAGATGGCTCTGCGTGCCACCTGTTGCACATGTGCCATCGGTTCACCATCTCAGCTATATGCAGTCCTCCAAGAGTGAAGAACCTGTAGCCCTGCAGATATCGCTGAAGGTTGCCCAGATTAGCTAAGATGTTGGAATAATGTCTGTTTATTTATTTATTTATTTTTATTTTATTAAATTTATACCCCGCCCTTCTCCTTGTTAGGACCCAGGGCGGCGCACAGGCATTATTTAAGAACACAAAATACAATAAATATCTATTAAAATGTATTAAATTAATAAACCCGTGCTAAAACCCAATATTAAAACCCTTGCCAATTATAAATTATTTTCTTAAAAAGTCAGAAATGGGGGCTATCCTAGGCCGGCTTGTTGGAATAAATACGTCTTAAGACGTTGGCGGAAGAGGCGGAGGTCCGAGATAGTACGGAGGTCGGGGGGTAGGTCGTTCCAGAGGGCCGGGCCCGCCACAGAGAAGGCCCTTCCCCTGGGTGTCGCCAACCGGCATTGCCCCGTCGACGGCACCCGAAGAAGACCCTCTCTGTGGGAGCGGATCGGACGAAGGGATGTATGGGGCAGGAGGCGGTCTCGTATATAGCTAGGCCCCGAGCCATGGAGCGATTTAAAGATGGTCATCAGCACCTTGAAGCGCACTCGAAAGGCCACAGGCAGCCAGTGCAGCTCGCGCAGGAGAGGTGTTACGTGGGTTTGCCTTGTGGCACCCATAATCACCCGCGCGGCCGCATTCTGTACTAACTGTAGCCTTCGAGTGCACCTCAAGGGGAGCCCCATGTAGAGAGCGTTACAGTAATCCAGCCGGGATGTCACGAGCGCTTGAGTGACTGTGCGAAGGGCTCCCCGGTCCAGTAAGGGGCGCAACTGGCGTATCAGGCGTACCTGATAGAATGCCCCCCTGGCCACGGCCGCCACATGGTCCTCCATGGACATCCGGGAATCCAGGAGGACGCCCAAGTTGCGCGCCCTCTCCACGGGGGCCAGTTGTTCGCCCCCAATGGCCAGTGTTGGACTTATCTGGCTGAACCGGGGTGCCGGAAACCACAGCCACTCGGTCTTGGCCGGGTTGAGCCTGAGTTTGTTACTACCCATCCAGATCCGTACGGCCTCCAGACACCGGGACAGCACCTCGACGGCATCGTTGGGGTGGTTTGGGGTGGATATGTACAACTGAGTGTCATCAGCGTACAGATGGTATTCCACCCCAAAACCACGGATGATCTCACCCAGCGGCTTCATGTAGGTGTTGAACAGGAGTGGCGAGAGGACCGACCCCTGAGGAACCCCACATGTGAGGGGCCTCGGGGACGACTTCTGCCCTCCTGCCAACACCCATTGCGACCGACCAGAGAGGTAGGATGAGAACCACCGTAAAACGGTGTCTCTCAGCCCCAACCCCCCCAATCGGTGCAATAAGATACCATGGTCGATGGTATCAAAAGCCGCTGAGAGATCTAATAGGACAAGGATAGAGGAACAACCTCTATCCCGTGCCCTCCAGAGATCATCCACCAACGCGACCAATGCCGTCTCGGTACTGTGACCGGGCCGGAAGCCGGACTGGCGCGGGTCTAGATAATCAACTTCCTCCAGATGTCGGGGAAACTGTTGAGCCACCACACTCTCAACAACCTTCACTAAAAAGTGAAGGTTGGAGACGGGACGATAGTTCTCTAATAAAGCTGGGTCCAGGGATGGCTTCTTGAGGAGGGGCCTCACCACCGCCTCTTTCAAGACGGTGGGCAAGGACCCCTCACTCAGAGATGAATTCACAATACCCTGGAGCCAGCCTCGTGTCACCTCCCAGGATGCCAGTACAAGCCAGGAGGGGCACGGGTCCAATAAACATGTGGTGGCTCTAAGGTTCCTCCGCAACCTGTCCATATCCTCGGTAGTAACAAAGTCAAACTCCTCCCAAGATGTTATCTCAAGACCAGCACCGGGCACCTCGACCGGATCACTAGTGGAGGGCAGCTCGTTCCGAATCTGAGTGATTTTGTCCTGCAGAAAAACTCCAAATTCCTCTGCTCGACCCTGCAGAGGGGCTTCCCGCGGCCTCAAATGCAAGAGGGAGCGGGTCACCCCAAACAGGGCGGCAGGGCGGTTTTCCGCGGACGCGATAAGGGTGGCACAATACTCACGTTTGGCCACTCTTAGCGCCACTAAATAAGTCCTAATATGGTCTCTCACTAGTGTTCGGTCAGATTCGGATCGAGAAGATCTCCACCTACTCTCTAGGCGTCTCTTACAGCGTTTCATCTCCCGAAGCTCCTCGGTAAACCAAGGAGCCTGGGTGACTCGACGCCGCATGAGAGGCCGCAAGGGCGCGACTCGGTCCAAGGCCCCCGTGGCCGCACTATACCATGCGGCCACTAGATCCTCAGTCGAGCCGTGGGACAGGGACACAGGTACTGGCCCAAGCTCCCTCTGGAACCTTTCCGGGTCCATCAGGCGCCTGGGGCGGAACCAACTCGGTGTCTCCGGTTCCGCCTCCCCGCGGTGGGGTGTGACGGTTGGAAAGTCTATCCGAAGGAGAGAGTGATCTGTCCATGACAAGGGTAAGATGACTAAATCCCCTGTTCCAAGATCACTAATCCAGTGTCCAGAGACAAAAATCAGATCCAGCGTGTGTCCTCCCTCGTGCGTGGGGCCCTGAACTACTTGGGTCAGGTCCATGGCCGTCATGGAAGCCATGAACTCCCGAGCTGCCTCGGATGTCTCGCCCGCCGATGGCAGGTTAAAGTCCCCCATGACCATAAGTCTGGGGGTCTCCACCGCCATCGCGGCGATCACCTCGAGTAGCTCGGGCAGGGCTGCTGTTACATAGCGGGGAGCCAGGTATACAACCAGCAAGCCCAACTGCCTCCCTAGGCCCCACTTCACGAAGTGGTCTCCTTCGGCTCCAGACTTTCCTTAACAATAACCGCCACCCCCCCCACCCCTGCCTAGGGCCCTAGGTTGATGAAATGCACGGTAACCTGGTGGGCACATTTCCACGAGGGGTAGACCCCCCTCGGGGCCCAACCAGGTCTCCGTAATTCCCACCAGGTCCGGGTCCCCCTCTGACACAAGGTCATTTATGAGGGGAGCTTTGTTCACCACGGACCTGGCGTTGCAGAACATCAACCTAGGGCCCCGGCTCTGTAATCCCTGACTGCCTAGCCTACGAGTGGAGCACAGGGGGTTGGGGCAAGCGATCACTCGTAACCAGCGACCACGAGCCCCCAACCCATGATGGACATCCTGTCTCCCACCGCCCCTGCCCCTCCCTAAGACCAACCGAATGGGACGGCCCTCAACAGAGACGACCCCTGATCCCCCCTCCCTAATGGACTCCTCCTTTATCCCACTTCCGCCAGCCGGCCCTATAACTTGACCCCCCTCTGACTGCATAAACCCTCCCCCCACCCCAGGACCCCTTAAAAACCGAATTAAAAATTTGCATAAAAACCCCCTTAGTTTGCGCCTCGCCCACCTCTCAGGATCTATCAATCCATCCTCGAGGTGGGCCCGTGTTAGATGAGGGGGCCAGACCTGCGAGAGGGGAAACTCTCGCAAGCCAAGGAGCTCTGTTCTGGAGTACGACAATAGCATAGTAACGGCACTGGTTCTAAGAAAGGGGGGGGGAATCGTCTACGATGTTACAATGCAAGTCGGAATTAATACAGCAAGCTAAAACTTAAAAGCGTAAGGTAAGGTGGATGAAAAAGTGCGGCAGGTAGTCCAGGTGGGGTGGAAAAGTCACTCCAGCGTGGGGGGTGGGGGGGTAGTAGATGGCAGAAATAGTCTTCCCCCAGATAGTTCTCTCATCCCGCCTAGATGATAAAGTGCGGCAGGTAGTCCAGGTGGGGTGGAAAAAGTCTCTCCAGCGGGGGTGGGGGGGTAGTAGATGGCAGAAATAGTCTTCCCCCAGATAGTTCTCTCATCCCGCCTTTCCACTCCTCGGCCCATTTGATCATCAGTCCATCCTTGCCTCGTCCCTAGCTCCCAAACCGGCCCAAATCAAGATGGATTGGGCAGGGACTGCACAGGCCGGGTGGAGGCCGCGCGGCTTGCTGTCGTTACCGCGCGGCCTGATCTTCAACCCACACCCGGCCCGGCCTCCTCCATCTTCGCCCTGGTCGCCCGGCCTACCTCTTCTCTGGGCGTCCCAGGGCTGTATCAAGGCCGCTGGGGCTGCACAGGCCGGTTGAAGGCCGCGCGGCCTGTTGCCATTTCCGCGCGGCCTGATCTTCAGCTCATAGCCGGCCCGGCCTCCACTCGTTCTTCACCCAGGTCGCCCGGCCTACCTCCTCTTCGGGCGACCTAGGGCCACAACAAAGGACGCCAGGGACACCAGGGCCGTTCCGACGCTCCGGGACATTCGGAGCTCGCCACCCAGCACTCGCCATGCCGCCGGCGCTCGCCTCTCCGCCAGGCGCCTCTCCGTTCTCCGCCCAGCGCTCTCCGTTCTCCTCTCCACGCCGCGCGGCGTTCACCTCGCCGCCCGACGCCGCGCGGCGTTCGCCTCGCCGCCCGGCGCTTACCCCACTCGCTCGCCTCGCCCGTCGCGCCGTCCGCGCTCTCCGCGGGCCGAAAATCCCTCGGCAGGTCGGCAGGTGGACCAACTTGCAAGGCCAGCCCTCAAAGCTGGAAAAAGAGGGCTGGCGACGACCCCCCAGGGCCAAAAGACCCCTCAGGCCCAGCCGCGCTCAGCATGGAGCCTCCATTACTCGCGCATGCGCACAGAGGCTCTTCGCTCCAGGTCATTAAAAAGGCATAGCATTTTTCTTGCACTAGTAGAGACAGAAGCTAAGCTAAAAGGCTATGGGATTTAACATTCTATACTCCCTATGCTACCTTCTATAATCCAAATGGGTAATTTTCAAGAAACAACTCCAACAGTAATTAGTCTGTATTTCAGGAGCCCTGTTTCCCCTTTGTATAGCGTGAGAGGCTACCGAAAGACTAGATTAATTGGAATCTTGGTTAGAAAAGGCTGTTTAGGTCTATGTGTTCCACTCAATGCAGGAATCCAAATTTAAACATCCTTGATACTGTATATCAGGGGTCTCCAACCTTTGCAACTTTAAGTCTGAAGGATTTCAGCTCCCAGCTTTGCTGGCTGGAGACTTCTGGGAGCTGAAGTCCTTCAGACTTAAAGTTGCAAAAGTTGGAGACCCCTGCTGTATATGCTTTGAGGACTATGTTCCTCGTGAAGAAAACAGATCTTGATCTTTTTCTTTTGACATCCTTCCAAGTAGGCAAGGGATACTGTCTTAGTCATGAATATCCTCCCTTGATTTAATGCATCTCATGGAGAGTTGGCATATAGCCTTAACTGTTACTAGGCAACCAGATAGGACAAATTTGACTAAATCCTGCACTTTAGGATTCTAAGAGACAAAAAAGACTCATCGTGTTGAGTTAAACTCAGTGGGAGAAATGAAATTTAGAGAATAAATTCTAAAGAAACTAGAAGTTAAGACATAGATGGTTAATATACTAGAGAAATGTAAAGGTACTGGAGAAAGTCGGTATTATGAAAGAGAGAGTGAGAAAAGATGGCCCAGAGTAACTTAGTAAGCTTCTCCAGCTGAGGTTAGATATGTATATGTTTGTATAAATATGTGTGTGACAGAGTGATGGTCAACATCTCCAGAATTTAGAGATGATATTTCTCCTAACTGGTGGCATGTTTTATCCCCATTTTTGTTCTTAAAAAACAACAACTCAAATCCTTACCCAAGACAAAATAATTAGGGGGGGAAATGTAAACATCCAAAATGTGTTTATCTGCGTGACACAGGCATGTATCTAGTTCATTCATTATCATCACACCCAACACGACCCTCAACCCCATGTAAGAGATGTGGCCCCAACCAACAAGAGATGCCCCACTATATCAGAACAGAGGTCCACTGGCAGAATCCATTGTTTCTGCATTCCTTTGTTGTTCAATCACATCTGAATCTTCATGACTAGATGGGCATCAGTTTCCCACGATTGTCAGCAACTGCTTCTTTCAGGTCTTGTACTTCTATTTTGTACAATCACTGTAGTATACAATTATTTCTCTGTCACCTAGTTTTTCAGTTGTCCCTGATGCAAAAAGATCTTTTCCACTGATTTCACATTTGTGGAATCACAAATGTTCTGAATATTTTAGATGTTGTTTATTAATGCTTCCAATGAGTAATTTGAGTGCACTACATCTACTACAGAATTATTTCTCTTTTTCTGGTAACTTGAGATTTCTCATCAATTTTTCCAGCACTACAAGTCAAATGTCCTCCCCCGCCTTCTAGCGTGCTGGTGACCCAGCCTTTCACAGCCATAAGTAAAACTGGAAAAACCATAGCTTTGAAAATACATATATTTCTTGTAAGCACGATGCCTCTGCCCTTAAATAGTTTGTCTAGATTTGTCATCGTTTTTCTTCCAAGTAACAGCAAACCAATGTCTTTTCCATTGTCTTTTTTAAATTTCCATAGTACTATCCTTAAATCATCATTGTTTTTGAAGTGGTACCCTAATCTGCTAAACAAATTCACTAATTCCATTTTAATTCCAATTTCTGTTTCTAGTTAGTCCAGTAGTAATACTCATGAAATATTTTGCCTACATAAGTTAAATAAGAGGAGAGGGCAGAACCACGCACTGTCTTTCGGAGTTTTGAACTATTTAGTTGTTTCATATTCACTTGTTTCTAGTCATTGTATAAAATTGTCAATAGACAGATGAGGTGACCCAGTAAACTCATATTTTTTAAGAGTACTCCAAAATGTATTGTGGTCTCTGCAATCAAATGCCTTGTATGAGCAATAAAGAAAAAAGAGATATATTTTTGGGGTTTTCTTACCTTTTCCATTTTTCATCAGGTGTTAACAATATGATCTTGGAGACCCTTACCTTTTCTGAATCCAGTTTGTATATCTAGCAATTCTCATTCCATGTATGGTTGAAATCTGAATTACAAAATCTTTAGAATTATTACTGGCATTATTAGTTTGTAAGATAAATGCAACTATTTGGTAGTTGGAGCATTCTTTAGTACTGCCAAATAATAAAATAAAATGATCTTTTCCAGTTCTTTGGCCCCTGCTATATTTTCCATACTAACTTACAACGCATCTAAGATAGTAAGCAGAACAGCTTGTATTTCATCACCTCCTGTAACTTTGTTGTTAGCAATATATTTTAGGGCCCATTAAGATTCACTTTCCAAAATGTCTGGCTCTAGCTGTGATCAAGACTTCATATATAATATAATCAATTTGAGGTTGGGGGGGGTTGTTTTTGTTTTGGTACTGTTCTTTTTATATTTGCACCATCTGTTCTTAATAGCTTCTTCCCTCTGTAGCTCTTTGCCTGGCTTTTTGTTATGTTCATCTTTGTGTTGTTTTTGGTAATTTTCTCAAATCTCTGATCCTTCTCATTCAATTATGGCCATCAAGTTCCATGCGTTGCTTATTTCTCTTGGTTTCTTTGACAAAGAGCTGCAACTAAATACGCAGAGCAATTCATTGTTCATTAGATTCAATTCGTGCCTCTTCTTGCTGTTCTGTAATTCACAGTTTAGCTAACCTTTTCTGACTGTTTTATTTCTGCTTTGCTTCTGTTTGTTTGTTTGTTTGTTTTGACATGTCAGCAGAAAGCCATTTTACCTTCTTTTGCTTTTTTACATTTCAGGGTATATTTGCACGACTCATTTTTAATGAAGTCACAAATTTCAGTCTAGAATTATTCAGGTATTCTAGCAAACATGTCTAACCCATTAAATATTCTCAGTCTTGCCAGTCTGAATACATTTCATTTCTTTTCTTTAGTTTAAATGCCTTTTTCACTTTTACAGATTAAATGGAGCTCCTCCATCTTTACATGCAGAGAATACATTTAATATGATTTAATGCATTCAGTGATGTCTATCTACAGAGACATTTTTCAAATTTCAGGAAGAAGATATTTAGTATAAATCTTGGCTTTTATTTTTTTTGCAGAAGACTTATCTGACTGTCTCCTATTTTCTTATACAGGTAGTCCTTGATTTAAGACCAAGGTTGGGAATCAGAATTTTCATAGTTAAGCAAATTGGTTGTTAGGTGAATTGTGTCTTATTTTGCAACCAATCTGTTTATTAAGCAAATCATTGCAGTTATTAAGTGAATTACAGCAAATCCAACTCCCTCTATTTCATTTCCTTGTTAGACAGCAGTTGGAAAACAGTTGGAAATGCTGATCACATGAACTCAGGGCGTTGCAACTATTGCAAAAATAGGCTGTTTGCCAAGTGCCCAAATTTAGATTATGTGTCCATGGGGTACTGTAATGGTGATAAGTATGACGACTGGTTATAAATCACTTTTTTTTTCCAGTGACATTGTAACTTTGGTCACTGAACAAATGGTTGTAAGCTGGCAACTATCTATACGTACCAATGACAGAATTTCTCTTTATTCCAGGTTTTATTTTACTTCTAACTTTAACCATTCCAATTTCCCGGTTTATTAGCAGAATTTGCACCGCCTCTGGCTCTATACGTTGGGCCATAGAGAGATTACTTTGAGATTTATTAGCTTGCCTTGGATTCAGATTTGGAGATAATTTATCATTTGGGGAGTTGGCGAGTGCTAGTTTTGACACCCTTTTATTAATAACATTGGCTACTACATTTCTTTTATTTACTTATCCACAGCAGATCATATTTATTTTGGATGTGAGGTGTCCTATTCCAGTCCATTTCAGTTCACTGATGCTCAGAATGTCACTGTTAAATCTTGACTAGTAGACGGTGAATGAGCTTGCACATGACTGATAGATGATTGATTGCTCATATTTCTGAACCACCCATCTCTTTCAAAGAGGGACTGTGGGTGGTGTACAATACAATATCAAAAAAATAAAAAAATAAAAAATAAAAACAGTATGTAAAAATGAAAATGTTAGAATTAAAATTTCAAAACGAAAGTTTTTAGGAGGAGACAAGAATTATGAAACCCTGTTAAAAGTTATTTTAAAAAGGAGAAGGGAGGGTTCTCTGAACACCAATCAGTTCCATAGCTCATTCTCCTTTGGGCTCTCCTTTTCAGAAGGCCAGGAAAGTGTGGGGTCTACCTCACCTCCAGGCAGGAGAATTAAAATATTTCACAGGGTGAGGATAACAGCAGAGAAGGTTCCCTTTCTAAAACCCACCAGTCAGAGTTTTTTTAACTGAAAGGGTCTGCAACATACCCTCCTTGTCTGATGTGTGGGACCGGCCAAAGTAATGGGACAAAGCTGGCGTTGTGGCCCGTCACAGCAGATTCGGACAGTGAGGAGGTTGGGGAGGAACATGAGCCAGTCCTGGAGTCTGGGGAAGGCTCTGATGAAGGCTCTGCATCAAAGGCAGAGTTGGGACCAGGGCCGTCTGACAGTTATCAGCTGCCTTCAGAGTCAGACATCAGTGAGGCAGACAAACAGTGAGGAGCCTGTTCGCAGTGTGAGCATGCACAGAGTTGCCAGATGAAGGGAACAGCTAAGGAACAAGGGTCAACTTGGGAGTAAGGTGGATGGTGAATGGCCCCTCCCATACAGAATAAAAGAGGAGCAAAAGGTGAGGGGTGTTTGCAGGAGACAATTGGTTCATTCCTGCATTCTTGCCAAGTTTTGCACCATCTGAAAGATATCGGCCTAGCCACTCTCCAAGCCTGATAAAAGTTGGTAATTGTGAACTATCTTGAAAGACTGTGGGCCGGGACTTTGCTGGAGAGGAATTCACTTAAATTAAATAAAAGGGGTTTATCGGAACGAGGACTCGGCATTGTGCTGCTGGAGAAGCCTAAGTCAGAAGAGCTGGTTGCATAGATAGCCTAACCACATTAAGCTTACAACTAACACCATGACTTGGACTCAGAAGCAAACCGGCACTATGAAGTTCATGGAGCAGCGGTTTTACATGTGCCCTGCACCCACTGTAGCTTGCCAGGGCCCATTCTGCACCGGCTGAGGCTTCCGGATACTTATGTCATAATGATCCTATGAGCTAGACCAGGGGTCTGCAAAGTCGGCTCTTTTAAGACTGGTGGACTTCAACTCCCAGAATTCCCCAGCCAGCTATGCTGGCTGGGGAACTCTGGGAGTTGAAGTCCACCAGTCTTAAAAGAGCCGACTTTGCAGACCCCTGAGCTAGACCATGGGAATGTCTAAAACATGGCAGACAAGTCTGGACAAAGGCTTGGATTAAGTACAGTCCACCGGAGAAGGAAACAGCAATGTTTTTCAGTACTCTGCCAAGAAAACCAAATGCGAATTTACCGTGTGTAAGTTTTTGCCTGCCCCCAGATCTAGCAAAACAGACCTAGTTTTGCTTTCCTTAACCATTTTGCAGCAGGTGTGACTTCCTCCAGTGCTACCACGTCCGATGAAGGCTCAAGAGATCCTCCTGCATTCAATGGCTAATCCTACCGAATATGAATATGGAAATAAATCAAGAAGGGATAAAGTGAGAAGATCAGTTCTAATTGTCCTTAAGAGGAAACAGAAGAAGAATCAGTAAAGCCAGACCAATCTTCTACAACCTGGTATCCTCCAGATGTGTTGGCCCGAACGAAGCACATGGTTTATTTGGAATAATGGTGAATGCTTAAGTCTCAGTCACTGGCAAACAATTCGAAAGCTGCCTCTGTCAGAGAGTTTACCTTCCTGTTGTGCAGGCATGAAGTACAATGCTGCCATCTAATGGACAACAGAGGAAAAAGATACAAAGTATTTGGACCAGTTGCGGGTTCTTATTTTAATGGTTCATTGGAGGAATTAAATGTAATACATGTAATATTAAATTGACATGTGGTGTTAAGGTCCCCCGCACACCTTCAGTATTTGTACTGACCAGTATCAGCATTCCAGATAAAAAGAAATTTTGTCAAAATAGGATATAAATTGTAAAAAAGGCAAATTTGAGAAGAATGCATACGGGTTTTTTTTGCAACTACCATCTATAACAGTGGTTCCCAATCTTTTTTTGGCCATGCCCCACCTAAGCATCTCTAAAACCCTGATGCCCCCCCCCCCTCCCCGTGACATATAATTCTTACTTTACTCAAAAAGTGAACTCTACTCATAGCCTAAAAGGCCATTAACTTGGTTTAAACAAGATTCATATTTGCCCCCATTAAAAATTAAATTGCTCCCCTGTGGGGCGTGGGCCTCACGTTGGGAACCATTGATCTCTGGTGTGCTTTTATGGAGGGTATTCATAAAAATGACTTGCATCAGAATGTAATTCATCCATATGTTAGAACAATGAATAATCTGGAGCCAATGCGTCTTTTTCTCCCATATGATCTTCCTCGTATGGTTATAATTTAATAATTTAATTTAATAATAATTTATTAAATTTCTAAACCGCCCCCTCTCCCCGAAGGGACTCGGGGCGGTGTACAGGAAAATTAAAAACATCTAAAACCATAACAATACATACAAAATTAAAACCGAATTAAATAATAACCCTGTACTAAAATTTATAACAACATTAAAAACTGTATCCCATTAAAACCAGATTAAATAATTTAAAACTACAGACTGGGGCGAGGAGCATAAATTAGGCCAAGCCGGCCTGATGGAACAGATAGGTTTTAACTTTTTGGCGGAAGGAGCGGAGGTCCGTAGTAGTTCTAATATCGGGGGGAAGGTCGTTCCAGAGGGTCGGGCCCATCACAGAGAAGGCCCTTCCCCTGGGCGTCGCCCGCTGGCATTGCCTAGCGGACGACACTCGAAGAAGTCCCTCTTTGTGGGAGCGAATCGGCTGAAGGCATGTATGGGGCAGGATACGATCCCGCAAATAACTAGGTCCTGTTCCTAAGAGTGTTGAGTAAAGGTCTCCCCCATAGCTTTATTTTTTTATGCTCATTTGGGTCCACTAAAATTGCACAAAGAGCTGAAAACAGGGATGGGAAAGATGCTGAGATGGTACCAACTCATTCTCTTAGGTTCTTAAAGGAATAAACTCAAAGAATTACTATGAAAACTTCAGTGGGATTGCAAGACCCAGAAATGTATTGGCAGGCAGAATATAGTACCTGCTTCTGACCTTGAACTTGCTTCTTTGCTAAACCTATTCATTTTCTTAACATCTTTTCGAGTCAGGCTGTAACCTCTGCAAATTCCCATTTCCTGATTATCTGTGTTGAGAATGGATCAGTCATCAAAATAGATATATAGTTTTTCTATATGGTATCTTTCTCGGGATGCTGTTCAACAGCCTTTTCTTCTTCTTTTTTCTTTTCTTCTGAGTCTATTTTGACACCTGGAAACTGCCTGGACCAGTCTTGCAGGCTTCTTGCTAAGTTTTCGTAAATAGTTTTTACCATGTTCTTCTTCCTGGAACTGAATAGAGGCACTACAGGTTTACTGATGGAATTGTGGAGCTGTGCAACAGTGGATTTGTGATTGGTTTGCCTCAGTGGTGGGTTTCTGCAGGCTCGCACCTGCTCGCGAGAGCCGGTTGGTGAAATTTAGAGAACCGGTGAGAGGGGGTTCCACCGGCGTACCTGGAAGTAAATCTGGCCCGCCACTGCCAGTGACCCAACGGGAAGGAAAGGAAAGGAAAGGAAAGGAAAGAAGGAAGGAAGGAAGGAAGGAAGGAAGGAAGGAAAGAAAGAAAGAAAGAAAGAAAGAAAGAAAGAAAGAAAGAAAGAAAGAAAGAAAGAAAGAAAGAAAGAAAGAAAGAAAGAAAGAAAGAAAGAAAGAAAGAAAGAAAGAATTTATCATCACAATTGAGTCCAAAATTTTGGTTGCTAAGCAAGAGCGTTGTTAAATGAGTTTCACCACATTTTAAAAGGTGGCCACTCCCCCTCTGTCACATGACTGCCAAGCCATGCCCACAAAATAGGCCACACCTACAGAGTAGGTTCTAAAAAATTTGAAACCCACCACTGGTTTGCCTGTATAGAAGTTCACTGATGGGACAGTGTAATATTAGACATTTCCCTCCCTCCGCCCCAGTGAAGTTGTCAAGCATTCTGCCATTTTTTTTCCTTTTTCTAGCTGATGAGATAGGAGAATGTTAAAATGGTGGAGTTTAAAAAAAAACCTGATCCCTTGATGGGGACATCTCTTCAAACAAAAGGTTTAGCTATAGAAACAGCAACTCCAACACACACAAACACACACACTTGTGAAAGGAAAGTAGTTGATATTTATTTGCTGCCATGCATTGGAGACAAAGAAGCTGGTCAGTCCATTGATCAGGGGCCATAGTAAACATCTGGCAGAATATAAGAGCATCATAGTGGACAAAGTAGAGAAAGAGGTAGAAATCTGATTTGAAGCTAGTTTATGCCATGGGATCAAGCATCTTAAGAGCACAGGGTGGGAAAACCCCCCATTTGCTAATTTCCATTTGGAATGAAAATACAGGAAAAGGATGTGGGATTCATTTGTTGTGGGTTAGACTTTGTGTTCCAGTCCCAGGATGTTTGGGATGAAAAATGGAATATTCCAGAATGAGAACAAGGAGCCTGGAATTCATTACAAAAACTGCATGAATGTGTTCATCTAAACAGCACATTGGTTTTCTCGGGAAACTTATTATCACATAACATTACAGAAACGCAAAGACACAGAAGAGCCTATGAATACTACGTTAGAAATGTGAAACTGTTCGGTGGCATTGCAGAAGATAGGAAAGAAAGCTACATGGCAACCCACATTGCCTTTCACCCTGTCTGCAGATTTAAGGAATATTTTTTTTTCCTTTCTGAAACAAAACAAGACGGATTATGACATTTATGTTTTTGTTATAGAAATGTGGGGCCCTTGATATCAAACTGTTTTATATGGAAGCTAGACAGGGACAAGATTTAGAAACATGAATGAAAAGAACAAAACCCCAAAGAACTTAATTTTCCTAAGAAAAGCAGAATAGCTGTATTCCGGATATAACAATGAATTGCTTATTGACTTTGGAGCCATGAGTCATATAACAAAGGACAAGACAGGGTTAAATTGAAACATGAAATAGAAGGAAGGTCTTGCCAATGGAAGACATGAATGTCTGGAGGGTATGACTCTCAAAAGAGACAAGGATCCACCATAGTAGTGCGGTTGAAGCCCCACATGTAGAAGCAATGCTGTCATCTTGGCTTTTTCCTTTTTTATTTATGTATTTTATCTTAAGTCTACAGACAGAAAAAAAGATCAACATATGAACAATGCCACAAGAGTTGCAGACTGGGGTGTCTGTCACTTTCTTTGCATCACTTGCCAAAGAATTTGCACCAAAACATTTGTGAAAGTTATAATGAAGACCTCAGACAGGGCAATGTTAGTGCTAACTGCCCGATTGTCTGGAGCATTTGCCAAGATACCCAACTCAGAAGATCCTCAACAGAGTTCTTTTGCATGCCTGAGCCCGGCCTAATAAACCTGGTTTGTTCACTCACCCGCATATCTGGCATTGTTCCTGCTGGGGGTAGGTCCAGAGCTTGGACAACTTGAGAGGAAGTCAGCACTCCTTCTGCGGGTCCCCACCTTTGTCCCTGCTGCTTGTCTGAAGGTAGGAGGGAATGGCTGAAGGGATGGCTCCAACAGCTGAGGTAACGGCGAGGGCGTTACAGGCTGCAGAGGTGATAACCACACCAGAACAGGGCACAGAGTCCGGGGTGCTAGACATGTGCCCAAAGGAGCATGAGGGGCAAACTGCATAGCTGACGATGCAGGGACAGCTAGCCATGGATACAGTTTATGAGCAGAGGAGTGACTGGTGGCTTAGTCAATCTATGACTGGACCTCGGCCACTCCTAACCCCTAGCTATTCAGGAGTCCAGGGAATGTTTGGCGGGAAAGGCGGTTGACAGACTGTGATGAGGAGGGGCAGTACAGCTACTCAATTGCACCATGATGGAGATACTGAGGGAGCACTTTGGAGAGGCCAGTTTCCGAGATGTACCTACATTGCAACCATGGGCTTTAGGCTGCCACTTGCAGGCAATGCCACAGAGTTCATTCAGACTACCCAACCAGGAAAGGCTTTGACCAGCCCTATGAGAGGTCTCCTTTCATCTTTCTTCTCACCAAAGAAAGTTCTGTTCAGCCTTCTGTTACAATACAACCTTTGCAGGAGAAAGCTGAGAAGGGCGCTGAAGCAGAACAAAGAGAAGGAACATATTACTCTCATTATCCATGGGACCATGGCGCTTTGTAAAGCAGCAGTGACAGATTTCATTCAAATTTATCAAAACCAAGTCTGGGAGTCTTTGCAGCTTCGTACAGCTTTTATTGGCTGGTGATATCCTGTGCCTGTTCTCCGTGCTCTGACGTTGTCAAAAGTGAAAGCAAAGGCATAACCAACTTCAAAACAGCTTGAAATTACTGGAGTGTGTCAACCACATAGCTGTCTAAAATGCTTCCATTGTGAAGGGCATGAAGACTGAGCTGACATAATTTCCCAAAACAGAACAAGAATTAGACTGAGTCATTAAAGGATTTGGATTGAGCTTGAGAAAAGTGGTAAAGTGGTAAATATGAATATGAGGAATTTTGACCAGAAGACTGAATATATTCAAGGCTCCTCAAGTCCTTCAAGAAATATCAAAGGACAAGGAAACCGAAGCAGACAATAAACTTCAAATATCAAATCGAGACTAATACAACAAGGCAGAATTTATGAGAAGTTGCAGAAGGAAAATAAACTGGCTGAACAAAATCATCAGTGTATCGAAACGGTTGTCATAGGTATTGGAGTTGCAATGAAACAATTGAATCACAGCAAAAAGAACCAACCCTGCAGAATTAGAATCTTCCATATAGACAAAAACAATCAAAGTGGATGATTTTTGCAATGAAAAAAAAATGCAAACATGTCGTATGTTTTAAACAAACAAAATTACAGACTTTAAGGCAAATATTGTGTTTTAACACATGTTGATTTAAATCAATTCTGCTATACTCACTGTACAAAGAGGCAGGTGATTAGAATTTAATAGATTTTTTTTTATCATACTTGTATTACTTTATAAGTAACTCAAGGCATCAAACATAGCTAATACTCCTTCCTCCTCCTTTCTATATGAACAGGTCTATATAGTTTTCTTGGCGACATTACACCAGTATTTTCCATTTCTTCTGATACTTTTTTCTCATTGTTTAAAAAAGACTACTCTTTTCTGGTGATCTCCCACCATCCAATTATACATTGAGGAAATGATTTGAGAAAGAATCTGCATGGTTTTGCCAAAGGTATGTCCTGCTTCACTTACCTTTTGAGAAAATGCAGATACCGGTAAAGTGAGAGTCATTTTGAAAGGATGTAATGGCATTTACCTGAGAAGAGCAGGCAGGCATCATTGTTGAAAAAACATGCCTGATCTCTTGTTCCATTAAATCAACATTTCTCCACCTTGGCAGCTTTAAGAGGTGTAGAATTCAACTACCAGAATAGCTGGCTGAGGGATTTGGGGCGTTGAAGTCCACATCCTTTAAAGTTGCCAAGATTGATGAATACTGTCCTATACTGTATGTCAGCCCTGGAGGTCTTTTTTTTCCCTTTGAATCTTCAGGGCTGCCACACTTAATGCTGTGGGAAACCTAGAGGTGGGATTTCATGTAGCCATAACAACATTCTTTTCTCTGGGAGTCAAGGACAATTAGGGCTGCATCTGGAGTGGCCTGACTGGGAGGCATCTCCAGTTGGGACAGTGGAGTGATTGGACCATGTGATGAACATGTGGGTTCAGGGAAAGGGACTTTGACTTTCTTTTGGGTGGGGAAAACCAGGAAGTTTTCAGATTTGGGTTTTCCCAGATGTACCAATACGATCTCTCTAATAAAATGGAACTTTGAGGAACATCTAGCCTCTTGAGTCTTTTTTTGTTGGGGAAGTTACTTGGAACCCTGACACTGTACCTCTTTGAAAAACGTAAGAAAATGTTTAAGGACCTTATTCACTTAGGACAGGGGTCTGCAAAGTTGGCTCTTTTAAGATTGGTGGACTTCAACTCCCAGAATTCCCCAGCCAGCCAAGCTGGCTGGGGAATTCTGGGAGTTGAAGTCCACCAATCTTAAAAGAGCCAACTTTGCAGACCCCTGACTTAGGACATATGGTTTGAATAACAACTCTTCCAAAGCACCTGAAGGCAGAACAAGAAGCAATGGATGGAAACTAATCAAGTACAGAACCAATGTAGAACTAAGGAGAAATTTCCTGACAGTTAGAACAATTAATCAGTGGAATGACTTGACTTCAGGAGTTTTCGGTGCTCTGGTGGTTTTGAAGAAGAGATTGGACAACCCTTTGTCTGAAATGTTATAGTGTCTTCTGCTTGATCTGGGGGATTAGATTAGACGAAAGTCCTCCAAGTTCCTTCCAACTCTATTATTGCGTTAATTCTCTTCAACTGAAATCCTTGTGTACGTTTTGTTGAACATTGGTGTTCCACATACATTGATGTTTTTTATTAAAATGCCTTTATTTATGCCACAGATTGATTTGATGCAAGTTCAGAGTAAATACATTAGTCATATCTCATGTCAACTATCTCTGGCAATTCAATGTGACTCTACGGAGACTTAGACGGTAGCTTACTTAATGAAATTCTTTCAGGGTGAGAGAGAATTGACCACATCTGACCTGAAAAGATGGCTTCAAAAGGAAATCATTGCATAACTGAGTAATTTAAATGCAAATCTAAAACCTCTGGGATTTCTCTGCCTAGACGGTGTAACACAAACAGTTGATGGAGTTTTGATAGGACACTGGAAAGGAAATGGACAACTAATTGCCGACTAAAACATGTCAGGTTTTTTGTGGATATGCTGAAGTTCCTTAAACTGATGATTCCCAAACCCTCTGCATTCATTCAGAATTGAGACATGTTTTCATAACTGCAGATGGAATTACCAAATCCATATCATTTTAATTATTGTTGGAGAAAGTCTGATTTTTAAAGGAAATCAGACATCTTAGTAACCTGTGTGCCATTGGATGACACAATAGAGTGACTATGAAGTTATAAGCCAGGAATCCTTAGTTAAATCTTGCCAAAGTGAACAACTTTTAAGTTGTTGACTGACTAGAGTTTGAATGTTTGCCCTAGTAAATCTCATTTGGTATTTTTTTTCCACCTTTTTTTTTCTAAAGTATGTTTTACTTAAATACTATTCTGGTAGGCTAATACATTAAGCTAGACCCACACTTAAAAAACAGTGTTTAATGCAAAACCTTAGTCACTATGGTGCATGCTGGGTGATACAAAATTAACCCACATTATGGTTTAATGCAAAATAGGAAGGCAGACATAGTTTCTATTTTAGTAGCTTATTTTAATATATCACTTGATATTGTTTTATATATTTGTGATCTTCCCTTATAGTGGCATTCAGAAGATGGAATTAAAAATATCAATACATCATTTTTTTTTTTGTCCACCATCATCTTATCACTTCAATTCAGTTTCATCAAATTATCTATTGGCACATTTGTTTCACAAATGCACAAAATTGGCTCATGGCCTTTGGATCATCTTACCACAGGTGGCGAGATCCACTTCTACACATCTGGCCCTCCAGAAGGGCCTTAAAGCTTGATTCTGCTGGCTGGCTTGGGGACCCAATGGTCTAGGCTGGAGATGGTTGGTACAGTGATATAGGTCCTTTCTGCTTGACCCCTTGGTTTTTCACTCTACATTCAACTTTTGGAATTTTACATTATTTTGGTAATTGTTTTTATATTTATATCTTTTATTGCATTGTAAGCTGCCCAGAGTCAGTTTGGACAACAAGATAGGTTGCCTATAAATTTACAGATGCTTCTTATATTGAAATACAGTATCTTCATCTGAGTTGTTGTATACTGTGTTACCACTGTATCTTCCTATGACTTTGTGTAGCCTTTGTTTTAGAATTCAGGGGTAATAGAATTCCATAAGTTTCTTTAGCTTCTATATGGAATGCTGAAAGACGCATACTCATGTATTGAGAGCCTTGGAAAATCATACATGTTCTTAGTAAAAGAAATAAGCACTCCCTTCAAAAGCTTTGTCAGCCTTGTGAAAGATAAGTTTGTCACCTTCTCTGGACCACTTGCCAAAGAGTTTGCACCAAAAACATTTATAAAAAGTATGATGGAGATGTCAGACTGGGCAATTTTAGTGCTTACTGTTATACTTGTTTGTGTATAAAAAGTCGTCTGAAATTTGCATTAGTTTTACCAAATTTGTTTTTCTTCTAATCTTTTCCCTCTGTTTAGAAACAGCAGATTCATCTCAAATTTCTCTTTGGATAAACCTCTACCCATCTTAGTGTTTGGGTGTGTGAAGCTCTGTGGTGTACCAAATTTGCAGTGTAAGGTTGCAAGAGTGAATACAACCACCATCACAAGTACCCTGTGCAAAAAGTAGAGAGTCTTTATTTCTTCACTCCCTCAAAGTTTAAGATATAGTTCCAACAATCCAGATACCAAGCTGGGCAATTCAAGCAACAGCATATTTGATATAATTGATTTGGTTTAAAATCTTATTGTTGATAAAGTCATACTAGGAACCGCAATGAGGCAAGAAATTACTGTACAAAGAGAAAGGAAAGCTTTGGGTGATAAAATATAGAGAGAATTCTGTCTATATCAGGGGTCTGCAAAGTTGGCTCTTTGAAGACCAGTGGACTTCAACTCCCAGCTATGCTGGCTGGGGAATTCTGGGAGTTGAAGTCCATCGGTCTTCAAAGAGCCAACTTTGCAGACCCCTGGTCTATATAAACACTTAAAAAGGGGATTGCATCTGGGTTTATTTTTTCCTTCCTTCTTGCTACTCTCTGTTACGTGTAAGTGAACATTTCTGTCTGGGTTTTTTTAAAAATGGAGAGGTGCAAGGAAGAAAAGAAACATGGTTTCGTATAGTCATAAATACTGGCAAGAAATCTGTAACAACAACCATCCAGGCAAGTAGCAAAACAAAGTCAATAAGTCACAATTTTAATAAGGATCTCCCCAGTTTATATTGGCAAATTCTAATGACAGTCTTACTAGATACAAACCCAAAATTCATTGGACGCATTTCTTCCCCCCATGGAGATAAATTAGATGCTTGATTTGTGTTGTTTGGATTCATTCTGAAAGTTTCCATCACAGCAGTCATGAAGTCAGTTGATGATATGCAAAGGAATTATTCATATAAATCACAGTTTCCCAACCTTGGCAATTTTAAGACTTGTGGACTTCTTCTGGGAGCTGAAGTCCACACGTCTTGAAGTTGCCACGGTTGGGAAACCCTGAGGTAAATAATGAGGATTCTATTAGTTTGGGAAGGCCCTGCTGTAGCAGAATCCTAAACACATTATTTGTTTAGCCTCTGTAATTTCCGGGGTGGTGATGGTATTTGGTAGTTAAAAACAAAATGTCATTTTTTCAGTTTCTAGGCTCTTAACATTTTAGAGAATAGAAGATAAGAATAGTGAGATGCATATACGGACAATTATAGGAGACTCCATAGATATATTACTATCTCATTATTACTGTCCTCTGGATTATTGACCTCTGGATTTTGAATGATGAGGATGTGGAGATCAAGAACTGTGATACAACTCTGATGGGAAGGCAAGGAATAGTTTTTAAAATAGATGGGAACTATGAAAAATATTTGCAGCAGAAGAAATGTTGATATTCATTGCCTTGCATTATACACAGAAACATTTCCATTTATATCTAAGGCAGAGAATTTAACAATGCACAGGCAATCAACTTATTCAGGGATGGTTCTGTCCCTACTGCTAACTTTTAATGGACTTTCCTGAGCTTAGTTGGGACAGTTTGCAAAATTAACTTTCTTCTATGTATTTATTGCTCTAATACTATTGAAATCATGTAGTGTGTTACATTTAAATTGCAAATAAAACTAAGCAAAATGGGATATCTTTTGAAAAAATAAACGTAGAAAAGAGACTTACTAGATGGAAAATTTCTTGATAGGAACTGATTTGACAAGTTGTTTTCTGCTTCTTCTACATAGTTCAAAGCAATCTTCCACAGTAAAGCATCTAAAACATTCTTTTAAAAAATTATATCTAGAAACTTCATAAACAGATGGTTTGTTGGTTCCTAATTCTTATTAAATTAAACATAATTATGAAGATTAAATTATGTTCTGGTATGTCCATTGAGAGTACCCTACAGCCAAAGAAGTGGAATCTGAGTAGTTCTAATGCCAATAGCAATAGCACTTAGACGCATACACCACTTTTCAGACCTCTCTAAAAGGTTTACAGATTGCATATTGCCCCCAACAATTTGAGTCCTCAGTTTACCCACCTCGGAAAGATGGAAGGCCAAGTCAACCTTGAGCCTGGTGAGATTTGACCTGCCAAATTGCAGGCAGCCTTCAGGCAGCAGAATAGCCTGCAGTACCGCACTCTAACCACTGCGCCACCATGGCTCATAGGTGGCCAATGGCCATGTGACCAAGGTGACCAATGTTCTCTTTGGATCACACCATTGATTTTGAAGTGCTATTATTTTGCAGTACATCCAATGAAATAAAAAATTACTAATTCTGGAAAATGCTAGGAAAATGATGCCAGGAAAGGGATGACAACCCACATCCCACCTGTTTCTTGCTATTAGAAGTCGTTGAAAGAGCTTCGAGGCATTTGTTTTAGCTTCCTGTTCAAATCAGGAAATCCAGAAAAAGAAATTCTTATCAAAAGGATGTCCAGCCAGTATTTCAAGACATTCAGCAAAAGCCCTGCAGCTTTCTGGATAACTATGCATGATTAATATAGAAGACACTACCCAAGAATGGCAAGAATTCTGATAATATAATTGTGTGTTTATTTGTTTAAACCACTTCATTTATGCATAGAAGAAAGGTCCAGCAGTGGTCCTTGATCATGTTAGTGAAGAGATAGTCTTGCTATTAATAGTGAAAAATGGCAGAGGGCAACAGATCAAAAGCTAATATTTCAGATTACTTTTCAGTGCACCTTATATAGATATTCCATGAAGTCAGTGTAACATTTGCCCTGAAATTTAGCAGGATACATCTTATCACCAGCTTGCTCTTTTGCCAAATATTTCTTAAATACACAGCACAAAAATAACTTGAGTAGAGCCTGTTTCGAATCAACCTTTTATGAACTATTCAAACTAATTACTGCCAGAAGATGTAACTCAGTCCTGCTTCCTCTTCCCATTTGTTTCTCCAGAGCATTTACTTTAACTGCAGATGGAAATAGATATATAAGCTGCTTGTTGGGCTATTGGTCCAGTGTGGCTGGGTTTTAAAAAAAAAAAAATCATTTGGGGCAATGTCTGCCTCTTAACTAATCATTTTTTCCGTGATAGGAAAAAACAGCCTGGTGTGTCAACCTCTGTATTATAAAGAACTGATAGGGACTTATTCCTCATGTCTATATAGAGCTGCATCTCAAGTGAACTCTATAATAAAGAAGATGATTTAAAAAAAATATTTGCCAATGCCTGCCAGCTCTGTTAGGATAAAAAGGCACATTCTTGACTCTAACGTTGCGCTAATCCAATTTGCTGCTAATGAGAAAGGATAAGATGGTGGCTTCTTTAATCTATACTGACAAATCAGGACATTGTTTTTCTTCCATATTGACACTGAGGATACATCTAAGGCAGGGATGTCCAAACTTGGGAACTTTAAGACTTGTGGACTTCAACTCCCAGAATTCCCCAGCCATCCCTGATCTAAGGACAACAGGAGGATAGAGTGGCAAGAGGGGAGACAGAGAAGAGGCATGTTCCTGAGAACTCTTCTCTCTGCTAAAGGTCCGCCCCAGTTTAACGAAGATGCTGTGTTATAAATAAGCCTGGGCCTGCTTAAATGTTATTTATTTGTCAGATTTTATTTATTAATGCTGCTGAGAAGGAAATTTAGAAAACAGCTACTTTTAGAAATGAGATTTAAACAAACCATTGTGAGAGTTTCACACAACAGCCCGAAGGGAAGAAATGTTGCAGTTTAAGGTCGGTGAGTTTATGATGGCTTACCTCCTGCTCTTTCTCTCTCACACCCAAATGCAATATAATTTGACTGTTTCACTGCTCAGGAACTTTCTTTAAATATCAAGCTACATATACAATTAGCTACATCACCCAATTATTCCAAGGCAGAATTTCAAAAATCGCTAGAGGAAAATTCACTAGCAAACAGTTTAAACAAAAGAGTTTTTAAAATGGGGGGAAAGGGGGAGGGCAGAGCCACACAGAATAAATGTACAACGAAGAAAAGTGCATTTCAAATAGGTTTCTTTGGCAAGATTATGTAATACTCTGTGCGCAGAGGGTGCTTTGAGTGCATTCTGTATAAAACCCAACATCTTCTAAATCATTACATAACATACATGTGCTAAAATTACATCAGACCTGAGTCCCAGGTGTTGGACGTGAAGTGGAAGGTTCTTGTTTTTTCCAGAGAAAAGCCTGCTTGCTGATATCCCTAAAATCTCAGAAACAAACCAACAGCTCTCTCAGGGTTTGAAGCTCAAGAAAGGCAAAGTAAATGAGCCTGGACCAGAGGTTGTCTGCCCTGCGTCACGAAATTTTCTTTGTGGCACTGATAAAGTTGGATTTGTGATTAAGTCCAAAAAAAGAAGAAGATTGATATAGCCAGTCATTCACTCACATCTGGAGCAAATCATTAGATGAACCAGTGAATAAGGCACATGAATTAGACCAGCCTTTCTCAATTGGCTGCTCACTAGCTAGCGTGGTATGGGCACTCTTAGAACGCCTTGATCATGTTAACCCATATGCTAATTGGGAATTCTGGGACTTATAGTCCCATTGAGAGGACATCAGGTTAATGGAAAATGGCTTAGCCTAACAACCTTCTAGAAAAAGAAGGAGACAAAAACAAAGTTGTGGCAATAGAATGAAAACTAGTTGCCCTTTTCAGTTCTTATATATCCAAGACAATCCTTTCTAGCAGGACTGGATCAACTAGTCCATTGTGGCGGACCTGGGTTGAGTTTTTAGTCTTTGGTCTACATCCTCAAACATAACTGGAGTAGCCCAACATGCTACTTGAGGAAAATTTATTAAAAGCCATCATTTTCTGACCCAACCAACATATGCAAAAGATTGTAGGGTGTAGAGGTGAGTCAAATGTCCCATTTGTTCTAGAAACTGTCCTTTTGGGTGTTCTGCCTCACATACACTTTAAGAACCTTAGGCTGACAGAAGGACCAGGAAGGTGATCTACATAAGTACAAGTTTATTCCTAAAACGCAGCACTGTCTTGATACAAGCTGGACAAGCAACAAGCTATATAATGTGATTAGGCTTTGCCTCAGCGAGTAGGCTAAAAAGAGAGAGATCTTAAACTTTCCATCTTTAGCTCGTGAATTAGTACAGGAACAGTGCGCAAGGCATGGCTGAAAGCAGATATTTTGTTCACATGCATGTGCCTACCAATGTATTTACTGATATGTGACTACTGGATACTTATATCAACTTACTGTTCATCTGAGTGTCAAAAAAAAAAAAAGGCATGAACCATTAACTTCCAATATATTTTTCCTGTGACAAGGTAGCAAGCACCAAGTATGGGGACAATTTTGAAAGCAGTGGGGGGAGAAAAATGAAATCTGAAAAATAGAGACTTTCAAAAAATATATATATTTATAATATTTATATATCTATATAGACACAGTATTTTTCTAATTGGTTAATGGCAGGGTGAGACAGGTGCAGGTGAGACAGGGGGAGGGGGAAATCATCTTGCTTGAATTTTTCAGAAGGAGACGTTTAGAACCAACATAAAGAATAAATCTTGCAGTCTCCAGCATCCCATCTGGCTATGGATGGGGCTCGGAGCCTGGATGATGATGATGTCAAAAACTGATGTTCCCACTCCATCCAAGTACCTGTCTCGACAATTCTCCATTGCAAAACTCATGCTTTATACAACAATATCCAGGAATGAATATCTCTTCGCACACTTTCACACATACGCGCACCGTTACTCCTCACGTCATTCAGCAATAAAGTACAAATGCATTCGTGCTCATTTGCTCAGGCAGAGGATGAACCGGGGGGAGGGGGGGAGGAATAAGGAACATTGCATGATGATATTGCCCTGGGGCATAAAATTAGAAGGTGCTGTTTTCACAGCATTCCGGAGATGGAACTGACCTCGTGTTTTGACACTTTGCTCAGGATAATCACGTTAACAAAATGAAAACTCTATACTGTCACCACTCCCCCGACCTGGTATATTTTCAAGATATATTAGGACCAAGGATCCCAGGATTTCAGGAAGGGGGGGGGAATCCCAGTGCATCCGGAGGTGACAGGTTAGTCGCACAGAGAATATACTATGAGATTGGAGGAATGGAGGGCGCTGCAAAAATCAAAGATGAAAAATAAAAGCAACAGGGCCAAAAACAAAAAAATAAATACTTTGTGTAAATTTCATTATTTTTTTTTAGAAAAAAATTATTGATTAGCTTACATTATTTTGTCAGTATATTTCATACATACTTACATACATACATACATATATATATATTATATAAGAAGGCAATGAAAATGCCAGGGGAATTTAGGTGACTGCATGTCTCGCAAGTTGTCGTACTGATTTTTAATGAAGACTGCATGAGTTTGTATGAAGGGCCTCATCAACATGGCCTCCATCCCAAAAATATTTCTGTTCTTCACTCTTTGTGCTAGAACAAAATTGATGGAGAGACCAACTTCCATTCATGGTTTCTAGTGGAGGCCACTGAATTGGGACATCAGTGGTGTTGGAGACCTGCAAAGACTTAGGTACCCCTTGCTATATAGCATTTTGGTCAACAATTGCTTTCCAATGATTTCAATTAGATATTGTTGAATTGCACCCGCCATTTCAGTAGCAGTGAACAAAATTGTATAGGTTTTAGGTTATTAGAATGTTTCATATTATTTCCATGTATGTGGTTTTTGAACCAGTTTGGGTGAGTTGAATCTAGCCTGATATTGAAAACTTCAGAATAAACCCATGGGCAGAATGGGTGATAGAAAAGAGCTTCTTTTTATCTATTTATCTATCTTTAAATCTAAAAATTGCCAATTGTAGAAGTTTGGGTAGTGAGAAATTCTCATTACACTACGGAATTCTATGTGATAGATCAATCCACATTATTCATTCTCTCCTTGATAGACACCAAGCATGAACAGTTTACAAATAGTATATATGTGGCCTCCATTAGAAATGGCAAAAATCATTCTAGTAGAAGGATTCAACCGTGGTGTTAAATATAAGAAGATACAATTTTTCTGCAACTGCTACATTTTTCTCATTTACTCTGGAAAGGATATGAAGTTGCTTTGCATGAAATGATATGCAACATAAAGGAACAGTCTCCCTTTTTATAATAAATTTCAATCTAGCGTAACGTTATTAGCAGGTCAGTGCAAAAATCTACTGGTTGATGCCCCCAGAAGCAAAAATAAAGCTTAATAATGCAAAAATAATGAACTGATTTTGCTACCTACTGAACCTCCATATGGCCATTGTCTTTTTGCAACAGCTAGAGCCATGCTTAAATCAACAAACTTTATAATGCTTATTCTTCATGGCTTCAAAACAGAATCCCCACCCCTCCCAATTATTGGATTATTCATCTTGCCTTTGCTCTATTTCCATGCAACTTCCAAAACAACGTGTATGTCTCCCAAAGGATAAACCTGGGCAGAACTGTTTTTATCCTAAACTCAAAAGGAAGGGCATTCCCCAACTCCTAGTGTTTTAACATTTCCAGGGAAGTGATTCTTAGGACAATTTATTACGAGTCCCATTGCATAGACTCTGACAGAATACTAGCGTATTTTGCTTTGGCTAGCATGCTCCGCAGACTATTATTGAAAAAGAGATTCTCAGCTTTGAAACTCTTTTGTACAGATTGGTAGGTGCACATGCATGTGGGGATGAGTGTGAGTACTGGTTAAAATAAATACTTTCTGCTTGCACTGTAAATCTCGTACTGCTAACCATTGTTTGTAAGTTTATTTTCCAGGTTATGGAGGCCTGTGACCTCAGGGGAATGAGATACATGTTCTGAATCGCCATCAGAGGCAAGAAGCCTCAAGGGCAAAGCCTCACGTTAAATACTAAAATATGTGCATATCACAGACAGACCACATGCATGTGCACACACACTCATACAGACATACTTCATACTTTCAGCAGTAGTTGAACCGGGAGCATTTGCTTTTAAAAATGATTTTAGCATCTCTCTGGATATTATTTCCTGAAGCTCATATAGTCATGGGTATTGGAGTCGGTTTTGTTTTTGCCTTATTTTCTAAACAAGCAACTACTAGATAGACCTATCCCACAAAAGATTACTAAGATTCATACTTTGGCCTGTGGGGCTGAATTCTCTGATTTTTGTGCTGATCCAAAAGCCAAAATTGTTTCCATCTCTCGATCTTGACAGGGAAAGACAATGGTGTCAGTTCCTTGGTTTCTGCTACATACATGTGTTTGGTTGGTTTCAGCCTTCCAACAATTCAGATCGCTTTTATATATATATATATATAAACCTTCCCCTTTCCCCACCCTCATCAGTTCACATCACTCCTTCACGATGCACTTCCTCACACTACTTCTCGGAACAACTCCAAGTCCTTCTTCAAAATTCAAGGGCAAGAAGCCCCCTGCAAAGGGGGAAGCCACAGTTCATCTCTTGTGAGAGGAGCCAAGCATAACTCTGGAAACAAAATTGACAATGGCAGCCGCTGGTTGGTCTGGGTCCAGCTCAGCAAAGAGGTGGCAAACGTTGTCCGTCGTACTGCCTTGTTTCCTAGCCACGAAGCCAAAGAGTCTGCAGAATGACAAAGAAATTAAGGAGCGATAAAATCACGTGAGAGAAGACAAGAATTGCTCACTGCGACTTATGATCACTATCATACTTTACATGTGTATCAGGTAAAACTCTTGATATTCCTTCCACTATGACATTTGAAATGCACGGGGACTCAAGAGAAACCACTGTTAATTACAGTGTAAATGAAGTGACATATTATGTGTATTATATATTTTTGTTAAGTGAACAATAAATGAAATCCAAGCAATCCTGAGAAAACAGAGAATTCAACCAAAAGGGTTTTGTTTAGAATATTCATACAGAATTAATTATCTCTAAGCTATCTACCCAAAGCTATAAATTTCCTTCACATTATGACAGGCAGCTGATTCCACTCTTTACAGTATATGGCAATAGCACTTAGACTTGGTCTTTACAGACCTCTCTAAGGGTTTACAGAATCAGCCTATTGCCCCAATCACCTGAGTCCCCATTTTACCCACCTCAGAAGGATGGAAAGCTGAGTCAACCTTGAGCCTGGTAAGATTTGAACTGTTAAATTGCAGGCCACCGGCAGTCAGCAGAAGTAGCCTGCAGTACTGCACTCTAACCACTGTACCATCTCGGCTCATAAGGTATGAATCAGGAACAATTGAAGATGGCTTAACAGGACGGATTATGAGCCACAGAAGAGAGTAGGTCCTAACTGTTTAAGCAATTTTGCTAAGAACGAGATCTGCCTTTAGTCATAAATTTCTGAAAAAATAAACAGCAACTAGAGGTCACCAACTTTGTATTGTGATCCTTAAGGGTCCAACTGGAAAATAAATCAAATGACACTTAAAAACTAAGCAGTTAGATTTTTCATGTCCACAGGCTTCTGAGAGAGGTCAGAGTTAGAAGGGCATATTTGGATTGTAAAATTGCTTAATTTCGCTCTACATTCTTTCTTAGGTTAGGCCAATGTCTTTGAAAGCATCTTTTAAAGTTTTGCTAGATTTAAGGACTATGAGAACAATCCCCTGTCCTAGGTTGTGTCGTGTGTGTGTGTGTGTGTGTGTGTGTGTGTAAAATATTTCCTAATTTTGACATTAATCAAATTAACAACTTACTTGGCAGCACCACCAGATTCTGATTTAGTCCACCTGAGAAGAATCAAAGAAAAAACTCTATTTAACTTTTGCACTGAGGAAAATTTGATACTTCTTTAAAATGGTGAGTTAAATAAAAGGTTGTATCTAAGACAGTGGCAAGCCCTGAATGGGATTCCACTGATTCAATGACAATAGATCCTTTCTTCTGTAAATAAATGACTTCAACAACTAGGAAAGGGAACGAAATCCTTTTATAGTTCCTTACAGTTTGAAAATCTTGTCCCTTAACTTGTCCTTAACTTGCCCCATGATATTTGTAAATCTTGTCCCTTCTGAAAAATTATCTGTTGCTTAAAAATGATCATGATCTGACTTTTAGAAATATTCTGAAATTCAACCCTGAAATTTTACTACAGTGCTTACTGGCAATTAAAAAATAAATGAACAATTGTGCATTATTTTTTTTCAGTCCTTCCCCATCACAAGCCTCTAATGAGTAAAAGTCAGCATTTTAGATGCATTTGATCTCAAACTGAGTTTTTATTGCTTTGCAAAGAAACAGATGAACAATTCTCTGTTTTTCATTGGCAATTTAGTTCTTTGCAGAACAAGTTGTGGGAGACATCTGCAAATCTCCGCTGCTGTTGATAATTTCCTGCATATTTGCTTCAACATGGAACAATCTCATTTCTTGGAAATCAAAGAGATCTGGCAGTAGCAACATAGGGGAACAGATGTTTAATTACAGAGGTTTGTGCTCAAACACAGAAACAAAGAGTCCACAAGAATGATTAGTTCCTTTCAAGACCAGAGATGAAAATAGAATTCCAAGAACCCTGTCCTGGGCAATTTCCCATTTCCCCCCATTATGTGTTCCTATCTTTCCATTCCAGCCAATGGCTTTTATTCATTCTTATACGTCTTGTCATTTCCATCCCTCCATGTGTTCAGGTAGAAACTTCTGCTCATAGTGAGGACTTAATATTTACAGAAGGTCTGGTATTATTTATTTATTTATTTGTTTTTATTTTTCGAATTTATACCCCGCCCTTCTCCTTGTTAGGACTCAGGGCGCCGCACAGGCATTATTAAAACCATGACAAAAGACAATATACACTATTAAAAACATATTAAATTAAATTAAAACCCATGCTAAAAACCCATTTAAAACCCTGAAAATTAAAATTTATAGATAGAGTCAGAAACAGGGGGCTACGCTAGGCCGGCTTGTTGGAATAGATACGTCTTAAGACGTTGGCGGAAGAGGCGGAGGTCCGAGGTAGTGCGAAGGTCGGGGAGTAGGTCGTTCCAGAGGGCCTGGCCCGCCACAGAGAAGGCCCTTCCCCTGGGTGTCGCCAACCAGCATTGCCCGGCTGACGGTACCCGGAGAAGACCCTCTCTGTGGGAGCAGATCGGACGAAGGGATGTATGGGGCAGGAGGCGGTCTCCTATATAGCTAGGCCCCGAGCCATGGAGCGATTTGAAGATGGTCGTCAACACCTTGAAGCGTACTCGAAAGGCACAGGCAGCCAGTGCAGCTCGCGCAGGAGAGGTGTTATGTGGACTTGCCTTGGTGCACGCATAATCACCCGCGCGGCTGCATTCTGAACTAGCTGTAGCTTTCGAGTGCACCTCAAGGGGAGCCCCATGTAGATAGCGTTACAGTAATTAGTATAAATTAGATAATTTTAAATACACATTAACCCAATAAAGGAAAATATTTTCAGCTCAGAGTTGTAACGAGGGGTCCTTGGTCCTCCCTGAAGTAGCTTGTTTTCTTGCAGACCTTTCATTACCCAAACTAGGTGACACCAGCACTGATGATGTTACCTAGTTCGGGTAATGAAACGTCTGCAAGAAAACCAGCAAGCTCAGAGAGCACCAAGGACCCCACATATTAACCCTTTGAATGAAGATGTTTCTTCAATGAATTAGAGGCATTCTTCCTGATCCAGAAGTTGCAGGGTCTTTTTAGAGGTGGCTTTTTGGTTGTAAAATATCCTAAAGAGATTTTAATTGGTTCCATCTCCACTAGCTTTTAAATATACCAAAACAACTTTTCATTCACGATGCATTTTACTTCCTCTTTCAGTGTTGCTGTTTCAAGGGCTAAACTCTGATTAAAACTCTTTAAAGATGTAGAAGACATAGAGAATAAAAACAGGAGGACCATGCCCATATCTACATACATACTGCTCCCAGGAGTTTTATTGCTTAAGTTTACGTAAGAATTTAGCCAACAGCTTCACTTACTTTCTGTCCTGTGGGTCCACATCACAAAAGGTGACAGTAACGATAGGGTAATGCCGTCTGAAGAACAGCCTGAAACAGAAATGGGAGTAAGCATTAATTCTACAGCCATTTGAAGCTTTAACAGATTAACAGAGTTGGAAGGGACCTTGCAGGTCATCTAGCACAACCCCCTGCCCAAGCAGGAGACCCTACATCTGCCTCTACCTAGGATTGAACTCACAACCTCCTGATTGAGAGGCGAGAGATCCACCTCTAGGCCACAGCAACATGCTGGAGGAAAGTGAATCTGTGCACACAGATAACTAAACCACCCCAAGGCAGCTCATCTACATGAGCAAGAGAGAAAGTTCTGATAAGATGGCAGGAGGTCACGGTACTGTATGGCCTGGATGGGCTCCAGATTTTTTTTAATATCCAAAGCTGATGAAATCCTCCTGGTAGAGATTTGCTTCGTTTAAAGCGCCCTGACCTTTTTTGATACCTTGCACATATTATTATGTCATTCAATGTGGCCATAGAGAACTCTGCAACACGATGCTAAGAAATATTGTAGTGAAATGAAGAATGTGTTGAAGAACTGGTCGTTAAGAAGATACTAGTTCCGGATGCACTCAGGCCTCTCCAAACCCTGACCCTCCATCCTGTTCCCTTACTTCCTCTGGTTGTCTGTCAAGGTGATGCCTTGTGTGGAGACTTTGAAGTGGACAATAGTAGCAGAGGGAAGGATATCCGCAGCCAACGTCTCAGTGATTGCTTTGGCGATGGCCTGAGGGCCTGTTAATGATTCCATCTCCACTGAGTTTATAAACAGCACATTGCAGGCTGTGGGAGAAAAAGAGGGAAATTGAGGCCAACATTTTTGGTATGATAGAATGAAGAGTAAGTACAAATATCGAAGCATAGAACACACTGCTGCTTGTAATACAAAGGAAGTAATGTGTATCAACATTCCTCTTTGGTTATGCTAACCCAAAATTCTAGGGTGAATACTGATAACTCAACTGATGAATGCTAAGCAAGGGAAGAATGGTATGTGTGTGTGCGTGCGTGCGTGTGTGTGTGTTAGGTTTTTTAAGCTGATAAATAAATAAACAAGGGAGACTAGGATAGATCTATTTCGAGCTATTTAGCTCTCATCAGCTAGCCATACCCTTACTGGGATTTGAACCGGGGCTGTATTACATGTTAGGCAGATGTTTTAGCCACTAAGCCACCAGATTCTCCTCCTGATCAGCTGGGCCAGGGGAATAAGTATTATACTTGTGTCACAACACCCTGGTAAGCCCCAATTAAGGGAGGAAGCATACTGCTTTCCTTTTCTGCCTTTTGGCTCATCACCAGAGACCATACAGACAGAAAGCTACTAGTTTCATTGTCTTTTATTTCCATGTGAGTTAGGTTTTTTTACGCTGATAAATAAATAAACAAGGGAGACTAAGATACATCTATTTTGAGCTATTTAGCTCTCATCAGCTAGCCATACCCTTACTGGGATTGTTACAAGTATATGATCAGGAGGAGAACCTGGTGGCTTAGTGGCTAAAACATCTGTCTAACATGTAATACAGCCCCGGTTCAAATCCCAGTAAGGGTATGGCTAGCTGATGAGAAATAAATAGCTTAAAATAGATCTATACTAGTTTCCCTTGTTTATTTATTTATCAGCTCAAACGCAACATACATACATACATACATACATACATACATTCATACATACATACATATATATGTTACGTTTTTTGAGCTGACACAACCATATATGTGTGTGTGTGTGTGTGTGTGTTATGTTTTTGAGCTGATGAATAAATAAGTCAGGGAGACTAGTATAGATCTATTTTGAGCTTTTTAGCTTCAAATCCCAGTAAGACTATACTAGTCTCTTTGATTTCTTTATTGATCAGCTCATAAAACTAACACACACACACACACACATATAATGATTTTCCCTTTCATGGAAAACAATAGGAAGAACTTAGTACCTGACCACATTTCACATTATTTCCATTTTTTTTCTCAGTGTCAGAATCAGAAACTGTTTGTGATGGGTAAGTTTAACACAAGACTCCCACTAGTCAGAATAAATCTAAATCAGAGATTCAACTCTACCCTCAAACCCCGCTCCATGAGGTATATGGGGTCAGATTAAGAGGTTGTCTTAGTGATCCAGTGAGCTTTCTTGGCTTTATATGAATCTCAACCCACAAATTCTCTGCACTAATCTAACATCCTACTCATTTAGGGTGCCTTTGATTTCCTTTTTGGTTCATTCAAAATGTGTAATCTTAAATCACTCACCTGCTCCCTGTTTGAGCAAATCAGTTGCTGAGCTGCTGGAAGATGTTGTTTCTTTTGTTTCGTCCATAGGATCTTCAAGTAAAAACAGAGGAGGTTATTGTCTATAAATACACATCTACAGTATATTATTTTTCTGGATCATGTCTAACAATCTGTATTTATGGAGAACACTCATCTTCATTTCAGATTTCTGGAACTGAATAAAAGGGTGACAACTAAATTAATTTTAAAAGGGAATGTCTTGATTTACAATGCAGGAATCCAAAGACAGTATATTTAAATATAATTTCTATTTTTTTTTAATTAATTTCAATTAGAGTTGTAAAAATTAATAGAAACTAAACTTAGAGAAATAGAAGATAATGCAAGGAAAGAATAAAAAGCACAGGAAAAAGAAAAAATATATAATAGAGAAAAAGAAAAGAAATATACAAAGAAGTCACTTCCAACTTTCCTCACAAGTATATAGAAATTTAATAATCCTTAACTCTCTATAAAATTAAACAATAGCTCTTTATCCCATATCAGATTCCTTATCTATAAATAAATCCATAAAACATCTCTTTTCAGTTCTGCTGTCAACAGAATGTTTATTAACAGTTGCCAGATTATTGCAAAAATGTCTTATTTTGAGCTTTTAAATCCAACTTTATGCTCCTTTCTTTTACTTTTAACAGTCTTAAATTTTAATTCAAACATTCCATCAAATATCGTTGCAGAATTTGATTTCTCTTCAATTCTTTATCTCATTACAAAGTTTCTTCAAGGTTTTTTTAGATGGAATGTAGGTGAAATAAGAACACATTTTCCAGCTACTCGTTTAATTTTTAATTTGTACCCTTTGGGTTTTTAAAAGTTCAACCAGTTTCTTTTGTATACAAAAGCATCCTTTTCCAAATTGTTCTCTTGGCCTGTCATTTATGGTTCCACTCTCTGTACTTTCTCTGCCTTTTTAGCTAAGATTTGTTCCGCATCTGTCATTCCTTCATTAACTTTTTATGGGGGAATGTAACATGGATTTCCAGGAAGGAGGAACTGCATTCCAGAGGAACAAGAAACAGTGAAGTTTAGATTTAGTTTTGTTGCGAGAAAAAATTAATGCCGCTCCTACCGAGAAGTTCTAAGAGTATAACATTAATAATGCAAATAGCTCGCTTTAGGTTGGCAAGATTTCTGTCTATAGGTAAGGTTCAATAAAGGAAACTGTTCAGAAGAACCTCAGCAAGTCTTTCTCAGTTTTGGAGCTTGACATTTTAAACATAATCTATACAGAGAAAGCAAACTTCATTACTGACAGTGTTGATATTGTGGCAATAATTTTGGACTCCATTCTTTTACGTTCTCCTTTAATATATCTGATGTTGTAACTATAAAGTTTTGCATTTCCATTTTTTTAAGTCCCAGTATTAAATGACATCAAGAGGATGTCTCTTTCTCTTCTCCTTAAAATCGCTAGCACCCTCTAGTGTTCAATTTCTAAAAATCATCATTTACAATTTAGAGTAGAACCTCTGGTCATGACAATAATTCATTCCATAACTTTGGTCACAACCCGATTTGGCCGTGACCCGAACCTAATTTTGGAAATTTGGCTCTTACAAAAAAATGGCACAAAAAGGGAAATGGGTCATGCAAAAAGAAATGTGAATTTTTTGCGTTGGAACGCGATTTGGTCATGGTCAGAAGTGTTCGTGACCAGAGGTTCTACTGTATTATATTATTTTAATTTAATTTAAATTAATTAATTAATTTTATTGTTTTATTGTGTTTTTTATTATTTTATTTTAATCTACTTCTTAACCACCCATTTTTCCTCAGAGAGGGGCTTTTACTATGACTTGCATTAGGCAGGATAGCCAAAATAAATCTGTTTATTTTGACTGAGTCCACATTCTAGACTCAGAGAGGACTGCTGGTTTGAAAGATGAGTTAAAGAGGCCACATTAAAGACTGAACAGCCCTCTTTCCACAGAGTGGGGGTGGGAGTGGGGATACACACCACCTATGTCCTGTTCACAATACCATCCTTTCAGCAGTCCTAGGAAGGCTCCACACCCATGTGCGTTATTCAGGTAGCCCTGAGGGCACATATAAACCTTCAAGTGACCTCAATGACTCTCAAAAGAATGCTAAGTAGAAGATGACTGCAAGGAATATAAATCCTTCCATCCTCCACCATTTGGTCAAAGCTGAAGAAGCTTCTTGGATGAGAAGTGAAATGTCTTCAAGGAAAAAACGAAGTCCAGCTGTTTTTTTGGAAGAAGAAAAAAGCACTTTTGGGAGAGTTCCTTAGTCTTTATTGCTTTTCTTAATTCTTCTTCATTCCCCTGATCTCTGACCTCCTCTGGAAGTCCCAAAACACCATATTTTAATGGCTCTTAAGGCCTATGCGAAGAAAATGTACATGAGTGTCACAAAAATACCACTCAACTGTTAGGGACTAAAATATATATCTGGCTTTCAATTAACTATGTGCCAATAGAATTTGTTTATGGAAGATATGACAATTGCTGATGCTTTAATTCAATATGGAAGATTCTTATCTTCTCCTCCCTTATTATAAATCAGTAATTTCCAATATAGTTCTTGCTGGGAGTGCTTGAACTTGGAGGAAGACTAACATATGGAACATTTTTGTACTCCCGTAATCATCTGATTAAAGGCTGATGGCTGTTTGGAGAAAAGGGGTTTGGGGATTTCTAATTGGGTCATCTTGACCCAAGTAAGAATTTCTAAGAAGTTTTCTGTGTCACTGTATCTAGAGAAGAGATCTCCCTGTCTTTACCACAGATTAATTATATTTTTGAGCTGTAGTGCAGAGGGGAGAATTCTGTTCACTGACACAGGCTCTGTGAAACAAACTCCCAAGAGAAATGCCAAATGTTTCCCTTAGAAATTGAATTATTTATCCCAACTTTCCCTCAATATGATCGGCTGCCACAATGTTTATTTCTGTTATTTCCATTTTTTCCTAAAATATTCGATTGTTTTTATTATGTTTATTGTATGCCATTTTGGTGTTTTAATTACAGTGGATATAAAACATTTTACATAAAAGAATGAATAATACCTGTGTCTATGTGCCCATTTACCAACATTTCAATATCATCACAGTATCTCCTAAATCCTCATGAGGTCGTTCCAAACTGTGTTATTATGAGCCACCCCCAGGAATCCTCCTTAGAGAATGAGGAGTCTTAAGAGCCTCATGGCTGAATATCCAGTTGTTCAGTTTAGGCGGGTATAGAAATATTTCCATGCATGGAAAAGTCTCAATGTGCATGAGTAATCTATTCAAGAGCAAGGTACAACTTGTGAACAGTCCTTTTTTCTGGGTTAGCGTTTGAAGATTTGCAACTGGGCTGGTTGGGTGAGATACAAATTATCGTAAGTACCCATAATGGCAAAGAAATGAAGGTGCAAAGAGAGAAGTAATGAATTATGGGTTTTGCAGTGATAACACATTATATTGTCCTCCCCTCCACACCATCCTTTCCCTGTCATTTTGGCAGGTGCCCTCCTATATATAATCAGCAGATTATAGTAGTGGACTAGTGCTGAAACAGTATTTGGCATCTACTTTCCTTCTCTATGCATGCAGAATGGTTGCTAGCTCTGGAATAAAAAAAAATGTTCTGTACCTGAATCCCTAAGGCTACACAACTGACTCATAATGTGATAGGTAAAGGTAAAGGTTCCCCTTGCACATATGTGCTAGTCGTTCCTGATTCTAGGGGGTGATGCTCATCTTCGTTTCAAAGCCGAAGAGCCAGAGCTGTCCGAAGACATGGTCACGTGGGCAGCATGACCAAATGCTGAAGGCGCATGGAACACTGTTAACTTCCCACAAAAGTGGCTCCTATTTTTCTACTTGCATTTTTTACATGCTTTCGGACTGCTAGGTTGGGAGAAATTGGGACAAGTAACGTTAGCTCACTCTATTACTCGGCGCTAGGGATTTGAACTGCTAAACTGCCGACCTTTCTGATCGACAAGCTCAGTGTCTTAGCCACTGAGCCACCGCATCCCTCAGTGGCTAAAACGTGATACACTCTACCTAATCTCTGTTCCTCTCCATTTGAGGAATATTCTTGCTCTATTTTTCTGAAGTTAAAGTTGACTTCAAACTTTCTTGATGTTCTTCCTGTACTTGCCAGGATGAAATACTCTACAAAATGACATTATGCCCATGTAATAATGTAGGGAACTTTACCTCTGTCAGGAATGACCAGCTTACAAGGCAATGCCAGAGGCATGATTGAATGCTGATACACCAGAGCAGAGAGGCAACCTAGAAAGGGAAAAAGAGATCTGGTCAAAGTTAAAGGCAACCGAGGATGTGATCCTGTCATGGCACCTGTTTTTGGAACATCATCCACTCAGAGATTAAATTAACCTCAACTCTGATTGCCTTTTGTGTGGCTTTGAAGACCTGGTTATGCCACCAGAAATATATGTTGTGGCCCACCAGGGATTCAGACAGTGAAAAGGTTGGGGAAGAACATGGGCCAGTCCTGGAGTCTGGGGAAGGCTCTTATGAAGGTTCTGTGTCGGAGGCAGAGAGGGGGCCAGAGCCATCTGATAGTTATCAGCTGCCTTCGGAGTCAGACATCAGTGAGGCAGACGAACAGCTGGAGCCTGTTTCCAGTGTGTGCATCTGGGGTCAGAACAATATATAACAGAGTTTGGGGATTGTTGCACTGGTGTATAAAAAAACCCTAAAATCTGGTTGCAGTTTATGTATTTATTTGGGATATATTCACAGCACAGGGTCACAACATTAAGATAGGTAACCATATCTATGGTATTTGTTTATTTAAATTTATTAGAGCTACCCATTCTACAAATAAAAGCTACATATTTATGAAGCTCATTTCTCCAACTGTATTCTGCATGGTGTGAGCATTCCTTGCGGTTGCTCACACAATACAAATAAATAGGATGTTCATTAAAGTAAGCTTCAATGCTCAGAGACTCATTTTAAAGCCTGCTGGTTACATTTCATCTTAGTTGTATTAATCCCAAAAAATTCTGTGGCAATCTGTTGTTCAAAGCAGAATCAAGAAATATCTGCATACAAAGTTAATTCGCAAACTAAGCTTTGGATAGTGCAATGGGCAGCATATAGACTTAATGAATGAATTAAATAGGTTTTTACAAACTTGTTTATTTTATTTGTGCCCTGCATAGCATCCCACAGTGAAAGAGGTGGGAGGTTTTTTTAAAAATTTATTAAATAAATAAATAAACAAGCAAGCAAGCAACAAGCAAGCTATACTTGGCATCACATAGCATAATTCATGCTGAAAAGAATGGAATATTTAGTTTCATTCGTGACAAAGAATAACTCATCACATTAATTTAGAAGAGTGAAAGGACTGAGAATATTTGCAGAGAAATGAAAACAATACCTCTGGCAAGAAGACGAAATTAAATGACCTCAACATGGTGCCGTCGGCTAAACAATGTCGACTGGTGACACCCAGGGGGAGAGCCTTCTCTGTGGGAGCACCTGTCCTCTGGAACGAATTGCCCCCGGAGTTATGAGTTATCCCTGACCTACGCTCTTCCACCATGCTCTTAAAACTTTTCTTTTTCAACAAGCCGGGCTGGCGTAAATACAAATTTTATTAATCTTAATTGGGTTTGTTGGTTTTTAATTTTTATTATGGGCCAAATTATTTAATATCTTTTTTAATTGTTTTAACTTTTGTATATTTGTGTTTTATTTTGGCTGTACACTGCCCTGAGTCCTTCGGGAGTAGGGCAGTATAAAAAAATTAAATAAATAAAATAAATAAATAAATATACATGCAATACTAAACAGTATCACTGCAACTGTGTCATTTTCATTTATGCTTAAAAGAAATGCATATTGTACAATAGTGCTTTCTGATTTTGCAAACAACCCTGACTGAGTTTCTGAACCTTCAGAAATTTAGACAAATTAACCAAAAAACTTCAGTAGATTCATGTCAGTTCAATATTAATATTTCCATTCCTTACTTGGAAAGTCTAAAAAGTTTAAAAGCAACAACTAACGTTGTTGCTATATGTTCCACAAGAGGGCAGGATAAGACAGAAGCTGTGGAGACAAAAATGTAGACACTCACCAAAATTGGGTTCATTGGGACATCCTTTTAGTTTCACACCTTTAGGGCTGGTTTCTATCAGGAAGTGTCTTACCAGCTCATTGGTGATGTCTCCTAAAGGAATCAATCAGAATTTTAATATAGATGGCTTGTCATATAAATTGCCACCTAAAAGACAGCCTAAGCTAAAGACCAGCTATTTCTAGCAAGAAAAGAATGAGTTTGCCACCAACAATACATTCCCTGTGTCAGTCCACAGGCTGCCACAGCTGTTTATAGTTCAGATTGAGGAAAAGCTTTTACAGTGAATGAAGTTCACTGGGACTAGAACATCTCCAAGCAGTCTTATGATTCCATAAATCACAAACCCAGATTTCACATGTCTATGGAGATTTGCAAGCTATCCAGGTCATGGTTGTCCCAAAGGTGCTTTTTTCAAAAGGCAACTGGACTTTGGATGGAATGATTTCTATTCCTTGCAGTCATCTGGTCATTAGTCCTTTGGACTGCAAGGAATACAAATCCCTCCATCCTCCACCATTCAGTCACAACTGACGAAGCTTCTTGGGTGAGACGCGAAATATCTTCAAGGAAAAGAAAAGTCCAGTTGTCTTTTGAAAAAAATCACCTTCCAGATTTCTGATGCCACAGCTTTACAAACAGTTTAGTCTCTGAGGTTGCAACTATAAAAGCTGGGATTAAAAAATGGGATTTTCCTGGGATTAAAAACTGGGATTTTCTATCACCCATCTTTGCTGGTCCTAACTCAAACCATTCCCATGTGGACTGAAACTGGTCGCTGATTTGAAAGCAGCATTTGCACATGTTCCAAAAGGTCAAGGGGCAGAGGTGGTATTCAGCCAGTTCTGGCAGGTTCTGGAGAACCGATAGTGGAAATTTTGAGTAGTTCGGAGAACCGGCAAATAGGCTGGCCCCACCCCTGCTGCCTCCCAGTTGATCTTCTTTTGCTGCCCTGAACAGAGCTGGAAAGCAGGTTAGTGGGGTGGGGAGGGAATGGGGATCTTGCTGTAACCGTCCCCCAGGAGTGGGGAGGGAATGGGGATTTTCCAGTATCTTCCCCTGCCACGCCCACAAAGCCATACCACGCCCACAAAGCCATACCACGCCCACAAAGCCACGCCTACAGAACTGGTGGTTAAAAAAAATTGAATCCCACCACTGACAAGGGATGGGGGGGGGGGGGGGGGGGTTAGTGGGAAGTGGTGTAAATGGCTCTACCTTTCTTGCTCTGCTGTATGACACCTGGAGGCGGTGAAGCTACTTTCATGGCCAGTCCATAGGCTCCCCGGAAAGAGTGGCTGTCTCGAATGATGAAGGCTCCCGGCTCCTTGTCCTTTAGCAATGCAATGGCTGGGAAAGAGGTAGATCATACGACGTGAACATAAACAGTTCTAAACATTGAATAAGAAAAACATACCAAGAAACAAACACTAGGATTCTCGGTGTAAGGAACAAAGTGACATGACCGTTTTTCACATTTGTGACCATTTACAGCAGGGGTTCCCAAACTTGGCAACTTTAAGACTTGTAGACTTCAACTCCCAGAATTCTCCAGCCAGCATAGCTGGCTGGAGAATTCTGGGAGTTGAAGTCCACAAGTCTTAAAGTTGCCAAGTTTGGGAACCCCTGATTTATAGCATCCCTATGGTCCCTTGATCAAAATCCAGACGCTTGGCAACTGGCATGTATTTATGACAGTTTCAATGTCCCAGAGTCACCTTGTGATCACTTTTTGCGACCTCAAAGTCAATGGGGAAGCCAGATTCACTTAACAACCGTGTTACTAACTTGCCAACTGCAGTGATCCACTTCACTGTGGCAGGAAAGGTCATAAAACGGGGCAAATCTCACTGAACAACTGCCTTGCCTACCAATGGAAAATGTGTGGCCAATTGTGGCTGTAAGGTGAGGACTATCTGTACTAGATATGCTCCCATTAAATGCATGACTGCTTCCCTCCACCCTCCAATCAACAAGGAGTAAGCCATAATGAGGGTACCCAATAAGGTTCCATGTCATTGTGAAATAAACATAAAACGTCAGGAACTAGAGAAACTTTCATACTTTTATGATGCCACTTTTATGAGGTTTATGACAGAAACTCACATCTTTAATATGTCCTATCCCCCATTAACATTTATGTGAACCCAATGCGGTAACCTTTTCTAATAGGGAAAATTTTCCATGTATTTTCCATCTGTCACTCTGCTATTCCTAAACTTTTAAGACATAACCTGTGTTGGCTTCAGTAGCATTTCTTCCTAGGTTTGGTAACGAAACCCCATAATAGGTTGGCTACTTTCTTCCACAGGGAGGGAGGGGGAGAGAGAGATCTGATTTTGGAGGAAGAGATGTAACCTTGGAATCTTCTTCCCAACCCTTTTAGAAACATCTGCATCTCATACCTCTCTAATGTCAAACAGAGAGAGGGATCCATGGGCATTGCCAAGGAATAATGGGGAAGAATTATTTTCATTAAAACCCACCACCTTTAGAGTACCAGACATACACCCAGTAGAGGGAGAAATGTAGACATGCCCCAAGTTGGCATAACGAGTCCTTTACCCCATAGGAAAGGCACCAAGCCTGGAAAACAAATAAAACGTTTCTCTATTCTATCTTGTTCTGTGTGTGCTGATGTGGTTTTAGATCATTTGAAAGCCAAGTAGATAGAGCTCTCCAAAACATTAGATGTGGTGGCCCTATCCAAAGCCATTTGGTTGGCACACCAGCTATTTATCTGATTCTTCTTTAATTTATAGCTCAGTTTTCTTTTGGAAAGATGGGATGAATTCACCTTTATAAGTCTCCCATATAACATCTGGAGACTAAGGTGGTCATGAATAATGTTGTCACTTGTATAATTTGGGGAGGGGGCAAAAAACAGCAGCATTCAGTGGAGAGTGGAAAAATGCATACCCGTAGCAATGTCATGAATAAGGAGCAATCATGGCCCTGGCACGAGTCCATGCCACCCCCTCCTTTAAGGGGGAGGGATTTTCTCATCGACTTCTAAGATTTAAATGTGAAAGCTCTTTTGTGGCTTTGGTTCTGGGAAGCCTGAATTACAGCAGGGACAGGAATGACCATGTCCCTGAGAATCTGATCTGAAGCAGCGCCAATGTTCATTCAGTAACAGTCACTCCTCCCTTGAAAGGGGAGATATGAAGGAAATGAGGGATGTGCCAAGTGCTTCAGCTGTTGAATGGATGAAAAGAACGGCTGTTGACAGATACATGAACTTACTCTTTTAAAGGGCTCACTCCCAATTATACGACAGACAGCTTATCAGAATGAGCTGGGGACAGGTTGTTGCCATCCTGAATGCTGAAATGAGGGGGGGGGGGGGGAATCTGTTTTGTACACCTTTAGGCCATGCCATCCTGAATTGGGAGAGATACCCTTGCATGCTCAATTGCTAACCAATTCAAATGTAGAAGTGTACTTTTTTTTGACTGGAAGAAGAATATAACATTAATCACGCAGTTCTACAGAACTCCCTTCAGTAGACTTTGGATGCAATGGAGAAAATTTTACTTGGGACTTTGACTGCCAAGAGTTATTTCTGAAAGGGTTTATAAAATGGACAGAATTTACTGTATTTTGGAGAGTATAAGACGCACCTTTTTTCCTCTAAAAAGAGGCTGAAAATCTGGGTGCGTCTTATACATCGAATACAGCATTTTTTTGCCTCCTGAAACCCCGCCCCTTCACCAAAATGGCCACATGCATACTCTAATGGAGGCTTCCAGAGAGCTCCTGGGGGCTGGGGAGGGCAGAAATGAGCAAAAAACAGGGCGTTTTTGCCCCCCCCCTCCCCCCAGCCTCAAGCAGCAATCTATAAGCCTCCATAAGGCTATGCATGCAATTATTTTTACCAAAAAACGGCCCGTTTTCGCAACAAATGTGCCAGTTTTTTGCTCATTTTTGACCCCACCCACCCCTCCCCCAGGAGCACTCTGCAAGCCCCCCAAAGGCTATTCATGCCTTTTATTTGAACAAAAACGGCCCCATTTTCGTGAAAAACGGGCCATTTGGGGGAGGTTTGCAAAGTGCAAAAAGTTTTGGAAAGCTGTTTACTTAGAGTGATTGATGAGAATTATGTTGGTCAAGTACTGTGCCTGCAGAAAAAAAGATTTGTTCCAAAGGTGGTCAATGATTTCCTTCTCCAGCACATGGGTAAATACACCTGGAAACATCTACCTACCTACCTACTCTCTCTCTCTACCTATCTATCTACTGTATTTCTCTCTCGCTCTATCCCTCTACCTACCTATCTACTCTCTCCCTACCTATCTACTGTATTTCTCTCTATCTTCTCTATTTCTCTCTCTATCCCTCTACCTACACTCTCTCTCTCCCTACCTACCTACTATATTTCTTTATCTCCCCCCTCTATCTATGTATCTATCTACCTACACTCTCTCCCCCCCTACCTACCTACTGTATTTCTCTCTCTCTCCCTCTCTCTCCCTCCCTCCCTCTACCTACCTACCTTCTCTCTCTCTCTCCCTACCTACCTTCTGTATCTCTCTCTCTTTCTCTCCCTCTCTATCCCTCTATCTACCTACCTACTTTTTTTTAAAAATTCCCTCTTCAAAACCTGGGTGGATCTTATACTCCGGTGCGTCTTATACTCCGAAAAATACGGTATGACCTTTGTGTCAACTGATGTCACAAACATCACTGATATTTTTATGCTTCTGCATCCATTTGCGTTCATTACGTAACTGATTTCCATGCAATGACACAAAATATTGCAAATCGTATATTTTGCAATTTAATATAGATTTGTCTTTAGCAGGTATGCCTCTCTACAAATGAACTGTTCAATCAAGGTTTTATTGTAGCTTCAATGTGATGGAAGACAATGCCCATATTTACTCACTTTTCTCTCAGTGAGTGCGTCCCATTTACCCAGTCATTGCCTCTGAACTCTAAGTGCACAGCTATATGTCAGTCAAAGGAACTGAAATATGTATTTATTAGACCTGCAGCTGATTGTCTCTATTTCCACGAGACAATGCTTCTGTGAAACCTTCTCAACTTCTTAATTGTATAGAGAATATCCATATTATTGAGGGGGGCGTTCACCGCTGGACAGGATAAGAAGACCTCATCTCCATGCTGTCTGTTTTTTTAGTTTTGGTTTTAATTTGGGTAGTTTAATATTTTGATATGTTTTAATTATTTTTCGATTTGTTTTATAACCTGTAAGTGACCCAAAATGACCTTATGGGGGTGACATACAAATAAATGAATGAATAAATAAATAAATCCCCATTTTCTACTTATGGTGGGACCAGGGAAGAAGATGCACAAGGTGACACAAGGTGATGGGGTAATCACTCTGTCTGCTTGCACGGTCAGGGAAGGGAGGGAGGGAGGGACCTATCCCAAGTTTGAATACTGAAGTTTACCTTGACAAGTTGGCATTATTTTGCCAACTTGTCAAGGTAAGGTTATCACATGAGCTGCAAAAACTGGAAGAAGTTAACCATTCTTTCTATCTTGTATCTCAGAAGAACTATAGCTATCCACAGCGATCCAGAAAGTGCCATTATAAATCATGTCACTATTGAGGGTTCTTGGGAGAAAAAATGCTCTAACAGAACATTTAGTGTTCCTCATAGTTTTGTGGTTGATTTGTTTCTATGCTTGCCAGAACTTGTTCTAGCTGTTAAGGAGCTTCAGTGAGCCATCAAAAACAAAAACCCTCACCTTGTTCTCTGGAGATTTCTGGCTTGTACCAGTATTTCGAAGTATCCTGGACAAACTTTACATTTGCTCTTGTTTCAGGACTGCTGTCTAAGAAACAGGAAAAGAGAAACAAGGCGGAACTGAACACGTTTGTGCAATAGAAATTTTGTGGACTGGATTTGTACCACATGCTCAACCTGCTTACCAAACTGGTCTTTTTCTGGGTTTGCAAAAGATACTGAAAAGTACGTTGACCAAACTCACTGAGTTCACACAATTTACACAATGACAGAAAAATGAAATCACTGCAAATAGCCAGGCTTTGCATACTGGAACTACTATAGGTCTCTCACTGAACCTATTAAAAGTTGTCATTTAAACGCAGCTACCATGTGCCACCACCACCATCACCCCGTTTCAATCGAAGTCGGTTAATTTGAGATAAATGATCTTATGAAGGTATGGTGATTACTGGTAAGATCGATGATCAATAACCTCTCCTGTGTTTATTAAGGAAAAGAATAATAATGATGATGTAGTCTGGCCAAAAACAATTAGAAATATCAAATTCATTATTTAGTGTTAAAAACCTCATCATACAATTACTTTTATAAACAGGCCATATAATGCAATGTAAGATTAAAATTGGAAAGAGATAGGTGAGTGGAATAAGAGGCCTGGAAATTTTATAAAACCAGAGCAATGCTATAAAATTTGACAGGTAGTCAAAAATTCCTTTTCCTGCTGCCTGTGGAAAGGAAGTTAATGAAACACTGGTAAGTAACTCATACTAGCAACCCATTGCTGCAGATCAGCTGTGGACCTATTCTTCCAAAGTTCCAAGAACACTTGGAATGAACAAAAAATCCATAACGTATACTCTTGATACTTGATATTTAGCAAAACTATTCCTCTCTCATTGCAAAGCACATACGAAACTATGGTTACATTAAGAAAATTCTTAATGGTGAACATTCTTCATCCATTCAGTACTGACAGGAAGAACAAATAGAAAGAAAGATAAGAAAGCAACTCAAGGGTTCCCAAAACTGTGATATGGGAGCTCTTGACGATGTTGAGGAACTTAGATATTTAAAAAATGTGTTAAGGCTTGTGTAAAAAACTGGAGTTACTGTGTAAACTTGCTTGGGGTTCTGCTTGTTAGTTTATCTAAATTAGGTAGTTGCAGTCTTCTGATAAATTCAGTTTTATATACTTGTTTAGTTTCATATCCCACAAGTTGATTTCCTTAAAGGAAATCGAGATACCACAAAGTTGGAGAACCTTGCTACCTTTGCTCTGCAAGTAATCCTTGACTCTTTGCTCTAAAGGTAGTCCTTGATTTATAATCATTCGTTTAGTGACCGTTTAAAATTAAAACGCCACTGAAAAAAGTGACTTATGACCATTTTCACACTTAAAACCATTGCAACATCCCTATGGTCGTGTGAACAAAACTCAGACCTGGCTCCTATTTATGTTGGTTGCAGTGTCCCAGGGTCACGTCATCACCTTTTGTGACCGGACAAGTAAAGGGAAGTGAGATTCACTTAACAACGAATTAAACTAATTAAACAACCGCAGTGATTCCCTTGACAACTGTGGCAAGAAAAGTCGCAAAATGGAACAAAACAATTGATTCGCTTAGCAACATAAGTGTCGGGCTCAATTGTGGTCGTAAGTCGAGAACTATCTGCATGCTTAACTCTCAAGCGAGAAAGAACATGAAAAATGTTTTACCTGGCATTGAAAATTTGGAAAAATCTGGCAGAGTATGATGAAAGGCCATACTGCTCCCACTGCTGGGACTGGACATGCCACTGGAAATGGGCGATGAAGTCTTGCCATTCACTGTAGCGTAGTTGGGCAGGCTGTTTGATCGATCCCCCGATGACATCCTTCTTTTCTCGGGGAGCAATGGTTGGGGTGGGGTGGGGCTGCCCTGTCTATATACTGCCGAGTCAGGGGAAGAGGAATGTGGGCTAATTCCATGATAGTATGCGGGGGAGACAGGAAATAATGGGGTAGAGGGAGCTTGATAACCTGAAGCACTGCTCTGGCGAGACAGTGTTTGTTGCTTTTCCTCTGGAGTTGAGTACCCACATATCAGGTGTCGTTCCAGACTGGGACTCCCGGAAATCATGGCTGTGCTACCCCCGGCTAAGGGCTGGTGACGAGCATGGTTTGGACTCCCAGGTGATGAGACAATAGTGCTATGGGGACCCATTAAGTGCCTGTTCATGCTTGGGCTTCCTGGAATGGCCACCATATTTGTGCTAACAGTTCTTCGCCCAAATCCTGGGCTGGGGGGAGTATTGGTAGCTACTGTTCTATGAAGGGCGTGTGGGCTTCCAGGCATGACTTGGACCCCAGATGCCATGATCTGGGCTTGAGGCCTTGGATGGTTATCTTGTTGAGCGCTGGTTCGGCCATCAGGGAAGTCGGCATTCATAGAGGCCGGCAGGCCCTGAGTTGATGTAGATGTATTTTGGTAACTGCTGTGTGCTGAAGGACCCTGAGAAAGATTAGTGGATTGGAAGCTGGACTCGGCAGATGGCTGGGAGGAAATGGCTATGCTGGCACTGTTTTCTGATGGGTAACTACCAATAGAGAACCTGGAGGAAACAAAGAAACATATTAAAGTACTTTATCAAAGGATTCATTCATAGTCTGGAATAGCATTTGAAGTTGCAAGAGGTTTGGAGCATAAACATAGTGCTCCATGAATTCCACACAAAATCAGGGGCTAGAATGCTATAGCTCTTGGAGTATGTGCAGTCCTCCGTTTCATTTCCTAAGCTTTTAACATTTGCCTTTGATTTAGAACAGGGGGTCTCCAAACAAGGCAACTTTGAGACTTATGGACTTCAACTCCCAGAATTCCTCCACCAGCCAGTTGAGTTGAAGTCCACAAGTCTTAAAGTTGCCAAGTTTGGAGAGCCCTGATTTGGAATTCAGATAGGAAACTTGTTTCCTTGATTTCCCTCTGGAAAAGGTGAAAGCGGGTGAATGAGAGGGAGCTAAAGGAATGGAGGAAAAAGAAACTTCTTTCTCCATTCTGGTACCACTCACTGCTCTGATGCGGTTCCCAAAAGTTTTCTCCTGTGGGAATTCCCTCTTTAAGTCATAGTGATTTAAAATCATGCTCGCACTTCTATCTTTGATATTCATTCAGATAAGTGACCATAATTATTCGTTTTCAGGGGGATAGTTTCAATTGTGTTCCTCTTTCTGAAACAATATTTAAATAAATTTATGAGGAAGTCGTTTTACTTCGTCCTGGAATTTCACAGTTTACAAGCCATTATGAAACACACACAATCTATTGCAAACATTTTAGAGAAGAAAGAATTTCACAATACACTTTTGCATATGAAGAAATGTGAACCATGGATATCCTCATGCGGCCAAAACATGCCAGTACTTATAGATTTACAAACAGTTTGGTAAATCATACTGTTGACAAATGGAACCTTTTCCGGTGGGGGAAAAATGCTTTGTAATTTTTTTTTAGGAAAAAAGAAATAATGAGCTAGTTAAATTTGGGCACACTGTCCTGATAGCTAAGCATATATTGCAAGAAGGAGCAAGATAACATACAGTTATTGAAGAAGCTCTGATGAGGTTCTTACTCTATGAAACATTTATCCTGATCAGAATTGGAAGCTATGTTGCATTTCCTATTTTGGGAAAACAAGTTCCTTCACTTTTGTAGATATTATCTTTCTTGTCTGTGTGTGTGCACAAATACTGTTCTTCCTCTTGGATCGTGAGTGGATCATGAACGTAAGCAAAGAAAAGGGGAAAAATATCTCTTTCCCATATTCTTTCCTCTGACATTAAAGCAAACTTTTCTCTTTCGTTTGTCTTATTTCAGTGCTATAACAATCAAAGCCAAGGATAAATTGTTCTTTCACTCCTTCATTCCACTGATCTTGCTCACCGAGGGCAATTCCATGCATCATGAGCCACGGTGATGCAGTGGTTAGAGTGCAGTACTGCAGGCTACTTCTGCTGACTGCCAGCTGACTGCAATTTGGCAGTTCAAATCTCACCAGGTTCAAGGTTGACTCAGCCCTTCCATCCTCCGAAGGTGGGTAAAATGAGGACCCAGATTGTTAGGGGCAATGACTCTGAAAACCGCTTAGAGAGGGCTGTGAAGCACTGTAAAGTGGTATTTAAGTCTAAGTGCTATTGCTATTACCATTGCTATCTGACATCCATGTCTCTCCTGCAACTTACCCGTCCATGCTATGTATGGGGCTGCTGGCAGAGGCTGGGCTAGGCAAGCTGAAGGAGTTGTTGAGGGACTCGTTCCTTACAGGTGTCTCAGTGCTGTAGGTCTCTAAAGACAAAGATGGCTGGAGCTTCCCAACAAGGCTGCTTCCGCTCACACCACTATTGCCTGCTGCTGCTGCTGTACGAGCCACAGATTCCACGTAGCTCCGGGGCTCTAAATTTACATGCGGGGAGAAAAACAAACAAACGGAAGAATGATGCCTAAGTGGCTCCAAACCGTAAAGCATTTTTAACCACTAATAATCATGATTCCCTTGGAGTTGAATAGATAATAATAATAATAACAATAATAAGAAAAAAGTATGGTTCGTGGACATTGCAATACCTGGTGATGCATGAATTGAAAATAAGCAGCAAGAAAAAATCACAAAATACTGGAACTTGCAAATTGAAGTTGAGCGACTGTGGAGGAGGAAGTTGTATGTTGTCCCAATTGTGATTGGAGCCCTTGGAGCAATACTTAGGGGGCTGCCTCGCTATGTGGAAGTTCTAGGTTTGCCAGACTTGAGCATTCTGACTTTACAAAGGGCCACCCTGCTTGGAACAGCTTATATCCTCCGACGTTACCTTGACAGTTTCTAGGTCCTTGGTTAGCACTCGAGCTGTTGAGCTACCAACCAGCCCCAAAGGCTGTGAATCTCACCAAAGATTAACCACAGAATAAATAGCAGTAATAATTCAAATTATCCAAAATTCAAACTATGTCAAGAACCAGAAGAAGCAGGAGATCATATACTCAGCTCATACAAGATCACACAAATTGATTATAAACAATGACATAATACGGTCACCAACATGAATCATTGGAACAGCTGTAAAAGGTATCGTGTGCAAGTAATGAAAAATTGGAACATAAAGTTGAAAAAGTAGTTTAAAATTAGCACATATTGTGGGATTTCTGAATATAAACGGATATAGTCTTCATTCATAATTATGTCTGAAAAGTGTGGATAACTGATATGGCAATACCAGGAGACAGTAGAATAGAAGGCAAAAAATTGAAGAAACTCACAATGAATCAAGATCTAAACATCAAAATTGAAAGTTTATGGTATAAAATTAGTCATGGTGGCCCCAGTGGCTATCAGCACACTAGACACCTTAACAAAAAATCTTGGACAGCACTGCACATTGACAAAATGTCCATCTGTTAATTACAAAAGGATTCACTACTAGGATATGCATAGATACTACTCCAATACATTATAACAGTGTAGATTCTTGGGAAGAATAACATAACAGATGAAGGCCAACACCAGTTAAAGGATCTGCAGCTGTGATTTCACATTTGTTTTGTACAGTACATAGTACAGTAGAGTACAATATTGTATAAAATCACATCACAACACAACACAACACAACACAACATAACCATAATTGATTTACCTTTCAAACCTTTTTACTCTATTTTTCTTTGCCACATAAATTCAAAGTGACTTAAGTATAACAGCAATATAATCAAGACTGACCAAAGTATTAACAGATTAGCAGAGTTGGAAGGGACCCTGCAGGTCATCTAGTCCAACCCCCTGCCCAAACAGGAGACCCTACATCTGCCTCTACCTAGGATTGAACTCACAACTTCCTGATTGGGAGGCGAGAGCACTGCAGCAGATCAGTTTAGTTACAACTCAGGTCCCCAAAATAAATCAATTTGAAGTGTGAGCTGTCACAAATTATTCTTTCTGAAAATATTCAAATTCTTCTATGTGCAAAATGAATGTGGAATCATTACTGATTCCAGAGACACTGCAGTTTCCAGAATGTCAAGACAAAGCTGCATGGATTTGTATGAAAACAGTGGTCCCTTAAATTAGTCACAAATACAAGGACATATGGTTACATGAGGCTATTTTAAGTATTGTTTGAAGACAAACCCAGGTATAAGTTGCATCTGCCTTGTGATGTTCTTTGTATAGATACTACAGGCAGTCAACTGGATGATTTCCTCTGAACCTCAAACTAGGTAAAAGGAATGTAAATTACTTAGGATAGTATTGTAAATAGTGTGCTGGGAATATCCTTAACATATTCAAGATGGAAACCAGTTAAATAAGGGCATAGTTTTATGAAGATGAAGCAAGATTTGGGAACAGGGGAGATCAGACTGGTGGCCAAGCCTTCGTCTCCTGGTGTGTCCAAGGTTGACTTTTGCCAACTGGCAGTGGAGGCAGCAAAGAAGGAAAGGAAATGAGGATGAAGAAGGCTGGGCTGAACATTCTGTGAGGCAAAAGCCCAGGACAGTTAGCATGGCCAAACTTAGAAAGGCCAACAAATTTGGGAAGCCTTTGGTGCTAGGCTGAAGTGCAACCTCAAAAGGCTTGCAATGTGTATAATGTGCCAGTATGCCACTTAAAGTAATTACATCTGTTGCTGCTACACATTTCCAGCTCCCCTCCCTATCTAAAAATAGCATGGTTAGGCATTAGCTTGCAAACTAATGAGAAACTGCTGGGAGAGCCAAGACCTCTATGAAATGGAAAAAGGAAAAACAAAACAAACCAAAAAACGTTCTTGTTTATTCCAAAGCTAGTAAGTTCAAAGATTGCAGGGGGAAAAATCCAACAAGGAGGAATGATACCAGATTGGAATACCCTGTTTGTTTCTTTCTCATGTACAAAAGTTAAGGGTCATCTGCTCACTGTTTAGAGTATTTTTTTTCTCTTTGTGAATGGTTTTCTCAGTTTGATAAGGATGCTAAAATCTTGTTCAATGTGCACTAAAGCATACACCAGTACTAAGCTCCAAACCTCAGCTGCCTACAAATTATTGGAAGGTAACTTAATACAATACAATAGCAGAGTTGGAAGGAACCTTGTAGGTCTTCTAGTCCAACCCCCTGTGTGAGCAGAGAGAGAATGGCAGCAGAATCTCATTGCCAAACAGGAGAATGAGAACTCAGGAGGGATTCCTCAATTAAATCCCAAACAGTATAAAGAATCAACTTTCCTAGAATTAATTTGAGCAAGTGAACAGTTCTTGTTGTGTTGTACAGCAGAACCTATGAGTTAGGGTTAGAGTTAGAGTCTAAAGCAGTGTTTCTCAACTCCCAGAATTCCCCAGTCAATCAACTTGATGTCTACAGTCTTAAATTAGCTGTAGTTGAAAAACATTGGTCTAAAGCAGTGGTAGTCAACCTGGTCCCTACCGCCCATTAGTGGGCGTTCCAGCTTTCATGGTGGGCAGTAGGGGCTTTGTCCAATACTGAAGCACTGTCCTTTTTTTTAAATTTAATTGACTTCCCTACTTTATAAATCACCATTACTGTGGAACCAGTGGGCGGTTAGAAAATTTTACTACTAACAGAGATACAAAAGTGGGTGGTAGGTATAAAAAGGTTGACTACCCGTGGTCTAAAGGGATGACTAATAATGTGGTAACTACACAAATTATATTCTGCCTCATTCTTTTCTTTCTCCTGTTAACAAGAAAGCATAAAAGTGTATCTAATAATAACAACAACACTCAAAATACAACAGTCTGGTGCCATCCTAATTAATAAATCCATTATTACAGCATAAACGTTCATACTTTTAATCACCTACATCAGATTATAGGTGATAGTCCACGAAAACGTATTCTGCAATAAATATTTCCTAATATTTTTGTTTGCCATAAAAGTTTGATTTTTTTTCCTGCAGCACACTGATGTTATGAAGATATAGTCCAAATATAGGCAATTGTGGCTAAAATCCAAGCTTTAGCTTGACTATACTAATGGTGGAACTCACATTCTCCAGATATTGTTGAATTTTAGTTCTCAAAATCTCCAGTCAGTATTGGAGAGCCACATATTCCTAATTTCTCCCATCTGAAAAAATTGTATAGCACCATAAGGCTGAAAGAAGGCTTAAAACCATCAAGGCCAATTCCTTGCCCAGTGCAGGAACATGATTATTTAACCTCTGCTTCAACACAACCAGTGAAAAGAAATATATCAATACTTTGGACAATTGGTACCATTATTGGTCTCTTCTAGTTAGGACATTTGTTCTAATATTTAGTCAGAAAGCTATTACCCTGTCCTGGACTTTAGGTCTTATATTTTTCTGTGACATCCTTTTCGGTATATGGAAAGTGCTACCATTCCTTAGATTTCCCTTCCAAAGACTAAACTTTCCAATTTTATTCTTCTAAATGCTAAGCTTTTTCTTCACTCTTTTTTTTCATAAGCATTAGCTTCTAAAACTTTGATAATCGTCATTACTCCTCTCCAAACTTAATTCTAGTTTCTCTGAATTCTTCTTAAAGTATGGTGCTTTGGACTGGACATGACATTTGAGATGGAGCCTGTTCAGTGTAGAAAACAGGAAATAATTTTTCTGTAATTTGAAAAGCAAACTTCTGTTTAAGAAATCTAAAACCTCCTTTGTTTTTGCTTGTATAAGTGTGTATGAGAGACTATGTCACACTGCTGACTCTTCTGGTAACCATCTATTACTTCAAGACCTTTCAAAAGTAGTCTTATCAAGCCAGTTACCTATCACCTTTTCCATGTGAAGAATTTTTATATCAAGAAATTGATACTTGCCTATATAATTTCATTCTGTTCTCTTCAGTCATTTTCTGTAACTTATTAAGATTGTTTTGAGTTTTAGATTTGTGTTCTATGGAATTAGCTATTAGATCCAACCTAATTTTAGATCAATTGCAAAGTTGATAAGCAATCCCTCATGCTCTGCAAAGAACATAGATAGAGCAATAGTAATAATCCAAGTTGTTAATAAAAATGTTGAATAGTATTAAGATTGAACAATAAATCTTCTGTGATCAATTGATGAAGGACAATTGATTATTACTTATCAGCTCAATTTTTGAACTACCCAGATATCCACTTGATTGACACAGCATTTTATCCTTTAATATCACATAGAAACCTTTTCATAGTGGTTATCATTAAAGAATGGAAACTGGTATGTTTTCCCCCATATTTTTAATGGTGCTTGCTAAATGGATTGGAGATTTGAAGAAAAAAATTGCTTTATTTAGCAACTAAAGAACCATTGAAGCAGGTGGACTTTGGAATCAATTAATGTTTGCTATTTTATTTTGTTCTTTTTTCTTATTTGCTTAGATAAGCATGCTATACCTTGCAAAAAACATCAAGGGTTAAATGTGTGTGTGGAGTCCCTGTTGTTTTAAAATTATTATGATTATTAATTAATCTGGGTGGTTATGCTTCGTTATTATATTAATTGCATAGTTAGATATTGTTAGATCCTCCACATTTTATGGAATGTGCCCATGACAATTTTAATCATCATGACCATTATCATTATTATAATTTGTTCTGAAATGAAATCAATATGGAGGTTTTTAAAAGGTATAATATTATGTTATTAGACTAACAAAGTCTTAGCCAAGGATGCTAGGTCCCTCAGTATAGAGTGCTACCTTAAAAATAAAAAATAATAACTGATTTTTGAATATATTTGACCAACAGTACTAACTTCCATAAAGTTTGTCTCAACAATCTATAATGATATGGACATCCTGTTCAGAAAATATTTAGGATTCTATTTTGGTTTATTTGGAATACCTAAAAATGCAGCTGCTTTCCAAAAGATTAAGTTGTATCCCAGCTGTGTTCTGTCCTAAACAACTTCTTAAAAATGTAAATTCTTGCCTTGGCTTTTTGTTTATATAGATTTTCTTAAAGCCAGCAGTGGCCTTGCTTGGGGGTGGAAGAAAGGAATAATGAATACAAATGCCGATTCCTTATATAGTTACAGACAGAAGAATGACTAAATAAGAACTCAACTAAGGGAATACAGGATGTTTTAAGGCAAACTGCACCTGAAACTGAACTGTGGCTTAGTTTCCTTGCCTTACTCCTTTCCTATTTTTACTTATTTTTATAAAATGGAACTATAGGAACCTTGTATGGAAGAAAAGGAAATGTAGCCATTGTTTTTCTAGCATGGTGTTGTTTGGGGGAAGCAGCAGGGAATAACAAAAATTAGTAGATGGGTAAATGCTGCTCTATACAGTAGGGCTTAACCCTGAGTAAACTTGTATAGGATTATATCTGAATTACTCTGGTTAATACCCCACAATCCCTATCAGAATTCTCAATGTGTTTAAACGTATAAGTACTATCCTTCTTTAAAGCTGAATATCTGCTTAATGAAACACAAAGATTTCTGGAAAAAGTAACCCACAATTTTGGAAGACATACCCTTTTAGGGTGTACTTTCACCATGTTACAGCTGTTACAGCTGCTACAGCTGTGCAAGTTACTCCCATTCAAAGATGGGAACATAGGCAACCATATCACATCCACAACAGTAAATAAGGGCAGGGACAGAAGGACATTCATTCATTCGTACATTCATTTGCCTGGTATGACTGCCCATCTTATCTACCAATACCATAGCTGGCTCATGGAAAAATCAAGACATTGCCCAGCTGATGTCTGAATCAGGCCTAACATTGTTTATTCCCAACTATCTATCTACATAGATAGTTGGGAATAACTAAGCTCACTGCAGTTTTTCTTCCAGATATATGTATTGAAAATCCCAGTGTTCACCTTACAATCAACAATACTCTGGAAAACTTTAAGTGGAAAATATTAACTAAGGCTGACGTTCATTAACCAGAAATACTAACTCTGCAATAGGAAATTACCAAAGGGTGTCTACTAAACATTCAGAATATTTACCTAGGAAATATTTTAAAAGTAGGAAAAGCAGTCTGCCCATGTTTACATTGAGGAAATAGAAAATACTACTCTTAGATGAATAATAGTTTCCCTGCCATTTCTCGGTCAACATTTATTTGAGGTTAATGCATGTGTACAGCAACCCTTCAACAATCTATGATGCTATTCAATCTATGATGAACATTTTGTTTTGTTTAGCTTTTCGATAACCCATGGCAAGCCAACCAGATATCTTGGCAACTGAAAATTGTTCCATCCTTTTCACAGTTCATCCAAAGTGTTCTAATACAACGAAAAGAATGCCCTCCTTACCTTGATCATATTAAACTACTGTTTCTATATTAGCACTCTGGATGCAAAATTATTTTTTGGATAAAAATAACTTGATGCCCAAGAATGAGACTGAGAGGTGTCTCATTTGGGTGAGGCAAATCCTCTTAAAAAAGCAGTTGCAGAAATGTTAAATCTGTTTTCCTCTTCTCTGATTACTACAAAAACCACTCCATTCTAGCAACCGGCATTTATAAGGTATACAAACAATTGTCCTTATTTTACCTTAAATAATATTCAACCAGAATTGTGCATTCTTGTATGCATTTTAAATTATAATATGCATTCATTTTTATGCAACTTTTGGCACATTTTTAAAAGATTGTTATGAGAGAGATTTACATGGTTAGTAATGTATGGACAGGAAGAACTACCAAAACACAAATTGCCATTTTCAGATTGATTCCAGATGTTGCAATTTTCCTGATTGACTCCCACTGCTCCAACTGAAATTAGATTCAAACAGATTTGATGTCAGGAAAACCAATTTGAGGGAATCTTTTCTATCCTTGAGAGGAACGTTCTTCCCCAAGGAGCAACTTTTGGGATGACCTTAGACCAGTGATGGCAAACCTGTGGCACGTGGAGCCATTTGGCAGGGCACACGAAGCCAGCTGATTCAGCCATTTTTAAAGGTATTTTCACCCTCCCCAGGCTTTATAGGAGCCTGGGGAGGGTGAAAACAGCCCCCCGCCCCTCCAGGAGGCCCTCCGGAGGCTTCAGGAACTTCCCTGAAGCCTCCGGAGGACTAAACACGACGCTACGAGCAAACCAGAAGTTACTTCTGGTTTGCTCGTAGGGCTATTTTTAGTCTTCCGGAACCTTCAGGGAAGCCTCCTGAAGGTCCCTGAAGCCTCTGGAGGACTAAACACGACGCTACGAGCAAACCGGTTCCTGAAGCCTCCTGAAGGTTCCTGAAGGTTCCGGAGGACTAAAAAAGGCCCTATGAGCAAACCAGAAGTCACTTCCAGTTTGCTCATAGCGTTGTGTTTAGTCCTTCGGAGGCTTCAGGAACCTTCAGGAGGCTTCCCTGAAGGTTCTGGAGGACTAAAAAAGGCTCTACGAGCAAACCGGAAGTCACTTCCGGTTTGCTCGTAGCATCGTGTTTAGTCCTCCGGAGGCTTCAGGGAAGCTCCTGAAGCCTCCAGAGGGCCTCCGGGACGGTGGGGCCTTTCCTCTGGAGCCTGGGGAGAGCGAAAAAAGCATTTAAAAAATGGGGTGGGGGGAGTGCCTGCCATGCACACATGCACACTGGGGGGCGCACATTGCATTATGGGTGTGGCACGCCAGCGCATGCCCCCCCCGCACACCCCCCCCCTTATGGCATGCAAGCCTAAAAAGATTCGCCATCGCTGCCTTAGACCCTGTGTTGCTGCAAAGGCTCAGATCAATGTGACAGCTAGGAAGGCTCATTATCAAATGTAGATGATGTACCATTGTGTTGCAACAGATTCTACCTTGAAAGAAAGATAAGAAATTGCACGAAGTCCAAAACAACTGCAACAAGGCTCCATCTCCTACTGGGAGCATTTAACATCTCTTTTAGGTCAGTTACATTGATTTCCCCTTGGATTCTATGCCAAATGCAAGCTAGTAGTTTTTGCATACATTTTCCTATATAGCTCAGGCCCCCTCTACTTGAAGGAGCAGCTTCCTCCTTATATTGTTACCTAAGAGTTTCATTCTGCAGGTATGGACCTTATACAGGTGATGAAAGAGGCTGTCTGGAATGAATTGGCAACAGGGCCTTTTTGGTGGCAGGTCCAATATTGCAGAATGTCCCCTCAGAATCCATTTATCAGGCTTTTTTATGTTTTAAAACCTTTTGTTAACATTTGTTAGCATTCTGCCACATGGTAGGTATGCTTATTTTTCTGCTTGGTTTTAATTGTTGATGCCAAACAATCCTAACCATTTTTTAAATTGTCTCTAATGTATTATTTCATGTTTTTGCTATTATCATGCTATTCCTATGATCTCATTTGAGACACGGTTATTTGTGTATTATTTTCATTTCTGGCATTAGTTGGGAGACAAAGGTATATACATAAATTAACAAAATAAACCAGCAAATATGTATCCTTGCTTTATCATGTTAATTGCATTTTTATGCAATATGCCATAAAGAGGCCCTGGGGGTTTTGTGTCATTTAGCAGTGGATCTGATAAGCTACTTCCTTCAAAGGCTTGCCCTTGGATATGTGACTAAGCAATGAGCTACAAAACTGATTTATCTGAATATCCAGTCCAGGATTTAGGCATGCAGAAAGGCAGAAAATTAGCAGAGCACGTCCATGAGTACTAACTAGCAGTCAGAAGACAATATGAAAACTCCTTAATCTCACAACTCATGGACAGACTCAACCATAGTTTCAACTTATTTATTTATTTATTTTATTTTATTAAATTTATACCCCGCCCTTCTCCTTGTTAGGACCCAGGGCGGCGCACAGGCATTATTAAAACCACAAAATACAATATCAATTAAAATATATTAAATTAATAGACCCGTGCTAAAACCCATGTTAAAACCGTACCAAATTAATTTATTTTTAAAAAGTCAGAAGTAGGGGCTATCCTAGGCCGGCTTGTTGGAATAGATACGTCTTAAGACTGGGAAACGATGTGCATCCTAGACCAAGCTAAACCCCAAAATCCTCAGGAATTCTTGGAAGCTTGGCATTCAGACAAATCAGCCATCAATAGATGCTTAGAAACAAACCATATTCACACCATTAAAAAAGACAAAACAAAAAACAAAACAAAAATCAGAACACATCTTCTTCAGCAGCCAATATCCAGATAAGCACGGATGAACACCAGACAAGCAGTCAAGCAGAAAGCAATATCCTAATCAAGGAACACCAAGGAGAAAATATCCCCACCAACACTTGAAAAGCAAGATACTATACAGTATATAAACAGGATACAAACCCTACATTCATTTGCACTGCTGATGTTACCAAGTTGGGTAATGAAATGCCTGCAAGCAAACAACCTAGCTGCCTTATTGCTGTTCCACCAACTTCTCCATTGTATTAATACTTTCACTTACCTCCTGTCTGCTGCAAAAAAATCTCTGCTGGATTATGAGGTTTCAGCCCCAGTGCTGAAAGTGGAGTTTTAGCCAGTCCTGGTGGAGACCGCACTGTTTCAGATATATAGAAAGAAAAAGAGAGAAATCAACAAACCAGAAAATGAATAGATTAATTAGTAACAAAGCCAAACATTGGTTTGATGCTAATGACCAAGATATAGCAAAATCTAACCATGATTTTAAGAATAAATGGGTTGCTGGAAATGCTCACTGTGGTTGTCCTTGTGAAACCACAAGAGAACTGGCCCTCATCAGAGAAATACCTTCGGCTAAGAAACCGCTTTTCTTTTGGAGAAAAGTGTACATTCTTAAGACAATTCAACATAACAAAAGAGCAAGAGTGTTCTTGGTATATTGGGAGTAAAGATTTATTAATAAGACAATCTCACCAATGCTGGTTATGAATTTTTGACAAAAGCCTCTCTCAGGCACAGCGGCTTCTACTGCTTCTTCTTAGCAGAACTGGTCAAAGACACCCTAGGCCAGGGATGTCCAAACTTGGGAACTTTAAGACTTGTGGACTTCAGCTCCCAGAATTCCCCAGCCAGCTATGCTGGCTGGGGAATTCTGGGAGTTGAAGTCCACAAGTCTTAAAGTTCCCAAGTTTGGACATCCCTGCGCCTAGGCTATTGTTTGCCTAATATATGCCACACATTACTTGCCTTTACCATCATGGCTAATAGAAAAAGAGACAAAAAACCTAGGTGTCTAGACCAGTGGTTCTCAACCTTCCCAATGCCGCATCCCTTTAATACAGTTCCTCATATTGTGGTGACCCCCAACCATAAAATTGGTGTCTCGGTTCCTAAGACTATCGAAAATATGTGTTTCCCGATGGTCTTAGGCGACCCCTGTGAAAGAGTCATTCGACCCTCAAAGGGGTTCCGACCCACAGGTTGAGAATCACTGGTCTATACAATCCCAGTTTGATAAGGCTTTCGGCAGGGCGTAACCCAGTGATGGCTAACCTTTTTTGGCTCGTGTGCCAAAAGCGAGGGGAGCTCAGTGGGGACCGTGCATGGGCATGCCACACCCATAATGTACATGACCCCTACTTTTGCCGTGCTTTTTTCGCTCTCCCCAGGCTCCAGAAGCTTTTCCCCCACCTCCAGAGGCTCCGGGAGCTTCCCTGAAGCCTCCAGAGGGTGAAAAATGGCCTCAAAAGAAGGCCTAAATCAGCTGGCCAGCACACACATGCACGCTGGAGCTGACAGGGCAACTCTGGGTTCAGAACCAGTGTTAAAACTCTGGTTCCTTTACCAGAGTTAGCACATAAATGCGGAATAGTGTAATTCACCGGACAGTAAGGAGATACATTGCTGTAAACCACAAACAAACTCTAAAACAGTGATAGTAAGAAAATAAATAGTCTTTACTTGGTAGCAACTAAAATGCTTCTTCCGACTAACTCTCAAACAATGATAACAAACAAAGTTTATCTCACAGTGATACAAAACACTCCTCCTTCTTTACAGTTCAGCTTCTCCAACGGCAATCAGGTAAACCAGGAATCACAAGGAATTGAACAGGGAACGAACAGGGAATGAGCTTGTGATTCTGAGCTTCCTTTATAGTAGAACTGTATAATTACAGCCAATGAGATTATAAGTCAGTTCTTAAAGCTACACAATTCCTTAAGAACATAGGCTCATATATATTGCCAACCCAATATAAGGCTGAATATCCTAACAGCCTCGCGTGCCCTAAGAAATGATTCTGCATGCCACCTGTGGCACCCGTGCCATAGGTTCGCCATCTCTGGCGTAACCTATAACCATATGAAGCAATTTCCATAACAATAACAATAGCACTTAGACTTATATACCACACCCCGTAGTGCTTTACAGCACTCTCTGAGTGGTTTACAGAGTCAGCATATTGCCCCCAACAATCTGGCTCCTCAGACAGAAGACTGAGTCAACCTTAAGTCTCCCGGGATCGAAATCTAGGCTGTGGGCAGAGTTTGCCTGCATTCTAACCACTGGGACTCCATGTTATTTGTATCTCACTTCTTTGCCTGACATCTACGTATTAAATTAATTCTAATGCCAAGGATGTCATTGCAATGGTCTCTTCCATATTTAGCCACATCAAACAACAGCCATCAACAATTTAATCCTGTGATATGGAATTTAAAGTATACATTGCAAAGCTGGACAAGGCCAAAGCATACCTGATTTTCCTGACTTGCAATTAACTGCAATTTCCTATGCAAAAGATATCCAGAGAATGTACACATCCTCGTTTCCTTTTCTCTCATTTATAAAAATTCAGAGTGCTTTCACTTGGCTTTCTTAAGTATCCTTCCTATTAGCAGCTGTTTAGGAATTTACAGAACAATGCAAAACACAATACCTATCAATTTCCAGATTATTCTTTACTTGTTTGGTATGAACCATAAAAAAAGGAAACATATTCTTGGCAATAAATGTCCATAGCCTGCCCTTCCCATTACCAGTATGTTTGGAAAATGTCCATGAATGAATGGATGACATCATCTCATGTCACAGTTTTGTCCAAAGGCAGATATGGCAACTGCAAAGATTATGATCATGAGACAGAGGGGCCACAAACACTTCATCAAGGCATTGTATATCATAAATAGCAACACCATATACACAGCTGCAGAAGTCTATATTTATAGCATGTACATCAACAAAATATTTGCACAATTACATCAACGTGGATCAGATTTTATGCCTTCCCAGCCTAAAAGGGGAACAACATGTAGGCCATACTCGCATATATACTCGTAGTAGATATGCAGCAAGGAGCAATGAAGGAAACAGATGCAGATGTATATGTGAGATGTGTTTAAAACAGCAAGTCTCACAAAAGTACTTTCCAGCCTTCCTTATTTCTTTCAACTGCTGGTTGTGTTTGGTGCTGACAATTCTAAACAATTCAGGCTTTTTAATTGAAACTCTTTAAAAAAAAAATTAACTGGATGGAAGCAAACAAATGAATGGGGGAAGTTTAACACATGTTTTCATGACTTGAATTGCAATCATCTGACTTACGGCTTCAGATGGGCACCCACGCAGGGGCTCACAGCAGGAGGAGAGAGGAAGGTAGGCAGGCACATTAAAGGAAAGCCAGTTACCAAGAGCTTGCATTTCATCATGGATTAGCTTGGCTGGCTAGCATTCACTGCTAAGGGCCAATGAGCAAAGGGGAAACAAGCAAGTTCATGTCCAGGATATTAGGTGACCCAGATTCTCAAACAGTAGGTATATCATTGTGTTTCTGTTCCCAAACTCTGTAAGTCTCATGCACTTTAGTTTGCTGGTGAAGAAGACAAATCTTTATCAAAGAGTCATAAATATTCATATTGAATATTAAAGACAGTTTCGGCCTGTTATTCTAAGAATAATTTAAGATGGCATATCTCTTACATAGTCATCCCCAATAAATCCTCTAAAATTATAGCCTCTAATTTTCAATTCCTGACTATGAGGAGTGTGGATTTGGGGAATTTTACTCTAACAAATCTGGGGAGCACATGGTTAGGAATAGGGAGCTAAGTAACTTGAATCAGAATGGATGTTGTCCTTAAGCATATCAAGCAAGGATTCGTGTTATAAAAGTTATAGCCTTACAGACACTTATCTGAGATTACGTTTTAGTGAATTAATAGAGTAAAACTCCATGGGACATGGGCCACAGAAAGCAATGAATGGGTTCAGAAAAAACTATGGTAGGTTGGCTTGATCGCATTTGTGCTCTACCAATGACAGCAGAGAAATGTCCCTGCGAATGTCTGGAGACCCTCCAGACGCTTCTGTTCTAGCAATGGGCTGCAAGCCAGGCATATCACACAGTCCAGGCAATCTTATATTAATCTCTGTTAGTTTGGGGAACTGGCCCAAAATCAGAATGTATGAATTTGTAAGAATCACCCATGGTCCTGCTCAACCTTGGAAAAGAGCCAGGTCCTTACATGTCAGGATGCCAGGAAAAAAGAATAATATGAGGGAAGAAAAAAAATAGCTGCTCTTATTCTTTTAATCCTCATTAAACCTGGGAAATTATCCATGTGCTGGTTACTTTTATTTTTCAGAATTGTGGTCGTCTTAATACTACTTAAACATTCATATGTTATGATGTATCGGGAGGAAGTATAGCTTTTTAAAGTTGTCTTATTTAAAATCCACAAGTTTACAGTTAATGTTAACATCCAGCACTTTGACATTTGAGAGTACTCAGGTTGTTTGGAAAAAATCCAGTTATTTAAAGGAAAAGGTTCTTCTACCCTCCTGGAGTCTTTGCTCTTCCCCACTTGCTTAGTGGCTCATTGATGCTCCTTCGTGCTTAGCCATGTTAGCTCTGCCCGGATGAAATACTGGCAGAACTGTTCAAAGCTAATGAATTTTAAAAACCCACCACCAAGATATCAAAGATTAGTCACTCAGAACCATGCTTGATCAGAAGAGGAAGAAAAAGAGGGCATGCAACAGGTAGGTTCAGATCAGGTTCTCACCAACTTTCAGCAGCTAAATGAGATCTAATCCTGATCTGGGCTGTTAGGCCTTCATGTAAAGCAGAAACAGCTACAGAATCCATACCAGATGTGCACGGACTAAGAGAATGAGCTTATTCAAGTAATTGGGCTGATCTGGTTGCAAATTCAATTACTGCACTAGAGTTTGTAGAGAGGCAGGACTGCTGTGAATCAGTTTGTTCATCTGGAGTTCTCTCAATCATGGAAACCTGACTGGTGCCCTAGGCATGCCACGGAGGCTCGCCTCTGCTCTTCATCAGCTCAAAAAATCCCAAAATATTTAACAGTTGCCTCTTGCAAGTCAGTGTGAGATGATTGCAGCACACCATTGGATGAATGGCATGTCTTACAGTTGCGTGACTATGGAGATTCTCAATCACTGAGGTCATGGTTGTCCCAAAGGTGCTTTTTCAAAAGGCAAACTGTCAGAACCAGTCAGAACTGAAGAAGCTTCTTGGATGAGAAGTGAAATGACTTTAAGGAAAAAAACAAGGAAAGTCCAGTTGCCTCTTGAAAAAGCACCTTTGGGACAGTTGAGGTTAACATAACAAGTGCCTCACATGAGGGGGGGGAAGTGTCTCTATGGCAGCCTAACAGAATTTCAACAGTGGAAATAATCTAATTGCTGGAAATTTTGCATGTAGTTTTAAGGCTGTGTGTTTATCTTCAATTAGATTAATATCTTGAGGGATGCAACTTGTTATGTTAACCTCAACTGTCCCAAAGGTGCTTCTAATGGTGTATTTGCAGCTGCAGACAGCTATCAATATTATGGGATCAACATTCTTCCTAGAAATGGCTGTTGGCATTGGAGCGGAGTACTTCACATAGACAGGTCCCCTGCCCACCTTCATAATGGAAGCTTTCATTTGTATTTCGGAGAATTAGGAGATGTACGGCATAATAATTGCCCAAAAGCCAACTCCATCAAGGTGAGCTGCACATCATTGCTGATTGATATATTCAAAATGCCATGTTTTGTTCTACAAGTGCATTCTATAGGATGCATAGAGGCATAACTGTAGAATAAAAATGTGGAATTTTGAATATATGCTTTATTTCTTAGTTATTTGTCTTGGTAACTTCACGCCTTCCAATCTAACAATGCTTATTTTATGAACTGGCAAAGTAGGGCTAAATCCTGTGTACTCAGAAGGGATCTTTTAATTCTCTTCGTTTAGCTTGAAGGGCTGCCACAGGCAAGAGGGTATTGATTTATTCGCCACAGAACATGAGGGTACGACAAGAAGAAATGGGTGGAAGCTTGTCAGAGGGAGGGAGATCCAAGCTGGAAATAAGGAAGACTTCCTGACATTAAAAATTAGCAGTCAATAGAACAACTTGCCTCATGGAGTTGTGGGTGTTTTATTGCTAAAGTTCTCCAAGAAAGATTGGGCAGCCTTTTATTTAAGATGATATGAAGATTCCTGACTTGGACAGAGGGTTGGATTAGAAAACCTCCAAGCTCCCTTCCAGCTACAATAAGCTAATGCACTCTCTGTCAGTATGCATTCCCTAACGGAGGTGTATATTACTGAGACATCTACAATATTTCAACTGTACGTTTAGGATATGGATAAATTTTCATTTTTTCCCACCTGCAGAGTTCAGCTGACCTCCACCCCTCCATATTTCCAACATAATAAGAGGCTCAGAAGAAGAATTGCATCTATTACCTAAAATAAGATCTTCTCCTTGCCAAAAAAAAATCATGGATTTTTTCCTCTGGGGCATTCCACAGCCACACTCAGGGGTTAGGTTTAATTAAGAATGGATCCCCCTTATAAATGCTGTTGGGGTATTATTTTTCTACCTAGAAAGACTGTTAGTGACAGTCAAAATAATATATGCAACAATTTGATTTTCTGGAAGGATGTGATTTCCTAGAATCTGCACACTAAAAGGAACATCTGTCAAATATCAGAGCAAACAAATTTCTGCAGCCACATGAGAATTTTAAATGTCAATGAGGGATATATAATTATTCTTTTAGTTCATGATTATGCCATATTAGCATGATTATGCTAATAACAAGGGCCAGAGCAAGGTTAATACATTCCCCTGTAGAATTTGTGCACTAGGTTTCACTGAGGAATAATATTTCCTTAGTAAACCAGCAAATGTATTTTTAAAGAGGTTAATAATTTATGTTTTCGTTAGATACATTTGTATCTTTTATGGATTGATGATGAATGTCAGCCTTGTATGCCATTGTCCTGATTCTGATAATTACATATTTGCTGCAGTTAGTAAGAGAACATTTTTGACCCACATTACTAAATTAACTATCAAAAAGAGATTCATTTAAATTATTACATTATTTGCCTTTTGCTTAAAAGAATGATTGCTTCCATTACTACTATTAGCTCACCTGCTTAATTAATAATATGCAGAATTAAGTAAAACCCACCATATGTTGTATTTTAACCTTATCTCCAGCAAGAAGGGTAAAGATGCACCAAAATAGCAGGTGAGTCATTTACATAGTAATAAGTAGTATAGTACTGCCCTCTTTTAATTGTATATTTCTGGTAAATGATCATGAACCCTTATTTACTATGGGCAATAAAAACCAGAAGACAGATCAGAAAGAAATATCCCTTTATCACCAACTGGGAGCTGCTGGCTAAATTTATACTTGCAGTACTTGCAAAACTATGCCGTTGTGATTATTATGATGGAAGGATGTGTACTTCACGGTGATTTCATGAGAAGGGTGCACCAAGCAGAGATGAAAGGAGGGGTGAGGAAAGGAGCCGAGATGGGCCAATGGATAGAAGGGAGAACATGAGAGTGGGATCAAAATGGTGGTGGGTGTCAGGAAGCTGAGAACGGTTTGCCTCTAAGTATGGCTTTACCAAAACCAGATGCCAACCCACCTCCCTCTCCCAGCCCTTTGTCTAAGCCACAGAACTTACACAGGTTGCTGTAAGGGGTTTGTGGTGAGACAGGGAAAGCAGGGGTTTGGGGAGAAGTCTCACCACCACTGGAAGGTGGGCTGCTTGGAGAGGTCCCCTGAATCTCCTCCAAAGCTTCTTTGTAGCTATGAAGATGGGGCTGTGAAAGAGAGAATGAAAATATAATTAGTTTCCAGACCTGGGATACAGGTAGTCATTGAATTACTTACAAGTTCATTTAGTGACCGTTCAAAGTTACAACAGCACTAAAAAGTGTCTTAGGATCATTTTTCATACGTACAACCTCTGTGGTAGCCCCGTGATCAGGTGATCAAAATTGGCAACTGGCTTGTACTTATGACTGTTGCTGTGGACCGAGGTCATGCGATCCTCTTTTGCAAGCGTTTGACAAACAAAGTCAACAATGGGGAAGGCAGAGTTGCTTAACAACTACCAGGCTGCAGTGATTCACTTGGCAACTGTTGCAAGAAATGTCGTAAAATGGGGCAAAACTCGCTCAACAACACACATTTTGAGCTCAGTTGCTGTCATAAGTCAAGCACGACCTGTAGTCTCCCTTTCCTTTACATTGATTCCAACCCTTAGCAAATTAGACAGCAGGGATTTCCTTTTGCTCCAGATGCCTTTGCTCCAGTTCTTTCTTCTTTCATCGTTTTCCACCTCTTTTTTCATCAAAGATCTTTCACTTACAATTTTCTTTCTTCAACTGGCAGCAAGACGTAGGGCAGTGTTTCTCAACCTTGTCAACTTGAAGATGTCTGGACTTCAACTCCCAGAATTCCCCAGCCAGCATTCGCTGGCTGGGGAATTCTGGGAGTTGAAGTCCAGACATCTTCAAGTTGACAAGATTGAGAAATACTGATGTAGGGGGTGGGAGGAAGCAGAGGAAGCAAAGTTGCAGCAGGTATTCCACAATTTATTTTGCTGGGAGGAGGAATAAGCATGCAAACTGTACTGCCACAAGCCAGTTCAATGTAATCGCCAAGCTGAAGGAAGAGGCAGCCATAGGCACGTCCAAGTCAATTCTCTGCAAGCTCTCCGTTTTACAGATCTCAAAGCAAATGTGCGAAAATTTGCCATATTTCTTCTAAAGTATGCATTTTTGCGTGTATGATATTTTAGTGCCTTTCCAAGGATTCCCTAATGCTTTCATGCAATCTTTTTTAAAAATCTAATAGCAGTAGCACTTATATAGTGCTTTACAGTGGTTTACAGCCCTCTCTAAGCAGTTCGCAGTGTCCGCATATTGCCGCCAACAATCTGGGTCCTCATTTTATCAACCTCAGGATGGAAAGGCTGAGTCAACCTGGAGTCAGTCAGGATCAAACTCCTGGCAGAGGGAATGCAGAGTTAGCCTGCAATACTGCATTCTAACCACTGCGCCACCATGGCTCATATAGCTGCATATCTGAAATGCAATTCTTACTTTTTTAGTTGTTTGAGTGCTTCATAATATTCAAACTGCTTCATAATATTCTGTGAAAATGAGGATTTCGGTATACTAGACAGTTGGTTGGTTTGTATCTAAATTCAAAATTAAATACTCTTTGATTTCTATCTCCATCCAACTAATGTTTGAGCAGGGCCTCCTATACCTGCCTCATTTGTTTATAGCAATAGCACTTAAGACTTATATACCGCTTTATAGTGCTTTTTATAGCTGTCTCTAGCAGTTTTATAGAGTCAGCCTATTGCCCCCAACAATCTGGGTCCTCATTTTACCCACCTCAGAAGGATGGAAGGCTGAGTCAACCTTGAGCCTGGTGAGATTTGAACTGCTGAATTGCAGCTAGCAGTCAGCTGAAGTAGCCTGCAGTACTGCACTCTAACCACTGCAATGCCTCAGCTCTTTTATTTTATTCCACCTTACTGCCAAATGAAATTTCCCTTTAATACCTAGGTATTCTCTGTCTTCCACTGTGCGATGAATTAAAAAGAATATAGATATAGATATAGATATAAATATATATTAAAGTACCTCCTTAGGTCTTCCTCCAGGATTGGCAGCAATGGTGCTGACCACCTCTGGTGAGACACAGTGAATTGGTGATCGGACAGTCGGGCTTCGTGGTGAACTGGGTTCCTGGGGACCGTTCTCGTACTGACCCTCACTGGTGGTACGTCTCCGGACAAGGGCTTCACCTTCATCTGGTGACTTCTCCTGGGGCAGCTGCACTCCTGCAAATTCAATGATGTGAGGAAGGAAGATGCTAAGTATGGGATGAGTTCTAATACGTACAGGAGATCTTGGAAAGTTGGCATACAGCTCTTTAGGCTGCATCTTAGCATGGGAAAGAAAGAGGCAGTGAGAGCTAATAATGTATTAGTAACTTCATAAAATGTCCCTTTAACAGCAGATTATTATTGTGACAATTTAGGATGTCACTGATTTAATTCATATAGTCTAGGAAAATCTTTTAGGTCAGGTGTACATAAACTTTTTTGTAATTTATTTATTTATTAGTTTTATATACCGCCCTCTCTCCCGAACATGGGACTCAGGACGAAATACATGAAAGACATATGGCCTCTGGGTGGCATGCCAGGCAATGCCCTCTCCAAAGTAAGCGAGCTTGTCTTTATTCAAAATTATAATCACTCCAATAAACACTCCTGAAAAAAGGTTCTTCATTAAGAACTG